>OW569321.1:29817447-31178072 GCA_937595015.1 Polyommatus icarus | reverse complement strand
AAACTAACATCAATAGTTAATATAAAGCATAAGACAATAGTACTATACCTAAATTTAAATATACCACTTTAAGTTATACAGAATAAACAATATCATTTTTACTATTCCCATCAGGTTGGTATCCGCTCGTTTGCTGTTCGGTTTTATTTTGCACGCCGCATTCCACAAGACGCCAACCCTGCGTTATCAGTCAGGGCGATCTAGCGCCCAAGAAATAGGCTCCTCCCCATAGTCCGGGACGGCACGTCGTCTTTTTAATAACTTAAATTAAACGCATTACTTTTACATACAAATACCATAATAAATTCTGAAAAATACATTACATAACAATTAAATTAGCTATAATAAATAATAATACTTAGAGTTCATAGTTAAAACCAATCAAAAATACCGGGCAAAAACTTTATAAAACTAAAAAACTTGTGAAACAACACATTCAGTCCAAATTATAATCGGAATTAATATCAGATAGTTAAATTAAACAATAGTTAGCGAGTTACAAAATATCTAAAAAGTAAATTTTTACGCTCTGACTATATTCATCAAGACATAGTTGCGAGCACCATAAGTGCGAGCGAGATAGGTAGGGTTGACGCGCAAGATATCTGTCTCTCTCATAGCCCCGCCCACCGACGCGCTCAGGGCTGCGGAGCAAAACTTGTGCTAACCCTAGTAAATAATTAAAACAATTTAAAATTTTAGTAAACTTATAAAATATAAATAATAATAAAAATAACAGGCCTAAATAACTTTAAATATAGTAATTTAATTATAAATAGAAATAAATAGTAACTATATAAAATAAAACAGTTTTGCGGTTTGAAATTTTTACATAATTAAGGTATAACATTAAACATAACACAATAGCTAAGTTTTTGGTTTCAAAATAAATATTAAAATAGATAAAATAAAATTAAATTGTAAGATTCCATTTAAAATTAAATAGACAAAGTAGCTTAATATAATTTTTAAAATATAACGTTAACTACATAACAAAACATAAATATTATAAAAACATATCAAAGTATACAGTATAAGAATATAAATAACAATATCTTTTTAATTTTAGCATAACGGGAAGTTAGGAAATCTCCGAATTCCCACCAGGTTATTCCCGCTCATTGAAAGACATAAATAGTACACCTTTCTGTGTGGCAGCCCTGACACGCCCACGTCACGCCCTAATCGCGTAACATTCCGTGCGCGGTCGAGGCGACTAATAGGGTAAAGGAGGGACGTTGCTATAAAGTTCCAACAGGCGCGTTGATTTTCAAATTTAAGTAGCTTTTTCTTTTAAATAAAAAAGATTTGGAATAAGAAAATAGTTAAAAACTAAACATACCAGAATAATCTTGCGACTGATATAGCATTTTGTCGATTCGGCCGACGAGGAGCGTCAAAAACTCGAAATAAAGACTGACGGAACGAGGTTTATAAAACCGAAATTAGAATAGGACCAGTTTGTCTCCTTTTGGAACAACTGCTAGTATATAGGAAGTAAGGTATAACTGTGATAACGAAAGTCTTTAAGACCGAGTAACATACAATTGATAATTGACCAAGTATTTTATACAATTAAATAAAACATAAAAAATTAGCTTTAGTTAGGGATATTTATAAATTTATAGTGTTAGTATAATTAAGTATAAGACAGAATATCAACATACCTGGTATATCCGATAGTCCAGAATTAGGATATTGACATTTTTAAAACCTAAATATAATTTAATTCGGTCCCTGCGAGAATTTATGAGCAACGAAATAAGACTGGCCTGTGTTTTGCTCATAAAATCAACCGAATAACTATCATAAATTATACTAGTTAAATAATTATAGACTGAAAATATATAATATATATTTACACATAGGTAATAGATTTAGGACTAGGTAGGATTATCACAGTTATAAGATAGGATATAGACCGAGTACATCATTTTTGGTGTACTCGTTAGGTTAAGGTTTTATTTATACATCGTGTTAGGCATATATTCGAACAGTATCTAGGTTATACTTAGAACTTGACTTATACTACTTTAGGACCAGCTGTACCATATTGATACAGCCGTTAAGATAACGTTTAGCCAATTGACCATATCCCCACAGGAAATAATCAAATTGACCATAGCAACAGACCAAGCGTTGTTGCTATTAAAAACTGACAGGCGAAACATTTTCTTTCTAGTAACAGTAATGTAATAAATTGGAACCCCTGTAAAGATTTAAAAGCAACAAGTTTTGACTCATTAGTGTTTTTGTAGTAAATTTATAGGCGATAGATTTTCAACCTTACCACAGGAAGTAAATTAAAACTTGCGTAAAATAAGTAGTAAAAAACTAATAAATAATTTAATATACAATAAATATAATATAAATTTAAAAATACAAAAAATTACACAAATTGGCTAAATTACATCTAAAATACGATATTAATTAAAACATATTTTATATTTATCATTGAAGTAGTATACTATATAACCTATACAATTTTATATTTACAATTTTAAAACACGACGCGTTCCCCCTTAATAAGCTAAGCTTTAAAACACACTACTATCCCATAAGACGTACAGTTAGGATTAAAATTGATATATTATTGCATTTTATATTTTTATATTTTTAAAAAATTTTTATTGACATTGACGCTTAATTATTATTTACCAATTATTGAATACATTGTTTTATTTTTACATTCATACAATTTTACGTTCCCCATTTAAGTTAATTTAAATTTACACATTTATTTTATTTATTATTGAAAGATGGCAATGGCCCGCACCCCCAATCACCATAATAAAACTTACGGCGTGCACGACAGCGGCGATGGCGAGTTAACCACGAGCCAGCTGCTGACGAGCACGCTGACAAAGGTTAAGCGAACCTTCTATCTCCTTAACCAAACCAGAAACATGAAAGGAGAGTTGAAGTCTGGTATGGCTGAGGAGCTAGAGGCCGCGGCCGACCTGTTAAGGGAAATTATAGCTAGGAACGGTGAGGAGGTAGGAACACGAAAACAAAAGGTACGGACTAGAGACTCTGGGACACAGTGTGACCAGGGTGAGGATAGAGTGGGCATAGAATGCAATTGCATGAAAGAAGTAAGGGAAGAGATAATTAATTTCAGAGAGGAGTACAAGAGTGAGTTAGTGGGGATTAGGGACTATTTAGTAGATGCCGCCTGCCTTAACGTGGATAGTATCCACGTTAAGATAGAGGACGAGAACATGAAGGTAATAGACAAGATATCGGACCACGTAGGAAAACAGGTAGGAACCTTGACTGATGCGATTGGGGAGGGGAGGGTCGCTGTACAAAACGAACCGGAATCAGTGACATCTCCAACTTACGCGAGCGTCACCCGGGGAACAGGGAAAACCCAGATACCATCCAGGGAACCCAAGTACAGGACCCTCCACTCCTTAGTCGTATCAGACAAGGAAGACTTCATGCCCACGACCGAAATAGTAGAAAGAGTAGGACAGATTGTAGAAGCGAAGAGAGAAGGGATACAGGTGGATCGAATTAGGAGGGGGAAGGGTAGAAAAGTGATTATGGGATTCAGGGATAGGAAGGATAGAGATAGAGTCAGGGACAAAATAGAGAAAACGACGGAATTTGAGACACAGATAATGGAAAATAAGGATCCCCAGGTTGTGCTGTACGGGGTGCTAAAAAGTTGCACTGATGACGACATCTTTGATGCCATCAGGAGGCAAAATAGGCACCTCGTAAAGGACATCCTGGGAGGGATTGAGGATAGGATGAGTGTTAAATATAAAAGGAAAGGAAAAGATGATCACACTCAGCACGTGGTGCTTAATGTGTCACCGGGGCTGTGGGTGCGTTTCACCGAGGCAGGATATCTTTATATAGATATCCAGCGCGTCAGAGTCGCCGACCAGTCCCCCCTAATCCAGTGCTCACGCTGCTTAGGGTACGGGCATGGGCGGCGATTCTGTAGCGCTGCCGAAGAGAAATGCGCCCACTGCTCAGGAACACATCACCAGTCTGAGTGTGATGATCGGAATGAGGGAAAGGAACCGTGCTGTACTAATTGTATGAGAGAAGACCCAAAGCATGCAAATCATCATGCGTTCAGCATGGAATGCCCAGTGCGGCAAAGATGGGACGCTATAGCGCGAGCAACGGTTGCTTATGTACCCGAAGACAAATAAGTCTCCGTAGAGGAATCGGTAGGATTAATTAAAAATAGCATTGTATGTAATTAATTATGTATTAAATGCAACAATGTAAACATTTTTATTGATATTGTAAGTGTGTTGTGCGGGAAAAAAAAAAAAAAAAAAAAAACCCCACACATACGTATCTATACATACTTTGCATTTACATGAATTATTTTAAAAAATAAGATAGCATGTAAAGCATAAGATGATGACACGATGATGCACAACACATTTTGTAAATTTTACCACCTAGCCTACTGTTAAGTTATAAATTTGTCACCTTATTAGTCACGTTTGCGCGCGCTATAGCGCCCTACAACAACTGCAACATTATTATGATTACATAATTATGCTCGCAATTACTCTCGCTGGGACTTCCACGCTGAACCCAAACAATTTAACACCTGTCATGCATAACATCAGATTAAAAAACGGATTTATAATACTGTGTATTCTAGATATAAGAAGAAATGTAATTATGGAAATAAATATCTATAAATGTGAAAAACAGAAGTGAATTAAATTGGTAAATAACAATGTAATAATATAATGTAATAATAATGTGATAATATAATGTAATAACAATGTAATAATATAATGTAATAATAATGTAATAAAATGATATAGTAAAAAAGTGATAATATAATGTAATAATATAATGTAATAACAATGTAATAATATAATGTAATAATAATAACAAATAATAATGTAATAATATAATGTAATAACAATAATAAATAATAATGTAAAGATGTAGTCAAAAGATGGAAAAAAGTACTATATAAATGGGCTAGAAATAAGTTAAGAAATAATAGATTAATGTATTAATGTGATAGTAAGAATTTCTAGTAGATAAATTTAAAAATAATGGGAAATGTAGAAATTGAAATAAAGTAAATAATTGTCCCTTTTTATGAAAGGGGGAACAAGAGGTCCCAAAACAGAAAAAAAAAAAAAAAAAAAAAAAAAAACCTAACCTAACCTAACCTAACCTAACCTAACCTAACCTAACCTAACCTAACCTAACCTAACCTAACCTAACCTAACCTAACCTAACCTTTTTTTTTTTTTTTTTTTTTTTTTTTTTTTAAGGAGGGGAAATGCGTTACGCATCCCCCGCCCCCTCGGGGGAAGGAGGCGGGGGTATGTGGGACTCCCTACACGAGGTTTACCCACTAAAACCCCCCCAGCCCTTCGTCATGCGCCTAGTGCGGGAGGGACGGGCACCGCAGAGCAATTCAACTCCGCCCCATCCCGCGCGCAGCCGCAACCGGCCTCTTCTCGCAGCGGCTTGAGCCGCTGACCTCACCGAGGGCCCCCCGGGCCAAATGGGGGGCTTCCATCTCGGGACCCTTTATGCAAGACGGCGATCCCCCGATCGCCGTCCGCGGGTCTAGGCCTCCGTCCCGGCAGAGACAGGCGGAGCCCGCACGGCCTTAGGCTTCGGCTTCTGCCGAGCCTTTTTGGTCGGGGCCTTCTCGTCACGGGGGGCCGGCTTTTTGACAGACGGACATCTGTCCAGCACGTGCCCCCTTTCCGACCTGCCAGCGGCCTCGCACAGGGCGCAGTTAGGTTCTGCAGCCCCGCACTCAACCGCCTTGTGCCCCGGTTTCCCGCAGCGGAAACAAGTCCCACTGCGGTCCACCGGGCACTGGCACTTGGCAGCCACGTGGCCGGTGTCTTGGCAGCGGAAGCAGCGCGTCGGCCTCGCGGCCAACAACGCCACCCGCGCCAGCACCCAACCAACTCGCAGCCGCCCAGAGCTCGAGAGCTTCTTGGCGGCCGCGACTGGGAGGCGGACCCAACACGATCCGTCCCCCCGTGGCCCCTCTCTAATTGGCCCGACCCGGACATCACCGGCCAGGCACTCTCCGTCAAGTACGACCGCCTCTTTGACTTCGGCGGCCGTCACGGCAACATCGAGGCCGGCGACGCGCACCTCCGCGCAAGCAGTCGGCCTTCCCACCTTCACCTCCTGAGGCAGGACGCTTCTCAGCCTCGCGGCAAAGGCGTCCGCCTTCTTCGCGGCGTCCTGACCAGCGATGGTCAGGAGGCACCCTCCAGTGCGGGCACTGCGGAAGCTCACTTGGGGAATATCGAATTCCCCAATGTTAACCGTCCGCTTGGCCAACTCCATCGCCTTGGCGTACGTCAAACCCGCCTGCTCGGCCGTCTTCTCGATGGTGAGAGAGACGGCCGCAGTGGCGGGGACGCGGAGCTTCGGCTTTCTCTTCTTTTTTGGGGCGGCTGTAGATGGTATAGCCGCTCCCTTCTTCTTCTTCTTGGCCTTGGGGCCTACAGTGGCCCTTGGGGCCTCGATACTGGGAGGGCTGGTGTTCTGCCCCCCCTGCGCCGCCTCCTGAGCGGCCATTGATGGCCGCTTCTTCCTTTTACGGGCCTTCTTACCCTTAGCCGCCGTCGACGTGGCAGGGGCCTCTTGCGAGGCAGCCGCATTGACTGACGGCTGAGCTTTCTTCGCCTTGGCCGGTTTCCCTTTTGCCTTTGGCAGAGGGGGTCCCGGCACTTCTTCCTCCATCGGTACGTCCGCGTTTGCGGGGACGGGCAGGGCGTCTCCACCCACAGTCCCGTCCGACGCCAGCGGTGGCCTTCGCCTCGGCTCCGGCAGGAGTCGGTCCTCGAGTCCGGCGAGCCTGGCGTTAAGCATGTTACCGAAGGTCTCCACGTTCGCACGGGAGACCTCGGCTAACAGCTCACGCACATCTTCTCCGGCAGACTGCGAAGTCCGTTTGCGCATCTCGTCCAGCTCCTGGCGTAAAGCCGCCACTTGCTTTTCGAGACGCGCGTTCTGGGCCTCGAGTCTGCGTATCTCTTCGGATGAGGAACGACTCCTCATCTCGTCGAAGACCGTTGAGATGGTCGACACCGACTCCCTCAGGTACTTTTGAAATGTTCCCTTGAGGTTGGCGGATTTTTTGCCGACCATCTCAATGGTCTCCAACGCCTGCTCCACAGCCTTGGCCAAATCAGCGCCCGTCTTCTCCAAAGCCTCTTCTCGCGCAGGAGATGAGGTGGGAAGCGCGGCGAGGGCGGAACTTGTGGTCTTCCACGTCTTCCTGGCCCTCCGCGCTGATTCGGCGACCTCCTCTTCGGCCTCTAGCCTAAGGGCCTCCTCCTTCAACCGGTTGTGCTCGGCCAGCGCCTTAGCGTAGCCGACGTACTGGCCGGTTGTTGGTGGTCGGCCTCGTCCTCGCTTAGGTTCAGGTGCCGTCTCCTTGCTGGAAGACGGTCCTGCTTTGTCTGTCTCCTGTATTCGCCTCTTGAGAGGCGTTGTCCGTCCGGTAAAAGCGGGCAGTCCCACGGCGTCCAGCGACATAGTGCTGCTGGACGCCGAACAGGAGGCCTCGGCATCGTAATCTCCAGAGGGGTCGCGAGGCGGACGACGACCAAAGGCGACATCCGCGTATTCCGACAGTATGCCGTCCGTGTCGCCCCTCGCGATCTTCTTATCTATTAGGGCTCCGAGCCGCTTCGCCGCATTGGGCTGCAGCACGGAGAAATCCGTGTCCTCATCAGTAAGTGGCCTGCTGACCGGCGCGGTTAGGAGCGCCGGCTCAGGATCCACGCGCTTTTTTGCGCCTCTCTCCTTCTTCGCCGCCTTAGCGGCCCCCTCGTCCTTCCTCGCGGTAAGTGGCCCCTCCGTATACACGGGCCGGCCACCGTCCGAAGACGGCGCATGGGATTCCCCGGTTCCTGAGGAACCGGGACCCACCCGGAGAATACTTTTCTTATCGCGATCTGCCATCTTTCCTTACTCCGACACCCCGGGTCGCGGGCCCGTTCGTCATACTGCGGGCGCAGCCATACACACACACAATCACTCACGCATGCCGGCGTTCAGCCACCCCTCCCGTGTCACCGCGAAAAAGCTCGCGATGGTACGGGGGGGGTGCCCAGGGACACGAGCGTGGACGGACCGGCATCGCCCCCAACCTAACCTAACCTTTTTTTTTTTTTTTTTTTTTTTTTTTTTTTTTTTTTTTTTTTTTTTTTTGCGTCGGGAAATGCTCTTACGCATCCCGGGGGAATTGGGGACTCCCCCACGGGTATGTGGGACTCGCTGCGGTCGTGAAGATGGTGAATTGACCGCAGCCCTACCCACTAAAACCCGACGGCATTCTTCTGCACTCCATGCAGGGTTGCGAGCACGCGTGAGCCTTCGTCCGCGGCCCTGCATGGTTTCGCCTGCGTTTTACGGCAGGCCCGTCTTCACTGGAGCTTTTGGGCTCCTAAGGGCCGAACAGGGGCCCCTTCGGGGCTTGCTTGGGCCCATCTCTCCACGGTGTCGCGATGCGCGAAGAATGCGCAGCGCATCGCGACCCACTCGGGGACTCGACTCGTTAGACGACGGCATCCCCATGCCGCCGCCCCGAGCCCCCCGGCTAAGGCGGCAAGTTGTCATCCTGGACGACTCGTCGACGCCTTAGCCGTCTTCTTCGGCGGGGGTCGAGCGCCTCCAGCTCCCTCACTCGCTCGGCCTCCTCCTTCGCGGCGACAACTTCTTCGCAGAAATTCTGCACCGCTGCCCATCCGTGTTCGCTTGCCAGCATGGCGCGAACCAACGCTGGCAGCGATATGTCTAGTCCAATGGCGGCCGTAAGGGCCGCCCGTTGTCCTGTCCAAGCGGGACAAGCAGAGACGGTATGCTCCGCCGTGTCCCGGTCGTCGCCGCAGTGGTGACAGCGCGTGCTCTCTTCTCGGTTCGCGATCTCACACAGGTAACGGCCGAAGCAGCCGTGCCCGGTCAACACCTGTGTGAGTCGGAACGAGAGCGCGCCGTGCTTTCTTGCTAACCACTCATCTAATACAGGGCGTATGGCCTGTACTAAGTCTCCGCTCACTTGTGGCTCCAGGAGCCGCTCCTTCCAGCGCTCGACTGCCACCTCTTCGGCTCGATCCCTCCACCGACGTACGGCGTCCGGTAAGGGGTTGCTTCCCCCCGCGCGGACCGCAGCGCCACGCCGGTAGACATCGGCGAGGGTTTGAGCGTCCAAATCCCAGGGGACGCTGCCAGCGAGGAGGCACGAAGCGTCACGAGAGATAGTACGATATCCTCGGACTGCTCGAATCGCCATCACTCGCTGCAGTCGTCCCAGGGCCAGCCTATTCTCAGGCAGCAGACCATCCGCCCATATCGGCGCCCCGTACATGACCATAGAACGAACTACACCCATGTAGAGGCGCCGACAGGTCAAGCTCGGGCCCCCGAGATTCGGGAGCAGCGAGGCCAGGGCTCCCGCAGACTTCTTCACTTTCTCTGACAGGCGGCGGAAATGTTCCTTGAATGACCACCGGCTGTCGAGAACCAGGCCGAGGTAAGTCATCGTGGATGCAACCTGGATCCTCGTCCCACTCACTATTATCGCCAGGTCCGGCGGGGGCGCGTTTCTAGGCCCGTGGAAAACCAGAGCCTCCGACTTGTTCAGCGCCACCTTCAGTCCCAGCGCCTGTATCCTTCGCACCACTTGCGCGACTGCTGCCGTCGCCAAGATTTTCGCTTCGCGGTGTGATTTGGCGCGGCACACGACCGCCGTGTCGTCTGCATACGCGACGAGCTCTACGCCTGGAAGATTGACGCCACGCAGCACATGGTCATATCCTATGTCCCACAGTTCCGGGCCGAGAGCCGAACCCTGCGGGACTCCGCAATCCACCTCCAGCTCTTCCCAACCCTCTTCGGTAGGGTACTGCACCGAGCGCTCCGACAGATAGTTGTCGATTGTTCGGCAAAGATATCCGGGCACTCGGTGGTACCGAAGTCCCTCCTTGATTGTTGCCCAGGGCAGGGTGTTGAATGCGTTGGATATGTCCAACGAGACTACCAACACCACCCCACCCCGGGAGATCTCCTCCTCCGAGATTTGCCGTATCCGCGCCACCGCATCCACCGTCGACCGACGAGATCTGAACCCAAACTGAGCATCGCTCAAGTTCGGGCCGGCGCCCTCCAGATGTTGAGTGAGGCGCCTGACGATGACCCTCTCTAGGGTTTTGCAGATCTCGTCTATCAAGACGATCGGGCGATAGGCTGACGGCTGGTCTTCCGGTCGTCCGTGCTTGCGGAGCAAGACGAGCTTTCCCGACTTCCACCGGCGAGGGACTCGCCCCTGCACCAGACACTTGGTGAAGAGCTCCAGTACATGCTCCTCCATGTGCGGCATTGCCAGCACCCAGACGCGACCGGGGACACCATCTAGTCCGGGAGCCTTGTTTTTAAGGCTCATTTTATGAACCGCGACCGCCAGCTCTCCAGCTGTCACGGGCGGTATGTCCTCCTCGTCGTCCAACTCCGCATCAGGTGGTCGCATTGAAGGCGGCGACCACTCGACCCCGGATGGAAATAGGGCCGAGAGTACGGAGCGACGAAGGTCCGGCTCCATATGCTGGGTCAGCGGTGGGGCAGCTGGGCGAAGCTTTTGCCTCACCCATTTGTACGGCTTGCCCCACGGGTCCTGTTCCAGGGTGTTGAGGAACTCCTCCCAGGCCTCCCTCTTTGCCTCTTTTATGGCTTCGCGCATAGTGTGTCGCGCCTGACGGTAGCCATCGTAGATGGCCTCCTCCTCGGCCTCTTCCCTGTTCCGCCGCCTGCGGTATCTCAAGTAACGGCGTCGGGCCGCCACGCACTCCTCGCGGAGTCGTCTGAGCTCTGGGCGCCACCAATAGGTCTGGCGTCTGTGCACGACGGGCTTGACGCGGGGCATAGAGGCGTCGCATATATTGTGAGCTGCCTCGTTGAGCCACTCCGCGCACTCCTCGACGTCGTCCGACGGAAGAGGCGCCCACGACGCGACGATCGCCGCCTCCTCGAGAAGGTCTCGATCCAGACCTCTCAGGGACCACCTTGGGCCGCCACCGACTGGAGTTGGGCGGCCAGTATCCGACGGAGATAAGTCGAAACTTATGTAAAGGTGGTCCGAGAGGGTCTCGACCTCTTCGAGGACCCTCCAGCCGCTCATTCGACGAGCAATTGATGGGCTGATCAAGGTCAAGTCCACGATTGACTCACCTTGCCGCCGGACGCAAGTGCTTGCGGCACCTCTATTTGCCACGACCAGGCCCGTGGCTGCGAGCCAGTCCGTCATAATTCTGCCTCTCGCGTCCGTCGCCGGGGAGCCCCAACGCGTGGATTTGGCGTTGAAATCTCCGGCGACGAGCACGGGATTGGTTGCTCCATTCACGACGGGCGTTAGTCGGAGGAGGAAGGCCTCAAAGTCGGCGATGGGCCGGTTTGGGGAAAAGTAAACCCCCACGACAGTGAGAGTCCCCAGATCCGCAGCGACGAAGCCATGGCCCCTCGTCGTCCTCCTGGAAGATGGAGGGACGATTTTCGGACCAAAAACCACCGCCACCGTCGAGTCCGCGTCGCCCAGCCAGTCTCCTCTTGCGAGGATTCGGTATGGCTCGGCGATTATCCCGATATCGACGGACCTCTTCAGCATCTCTTGAACCCACATGTCTTGCGCACGAGCGCTGTGGTTCAAGTTGCCCTGCAAGAACCTTTGGGGAGCCGTTATTGGGCGTCCATGGGGGCCGCTCCCGCACCGGAGGCCGCCGTAGATGGTGTGGCGGCCTTGGGCGCTTGGCTCTTATTGGAGCCCTTTCCCTTCTTCGGCGGTAACTTGCAGGGTTTGCTCCCTACGACGTGGTCCGCCTTTCTACCATTCGCCGCACAAACCGCGCAGTGAGGTGGGTTGCCGCACTCCTTGACCATGTGGCCGGACTGGCCGCACCGGAAACAGAGGTCTCCGCGATCGACATCCGAGGGGCACTTCGCTCTGGTATGTCCCTCCTCGTGACATCTGTAGCACCGCATGGTACGCGTTGACAGGAGTGCCACGCGCACCTCGGTCCATCCGACGTAGAGTTTGGCACCCGGCGCTGTCAAGTACTTTGCAGCCTCGACCGGGCACTTCACCCAGGCCGAGCCGCGTCCACTCCGATCGACCCGGATCTCTCCGACTCGGACCTCTTCAGCCGGGCAGCCGCCACATCTTGCAACGGCCGCGGCGATCTCTGTCGCAGTGGCGGAGTCGTCTAAGCCGGTTACACGCAGCTCGGCACACTTCTGTGGCCTGGACACGCGAACGTCCTCCTCACCGAGTACCTCCTTTAGTTTGCCCGCGAGGGCGTCGGCCTTCTCCTTGCAGGCCGTTCCCGAGACCTCGTACATGCGGGCCCCGGTCACGGCCTGTTTAAATTTAACCGCCGGGATCTCGAGGGTGGTGATGTCGACGTACTGCTTGGCTTTGTCCATAATAGACTTGTACGTCACACCCCTCTTCTCCGCGTCCGGCAGTAGTGTCACAACTACCGCAGCCGTCTTCGGAGCGCGGAGGCCATCCTTCTTTTTCCTTTTCCTTTTCTTACGTCCTTTCTTGGGCTCCTCCTTCTTTCCTTCCTCTCTACCTTGCTTCTTTCCTCCTTTTTTGACCACTTCCGACCACTGTTCGGTCGGATTTGGTTCCTTCGTAGACGTAGATGGGGCAGCGTCGCGCCTAGCGGCTGCCGCTTCTACGGCTGCGGCCGACTTTTTAACTTTCTTTTTCTTTTGCTTCGGGGCTGGCCCGGGATTGAGCGGAGGCGACAGAGTCGACACCGCAGGCTCCGGCTCAGGAGTCCTCTCTTTTGCCTTCGACGTTGACGGTGTTGCGTCTCGGGCTTCGTCGCGTACTCTGTCCGCGGCCAAAGGAGGTCTCAGGCGTGGCTCCGGGAGGAGACGGGCCTCGAGACCCTCTATTCGCGCATCTAGCCGTGCGCTGGTCACTGAGACCGCCTCGCGCACCGCTCGCTGTACCAGCTCTTCCACATCCAATCCCTTTCCCGCAGAGACGGGAGCGGGCTGTGGTTGGGTGTCGGCAAGCTTGCGTTTGACGGCCTCCAACTCCTTCTTCATCTCATCGAGCTGTTTGGAGAGGCGTGTGTTTGCCTCCATCAGGGCTCTTGTCTCCTCCGATACTGACCTATTGAGAAGGGCTGCACTCGCCTCCCGTATCGCGTAGGTCGCCTTTTTCAAGGCCGCAATCGAGGTCCCCTTCAAGTTCTTCGAGATCTTGATCACATCAATGATGGCCTCCAGACCCTTGGTTATATCCGAGCCCAGCTTCGCCGTCGTTACCACCTCGTCTTCTGTCATCGCACAGTCTGAGAATGAGGCCTCCGAGAGCCGGAGGGGCCGTGGCTCCGGTATACCCTTCATTACTTCTATGACATGCATCTGCGCTTCCAACTCTAACTCCTTTTCCTTGAGTTCTATCTGTTCCTTCTTTGCCTTTGCTAGACCCATATAGTGCCCTGTAGTGGGCGGTCTGCCTCTTCCTCTTTTTGAGGCAGGCTTCCGAGAAACCTCTTTATCCTTTTCCGAGCTATCCTCGAGCTCACTTCCGCGTCTCTTGCGCCGGTAAGCGTCTCTTGTCTTCTCCCTCTCCATTTCGCTGTCATTGTTCCGAGAGGCGGCGCTCTCGTTGCCGCTCTCTTCACTTCCGCTCTCGGACCCTTCAAAGAATCGCGAAGGACCCGTAAAACTGCAAACAGGCGTTTCCGTTCGCGATCCACCGTCACCCTCACTCGCCGTTGTCAAGGCCAAATCGGACACGGGCGTCGTCACCCGCGATCCGCTTCTCACAACCGGTAATTTCTCCAACCGCACGACCGGTGTCGTGCGCCTGACGTCACCGTCCGACATTATTATTATGTCCGCCGCCGGCGCGGTTAGGGGCGCCGGTTTCGAACATTTGCGCTTCGAGCGGGTGGAGACAGGTGTACCCGCCCGTGAACCTTCACTCGCCGTCGTCATAACAGCCGAATCAGAATGCCTCTCATCGTCCAGTAATACATTGCCAAAGTCGTTGTTCGCGTCTCTCCTCCTCTCCTCCATTGCAGCGGTGGCGCCCCCCGTATACGTGGGCCAGACCCCCTCCTCTGAGGGGGTGCGGGATTCTCCAACTGAGTTGGTACCCGCCCGGGGAATATTTTTATCGTTGCAACCTTCCATGATTCGATCATTTAGGGGTGATTCTGCCCCGCGTCCTCTCTGCGTAGTCACCGACTCGCCATGCACCCCATCACCGGACGTTACCAGCTTAGGGTTCGGGGCCCACGGGCCCATCCATCGCACAAACACTCACAGAGATACACACACAAACAAACAATAGTGTAAAGAAGAGTTTAACTAAAAATGAAAGATAGTGAAGAAAGGTGGTGAAGAGACAGACAAAATAATACAAAATAAGCAAAAACAAGAGTATGCTACAAAAAGATAGAAAGACAGGAAAGACCGGTGATCAGCCATCCTGAGTGCCTCGCCCCGTGTAAAGGGCGGGGCGGCGCACCCAGGCGCCCAGGGACACCAACGAGGAGGAACCGGTATCGCCCCCAACCTAACCTAACCTTTTTTTTTTTTTTTTTTTTTTTTTTTTTTTTTTTTTTTTTTTAAGGAGGGGAAATGCGTTACGCATCCCCCGCCCCCTCGGGGGAAGGAGGCGGGGGTATGTGGGACTCCCTACACGAGGTTTACCCACTAAAACCCCCCCGGCCCTTCAACATGCGCCTATTTCGGGTGGGGCGGGTACCGCGGAGCGATTTCATCTCCGCCCCGTTCCCGAGCGCGACCGCAACCGGCCTCTTCTCGCAGCGGTTTAGTCCGCTGACTTCACCGAGAGCCCCCGGGCCAAATGGGGGCTTCCATCTCGGGACCCTTTATGCAAGACGGCGATCCCCCGATCACCGCCCGCGGGTCTAGGCCCGTACGGCCTTCGACTTCGGCTTCTGCCGAGCCTTCTTGGTCGGGGCCTTCTCGTCTCGGGGGGCCGGCTTTTTGGCAGACGGACATCTGCCCAGCACGTGCCCCCTTTCCGACCTGCCGGCGGCTTCGCACAGGACGCAGTTAGGTTCCGCAGCCCCGCACTCCGCCGCCTTGTGCCCCGATTTCCCACAACGGAAGCAAGTCCCGCTGCGGTCCACCGGGCACTGGCACTTGGCAGCCACGTGGCCGGTGTCTTGGCAACGGAAACAGCGCGTCGGCCTCGCGGCCAACAGCGCCACCCGCGCCAGCACCCAACCAACTCGCAGCCGCCCAGAGCTCAAGAGCTTCTTGGCGGCCGCGACTGGGAGGCGGACCCAACACGATCCGTCCCCCCGTGGCCCCTCTCTTATCTGCCCGACCCGTACATCACCGGCCAAGCACTCTCCATCCAGTACGACCGCTTCCAGGACTTCGGCGGTCGTCACAGAGACGTCGAGGCCGGCGACGCGCAACTCCGCGCAAGCAGACGGCCTCCCGATCTTCACCTCTTGTGGCAGAGCGCTTCTAAGCCTCGCGGCAAAGGCGTCCGCCTTCTTCCCGGCATCCTGACCTTTGATGGTCAGGAGACACCCTCCAGTACGGGCACTGCGGAAGCTCACCTGCGAAATGTCCAGTTCCGCAATGCTCACCGTCCGCTTGGCCAACTCTATCGCCTTGGCGTACGTCAAACCCGCCTGCTCGGCCGTCTTCTCAATAGTGAGAGCGACAGCCGCACTGGCGGGGACGCGGAGCTTCGGCTTCTTTCCTCTCTTAGGGGCGGCTGTAGATGGTGTAGCCGCTCCCTTCTTCTTCCTGGCCTCAGGGCCTACAGTGGTCCGTGGGGCCTCGGTACTGGGGGAGCTGGTGTTCTGCCCCCCCTGCGCCGCCTCTTGAGCGGCCATTGATGGCCGCTTCTTCTTTTTACGGGCTTTTTTGCCCCCTGACGCCGCCGACGTAGCAGGAGCCTCTTGCGGGGCAACTGCAGCGCCAGGCAGCTTGGTCGCCTTCGCCTTGGCCGGTTTCCCTTTCGCCTTAGGCAGAGGGGGTCCCGGCGCATCTTCGTCCATAGGCACATCAACGCCTGCGGGAACGGGAGGGATATCATTCCCGTCCGACGCAAGCGGCGGCCTCCGCCTCGGCTCCGGCAGGAGTCGGTCCTCCAGACCGGCGAGCCTGGCGTTGAGCATGTTGCCGAAGGTCTCTGCGTTCGCACGGGACACTTCGGCCAACAGCTTCTGCACGTCATCTCCGGTAGACTTCGAGGCCTGTTTGCGCATCTCGTCCAGCTCCTGGCGTAGCTCCGCCATTTGCCTTTCGAGACGCGCGTTCTGGGCCTCGAGTCTTTGAATCTCCTCTGAAGAGGAACGCCTCCTCAACTCGTCGACAGCCTTTGAGATGGTCGACACCGACTCCTTCAGGTACTTTTGGAATGTTCCCTTCAGGTTGGCGGATTTCTTGCCGACCATCTCAATGGTGTCCAACGCCTGCTCCACGGTTTTGGCCAAATCAGCGCCCGTCCTCTCCAAAGCCTCTTCTCGTGCAAGAGATGAGGTGGGAAGCGCGGCGAGGGCGGAACTAGTGGCTTTCCACAACGTCCTAGTCCTCCGCGCTGATTCGGCAACCTCTTCCTCGGCATCAAGCCTGAGGGCCTCCTCCTTCAGCCGGTTATGCTCGGCCTGCGCCTTGGCGTAGCCAACGTACTGGCCAGTCGTTGGCGGCCGGCCTCGTCCTCTTTTTGGTTTGGGAACCGCCCCTTTACTGATGGGCGGCTCCATGTCTTCATCCGAGTTGCGCCTTTTCAGGCGAGTCCTATCCGGTGTTGTGGGCAAGCCCTCAGAGTCCAACGACATGCCGGAGACATTGTCGTCGGAGTCCTCGGGCCAGTCCTCACTGTCACGTCCAGTATCAGCATCCTCTTCAGGTGCTCTCTTACTCCACGACGGTCTGTACTTGGCGAACTCCGCCTCGTAGCTGTCAATTATAGGATTGCGAGGCCGCACCCCACGAACATCCCGAGTCCGCAACACGGGCGGCAAATCAGGTAAGTCCCGAATCGGGCAGCCCCGCTCCTTCTTCCTCTGCATGAGTCTCTTCAACCGCTCCACGCCGTCAGGCTGGGAGACGGAGAAGTCTACGTCCTCGTCCGTGATTGCGTCCGCCGCCGGCGCGGTTAGGTGCGCCGGCTTCGGAGCTTCGCGCGTCGTCACGCCCTCTCCTTCCTTCGCCGCCTCCACCGCGGCCTCCTCCACCCTCAACGCATCTTGTGCCGGCCCCGTATACGTCCGACAGACCCCCTCCTTCGAGAGGGTGTGGGATTCTCTGGCGTCCACCGGATCACCAGAACCCACCCGGGGAATATTTTTCAATTTGCGTTTCTCCATGATTGATCAGTTTAGGGGTGATTCTGCCCCGCGTCCTCGTTGCGTAGTCACCGACTCGCCATGCACCCCATCGCCGGACGCTACCAGCTTAGGGTTCGGGGCCCACGGACCCATCCATCACAGAAACACTCACACATTTATACACACAAACACACGATGCCGGCGTTCAGCCACCCCTCCCGTGTCACCGCGAAAAAGCTCGCGATGGTACGGGGGGGGTGCCCAGGGACACGAACGTGGACGGACCGGCATCGCCCCCAACCTAACCTAACCTAACCTAACCTAACCTAACCTAACCTAACCAGTTCCGCTCCGTCCGTGGCCCGAGCTAGACGTGCGAATACGCGCCAAATATTTTTTAAATTTTTTAAATTTATTTCTCCGGGTTAAATCACACTACAAAGGTGTGTGATACGTCATTCGACGCGGAAAATTGTGTGCAGTGCTACAGTGAAAACCGTGTTGCGATCGGACCGATACCTCCGGAGAAAAGTCGGAAAAACCCGTTTTCCGGCCACTTCCGACTTTCGGACGCGTGCGGCGCGCGATTTGTCGCAGAGACCCCCGCGTTTTCTTACCTCAGACGACGTGTAAGATCCCCGTGCTGCTTCTCCCAAAGTACAGGATTTTTCTGGCAGTTGGTTGAGGAGCAGCAGCCCGAAAACCAGGAGAGGACACTGAGGCGCGTGTGCGGGGAAGCGAGGGGGAGGAACGTGACATACACGACTCGAAGCGGAACAGCAGGGGCTACAAGGAGCCGTTTTCCAAATTAAAATCGGACTCATAGTTTCGGAGAAAAACGACCCACAAAAAAGTGGTAAAACTTAGGACACCTAGATCTCGCAAATTAGAGCGAGGACCTAGATCTTTTATAATTGTGTGGTGTAGAGTGACACAAATACCTACTGTGTGCCAAATTGTGTGGTGATCCGGTGTGCAGTTTGGCTGGAAAAGCCAAAAAACTAAAAAGTCTAGACCGAGTCCTATGCGGTCTAGACTTACAGCATACCAGCGGACCAGCACCAGGAGTCATCACCAGCAGCCGGGGGTACGACAAATACAGCTAAGTGGAAGTTTTTGGCAAAAATAGATGTGAAAAAATACACTAAATTTTTAAAGTAAATTTTAACCGAGTTGCAAAAGCTCTAGAACTAAAAGATTTTGTGATAATATAGCTAAGTTAACGTAGAATAATAATCAGAAAGCCCCATTAGAATTAAGTTAATAGTTTAAGAGAAATTTAGATTTTTAGGAAAGGAGCTTAACTCCATACATAAAAAACGCCTGGGCGGGCGCCACGCCCCCTACTCAGGAATTTTATTAATAGCAGCCAAAGTATTATATCTAGAAACGTGGCACTAATTTTATAGGACAGCCCAAACCGCTTTACTTTGGGCTACAAAGTTTTAACAAAACCGGATCGGTAGATTAGCTTTAAATAGTAAAATTATAAAGTAATTTGTGACGTCACGATCCAACGAAAACTAGGGCTGCAAATGACGTTTTTCGCCGGTCGAAGAATATTTTTGTGAGTTGAGCTATAGGATTTGACATTTACATTAAAACTAAAATATATACAAAAATACAGATTCAGAAATCTTATTAAAATAGTTTACAAAATACAAGACATAATTGGAAAAGTTACATAAAAAATTAATTAGAAATAGGTCAGATAGCATACATAAAATTACAAATTAAATTATAAAAGCAATATAAATAGTTAGTATAAAACACAAAACAATAGTATAATAATATATAATAAAATAGGTTGGTAAAATAAATATTAAAAAAAAAAACGGTAAAACAACAAGTAAAATAATAGACATCTTTATAAATAACACAAATAACACATAAACAATCTAAACCTAAATATACAACTTTAAATAACACATATAAAATAATCAAATTTTTAAAATTACCATCAGGTTCGTATCCGCTCGTTTGCCGTTCAGTTTTATTTTGCACATCGCATTCCACAAGACGCCAACCCTGCGTTATCAGTTAGGGCGATCTAGCGCCCAAGAAATAGGCTCCTCCCCATAGTCCGGGGCGTTAACATCGTTTTTAATAACTAATATAGATTCAAATTAAATATATTCAGCTAAAATACAAATACTATAATAAATTTGCATAAATAATATAATATAACAATTAAGCAAGAAATAACAAATAATAATAATTAGTAATTATAGTTAAAATCAATAAAAAACGCCGAGATAAAAATTATAACAAAAGCAAAAATTCGGGTAACAACTTATATAGCCTTAATTCAATCAGTAGTAATTTTAGATAATTAATTTAACAGCCCAAAACAAAAATAAGAAGAATCCAAAAAGTAAACTTCAACGCCCCGGACTATATTCAACAGGACATAGTTACGAACACCATAAGTGCAAGCGAGACAAGTAGGGTTGACGCGCGCGATACCCGTCTCGCTCACCGCCACGCCCACATAGTCTGAGGTGTGACAGGGAACATTGCTTCATTAAAAGTTAACTACTAAAACACAATAATTAAACAATAAAAAAATACCCTAAAAACAAAATTTTTAATTCGACTTTAATATTTAATAAATTAAAACAGCATCATAATCAAATTAAAATAATTAAACATAGTAAAATTATTAAGTTTATTATCAAAAAATTAAAAACTAAAACATCAAACTAATTAAAAAACGCTAATAATAAATACTATATTATTTTCATAATTTAAATCAGTTTATAAAACTAACATTAAAACAAATTAATAACGCTAAATAACAACCATCAACACCCGGACTACACTCTGTTGATCAAACCGATAACGTAGCAATAACACCATTAGTGCGAGCGAGACAAGTAGGGCTGACGCGCGCGATACCCGTCTCGCTCACCGCCCCGCCTACCGACGCGTTCAGGGCTGCGGATCAAGAATTCGCTAACCTTAGTAAATAAAATATTAAAATAACTAAAATTAGGAAAATAACAAAAATCATTTTGCAGTATTAATAATAAACAATATTGATTAATCCTTATAAAAACATAAAATAATAGGTAAAACTGTAATTATACTAAAATAACATTTTATTAAAACAATAACATTAATTAAAATAAAACATATAATACATCATAAAATAACTAAAAACATTTTTAATATAAAAAAGTAAACTATACAACAAAATACATATATTATAAATTCATATTAAAAGATATAGCAATACAATATAAATAACATTATTATTAAAATTTTAGCACAATAGGAAGTAAATAAAATTCAAAATTCCCATCAGGTTATTCCCGCTCATTGGTGGAGACAAATAATACATTCAAGCGTGTGGCAGCCCTGACACGCCCACTTGGCGCCTAGCGTTGTGGGTGGTCTTATAGTTTAAGTGTCGCCGTCGGTAATATAATAGAACTAAGGAGTAGGACGTTGCTATTTAAAATCAATAGGCGAAACATTATTTTATAAAATTGAAAAATTCAAAATAGACTAGGACCACGAGTAGTGGACGTAAATAGAGGATAGGATCTGATCGGATCGACAAATAGGCTAAGCACAAGTCCATTCTTGACCGGCGAAAATCGCTCTGAATTGTAAAACAGATCATAATAGACCAGCCGCTTCCCTATTGGAGCGCCTGAAAAAATTAATACTTGTGACGTTTGCTTTTTGCTTTTATTGACCTTATACTTTAGACATAAATTTAGATATTACTATCTTGCTGACCGATTGTACCCTATTGGGACAACCGACTAGGATAAGTATAAGTGTAAATATTATTTTAATTGTGACGTCTGTTTTACAGTTTTATTTTATATATACATTAATTAGTGTAGTCATTTTAATTTGACCGGCTGATCCCTTTTGGGACAGCCTATTAGAATTTAAGTTTATACAATTTTATACAAGTTTTATTTATACAATTTTATAAATAGGTAAACGCGTTCCCCCTTAAATTTTAACTGAATAATTTTGGCTTTAATAACTAAATTTTAAAATTATATTTACATTTTTATTTTTATTTATACAATTGACGCATTAATTTAATATTTTAATTTCTTAATCTAATTAAAATGGCAACGGTGCGTACACCGGGTGGCCAAGTGCCCCAAGCCCATAAACCATTAAATAGACCCTCGCTTAACAGCCCGCAACACAGCCCGGCTTCCAAAACCTTCAGTATAGATAGTAAAGATGACTCGGATGATATTAGTACTATACTGATGGATACGATAAGACTGACAAAGCACTCTACAAGCCTGCTAAACCAGACTAGGAATATGAAGGGGGAGTTAAAGTCTGGTTTAGCAGAAAACTTGAAGAGTATACAAAATAGAATAGGTAAAGCCCTCGAATCAAACAAAAAGAGAGGAAAAGTTACGAAAGAAGAAGAAAAAATGGCACAAAGGGATGTCAACAGCAGAAGCTGTGACTGTGAATGCAGGGCGCTTATCCAAGAAATGTACGATAAGATTAAAGATAACCTACAGTACTTGGGAACCAGGCTGAGGGATGAAATAAGATCTCAGCTTGACTCTCAAACAGTTAGGGTAGAGGAAGTAGGAATGGCTAGGGCTAAATTAATAATAGAGGAAACGAGAAACAACTTAAAAGGTGCTATGGAGGAGTGGGAGGCCAGGGCCCCGGCCGAGCCGCAAACCGCTACGTATGCGGAGGTAGCGCGCTGCGGGAGTCAATCCCCGCGGCCCGCTGCCCCCGCAGCGGTAGCCGGTGAGCGGCAGCCAAAGCCCAAGACCCTCCACTCCCTCGTAGTTACCGACAAGGAGAATTTCATGTCGACGACCGACATTGTTTCGGAAGTAGGGAAGATAATAGAGCCCACCAAGGAAGGAATTAAAATAGATAGGATAAGAAGAGCGAAGGGTCGTAAAGTTATAATAGGTTTTAGCGATAAAAAAGAGAGAGACAGAATAAAGGATAAGATAGAGAATAGTGAGAGCAAATTTAATGTAGAAACCATAGCAAACAAAAACCCGCAGGTGGTGCTGTATGGGGTGCTTAAGTCGACAACGGATGACGAGGTATTTTATGCCATCAAAAATCAAAATAAGCACCTCCAACCATTACCACCTCCGGGCGTTGTGTACGACCTACAAATAAAGTACAGGCGAAGGGGAAGAGACCAAGAGACAGATCACGTAGTATGTACGTTGTCCCCTCAGCTGTGGCAAACCTTCACAGCGGCCGGACATGTTTATATAGGTATGCAGCGAGTGCGTGTCGCCGACCAGTCCCCCCTCATACAGTGCTCGCGCTGTTTAGGGTACGGACATGGGAGGCGACATTGCAATAGCGAATCGGAATCCGAGAAGTGTAGCCACTGCGGAGGGGACCATCGTAAACCTGAGTGCGATAAACTGGAGGTAAATCCGCACTGTATTAATTGTGAAAAGGACGGCTGTAAAGATACCAAGCACGATGCATTCAGCGCGGAATGTCCGGTGCGAAGGAGGTGGGATGCAATAGCACGGGCAACAGTTGCGTACGATCCGGATGACCAATAGCTTTGACAGTCCATAGAAATAATTTAAGATGTGTATAGACATATATATAGTATAGATATAATATGTATGTTAGGAATGCAAATTGGAAACCCCTTAAACTGAGTTTAAGGGACCCAAAATAGCAGCGAATAATTTATTATGTTGTAACAATAATTTATATATATTAAAAAAAAAAAAAAAAAAAAAAAAAAAAAAAAAAAAAAAAAAAAAAAAAAAAAAAAAAAAAAAAAAAAAAAAAAAAAAAAACCACTTGTCATATATATGGTTATGCTAAAAAATAACAGAGCATATATGGACTAAGTAATTAATAAAAAATTGAAATCATTATATGTATAAATGATATAATATAATAATAACGAGATATTGAATATGTATTATATAATTTCACTATAATATGAGAAACAAAGCATTGAAATTAATTATTTATTATTCATAGAATATAAGAATATGTATTAATTATAAACTATATTATGTAAGGTTAGAAATGTTAATGGACTGTCACGGCACTTGGTGGCACATGTGGCAACCGCATGCATCCCACCCACTTGCAAGGAACTATTTATTGAATAAATATTTTAAGCAAAACAATTCGCAACGGATACCCCGCGCTGAGCGCAGCGTATTGGTAGTATAAATTTGTAATATGAAAGTATAAAAAAGAAAAGTACAGTAACATAAAAGATATAAACAAGTGTAAAATGAAATAAAAATTGAAACAAAATTGTGTAAAAATAGTAAGTAGTAAGAATGTTATTCAAAATAAATAAGAAAGATGTAAAAAAGGATAAAAATAGTTATATTAAGACAAATTGTAAATATTATAGTACATACTTTTGTATAAGAAATATAAATAAGTACCCAGATATAACGAGATCTGTAAAAAATTGTCTCTTCCCTTTGGAAGGGGGAACTAGAGGAAAAATAAAAAAAAAAAAAAAAAAAAAAAAAAAAAAAAAAAAAAACCTAACCTAACCTAACCTAACCTAACCTAACCTAACCTAACCTAACCTAACCTAACCTAACCTAACCTAACCTAACCTAACCTAACCTAACCTAACCTAACCTAACCTAACCTAACCTAACCTAACCTAACCTAACCTAACCTAACCTAACCTAACCTAACCTAACCTAACCTAACCTAACCTAACCTAACCTAACCTAACCTAACCTAACCTAACCTAACCTAACCTAACCTAACCTAACCTAACCTAACCTAACCAGTTTCGTGCCGAATCTCGCCGAGAGCACATGTTTTTTAACCTCGCTCCTCTTTAAAAATTCAAAAAAGTGGTAAATCCTTCACCGATTTTAAAGTGTGATACACCAATCGACGCGTCTCAGTGCCGCCTACACGGGAGTGATACCGGTTTTTCTTAAAAAACCCGGAAAAGTGCGGAAAAGTGAGAAAAACGTAAAGTGTTAAAATTAAAAAACGAAAAATCGCGATAAAAGACGCAAATATAAGTGGATTTTCAAAATACAAAGTGGACATTGTGCAGGACAGAGACCTCTATAAGTGTACCAATTTTCGTAATTATAGACCTAGTTTTAATACCAATGACCTTGTGTTGAACTTTTTGGCGTCCCCACGAGGTCATTGAAATTGAAGGTTCAGTGAAAAGGAGTGAAGTGCTTCGGAAAGAACCTCTGTCTGGAAGGGTTTTTCCGAAAAAACAAAAATTTTTGGAGCACCTGGGGGTGAGTCGTACTAATTAGAAAATTTGAAATTCGACCATCAATAGCGCAGCAGCCCATAGAGACGCGTGGGATTTGAAGGAGGATTTAGGCGTCATAAATAAGGATTTTAAAGACCAAAAGGAAAAAGGTAGGTGGTCCTTAACTTCAACCCGGTGAAAAACCCGGAAAACCACTTTTTCCTAAAATAAGCTGCAGCACCAACCAGGACCCAGTCGCGAGCGCACTTATAACACTAGAGGCTGCCCGCCACCACCCCCAGCAGAACGCCGCAAACCGCAAGCTTCCAGCTGCTCCAGAACCAGAGATACCCCAATTAAGGTAAAAAACCAGGATAATTCGGGAACGCCTGGAACAGCTGGAAAACTGTAGCATCAAGCAGCTCGGCATCGACGAGACGAAGCCAACGACACCTCGCTCGCCCCTCTACGACAAAGGGTTCCGGAGAAAAACGCAAAAAACGATTTGACGGCCATTTTGTCGGCCATATTGGAAAACTTCAAAGGTCGATAGCTCCGGAACCAATCGTCACACAACATTGAGCGACACATCGTTGAAGAGGTCTAGAGGAGGCGCTCCCGAGGAGATCAAAAAAGGGGGAAAAAAGGGGGAAATTGTAACCCCCCCAAATTCACCCCCCATCATCTAGAACAGGTACGGATACCCCCCCTAGGAAGAAACCGCGATCCGGGCAAATAAAAATTGACGGAGTTATAGGCCAAAAAAGACCAACTTTGACGTTTCGTCCGCCATTTTGGAAAAGTTTGGAAGCCTATAGCTCTGTAACCAGAAGCCGTAGAAGGACGCGGTTTCCAGTTTACAGCAGCAGGAGACACCACCTACGCATCGGGGCGGGTCGGGTCCCGGAAAACCCGGAAAACTCGAAAAAATTTTCCAAAAAATTTTTTGTAATTTAAAGGTCAGGAACACACAGAAGAGAAAAATCCAAGACGAATGACCCCAAGAACACCCTACCTAGGGTAAATAGTTGCCGAGTAATAAGCCCCCAAACATTGACATTGACAGCTCGGCAACTGTCAAACACCTCACAAAATTGGACATAACTCCGCTCCTAATAGGCCGAGAGGATTGGGGTTTTCTTTGTCATAAAGGGCGTCACTTCGGCTACCCCCTCCCTGAATTTCAGCTAAATCGGGGTCATCGAAACTTCGAGGTCGAATTTTGGGGGTTGACCCACATAATAAGAAAGACCTCAAAAAACCAAGAAAAACGAGCCCAAACTCGATCCAGTTAGCCCAGGAAATAAGAAAACAGCGGAAGTTTTAATTTCCAGGCGGAAAATTGGCCGCCATATTGGAAATTTTAAAATCTACATAACTCTGCTCCTATACATCGTAGCGGGACGCGGTTTTCTTTGCTGAAATCGGCAGGCAAAGCTCTATCCAGTGGTGTCCGTTCCGAACACCTGGAAAAAGGGGTTAACTCCTGGAAAGAACAAAACTCACCTGTAAGCTTCGGGACTTCCCAGAGAGCTGCGGTTTTCGGGAATCTGTACTGGAGAAGGTCGAAGACGCCACACCTGCAAATCCGGAACACCTGGAACGCCTGCAGCACCTGGAAAACAAGAAAAATTAGAACTCACCTGGAAGAGGCCGCCGCATCGGGAACTGGAGAGCAGCAACACCTGGAAAAGAGCTTAATCTAAGGTATCGAAATTGTAAATTGCTTTAGTGACCAGTAGCCCCTATTGGAGCTACTGACTAGTTTGTAAGAATTTGAATAAGGACCAGCTACCCCATTTTTGGTGTAGTTGTTAGGTTTAGTTTTGATTATATTGTGTGCTTAGGGAACCCCTTACACAACACGATATTTATCTAGCTAGAGTAGGTCAGTTAACCCCCTATTGGGGAAACTGTTAGGTTAGTAATTTTGACATTTTATCGGTTTGACATTGACATTTATTTTAGATTTTAAATTATTTAATTTATTAATTTACTATTTCATTTTATTTTTTAAATTTATTATTTTTATTTTATTTATTGACCAAATCCCCCTAAATTTTAACAATAATGCAACGCACCCCCAATCGCCCCCCAAGGCGGGCAAGTGACACGTTCACCATTTCACCACCAAAAAAGAATAAAGCGAATGAGGGCAGAGCCCTATCACAACCAATAGGACACTCCGCAGTGCGGAAGAGTATAGATAAATATGAAGCCACTGCAATTAAAAATAGTAGAACCACCCCAATTAAAAAAGATAATCAAAAGTCAGATAAATCCGCAGTTAAAATTATAATAAATAAAACCAATGAAATAGACAAAAACACTGAAAGACCCATACTACCTAATAAACCCAGAACCGATGAGTGTAAAGCCTGTGTAGACCGTGCGAAGTACTACCTAAATGAGTCCAGAAATTTTAAAAAGGAGCTAAAAGATGGGGCCTTCGCCGCTCTAGACAGGCTTCAACAAATAGTAGAAGAATTAGAGAATGAACTTACCTGTGTTAGATCCGGAAGCAATGGAGGGCCGGGGAAGGACCCTTTACATCCCCCCCGGTCAGCCGGCGCAAACGCGAACGCACACCTGAAAGAAAAAGAAATATTAATAAATGACAATATGAGAGAGATGATGGAAAAAATGGAGGAAATGAAGAGGTCTATGAAGGAAAACGAAGAAAAGATGGGAAAGCTAAGCTCGTTACTAGAGAACAACATGACTGTGGCCAAACCGGCAAGTTATGCGAGCGTTGCTTCGAGAAGTATCATAGAGAAACTTCCCGAAGCAAGGGCAATGCACTCAGTCATGGTGTCCTCTAGGGACGAGCAAGACTCGGGTGAGGAAGTTTTAGAAAAGATTAGAAACACGGTAAATGCAAAAGACGGATGGGTTAAAGTAGAAAGGGTCAGAAAAGTTAAAAATAGAAGGGTAGTAATAGGATGCATTAATGAGGAAGAAAGAAGCAAGGTAAAGGAAAGACTAAGAGGGAATGACGGATTAATTGTGGAAGAAGTTAAGAATAAAACCCCCCTTCTGGTCTTCAAAGATGTGATGAAGGTCGACGTAGATGATTTTGTCACTGCGTTCTGCAACCAAAATGCAGACATCTTTGGGGGCTTGAGGGGGGAAGAGAAAAAGGTAGAGGTAGCATACGTGAAGAATGCGAGGAACCCCCTACAGAAACATCTCGTGGCCAGAGTCACCCCACAAGTATGGAAGAGATGCGTGGAAGTAGGCTACGCCCATATTGGGCTAAGCAGAGTGCGTGTGGAGGACCAGAGTCCATTGGTGCAGTGCTCCTGTTGCCTGGGGTATGGGCATACGAGGAGGTACTGTGAGGAGAGTCAGGCACGATGCAGTCACTGCGCCGGTCCTCATCTGAGGATCGATTGCGACAAGTGGCTGCGGGGAGAGAAGCCCAAGTGTATTAACTGCACAAAGGCGAAGAGAGGCAACGAGGAGCACAGTGCCTTCGATAGAGGATGTATGGAAAGGAAGAGGTGGGATACTCTGGCCAGATCGGCGGTAGCGTACTGCTAAGGTTGCCCCCGGTGAGTACTTCCAGTACCGAATCCTGCAGGCCAACCTCCAGCGGAGCCAAATCGCCACAAGAGAGCTAATGCTTGAAGCCACCAAGCGTAAGGCCTGCGTAGCGCTGCTGCAGGAGCCCTACATAGGTGGGGCCCGGAGTATGAGGACACACAACGGAGTGAGGGTCTACCAGAGCGATGGGGAAGGGGGCGGTGTTGTCAAGGCGTGTGTTGCGGTATTCGACGACACGTTGGACGTCGAGCTGCACACACGCCTCAGCAACAACAACATTGTTGTAGCCACCCTCCGAACCAAAGCCTGGGAGATGGTTGTAGTGTCCTTCTACTTCGAGCCCGATAAGCCTGTGGGGCCCTACCTGGATCATCTTATGCGGATAGGAAGAGAGTTGGGATCCGATAAGATGGTCTTGGGTGGCGACGCTAACGCAAAGAGCCCGTGGTGGGGCGGTAGTGTGGAAGACCCGCGAGGAAGGGAAGTGTCTGCTGTACTGGAAGCAATGAGCTTGCACATACTCAACACCGGAGACATACCTACGTACGACACCGTCAGAGGGGGTAAAAGGTACACCAGCTTCGTGGATGTGACAGCGTGCTCCGACGATCTGCTGAACCGAGTGGGCGACTGGAGGGTGGAAGAGGGTCTGACGAGCTCGGACCACAACGGCATCTCCTTTGGCATCACACAACATAAATCCACAGGCACAAACATAATACGTACCACACGCATCTTTAACACTCACAAGGCAAACTGGACTCAGTTTCGTGAGAAACTGACCCAGTTAATGTCAGACAGACAATTGACTGTACAAGCGGTTGACTCAATACACAGCACACAACAAATAGATGATGCAATAGACAGCTACACACAAGCCATAACACAGACATGCAGAGACACTATGCCAACCAAAAAACACACGCAGAAATTCACCTTGTCGTGGTGGAATGATGAGCTCGCGCAGATGAAGAAGGAGGTCGCCACGAGGAAACGCAGGATCCGGAACGCAGCACCTGATCGCAGAAACCGCGTGGTTGCGTTGTACCTGGAAGCGAAAGAGAAGTATGAGAAGGCAGTGAAAGAGGCTCAAGTAGCGAGCTGGAAGGAATTTTGCCGAAAACAGGATAGGGAGGGGGTCTGGGAGGGCATCTACAGAGTGCTGAACAGAGTTAGAGGGAGGGAGGAGGATCTGCCCCTAACAAGGGGCAGTGAGACCCTCGACGCCCGAAGCTCCGCAGAACTGTTGGCGGAGACCTTCTACCCCGCGGACCTGGAAAGTGATGAAAGCGAGGAGCATCGGCGGACGCGCCGGCGTGCGGAGTCCTTGGACTCCGAACCGCCGACGGGCCCGGACGACCCTCCTTTCATCATGGAGGAGTTGAAGAGAGCCGTAAGGTCCTTCAACCCCAAAAAGGCCCCCGGGGCGGACGGTCTCACGTCCGACATCTGCCAGCACGCTGTGGATTGTAACCCGGAATGGTTCCTTGCCCTGTTGAATAAGTGCCTCACTGTCGGCTACTTTCCCGAAAAGTGGAAGCAGGCGACAGTGGTGGTGCTGAGAAAGCCGGGCAAGGAATCATACCGGGTACCGAAAGCCTATCGACCGATCGGTCTCCTTCCTGTTCTCGGCAAAATCTTCGAGAAGATGCTGGTCGCCCGACTTAGGTTCTACCTGTTGCCCAAAATAAGCCCCAACCAGTATGGCTTCATGCCCCAAAGGAGCACCGAAGACGCCCTCTATAGGTTAGTGAACCACATCAGAAAGCTGAGGGAGGAGAAGAAAATTTCTGTTGTGGTATCGCTGGACATAGAGGGGGCCTTCGATAGTGCTTGGTGGCCGGCCATAAAGGTTCGGTTGGCTGAAGTTGGGTGTCCGGGGAACCTGAGGCGGGTGTTCAGCAGTTACTTGAGCGGCAGAAGAGTGAATGTGAGGTATGCTGGAGTGGAAGTTAGCAGGGGGACCGACAAGGGGTGCGTACAGGGGTCGATCGGAGGACCGATCCTGTGGGACCTCTTGTTGGACCCCTTGCTAACTCTGTTAGAAGAGATGGATGTTTTTAATCAGGCATTTGCGGATGACATTGTGTTGGTCTTCGAAGGAAAAACGGCCCTGGAAATAGAATTAAAGGCAAATAAAATATTAGAGGAAATCAGGAAATGGGGTGGTTCCAATAAACTAAAATTCGCTCCCCATAAAACATGTGCGCTTCTGTCCACTAGAAAATTAAAATTTGATGTGCCACGGCTGGCGATGGGGGGTGTCGAATTAAAATATTATGATAACATAAAAATACTAGGTTTAACGATTGACAGCGGCCTGACGTTTAACGCCCACGTCACAGAAGTATGTAAGAAAGCGATAGCGCGCTATAAGCAACTTGCAAAAGCCGCCAGAGTAGGATGGGGGCTTAACCCCCAGATAGTTAGGACGATATATATGGCCGTGATAGAGCCGACGATTTTGTATGCAGCAGCAGCGTGGGCACCCACCGCGGAAAAGATGGGGGTCCAAAAAAGGCTCAACTCCGTTCAACGGGGTTTTGCCCAGAAGATCTGCAGAGCATATCGGACTGTCTCCCTGAACTCTGCAATGCTGTTGGCTGGGATACTCCCTCTTGACCTCAGAATACTCGAAGCATCGAGACTTTATGAGGCCAAGAAGGGAGTACCACACCCGGCGCTAAGAGACAGGGAGGTGGAGCGAATGGCTCCTGCGATTGAGGACCCACATCCGGCAGAGCAGGTAGAGCTGAGGTTCGGGTTGGTAGATGAGGACTCATATGCTGACGTGGTTAACAGCCACGTCCATAGGATCTATACGGACGGCAGCAAGATTGAGGGTCGAGTCGGAGCCGCACTCTCCGTATGGAAGGGTGAGGCCGAGACGAAGGCCGTCAAGCTTGCATTGCCGCCGTATTGCACCGTCTACCAAGCCGAACTTCTAGCGCTCCAAAGAGCCGTAACTGAAGCCTGCAAGAGTGGAATGGCAAAGGTCGGTATCCTTAGCGATTCTAGATCGGCACTCCAGGCAGTCACTCTTAGTTCCCCTCATCCCCTGGCGGTGCAAACAAGGGCGACCCTCCGAAAAGCTGCATTGCAGAGGCGGGAGGTCTCCTTGTTTTGGATCAAGGCGCACGCAGGGTTGAGAGGGAATGAGAGAGTCGACGAGTTAGCCAAGGAAGCCGCTCTGGGCTCGAAAAGGAAGCCCGACTACGATCTGTGTCCTGTTTCATTCGTCAAGCGCATCTTAAGAGAGGATACGGTTGGAGAATGGGACAGGAGATACGAAGTGGGAGGGACGGCCGGAGTCACGAAGCTCTTTTTCCCAAGCGCTGCTGCTGCACACAAAATCGTCAAGAAAATAGACATTACACATCACACTACACAGATTCTGACTGGCCACGGCGGATTCGCCTTCTACTTGAACAGATTCAAGTTGAAGGAGGATCCGTCGTGTTCGTGTCAGCCCGGAGTTGAGGAGACGGTTCCTCACCTGTTACTCGAGTGCCCAATTTTTGCTAGCAATAGATATGATATTGAACAGAAATTGGGCACATCGATTACGGGTGAGAACCTGCCTTCCATCCTGGGGGGAAAAAAGAGGGAGATATTCCTCGGGTTTTGCAAATATATTGTGGAATACGTAAATAAAATTAACTGTGATAAACTAGTGTGATGTTTACTGTGATATTAGGGTTAGATTGAATGTTTGTGCCGTTGTTTTATTGTTTTACTTTTGACATATTGAATTTTATTGGAATTATAAATGATTGGAATTATTATTGATTAATGTATTTTATTGGATTTTAAAACTTGTTGTTTGTATTTTATTGACAGTGTGTAAATAATACACCGTATTACTTATGTAAATTTTTGCTCATTACAAAAATTATGTGAAATATTTAAATTGTGACATGTACTATAAGTATAAAATATTGTATGTTACTGACGAAACTACTATGTAATAAATAAGACTTTGAAATAGATATATAAGCATAAGCCAATATTGTACGAAAAGAAAGAAGAACAGAAAAAATTGTAATAAATAGTTATAAGAGTATTCAAAAAGAAAAGAAAAGATATAAAAGAGCAAAAAATTAAAAAATACAGCAAACAACAAGCCCTGATCATGTTAGGGGGATGGGAAAAAAAAAAAAAAAAAAAAAAAAAAAAAAAAAAAAAAAAAAAAAAAAAAAAAAACCTAACCTAACCTAACCTTTTTTTTTTTTTTTTTTTTTTTTTTTTTTTTTTTTAAGGAGGGGAAATGCGTTACGCATCCCCCGCCCCCTCGGGGGAAGGAGGCGGGGGTATGTGGGACTCCCTACACGAGGTTTACCCACTAAAACCCCCCCAGCCCTTCGTCGTGCGCCTAGTGCGGGAGGGACGGGCACCGCGGAGCGATTTCAATTCCGCCCCATCCCGCGCGCAGCCGCAACCGGCCTCTTCTCACAGCGGTTTAGTCCGCTGACTTCACCGAGAGCCCCCGGGCCAAATGGGGGCTTCCATCTCGGGACCCTTTAATGCAAGACGGCGATCCCCCGATCACCGCCCGCGGGTCTAGGCTCGCGCGGCCTTCGACTTCGGCTTCTGCCGAGCCTTCTTGGTCGGGGCCTTCTCGTCTCGGGGGGCCGGCTTTTTGGCAGACGGACATCTGCCCAGCACGTGCCCCCTTTCTGACCTGCCAGCGGCCTCGCACAGGGCGCAGTTTGGCTCCGCAGCCCCGCACTCCGCCGCCTTGTGCCCCGGCTTCCCACAACGGAAACAAGTCCCGCTGCGGTCCACCGGGCACTGGCACTTGGCAGCCACGTGGCCGGTGTCTTGGCAACGGAAACAGCGCGTCGGCCTCGCGGCCAACAGCGCCACCCGCGCCAGCGCCCAACCAACTCGCAGCCGCCCAGAGCTCAAGAGCTTCTTGGCGGCCGCGACTGGGAGGCGGACCCAACACGATCCGTCCCCCCGTGGCCCCTCTCTTATTTGCCCGACCCGTACATCACCGGCCTGACACTCTCCATCCAGTACGACCGCCTCTTTGACTTCGGCGGCCGTCACAGAAACGTCGAGGCCGGCGACGCGCAGCTCCGCGCAAGCAGTCGGCCTCCCGATCTTTACTTCTTGAGGCAGGACGCTCCTGAGCCTCGCGGCAAAGGCGTCCGCCTTCTTCCCGGCGTCCTGACATTTAATGGTCAGGAGGCATCCTCCGGTTCGAGCATTGCGGAAGCTCACCTGCGGGATGTCTAGTTCCGCAATGTTCACCGTCCGCTTGGCCATCTCCATCGCCTTGGCGTACGTCAGACCCGCCTGCTCGGCCGTCTTCTCAATAGTGAGAGCGACAGCCGCACTGGCGGGGACGCGGAGCTTCGGCTTCTTCCTTCTCTTAGGGGCGGCTGTAGATGGTGTAGCCGCTCCCTTCTTCTTCCTGGCCTCAGGGCCTACAGTGGTCCGTGGGGCCTCAGTACTGGGGGAGCTGGTGTTCTGCCCCCCCTGCGCCGCCTCCTGAGCGGCCATTGATGGCCGCTTCTTCTTCTTCCTGGTCTTCTTGTCCTTCGACGCCACCGACGTAGCAGGGGCCTCTTGCGGGGCAGCTGCAGCGACAGGCGGCTCGGTTGTCTTCGCCTTGGCTGGTTTCCCTTTCGCCTTTGGCAGAGGGGGTCCCGGCACTTCCATCTCCATGGGTACATCGACGCCTGCGGGGGCGGGCAGAGTGTTTTCACCCACAGTCCCATCCGACGCAAGCGGCGGCCTCCGCCTCGGCTCCGGCAGGAGTCGGTCCTCCAAGCCGGCGAGCCTGGCGTTGAGCATGTTGCCGAAGGTCTCCACGTTCGCACGGGAGACCTCGGCCAACAGCTCGCGCAGGTTGTCTTCTCCGGTAGGCTTCGGGGCCTGTTTGCGCATCTCGTCCAGCTCCTGGCGCAGAACCGCCATTTGCCTTTCGAGACGCGCGTTTTGGGCCTCGAGCCTTTTAATCTCCTCAGACGAGGAGCGACTCCTCATCTCATCGAAGGCCATTGCGATGGTCGACACCGACTCCCTCAGGTACTTTTGGAATGTTCCCTTGAGGTTGGCGGATTTTTTGCCGACCATCTCAATGGTCTCCAACGCCTGTTCCACAACCTTGGCCAAATCAGCGCCCGTCTTCTCCAAAGCCTCTTCTCGCGCGGGAGATGAGGTGGGAAGCGCGGCGAGGGCGGAGCTTGTGGTTTTCCACGCCTTCCGAGCCCTTCGCGCTGATTCGGCGACCTCCTCTTCGGCCTCCAGCCTGAGAGCCTCCTCCTTCAGCCGGTTATGCTCGGCCTGCGCCTTCGCATATCCGACGTACTGGCCGGTTGTTGGTGGCCGACCACGTCCCCTTTTTGGTCGAGGTGCCGTCTCCTTAGTAGACGGCCCCGCCTCGTCTTCGTCCGTTATTCGCCTCTTAGTGGGCGTTGACCTTCCGGTAGAATCGGGCAGTCCCACGGCATCCAGCGACAGATTGCTGCCGGACGCCGAGTTACAGTCCTCGCTTATCTCAGACTCCGTTATCCAAGACCCTTCTTGTATGGACTCCTCTCGTATCTGGGCGTAACTATGGTACTCCTTTTCCATATCAAAGGTACCGTCGCCTCTCGCCCTGAGCCCTGTCAAATCCAGGTACGTATCGAAGGCTCTTCTCTGGCGCCTCGATAGGTTTGCGACTACTTCCGGGACTATCTCCCCGGCCGGCGCGGTTAGGTGCGCCGGCTTGGGATCTTCGCGCTTCTTGGCGCCTCTCTTTTCTCCCTCCTTCTTCTTCGCCGCCTCCACCGCGGCCTCCTCCACCCTCAACGCATCTTGTGCCGGCCCCGTATACGTCCGACAGACCCCCTCCTTCGAGAGGGTGTGGGATTCTCTGGCGTCCACCGGATCACCAGAACCCACCCGGGGAGTATTTTTCAATTTGCGTTTCTCCATATTTGATCAGTTAGGGGTGATTCTGCCCCGCGTCCTCGTTGCGCAGTCACCGACTCGCCATGCACCCCATCGCCGGACGCTACCAGCTTAGGGTTCGGGGCCCACGGACCCATCCATCACAGAAACACTCACACATTTATACACACAAACACACGATGCCGGCGTTCAGCCACCCCTCCCGTGTCACCGCGAAAAAGCTCGCGGTGGTACGGGGGGGGTGCCCAGGGACACGAACGTGGACGGACCGGCATCGCCCCCAACCTAACCTAACCTAACCTAACCTAACGTAACCTAACCTAACCTAACCTAACCCAGTGGAGTTTCGTGCCGAATCTCGCCGAGAGCACATGTTTTTTAACCTCGCTCCTCTTTAAAAATTCAAAAAAGTGGTAAATCCTTCACCGATTTTAAAGAGTGATATACCAATCGACGCGTCTCAGTGCCGCCCACACGGGAGTGATACGGGTTTTTCTTAAAAAGCCCGGAAAAGTGCGGAAAAGTGAGAAAAACGCAAAGTGTTAAAATTAAAAAACGAAAAATCGCGATAAATGACGCAATTGTGAGTGGATTTTTAAAACACAAAGTGGACATTGTGCAGGACAGAGACCTCTATAAGTGTACCAATTTTCATAATTATAGACCTAGTTTTAATACCAATGACCTTGTGTTAAACTTTTTGGCGTCCCCACGAGGTCATTGAATTTGAAGGATAAGTGCAAAGGAGTGCAGTGCATCGGAAAGACCCTCTGTTCGGAAGGGATTTTCCGGAAAAACAAAAATTTTTGGAACTCCTGGGGGTGAGTTATACAAATTAGAAAATTCAAAATTGGACCAGCAATAGCGCAGCAGCCCATAGAGACGCGTGGGATTTGAAGGAGGTGTTAGGCGTCATAAATAAGGGCCCTTAAAACCCAAAGGAAAAAGGTAGGTGGTCCTGAACTTCAACCCGGTGAAAAACCCGGAAAACCACTTTTTCCTAAAATAAGCTGCAGCACCGACCAGGACCCAGTCGCGAGCGCATTTTCAACACTAGAGGCTGCCCGCCATCACCCCCAGCAGAACGCCGCAAACCGCAAGCTTCCAGCTGCTCCAGAACCAGAGATACCCCAATTAAGGTAAAAAACCAGGATAATTCGGGAACGCCTGGAACAGCTGGAAAACTGTAGCATCAAGCAGCTCGGCATCGACGAGACGAAGCCAACGACACCTCGCTCGCCCCTCTACGACAAAGGGTTCCGGAGAAAAACGCAAAAAACGATTTGACGGCCATTTTGTCGGCCATATTGAAAAACTTCAAAGGTCGATAGCTCCGGAACCAATCGTCACACAACATTGAGCGACACATCGTTGAAGAGGTCTAGAGGAGGCGCTCCTGAGGAGATCAAAAAAGGGGGAAAAGAGGGGGAATTTGTAACCCCCCCAAATTCACCCCCCACCATCTAGAACAGGTACGGATACCCCCCCTAGGAAGAAACCGCGATCCGGGCAAATAAAAATTGACGGAGTTATAGGCCAAAAAAGATCAACTTTGACGTTTCGTCCGCCATTTTGGAAAAGTTTGGAAGCCTATAGCTCTGCAACCAGAAGCCGTAGAAGGACGAGGTTTCCGGTTTACAGCAGCACGAGACACCACCTACACATTGAGGGGGGTCGGGTCCCGGAAAACCCGGAAAACTCGAAAAAATTTTCCAAAAAATTTTTTGCAATTTAAAGGTCAGGAACACACAGAAGAGAAAAATCCAAGACGAATGACCCCAAGAACACCCTACCTAGGGTAAATAGTTGCTGAGTAATAAGCCCCCAAACATTGACATTGACAGCTCGGCAACTGTCAAACACCTCACAAAATTGGACATAACTCCGCTCCTAATTGGCCGAGAGGATCGGGGTTTTCTTTGTCATAAAGGGCGTCACTTCGGCTACCCCCTCCCTGAATTTCAGCCAAATCGGGGGCATCGAAACTTCAAGGTCGAATTTTGGGGGTCGACCCACATAATTAGAAAGACCTCAAAAAACCAAGAAGAACGAGCCCAAACTCGATCCAGTTAGCCCAGGAAATAAGGAAACAGCAGAAGATCTAATTTCCAGACGGAAAATTGGCCGCCATATTGGAAATTTTAAAATCGACATAACTCTGCTCCTATACATCGCAGCGGGACGCGGTTTTCTTTGCTGAAATCGGCAGGCAAAGCCCTATCCAGTGGGGTCCGTTCCGAACACCTGGAAAAAGGGGTTAACCCCTGGAAAGAACAAAACCCACCTGTAAGCTTCGGGACATCGCAGAGAGCTGCGGCTTTCGGGAATCTGTACTGGAGAAGGTCGAGGACGCCACACCTGCAAACCCGGTACACCTGGAACGCCTGCAGCACCTGGAAAACAAGAAAAATTAGAACTCACCTGGAAGAGGCCGCCGCACCGGGAACTGGAGAGCTGCAACATCTGAAAAAGAGCTTAAATCTAAGGTACAAAATTGTTTATAGTCTTAACGACCAGTAGCCCCTATTGGAGCTACTGTCTAGTGTGTAAGGACCAACTACACCACTTTTGGGTAGTTGTTAGATTTAGTATTGTTGTAAAGAGCGCTTAGGGCAACCTTAACACAACACAATATTTTATATAGCTAGAATAGGTCAGTTATCCCCCTATTGGGGAAACTGTTAGAGTAGGAATTTTGACATTTTATCATTTTGACATTTATTTTTTAATAATTCAATTTTAATTTATTATTTTAATTCAATTTAATTTGTTACTATTAATTTATTTTATTTCATTTTATTTTATTTTACTTGCTTGACTAAATCCCCCTGACAAAATGATGCCACGCACCCCCCAGTCGCAGCGAGCTAGCGACACCTTCATTATTTCTTTTCCGAAAAGAAACGAGGCCGACGAGGGCAGAGCCCAGTCGCAGCCGACAAATACCTCCGCAGTGCGAAAGAGTATTGACAATTACGAGACGACAATTATAAATAACGAAACACCAACAACGAGTAAGATAAAGCCAAGTCAGGAACCAGCTCCACCTAAAACAAAAACAAATAAAAAATCGGTAGTGGTGGAAAAAGTCTATAGCCCTGTTCCACCCACCAAACCCAAAACATCAGAGGCAAGAGCCTGTCTAGAGCGAGCGAAGAGGCACATAAATTGTTCCAAAAATTTTAAGACGGAACTTAAAGAGGGAGCCTTCGCCGCTATAGAGAGGCTCTTCGAATTAGTAAAAGAGCTAGAAAATGAACTCACCAGTGTCAAAGCCGGGAGCAAAGGCAGGCCGGGGAAGGACCCTATACATCCTCCCCGGTCGGCCGGCGCAGCAGTGGACGTAGAGGCCGAAGCACTGGTGAAAAACCTGGAAGAAAACAATAGATTAATAAAAGAGAACATAAAAAAGATGGAAGAAATAGGACAAAGCATAAAGGAAAACAGGGATAAGATGGGAAAACTGAGCTCTCTGCTGGAGAGCACCACGACTGTCGCCAAACCGGCGAGCTATGCGAGCGTTGCTTCGAGAGGTGTCGTAGAGAAACCTCCTGAGGCAAGAGCTCTGCATTCGGTCGTGGTGTCCTCCAAAGATACTCAGGATTCAGGGGACGAGGTACTGGAAAAAATCCGGAAGACCGTAGACGCAAAGGATGGATGGGTAAAGGTGGAAAGAACTAGGAAAGTTAAAAATAGAAGGGTAGTAGTCGGCTGCGAAAGCGAGGAGGAAAGAAACAAGGTCAAGGAAAGATTGAGTAAGAATGAGGGATTGGTTGTGGAAGATGTAAGGAATAAAAACCCCCTTCTGGCCTTCAGAGATGTGATGAAGTACGACATAGCCGACTTCGTCACCGCGTTCGCCAACCAGAACGCGGACATCTTTGAGGGCCTGAAGGGGGAGGAAAAACAGGTAGAGGTAGTGTTTGGGATGAAAGCGAGGAACCCCCATCAAAACCACCTAGTAGTTAGAGTTAGCCCACAAGTGTGGAAGAGATGCATGAATGTAGGATACGCCCACATAGGGCTAGGTAGAGTAAGAGTGGAGGACCATAGTCCGTTGGTACAGTGCTTCCGCTGCCTTGGCTACGGGCACACGAAGAGGGTGTGTGGGGAGGAGACGGAACGATGCAGTCACTGCGCCGGTCCTCATTTGAGGAGCGCTTGCGACAAGTGGCTGCGGAGAGAAGAGCCTCAGTGCATCAACTGCACGAAGGCCAAGAGAGGTAGCGTGGAGCACGGTGCCCTTGATAGAGAGTGCGCAGAGAGGAAGAGGTGGGACGCTCTAGCTAGATCGGCGGTATCGTATTGCTAAGGTTGTTCCCGGCGAGTACTTCCAGTACCGAATATTGCAGGCCAACCTTCAGCGGAGCCAAATCGCCACAAGGGAGTTATTACTCGAAGCCACCAAGCGTAAGGCTAGTGTAGCGCTGCTGCAGGAGCCCTACATAGGTGGGGCGCGGAGTATGAGGACATACAACGGAGTGAGGGTCTACCAGAGCGATGGGGAAGGGGGCGGTGTGGTTAAGGCGTGTGTTGTAGTATTCGACGACACACTGGATGTCGAACTACACACACGCCTCAGTAACAACAACATAGTTGTGGCCACCCTCCGAACCAAAGCCTGGCAGATGGTTGTTGTGTCCTTCTACTTCGAGCCCGATAAGCCTGTGGGGCCCTACCTGGACCATCTTATGCGGATAGGAAGGGAGCTGGGATCCGATAAGATGGTCTTGGGAGGCGACGCGAACGCTAAAAGCCCGTGGTGGGGTGGCGATACGGAAGACCCGCGAGGAAGGGAAGTGTCTGCTGTACTGGAAGCAATGAGTCTACATATACTCAACGCCGGAGACATCCCAACTTTCGATACCGTCAGAGGGGGTAAAAGGTACTCGAGCTACGTGGATGTGACAGCGTGCTCCGACGATCTGCTGGACCGAGTGGGCGACTGGAGGGTGGAGGAAAGTCTGACGAGCTCGGACCACAATGGCATTTCATTCGGCATCAGACAACAGAAATCCACAGGCACGAACATTATACGAACCACACGCATATTTAACACACAGAAGGCAAACTGGACTCAGTTTCGTGAGAAACTGACCCAGCTGATGTCAGACAGACAATTGACTCTACAAGCGATCGACTCAATACACAGCACACAACAAATAGATGAAGCAATAGACAGATACACGGAGGTCATAACACAGACATGCAGAGACACCATGCCGACCAAAAAACACACACAGAAATTCACCTTGTCATGGTGGAATGATGAGCTCGCGCAGATGAAGAAGGAGGTCGCCACGAGGAAACGCAGGATCCGAACCGCAGCGCCTGATCGCAGAAACCGCGTGGTTGGGTTGTACCTGGAAGCGAAAGAGATGTATGAGAAGGCAGTGAAAGAGGCTCAAGTAGCGAGCTGGAAGGAGTTTTGCCGAAAACAGGATAGGGAGGGGGTCTGGGAGGGCATCTACAGAGTGCTGAACAGAGTTGGAGGGAGGGAGGAGGATCTGCTCCTAACAAGGGGCAGTGAGACCCTCGACGCCCGAAGCTCCGCAGAACTGTTGGCGGAGACCTTCTACCCCGCGGACCTGGAAAGTGATGAAAGCGAGGAACATCGACGGACTCGCCGGCGGGCGGAGTCCTTGGACTCCGAACCGCCGACGGGTCCGGACGACCCCCCTTTCATCATGGAGGAGTTGAAGAGAGCCGTAAGGTCCTTCAACCCCAAGAAGGCCCCCGGGGCGGATGGCCTCACGTCCGACATCTGCCAGCACGCTGTAGATTGTAACCCGGAATGGTTCCTTGCCCTGTTGAATAAGTGCCTCACTGTCGGCTACTTTCCCGAAAAGTGGAAGCAGGCGACAGTGGTGGTGCTGAGGAAGCCGGGCAAGGAATCATACCGGGTACCAAAAGCCTATCGGCCGATCGGCCTCCTTCCTGTTCTCGGCAAAATCTTCGAAAAGATGCTGGTCGCCCGACTTAGGTTCTACCTGTTGCCCAAAATAAGCCCCAACCAGTATGGCTTCATGCCCCAAAGGAGCACCGAAGACGCCCTCTATAGGTTGGTGAACCACATCAGAAAGCTGAGGGAGGAGAAGAAAATTTCTGTTGTGGTATCACTGGACATAGAGGGGGCCTTCGATAGTGCTTGGTGGCCAGCCATAAAGGTTCGGTTGGCTGAAGTTGGGTGTCCGGGGAACCTGAGGCGGGTGTTCAGTAGCTACTTGAGCGGCAGAAGAGTGAGTGTTAGGTATGCTGGAGTGGAAGTTGGCAGGGGGACCGACAAGGGGTGCGTGCAGGGGTCCATCGGTGGACCGATCCTGTGGGACCTCTTGTTGGACCCCTTGCTAGCTTTGCTGGAAGAGATGGAGGTTTTTAACCAGGCTTTCGCAGACGACATTGTGCTGGTATTTGAAGGGGAAACGGCCGTAGAGATCGCTACTAAGGCAAATAAGGTGCTAGACGAGATAAGAAAGTGGGGAGTAGCTAACAAGCTGAAATTTGCCCCCCACAAGACATGTGCACTACTCTCCACTCGGAGATTAAAGTATGACGTGCCGCGACTAGTTATGGGGGGTGTCGATCTTAAGTATTACGATGAAATAAAAGTACTAGGCCTAACCATAGACAGCAGCCTAACGTTCAACTCCCACGTAGGAAATGTTTGCAAAAAGGCAATTACGCGTTATAAGCAGCTGGCTAAGGCTGCTAGAGTAGGTTGGGGGCTTAACCCCCAGATAGTTAAAATTATATATACCGCGGTAGTGGAACCGACTGTCTTATATGCATCAGCAGCGTGGGCACCCACCGTGGAAAAGATGGGGGTCCAAAAAAGGCTCAACTCCGTCCAACGGGGTTTTGCCCAAAAGATCTGCAGAGCATATCGAACTGTCTCCTTGAACTCTGCAATGCTGTTGGCTGGGATACTCCCTCTTGACCTCAGAATACTCGAAGCATCGAGGCTTTATGAGGCCAAGAAGGGAGTACCACACCCGGTGTTGAGGGACAGGGAGGTGGAGCGAATGGCTCCTGCGATTGAGGACCCACATCCGGCAGAGCAGGTAGAGCTGAGGTTCGGGTTGGTGGACGAGGACTCATATGCTGACGTGGTTAACAACCACGTCCATAGGATCTATACGGACGGCAGCAAGATTGAGGGTCGAGTCGGAGCCGCACTCTCCGTATGGAAGGGTGAGGCCGAGACGAAAGCCGTCAAGCTTGCGTTGCCGCCGTATTGCACCGTCTACCAAGCCGAACTTCTAGCGCTCCAAAGAGCTGTAATTATAGCCTGCAAGAGTGGACTGGCGAAGGTCGGAATCCTCAGCGATTCCAGATCGGCTCTCCAGGCTGTCACTCTTAGTTCCCCTCATCCCCTGGCAGTGCAAACAAGGGCGGCCCTCCGAAAAGCTGCATCGCAGAGGCGGGAGGTCTCCTTGTTTTGGATCAAGGCGCACGCAGGGCTGAGAGGGAATGAGAGAGTCGACGAGTTAGCCAAGGAAGCCGCTCTGGGCTCGAAGAGGAAGCCCGACTACGATCTGTGTCCTGTTTCATTCGTCAAGCGTATCTTAAGAGAGGATACGATTGGCGAATGGGACAGGAGATACGAAGTGGGAGGGACGGCCGGAGTCACGAAACTCTTTTTCCCAAGCGCTGCTGCTGCATATAAGATAGTTAAGAAGATAGACATAACACACCACACCACACAGATCCTGACTGGACACGGCGGGTTCGCCTTCTACTTGCATAGATTCAAGTTGAAGGAGGACCCGTCGTGCCTATGTCAGCCAGGAGTTGAGGAGGCGGTTCCTCACCTGTTATTCGAGTGCCCCATTTTTGCTAACAATAGGTACGATATTGAGCAAAAATTGGGCACATCGGTGACGGGTGAGAATCTGCCAGCCATCCTGGGGGGCAAGAAGAGGGATATCTTTCTCTCGTTCTGTAAGAGGATAGTGGATGTAGTTAATAAAAGACATTGTGATAAATTAAACTGTGATAATTAGTATTAGGTTCTTTAGCGGTAGGTTTCTTATTGTGATACTAGGTTAGTTGAATGTTGGGGCTGTAGTTATATTACTGTATTATTGTTTTATTATTTATACTTGACATTTTAATTTGAAAATTATATTAAAATTGGAATTTTGTAATTAATATTGGAATTTTATTGGAATTTTATTGGAATTTTATTGGAATTTTAAATTGGAAATTATACAACTTGAAAATTGAAATTGGAAATAATGTAAAATGTACTTTTAAGTAAAGATCTATTTTATTGTATTAGAATTAAGTAAATGAAGAATTGTACTGATTGAATGTAAAAACAGAATGTAAATAGATGAAGTACTGTAAAAAAGTGACAAATGATGTACTATGAAACTGTTGACAAATATTATAGAAAAGAAAACCTGAAATGTATTTAGCAATAAGAAAAAATATATAAAAAACAGAAAAAATAAAAGGGAAAAATAAAAAAGAGAAAGAAATAAAATAAAAAAGATGAAAAGAAACAAAAAGAAAACAAACATACCTAATAATGTTAGGGGGGCGTAAAAAAAAAAAAAAAAAAAAAAAAAAAAAAAAAAAAAAAAAAAACCTAACCCAGTGTCGCGCCAACCGCGGTGGCGGGCGGACGTGTCCCCGGTTACCACCGGGTGACTCCGGGTGACTTCGGTGACTCGGTGATTCCGGGTGACTTCGGCGGTGACTCGGTGAATCGGTTGCCGGTGACTGGTGACTGGTGACGCGTGGTGACTGGGCTGCACCCGGCGACCCGGTGACTCGGCGGCGATAGGTGATTCGGCGACCAAGGCTCTCGGGGACTGGTGGCTCGGAGACTCTCGGTGACCCGGTGACTCCAAGTGACGGCCGGTGGCCTGGTGGCTTCCGGTGACTGGTGGCTGCTGCCGACGGGTGACGCGTGGTGACGGTCGGTGACCTGGCCACTCCCGGCGACCTGGCGACTCCTGTTGACTCGGCGGCGACCGGTGATTCGGCGACCAAGGCTCTCGGTACTGATGGATGGCTACTGGGTGACGACCGGAGACTCGGAGACTCCTGGCAACCCCTGGTGACTGGTGACTGCCGGTGATCCGGTGACTGCTGGTGACCGGTGACCCCCGGTGACGGCCGGTGACCTGGCGACTCCCGGTGACGGCCGGTGACCTGGTGACTCCTGGTGACTGCTGGTGACCTGGTGACTGCCGATGACCCGGTGACTCGGTGACTCCCGGTGGGGGCTGGGGACCCCGTAGCTACGATAAGCAATGTCGGGCGGCGTGATTGCTCCCCTTGGATTGCGGTGTGGTGGAGGTCTTTGTGAATAGTGCATGGGTGATTTATTGTGTTTGTGTTAACTCCCCCTGGATTGCAGTGCGGTTGGAACATCTTCGCAAATAGTGCATATATGGGTGCTCTGTGACACTGTTCTGGTTGTGCGCTATGTGATGGACTGCATGATGGAGGACCCTGTAAGTAATTGTAAATAGTTGTAAATAACAGGCTGAACTTTCGGTCGCCGGTTGCATTTTCGCCCTTCGTCGCCGACGACCTCGGCGACCTGTGGCGCCGGTTGTTGACGGCCGGTGACCTGGCGACTCCCGGTGACTGCTGGTGACCGGTGACTCCCGGTGACGGCCGGTGACCTGGTGACACCCGGTGAGGGCCGGTGACCCTGTGACTCCCGGTGACTGCCGGCGACCCGGTGACCCGGTGACTCCCGGAGACGGCCGGTGACCTGGTGACTCCCGGTGACTGCTGGTGGCCCGGTGACTACCGGTGACCCGGTAACTCGGTGACTCCCGGTGGGAGCCGGTGACCCAGTAACTACGATTGGCGGTGTCGGGCGGCGTGATTGCTCCCCTTGGATCGCGGTGTGGTGTGGTGTGGTGATCCCCCTGATTGCAATGCAGCTCGAACATTTTCGCAAGTAGTGTATATCTAAGTGCTATGTGACACTAATCTAGTTATGTGCTATGTGATGGACTGCATAATGGAAAACCCTGTAAGTAGTTGTAGCCTTAGGAAAAAAGTAACTAAATAGACATAAGATGTACAAATGTAACCAGCAAATAACATATTACCTAGATAACATAAGAAAAGCCTTGTAAATAGTTGTAAATAACAAATTAAGTTCATGTAAGAAAACTAGTTCCGGAACTAGACATAGGCACAAAAATAAAAAGCTCCAACTTGTTAGAAAAATAAGCATGTAAAAATAAACAGTAGTAAATAACAAATTAAGTTCATGTAAGAAAACTATGTCCTGGTTAAGTGCTATGTGATGGACTGCATAATGAAAGGCCCTGTAAGTAGTTGTAAATGGTTGTAAATAGCAGGCTGAACTGGACTGCATAATGGAAGGCCCTGTAAGTAGTTGTAAATGTTTGTAAATAGCACCCTTCGTCGCCGACGACCTCGGCGACCTGCGGCGCCGGTCGCCGTTGGTCACCTCTGGTCGCCGGTTACCCCGGTTACCCCGGCGACTTCGGTTGCCATTGGTCGCCGGTTACCTTGGTGACTGGTCACCACGGTCACCTCCGGTCGCCGGTTACCCCGGTTACCCCGGCGACTTCGGTACCATTGGTCGCCGGTTACCTCGGTGACTGGTCACCGCGGACACCTCCGGTCACCGGTTACCCCGGTTAAATATTATATATGGAAATACACTACAGACTACATAATAAAAAGCCTTGTAAAATAATTGTAAATAGCAAAAGAAAAGCCTTGTAAATAATTAGAATAAGCACCTATGTAAAGCAAATATTAAACTATAACTGAAAAGACATAAAATGTATATAAAAACACAGTATTAAAAATTTTACCCTAAAATGTAACGATAAGTATGCAATGAAAAGAAAATGTGTAACACAAAAATAATGTACATGTAAATAAAAATAAATGCGACCGCGGCGTATTTTGACACCCTTGGTTGCCGGCGACCAATGGCGCCGGTCGCCGATGGTCGCCGACTACCATCGGTTACCTTATAAGAAAAAAGTTACTGAATGGATATAAAAATGTTTATGACAACATAGTATAAAAAATTTTTAACCCTAAAATGTAAAAATGTATATATAAAATAAGATTACATAACGAAAATGTAACAAAACAATGTAACCTGAATAATGTTACCTGAAATTAACACGTAACCTAGAATATTTTAATAATTACTATATAAGAAAATGCAACAAAATAATGTAACCTGAAAATAACATGAAACCTAGAAAATTTTATAAGCATGTAAACAAAAATTGTATATATAAAATAACCATTGTATAAGAAAATATAACAAAATAATGTAACCTGAAATTAACATGTAACCTAGAATATTTTAATAATTACTATATAAGAAAATGTAACAAAATAATAAAACCTGAAAATAACATGTAACCTAGAATATTTTAATAATTACTATATAAGAAAATGCAACAAAATAATGTAACCTGAAAATAACATGAAACCTAGAAAATTTTATAAGCATGTAAAACAAAAATTGTATATATAAAATAACCATTACATAAGAAAATATAACAAAATAATGTAACCTGAAATTAACATGTAACCCAGAATATTTACCATACTACAAGAAAATGTAACAAATTAATGTAACCTGAAATTAACATGTAACCTAGAAAATATAACGCTATAAGAACTATTGTAAAAAAGTTATTAAGTATATAAACAGAAATGTAACTAAAAAACACTTAACAATAGAAAACTATTGTCACCGAAAGCAAAATTGTACTAGGCAAACAAGGGCTCTGACCAATGTCAGAGGATTTTAAGTATTAAAAAAAAAAAAAAAAAAAAAAAAAAAAAAAAAAAAAAAAAACCTAACCTAACCTAACCTAACATCTTCATACAAAAGTATTCTCCAAGTCATCCAAACACGTAATATAATCGAAACAAAGAGGGCGGCCCAGGTGAGCCTTACTGAGCTGTCAGCGAAGTAACGCCGCATGAACGGTCATGGTTTTCGGGCACCGCATCGCATACCCCATATCGAATTATAAGACGTTGTCACGTCAAAAAAAAAAAAAAAAAAAATTAAAATCTGACAGAAATTGATCGGTATTTTAGAATATGACAAAAAAAAATACACACAAAATATAATTCAAAATTTCGAAGATTTCGAAACAAGGAGTGTGCGTGTATTTTCTTGAATATTTTTATTTGTCGATCATTTTGAAGCACATTATAATATAGAAAAGAAAATCATTTAGTTCATGATATCGATAAACTATAGTTCAAGTTGTAAGAATCCGTAAGCACACGTAAAACGCTATGCAATTTTTGTAGCCAAATTATTAATTGTTGTGACATTTTTAGCACTAATGCCTTCTATGGCACGAATAAGGGATTGTCAAACTTATAAATTAACTTTTTAGCTTACAAAAATACCAATGGAAAAGCCCAAAAAAAAAATGTTGTTTAAAACTTACGTATTTCATGCTAAATGCACGTGTTTGAGGCATTGTTTGGCCATTCTTATGGTTTATTATTTAGCGGAACCACAAAACTCAACAATATCTATAAAATGTTCACTAAAACCTTTAAGTTAACACTTTTATTACATGAAATATGCAGACCGACTCCTTTGTTATGTCCGAGTAATTAGGACATAATATTACACGCTTTTGACGTTTATACACCGATATAAGGCTCTCTCCTAGTGTATATTAACTCAATGGTCACCCCTTTCAAATCAATCTAGAAAAAAGGGAAGACAATACGATGTTGCCACTTGTTAATTTCTTCTCTTTCTTGACGGACTAAGGTAAATGACTCAATCAATCAATCAATCAATCAAAATAATTTATTCATATAGGTCACACGGTAACACTTATGAACGTCAAGATTCTTAAATATTACACAATAAACATCTCATTCTTAGATACATTAATACATAGTAATTATCACAATTATTTGACTTAAGTACATAAATTATTAACAAATTCCATTTTTTGAAAATAAAAATATGCATATAAGGGAAAGGCGCTAATGGTAGACACTGAACTAATAGAAGACACTTACGACAAAAATGCCATAAAATAAGAATTATTCTAATTATTTCTCAACACTGTAAATTTTATAAGCTTCTTATGCTATCTGTTGATGTGAAAAAACATATTAGGGATGCCTTCGGGAACAAAATTTTAAAATGGGATCAGTTTTCGTAAATGATGTGACCGCGTCAACACGCACCCGGCAATTTCTTAGCAAATAGGTTAAGGAAGGCGAAATTTTGCACTTAAGTTTTGAATACATTTATTAGATTTTTTGTAATTTCTATTGACTTCATTGGATTAATGGTCATGTTGTTTACACTAATTAATGTTTATTTATGAACTTTTATCCATTTTCCCTAACAATATAAAGGGTGTCTACTATTAGTTCTTGAAAATGTAAAAAACCTAATAGATGACATGGATCTCATCTTTGAGTTTTGCAATACATACTAAAGTTATTTTGTGCTTTATTCTACTGCAAAAATCATCACTATTCTCTGAAAATATAATTCTATTAACAATCTAAGAACTTAGAACTACTGTACCTAAAAATGGACATGGTATCTAATATTAGACCTTGTACTGATCTAAAAATCGATTGCTTTAGTTTTTTAGCAGTAAAAAAAAGAAAAAGGAGAGCAGAGAAAAGAAAGAATAAAAAAGAAGAGGCAAAAGAAGCATGTAGACTAAAGACTGAAAATAAATTTGCTAGGAAAAAAAGTCGGGTTGCACTCCGGGAGTGCCGGCAGAAGTGAAACCTTGATTATTAACGTTGTGCAATTTTTTTAACCCATTTTTTATGAAAATCAATTATAAAAATTTAATCGATCGTAAGGGTTTCGATTAATTTAAAAAAACGATTTTTTTAATTAATCGAAACCCTTACAATCGATTAAATTTTTAACCCATTTTTATGAAAATAGATTATTAAAAAATCGATTTTTTAAATTAATCGAAACCCTTACAATCGATTAAATTTTTAACCCATTTTTATGAAAATAGATTATTAAAAAATCGATTTTTTTTTATTAATCGAAACCCTTATAATCGATTAAATTTTTAACCCGTTTTTTATGAAAATCGATTTTTAAAAAATCGATTTTTTTAATTTATCGCAACCCTTACAATCAATTCGAGTTCGAGTTCAAGTTCGAATTCGAGTTCGAATTCGAGCTCGAGTTCGAGTTCGACACAAAACACTACTCTCCATCTCCAACCGTCTTACGGTTTTTCCAAGGATTTTCGATCAGCACGAGAATCTGACGCGAGTTTCACAGTTTTTACCCATCCCACAAATTAAGTGCTCAACGCCGCTAAAGAAGTTTTCACTTTAAAAATATGAAAAATAAAAGAAAAGATAGTTTCAGTATGGAAGAATACTGAATATAATCTGGAGACAACGTGGATAATATTTCTGATGCATGTAGTTACTATGATGAAGTAAATGAAATCTTTTGAAAAATGGCAAATAATGACCAAATAATAGGAAAAATGTAAAATGTAATGTAAAGTTCTATGTCTACTATTAGTTCATATTGGTGTCTACTATTAGTGATGTTCGGTTTTTGTGATGTCATCTATTAGTACTTATGACTAAGTTTACAAAAAGACAAATAATATATTTTTTAATTGATTTGTCAGAGAATAATTATTATAGTTTTATTTTGTAAGAGTTACTGAAGACATGGAAGAAGTTATCAATGCTTTATATTCATAAATATATATTTTATAACATTCAAATGTTTCATGTTTCCTTATAGTGTCTGCCATTAGTTCCCTTCCCTTAATTAAAAAAGAAATAGTTTTATGTACATTTTATGCAAAACAATAATGTCAATATAATTTTTAAATATTTTAAATTATTAAAATTATGTCTATTCAATAAGTCAATTCAAGTAATATAAAAACATGTCCATACAATAATTATTATTATGATAAGTTATTTTTATATTTATAGAAAAAAAGACATAGTTAATTAGTATTGTTATTAATATTATTATTAATATTGTCACACTTATTCCCATGGATGAATGTCATCAAAATAGTCATTTATTCTGTAGTAGCCCTTACAAATCAATTTCTTTTTGATACATTCCTTAAATTTGTTGAAGGGCAAGGCTAAAATGTCATCAGGTAGTCTGTTATAGAAACGTATACCGAGTCCCACAAATGAGTTTTGAACCTTATGAAGACGTGAATAATTAACTGCTAGTTTATTTTTGTTCCGTGTATTAAAAGAATGCATATCGGATTTTTTATCATAATTTTGGATGTTCTTTCGAATATATATGTTACGCTCAAAGACCGAAATCGCTCAGTGAGCGAAAAAATAGCTCACAACGCGTTGTGGTCATAGTGAAACAGCCACGACGCGAAATTCGCGTCGTGGCTCTAATGAAAACGGCCACGACGCGTTCTGGTAATCACAAAAAGACCATAACCCGAAATTAGTGTCGTGGCTGATATGCTATTCGTTTTTCTTGATTAATTAATCGTCCATAGGTATGGAAGATTATAAATTTATAATATGTATTTGAATTACCACGCGTGCTACAAATAATTTTTTTCTTTTACTAAATGACTGCATATTACGTGTTTATCATTATTATTTATAAAATATGTATAGTTCCGTACTATCCGTACTTATATTATTACTGTCTGTCTGTCTGTACGGATAGTTATAATATGGAACTTGATATTTTATAAATAATAATGATAATTTACACGTTATGTAGTGATTTAGTAAAAGATATATATATATATATATATATATATATATATATATATATATATATATATATGTATATATATATATGTTACGCTCAAAGACCGAAATCGCCCAGTGAGCGAAAAAATAGCTCACAACGCGTTGTGGTCACAGTGAAACAGCCACGACGCGAAATTCGCGTCGTGGCTCTAATGAAAACGACCACGACGCGTTCTGGCAATTACAAAAAGACCATAACGCGAAATTCGTGTCGTGGCTGGTATGCTATTCGTTTTTCTTGGTTTGTTCTTGATTAATTTATCATCCAGAGGTATGGAAGATTATAAATTTATAATATTGAATTACCACGCATACTACAAAACATTTTTTTCTTTTACTAAATCACTGTTTAACGTGTAAATTATCATTATTATTTATAAAATATCAAGTTCCATATAACTATCCTTACAGACAGATAGACAGACAGTAATAATATTTGTACGGATAGTACGGAACTATAGATATTTTATAAAATATAATAATGATAAACACGTTATGCAGTGATTTAGTAAAAGAAAAAAATGTTTTGTAGTATGCGTGGTAATTCAATATTATAAATTTATAATCTTCCATACCTCTGGACGATTAATTAATCAAGAACAAATCAAGAAAAACGAATAGCATACCCCAGCCACGACACGAATTTCGCGTTATGGTATTTTTGTGATTGCCAGAACGCGTCGTGGCCGTTTTCATTAGAGCCACGACGCGAATTTCGCGTCGTGGCTGTTTCACTGTGACCACAACGCGTTGTGAGCAATTTTTTCGCTCACTGAGCGATTTCGGTCTTTGAGCGTAACATCTTTGAGCGTAACATATATATATATATATATATATATATATATATATATATATATATATATATATATATATATATATATATATATATATATATATATATATATATATATCTTTTACTAAATCACAATGTAATATTTTGTAGTAGGTACGCGTGGTAATTCAATATTATAAATTTATAATCTTCCATACCTCTGGACAATTAATTAATCAAGAACAAATCAAGAAAAACGAATAGCATATCAGCCACGACACGAATTTCGCGTTATGGTCTTTTTGTGATTGCCAGAACGCGTCGTGGCCGTTTTCATTAGAGCCACGACGCGAATTTCGCGTCGTGGCTGTTTCACTATGACCACAACGCGTTGTGAGCTATTTTTTCGCTCACTGAGCGATTTCGGTCTTTGAGCGTAACATATATAACATTGTCAAAAATATATTGAGATGGTACGGTCAGGATATTTATCTCTTTAAACGTTTCCTTTAGGGAGCACCTTGATCCTAGTCTGTATATAGCGCGAACAGCCCGTTTTTGCAGTAAAAATATTGTTTGAATATCTGCAGCACTTCCCCACAGTAGTAATCCATAAGATAAGATGCTGTGAAAATAACTGTAGTAAATGGTACGAGCTGTTTCTTCATTAGTCAGTTGTCTTACTTTTCTAATCGCAAAGACTGCTGAACTTAGCTTTTTTGCTACATTTGTAATGTGAGCTCCCCATTGGAGCTTAGAGTCAAGAGTGAGGCCTAAAAATATTGTAGAATCAACGAAATCCAGATTGACATCACCAATTTTTAGCTTAATTTCAGTGTTTGCTTTCACGTTAGGCATTCTGAAAATGACACACTTTGTTTTATTAGGATTGAGTAAAAGATTGTTGGAAGAGAACCATTCTAATAAAAGAGCTAGTATTTTATTAGTACCATTGAAATCTGGATTTTTTCGTTTCAATTTAAACAGGAGGGATGTATCATCTGCGACTAGTCATCGGACAGTACTAGCGTGGTACTAGTAAAGAGGAGCCAAACTAAAAGCTCGAAGCAGATGGCGCCACCAGCGACCGGCCTTTGTTTACTACAAGTGTCAAATGAGTGGATGCGATTTTCTTTGTTTTCTTTGTGTTAAAGATCTTAAAATATATTCTTTGTTTACTGTGAGTGAGCTGAAAAGTGAGCTGCGTAAGAGAAATGCGTCAGTGGTGAGCAAAAAGCCGATCTGAGCGAAAGGTGAACATAGTAATATTTTTAGGTTATATTTCTTATTTCACAATTTGTTTAAAAAATGTTATTCTCATAAGGAGTTTTTATTTCAAGATTGGAGGCGTATGATCGGAACCAAAACTTTGACGGTGATTTGGGCGATCAAAAGGACAATTCTCTTATCTATCCACACCGTAATATATTCAGAGACATGGACGCCAATTAACCTGTTCCAAGCATCAGCAAGCAGGAAATAATAGAATATCTGTAAAGGTATGTGTATATACATTATTAACATTTGTTTACTATCACAGATAAACGTGAAATATTTAGATATTATTCCATCTTTTTACAGATTGAACACGGAACCAAAGGCCAACTTTTATACAAATCTAGACATCTTTTGACCGCCCCTTACTCATGGGATGCTATACATTCTTGCAGGAATGTGCAAAACTTGCAAAAGTGATGTATTTAGTAGACACTAAAGTCTCTCAAGAAGGAGGTGTAGACGTATAGAGGAATACTATTGTGAATGAGCTGCAGGAAGTGGTGCATCTGCTAAGTGCAAACATGTATGTGTCATGGTCATTCATGGTATACATCTACCATCTTAAACCAGCAGTTTTTGATAAATAATTGTACTTATAAAAATTATTGAAATGTAATAAAACCAAACAATCATTTATATGATCATATCAGCTTTTATTTATTTTTCATAATACATTCTCTAAAGTTACAATACATGAAACATAAAAAATATTTTAACAGTATGAACACATTTTAGTACTTGCTGCAACTGTGGTGCAACAAGTTGTGGAATCCTTACAGTAACTTTTCTATTAGCAAACATGTCTTGAATTTGCTTTGACACTTGGTCATAAGATAGCCAATTGCCATTGTTTGTCAATTACTTATAGATCTTGCATAATTATGCTAATAAACAGTAAGATAACAGAAGCTCTGTATGTATTTCTTAAAAATGTTTCTTATACCTCAGCATCTGAAAATATATGTTAGAATTTGTAATTGGTTTGTTTTTAAGAGGCATGTCTAGGAAATAATAAGTTTAGCTTAGGCTAGACAGCATAATTTCACGACTTACCTGTGTATTTATATCTTTCAAAATAATTATCTTCTGTGAAATGAAGTAAACGAAAATTGATAAATATTAGTCTTGTTTACAAAAAATGTATGGGATTTGACAGCTCTAATGTCAAATTACGGTCAGTCGACGATGCGACGCCTATCGGGATAAAAAGTCAGTTTTGCTCCTATTGGACAGAGTACAAAAACACAATATTAATTATTATGGTTGCTTTAAAAACTACCTGTTTTTCTTTAAAATCAGGCGTTCTATTACTTTAGAATTATGCAGTTTTTGAAGCAACCTTAATAAATATTAATATTGTTTTTCTGCTTTGTCCAATGACTAGTACTGTCCAATTTACTAGTCATTTACCCTGGAAAGGTCCGCTGTCTTTGTTCGTCTTGGGCTACGAATAATAAAAAACTAAGGAAGAGTATCTCCGTCAAAAAACATGCTCAAAAATACTTGTCAAAAAAGTGTACCTTAGGTTCACTTTTCATACATTTGGTGACCTTGAGCGGTATAAAGGCTGACGTTACATGACAGCTCGAATGGAACCAAATTTAAAACTGTATTAGTATGGGAGTTCGGCGTTTTCACACGAGACACGACACGACACGGTTCATAGACAAATATAAATTGTCTATGAACCGTGTCGTTTGAACGTTTTCACACGAGCGACGATTTCTGCGACGACACCGCATTCACTTATGGCTGGTTTACACGTGATAAGTAGATAAATGGTCAACTAAATTTTAACTTATGACCCTATACTTACTTAACTAAATTTTAACTTGCTATTGGCTACTAAATTTTGTGTTTACAATTTACAAATTTAAAATTAAGTTAACTACTTATCAACTTAGTACGTGTAAACCAGCCATTAGTACTTAAAAATATTATGTCATCTATTGTTGGGTTTTGTACAATATAATTTTAAAAGATAGTTTGATGATCCTTTCTAACGTCAAGTGGCACGCGGGGCATATTATATTATTTAAGGCAGTAATTTTAGTGGCCTGGTTCAAAATTCAAACTGAATCAATGAACCACAGACAACTTTCATAATATCTTTGTAATTTTTTTATCTGTGCTAAAAAACGTGACGACATACCTAGCGGATTGTCGTCTCAAAATCGTGTGTCGTGCTGTGCGGTGTCGTTCCGTGTGAAAACGGTACATAGAAATGTATGGCGCACGGAATCGTCACCGCAGTTTGTCGTGTCGGGTCGTGTCTCGTGTGAAAACGCTCACGTTTCTTGATTTTATTATTCGTTGGTCTTGGGACTTTCTCTTATGGCAAGCCTTATTAGCCTTCTTTACTTATTAATTGATTCTAACTATAATAGTTTTAACTTTTACTTGAATGATTGATACTAATTATAAAAACTGCAAGCACAATAATAATATACGACGCTTTTTGAAGTTGGTTGCATTAAATAAGCTAAGCTTGAACGGGTAAAGTTGAATAGAAATTATTAGGTCGAATGGAGATAGGTGCAGGAATGGCGTTAGATTGAATGGAGATAGGTTGAAAGAATTTAGGTTGAATGAAGTTATATTGAAAAAGATCGGTTAAAAGAGGTTAGGTTAAAAGCGGTAAGGTTAAAAGAGGTGAGGTTAAAAGAAGGTATGTTAAAAGAGGTGAGGTTAAAAGAAGGTATGTTAAAAGAGTTGAGGTTAAAAGAAGTTAGGTTAAAAGAGGTTAGGTTAAAAGAGGTTAGGTTAAAAGAGGTTAGGTTAAAAGAGGTTAGGTTAAAAGACGGGGCTCCGGGTCAGGATGGGAACCTGCCCGGCTTTGTCAGTCCCGGTGCCGAGGGGAACGCTTTAGTTCGCCTAAGCGTTCCCTTACTTTGGTGGAAGTCCGGTCCGAGATAGACCGGCCAGTCGTGGAGGGGGTCCTGTGTTAGACAGATCCGGGATCTCCCTCCGTTATACGGCTGAAGGCGAGCCGCAGGTGGTTTTAGTGAGTAGGAGTCTCACATACCCCCGGGGTACCCAACCCGGGGCACCCATGATGGGTTTCCCCTGCGATATCAAAAAAAAAAAAAAAAAAAGGTTAGGTTAAAAGAGGTTAGGTTTAAAGAGGTTAGGTTAAAAGAGGTTAGGTTAAAAGAGGTTAGGTTAAAAGAGGTTAGGTTAAAAGAGGTTAGGTTAAAAGAGGTTAGGTTAAAAGAGGTTAGGTTAAAAGAGGTTAGGTTAAAAGAGGTTAGGTTAAAAGAGGTTAGGTTAAAAGAATTGAGGTTAAAAGTGGTTAGTTTTAATGAGGTTAGCCGTTAGTAAGAAGTTAGGTTGGGTTAAAAGAGGTAAGGTTAAAAGATGTCCGGTTTAAAGAGTTTAGGTTATCCAAATTTAGGGTAACACGTTGTTAGGGTAACACGGTGTTAGAGTAACACGGTGTTAGAGTAACACGGTGTTAGGGTAACACGGTGTTAGGGTAACACGGTGTTAGGGTAACACGGTGTTAGGGTAACACGGTGTTAGGGTAACACGGTGTTAGGGTAACACGGTGTTAGGGTAACACGGTGTTAGGGTAACACGGTGTTAGGGTAACACGGTGTTAGGGTAACACGGTGTTAGGGTAACACGGTGTTAGGGTAACACGGTGTTAGGGTAACACGGTGTTAGGGTAACACGGTGTTAGGGTAACACGGTGTTAGGGTAACACGGTGTTAGGGTAACACGGTGTTAGGGTAACACGGTGTTAGGGTAACACGGTGTTAGGGTAACACGGTGTTAGGGTAACACGGTGTTAGGGTAACACGGTGTTAGGGTAACACGGTGTTAGGGTAACACGGTGTTAGGGTAACACGGTGTTTAAACACGGCAAGTATTGCAGTGTTAGACCAAACGCTGTTAGACATTTAAAATTATATTTGACAATACTTTAGTTAGGTTAGGTCTAATTTTTTTTTGCGTAGGTTCGTCTGCATTTTAATCGTTAGGTTAGCGGTCCCGGATTTGCAATACATACTAAAGTTATTTTGTGCTTTATTCTACTGCAAAAATCATCACTATTCTCTGAAAATATAATTCTATTAACAATCTAAGAACTTAGAACTACTGTACCTAAAAATGGACATGGTATCTAATATTAGACCTTGTACTGATCTAAAAATCGATTGCTTTAGTTTTTTAGCAGTAAAAAAAAGAAAAAGGAGAGCAGAGAAAAGAAAGAATAAAAAAGAAGAGGCAAAAGAAGCATGTAGACTAAAGACTGAAAATAAATTTGCTAGGAAAAAAAGTCGGGTTGCACTCCGGGAGTGCCGGCAGAAGTGAAACCTTGATTATTAACGTTGTGCAATTTTTTTAACCCATTTTTTATGAAAATCAATTATAAAAATTTAATCGATCGTAAGGGTTTCGATTAATTTAAAAAAACGATTTTTTTAATTAATCGAAACCCTTACAATCGATTAAATTTTTAACCCATTTTTATGAAAATAGATTATTAAAAAATCGATTTTTTAAATTAATCGAAACCCTTACAATCGATTAAATTTTTAACCCATTTTTATGAAAATAGATTATTAAAAAATCGATTTTTTTTTATTAATCGAAACCCTTATAATCGATTAAATTTTTAACCCGTTTTTTATGAAAATCGATTTTTAAAAAATCGATTTTTTTAATTTATCGCAACCCTTACAATCAATTCGAGTTCGAGTTCAAGTTCGAATTCGAGTTCGAATTCGAGCTCGAGTTCGAGTTCGACACAAAACACTACTCTCCATCTCCAACCGTCTTACGGTTTTTCCAAGGATTTTCGATCAGCACGAGAATCTGACGCGAGTTTCACAGTTTTTACCCATCCCACAAATTAAGTGCTCAACGCCGCTAAAGAAGTTTTCACTTTAAAAATATGAAAAATAAAAGAAAAGATAGTTTCAGTATGGAAGAATACTGAATATAATCTGGAGACAACGTGGATAATATTTCTGATGCATGTAGTTACTATGATGAAGTAAATGAAATCTTTTGAAAAATGGCAAATAATGACCAAATAATAGGAAAAATGTAAAATGTAATGTAAAGTTCTATGTCTACTATTAGTTCATATTGGTGTCTACTATTAGTGATGTTCGGTTTTTGTGATGTCATCTATTAGTACTTATGACTAAGTTTACAAAAAGACAAATAATATATTTTTTAATTGATTTGTCAGAGAATAATTATTATAGTTTTATTTTGTAAGAGTTACTGAAGACATGGAAGAAGTTATCAATGCTTTATATTCATAAATATATATTTTATAACATTCAAATGTTTCATGTTTCCTTATAGTGTCTGCCATTAGTTCCCTTCCCTTAATTAAAAAAGAAATAGTTTTATGTACATTTTATGCAAAACAATAATGTCAATATAATTTTTAAATATTTTAAATTATTAAAATTATGTCTATTCAATAAGTCAATTCAAGTAATATAAAAACATGTCCATACAATAATTATTATTATGATAAGTTATTTTTATATTTATAGAAAAAAAGACATAGTTAATTAGTATTGTTATTAATATTATTATTAATATTGTCACACTTATTCCCATGGATGAATGTCATCAAAATAGTCATTTATTCTGTAGTAGCCCTTACAAATCAATTTCTTTTTGATACATTCCTTAAATTTGTTGAAGGGCAAGGCTAAAATGTCATCAGGTAGTCTGTTATAGAAACGTATACCGAGTCCCACAAATGAGTTTTGAACCTTATGAAGACGTGAATAATTAACTGCTAGTTTATTTTTGTTCCGTGTATTAAAAGAATGCATATCGGATTTTTTATCATAATTTTGGATGTTCTTTCGAATATATATGTTACGCTCAAAGACCGAAATCGCTCAGTGAGCGAAAAAATAGCTCACAACGCGTTGTGGTCATAGTGAAACAGCCACGACGCGAAATTCGCGTCGTGGCTCTAATGAAAACGGCCACGACGCGTTCTGGTAATCACAAAAAGACCATAACCCGAAATTAGTGTCGTGGCTGATATGCTATTCGTTTTTCTTGATTAATTAATCGTCCATAGGTATGGAAGATTATAAATTTATAATATGTATTTGAATTACCACGCGTGCTACAAATAATTTTTTTCTTTTACTAAATGACTGCATATTACGTGTTTATCATTATTATTTATAAAATATGTATAGTTCCGTACTATCCGTACTTATATTATTACTGTCTGTCTGTCTGTACGGATAGTTATAATATGGAACTTGATATTTTATAAATAATAATGATAATTTACACGTTATGTAGTGATTTAGTAAAAGATATATATATATATATATATATATATATATATATATATATATATATATATATATATATATATATATATATATATATATATATATATATATATATATATATATATATATATATATATATATATATATATATATATATATATATATATATATATATATATATGTATATATATATATGTTACGCTCAAAGACCGAAATCGCCCAGTGAGCGAAAAAATAGCTCACAACGCGTTGTGGTCACAGTGAAACAGCCACGACGCGAAATTCGCGTCGTGGCTCTAATGAAAACGACCACGACGCGTTCTGGCAATTACAAAAAGACCATAACGCGAAATTCGTGTCGTGGCTGGTATGCTATTCGTTTTTCTTGGTTTGTTCTTGATTAATTTATCATCCAGAGGTATGGAAGATTATAAATTTATAATATTGAATTACCACGCATACTACAAAACATTTTTTTCTTTTACTAAATCACTGTTTAACGTGTAAATTATCATTATTATTTATAAAATATCAAGTTCCATATAACTATCCTTACAGACAGATAGACAGACAGTAATAATATTTGTACGGATAGTACGGAACTATAGATATTTTATAAAATATAATAATGATAAACACGTTATGCAGTGATTTAGTAAAAGAAAAAAATGTTTTGTAGTATGCGTGGTAATTCAATATTATAAATTTATAATCTTCCATACCTCTGGACGATTAATTAATCAAGAACAAATCAAGAAAAACGAATAGCATACCCCAGCCACGACACGAATTTCGCGTTATGGTATTTTTGTGATTGCCAGAACGCGTCGTGGCCGTTTTCATTAGAGCCACGACGCGAATTTCGCGTCGTGGCTGTTTCACTGTGACCACAACGCGTTGTGAGCAATTTTTTCGCTCACTGAGCGATTTCGGTCTTTGAGCGTAACATATATATATATATATATATATATATATATATATATATATATATATATATATATATATATATATATATATATATATATATATATATATATATATATCTTTTACTAAATCACAATGTAATATTTTGTAGTAGGTACGCGTGGTAATTCAATATTATAAATTTATAATCTTCCATACCTCTGGACAATTAATTAATCAAGAACAAATCAAGAAAAACGAATAGCATATCAGCCACGACACGAATTTCGCGTTATGGTCTTTTTGTGATTGCCAGAACGCGTCGTGGCCGTTTTCATTAGAGCCACGACGCGAATTTCGCGTCGTGGCTGTTTCACTATGACCACAACGCGTTGTGAGCTATTTTTTCGCTCACTGAGCGATTTCGGTCTTTGAGCGTAACATATATAACATTGTCAAAAATATATTGAGATGGTACGGTCAGGATATTTATCTCTTTAAACGTTTCCTTTAGGGAGCACCTTGATCCTAGTCTGTATATAGCGCGAACAGCCCGTTTTTGCAGTAAAAATATTGTTTGAATATCTGCAGCACTTCCCCACAGTAGTAATCCATAAGATAAGATGCTGTGAAAATAACTGTAGTAAATGGTACGAGCTGTTTCTTCATTAGTCAGTTGTCTTACTTTTCTAATCGCAAAGACTGCTGAACTTAGCTTTTTTGCTACATTTGTAATGTGAGCTCCCCATTGGAGCTTAGAGTCAAGAGTGAGGCCTAAAAATATTGTAGAATCAACGAAATCCAGATTGACATCACCAATTTTTAGGTTAATTTCAGTGTTTGCTTTCACGTTAGGCATTCTGAAAATGACACACTTTGTTTTATTAGGATTGAGTAAAAGATTGTTGGAAGAGAACCATTCTAATAAAAGAGCTAGTATTTTATTAGTACCATTGAAATCTGGATTTTTTCGTTTCAATTTAAACAGGAGGGATGTATCATCTGCGACTAGTCATCGGACAGTACTAGCGTGGTACTAGTAAAGAGGAGCCAAACTAAAAGCTCGAAGCAGATGGCGCCACCAGCGACCGGCCTTTGTTTACTACAAGTGTCAAATGAGTGGATGCGATTTTCTTTGTTTTCTTTGTGTTAAAGATCTTAAAATATATTCTTTGTTTACTGTGAGTGAGCTGAAAAGTGAGCTGCGTAAGAGAAATGCGTCAGTGGTGAGCAAAAAGCCGATCTGAGCGAAAGGTGAACATAGTAATATTTTTAGGTTATATTTCTTATTTCACAATTTGTTTAAAAAATGTTATTCTCATAAGGAGTTTTTATTTCAAGATTGGAGGCGTATGATCGGAACCAAAACTTTGACGGTGATTTGGGCGATCAAAAGGACAATTCTCTTATCTATCCACACCGTAATATATTCAGAGACATGGACGCCAATTAACCTGTTCCAAGCATCAGCAAGCAGGAAATAATAGAATATCTGTAAAGGTATGTGTATATACATTATTAACATTTGTTTACTATCACAGATAAACGTGAAATATTTAGATATTATTCCATCTTTTTACAGATTGAACACGGAACCAAAGGCCAACTTTTATACAAATCTAGACATCTTTTGACCGCCCCTTACTCATGGGATGCTATACATTCTTGCAGGAATGTGCAAAACTTGCAAAAGTGATGTATTTAGTAGACACTAAAGTCTCTCAAGAAGGAGGTGTAGACGTATAGAGGAATACTATTGTGAATGAGCTGCAGGAAGTGGTGCATCTGCTAAGTGCAAACATGTATGTGTCATGGTCATTCATGGTATACATCTACCATCTTAAACCAGCAGTTTTTGATAAATAATTGTACTTATAAAAATTATTGAAATGTAATAAAACCAAACAATCATTTATATGATCATATCAGCTTTTATTTATTTTTCATAATACATTCTCTAAAGTTACAATACATGAAACATAAAAAATATTTTAACAGTATGAACACATTTTAGTACTTGCTGCAACTGTGGTGCAACAAGTTGTGGAATCCTTACAGTAACTTTTCTATTAGCAAACATGTCTTGAATTTGCTTTGACACTTGGTCATAAGATAGCCAATTGCCATTGTTTGTCAATTACTTATAGATCTTGCATAATTATGCTAATAAACAGTAAGATAACAGAAGCTCTGTATGTATTTCTTAAAAATGTTTCTTATACCTCAGCATCTGAAAATATATGTTAGAATTTGTAATTGGTTTGTTTTTAAGAGGCATGTCTAGGAAATAATAAGTTTAGCTTAGGCTAGACAGCATAATTTCACGACTTACCTGTGTATTTATATCTTTCAAAATAATTATCTTCTGTGAAATGAAGTAAACGAAAATTGATAAATATTAGTCTTGTTTACAAAAAATGTATGGGATTTGACAGCTCTAATGTCAAATTACGGTCAGTCGACGATGCGACGCCTATCGGGATAAAAAGTCAGTTTTGCTCCTATTGGACAGAGTACAAAAACACAATATTAATTATTATGGTTGCTTTAAAAACTACCTGTTTTTCTTTAAAATCAGGCGTTCTATTACTTTAGAATTATGCAGTTTTTGAAGCAACCTTAATAAATATTAATATTGTTTTTCTGCTTTGTCCAATGACTAGTACTGTCCAATTTACTAGTCATTTACCCTGGAAAGGTCCGCTGTCTTTGTTCGTCTTGGGCTACGAATAATAAAAAACTAAGGAAGAGTATCTCCGTCAAAAAACATGCTCAAAAATACTTGTCAAAAAAGTGTACCTTAGGTTCACTTTTCATACATTTGGTGACCTTGAGCGGTATAAAGGCTGACGTTACATGACAGCTCGAATGGAACCAAATTTAAAACTGTATTAGTATGGGAGTTCGGCGTTTTCACACGAGACACGACACGACACGGTTCATAGACAAATATAAATTGTCTATGAACCGTGTCGTTTGAACGTTTTCACACGAGCGACGATTTCTGCGACGACACCGCATTCACTTATGGCTGGTTTACACGTGATAAGTAGATAAATGGTCAACTAAATTTTAACTTATGACCCTATACTTACTTAACTAAATTTTAACTTGCTATTGGCTACTAAATTTTGTGTTTACAATTTACAAATTTAAAATTAAGTTAACTACTTATCAACTTAGTACGTGTAAACCAGCCATTAGTACTTAAAAATATTATGTCATCTATTGTTGGGTTTTGTACAATATAATTTTAAAAGATAGTTTGATGATCCTTTCTAACGTCAAGTGGCACGCGGGGCATATTATATTATTTAAGGCAGTAATTTTAGTGGCCTGGTTCAAAATTCAAACTGAATCAATGAACCACAGACAACTTTCATAATATCTTTGTAATTTTTTTATCTGTGCTAAAAAACGTGACGACATACCTAGCGGATTGTCGTCTCAAAATCGTGTGTCGTGCTGTGCGGTGTCGTTCCGTGTGAAAACGGTACATAGAAATGTATGGCGCACGGAATCGTCACCGCAGTTTGTCGTGTCGGGTCGTGTCTCGTGTGAAAACGCTCACGTTTCTTGATTTTATTATTCGTTGGTCTTGGGACTTTCTCTTATGGCAAGCCTTATTAGCCTTCTTTACTTATTAATTGATTCTAACTATAATAGTTTTAACTTTTACTTGAATGATTGATACTAATTATAAAAACTGCAAGCACAATAATAATATACGACGCTTTTTGAAGTTGGTTGCATTAAATAAGCTAAGCTTGAACGGGTAAAGTTGAATAGAAATTATTAGGTCGAATGGAGATAGGTGCAGGAATGGCGTTAGATTGAATGGAGATAGGTTGAAAGAATTTAGGTTGAATGAAGTTATATTGAAAAAGATCGGTTAAAAGAGGTTAGGTTAAAAGCGGTAAGGTTAAAAGAGGTGAGGTTAAAAGAAGGTATGTTAAAAGAGGTGAGGTTAAAAGAAGGTATGTTAAAAGAGTTGAGGTTAAAAGAAGTTAGGTTAAAAGAGGTTAGGTTAAAAGAGGTTAGGTTAAAAGAGGTTAGGTTAAAAGAGGTTAGGTTAAAAGACGGGGCTCCGGGTCAGGATGGGAACCTGCCCGGCTTTGTCAGTCCCGGTGCCGAGGGGAACGCTTTAGTTCGCCTAAGCGTTCCCTTACTTTGGTGGAAGTCCGGTCCGAGATAGACCGGCCAGTCGTGGAGGGGGTCCTGTGTTAGACAGATCCGGGATCTCCCTCCGTTATACGGCTGAAGGCGAGCCGCAGGTGGTTTTAGTGAGTAGGAGTCTCACATACCCCCGGGGTACCCAACCCGGGGCACCCATGATGGGTTTCCCCTGCGATATCAAAAAAAAAAAAAAAAAAAGGTTAGGTTAAAAGAGGTTAGGTTTAAAGAGGTTAGGTTAAAAGAGGTTAGGTTAAAAGAGGTTAGGTTAAAAGAGGTTAGGTTAAAAGAGGTTAGGTTAAAAGAGGTTAGGTTAAAAGAGGTTAGGTTAAAAGAGGTTAGGTTAAAAGAGGTTAGGTTAAAAGAGGTTAGGTTAAAAGAGGTTAGGTTAAAAGAGGTTAGGTTAAAAGAGGTTAGGTTAAAAGAGGTTAGGTTAAAAGAGGTTAGGTTAAAAGAATTGAGGTTAAAAGTGGTTAGTTTTAATGAGGTTAGCCGTTAGTAAGAAGTTAGGTTGGGTTAAAAGAGGTAAGGTTAAAAGATGTCCGGTTTAAAGAGTTTAGGTTATCCAAATTTAGGGTAACACGTTGTTAGGGTAACACGGTGTTAGAGTAACACGGTGTTAGAGTAACACGGTGTTAGGGTAACACGGTGTTAGGGTAACACGGTGTTAGGGTAACACGGTGTTAGGGTAACACGGTGTTAGGGTAACACGGTGTTAGGGTAACACGGTGTTAGGGTAACACGGTGTTAGGGTAACACGGTGTTAGGGTAACACGGTGTTAGGGTAACACGGTGTTAGGGTAACACGGTGTTAGGGTAACACGGTGTTAGGGTAACACGGTGTTAGGGTAACACGGTGTTAGGGTAACACGGTGTTAGGGTAACACGGTGTTAGGGTAACACGGTGTTAGGGTAACACGGTGTTAGGGTAACACGGTGTTAGGGTAACACGGTGTTAGGGTAACACGGTGTTAGGGTAACACGGTGTTAGGGTAACACGGTGTTAGGGTAACACGGTGTTAGGGTAACACGGTGTTAGGGTAACACGGTGTTAGGGTAACACGGTGTTAGGGTAACACGGTGTTAGGGTAACACGGTGTTAGGGTAACACGGTGTTAGGGTAACACGGTGTTAGGGTAACACGGTGTTAGGGTAACACGGTGTTAGGGTAACACGGTGTTAGGGTAACACGGTGTTAGGGTAACACGGTGTTAGGGTAACACGGTGTTAGGGTAACACGGTGTTAGGGTAACACGGTGTTAGGGTAACACGGTGTTAGGGTAACACGGTGTTAGGGTAACACGGTGTTAGGGTAACACGGTGTTAGGGTAACACGGTGTTAGGGTAACACGGTGTTAGGGTAACACGGTGTTTAAACACGGCAAGTATTGCAGTGTTAGACCAAACGCTGTTAGACATTTAAAATTATATTTGACAATACTTTAGTTAGGTTAGGTCTAATTTTTTTTTGCGTAGGTTCGTCTGCATTTTAATCGTTAGGTTAGCGGTCCCGGATTTGCAATACATACTAAAGTTATTTTGTGCTTTATTCTACTGCAAAAATCATCACTATTCTCTGAAAATATAATTCTATTAACAATCTAAGAACTTAGAACTACTGTACCTAAAAATGGACATGGTATCTAATATTAGACCTTGTACTGATCTAAAAATCGATTGCTTTAGTTTTTTAGCAGTAAAAAAAAGAAAAAGGAGAGCAGAGAAAAGAAAGAATAAAAAAGAAGAGGCAAAAGAAGCATGTAGACTAAAGACTGAAAATAAATTTGCTAGGAAAAAAAGTCGGGTTGCACTCCGGGAGTGCCGGCAGAAGTGAAACCTTGATTATTAACGTTGTGCAATTTTTTTAACCCATTTTTTATGAAAATCAATTATAAAAATTTAATCGATCGTAAGGGTTTCGATTAATTTAAAAAAACGATTTTTTTAATTAATCGAAACCCTTACAATCGATTAAATTTTTAACCCATTTTTATGAAAATAGATTATTAAAAAATCGATTTTTTAAATTAATCGAAACCCTTACAATCGATTAAATTTTTAACCCATTTTTATGAAAATAGATTATTAAAAAATCGATTTTTTTTTATTAATCGAAACCCTTATAATCGATTAAATTTTTAACCCGTTTTTTATGAAAATCGATTTTTAAAAAATCGATTTTTTTAATTTATCGCAACCCTTACAATCAATTCGAGTTCGAGTTCAAGTTCGAATTCGAGTTCGAATTCGAGCTCGAGTTCGAGTTCGACACAAAACACTACTCTCCATCTCCAACCGTCTTACGGTTTTTCCAAGGATTTTCGATCAGCACGAGAATCTGACGCGAGTTTCACAGTTTTTACCCATCCCACAAATTAAGTGCTCAACGCCGCTAAAGAAGTTTTCACTTTAAAAATATGAAAAATAAAAGAAAAGATAGTTTCAGTATGGAAGAATACTGAATATAATCTGGAGACAACGTGGATAATATTTCTGATGCATGTAGTTACTATGATGAAGTAAATGAAATCTTTTGAAAAATGGCAAATAATGACCAAATAATAGGAAAAATGTAAAATGTAATGTAAAGTTCTATGTCTACTATTAGTTCATATTGGTGTCTACTATTAGTGATGTTCGGTTTTTGTGATGTCATCTATTAGTACTTATGACTAAGTTTACAAAAAGACAAATAATATATTTTTTAATTGATTTGTCAGAGAATAATTATTATAGTTTTATTTTGTAAGAGTTACTGAAGACATGGAAGAAGTTATCAATGCTTTATATTCATAAATATATATTTTATAACATTCAAATGTTTCATGTTTCCTTATAGTGTCTGCCATTAGTTCCCTTCCCTTAATTAAAAAAGAAATAGTTTTATGTACATTTTATGCAAAACAATAATGTCAATATAATTTTTAAATATTTTAAATTATTAAAATTATGTCTATTCAATAAGTCAATTCAAGTAATATAAAAACATGTCCATACAATAATTATTATTATGATAAGTTATTTTTATATTTATAGAAAAAAAGACATAGTTAATTAGTATTGTTATTAATATTATTATTAATATTGTCACACTTATTCCCATGGATGAATGTCATCAAAATAGTCATTTATTCTGTAGTAGCCCTTACAAATCAATTTCTTTTTGATACATTCCTTAAATTTGTTGAAGGGCAAGGCTAAAATGTCATCAGGTAGTCTGTTATAGAAACGTATACCGAGTCCCACAAATGAGTTTTGAACCTTATGAAGACGTGAATAATTAACTGCTAGTTTATTTTTGTTCCGTGTATTAAAAGAATGCATATCGGATTTTTTATCATAATTTTGGATGTTCTTTCGAATATATATGTTACGCTCAAAGACCGAAATCGCTCAGTGAGCGAAAAAATAGCTCACAACGCGTTGTGGTCATAGTGAAACAGCCACGACGCGAAATTCGCGTCGTGGCTCTAATGAAAACGGCCACGACGCGTTCTGGTAATCACAAAAAGACCATAACCCGAAATTAGTGTCGTGGCTGATATGCTATTCGTTTTTCTTGATTAATTAATCGTCCATAGGTATGGAAGATTATAAATTTATAATATGTATTTGAATTACCACGCGTGCTACAAATAATTTTTTTCTTTTACTAAATGACTGCATATTACGTGTTTATCATTATTATTTATAAAATATGTATAGTTCCGTACTATCCGTACTTATATTATTACTGTCTGTCTGTCTGTACGGATAGTTATAATATGGAACTTGATATTTTATAAATAATAATGATAATTTACACGTTATGTAGTGATTTAGTAAAAGATATATATATATATATATATATATATATATATATATATATATATATATATATATATATATATATATATATATATGTATATATATATATGTTACGCTCAAAGACCGAAATCGCCCAGTGAGCGAAAAAATAGCTCACAACGCGTTGTGGTCACAGTGAAACAGCCACGACGCGAAATTCGCGTCGTGGCTCTAATGAAAACGACCACGACGCGTTCTGGCAATTACAAAAAGACCATAACGCGAAATTCGTGTCGTGGCTGGTATGCTATTCGTTTTTCTTGGTTTGTTCTTGATTAATTTATCATCCAGAGGTATGGAAGATTATAAATTTATAATATTGAATTACCACGCATACTACAAAACATTTTTTTCTTTTACTAAATCACTGTTTAACGTGTAAATTATCATTATTATTTATAAAATATCAAGTTCCATATAACTATCCTTACAGACAGATAGACAGACAGTAATAATATTTGTACGGATAGTACGGAACTATAGATATTTTATAAAATATAATAATGATAAACACGTTATGCAGTGATTTAGTAAAAGAAAAAAATGTTTTGTAGTATGCGTGGTAATTCAATATTATAAATTTATAATCTTCCATACCTCTGGACGATTAATTAATCAAGAACAAATCAAGAAAAACGAATAGCATACCCCAGCCACGACACGAATTTCGCGTTATGGTATTTTTGTGATTGCCAGAACGCGTCGTGGCCGTTTTCATTAGAGCCACGACGCGAATTTCGCGTCGTGGCTGTTTCACTGTGACCACAACGCGTTGTGAGCAATTTTTTCGCTCACTGAGCGATTTCGGTCTTTGAGCGTAACATATATATATATATATATATATATATATATATATATATATATATATATATATATATATATATATATATATATATATATATCTTTTACTAAATCACAATGTAATATTTTGTAGTAGGTACGCGTGGTAATTCAATATTATAAATTTATAATCTTCCATACCTCTGGACAATTAATTAATCAAGAACAAATCAAGAAAAACGAATAGCATATCAGCCACGACACGAATTTCGCGTTATGGTCTTTTTGTGATTGCCAGAACGCGTCGTGGCCGTTTTCATTAGAGCCACGACGCGAATTTCGCGTCGTGGCTGTTTCACTATGACCACAACGCGTTGTGAGCTATTTTTTCGCTCACTGAGCGATTTCGGTCTTTGAGCGTAACATATATAACATTGTCAAAAATATATTGAGATGGTACGGTCAGGATATTTATCTCTTTAAACGTTTCCTTTAGGGAGCACCTTGATCCTAGTCTGTATATAGCGCGAACAGCCCGTTTTTGCAGTAAAAATATTGTTTGAATATCTGCAGCACTTCCCCACAGTAGTAATCCATAAGATAAGATGCTGTGAAAATAACTGTAGTAAATGGTACGAGCTGTTTCTTCATTAGTCAGTTGTCTTACTTTTCTAATCGCAAAGACTGCTGAACTTAGCTTTTTTGCTACATTTGTAATGTGAGCTCCCCATTGGAGCTTAGAGTCAAGAGTGAGGCCTAAAAATATTGTAGAATCAACGAAATCCAGATTGACATCACCAATTTTTAGGTTAATTTCAGTGTTTGCTTTCACGTTAGGCATTCTGAAAATGACACACTTTGTTTTATTAGGATTGAGTAAAAGATTGTTGGAAGAGAACCATTCTAATAAAAGAGCTAGTATTTTATTAGTACCATTGAAATCTGGATTTTTTCGTTTCAATTTAAACAGGAGGGATGTATCATCTGCGACTAGTCATCGGACAGTACTAGCGTGGTACTAGTAAAGAGGAGCCAAACTAAAAGCTCGAAGCAGATGGCGCCACCAGCGACCGGCCTTTGTTTACTACAAGTGTCAAATGAGTGGATGCGATTTTCTTTGTTTTCTTTGTGTTAAAGATCTTAAAATATATTCTTTGTTTACTGTGAGTGAGCTGAAAAGTGAGCTGCGTAAGAGAAATGCGTCAGTGGTGAGCAAAAAGCCGATCTGAGCGAAAGGTGAACATAGTAATATTTTTAGGTTATATTTCTTATTTCACAATTTGTTTAAAAAATGTTATTCTCATAAGGAGTTTTTATTTCAAGATTGGAGGCGTATGATCGGAACCAAAACTTTGACGGTGATTTGGGCGATCAAAAGGACAATTCTCTTATCTATCCACACCGTAATATATTCAGAGACATGGACGCCAATTAACCTGTTCCAAGCATCAGCAAGCAGGAAATAATAGAATATCTGTAAAGGTATGTGTATATACATTATTAACATTTGTTTACTATCACAGATAAACGTGAAATATTTAGATATTATTCCATCTTTTTACAGATTGAACACGGAACCAAAGGCCAACTTTTATACAAATCTAGACATCTTTTGACCGCCCCTTACTCATGGGATGCTATACATTCTTGCAGGAATGTGCAAAACTTGCAAAAGTGATGTATTTAGTAGACACTAAAGTCTCTCAAGAAGGAGGTGTAGACGTATAGAGGAATACTATTGTGAATGAGCTGCAGGAAGTGGTGCATCTGCTAAGTGCAAACATGTATGTGTCATGGTCATTCATGGTATACATCTACCATCTTAAACCAGCAGTTTTTGATAAATAATTGTACTTATAAAAATTATTGAAATGTAATAAAACCAAACAATCATTTATATGATCATATCAGCTTTTATTTATTTTTCATAATACATTCTCTAAAGTTACAATACATGAAACATAAAAAATATTTTAACAGTATGAACACATTTTAGTACTTGCTGCAACTGTGGTGCAACAAGTTGTGGAATCCTTACAGTAACTTTTCTATTAGCAAACATGTCTTGAATTTGCTTTGACACTTGGTCATAAGATAGCCAATTGCCATTGTTTGTCAATTACTTATAGATCTTGCATAATTATGCTAATAAACAGTAAGATAACAGAAGCTCTGTATGTATTTCTTAAAAATGTTTCTTATACCTCAGCATCTGAAAATATATGTTAGAATTTGTAATTGGTTTGTTTTTAAGAGGCATGTCTAGGAAATAATAAGTTTAGCTTAGGCTAGACAGCATAATTTCACGACTTACCTGTGTATTTATATCTTTCAAAATAATTATCTTCTGTGAAATGAAGTAAACGAAAATTGATAAATATTAGTCTTGTTTACAAAAAATGTATGGGATTTGACAGCTCTAATGTCAAATTACGGTCAGTCGACGATGCGACGCCTATCGGGATAAAAAGTCAGTTTTGCTCCTATTGGACAGAGTACAAAAACACAATATTAATTATTATGGTTGCTTTAAAAACTACCTGTTTTTCTTTAAAATCAGGCGTTCTATTACTTTAGAATTATGCAGTTTTTGAAGCAACCTTAATAAATATTAATATTGTTTTTCTGCTTTGTCCAATGACTAGTACTGTCCAATTTACTAGTCATTTACCCTGGAAAGGTCCGCTGTCTTTGTTCGTCTTGGGCTACGAATAATAAAAAACTAAGGAAGAGTATCTCCGTCAAAAAACATGCTCAAAAATACTTGTCAAAAAAGTGTACCTTAGGTTCACTTTTCATACATTTGGTGACCTTGAGCGGTATAAAGGCTGACGTTACATGACAGCTCGAATGGAACCAAATTTAAAACTGTATTAGTATGGGAGTTCGGCGTTTTCACACGAGACACGACACGACACGGTTCATAGACAAATATAAATTGTCTATGAACCGTGTCGTTTGAACGTTTTCACACGAGCGACGATTTCTGCGACGACACCGCATTCACTTATGGCTGGTTTACACGTGATAAGTAGATAAATGGTCAACTAAATTTTAACTTATGACCCTATACTTACTTAACTAAATTTTAACTTGCTATTGGCTACTAAATTTTGTGTTTACAATTTACAAATTTAAAATTAAGTTAACTACTTATCAACTTAGTACGTGTAAACCAGCCATTAGTACTTAAAAATATTATGTCATCTATTGTTGGGTTTTGTACAATATAATTTTAAAAGATAGTTTGATGATCCTTTCTAACGTCAAGTGGCACGCGGGGCATATTATATTATTTAAGGCAGTAATTTTAGTGGCCTGGTTCAAAATTCAAACTGAATCAATGAACCACAGACAACTTTCATAATATCTTTGTAATTTTTTTATCTGTGCTAAAAAACGTGACGACATACCTAGCGGATTGTCGTCTCAAAATCGTGTGTCGTGCTGTGCGGTGTCGTTCCGTGTGAAAACGGTACATAGAAATGTATGGCGCACGGAATCGTCACCGCAGTTTGTCGTGTCGGGTCGTGTCTCGTGTGAAAACGCTCACGTTTCTTGATTTTATTATTCGTTGGTCTTGGGACTTTCTCTTATGGCAAGCCTTATTAGCCTTCTTTACTTATTAATTGATTCTAACTATAATAGTTTTAACTTTTACTTGAATGATTGATACTAATTATAAAAACTGCAAGCACAATAATAATATACGACGCTTTTTGAAGTTGGTTGCATTAAATAAGCTAAGCTTGAACGGGTAAAGTTGAATAGAAATTATTAGGTCGAATGGAGATAGGTGCAGGAATGGCGTTAGATTGAATGGAGATAGGTTGAAAGAATTTAGGTTGAATGAAGTTATATTGAAAAAGATCGGTTAAAAGAGGTTAGGTTAAAAGCGGTAAGGTTAAAAGAGGTGAGGTTAAAAGAAGGTATGTTAAAAGAGGTGAGGTTAAAAGAAGGTATGTTAAAAGAGTTGAGGTTAAAAGAAGTTAGGTTAAAAGAGGTTAGGTTAAAAGAGGTTAGGTTAAAAGAGGTTAGGTTAAAAGAGGTTAGGTTAAAAGACGGGGCTCCGGGTCAGGATGGGAACCTGCCCGGCTTTGTCAGTCCCGGTGCCGAGGGGAACGCTTTAGTTCGCCTAAGCGTTCCCTTACTTTGGTGGAAGTCCGGTCCGAGATAGACCGGCCAGTCGTGGAGGGGGTCCTGTGTTAGACAGATCCGGGATCTCCCTCCGTTATACGGCTGAAGGCGAGCCGCAGGTGGTTTTAGTGAGTAGGAGTCTCACATACCCCCGGGGTACCCAACCCGGGGCACCCATGATGGGTTTCCCCTGCGATATCAAAAAAAAAAAAAAAAAAAGGTTAGGTTAAAAGAGGTTAGGTTTAAAGAGGTTAGGTTAAAAGAGGTTAGGTTAAAAGAGGTTAGGTTAAAAGAGGTTAGGTTAAAAGAGGTTAGGTTAAAAGAGGTTAGGTTAAAAGAGGTTAGGTTAAAAGAGGTTAGGTTAAAAGAGGTTAGGTTAAAAGAGGTTAGGTTAAAAGAATTGAGGTTAAAAGTGGTTAGTTTTAATGAGGTTAGCCGTTAGTAAGAAGTTAGGTTGGGTTAAAAGAGGTAAGGTTAAAAGATGTCCGGTTTAAAGAGTTTAGGTTATCCAAATTTAGGGTAACACGTTGTTAGGGTAACACGGTGTTAGAGTAACACGGTGTTAGAGTAACACGGTGTTAGGGTAACACGGTGTTAGGGTAACACGGTGTTAGGGTAACACGGTGTTAGGGTAACACGGTGTTAGGGTAACACGGTGTTAGGGTAACACGGTGTTAGGGTAACACGGTGTTAGGGTAACACGGTGTTAGGGTAACACGGTGTTAGGGTAACACGGTGTTAGGGTAACACGGTGTTAGGGTAACACGGTGTTAGGGTAACACGGTGTTAGGGTAACACGGTGTTAGGGTAACACGGTGTTAGGGTAACACGGTGTTAGGGTAACACGGTGTTAGGGTAACACGGTGTTAGGGTAACACGGTGTTAGGGTAACACGGTGTTAGGGTAACACGGTGTTAGGGTAACACGGTGTTAGGGTAACACGGTGTTAGGGTAACACGGTGTTAGGGTAACACGGTGTTTAAACACGGCAAGTATTGCAGTGTTAGACCAAACGCTGTTAGACATTTAAAATTATATTTGACAATACTTTAGTTAGGTTAGGTCTAATTTTTTTTTGCGTAGGTTCGTCTGCATTTTAATCGTTAGGTTAGCGGTCCCGGATTTGCAATACATACTAAAGTTATTTTGTGCTTTATTCTACTGCAAAAATCATCACTATTCTCTGAAAATATAATTCTATTAACAATCTAAGAACTTAGAACTACTGTACCTAAAAATGGACATGGTATCTAATATTAGACCTTGTACTGATCTAAAAATCGATTGCTTTAGTTTTTTAGCAGTAAAAAAAAGAAAAAGGAGAGCAGAGAAAAGAAAGAATAAAAAAGAAGAGGCAAAAGAAGCATGTAGACTAAAGACTGAAAATAAATTTGCTAGGAAAAAAAGTCGGGTTGCACTCCGGGAGTGCCGGCAGAAGTGAAACCTTGATTATTAACGTTGTGCAATTTTTTTAACCCATTTTTTATGAAAATCAATTATAAAAATTTAATCGATCGTAAGGGTTTCGATTAATTAAAAAAAACGATTTTTTTAATTAATCGAAACCCTTACAATCGATTAAATTTTTAACCCATTTTTATGAAAATAGATTATTAAAAAATCGATTTTTTAAATTAATCGAAACCCTTACAATCGATTAAATTTTTAACCCATTTTTATGAAAATAGATTATTAAAAAATCGATTTTTTTTTATTAATCGAAACCCTTATAATCGATTAAATTTTTAACCCGTTTTTTATGAAAATCGATTTTTAAAAAATCGATTTTTTTAATTTATCGCAACCCTTACAATCAATTCGAGTTCGAGTTCAAGTTCGAATTCGAGTTCGAATTCGAGCTCGAGTTCGAGTTCGACACAAAACACTACTCTCCATCTCCAACCGTCTTACGGTTTTTCCAAGGATTTTCGATCAGCACGAGAATCTGACGCGAGTTTCACAGTTTTTACCCATCCCACAAATTAAGTGCTCAACGCCGCTAAAGAAGTTTTCACTTTAAAAATATGAAAAATAAAAGAAAAGATAGTTTCAGTATGGAAGAATACTGAATATAATCTGGAGACAACGTGGATAATATTTCTGATGCATGTAGTTACTATGATGAAGTAAATGAAATCTTTTGAAAAATGGCAAATAATGACCAAATAATAGGAAAAATGTAAAATGTAATGTAAAGTTCTATGTCTACTATTAGTTCATATTGGTGTCTACTATTAGTGATGTTCGGTTTTTGTGATGTCATCTATTAGTACTTATGACTAAGTTTACAAAAAGACAAATAATATATTTTTTAATTGATTTGTCAGAGAATAATTATTATAGTTTTATTTTGTAAGAGTTACTGAAGACATGGAAGAAGTTATCAATGCTTTATATTCATAAATATATATTTTATAACATTCAAATGTTTCATGTTTCCTTATAGTGTCTGCCATTAGTTCCCTTCCCTTAATTAAAAAAGAAATAGTTTTATGTACATTTTATGCAAAACAATAATGTCAATATAATTTTTAAATATTTTAAATTATTAAAATTATGTCTATTCAATAAGTCAATTCAAGTAATATAAAAACATGTCCATACAATAATTATTATTATGATAAGTTATTTTTATATTTATAGAAAAAAAGACATAGTTAATTAGTATTGTTATTAATATTATTATTAATATTGTCACACTTATTCCCATGGATGAATGTCATCAAAATAGTCATTTATTCTGTAGTAGCCCTTACAAATCAATTTCTTTTTGATACATTCCTTAAATTTGTTGAAGGGCAAGGCTAAAATGTCATCAGGTAGTCTGTTATAGAAACGTATACCGAGTCCCACAAATGAGTTTTGAACCTTATGAAGACGTGAATAATTAACTGCTAGTTTATTTTTGTTCCGTGTATTAAAAGAATGCATATCGGATTTTTTATCATAATTTTGGATGTTCTTTCGAATATATATGTTACGCTCAAAGACCGAAATCGCTCAGTGAGCGAAAAAATAGCTCACAACGCGTTGTGGTCATAGTGAAACAGCCACGACGCGAAATTCGCGTCGTGGCTCTAATGAAAACGGCCACGACGCGTTCTGGTAATCACAAAAAGACCATAACCCGAAATTAGTGTCGTGGCTGATATGCTATTCGTTTTTCTTGATTAATTAATCGTCCATAGGTATGGAAGATTATAAATTTATAATATGTATTTGAATTACCACGCGTGCTACAAATAATTTTTTTCTTTTACTAAATGACTGCATATTACGTGTTTATCATTATTATTTATAAAATATGTATAGTTCCGTACTATCCGTACTTATATTATTACTGTCTGTCTGTCTGTACGGATAGTTATAATATGGAACTTGATATTTTATAAATAATAATGATAATTTACACGTTATGTAGTGATTTAGTAAAAGATATATATATATATATATATATATATATATATATATATATATATATATATATATATATATATATATATATATATATATGTATATATATATATGTTACGCTCAAAGACCGAAATCGCCCAGTGAGCGAAAAAATAGCTCACAACGCGTTGTGGTCACAGTGAAACAGCCACGACGCGAAATTCGCGTCGTGGCTCTAATGAAAACGACCACGACGCGTTCTGGCAATTACAAAAAGACCATAACGCGAAATTCGTGTCGTGGCTGGTATGCTATTCGTTTTTCTTGGTTTGTTCTTGATTAATTTATCATCCAGAGGTATGGAAGATTATAAATTTATAATATTGAATTACCACGCATACTACAAAACATTTTTTTCTTTTACTAAATCACTGTTTAACGTGTAAATTATCATTATTATTTATAAAATATCAAGTTCCATATAACTATCCTTACAGACAGATAGACAGACAGTAATAATATTTGTACGGATAGTACGGAACTATAGATATTTTATAAAATATAATAATGATAAACACGTTATGCAGTGATTTAGTAAAAGAAAAAAATGTTTTGTAGTATGCGTGGTAATTCAATATTATAAATTTATAATCTTCCATACCTCTGGACGATTAATTAATCAAGAACAAATCAAGAAAAACGAATAGCATACCCCAGCCACGACACGAATTTCGCGTTATGGTATTTTTGTGATTGCCAGAACGCGTCGTGGCCGTTTTCATTAGAGCCACGACGCGAATTTCGCGTCGTGGCTGTTTCACTGTGACCACAACGCGTTGTGAGCAATTTTTTCGCTCACTGAGCGATTTCGGTCTTTGAGCGTAACATATATATATATATATATATATATATCTTTTACTAAATCACAATGTAATATTTTGTAGTAGGTACGCGTGGTAATTCAATATTATAAATTTATAATCTTCCATACCTCTGGACAATTAATTAATCAAGAACAAATCAAGAAAAACGAATAGCATATCAGCCACGACACGAATTTCGCGTTATGGTCTTTTTGTGATTGCCAGAACGCGTCGTGGCCGTTTTCATTAGAGCCACGACGCGAATTTCGCGTCGTGGCTGTTTCACTATGACCACAACGCGTTGTGAGCTATTTTTTCGCTCACTGAGCGATTTCGGTCTTTGAGCGTAACATATATAACATTGTCAAAAATATATTGAGATGGTACGGTCAGGATATTTATCTCTTTAAACGTTTCCTTTAGGGAGCACCTTGATCCTAGTCTGTATATAGCGCGAACAGCCCGTTTTTGCAGTAAAAATATTGTTTGAATATCTGCAGCACTTCCCCACAGTAGTAATCCATAAGATAAGATGCTGTGAAAATAACTGTAGTAAATGGTACGAGCTGTTTCTTCATTAGTCAGTTGTCTTACTTTTCTAATCGCAAAGACTGCTGAACTTAGCTTTTTTGCTACATTTGTAATGTGAGCTCCCCATTGGAGCTTAGAGTCAAGAGTGAGGCCTAAAAATATTGTAGAATCAACGAAATCCAGATTGACATCACCAATTTTTAGGTTAATTTCAGTGTTTGCTTTCACGTTAGGCATTCTGAAAATGACACACTTTGTTTTATTAGGATTGAGTAAAAGATTGTTGGAAGAGAACCATTCTAATAAAAGAGCTAGTATTTTATTAGTACCATTGAAATCTGGATTTTTTCGTTTCAATTTAAACAGGAGGGATGTATCATCTGCGACTAGTCATCGGACAGTACTAGCGTGGTACTAGTAAAGAGGAGCCAAACTAAAAGCTCGAAGCAGATGGCGCCACCAGCGACCGGCCTTTGTTTACTACAAGTGTCAAATGAGTGGATGCGATTTTCTTTGTTTTCTTTGTGTTAAAGATCTTAAAATATATTCTTTGTTTACTGTGAGTGAGCTGAAAAGTGAGCTGCGTAAGAGAAATGCGTCAGTGGTGAGCAAAAAGCCGATCTGAGCGAAAGGTGAACATAGTAATATTTTTAGGTTATATTTCTTATTTCACAATTTGTTTAAAAAATGTTATTCTCATAAGGAGTTTTTATTTCAAGATTGGAGGCGTATGATCGGAACCAAAACTTTGACGGTGATTTGGGCGATCAAAAGGACAATTCTCTTATCTATCCACACCGTAATATATTCAGAGACATGGACGCCAATTAACCTGTTCCAAGCATCAGCAAGCAGGAAATAATAGAATATCTGTAAAGGTATGTGTATATACATTATTAACATTTGTTTACTATCACAGATAAACGTGAAATATTTAGATATTATTCCATCTTTTTACAGATTGAACACGGAACCAAAGGCCAACTTTTATACAAATCTAGACATCTTTTGACCGCCCCTTACTCATGGGATGCTATACATTCTTGCAGGAATGTGCAAAACTTGCAAAAGTGATGTATTTAGTAGACACTAAAGTCTCTCAAGAAGGAGGTGTAGACGTATAGAGGAATACTATTGTGAATGAGCTGCAGGAAGTGGTGCATCTGCTAAGTGCAAACATGTATGTGTCATGGTCATTCATGGTATACATCTACCATCTTAAACCAGCAGTTTTTGATAAATAATTGTACTTATAAAAATTATTGAAATGTAATAAAACCAAACAATCATTTATATGATCATATCAGCTTTTATTTATTTTTCATAATACATTCTCTAAAGTTACAATACATGAAACATAAAAAATATTTTAACAGTATGAACACATTTTAGTACTTGCTGCAACTGTGGTGCAACAAGTTGTGGAATCCTTACAGTAACTTTTCTATTAGCAAACATGTCTTGAATTTGCTTTGACACTTGGTCATAAGATAGCCAATTGCCATTGTTTGTCAATTACTTATAGATCTTGCATAATTATGCTAATAAACAGTAAGATAACAGAAGCTCTGTATGTATTTCTTAAAAATGTTTCTTATACCTCAGCATCTGAAAATATATGTTAGAATTTGTAATTGGTTTGTTTTTAAGAGGCATGTCTAGGAAATAATAAGTTTAGCTTAGGCTAGACAGCATAATTTCACGACTTACCTGTGTATTTATATCTTTCAAAATAATTATCTTCTGTGAAATGAAGTAAACGAAAATTGATAAATATTAGTCTTGTTTACAAAAAATGTATGGGATTTGACAGCTCTAATGTCAAATTACGGTCAGTCGACGATGCGACGCCTATCGGGATAAAAAGTCAGTTTTGCTCCTATTGGACAGAGTACAAAAACACAATATTAATTATTATGGTTGCTTTAAAAACTACCTGTTTTTCTTTAAAATCAGGCGTTCTATTACTTTAGAATTATGCAGTTTTTGAAGCAACCTTAATAAATATTAATATTGTTTTTCTGCTTTGTCCAATGACTAGTACTGTCCAATTTACTAGTCATTTACCCTGGAAAGGTCCGCTGTCTTTGTTCGTCTTGGGCTACGAATAATAAAAAACTAAGGAAGAGTATCTCCGTCAAAAAACATGCTCAAAAATACTTGTCAAAAAAGTGTACCTTAGGTTCACTTTTCATACATTTGGTGACCTTGAGCGGTATAAAGGCTGACGTTACATGACAGCTCGAATGGAACCAAATTTAAAACTGTATTAGTATGGGAGTTCGGCGTTTTCACACGAGACACGACACGACACGGTTCATAGACAAATATAAATTGTCTATGAACCGTGTCGTTTGAACGTTTTCACACGAGCGACGATTTCTGCGACGACACCGCATTCACTTATGGCTGGTTTACACGTGATAAGTAGATAAATGGTCAACTAAATTTTAACTTATGACCCTATACTTACTTAACTAAATTTTAACTTGCTATTGGCTACTAAATTTTGTGTTTACAATTTACAAATTTAAAATTAAGTTAACTACTTATCAACTTAGTACGTGTAAACCAGCCATTAGTACTTAAAAATATTATGTCATCTATTGTTGGGTTTTGTACAATATAATTTTAAAAGATAGTTTGATGATCCTTTCTAACGTCAAGTGGCACGCGGGGCATATTATATTATTTAAGGCAGTAATTTTAGTGGCCTGGTTCAAAATTCAAACTGAATCAATGAACCACAGACAACTTTCATAATATCTTTGTAATTTTTTTATCTGTGCTAAAAAACGTGACGACATACCTAGCGGATTGTCGTCTCAAAATCGTGTGTCGTGCTGTGCGGTGTCGTTCCGTGTGAAAACGGTACATAGAAATGTATGGCGCACGGAATCGTCACCGCAGTTTGTCGTGTCGGGTCGTGTCTCGTGTGAAAACGCTCACGTTTCTTGATTTTATTATTCGTTGGTCTTGGGACTTTCTCTTATGGCAAGCCTTATTAGCCTTCTTTACTTATTAATTGATTCTAACTATAATAGTTTTAACTTTTACTTGAATGATTGATACTAATTATAAAAACTGCAAGCACAATAATAATATACGACGCTTTTTGAAGTTGGTTGCATTAAATAAGCTAAGCTTGAACGGGTAAAGTTGAATAGAAATTATTAGGTCGAATGGAGATAGGTGCAGGAATGGCGTTAGATTGAATGGAGATAGGTTGAAAGAATTTAGGTTGAATGAAGTTATATTGAAAAAGATCGGTTAAAAGAGGTTAGGTTAAAAGCGGTAAGGTTAAAAGAGGTGAGGTTAAAAGAAGGTATGTTAAAAGAGGTGAGGTTAAAAGAAGGTATGTTAAAAGAGTTGAGGTTAAAAGAAGTTAGGTTAAAAGAGGTTAGGTTAAAAGAGGTTAGGTTAAAAGAGGTTAGGTTAAAAGAGGTTAGGTTAAAAGACGGGGCTCCGGGTCAGGATGGGAACCTGCCCGGCTTTGTCAGTCCCGGTGCCGAGGGGAACGCTTTAGTTCGCCTAAGCGTTCCCTTACTTTGGTGGAAGTCCGGTCCGAGATAGACCGGCCAGTCGTGGAGGGGGTCCTGTGTTAGACAGATCCGGGATCTCCCTCCGTTATACGGCTGAAGGCGAGCCGCAGGTGGTTTTAGTGAGTAGGAGTCTCACATACCCCCGGGGTACCCAACCCGGGGCACCCATGATGGGTTTCCCCTGCGATATCAAAAAAAAAAAAAAAAAAAGGTTAGGTTAAAAGAGGTTAGGTTTAAAGAGGTTAGGTTAAAAGAGGTTAGGTTAAAAGAGGTTAGGTTAAAAGAGGTTAGGTTAAAAGAGGTTAGGTTAAAAGAGGTTAGGTTAAAAGAGGTTAGGTTAAAAGAGGTTAGGTTAAAAGAGGTTAGGTTAAAAGAGGTTAGGTTAAAAGAGGTTAGGTTAAAAGAATTGAGGTTAAAAGTGGTTAGTTTTAATGAGGTTAGCCGTTAGTAAGAAGTTAGGTTGGGTTAAAAGAGGTAAGGTTAAAAGATGTCCGGTTTAAAGAGTTTAGGTTATCCAAATTTAGGGTAACACGTTGTTAGGGTAACACGGTGTTAGAGTAACACGGTGTTAGAGTAACACGGTGTTAGGGTAACACGGTGTTAGGGTAACACGGTGTTAGGGTAACACGGTGTTAGGGTAACACGGTGTTAGGGTAACACGGTGTTAGGGTAACACGGTGTTAGGGTAACACGGTGTTAGGGTAACACGGTGTTAGGGTAACACGGTGTTAGGGTAACACGGTGTTAGGGTAACACGGTGTTAGGGTAACACGGTGTTAGGGTAACACGGTGTTAGGGTAACACGGTGTTAGGGTAACACGGTGTTAGGGTAACACGGTGTTAGGGTAACACGGTGTTAGGGTAACACGGTGTTAGGGTAACACGGTGTTAGGGTAACACGGTGTTAGGGTAACACGGTGTTAGGGTAACACGGTGTTAGGGTAACACGGTGTTAGGGTAACACGGTGTTTAAACACGGCAAGTATTGCAGTGTTAGACCAAACGCTGTTAGACATTTAAAATTATATTTGACAATACTTTAGTTAGGTTAGGTCTAATTTTTTTTTGCGTAGGTTCGTCTGCATTTTAATCGTTAGGTTAGCGGTCCCGGATTTGCAATACATACTAAAGTTATTTTGTGCTTTATTCTACTGCAAAAATCATCACTATTCTCTGAAAATATAATTCTATTAACAATCTAAGAACTTAGAACTACTGTACCTAAAAATGGACATGGTATCTAATATTAGACCTTGTACTGATCTAAAAATCGATTGCTTTAGTTTTTTAGCAGTAAAAAAAAGAAAAAGGAGAGCAGAGAAAAGAAAGAATAAAAAAGAAGAGGCAAAAGAAGCATGTAGACTAAAGACTGAAAATAAATTTGCTAGGAAAAAAAGTCGGGTTGCACTCCGGGAGTGCCGGCAGAAGTGAAACCTTGATTATTAACGTTGTGCAATTTTTTTAACCCATTTTTTATGAAAATCAATTATAAAAATTTAATCGATCGTAAGGGTTTCGATTAATTTAAAAAAACGATTTTTTTAATTAATCGAAACCCTTACAATCGATTAAATTTTTAACCCATTTTTATGAAAATAGATTATTAAAAAATCGATTTTTTAAATTAATCGAAACCCTTACAATCGATTAAATTTTTAACCCATTTTTATGAAAATAGATTATTAAAAAATCGATTTTTTTTTATTAATCGAAACCCTTATAATCGATTAAATTTTTAACCCGTTTTTTATGAAAATCGATTTTTAAAAAATCGATTTTTTTAATTTATCGCAACCCTTACAATCAATTCGAGTTCGAGTTCAAGTTCGAATTCGAGTTCGAATTCGAGCTCGAGTTCGAGTTCGACACAAAACACTACTCTCCATCTCCAACCGTCTTACGGTTTTTCCAAGGATTTTCGATCAGCACGAGAATCTGACGCGAGTTTCACAGTTTTTACCCATCCCACAAATTAAGTGCTCAACGCCGCTAAAGAAGTTTTCACTTTAAAAATATGAAAAATAAAAGAAAAGATAGTTTCAGTATGGAAGAATACTGAATATAATCTGGAGACAACGTGGATAATATTTCTGATGCATGTAGTTACTATGATGAAGTAAATGAAATCTTTTGAAAAATGGCAAATAATGACCAAATAATAGGAAAAATGTAAAATGTAATGTAAAGTTCTATGTCTACTATTAGTTCATATTGGTGTCTACTATTAGTGATGTTCGGTTTTTGTGATGTCATCTATTAGTACTTATGACTAAGTTTACAAAAAGACAAATAATATATTTTTTAATTGATTTGTCAGAGAATAATTATTATAGTTTTATTTTGTAAGAGTTACTGAAGACATGGAAGAAGTTATCAATGCTTTATATTCATAAATATATATTTTATAACATTCAAATGTTTCATGTTTCCTTATAGTGTCTGCCATTAGTTCCCTTCCCTTAATTAAAAAAGAAATAGTTTTATGTACATTTTATGCAAAACAATAATGTCAATATAATTTTTAAATATTTTAAATTATTAAAATTATGTCTATTCAATAAGTCAATTCAAGTAATATAAAAACATGTCCATACAATAATTATTATTATGATAAGTTATTTTTATATTTATAGAAAAAAAGACATAGTTAATTAGTATTGTTATTAATATTATTATTAATATTGTCACACTTATTCCCATGGATGAATGTCATCAAAATAGTCATTTATTCTGTAGTAGCCCTTACAAATCAATTTCTTTTTGATACATTCCTTAAATTTGTTGAAGGGCAAGGCTAAAATGTCATCAGGTAGTCTGTTATAGAAACGTATACCGAGTCCCACAAATGAGTTTTGAACCTTATGAAGACGTGAATAATTAACTGCTAGTTTATTTTTGTTCCGTGTATTAAAAGAATGCATATCGGATTTTTTATCATAATTTTGGATGTTCTTTCGAATATATATGTTACGCTCAAAGACCGAAATCGCTCAGTGAGCGAAAAAATAGCTCACAACGCGTTGTGGTCATAGTGAAACAGCCACGACGCGAAATTCGCGTCGTGGCTCTAATGAAAACGGCCACGACGCGTTCTGGTAATCACAAAAAGACCATAACCCGAAATTAGTGTCGTGGCTGATATGCTATTCGTTTTTCTTGATTAATTAATCGTCCATAGGTATGGAAGATTATAAATTTATAATATGTATTTGAATTACCACGCGTGCTACAAATAATTTTTTTCTTTTACTAAATGACTGCATATTACGTGTTTATCATTATTATTTATAAAATATGTATAGTTCCGTACTATCCGTACTTATATTATTACTGTCTGTCTGTCTGTACGGATAGTTATAATATGGAACTTGATATTTTATAAATAATAATGATAATTTACACGTTATGTAGTGATTTAGTAAAAGATATATATATATATATATATATATATATATATATATATATATATATATATATATATATATATATATATATATATATATGTATATATATATATGTTACGCTCAAAGACCGAAATCGCCCAGTGAGCGAAAAAATAGCTCACAACGCGTTGTGGTCACAGTGAAACAGCCACGACGCGAAATTCGCGTCGTGGCTCTAATGAAAACGACCACGACGCGTTCTGGCAATTACAAAAAGACCATAACGCGAAATTCGTGTCGTGGCTGGTATGCTATTCGTTTTTCTTGGTTTGTTCTTGATTAATTTATCATCCAGAGGTATGGAAGATTATAAATTTATAATATTGAATTACCACGCATACTACAAAACATTTTTTTCTTTTACTAAATCACTGTTTAACGTGTAAATTATCATTATTATTTATAAAATATCAAGTTCCATATAACTATCCTTACAGACAGATAGACAGACAGTAATAATATTTGTACGGATAGTACGGAACTATAGATATTTTATAAAATATAATAATGATAAACACGTTATGCAGTGATTTAGTAAAAGAAAAAAATGTTTTGTAGTATGCGTGGTAATTCAATATTATAAATTTATAATCTTCCATACCTCTGGACGATTAATTAATCAAGAACAAATCAAGAAAAACGAATAGCATACCCCAGCCACGACACGAATTTCGCGTTATGGTATTTTTGTGATTGCCAGAACGCGTCGTGGCCGTTTTCATTAGAGCCACGACGCGAATTTCGCGTCGTGGCTGTTTCACTGTGACCACAACGCGTTGTGAGCAATTTTTTCGCTCACTGAGCGATTTCGGTCTTTGAGCGTAACATATATATATATATATATATATATATATATATATATATATATATATATATATATATATATATATATATATATATATATATATATATATATATATATATATCTTTTACTAAATCACAATGTAATATTTTGTAGTAGGTACGCGTGGTAATTCAATATTATAAATTTATAATCTTCCATACCTCTGGACAATTAATTAATCAAGAACAAATCAAGAAAAACGAATAGCATATCAGCCACGACACGAATTTCGCGTTATGGTCTTTTTGTGATTGCCAGAACGCGTCGTGGCCGTTTTCATTAGAGCCACGACGCGAATTTCGCGTCGTGGCTGTTTCACTATGACCACAACGCGTTGTGAGCTATTTTTTCGCTCACTGAGCGATTTCGGTCTTTGAGCGTAACATATATAACATTGTCAAAAATATATTGAGATGGTACGGTCAGGATATTTATCTCTTTAAACGTTTCCTTTAGGGAGCACCTTGATCCTAGTCTGTATATAGCGCGAACAGCCCGTTTTTGCAGTAAAAATATTGTTTGAATATCTGCAGCACTTCCCCACAGTAGTAATCCATAAGATAAGATGCTGTGAAAATAACTGTAGTAAATGGTACGAGCTGTTTCTTCATTAGTCAGTTGTCTTACTTTTCTAATCGCAAAGACTGCTGAACTTAGCTTTTTTGCTACATTTGTAATGTGAGCTCCCCATTGGAGCTTAGAGTCAAGAGTGAGGCCTAAAAATATTGTAGAATCAACGAAATCCAGATTGACATCACCAATTTTTAGGTTAATTTCAGTGTTTGCTTTCACGTTAGGCATTCTGAAAATGACACACTTTGTTTTATTAGGATTGAGTAAAAGATTGTTGGAAGAGAACCATTCTAATAAAAGAGCTAGTATTTTATTAGTACCATTGAAATCTGGATTTTTTCGTTTCAATTTAAACAGGAGGGATGTATCATCTGCGACTAGTCATCGGACAGTACTAGCGTGGTACTAGTAAAGAGGAGCCAAACTAAAAGCTCGAAGCAGATGGCGCCACCAGCGACCGGCCTTTGTTTACTACAAGTGTCAAATGAGTGGATGCGATTTTCTTTGTTTTCTTTGTGTTAAAGATCTTAAAATATATTCTTTGTTTACTGTGAGTGAGCTGAAAAGTGAGCTGCGTAAGAGAAATGCGTCAGTGGTGAGCAAAAAGCCGATCTGAGCGAAAGGTGAACATAGTAATATTTTTAGGTTATATTTCTTATTTCACAATTTGTTTAAAAAATGTTATTCTCATAAGGAGTTTTTATTTCAAGATTGGAGGCGTATGATCGGAACCAAAACTTTGACGGTGATTTGGGCGATCAAAAGGACAATTCTCTTATCTATCCACACCGTAATATATTCAGAGACATGGACGCCAATTAACCTGTTCCAAGCATCAGCAAGCAGGAAATAATAGAATATCTGTAAAGGTATGTGTATATACATTATTAACATTTGTTTACTATCACAGATAAACGTGAAATATTTAGATATTATTCCATCTTTTTACAGATTGAACACGGAACCAAAGGCCAACTTTTATACAAATCTAGACATCTTTTGACCGCCCCTTACTCATGGGATGCTATACATTCTTGCAGGAATGTGCAAAACTTGCAAAAGTGATGTATTTAGTAGACACTAAAGTCTCTCAAGAAGGAGGTGTAGACGTATAGAGGAATACTATTGTGAATGAGCTGCAGGAAGTGGTGCATCTGCTAAGTGCAAACATGTATGTGTCATGGTCATTCATGGTATACATCTACCATCTTAAACCAGCAGTTTTTGATAAATAATTGTACTTATAAAAATTATTGAAATGTAATAAAACCAAACAATCATTTATATGATCATATCAGCTTTTATTTATTTTTCATAATACATTCTCTAAAGTTACAATACATGAAACATAAAAAATATTTTAACAGTATGAACACATTTTAGTACTTGCTGCAACTGTGGTGCAACAAGTTGTGGAATCCTTACAGTAACTTTTCTATTAGCAAACATGTCTTGAATTTGCTTTGACACTTGGTCATAAGATAGCCAATTGCCATTGTTTGTCAATTACTTATAGATCTTGCATAATTATGCTAATAAACAGTAAGATAACAGAAGCTCTGTATGTATTTCTTAAAAATGTTTCTTATACCTCAGCATCTGAAAATATATGTTAGAATTTGTAATTGGTTTGTTTTTAAGAGGCATGTCTAGGAAATAATAAGTTTAGCTTAGGCTAGACAGCATAATTTCACGACTTACCTGTGTATTTATATCTTTCAAAATAATTATCTTCTGTGAAATGAAGTAAACGAAAATTGATAAATATTAGTCTTGTTTACAAAAAATGTATGGGATTTGACAGCTCTAATGTCAAATTACGGTCAGTCGACGATGCGACGCCTATCGGGATAAAAAGTCAGTTTTGCTCCTATTGGACAGAGTACAAAAACACAATATTAATTATTATGGTTGCTTTAAAAACTACCTGTTTTTCTTTAAAATCAGGCGTTCTATTACTTTAGAATTATGCAGTTTTTGAAGCAACCTTAATAAATATTAATATTGTTTTTCTGCTTTGTCCAATGACTAGTACTGTCCAATTTACTAGTCATTTACCCTGGAAAGGTCCGCTGTCTTTGTTCGTCTTGGGCTACGAATAATAAAAAACTAAGGAAGAGTATCTCCGTCAAAAAACATGCTCAAAAATACTTGTCAAAAAAGTGTACCTTAGGTTCACTTTTCATACATTTGGTGACCTTGAGCGGTATAAAGGCTGACGTTACATGACAGCTCGAATGGAACCAAATTTAAAACTGTATTAGTATGGGAGTTCGGCGTTTTCACACGAGACACGACACGACACGGTTCATAGACAAATATAAATTGTCTATGAACCGTGTCGTTTGAACGTTTTCACACGAGCGACGATTTCTGCGACGACACCGCATTCACTTATGGCTGGTTTACACGTGATAAGTAGATAAATGGTCAACTAAATTTTAACTTATGACCCTATACTTACTTAACTAAATTTTAACTTGCTATTGGCTACTAAATTTTGTGTTTACAATTTACAAATTTAAAATTAAGTTAACTACTTATCAACTTAGTACGTGTAAACCAGCCATTAGTACTTAAAAATATTATGTCATCTATTGTTGGGTTTTGTACAATATAATTTTAAAAGATAGTTTGATGATCCTTTCTAACGTCAAGTGGCACGCGGGGCATATTATATTATTTAAGGCAGTAATTTTAGTGGCCTGGTTCAAAATTCAAACTGAATCAATGAACCACAGACAACTTTCATAATATCTTTGTAATTTTTTTATCTGTGCTAAAAAACGTGACGACATACCTAGCGGATTGTCGTCTCAAAATCGTGTGTCGTGCTGTGCGGTGTCGTTCCGTGTGAAAACGGTACATAGAAATGTATGGCGCACGGAATCGTCACCGCAGTTTGTCGTGTCGGGTCGTGTCTCGTGTGAAAACGCTCACGTTTCTTGATTTTATTATTCGTTGGTCTTGGGACTTTCTCTTATGGCAAGCCTTATTAGCCTTCTTTACTTATTAATTGATTCTAACTATAATAGTTTTAACTTTTACTTGAATGATTGATACTAATTATAAAAACTGCAAGCACAATAATAATATACGACGCTTTTTGAAGTTGGTTGCATTAAATAAGCTAAGCTTGAACGGGTAAAGTTGAATAGAAATTATTAGGTCGAATGGAGATAGGTGCAGGAATGGCGTTAGATTGAATGGAGATAGGTTGAAAGAATTTAGGTTGAATGAAGTTATATTGAAAAAGATCGGTTAAAAGAGGTTAGGTTAAAAGCGGTAAGGTTAAAAGAGGTGAGGTTAAAAGAAGGTATGTTAAAAGAGGTGAGGTTAAAAGAAGGTATGTTAAAAGAGTTGAGGTTAAAAGAAGTTAGGTTAAAAGAGGTTAGGTTAAAAGAGGTTAGGTTAAAAGAGGTTAGGTTAAAAGAGGTTAGGTTAAAAGACGGGGCTCCGGGTCAGGATGGGAACCTGCCCGGCTTTGTCAGTCCCGGTGCCGAGGGGAACGCTTTAGTTCGCCTAAGCGTTCCCTTACTTTGGTGGAAGTCCGGTCCGAGATAGACCGGCCAGTCGTGGAGGGGGTCCTGTGTTAGACAGATCCGGGATCTCCCTCCGTTATACGGCTGAAGGCGAGCCGCAGGTGGTTTTAGTGAGTAGGAGTCTCACATACCCCCGGGGTACCCAACCCGGGGCACCCATGATGGGTTTCCCCTGCGATATCAAAAAAAAAAAAAAAAAAAGGTTAGGTTAAAAGAGGTTAGGTTTAAAGAGGTTAGGTTAAAAGAGGTTAGGTTAAAAGAGGTTAGGTTAAAAGAGGTTAGGTTAAAAGAGGTTAGGTTAAAAGAGGTTAGGTTAAAAGAGGTTAGGTTAAAAGAGGTTAGGTTAAAAGAGGTTAGGTTAAAAGAGGTTAGGTTAAAAGAGGTTAGGTTAAAAGAATTGAGGTTAAAAGTGGTTAGTTTTAATGAGGTTAGCCGTTAGTAAGAAGTTAGGTTGGGTTAAAAGAGGTAAGGTTAAAAGATGTCCGGTTTAAAGAGTTTAGGTTATCCAAATTTAGGGTAACACGTTGTTAGGGTAACACGGTGTTAGAGTAACACGGTGTTAGAGTAACACGGTGTTAGGGTAACACGGTGTTAGGGTAACACGGTGTTAGGGTAACACGGTGTTAGGGTAACACGGTGTTAGGGTAACACGGTGTTAGGGTAACACGGTGTTAGGGTAACACGGTGTTAGGGTAACACGGTGTTAGGGTAACACGGTGTTAGGGTAACACGGTGTTAGGGTAACACGGTGTTAGGGTAACACGGTGTTAGGGTAACACGGTGTTAGGGTAACACGGTGTTAGGGTAACACGGTGTTAGGGTAACACGGTGTTAGGGTAACACGGTGTTAGGGTAACACGGTGTTAGGGTAACACGGTGTTAGGGTAACACGGTGTTAGGGTAACACGGTGTTAGGGTAACACGGTGTTAGGGTAACACGGTGTTAGGGTAACACGGTGTTTAAACACGGCAAGTATTGCAGTGTTAGACCAAACGCTGTTAGACATTTAAAATTATATTTGACAATACTTTAGTTAGGTTAGGTCTAATTTTTTTTTGCGTAGGTTCGTCTGCATTTTAATCGTTAGGTTAGCGGTCCCGGATTTGCAATACATACTTAAAAGTCACTGTTTACCTAACCCAAAAACATGATAGATGATTATTATTATAACATGAATAATGTATTGTTCTTTTCTCTTATAACCTGCCTCAACCGTGAGAATCACTGACTCCGATATCACATTATAATAGTTTCGGGGTCAGAGATCAACCAAACTATGTGTTATAATACTGATAAGTAGATACTAAGTACATAGTGCGAATTTTTGTCGTTATATTTTTAGAAGGCAATCGATTGTACTTAATTGATATGTATACCTACTTAACAATAAAATTATTATTATTATTATTATTATTATTATTATTATACTAAAGTTATTTTGTGCTTTATTCTACTGCAAAAATCATCACTATTCTCTGAAAATATAATTCTATTAACAATCTAAGAACTTAGAACTACTGTACCTAAAAATGGACATGGTATCTAATATTAGACCTTGTACTGATCTAAAAATCGATTGCTTTAGTTTTTTAGCAGTAAAAAAAAGAAAAAGGAGAGCAGAGAAAAGAAAGAATAAAAAAGAAGAGGCAAAAGAAGCATGTAGACTAAAGACTGAAAATAAATTTGCTAGGAAAAAAAGTCGGGTTGCACTCCGGGAGTGCCGGCAGAAGTGAAACCTTGATTATTAACGTTGTGCAATTTTTTTAACCCATTTTTTATGAAAATCAATTATAAAAATTTAATCGATCGTAAGGGTTTCGATTAATTTAAAAAAACGATTTTTTTAATTAATCGAAACCCTTACAATCGATTAAATTTTTAACCCATTTTTATGAAAATAGATTATTAAAAAATCGATTTTTTAAATTAATCGAAACCCTTACAATCGATTAAATTTTTAACCCATTTTTATGAAAATAGATTATTAAAAAATCGATTTTTTTTTATTAATCGAAACCCTTATAATCGATTAAATTTTTAACCCGTTTTTTATGAAAATCGATTTTTAAAAAATCGATTTTTTTAATTTATCGCAACCCTTACAATCAATTCGAGTTCGAGTTCAAGTTCGAATTCGAGTTCGAATTCGAGCTCGAGTTCGAGTTCGACACAAAACACTACTCTCCATCTCCAACCGTCTTACGGTTTTTCCAAGGATTTTCGATCAGCACGAGAATCTGACGCGAGTTTCACAGTTTTTACCCATCCCACAAATTAAGTGCTCAACGCCGCTAAAGAAGTTTTCACTTTAAAAATATGAAAAATAAAAGAAAAGATAGTTTCAGTATGGAAGAATACTGAATATAATCTGGAGACAACGTGGATAATATTTCTGATGCATGTAGTTACTATGATGAAGTAAATGAAATCTTTTGAAAAATGGCAAATAATGACCAAATAATAGGAAAAATGTAAAATGTAATGTAAAGTTCTATGTCTACTATTAGTTCATATTGGTGTCTACTATTAGTGATGTTCGGTTTTTGTGATGTCATCTATTAGTACTTATGACTAAGTTTACAAAAAGACAAATAATATATTTTTTAATTGATTTGTCAGAGAATAATTATTATAGTTTTATTTTGTAAGAGTTACTGAAGACATGGAAGAAGTTATCAATGCTTTATATTCATAAATATATATTTTATAACATTCAAATGTTTCATGTTTCCTTATAGTGTCTGCCATTAGTTCCCTTCCCTTAATTAAAAAAGAAATAGTTTTATGTACATTTTATGCAAAACAATAATGTCAATATAATTTTTAAATATTTTAAATTATTAAAATTATGTCTATTCAATAAGTCAATTCAAGTAATATAAAAACATGTCCATACAATAATTATTATTATGATAAGTTATTTTTATATTTATAGAAAAAAAGACATAGTTAATTAGTATTGTTATTAATATTATTATTAATATTGTCACACTTATTCCCATGGATGAATGTCATCAAAATAGTCATTTATTCTGTAGTAGCCCTTACAAATCAATTTCTTTTTGATACATTCCTTAAATTTGTTGAAGGGCAAGGCTAAAATGTCATCAGGTAGTCTGTTATAGAAACGTATACCGAGTCCCACAAATGAGTTTTGAACCTTATGAAGACGTGAATAATTAACTGCTAGTTTATTTTTGTTCCGTGTATTAAAAGAATGCATATCGGATTTTTTATCATAATTTTGGATGTTCTTTCGAATATATATGTTACGCTCAAAGACCGAAATCGCTCAGTGAGCGAAAAAATAGCTCACAACGCGTTGTGGTCATAGTGAAACAGCCACGACGCGAAATTCGCGTCGTGGCTCTAATGAAAACGGCCACGACGCGTTCTGGTAATCACAAAAAGACCATAACCCGAAATTAGTGTCGTGGCTGATATGCTATTCGTTTTTCTTGATTAATTAATCGTCCATAGGTATGGAAGATTATAAATTTATAATATGTATTTGAATTACCACGCGTGCTACAAATAATTTTTTTCTTTTACTAAATGACTGCATATTACGTGTTTATCATTATTATTTATAAAATATGTATAGTTCCGTACTATCCGTACTTATATTATTACTGTCTGTCTGTCTGTACGGATAGTTATAATATGGAACTTGATATTTTATAAATAATAATGATAATTTACACGTTATGTAGTGATTTAGTAAAAGATATATATATATATATATATATATATATATATATATATATATATATATATATATATATATATATATATATATATATATATATATATATGTATATATATATATGTTACGCTCAAAGACCGAAATCGCCCAGTGAGCGAAAAAATAGCTCACAACGCGTTGTGGTCACAGTGAAACAGCCACGACGCGAAATTCGCGTCGTGGCTCTAATGAAAACGACCACGACGCGTTCTGGCAATTACAAAAAGACCATAACGCGAAATTCGTGTCGTGGCTGGTATGCTATTCGTTTTTCTTGGTTTGTTCTTGATTAATTTATCATCCAGAGGTATGGAAGATTATAAATTTATAATATTGAATTACCACGCATACTACAAAACATTTTTTTCTTTTACTAAATCACTGTTTAACGTGTAAATTATCATTATTATTTATAAAATATCAAGTTCCATATAACTATCCTTACAGACAGATAGACAGACAGTAATAATATTTGTACGGATAGTACGGAACTATAGATATTTTATAAAATATAATAATGATAAACACGTTATGCAGTGATTTAGTAAAAGAAAAAAATGTTTTGTAGTATGCGTGGTAATTCAATATTATAAATTTATAATCTTCCATACCTCTGGACGATTAATTAATCAAGAACAAATCAAGAAAAACGAATAGCATACCCCAGCCACGACACGAATTTCGCGTTATGGTATTTTTGTGATTGCCAGAACGCGTCGTGGCCGTTTTCATTAGAGCCACGACGCGAATTTCGCGTCGTGGCTGTTTCACTGTGACCACAACGCGTTGTGAGCAATTTTTTCGCTCACTGAGCGATTTCGGTCTTTGAGCGTAACATATATATATATATATATATATATATATATATATATATATATATATATATATATATATATATATATATATATATATCTTTTACTAAATCACAATGTAATATTTTGTAGTAGGTACGCGTGGTAATTCAATATTATAAATTTATAATCTTCCATACCTCTGGACAATTAATTAATCAAGAACAAATCAAGAAAAACGAATAGCATATCAGCCACGACACGAATTTCGCGTTATGGTCTTTTTGTGATTGCCAGAACGCGTCGTGGCCGTTTTCATTAGAGCCACGACGCGAATTTCGCGTCGTGGCTGTTTCACTATGACCACAACGCGTTGTGAGCTATTTTTTCGCTCACTGAGCGATTTCGGTCTTTGAGCGTAACATATATAACATTGTCAAAAATATATTGAGATGGTACGGTCAGGATATTTATCTCTTTAAACGTTTCCTTTAGGGAGCACCTTGATCCTAGTCTGTATATAGCGCGAACAGCCCGTTTTTGCAGTAAAAATATTGTTTGAATATCTGCAGCACTTCCCCACAGTAGTAATCCATAAGATAAGATGCTGTGAAAATAACTGTAGTAAATGGTACGAGCTGTTTCTTCATTAGTCAGTTGTCTTACTTTTCTAATCGCAAAGACTGCTGAACTTAGCTTTTTTGCTACATTTGTAATGTGAGCTCCCCATTGGAGCTTAGAGTCAAGAGTGAGGCCTAAAAATATTGTAGAATCAACGAAATCCAGATTGACATCACCAATTTTTAGGTTAATTTCAGTGTTTGCTTTCACGTTAGGCATTCTGAAAATGACACACTTTGTTTTATTAGGATTGAGTAAAAGATTGTTGGAAGAGAACCATTCTAATAAAAGAGCTAGTATTTTATTAGTACCATTGAAATCTGGATTTTTTCGTTTCAATTTAAACAGGAGGGATGTATCATCTGCGACTAGTCATCGGACAGTACTAGCGTGGTACTAGTAAAGAGGAGCCAAACTAAAAGCTCGAAGCAGATGGCGCCACCAGCGACCGGCCTTTGTTTACTACAAGTGTCAAATGAGTGGATGCGATTTTCTTTGTTTTCTTTGTGTTAAAGATCTTAAAATATATTCTTTGTTTACTGTGAGTGAGCTGAAAAGTGAGCTGCGTAAGAGAAATGCGTCAGTGGTGAGCAAAAAGCCGATCTGAGCGAAAGGTGAACATAGTAATATTTTTAGGTTATATTTCTTATTTCACAATTTGTTTAAAAAATGTTATTCTCATAAGGAGTTTTTATTTCAAGATTGGAGGCGTATGATCGGAACCAAAACTTTGACGGTGATTTGGGCGATCAAAAGGACAATTCTCTTATCTATCCACACCGTAATATATTCAGAGACATGGACGCCAATTAACCTGTTCCAAGCATCAGCAAGCAGGAAATAATAGAATATCTGTAAAGGTATGTGTATATACATTATTAACATTTGTTTACTATCACAGATAAACGTGAAATATTTAGATATTATTCCATCTTTTTACAGATTGAACACGGAACCAAAGGCCAACTTTTATACAAATCTAGACATCTTTTGACCGCCCCTTACTCATGGGATGCTATACATTCTTGCAGGAATGTGCAAAACTTGCAAAAGTGATGTATTTAGTAGACACTAAAGTCTCTCAAGAAGGAGGTGTAGACGTATAGAGGAATACTATTGTGAATGAGCTGCAGGAAGTGGTGCATCTGCTAAGTGCAAACATGTATGTGTCATGGTCATTCATGGTATACATCTACCATCTTAAACCAGCAGTTTTTGATAAATAATTGTACTTATAAAAATTATTGAAATGTAATAAAACCAAACAATCATTTATATGATCATATCAGCTTTTATTTATTTTTCATAATACATTCTCTAAAGTTACAATACATGAAACATAAAAAATATTTTAACAGTATGAACACATTTTAGTACTTGCTGCAACTGTGGTGCAACAAGTTGTGGAATCCTTACAGTAACTTTTCTATTAGCAAACATGTCTTGAATTTGCTTTGACACTTGGTCATAAGATAGCCAATTGCCATTGTTTGTCAATTACTTATAGATCTTGCATAATTATGCTAATAAACAGTAAGATAACAGAAGCTCTGTATGTATTTCTTAAAAATGTTTCTTATACCTCAGCATCTGAAAATATATGTTAGAATTTGTAATTGGTTTGTTTTTAAGAGGCATGTCTAGGAAATAATAAGTTTAGCTTAGGCTAGACAGCATAATTTCACGACTTACCTGTGTATTTATATCTTTCAAAATAATTATCTTCTGTGAAATGAAGTAAACGAAAATTGATAAATATTAGTCTTGTTTACAAAAAATGTATGGGATTTGACAGCTCTAATGTCAAATTACGGTCAGTCGACGATGCGACGCCTATCGGGATAAAAAGTCAGTTTTGCTCCTATTGGACAGAGTACAAAAACACAATATTAATTATTATGGTTGCTTTAAAAACTACCTGTTTTTCTTTAAAATCAGGCGTTCTATTACTTTAGAATTATGCAGTTTTTGAAGCAACCTTAATAAATATTAATATTGTTTTTCTGCTTTGTCCAATGACTAGTACTGTCCAATTTACTAGTCATTTACCCTGGAAAGGTCCGCTGTCTTTGTTCGTCTTGGGCTACGAATAATAAAAAACTAAGGAAGAGTATCTCCGTCAAAAAACATGCTCAAAAATACTTGTCAAAAAAGTGTACCTTAGGTTCACTTTTCATACATTTGGTGACCTTGAGCGGTATAAAGGCTGACGTTACATGACAGCTCGAATGGAACCAAATTTAAAACTGTATTAGTATGGGAGTTCGGCGTTTTCACACGAGACACGACACGACACGGTTCATAGACAAATATAAATTGTCTATGAACCGTGTCGTTTGAACGTTTTCACACGAGCGACGATTTCTGCGACGACACCGCATTCACTTATGGCTGGTTTACACGTGATAAGTAGATAAATGGTCAACTAAATTTTAACTTATGACCCTATACTTACTTAACTAAATTTTAACTTGCTATTGGCTACTAAATTTTGTGTTTACAATTTACAAATTTAAAATTAAGTTAACTACTTATCAACTTAGTACGTGTAAACCAGCCATTAGTACTTAAAAATATTATGTCATCTATTGTTGGGTTTTGTACAATATAATTTTAAAAGATAGTTTGATGATCCTTTCTAACGTCAAGTGGCACGCGGGGCATATTATATTATTTAAGGCAGTAATTTTAGTGGCCTGGTTCAAAATTCAAACTGAATCAATGAACCACAGACAACTTTCATAATATCTTTGTAATTTTTTTATCTGTGCTAAAAAACGTGACGACATACCTAGCGGATTGTCGTCTCAAAATCGTGTGTCGTGCTGTGCGGTGTCGTTCCGTGTGAAAACGGTACATAGAAATGTATGGCGCACGGAATCGTCACCGCAGTTTGTCGTGTCGGGTCGTGTCTCGTGTGAAAACGCTCACGTTTCTTGATTTTATTATTCGTTGGTCTTGGGACTTTCTCTTATGGCAAGCCTTATTAGCCTTCTTTACTTATTAATTGATTCTAACTATAATAGTTTTAACTTTTACTTGAATGATTGATACTAATTATAAAAACTGCAAGCACAATAATAATATACGACGCTTTTTGAAGTTGGTTGCATTAAATAAGCTAAGCTTGAACGGGTAAAGTTGAATAGAAATTATTAGGTCGAATGGAGATAGGTGCAGGAATGGCGTTAGATTGAATGGAGATAGGTTGAAAGAATTTAGGTTGAATGAAGTTATATTGAAAAAGATCGGTTAAAAGAGGTTAGGTTAAAAGCGGTAAGGTTAAAAGAGGTGAGGTTAAAAGAAGGTATGTTAAAAGAGGTGAGGTTAAAAGAAGGTATGTTAAAAGAGTTGAGGTTAAAAGAAGTTAGGTTAAAAGAGGTTAGGTTAAAAGAGGTTAGGTTAAAAGAGGTTAGGTTAAAAGAGGTTAGGTTAAAAGACGGGGCTCCGGGTCAGGATGGGAACCTGCCCGGCTTTGTCAGTCCCGGTGCCGAGGGGAACGCTTTAGTTCGCCTAAGCGTTCCCTTACTTTGGTGGAAGTCCGGTCCGAGATAGACCGGCCAGTCGTGGAGGGGGTCCTGTGTTAGACAGATCCGGGATCTCCCTCCGTTATACGGCTGAAGGCGAGCCGCAGGTGGTTTTAGTGAGTAGGAGTCTCACATACCCCCGGGGTACCCAACCCGGGGCACCCATGATGGGTTTCCCCTGCGATATCAAAAAAAAAAAAAAAAAAAGGTTAGGTTAAAAGAGGTTAGGTTTAAAGAGGTTAGGTTAAAAGAGGTTAGGTTAAAAGAGGTTAGGTTAAAAGAGGTTAGGTTAAAAGAGGTTAGGTTAAAAGAGGTTAGGTTAAAAGAGGTTAGGTTAAAAGAGGTTAGGTTAAAAGAGGTTAGGTTAAAAGAGGTTAGGTTAAAAGAGGTTAGGTTAAAAGAGGTTAGGTTAAAAGAGGTTAGGTTAAAAGAGGTTAGGTTAAAAGAGGTTAGGTTAAAAGAATTGAGGTTAAAAGTGGTTAGTTTTAATGAGGTTAGCCGTTAGTAAGAAGTTAGGTTGGGTTAAAAGAGGTAAGGTTAAAAGATGTCCGGTTTAAAGAGTTTAGGTTATCCAAATTTAGGGTAACACGTTGTTAGGGTAACACGGTGTTAGAGTAACACGGTGTTAGAGTAACACGGTGTTAGGGTAACACGGTGTTAGGGTAACACGGTGTTAGGGTAACACGGTGTTAGGGTAACACGGTGTTAGGGTAACACGGTGTTAGGGTAACACGGTGTTAGGGTAACACGGTGTTAGGGTAACACGGTGTTAGGGTAACACGGTGTTAGGGTAACACGGTGTTAGGGTAACACGGTGTTAGGGTAACACGGTGTTAGGGTAACACGGTGTTAGGGTAACACGGTGTTAGGGTAACACGGTGTTAGGGTAACACGGTGTTAGGGTAACACGGTGTTAGGGTAACACGGTGTTAGGGTAACACGGTGTTAGGGTAACACGGTGTTAGGGTAACACGGTGTTAGGGTAACACGGTGTTAGGGTAACACGGTGTTAGGGTAACACGGTGTTAGGGTAACACGGTGTTAGGGTAACACGGTGTTAGGGTAACACGGTGTTTAAACACGGCAAGTATTGCAGTGTTAGACCAAACGCTGTTAGACATTTAAAATTATATTTGACAATACTTTAGTTAGGTTAGGTCTAATTTTTTTTTGCGTAGGTTCGTCTGCATTTTAATCGTTAGGTTAGGTTAGGTTAGGTTAGGTTAGGTTAGGTTAACATTTTTTTCTTTTACTAAATCACTGTTTAACGTGTAAATTATCATTATTATTTATAAAATATCAAGTTCCATATAACTATCCTTACAGACAGATAGACAGACAGTAATAATATTTGTACGGATAGTACGGAACTATAGATATTTTATAAAATATAATAATGATAAACACGTTATGCAGTGATTTAGTAAAAGAAAAAAATGTTTTGTAGTATGCGTGGTAATTCAATATTATAAATTTATAATCTTCCATACCTCTGGACGATTAATTAATCAAGAACAAATCAAGAAAAACGAATAGCATACCCCAGCCACGACACGAATTTCGCGTTATGGTATTTTTGTGATTGCCAGAACGCGTCGTGGCCGTTTTCATTAGAGCCACGACGCGAATTTCGCGTCGTGGCTGTTTCACTGTGACCACAACGCGTTGTGAGCAATTTTTTCGCTCACTGAGCGATTTCGGTCTTTGAGCGTAACATATATATATATATATATATATATATATATATATATATATATATATATATATATATATATATATATATATATATATATATATATATATATATATATATATATATATATATATCTTTTACTAAATCACAATGTAATATTTTGTAGTAGGTACGCGTGGTAATTCAATATTATAAATTTATAATCTTCCATACCTCTGGACAATTAATTAATCAAGAACAAATCAAGAAAAACGAATAGCATATCAGCCACGACACGAATTTCGCGTTATGGTCTTTTTGTGATTGCCAGAACGCGTCGTGGCCGTTTTCATTAGAGCCACGACGCGAATTTCGCGTCGTGGCTGTTTCACTATGACCACAACGCGTTGTGAGCTATTTTTTCGCTCACTGAGCGATTTCGGTCTTTGAGCGTAACATATATAACATTGTCAAAAATATATTGAGATGGTACGGTCAGGATATTTATCTCTTTAAACGTTTCCTTTAGGGAGCACCTTGATCCTAGTCTGTATATAGCGCGAACAGCCCGTTTTTGCAGTAAAAATATTGTTTGAATATCTGCAGCACTTCCCCACAGTAGTAATCCATAAGATAAGATGCTGTGAAAATAACTGTAGTAAATGGTACGAGCTGTTTCTTCATTAGTCAGTTGTCTTACTTTTCTAATCGCAAAGACTGCTGAACTTAGCTTTTTTGCTACATTTGTAATGTGAGCTCCCCATTGGAGCTTAGAGTCAAGAGTGAGGCCTAAAAATATTGTAGAATCAACGAAATCCAGATTGACATCACCAATTTTTAGGTTAATTTCAGTGTTTGCTTTCACGTTAGGCATTCTGAAAATGACACACTTTGTTTTATTAGGATTGAGTAAAAGATTGTTGGAAGAGAACCATTCTAATAAAAGAGCTAGTATTTTATTAGTACCATTGAAATCTGGATTTTTTCGTTTCAATTTAAACAGGAGGGATGTATCATCTGCGACTAGTCATCGGACAGTACTAGCGTGGTACTAGTAAAGAGGAGCCAAACTAAAAGCTCGAAGCAGATGGCGCCACCAGCGACCGGCCTTTGTTTACTACAAGTGTCAAATGAGTGGATGCGATTTTCTTTGTTTTCTTTGTGTTAAAGATCTTAAAATATATTCTTTGTTTACTGTGAGTGAGCTGAAAAGTGAGCTGCGTAAGAGAAATGCGTCAGTGGTGAGCAAAAAGCCGATCTGAGCGAAAGGTGAACATAGTAATATTTTTAGGTTATATTTCTTATTTCACAATTTGTTTAAAAAATGTTATTCTCATAAGGAGTTTTTATTTCAAGATTGGAGGCGTATGATCGGAACCAAAACTTTGACGGTGATTTGGGCGATCAAAAGGACAATTCTCTTATCTATCCACACCGTAATATATTCAGAGACATGGACGCCAATTAACCTGTTCCAAGCATCAGCAAGCAGGAAATAATAGAATATCTGTAAAGGTATGTGTATATACATTATTAACATTTGTTTACTATCACAGATAAACGTGAAATATTTAGATATTATTCCATCTTTTTACAGATTGAACACGGAACCAAAGGCCAACTTTTATACAAATCTAGACATCTTTTGACCGCCCCTTACTCATGGGATGCTATACATTCTTGCAGGAATGTGCAAAACTTGCAAAAGTGATGTATTTAGTAGACACTAAAGTCTCTCAAGAAGGAGGTGTAGACGTATAGAGGAATACTATTGTGAATGAGCTGCAGGAAGTGGTGCATCTGCTAAGTGCAAACATGTATGTGTCATGGTCATTCATGGTATACATCTACCATCTTAAACCAGCAGTTTTTGATAAATAATTGTACTTATAAAAATTATTGAAATGTAATAAAACCAAACAATCATTTATATGATCATATCAGCTTTTATTTATTTTTCATAATACATTCTCTAAAGTTACAATACATGAAACATAAAAAATATTTTAACAGTATGAACACATTTTAGTACTTGCTGCAACTGTGGTGCAACAAGTTGTGGAATCCTTACAGTAACTTTTCTATTAGCAAACATGTCTTGAATTTGCTTTGACACTTGGTCATAAGATAGCCAATTGCCATTGTTTGTCAATTACTTATAGATCTTGCATAATTATGCTAATAAACAGTAAGATAACAGAAGCTCTGTATGTATTTCTTAAAAATGTTTCTTATACCTCAGCATCTGAAAATATATGTTAGAATTTGTAATTGGTTTGTTTTTAAGAGGCATGTCTAGGAAATAATAAGTTTAGCTTAGGCTAGACAGCATAATTTCACGACTTACCTGTGTATTTATATCTTTCAAAATAATTATCTTCTGTGAAATGAAGTAAACGAAAATTGATAAATATTAGTCTTGTTTACAAAAAATGTATGGGATTTGACAGCTCTAATGTCAAATTACGGTCAGTCGACGATGCGACGCCTATCGGGATAAAAAGTCAGTTTTGCTCCTATTGGACAGAGTACAAAAACACAATATTAATTATTATGGTTGCTTTAAAAACTACCTGTTTTTCTTTAAAATCAGGCGTTCTATTACTTTAGAATTATGCAGTTTTTGAAGCAACCTTAATAAATATTAATATTGTTTTTCTGCTTTGTCCAATGACTAGTACTGTCCAATTTACTAGTCATTTACCCTGGAAAGGTCCGCTGTCTTTGTTCGTCTTGGGCTACGAATAATAAAAAACTAAGGAAGAGTATCTCCGTCAAAAAACATGCTCAAAAATACTTGTCAAAAAAGTGTACCTTAGGTTCACTTTTCATACATTTGGTGACCTTGAGCGGTATAAAGGCTGACGTTACATGACAGCTCGAATGGAACCAAATTTAAAACTGTATTAGTATGGGAGTTCGGCGTTTTCACACGAGACACGACACGACACGGTTCATAGACAAATATAAATTGTCTATGAACCGTGTCGTTTGAACGTTTTCACACGAGCGACGATTTCTGCGACGACACCGCATTCACTTATGGCTGGTTTACACGTGATAAGTAGATAAATGGTCAACTAAATTTTAACTTATGACCCTATACTTACTTAACTAAATTTTAACTTGCTATTGGCTACTAAATTTTGTGTTTACAATTTACAAATTTAAAATTAAGTTAACTACTTATCAACTTAGTACGTGTAAACCAGCCATTAGTACTTAAAAATATTATGTCATCTATTGTTGGGTTTTGTACAATATAATTTTAAAAGATAGTTTGATGATCCTTTCTAACGTCAAGTGGCACGCGGGGCATATTATATTATTTAAGGCAGTAATTTTAGTGGCCTGGTTCAAAATTCAAACTGAATCAATGAACCACAGACAACTTTCATAATATCTTTGTAATTTTTTTATCTGTGCTAAAAAACGTGACGACATACCTAGCGGATTGTCGTCTCAAAATCGTGTGTCGTGCTGTGCGGTGTCGTTCCGTGTGAAAACGGTACATAGAAATGTATGGCGCACGGAATCGTCACCGCAGTTTGTCGTGTCGGGTCGTGTCTCGTGTGAAAACGCTCACGTTTCTTGATTTTATTATTCGTTGGTCTTGGGACTTTCTCTTATGGCAAGCCTTATTAGCCTTCTTTACTTATTAATTGATTCTAACTATAATAGTTTTAACTTTTACTTGAATGATTGATACTAATTATAAAAACTGCAAGCACAATAATAATATACGACGCTTTTTGAAGTTGGTTGCATTAAATAAGCTAAGCTTGAACGGGTAAAGTTGAATAGAAATTATTAGGTCGAATGGAGATAGGTGCAGGAATGGCGTTAGATTGAATGGAGATAGGTTGAAAGAATTTAGGTTGAATGAAGTTATATTGAAAAAGATCGGTTAAAAGAGGTTAGGTTAAAAGCGGTAAGGTTAAAAGAGGTGAGGTTAAAAGAAGGTATGTTAAAAGAGGTGAGGTTAAAAGAAGGTATGTTAAAAGAGTTGAGGTTAAAAGAAGTTAGGTTAAAAGAGGTTAGGTTAAAAGAGGTTAGGTTAAAAGAGGTTAGGTTAAAAGAGGTTAGGTTAAAAGACGGGGCTCCGGGTCAGGATGGGAACCTGCCCGGCTTTGTCAGTCCCGGTGCCGAGGGGAACGCTTTAGTTCGCCTAAGCGTTCCCTTACTTTGGTGGAAGTCCGGTCCGAGATAGACCGGCCAGTCGTGGAGGGGGTCCTGTGTTAGACAGATCCGGGATCTCCCTCCGTTATACGGCTGAAGGCGAGCCGCAGGTGGTTTTAGTGAGTAGGAGTCTCACATACCCCCGGGGTACCCAACCCGGGGCACCCATGATGGGTTTCCCCTGCGATATCAAAAAAAAAAAAAAAAAAAGGTTAGGTTAAAAGAGGTTAGGTTTAAAGAGGTTAGGTTAAAAGAGGTTAGGTTAAAAGAGGTTAGGTTAAAAGAGGTTAGGTTAAAAGAGGTTAGGTTAAAAGAGGTTAGGTTAAAAGAGGTTAGGTTAAAAGAGGTTAGGTTAAAAGAGGTTAGGTTAAAAGAGGTTAGGTTAAAAGAGGTTAGGTTAAAAGAATTGAGGTTAAAAGTGGTTAGTTTTAATGAGGTTAGCCGTTAGTAAGAAGTTAGGTTGGGTTAAAAGAGGTAAGGTTAAAAGATGTCCGGTTTAAAGAGTTTAGGTTATCCAAATTTAGGGTAACACGTTGTTAGGGTAACACGGTGTTAGAGTAACACGGTGTTAGAGTAACACGGTGTTAGGGTAACACGGTGTTAGGGTAACACGGTGTTAGGGTAACACGGTGTTAGGGTAACACGGTGTTAGGGTAACACGGTGTTAGGGTAACACGGTGTTAGGGTAACACGGTGTTAGGGTAACACGGTGTTAGGGTAACACGGTGTTAGGGTAACACGGTGTTAGGGTAACACGGTGTTAGGGTAACACGGTGTTAGGGTAACACGGTGTTAGGGTAACACGGTGTTAGGGTAACACGGTGTTAGGGTAACACGGTGTTAGGGTAACACGGTGTTAGGGTAACACGGTGTTAGGGTAACACGGTGTTAGGGTAACACGGTGTTAGGGTAACACGGTGTTAGGGTAACACGGTGTTAGGGTAACACGGTGTTAGGGTAACACGGTGTTAGGGTAACACGGTGTTTAAACACGGCAAGTATTGCAGTGTTAGACCAAACGCTGTTAGACATTTAAAATTATATTTGACAATACTTTAGTTAGGTTAGGTCTAATTTTTTTTTGCGTAGGTTCGTCTGCATTTTAATCGTTAGGTTAGGTTAGGTTAGGTTAGGTTAGGTTAGGTTAACATTTTTTTCTTTTACTAAATCACTGTTTAACGTGTAAATTATCATTATTATTTATAAAATATCAAGTTCCATATAACTATCCTTACAGACAGATAGACAGACAGTAATAATATTTGTACGGATAGTACGGAACTATAGATATTTTATAAAATATAATAATGATAAACACGTTATGCAGTGATTTAGTAAAAGAAAAAAATGTTTTGTAGTATGCGTGGTAATTCAATATTATAAATTTATAATCTTCCATACCTCTGGACGATTAATTAATCAAGAACAAATCAAGAAAAACGAATAGCATACCCCAGCCACGACACGAATTTCGCGTTATGGTATTTTTGTGATTGCCAGAACGCGTCGTGGCCGTTTTCATTAGAGCCACGACGCGAATTTCGCGTCGTGGCTGTTTCACTGTGACCACAACGCGTTGTGAGCAATTTTTTCGCTCACTGAGCGATTTCGGTCTTTGAGCGTAACATATATATATATATATATATATATATATATATATATATATATATATATATATATATATATATATATATATATATATATATATATATATATATATATATATATCTTTTACTAAATCACAATGTAATATTTTGTAGTAGGTACGCGTGGTAATTCAATATTATAAATTTATAATCTTCCATACCTCTGGACAATTAATTAATCAAGAACAAATCAAGAAAAACGAATAGCATATCAGCCACGACACGAATTTCGCGTTATGGTCTTTTTGTGATTGCCAGAACGCGTCGTGGCCGTTTTCATTAGAGCCACGACGCGAATTTCGCGTCGTGGCTGTTTCACTATGACCACAACGCGTTGTGAGCTATTTTTTCGCTCACTGAGCGATTTCGGTCTTTGAGCGTAACATATATAACATTGTCAAAAATATATTGAGATGGTACGGTCAGGATATTTATCTCTTTAAACGTTTCCTTTAGGGAGCACCTTGATCCTAGTCTGTATATAGCGCGAACAGCCCGTTTTTGCAGTAAAAATATTGTTTGAATATCTGCAGCACTTCCCCACAGTAGTAATCCATAAGATAAGATGCTGTGAAAATAACTGTAGTAAATGGTACGAGCTGTTTCTTCATTAGTCAGTTGTCTTACTTTTCTAATCGCAAAGACTGCTGAACTTAGCTTTTTTGCTACATTTGTAATGTGAGCTCCCCATTGGAGCTTAGAGTCAAGAGTGAGGCCTAAAAATATTGTAGAATCAACGAAATCCAGATTGACATCACCAATTTTTAGGTTAATTTCAGTGTTTGCTTTCACGTTAGGCATTCTGAAAATGACACACTTTGTTTTATTAGGATTGAGTAAAAGATTGTTGGAAGAGAACCATTCTAATAAAAGAGCTAGTATTTTATTAGTACCATTGAAATCTGGATTTTTTCGTTTCAATTTAAACAGGAGGGATGTATCATCTGCGACTAGTCATCGGACAGTACTAGCGTGGTACTAGTAAAGAGGAGCCAAACTAAAAGCTCGAAGCAGATGGCGCCACCAGCGACCGGCCTTTGTTTACTACAAGTGTCAAATGAGTGGATGCGATTTTCTTTGTTTTCTTTGTGTTAAAGATCTTAAAATATATTCTTTGTTTACTGTGAGTGAGCTGAAAAGTGAGCTGCGTAAGAGAAATGCGTCAGTGGTGAGCAAAAAGCCGATCTGAGCGAAAGGTGAACATAGTAATATTTTTAGGTTATATTTCTTATTTCACAATTTGTTTAAAAAATGTTATTCTCATAAGGAGTTTTTATTTCAAGATTGGAGGCGTATGATCGGAACCAAAACTTTGACGGTGATTTGGGCGATCAAAAGGACAATTCTCTTATCTATCCACACCGTAATATATTCAGAGACATGGACGCCAATTAACCTGTTCCAAGCATCAGCAAGCAGGAAATAATAGAATATCTGTAAAGGTATGTGTATATACATTATTAACATTTGTTTACTATCACAGATAAACGTGAAATATTTAGATATTATTCCATCTTTTTACAGATTGAACACGGAACCAAAGGCCAACTTTTATACAAATCTAGACATCTTTTGACCGCCCCTTACTCATGGGATGCTATACATTCTTGCAGGAATGTGCAAAACTTGCAAAAGTGATGTATTTAGTAGACACTAAAGTCTCTCAAGAAGGAGGTGTAGACGTATAGAGGAATACTATTGTGAATGAGCTGCAGGAAGTGGTGCATCTGCTAAGTGCAAACATGTATGTGTCATGGTCATTCATGGTATACATCTACCATCTTAAACCAGCAGTTTTTGATAAATAATTGTACTTATAAAAATTATTGAAATGTAATAAAACCAAACAATCATTTATATGATCATATCAGCTTTTATTTATTTTTCATAATACATTCTCTAAAGTTACAATACATGAAACATAAAAAATATTTTAACAGTATGAACACATTTTAGTACTTGCTGCAACTGTGGTGCAACAAGTTGTGGAATCCTTACAGTAACTTTTCTATTAGCAAACATGTCTTGAATTTGCTTTGACACTTGGTCATAAGATAGCCAATTGCCATTGTTTGTCAATTACTTATAGATCTTGCATAATTATGCTAATAAACAGTAAGATAACAGAAGCTCTGTATGTATTTCTTAAAAATGTTTCTTATACCTCAGCATCTGAAAATATATGTTAGAATTTGTAATTGGTTTGTTTTTAAGAGGCATGTCTAGGAAATAATAAGTTTAGCTTAGGCTAGACAGCATAATTTCACGACTTACCTGTGTATTTATATCTTTCAAAATAATTATCTTCTGTGAAATGAAGTAAACGAAAATTGATAAATATTAGTCTTGTTTACAAAAAATGTATGGGATTTGACAGCTCTAATGTCAAATTACGGTCAGTCGACGATGCGACGCCTATCGGGATAAAAAGTCAGTTTTGCTCCTATTGGACAGAGTACAAAAACACAATATTAATTATTATGGTTGCTTTAAAAACTACCTGTTTTTCTTTAAAATCAGGCGTTCTATTACTTTAGAATTATGCAGTTTTTGAAGCAACCTTAATAAATATTAATATTGTTTTTCTGCTTTGTCCAATGACTAGTACTGTCCAATTTACTAGTCATTTACCCTGGAAAGGTCCGCTGTCTTTGTTCGTCTTGGGCTACGAATAATAAAAAACTAAGGAAGAGTATCTCCGTCAAAAAACATGCTCAAAAATACTTGTCAAAAAAGTGTACCTTAGGTTCACTTTTCATACATTTGGTGACCTTGAGCGGTATAAAGGCTGACGTTACATGACAGCTCGAATGGAACCAAATTTAAAACTGTATTAGTATGGGAGTTCGGCGTTTTCACACGAGACACGACACGACACGGTTCATAGACAAATATAAATTGTCTATGAACCGTGTCGTTTGAACGTTTTCACACGAGCGACGATTTCTGCGACGACACCGCATTCACTTATGGCTGGTTTACACGTGATAAGTAGATAAATGGTCAACTAAATTTTAACTTATGACCCTATACTTACTTAACTAAATTTTAACTTGCTATTGGCTACTAAATTTTGTGTTTACAATTTACAAATTTAAAATTAAGTTAACTACTTATCAACTTAGTACGTGTAAACCAGCCATTAGTACTTAAAAATATTATGTCATCTATTGTTGGGTTTTGTACAATATAATTTTAAAAGATAGTTTGATGATCCTTTCTAACGTCAAGTGGCACGCGGGGCATATTATATTATTTAAGGCAGTAATTTTAGTGGCCTGGTTCAAAATTCAAACTGAATCAATGAACCACAGACAACTTTCATAATATCTTTGTAATTTTTTTATCTGTGCTAAAAAACGTGACGACATACCTAGCGGATTGTCGTCTCAAAATCGTGTGTCGTGCTGTGCGGTGTCGTTCCGTGTGAAAACGGTACATAGAAATGTATGGCGCACGGAATCGTCACCGCAGTTTGTCGTGTCGGGTCGTGTCTCGTGTGAAAACGCTCACGTTTCTTGATTTTATTATTCGTTGGTCTTGGGACTTTCTCTTATGGCAAGCCTTATTAGCCTTCTTTACTTATTAATTGATTCTAACTATAATAGTTTTAACTTTTACTTGAATGATTGATACTAATTATAAAAACTGCAAGCACAATAATAATATACGACGCTTTTTGAAGTTGGTTGCATTAAATAAGCTAAGCTTGAACGGGTAAAGTTGAATAGAAATTATTAGGTCGAATGGAGATAGGTGCAGGAATGGCGTTAGATTGAATGGAGATAGGTTGAAAGAATTTAGGTTGAATGAAGTTATATTGAAAAAGATCGGTTAAAAGAGGTTAGGTTAAAAGCGGTAAGGTTAAAAGAGGTGAGGTTAAAAGAAGGTATGTTAAAAGAGGTGAGGTTAAAAGAAGGTATGTTAAAAGAGTTGAGGTTAAAAGAAGTTAGGTTAAAAGAGGTTAGGTTAAAAGAGGTTAGGTTAAAAGAGGTTAGGTTAAAAGAGGTTAGGTTAAAAGACGGGGCTCCGGGTCAGGATGGGAACCTGCCCGGCTTTGTCAGTCCCGGTGCCGAGGGGAACGCTTTAGTTCGCCTAAGCGTTCCCTTACTTTGGTGGAAGTCCGGTCCGAGATAGACCGGCCAGTCGTGGAGGGGGTCCTGTGTTAGACAGATCCGGGATCTCCCTCCGTTATACGGCTGAAGGCGAGCCGCAGGTGGTTTTAGTGAGTAGGAGTCTCACATACCCCCGGGGTACCCAACCCGGGGCACCCATGATGGGTTTCCCCTGCGATATCAAAAAAAAAAAAAAAAAAAGGTTAGGTTAAAAGAGGTTAGGTTTAAAGAGGTTAGGTTAAAAGAGGTTAGGTTAAAAGAGGTTAGGTTAAAAGAGGTTAGGTTAAAAGAGGTTAGGTTAAAAGAGGTTAGGTTAAAAGAGGTTAGGTTAAAAGAGGTTAGGTTAAAAGAGGTTAGGTTAAAAGAGGTTAGGTTAAAAGAGGTTAGGTTAAAAGAGGTTAGGTTAAAAGAGGTTAGGTTAAAAGAGGTTAGGTTAAAAGAGGTTAGGTTAAAAGAATTGAGGTTAAAAGTGGTTAGTTTTAATGAGGTTAGCCGTTAGTAAGAAGTTAGGTTGGGTTAAAAGAGGTAAGGTTAAAAGATGTCCGGTTTAAAGAGTTTAGGTTATCCAAATTTAGGGTAACACGTTGTTAGGGTAACACGGTGTTAGAGTAACACGGTGTTAGAGTAACACGGTGTTAGGGTAACACGGTGTTAGGGTAACACGGTGTTAGGGTAACACGGTGTTAGGGTAACACGGTGTTAGGGTAACACGGTGTTAGGGTAACACGGTGTTAGGGTAACACGGTGTTAGGGTAACACGGTGTTAGGGTAACACGGTGTTAGGGTAACACGGTGTTAGGGTAACACGGTGTTAGGGTAACACGGTGTTAGGGTAACACGGTGTTAGGGTAACACGGTGTTAGGGTAACACGGTGTTAGGGTAACACGGTGTTAGGGTAACACGGTGTTAGGGTAACACGGTGTTAGGGTAACACGGTGTTAGGGTAACACGGTGTTAGGGTAACACGGTGTTAGGGTAACACGGTGTTAGGGTAACACGGTGTTAGGGTAACACGGTGTTAGGGTAACACGGTGTTAGGGTAACACGGTGTTAGGGTAACACGGTGTTAGGGTAACACGGTGTTTAAACACGGCAAGTATTGCAGTGTTAGACCAAACGCTGTTAGACATTTAAAATTATATTTGACAATACTTTAGTTAGGTTAGGTCTAATTTTTTTTTGCGTAGGTTCGTCTGCATTTTAATCGTTAGGTTAGGTTAGGTTAGGTTAGGTTAGGTTAGGTTAACATTTTTTTCTTTTACTAAATCACTGTTTAACGTGTAAATTATCATTATTATTTATAAAATATCAAGTTCCATATAACTATCCTTACAGACAGATAGACAGACAGTAATAATATTTGTACGGATAGTACGGAACTATAGATATTTTATAAAATATAATAATGATAAACACGTTATGCAGTGATTTAGTAAAAGAAAAAAATGTTTTGTAGTATGCGTGGTAATTCAATATTATAAATTTATAATCTTCCATACCTCTGGACGATTAATTAATCAAGAACAAATCAAGAAAAACGAATAGCATACCCCAGCCACGACACGAATTTCGCGTTATGGTATTTTTGTGATTGCCAGAACGCGTCGTGGCCGTTTTCATTAGAGCCACGACGCGAATTTCGCGTCGTGGCTGTTTCACTGTGACCACAACGCGTTGTGAGCAATTTTTTCGCTCACTGAGCGATTTCGGTCTTTGAGCGTAACATATATATATATATATATATATATATATATATATATATATATATCTTTTACTAAATCACAATGTAATATTTTGTAGTAGGTACGCGTGGTAATTCAATATTATAAATTTATAATCTTCCATACCTCTGGACAATTAATTAATCAAGAACAAATCAAGAAAAACGAATAGCATATCAGCCACGACACGAATTTCGCGTTATGGTCTTTTTGTGATTGCCAGAACGCGTCGTGGCCGTTTTCATTAGAGCCACGACGCGAATTTCGCGTCGTGGCTGTTTCACTATGACCACAACGCGTTGTGAGCTATTTTTTCGCTCACTGAGCGATTTCGGTCTTTGAGCGTAACATATATAACATTGTCAAAAATATATTGAGATGGTACGGTCAGGATATTTATCTCTTTAAACGTTTCCTTTAGGGAGCACCTTGATCCTAGTCTGTATATAGCGCGAACAGCCCGTTTTTGCAGTAAAAATATTGTTTGAATATCTGCAGCACTTCCCCACAGTAGTAATCCATAAGATAAGATGCTGTGAAAATAACTGTAGTAAATGGTACGAGCTGTTTCTTCATTAGTCAGTTGTCTTACTTTTCTAATCGCAAAGACTGCTGAACTTAGCTTTTTTGCTACATTTGTAATGTGAGCTCCCCATTGGAGCTTAGAGTCAAGAGTGAGGCCTAAAAATATTGTAGAATCAACGAAATCCAGATTGACATCACCAATTTTTAGGTTAATTTCAGTGTTTGCTTTCACGTTAGGCATTCTGAAAATGACACACTTTGTTTTATTAGGATTGAGTAAAAGATTGTTGGAAGAGAACCATTCTAATAAAAGAGCTAGTATTTTATTAGTACCATTGAAATCTGGATTTTTTCGTTTCAATTTAAACAGGAGGGATGTATCATCTGCGACTAGTCATCGGACAGTACTAGCGTGGTACTAGTAAAGAGGAGCCAAACTAAAAGCTCGAAGCAGATGGCGCCACCAGCGACCGGCCTTTGTTTACTACAAGTGTCAAATGAGTGGATGCGATTTTCTTTGTTTTCTTTGTGTTAAAGATCTTAAAATATATTCTTTGTTTACTGTGAGTGAGCTGAAAAGTGAGCTGCGTAAGAGAAATGCGTCAGTGGTGAGCAAAAAGCCGATCTGAGCGAAAGGTGAACATAGTAATATTTTTAGGTTATATTTCTTATTTCACAATTTGTTTAAAAAATGTTATTCTCATAAGGAGTTTTTATTTCAAGATTGGAGGCGTATGATCGGAACCAAAACTTTGACGGTGATTTGGGCGATCAAAAGGACAATTCTCTTATCTATCCACACCGTAATATATTCAGAGACATGGACGCCAATTAACCTGTTCCAAGCATCAGCAAGCAGGAAATAATAGAATATCTGTAAAGGTATGTGTATATACATTATTAACATTTGTTTACTATCACAGATAAACGTGAAATATTTAGATATTATTCCATCTTTTTACAGATTGAACACGGAACCAAAGGCCAACTTTTATACAAATCTAGACATCTTTTGACCGCCCCTTACTCATGGGATGCTATACATTCTTGCAGGAATGTGCAAAACTTGCAAAAGTGATGTATTTAGTAGACACTAAAGTCTCTCAAGAAGGAGGTGTAGACGTATAGAGGAATACTATTGTGAATGAGCTGCAGGAAGTGGTGCATCTGCTAAGTGCAAACATGTATGTGTCATGGTCATTCATGGTATACATCTACCATCTTAAACCAGCAGTTTTTGATAAATAATTGTACTTATAAAAATTATTGAAATGTAATAAAACCAAACAATCATTTATATGATCATATCAGCTTTTATTTATTTTTCATAATACATTCTCTAAAGTTACAATACATGAAACATAAAAAATATTTTAACAGTATGAACACATTTTAGTACTTGCTGCAACTGTGGTGCAACAAGTTGTGGAATCCTTACAGTAACTTTTCTATTAGCAAACATGTCTTGAATTTGCTTTGACACTTGGTCATAAGATAGCCAATTGCCATTGTTTGTCAATTACTTATAGATCTTGCATAATTATGCTAATAAACAGTAAGATAACAGAAGCTCTGTATGTATTTCTTAAAAATGTTTCTTATACCTCAGCATCTGAAAATATATGTTAGAATTTGTAATTGGTTTGTTTTTAAGAGGCATGTCTAGGAAATAATAAGTTTAGCTTAGGCTAGACAGCATAATTTCACGACTTACCTGTGTATTTATATCTTTCAAAATAATTATCTTCTGTGAAATGAAGTAAACGAAAATTGATAAATATTAGTCTTGTTTACAAAAAATGTATGGGATTTGACAGCTCTAATGTCAAATTACGGTCAGTCGACGATGCGACGCCTATCGGGATAAAAAGTCAGTTTTGCTCCTATTGGACAGAGTACAAAAACACAATATTAATTATTATGGTTGCTTTAAAAACTACCTGTTTTTCTTTAAAATCAGGCGTTCTATTACTTTAGAATTATGCAGTTTTTGAAGCAACCTTAATAAATATTAATATTGTTTTTCTGCTTTGTCCAATGACTAGTACTGTCCAATTTACTAGTCATTTACCCTGGAAAGGTCCGCTGTCTTTGTTCGTCTTGGGCTACGAATAATAAAAAACTAAGGAAGAGTATCTCCGTCAAAAAACATGCTCAAAAATACTTGTCAAAAAAGTGTACCTTAGGTTCACTTTTCATACATTTGGTGACCTTGAGCGGTATAAAGGCTGACGTTACATGACAGCTCGAATGGAACCAAATTTAAAACTGTATTAGTATGGGAGTTCGGCGTTTTCACACGAGACACGACACGACACGGTTCATAGACAAATATAAATTGTCTATGAACCGTGTCGTTTGAACGTTTTCACACGAGCGACGATTTCTGCGACGACACCGCATTCACTTATGGCTGGTTTACACGTGATAAGTAGATAAATGGTCAACTAAATTTTAACTTATGACCCTATACTTACTTAACTAAATTTTAACTTGCTATTGGCTACTAAATTTTGTGTTTACAATTTACAAATTTAAAATTAAGTTAACTACTTATCAACTTAGTACGTGTAAACCAGCCATTAGTACTTAAAAATATTATGTCATCTATTGTTGGGTTTTGTACAATATAATTTTAAAAGATAGTTTGATGATCCTTTCTAACGTCAAGTGGCACGCGGGGCATATTATATTATTTAAGGCAGTAATTTTAGTGGCCTGGTTCAAAATTCAAACTGAATCAATGAACCACAGACAACTTTCATAATATCTTTGTAATTTTTTTATCTGTGCTAAAAAACGTGACGACATACCTAGCGGATTGTCGTCTCAAAATCGTGTGTCGTGCTGTGCGGTGTCGTTCCGTGTGAAAACGGTACATAGAAATGTATGGCGCACGGAATCGTCACCGCAGTTTGTCGTGTCGGGTCGTGTCTCGTGTGAAAACGCTCACGTTTCTTGATTTTATTATTCGTTGGTCTTGGGACTTTCTCTTATGGCAAGCCTTATTAGCCTTCTTTACTTATTAATTGATTCTAACTATAATAGTTTTAACTTTTACTTGAATGATTGATACTAATTATAAAAACTGCAAGCACAATAATAATATACGACGCTTTTTGAAGTTGGTTGCATTAAATAAGCTAAGCTTGAACGGGTAAAGTTGAATAGAAATTATTAGGTCGAATGGAGATAGGTGCAGGAATGGCGTTAGATTGAATGGAGATAGGTTGAAAGAATTTAGGTTGAATGAAGTTATATTGAAAAAGATCGGTTAAAAGAGGTTAGGTTAAAAGCGGTAAGGTTAAAAGAGGTGAGGTTAAAAGAAGGTATGTTAAAAGAGGTGAGGTTAAAAGAAGGTATGTTAAAAGAGTTGAGGTTAAAAGAAGTTAGGTTAAAAGAGGTTAGGTTAAAAGAGGTTAGGTTAAAAGAGGTTAGGTTAAAAGAGGTTAGGTTAAAAGACGGGGCTCCGGGTCAGGATGGGAACCTGCCCGGCTTTGTCAGTCCCGGTGCCGAGGGGAACGCTTTAGTTCGCCTAAGCGTTCCCTTACTTTGGTGGAAGTCCGGTCCGAGATAGACCGGCCAGTCGTGGAGGGGGTCCTGTGTTAGACAGATCCGGGATCTCCCTCCGTTATACGGCTGAAGGCGAGCCGCAGGTGGTTTTAGTGAGTAGGAGTCTCACATACCCCCGGGGTACCCAACCCGGGGCACCCATGATGGGTTTCCCCTGCGATATCAAAAAAAAAAAAAAAAAAAGGTTAGGTTAAAAGAGGTTAGGTTTAAAGAGGTTAGGTTAAAAGAGGTTAGGTTAAAAGAGGTTAGGTTAAAAGAGGTTAGGTTAAAAGAGGTTAGGTTAAAAGAGGTTAGGTTAAAAGAGGTTAGGTTAAAAGAGGTTAGGTTAAAAGAGGTTAGGTTAAAAGAGGTTAGGTTAAAAGAATTGAGGTTAAAAGTGGTTAGTTTTAATGAGGTTAGCCGTTAGTAAGAAGTTAGGTTGGGTTAAAAGAGGTAAGGTTAAAAGATGTCCGGTTTAAAGAGTTTAGGTTATCCAAATTTAGGGTAACACGTTGTTAGGGTAACACGGTGTTAGAGTAACACGGTGTTAGAGTAACACGGTGTTAGGGTAACACGGTGTTAGGGTAACACGGTGTTAGGGTAACACGGTGTTAGGGTAACACGGTGTTAGGGTAACACGGTGTTAGGGTAACACGGTGTTAGGGTAACACGGTGTTAGGGTAACACGGTGTTAGGGTAACACGGTGTTAGGGTAACACGGTGTTAGGGTAACACGGTGTTAGGGTAACACGGTGTTAGGGTAACACGGTGTTAGGGTAACACGGTGTTAGGGTAACACGGTGTTAGGGTAACACGGTGTTAGGGTAACACGGTGTTAGGGTAACACGGTGTTAGGGTAACACGGTGTTAGGGTAACACGGTGTTAGGGTAACACGGTGTTAGGGTAACACGGTGTTAGGGTAACACGGTGTTAGGGTAACACGGTGTTAGGGTAACACGGTGTTTAAACACGGCAAGTATTGCAGTGTTAGACCAAACGCTGTTAGACATTTAAAATTATATTTGACAATACTTTAGTTAGGTTAGGTCTAATTTTTTTTTGCGTAGGTTCGTCTGCATTTTAATCGTTAGGTTAGCGGTCCCGGATTTGCAATACATACTAAAGTTATTTTGTGCTTTATTCTACTGCAAAAATCATCACTATTCTCTGAAAATATAATTCTATTAACAATCTAAGAACTTAGAACTACTGTACCTAAAAATGGACATGGTATCTAATATTAGACCTTGTACTGATCTAAAAATCGATTGCTTTAGTTTTTTAGCAGTAAAAAAAAGAAAAAGGAGAGCAGAGAAAAGAAAGAATAAAAAAGAAGAGGCAAAAGAAGCATGTAGACTAAAGACTGAAAATAAATTTGCTAGGAAAAAAAGTCGGGTTGCACTCCGGGAGTGCCGGCAGAAGTGAAACCTTGATTATTAACGTTGTGCAATTTTTTTAACCCATTTTTTATGAAAATCAATTATAAAAATTTAATCGATCGTAAGGGTTTCGATTAATTTAAAAAAACGATTTTTTTAATTAATCGAAACCCTTACAATCGATTAAATTTTTAACCCATTTTTATGAAAATAGATTATTAAAAAATCGATTTTTTAAATTAATCGAAACCCTTACAATCGATTAAATTTTTAACCCATTTTTATGAAAATAGATTATTAAAAAATCGATTTTTTTTTATTAATCGAAACCCTTATAATCGATTAAATTTTTAACCCGTTTTTTATGAAAATCGATTTTTAAAAAATCGATTTTTTTAATTTATCGCAACCCTTACAATCAATTCGAGTTCGAGTTCAAGTTCGAATTCGAGTTCGAATTCGAGCTCGAGTTCGAGTTCGACACAAAACACTACTCTCCATCTCCAACCGTCTTACGGTTTTTCCAAGGATTTTCGATCAGCACGAGAATCTGACGCGAGTTTCACAGTTTTTACCCATCCCACAAATTAAGTGCTCAACGCCGCTAAAGAAGTTTTCACTTTAAAAATATGAAAAATAAAAGAAAAGATAGTTTCAGTATGGAAGAATACTGAATATAATCTGGAGACAACGTGGATAATATTTCTGATGCATGTAGTTACTATGATGAAGTAAATGAAATCTTTTGAAAAATGGCAAATAATGACCAAATAATAGGAAAAATGTAAAATGTAATGTAAAGTTCTATGTCTACTATTAGTTCATATTGGTGTCTACTATTAGTGATGTTCGGTTTTTGTGATGTCATCTATTAGTACTTATGACTAAGTTTACAAAAAGACAAATAATATATTTTTTAATTGATTTGTCAGAGAATAATTATTATAGTTTTATTTTGTAAGAGTTACTGAAGACATGGAAGAAGTTATCAATGCTTTATATTCATAAATATATATTTTATAACATTCAAATGTTTCATGTTTCCTTATAGTGTCTGCCATTAGTTCCCTTCCCTTAATTAAAAAAGAAATAGTTTTATGTACATTTTATGCAAAACAATAATGTCAATATAATTTTTAAATATTTTAAATTATTAAAATTATGTCTATTCAATAAGTCAATTCAAGTAATATAAAAACATGTCCATACAATAATTATTATTATGATAAGTTATTTTTATATTTATAGAAAAAAAGACATAGTTAATTAGTATTGTTATTAATATTATTATTAATATTGTCACACTTATTCCCATGGATGAATGTCATCAAAATAGTCATTTATTCTGTAGTAGCCCTTACAAATCAATTTCTTTTTGATACATTCCTTAAATTTGTTGAAGGGCAAGGCTAAAATGTCATCAGGTAGTCTGTTATAGAAACGTATACCGAGTCCCACAAATGAGTTTTGAACCTTATGAAGACGTGAATAATTAACTGCTAGTTTATTTTTGTTCCGTGTATTAAAAGAATGCATATCGGATTTTTTATCATAATTTTGGATGTTCTTTCGAATATATATGTTACGCTCAAAGACCGAAATCGCTCAGTGAGCGAAAAAATAGCTCACAACGCGTTGTGGTCATAGTGAAACAGCCACGACGCGAAATTCGCGTCGTGGCTCTAATGAAAACGGCCACGACGCGTTCTGGTAATCACAAAAAGACCATAACCCGAAATTAGTGTCGTGGCTGATATGCTATTCGTTTTTCTTGATTAATTAATCGTCCATAGGTATGGAAGATTATAAATTTATAATATGTATTTGAATTACCACGCGTGCTACAAATAATTTTTTTCTTTTACTAAATGACTGCATATTACGTGTTTATCATTATTATTTATAAAATATGTATAGTTCCGTACTATCCGTACTTATATTATTACTGTCTGTCTGTCTGTACGGATAGTTATAATATGGAACTTGATATTTTATAAATAATAATGATAATTTACACGTTATGTAGTGATTTAGTAAAAGATATATATATATATATATATATATATATATATATATATATATATATATATATATATATATATATATATATATATATATGTATATATATATATGTTACGCTCAAAGACCGAAATCGCCCAGTGAGCGAAAAAATAGCTCACAACGCGTTGTGGTCACAGTGAAACAGCCACGACGCGAAATTCGCGTCGTGGCTCTAATGAAAACGACCACGACGCGTTCTGGCAATTACAAAAAGACCATAACGCGAAATTCGTGTCGTGGCTGGTATGCTATTCGTTTTTCTTGGTTTGTTCTTGATTAATTTATCATCCAGAGGTATGGAAGATTATAAATTTATAATATTGAATTACCACGCATACTACAAAACATTTTTTTCTTTTACTAAATCACTGTTTAACGTGTAAATTATCATTATTATTTATAAAATATCAAGTTCCATATAACTATCCTTACAGACAGATAGACAGACAGTAATAATATTTGTACGGATAGTACGGAACTATAGATATTTTATAAAATATAATAATGATAAACACGTTATGCAGTGATTTAGTAAAAGAAAAAAATGTTTTGTAGTATGCGTGGTAATTCAATATTATAAATTTATAATCTTCCATACCTCTGGACGATTAATTAATCAAGAACAAATCAAGAAAAACGAATAGCATACCCCAGCCACGACACGAATTTCGCGTTATGGTATTTTTGTGATTGCCAGAACGCGTCGTGGCCGTTTTCATTAGAGCCACGACGCGAATTTCGCGTCGTGGCTGTTTCACTGTGACCACAACGCGTTGTGAGCAATTTTTTCGCTCACTGAGCGATTTCGGTCTTTGAGCGTAACATATATATATATATATATATATATATATATATATATATATATATATATATATATATATCTTTTACTAAATCACAATGTAATATTTTGTAGTAGGTACGCGTGGTAATTCAATATTATAAATTTATAATCTTCCATACCTCTGGACAATTAATTAATCAAGAACAAATCAAGAAAAACGAATAGCATATCAGCCACGACACGAATTTCGCGTTATGGTCTTTTTGTGATTGCCAGAACGCGTCGTGGCCGTTTTCATTAGAGCCACGACGCGAATTTCGCGTCGTGGCTGTTTCACTATGACCACAACGCGTTGTGAGCTATTTTTTCGCTCACTGAGCGATTTCGGTCTTTGAGCGTAACATATATAACATTGTCAAAAATATATTGAGATGGTACGGTCAGGATATTTATCTCTTTAAACGTTTCCTTTAGGGAGCACCTTGATCCTAGTCTGTATATAGCGCGAACAGCCCGTTTTTGCAGTAAAAATATTGTTTGAATATCTGCAGCACTTCCCCACAGTAGTAATCCATAAGATAAGATGCTGTGAAAATAACTGTAGTAAATGGTACGAGCTGTTTCTTCATTAGTCAGTTGTCTTACTTTTCTAATCGCAAAGACTGCTGAACTTAGCTTTTTTGCTACATTTGTAATGTGAGCTCCCCATTGGAGCTTAGAGTCAAGAGTGAGGCCTAAAAATATTGTAGAATCAACGAAATCCAGATTGACATCACCAATTTTTAGGTTAATTTCAGTGTTTGCTTTCACGTTAGGCATTCTGAAAATGACACACTTTGTTTTATTAGGATTGAGTAAAAGATTGTTGGAAGAGAACCATTCTAATAAAAGAGCTAGTATTTTATTAGTACCATTGAAATCTGGATTTTTTCGTTTCAATTTAAACAGGAGGGATGTATCATCTGCGACTAGTCATCGGACAGTACTAGCGTGGTACTAGTAAAGAGGAGCCAAACTAAAAGCTCGAAGCAGATGGCGCCACCAGCGACCGGCCTTTGTTTACTACAAGTGTCAAATGAGTGGATGCGATTTTCTTTGTTTTCTTTGTGTTAAAGATCTTAAAATATATTCTTTGTTTACTGTGAGTGAGCTGAAAAGTGAGCTGCGTAAGAGAAATGCGTCAGTGGTGAGCAAAAAGCCGATCTGAGCGAAAGGTGAACATAGTAATATTTTTAGGTTATATTTCTTATTTCACAATTTGTTTAAAAAATGTTATTCTCATAAGGAGTTTTTATTTCAAGATTGGAGGCGTATGATCGGAACCAAAACTTTGACGGTGATTTGGGCGATCAAAAGGACAATTCTCTTATCTATCCACACCGTAATATATTCAGAGACATGGACGCCAATTAACCTGTTCCAAGCATCAGCAAGCAGGAAATAATAGAATATCTGTAAAGGTATGTGTATATACATTATTAACATTTGTTTACTATCACAGATAAACGTGAAATATTTAGATATTATTCCATCTTTTTACAGATTGAACACGGAACCAAAGGCCAACTTTTATACAAATCTAGACATCTTTTGACCGCCCCTTACTCATGGGATGCTATACATTCTTGCAGGAATGTGCAAAACTTGCAAAAGTGATGTATTTAGTAGACACTAAAGTCTCTCAAGAAGGAGGTGTAGACGTATAGAGGAATACTATTGTGAATGAGCTGCAGGAAGTGGTGCATCTGCTAAGTGCAAACATGTATGTGTCATGGTCATTCATGGTATACATCTACCATCTTAAACCAGCAGTTTTTGATAAATAATTGTACTTATAAAAATTATTGAAATGTAATAAAACCAAACAATCATTTATATGATCATATCAGCTTTTATTTATTTTTCATAATACATTCTCTAAAGTTACAATACATGAAACATAAAAAATATTTTAACAGTATGAACACATTTTAGTACTTGCTGCAACTGTGGTGCAACAAGTTGTGGAATCCTTACAGTAACTTTTCTATTAGCAAACATGTCTTGAATTTGCTTTGACACTTGGTCATAAGATAGCCAATTGCCATTGTTTGTCAATTACTTATAGATCTTGCATAATTATGCTAATAAACAGTAAGATAACAGAAGCTCTGTATGTATTTCTTAAAAATGTTTCTTATACCTCAGCATCTGAAAATATATGTTAGAATTTGTAATTGGTTTGTTTTTAAGAGGCATGTCTAGGAAATAATAAGTTTAGCTTAGGCTAGACAGCATAATTTCACGACTTACCTGTGTATTTATATCTTTCAAAATAATTATCTTCTGTGAAATGAAGTAAACGAAAATTGATAAATATTAGTCTTGTTTACAAAAAATGTATGGGATTTGACAGCTCTAATGTCAAATTACGGTCAGTCGACGATGCGACGCCTATCGGGATAAAAAGTCAGTTTTGCTCCTATTGGACAGAGTACAAAAACACAATATTAATTATTATGGTTGCTTTAAAAACTACCTGTTTTTCTTTAAAATCAGGCGTTCTATTACTTTAGAATTATGCAGTTTTTGAAGCAACCTTAATAAATATTAATATTGTTTTTCTGCTTTGTCCAATGACTAGTACTGTCCAATTTACTAGTCATTTACCCTGGAAAGGTCCGCTGTCTTTGTTCGTCTTGGGCTACGAATAATAAAAAACTAAGGAAGAGTATCTCCGTCAAAAAACATGCTCAAAAATACTTGTCAAAAAAGTGTACCTTAGGTTCACTTTTCATACATTTGGTGACCTTGAGCGGTATAAAGGCTGACGTTACATGACAGCTCGAATGGAACCAAATTTAAAACTGTATTAGTATGGGAGTTCGGCGTTTTCACACGAGACACGACACGACACGGTTCATAGACAAATATAAATTGTCTATGAACCGTGTCGTTTGAACGTTTTCACACGAGCGACGATTTCTGCGACGACACCGCATTCACTTATGGCTGGTTTACACGTGATAAGTAGATAAATGGTCAACTAAATTTTAACTTATGACCCTATACTTACTTAACTAAATTTTAACTTGCTATTGGCTACTAAATTTTGTGTTTACAATTTACAAATTTAAAATTAAGTTAACTACTTATCAACTTAGTACGTGTAAACCAGCCATTAGTACTTAAAAATATTATGTCATCTATTGTTGGGTTTTGTACAATATAATTTTAAAAGATAGTTTGATGATCCTTTCTAACGTCAAGTGGCACGCGGGGCATATTATATTATTTAAGGCAGTAATTTTAGTGGCCTGGTTCAAAATTCAAACTGAATCAATGAACCACAGACAACTTTCATAATATCTTTGTAATTTTTTTATCTGTGCTAAAAAACGTGACGACATACCTAGCGGATTGTCGTCTCAAAATCGTGTGTCGTGCTGTGCGGTGTCGTTCCGTGTGAAAACGGTACATAGAAATGTATGGCGCACGGAATCGTCACCGCAGTTTGTCGTGTCGGGTCGTGTCTCGTGTGAAAACGCTCACGTTTCTTGATTTTATTATTCGTTGGTCTTGGGACTTTCTCTTATGGCAAGCCTTATTAGCCTTCTTTACTTATTAATTGATTCTAACTATAATAGTTTTAACTTTTACTTGAATGATTGATACTAATTATAAAAACTGCAAGCACAATAATAATATACGACGCTTTTTGAAGTTGGTTGCATTAAATAAGCTAAGCTTGAACGGGTAAAGTTGAATAGAAATTATTAGGTCGAATGGAGATAGGTGCAGGAATGGCGTTAGATTGAATGGAGATAGGTTGAAAGAATTTAGGTTGAATGAAGTTATATTGAAAAAGATCGGTTAAAAGAGGTTAGGTTAAAAGCGGTAAGGTTAAAAGAGGTGAGGTTAAAAGAAGGTATGTTAAAAGAGGTGAGGTTAAAAGAAGGTATGTTAAAAGAGTTGAGGTTAAAAGAAGTTAGGTTAAAAGAGGTTAGGTTAAAAGAGGTTAGGTTAAAAGAGGTTAGGTTAAAAGAGGTTAGGTTAAAAGACGGGGCTCCGGGTCAGGATGGGAACCTGCCCGGCTTTGTCAGTCCCGGTGCCGAGGGGAACGCTTTAGTTCGCCTAAGCGTTCCCTTACTTTGGTGGAAGTCCGGTCCGAGATAGACCGGCCAGTCGTGGAGGGGGTCCTGTGTTAGACAGATCCGGGATCTCCCTCCGTTATACGGCTGAAGGCGAGCCGCAGGTGGTTTTAGTGAGTAGGAGTCTCACATACCCCCGGGGTACCCAACCCGGGGCACCCATGATGGGTTTCCCCTGCGATATCAAAAAAAAAAAAAAAAAAAGGTTAGGTTAAAAGAGGTTAGGTTTAAAGAGGTTAGGTTAAAAGAGGTTAGGTTAAAAGAGGTTAGGTTAAAAGAGGTTAGGTTAAAAGAGGTTAGGTTAAAAGAGGTTAGGTTAAAAGAGGTTAGGTTAAAAGAGGTTAGGTTAAAAGAGGTTAGGTTAAAAGAGGTTAGGTTAAAAGAGGTTAGGTTAAAAGAATTGAGGTTAAAAGTGGTTAGTTTTAATGAGGTTAGCCGTTAGTAAGAAGTTAGGTTGGGTTAAAAGAGGTAAGGTTAAAAGATGTCCGGTTTAAAGAGTTTAGGTTATCCAAATTTAGGGTAACACGTTGTTAGGGTAACACGGTGTTAGAGTAACACGGTGTTAGAGTAACACGGTGTTAGGGTAACACGGTGTTAGGGTAACACGGTGTTAGGGTAACACGGTGTTAGGGTAACACGGTGTTAGGGTAACACGGTGTTAGGGTAACACGGTGTTAGGGTAACACGGTGTTAGGGTAACACGGTGTTAGGGTAACACGGTGTTAGGGTAACACGGTGTTAGGGTAACACGGTGTTAGGGTAACACGGTGTTAGGGTAACACGGTGTTAGGGTAACACGGTGTTAGGGTAACACGGTGTTAGGGTAACACGGTGTTAGGGTAACACGGTGTTAGGGTAACACGGTGTTAGGGTAACACGGTGTTAGGGTAACACGGTGTTAGGGTAACACGGTGTTAGGGTAACACGGTGTTAGGGTAACACGGTGTTAGGGTAACACGGTGTTAGGGTAACACGGTGTTTAAACACGGCAAGTATTGCAGTGTTAGACCAAACGCTGTTAGACATTTAAAATTATATTTGACAATACTTTAGTTAGGTTAGGTCTAATTTTTTTTTGCGTAGGTTCGTCTGCATTTTAATCGTTAGGTTAGCGGTCCCGGATTTGCAATACATACTTAAAAGTCACTGTTTACCTAACCCAAAAACATGATAGATGATTATTATTATAACATGAATAATGTATTGTTCTTTTCTCTTATAACCTGCCTCAACCGTGAGAATCACTGACTCCGATATCACATTATAATAGTTTCGGGGTCAGAGATCAACCAAACTATGTGTTATAATACTGATAAGTAGATACTAAGTACATAGTGCGAATTTTTGTCGTTATATTTTTAGAAGGCAATCGATTGTACTTAATTGATATGTATACCTACTTAACAATAAAATTATTATTATTATTATTATTATTATTATTATTATACTAAAGTTATTTTGTGCTTTATTCTACTGCAAAAATCATCACTATTCTCTGAAAATATAATTCTATTAACAATCTAAGAACTTAGAACTACTGTACCTAAAAATGGACATGGTATCTAATATTAGACCTTGTACTGATCTAAAAATCGATTGCTTTAGTTTTTTAGCAGTAAAAAAAAGAAAAAGGAGAGCAGAGAAAAGAAAGAATAAAAAAGAAGAGGCAAAAGAAGCATGTAGACTAAAGACTGAAAATAAATTTGCTAGGAAAAAAAGTCGGGTTGCACTCCGGGAGTGCCGGCAGAAGTGAAACCTTGATTATTAACGTTGTGCAATTTTTTTAACCCATTTTTTATGAAAATCAATTATAAAAATTTAATCGATCGTAAGGGTTTCGATTAATTTAAAAAAACGATTTTTTTAATTAATCGAAACCCTTACAATCGATTAAATTTTTAACCCATTTTTATGAAAATAGATTATTAAAAAATCGATTTTTTAAATTAATCGAAACCCTTACAATCGATTAAATTTTTAACCCATTTTTATGAAAATAGATTATTAAAAAATCGATTTTTTTTTATTAATCGAAACCCTTATAATCGATTAAATTTTTAACCCGTTTTTTATGAAAATCGATTTTTAAAAAATCGATTTTTTTAATTTATCGCAACCCTTACAATCAATTCGAGTTCGAGTTCAAGTTCGAATTCGAGTTCGAATTCGAGCTCGAGTTCGAGTTCGACACAAAACACTACTCTCCATCTCCAACCGTCTTACGGTTTTTCCAAGGATTTTCGATCAGCACGAGAATCTGACGCGAGTTTCACAGTTTTTACCCATCCCACAAATTAAGTGCTCAACGCCGCTAAAGAAGTTTTCACTTTAAAAATATGAAAAATAAAAGAAAAGATAGTTTCAGTATGGAAGAATACTGAATATAATCTGGAGACAACGTGGATAATATTTCTGATGCATGTAGTTACTATGATGAAGTAAATGAAATCTTTTGAAAAATGGCAAATAATGACCAAATAATAGGAAAAATGTAAAATGTAATGTAAAGTTCTATGTCTACTATTAGTTCATATTGGTGTCTACTATTAGTGATGTTCGGTTTTTGTGATGTCATCTATTAGTACTTATGACTAAGTTTACAAAAAGACAAATAATATATTTTTTAATTGATTTGTCAGAGAATAATTATTATAGTTTTATTTTGTAAGAGTTACTGAAGACATGGAAGAAGTTATCAATGCTTTATATTCATAAATATATATTTTATAACATTCAAATGTTTCATGTTTCCTTATAGTGTCTGCCATTAGTTCCCTTCCCTTAATTAAAAAAGAAATAGTTTTATGTACATTTTATGCAAAACAATAATGTCAATATAATTTTTAAATATTTTAAATTATTAAAATTATGTCTATTCAATAAGTCAATTCAAGTAATATAAAAACATGTCCATACAATAATTATTATTATGATAAGTTATTTTTATATTTATAGAAAAAAAGACATAGTTAATTAGTATTGTTATTAATATTATTATTAATATTGTCACACTTATTCCCATGGATGAATGTCATCAAAATAGTCATTTATTCTGTAGTAGCCCTTACAAATCAATTTCTTTTTGATACATTCCTTAAATTTGTTGAAGGGCAAGGCTAAAATGTCATCAGGTAGTCTGTTATAGAAACGTATACCGAGTCCCACAAATGAGTTTTGAACCTTATGAAGACGTGAATAATTAACTGCTAGTTTATTTTTGTTCCGTGTATTAAAAGAATGCATATCGGATTTTTTATCATAATTTTGGATGTTCTTTCGAATATATATGTTACGCTCAAAGACCGAAATCGCTCAGTGAGCGAAAAAATAGCTCACAACGCGTTGTGGTCATAGTGAAACAGCCACGACGCGAAATTCGCGTCGTGGCTCTAATGAAAACGGCCACGACGCGTTCTGGTAATCACAAAAAGACCATAACCCGAAATTAGTGTCGTGGCTGATATGCTATTCGTTTTTCTTGATTAATTAATCGTCCATAGGTATGGAAGATTATAAATTTATAATATGTATTTGAATTACCACGCGTGCTACAAATAATTTTTTTCTTTTACTAAATGACTGCATATTACGTGTTTATCATTATTATTTATAAAATATGTATAGTTCCGTACTATCCGTACTTATATTATTACTGTCTGTCTGTCTGTACGGATAGTTATAATATGGAACTTGATATTTTATAAATAATAATGATAATTTACACGTTATGTAGTGATTTAGTAAAAGATATATATATATATATATATATATATATATATATATATATATATATATATATATATATATATATATATATATATATATATATATATATATATATATATGTATATATATATATGTTACGCTCAAAGACCGAAATCGCCCAGTGAGCGAAAAAATAGCTCACAACGCGTTGTGGTCACAGTGAAACAGCCACGACGCGAAATTCGCGTCGTGGCTCTAATGAAAACGACCACGACGCGTTCTGGCAATTACAAAAAGACCATAACGCGAAATTCGTGTCGTGGCTGGTATGCTATTCGTTTTTCTTGGTTTGTTCTTGATTAATTTATCATCCAGAGGTATGGAAGATTATAAATTTATAATATTGAATTACCACGCATACTACAAAACATTTTTTTCTTTTACTAAATCACTGTTTAACGTGTAAATTATCATTATTATTTATAAAATATCAAGTTCCATATAACTATCCTTACAGACAGATAGACAGACAGTAATAATATTTGTACGGATAGTACGGAACTATAGATATTTTATAAAATATAATAATGATAAACACGTTATGCAGTGATTTAGTAAAAGAAAAAAATGTTTTGTAGTATGCGTGGTAATTCAATATTATAAATTTATAATCTTCCATACCTCTGGACGATTAATTAATCAAGAACAAATCAAGAAAAACGAATAGCATACCCCAGCCACGACACGAATTTCGCGTTATGGTATTTTTGTGATTGCCAGAACGCGTCGTGGCCGTTTTCATTAGAGCCACGACGCGAATTTCGCGTCGTGGCTGTTTCACTGTGACCACAACGCGTTGTGAGCAATTTTTTCGCTCACTGAGCGATTTCGGTCTTTGAGCGTAACATATATATATATATATATATATATATATATATATATATATATATATATATATATATATCTTTTACTAAATCACAATGTAATATTTTGTAGTAGGTACGCGTGGTAATTCAATATTATAAATTTATAATCTTCCATACCTCTGGACAATTAATTAATCAAGAACAAATCAAGAAAAACGAATAGCATATCAGCCACGACACGAATTTCGCGTTATGGTCTTTTTGTGATTGCCAGAACGCGTCGTGGCCGTTTTCATTAGAGCCACGACGCGAATTTCGCGTCGTGGCTGTTTCACTATGACCACAACGCGTTGTGAGCTATTTTTTCGCTCACTGAGCGATTTCGGTCTTTGAGCGTAACATATATAACATTGTCAAAAATATATTGAGATGGTACGGTCAGGATATTTATCTCTTTAAACGTTTCCTTTAGGGAGCACCTTGATCCTAGTCTGTATATAGCGCGAACAGCCCGTTTTTGCAGTAAAAATATTGTTTGAATATCTGCAGCACTTCCCCACAGTAGTAATCCATAAGATAAGATGCTGTGAAAATAACTGTAGTAAATGGTACGAGCTGTTTCTTCATTAGTCAGTTGTCTTACTTTTCTAATCGCAAAGACTGCTGAACTTAGCTTTTTTGCTACATTTGTAATGTGAGCTCCCCATTGGAGCTTAGAGTCAAGAGTGAGGCCTAAAAATATTGTAGAATCAACGAAATCCAGATTGACATCACCAATTTTTAGGTTAATTTCAGTGTTTGCTTTCACGTTAGGCATTCTGAAAATGACACACTTTGTTTTATTAGGATTGAGTAAAAGATTGTTGGAAGAGAACCATTCTAATAAAAGAGCTAGTATTTTATTAGTACCATTGAAATCTGGATTTTTTCGTTTCAATTTAAACAGGAGGGATGTATCATCTGCGACTAGTCATCGGACAGTACTAGCGTGGTACTAGTAAAGAGGAGCCAAACTAAAAGCTCGAAGCAGATGGCGCCACCAGCGACCGGCCTTTGTTTACTACAAGTGTCAAATGAGTGGATGCGATTTTCTTTGTTTTCTTTGTGTTAAAGATCTTAAAATATATTCTTTGTTTACTGTGAGTGAGCTGAAAAGTGAGCTGCGTAAGAGAAATGCGTCAGTGGTGAGCAAAAAGCCGATCTGAGCGAAAGGTGAACATAGTAATATTTTTAGGTTATATTTCTTATTTCACAATTTGTTTAAAAAATGTTATTCTCATAAGGAGTTTTTATTTCAAGATTGGAGGCGTATGATCGGAACCAAAACTTTGACGGTGATTTGGGCGATCAAAAGGACAATTCTCTTATCTATCCACACCGTAATATATTCAGAGACATGGACGCCAATTAACCTGTTCCAAGCATCAGCAAGCAGGAAATAATAGAATATCTGTAAAGGTATGTGTATATACATTATTAACATTTGTTTACTATCACAGATAAACGTGAAATATTTAGATATTATTCCATCTTTTTACAGATTGAACACGGAACCAAAGGCCAACTTTTATACAAATCTAGACATCTTTTGACCGCCCCTTACTCATGGGATGCTATACATTCTTGCAGGAATGTGCAAAACTTGCAAAAGTGATGTATTTAGTAGACACTAAAGTCTCTCAAGAAGGAGGTGTAGACGTATAGAGGAATACTATTGTGAATGAGCTGCAGGAAGTGGTGCATCTGCTAAGTGCAAACATGTATGTGTCATGGTCATTCATGGTATACATCTACCATCTTAAACCAGCAGTTTTTGATAAATAATTGTACTTATAAAAATTATTGAAATGTAATAAAACCAAACAATCATTTATATGATCATATCAGCTTTTATTTATTTTTCATAATACATTCTCTAAAGTTACAATACATGAAACATAAAAAATATTTTAACAGTATGAACACATTTTAGTACTTGCTGCAACTGTGGTGCAACAAGTTGTGGAATCCTTACAGTAACTTTTCTATTAGCAAACATGTCTTGAATTTGCTTTGACACTTGGTCATAAGATAGCCAATTGCCATTGTTTGTCAATTACTTATAGATCTTGCATAATTATGCTAATAAACAGTAAGATAACAGAAGCTCTGTATGTATTTCTTAAAAATGTTTCTTATACCTCAGCATCTGAAAATATATGTTAGAATTTGTAATTGGTTTGTTTTTAAGAGGCATGTCTAGGAAATAATAAGTTTAGCTTAGGCTAGACAGCATAATTTCACGACTTACCTGTGTATTTATATCTTTCAAAATAATTATCTTCTGTGAAATGAAGTAAACGAAAATTGATAAATATTAGTCTTGTTTACAAAAAATGTATGGGATTTGACAGCTCTAATGTCAAATTACGGTCAGTCGACGATGCGACGCCTATCGGGATAAAAAGTCAGTTTTGCTCCTATTGGACAGAGTACAAAAACACAATATTAATTATTATGGTTGCTTTAAAAACTACCTGTTTTTCTTTAAAATCAGGCGTTCTATTACTTTAGAATTATGCAGTTTTTGAAGCAACCTTAATAAATATTAATATTGTTTTTCTGCTTTGTCCAATGACTAGTACTGTCCAATTTACTAGTCATTTACCCTGGAAAGGTCCGCTGTCTTTGTTCGTCTTGGGCTACGAATAATAAAAAACTAAGGAAGAGTATCTCCGTCAAAAAACATGCTCAAAAATACTTGTCAAAAAAGTGTACCTTAGGTTCACTTTTCATACATTTGGTGACCTTGAGCGGTATAAAGGCTGACGTTACATGACAGCTCGAATGGAACCAAATTTAAAACTGTATTAGTATGGGAGTTCGGCGTTTTCACACGAGACACGACACGACACGGTTCATAGACAAATATAAATTGTCTATGAACCGTGTCGTTTGAACGTTTTCACACGAGCGACGATTTCTGCGACGACACCGCATTCACTTATGGCTGGTTTACACGTGATAAGTAGATAAATGGTCAACTAAATTTTAACTTATGACCCTATACTTACTTAACTAAATTTTAACTTGCTATTGGCTACTAAATTTTGTGTTTACAATTTACAAATTTAAAATTAAGTTAACTACTTATCAACTTAGTACGTGTAAACCAGCCATTAGTACTTAAAAATATTATGTCATCTATTGTTGGGTTTTGTACAATATAATTTTAAAAGATAGTTTGATGATCCTTTCTAACGTCAAGTGGCACGCGGGGCATATTATATTATTTAAGGCAGTAATTTTAGTGGCCTGGTTCAAAATTCAAACTGAATCAATGAACCACAGACAACTTTCATAATATCTTTGTAATTTTTTTATCTGTGCTAAAAAACGTGACGACATACCTAGCGGATTGTCGTCTCAAAATCGTGTGTCGTGCTGTGCGGTGTCGTTCCGTGTGAAAACGGTACATAGAAATGTATGGCGCACGGAATCGTCACCGCAGTTTGTCGTGTCGGGTCGTGTCTCGTGTGAAAACGCTCACGTTTCTTGATTTTATTATTCGTTGGTCTTGGGACTTTCTCTTATGGCAAGCCTTATTAGCCTTCTTTACTTATTAATTGATTCTAACTATAATAGTTTTAACTTTTACTTGAATGATTGATACTAATTATAAAAACTGCAAGCACAATAATAATATACGACGCTTTTTGAAGTTGGTTGCATTAAATAAGCTAAGCTTGAACGGGTAAAGTTGAATAGAAATTATTAGGTCGAATGGAGATAGGTGCAGGAATGGCGTTAGATTGAATGGAGATAGGTTGAAAGAATTTAGGTTGAATGAAGTTATATTGAAAAAGATCGGTTAAAAGAGGTTAGGTTAAAAGCGGTAAGGTTAAAAGAGGTGAGGTTAAAAGAAGGTATGTTAAAAGAGGTGAGGTTAAAAGAAGGTATGTTAAAAGAGTTGAGGTTAAAAGAAGTTAGGTTAAAAGAGGTTAGGTTAAAAGAGGTTAGGTTAAAAGAGGTTAGGTTAAAAGAGGTTAGGTTAAAAGACGGGGCTCCGGGTCAGGATGGGAACCTGCCCGGCTTTGTCAGTCCCGGTGCCGAGGGGAACGCTTTAGTTCGCCTAAGCGTTCCCTTACTTTGGTGGAAGTCCGGTCCGAGATAGACCGGCCAGTCGTGGAGGGGGTCCTGTGTTAGACAGATCCGGGATCTCCCTCCGTTATACGGCTGAAGGCGAGCCGCAGGTGGTTTTAGTGAGTAGGAGTCTCACATACCCCCGGGGTACCCAACCCGGGGCACCCATGATGGGTTTCCCCTGCGATATCAAAAAAAAAAAAAAAAAAAGGTTAGGTTAAAAGAGGTTAGGTTTAAAGAGGTTAGGTTAAAAGAGGTTAGGTTAAAAGAGGTTAGGTTAAAAGAGGTTAGGTTAAAAGAGGTTAGGTTAAAAGAGGTTAGGTTAAAAGAGGTTAGGTTAAAAGAGGTTAGGTTAAAAGAGGTTAGGTTAAAAGAGGTTAGGTTAAAAGAGGTTAGGTTAAAAGAGGTTAGGTTAAAAGAGGTTAGGTTAAAAGAGGTTAGGTTAAAAGAGGTTAGGTTAAAAGAATTGAGGTTAAAAGTGGTTAGTTTTAATGAGGTTAGCCGTTAGTAAGAAGTTAGGTTGGGTTAAAAGAGGTAAGGTTAAAAGATGTCCGGTTTAAAGAGTTTAGGTTATCCAAATTTAGGGTAACACGTTGTTAGGGTAACACGGTGTTAGAGTAACACGGTGTTAGAGTAACACGGTGTTAGGGTAACACGGTGTTAGGGTAACACGGTGTTAGGGTAACACGGTGTTAGGGTAACACGGTGTTAGGGTAACACGGTGTTAGGGTAACACGGTGTTAGGGTAACACGGTGTTAGGGTAACACGGTGTTAGGGTAACACGGTGTTAGGGTAACACGGTGTTAGGGTAACACGGTGTTAGGGTAACACGGTGTTAGGGTAACACGGTGTTAGGGTAACACGGTGTTAGGGTAACACGGTGTTAGGGTAACACGGTGTTAGGGTAACACGGTGTTAGGGTAACACGGTGTTAGGGTAACACGGTGTTAGGGTAACACGGTGTTAGGGTAACACGGTGTTAGGGTAACACGGTGTTAGGGTAACACGGTGTTAGGGTAACACGGTGTTAGGGTAACACGGTGTTAGGGTAACACGGTGTTAGGGTAACACGGTGTTTAAACACGGCAAGTATTGCAGTGTTAGACCAAACGCTGTTAGACATTTAAAATTATATTTGACAATACTTTAGTTAGGTTAGGTCTAATTTTTTTTTGCGTAGGTTCGTCTGCATTTTAATCGTTAGGTTAGCGGTCCCGGATTTGCAATACATACTTAAAAGTCACTGTTTACCTAACCCAAAAACATGATAGATGATTATTATTATAACATGAATAATGTATTGTTCTTTTCTCTTATAACCTGCCTCAACCGTGAGAATCACTGACTCCGATATCACATTATAATAGTTTCGGGGTCAGAGATCAACCAAACTATGTGTTATAATACTGATAAGTAGATACTAAGTACATAGTGCGAATTTTTGTCGTTATATTTTTAGAAGGCAATCGATTGTACTTAATTGATATGTATACCTACTTAACAATAAAATTATTATTATTATTATTATTATTATTATTATTATACTAAAGTTATTTTGTGCTTTATTCTACTGCAAAAATCATCACTATTCTCTGAAAATATAATTCTATTAACAATCTAAGAACTTAGAACTACTGTACCTAAAAATGGACATGGTATCTAATATTAGACCTTGTACTGATCTAAAAATCGATTGCTTTAGTTTTTTAGCAGTAAAAAAAAGAAAAAGGAGAGCAGAGAAAAGAAAGAATAAAAAAGAAGAGGCAAAAGAAGCATGTAGACTAAAGACTGAAAATAAATTTGCTAGGAAAAAAAGTCGGGTTGCACTCCGGGAGTGCCGGCAGAAGTGAAACCTTGATTATTAACGTTGTGCAATTTTTTTAACCCATTTTTTATGAAAATCAATTATAAAAATTTAATCGATCGTAAGGGTTTCGATTAATTTAAAAAAACGATTTTTTTAATTAATCGAAACCCTTACAATCGATTAAATTTTTAACCCATTTTTATGAAAATAGATTATTAAAAAATCGATTTTTTAAATTAATCGAAACCCTTACAATCGATTAAATTTTTAACCCATTTTTATGAAAATAGATTATTAAAAAATCGATTTTTTTTTATTAATCGAAACCCTTATAATCGATTAAATTTTTAACCCGTTTTTTATGAAAATCGATTTTTAAAAAATCGATTTTTTTAATTTATCGCAACCCTTACAATCAATTCGAGTTCGAGTTCAAGTTCGAATTCGAGTTCGAATTCGAGCTCGAGTTCGAGTTCGACACAAAACACTACTCTCCATCTCCAACCGTCTTACGGTTTTTCCAAGGATTTTCGATCAGCACGAGAATCTGACGCGAGTTTCACAGTTTTTACCCATCCCACAAATTAAGTGCTCAACGCCGCTAAAGAAGTTTTCACTTTAAAAATATGAAAAATAAAAGAAAAGATAGTTTCAGTATGGAAGAATACTGAATATAATCTGGAGACAACGTGGATAATATTTCTGATGCATGTAGTTACTATGATGAAGTAAATGAAATCTTTTGAAAAATGGCAAATAATGACCAAATAATAGGAAAAATGTAAAATGTAATGTAAAGTTCTATGTCTACTATTAGTTCATATTGGTGTCTACTATTAGTGATGTTCGGTTTTTGTGATGTCATCTATTAGTACTTATGACTAAGTTTACAAAAAGACAAATAATATATTTTTTAATTGATTTGTCAGAGAATAATTATTATAGTTTTATTTTGTAAGAGTTACTGAAGACATGGAAGAAGTTATCAATGCTTTATATTCATAAATATATATTTTATAACCATCAAATGTTTCATGTTTCCTTATAGTGTCTGCCATTAGTTCCCTTCCCTTAATTAAAAAAGAAATAGTTTTATGTACATTTTATGCAAAACAATAATGTCAATATAATTTTTAAATATTTTAAATTATTAAAATTATGTCTATTCAATAAGTCAATTCAAGTAATATAAAAACATGTCCATACAATAATTATTATTATGATAAGTTATTTTTATATTTATAGAAAAAAAGACATAGTTAATTAGTATTGTTATTAATATTATTATTAATATTGTCACACTTATTCCCATGGATGAATGTCATCAAAATAGTCATTTATTCTGTAGTAGCCCTTACAAATCAATTTCTTTTTGATACATTCCTTAAATTTGTTGAAGGGCAAGGCTAAAATGTCATCAGGTAGTCTGTTATAGAAACGTATACCGAGTCCACAAATGAGTTTTGAACCTTATGAAGACGTGAATAATTAACTGCTAGTTTATTTTTGTTCCGTGTATTAAAAGAATGCATATCGGATTTTTTATCATAATTTTGGATGTTCTTTCGAATATATATGTTACGCTCAAAGACCGAAATCGCTCAGTGAGCGAAAAAATAGCTCACAACGCGTTGTGGTCATAGTGAAACAGCCACGACGCGAAATTCGCGTCGTGGCTCTAATGAAAACGGCCACGACGCGTTCTGGTAATCACAAAAAGACCATAACCCGAAATTAGTGTCGTGGCTGATATGCTATTCGTTTTTCTTGATTAATTAATCGTCCATAGGTATGGAAGATTATAAATTTATAATATGTATTTGAATTACCACGCGTGCTACAAATAATTTTTTTCTTTTACTAAATGACTGCATATTACGTGTTTATCATTATTATTTATAAAATATGTATAGTTCCGTACTATCCGTACTTATATTATTACTGTCTGTCTGTCTGTACGGATAGTTATAATATGGAACTTGATATTTTATAAATAATAATGATAATTTACACGTTATGTAGTGATTTAGTAAAAGATATATATATATATATATATATATATATATATATATATATATATATATATATATATATATATATATATATATATATATATATATATATATGTATATATATATATGTTACGCTCAAAGACCGAAATCGCCCAGTGAGCGAAAAAATAGCTCACAACGCGTTGTGGTCACAGTGAAACAGCCACGACCGCGAAATTCGCGTCGTGGCTCTAATGAAAACGACCACGACGCGTTCTGGCAATTACAAAAAAGACCATAACGCGAAATTCGTGTCGTGGCTGGTATGCTATTCGTTTTTCTTGGTTTGTTCTTGATTAATTTATCATCCAGAGGTATGGAAGATTATAAATTTATAATATTGAATTACCACGCATACTACAAAACATTTTTTTCTTTTACTAAATCACTGTTTAACGTGTAAATTATCATTATTATTTATAAAATATCAAGTTCCATATAACTATCCTTACAGACAGATAGACAGACAGTAATAATATTTGTACGGATAGTACGGAACTATAGATATTTTATAAAATATAATAATGATAAACACGTTATGCAGTGATTTAGTAAAAGAAAAAAATGTTTTGTAGTATGCGTGGTAATTCAATATTATAAATTTATAATCTTCCATACCTCTGGACGATTAATTAATCAAGAACAAATCAAGAAAAACGAATAGCATACCCCAGCCACGACACGAATTTCGCGTTATGGTATTTTTTGTGATTGCCAGAACGCGTCGTGGCCGTTTTCATTAGAGCCACGACGCGAATTTCGCGTCGTGGCTGTTTCACTGTGACCACAACGCGTTGTGAGCAATTTTTTCGCTCACTGAGCGATTTCGGTCTTTGAGCGTAACATATATATATATATATATATATATATATATATATATATATATATATATATATATATATATATATATATATATATCTTTTACTAAATCACAATGTAATATTTTTGTAGTAGGTACGCGTGGTAATTCAATATTATAAATTTATAATCTTCCATACCTCTGGGACAATTAATTAATCAAGAACAAATCAAGAAAAACGAATAGCATATCAGCCACGACACGAATTTCGCGTTATGGTCTTTTTGTGATTGCCAGAACGCGTCGTGGCCGTTTTCATTAGAGCCACGACGCGAAATTCGCGTCGTGGCTATATATATATATATATATATATATATATATATATATATATATATATATATATATATATATATATCTTTTACTAAATCACAATGTAATATTTTGTAGTAGGTACGCGTGGTAATTCAATATTATAAATTTATAATCTTCCATACCTCTGGACAATTAATTAATCAAGAACAAATCAAGAAAAACGAATAGCATATCAGCCACGACACGAATTTCGCGTTATGGTCTTTTTGTGATTGCCAGAACGCGTCGTGGCCGTTTTCATTAGAGCCACGACGCGAATTTCGCGTCGTGGCTGTTTCACTATGACCACAACGCGTTGTGAGCTATTTTTTCGCTCACTGAGCGATTTCGGTCTTTGAGCGTAACATATATAACATTGTCAAAAATATATTGAGATGGTACGGTCAGGATATTTATCTCTTTAAACGTTTCCTTTAGGGAGCACCTTGATCCTAGTCTGTATATAGCGCGAACAGCCCGTTTTTGCAGTAAAAATATTGTTTGAATATCTGCAGCACTTCCCCACAGTAGTAATCCATAAGATAAGATGCTGTGAAAATAACTGTAGTAAATGGTACGAGCTGTTTCTTCATTAGTCAGTTGTCTTACTTTTCTAATCGCAAAGACTGCTGAACTTAGCTTTTTTGCTACATTTGTAATGTGAGCTCCCCATTGGAGCTTAGAGTCAAGAGTGAGGCCTAAAAATATTGTAGAATCAACGAAATCCAGATTGACATCACCAATTTTTAGGTTAATTTCAGTGTTTGCTTTCACGTTAGGCATTCTGAAAATGACACACTTTGTTTTATTAGGATTGAGTAAAAGATTGTTGGAAGAGAACCATTCTAATAAAAGAGCTAGTATTTTATTAGTACCATTGAAATCTGGATTTTTTCGTTTCAATTTAAACAGGAGGGATGTATCATCTGCGACTAGTCATCGGACAGTACTAGCGTGGTACTAGTAAAGAGGAGCCAAACTAAAAGCTCGAAGCAGATGGCGCCACCAGCGACCGGCCTTTGTTTACTACAAGTGTCAAATGAGTGGATGCGATTTTCTTTGTTTTCTTTGTGTTAAAGATCTTAAAATATATTCTTTGTTTACTGTGAGTGAGCTGAAAAGTGAGCTGCGTAAGAGAAATGCGTCAGTGGTGAGCAAAAAGCCGATCTGAGCGAAAGGTGAACATAGTAATATTTTTAGGTTATATTTCTTATTTCACAATTTGTTTAAAAAATGTTATTCTCATAAGGAGTTTTTATTTCAAGATTGGAGGCGTATGATCGGAACCAAAACTTTGACGGTGATTTGGGCGATCAAAAGGACAATTCTCTTATCTATCCACACCGTAATATATTCAGAGACATGGACGCCAATTAACCTGTTCCAAGCATCAGCAAGCAGGAAATAATAGAATATCTGTAAAGGTATGTGTATATACATTATTAACATTTGTTTACTATCACAGATAAACGTGAAATATTTAGATATTATTCCATCTTTTTACAGATTGAACACGGAACCAAAGGCCAACTTTTATACAAATCTAGACATCTTTTGACCGCCCCTTACTCATGGGATGCTATACATTCTTGCAGGAATGTGCAAAACTTGCAAAAGTGATGTATTTAGTAGACACTAAAGTCTCTCAAGAAGGAGGTGTAGACGTATAGAGGAATACTATTGTGAATGAGCTGCAGGAAGTGGTGCATCTGCTAAGTGCAAACATGTATGTGTCATGGTCATTCATGGTATACATCTACCATCTTAAACCAGCAGTTTTTGATAAATAATTGTACTTATAAAAATTATTGAAATGTAATAAAACCAAACAATCATTTATATGATCATATCAGCTTTTATTTATTTTTCATAATACATTCTCTAAAGTTACAATACATGAAACATAAAAAATATTTTAACAGTATGAACACATTTTAGTACTTGCTGCAACTGTGGTGCAACAAGTTGTGGAATCCTTACAGTAACTTTTCTATTAGCAAACATGTCTTGAATTTGCTTTGACACTTGGTCATAAGATAGCCAATTGCCATTGTTTGTCAATTACTTATAGATCTTGCATAATTATGCTAATAAACAGTAAGATAACAGAAGCTCTGTATGTATTTCTTAAAAATGTTTCTTATACCTCAGCATCTGAAAATATATGTTAGAATTTGTAATTGGTTTGTTTTTAAGAGGCATGTCTAGGAAATAATAAGTTTAGCTTAGGCTAGACAGCATAATTTCACGACTTACCTGTGTATTTATATCTTTCAAAATAATTATCTTCTGTGAAATGAAGTAAACGAAAATTGATAAATATTAGTCTTGTTTACAAAAAATGTATGGGATTTGACAGCTCTAATGTCAAATTACGGTCAGTCGACGATGCGACGCCTATCGGGATAAAAAGTCAGTTTTGCTCCTATTGGACAGAGTACAAAAACACAATATTAATTATTATGGTTGCTTTAAAAACTACCTGTTTTTCTTTAAAATCAGGCGTTCTATTACTTTAGAATTATGCAGTTTTTGAAGCAACCTTAATAAATATTAATATTGTTTTTCTGCTTTGTCCAATGACTAGTACTGTCCAATTTACTAGTCATTTACCCTGGAAAGGTCCGCTGTCTTTGTTCGTCTTGGGCTACGAATAATAAAAAACTAAGGAAGAGTATCTCCGTCAAAAAACATGCTCAAAAATACTTGTCAAAAAAGTGTACCTTAGGTTCACTTTTCATACATTTGGTGACCTTGAGCGGTATAAAGGCTGACGTTACATGACAGCTCGAATGGAACCAAATTTAAAACTGTATTAGTATGGGAGTTCGGCGTTTTCACACGAGACACGACACGACACGGTTCATAGACAAATATAAATTGTCTATGAACCGTGTCGTTTGAACGTTTTCACACGAGCGACGATTTCTGCGACGACACCGCATTCACTTATGGCTGGTTTACACGTGATAAGTAGATAAATGGTCAACTAAATTTTAACTTATGACCCTATACTTACTTAACTAAATTTTAACTTGCTATTGGCTACTAAATTTTGTGTTTACAATTTACAAATTTAAAATTAAGTTAACTACTTATCAACTTAGTACGTGTAAACCAGCCATTAGTACTTAAAAATATTATGTCATCTATTGTTGGGTTTTGTACAATATAATTTTAAAAGATAGTTTGATGATCCTTTCTAACGTCAAGTGGCACGCGGGGCATATTATATTATTTAAGGCAGTAATTTTAGTGGCCTGGTTCAAAATTCAAACTGAATCAATGAACCACAGACAACTTTCATAATATCTTTGTAATTTTTTTATCTGTGCTAAAAAACGTGACGACATACCTAGCGGATTGTCGTCTCAAAATCGTGTGTCGTGCTGTGCGGTGTCGTTCCGTGTGAAAACGGTACATAGAAATGTATGGCGCACGGAATCGTCACCGCAGTTTGTCGTGTCGGGTCGTGTCTCGTGTGAAAACGCTCACGTTTCTTGATTTTATTATTCGTTGGTCTTGGGACTTTCTCTTATGGCAAGCCTTATTAGCCTTCTTTACTTATTAATTGATTCTAACTATAATAGTTTTAACTTTTACTTGAATGATTGATACTAATTATAAAAACTGCAAGCACAATAATAATATACGACGCTTTTTGAAGTTGGTTGCATTAAATAAGCTAAGCTTGAACGGGTAAAGTTGAATAGAAATTATTAGGTCGAATGGAGATAGGTGCAGGAATGGCGTTAGATTGAATGGAGATAGGTTGAAAGAATTTAGGTTGAATGAAGTTATATTGAAAAAGATCGGTTAAAAGAGGTTAGGTTAAAAGCGGTAAGGTTAAAAGAGGTGAGGTTAAAAGAAGGTATGTTAAAAGAGGTGAGGTTAAAAGAAGGTATGTTAAAAGAGTTGAGGTTAAAAGAAGTTAGGTTAAAAGAGGTTAGGTTAAAAGAGGTTAGGTTAAAAGAGGTTAGGTTAAAAGAGGTTAGGTTAAAAGACGGGGCTCCGGGTCAGGATGGGAACCTGCCCGGCTTTGTCAGTCCCGGTGCCGAGGGGAACGCTTTAGTTCGCCTAAGCGTTCCCTTACTTTGGTGGAAGTCCGGTCCGAGATAGACCGGCCAGTCGTGGAGGGGGTCCTGTGTTAGACAGATCCGGGATCTCCCTCCGTTATACGGCTGAAGGCGAGCCGCAGGTGGTTTTAGTGAGTAGGAGTCTCACATACCCCCGGGGTACCCAACCCGGGGCACCCATGATGGGTTTCCCCTGCGATATCAAAAAAAAAAAAAAAAAAAGGTTAGGTTAAAAGAGGTTAGGTTTAAAGAGGTTAGGTTAAAAGAGGTTAGGTTAAAAGAGGTTAGGTTAAAAGAGGTTAGGTTAAAAGAGGTTAGGTTAAAAGAGGTTAGGTTAAAAGAGGTTAGGTTAAAAGAGGTTAGGTTAAAAGAGGTTAGGTTAAAAGAGGTTAGGTTAAAAGAGGTTAGGTTAAAAGAGGTTAGGTTAAAAGAGGTTAGGTTAAAAGAGGTTAGGTTAAAAGAGGTTAGGTTAAAAGAATTGAGGTTAAAAGTGGTTAGTTTTAATGAGGTTAGCCGTTAGTAAGAAGTTAGGTTGGGTTAAAAGAGGTAAGGTTAAAAGATGTCCGGTTTAAAGAGTTTAGGTTATCCAAATTTAGGGTAACACGTTGTTAGGGTAACACGGTGTTAGAGTAACACGGTGTTAGAGTAACACGGTGTTAGGGTAACACGGTGTTAGGGTAACACGGTGTTAGGGTAACACGGTGTTAGGGTAACACGGTGTTAGGGTAACACGGTGTTAGGGTAACACGGTGTTAGGGTAACACGGTGTTAGGGTAACACGGTGTTAGGGTAACACGGTGTTAGGGTAACACGGTGTTAGGGTAACACGGTGTTAGGGTAACACGGTGTTAGGGTAACACGGTGTTAGGGTAACACGGTGTTAGGGTAACACGGTGTTAGGGTAACACGGTGTTAGGGTAACACGGTGTTAGGGTAACACGGTGTTAGGGTAACACGGTGTTAGGGTAACACGGTGTTAGGGTAACACGGTGTTAGGGTAACACGGTGTTAGGGTAACACGGTGTTAGGGTAACACGGTGTTAGGGTAACACGGTGTTAGGGTAACACGGTGTTTAAACACGGCAAGTATTGCAGTGTTAGACCAAACGCTGTTAGACATTTAAAATTATATTTGACAATACTTTAGTTAGGTTAGGTCTAATTTTTTTTTGCGTAGGTTCGTCTGCATTTTAATCGTTAGGTTAGCGGTCCCGGATTTGCAATACATACTTAAAAGTCACTGTTTACCTAACCCAAAAACATGATAGATGATTATTATTATAACATGAATAATGTATTGTTCTTTTCTCTTATAACCTGCCTCAACCGTGAGAATCACTGACTCCGATATCACATTATAATAGTTTCGGGGTCAGAGATCAACCAAACTATGTGTTATAATACTGATAAGTAGATACTAAGTACATAGTGCGAATTTTTGTCGTTATATTTTTAGAAGGCAATCGATTGTACTTAATTGATATGTATACCTACTTAACAATAAAATTATTATTATTATTATTATTATTATTATTATTATACTAAAGTTATTTTGTGCTTTATTCTACTGCAAAAATCATCACTATTCTCTGAAAATATAATTCTATTAACAATCTAAGAACTTAGAACTACTGTACCTAAAAATGGACATGGTATCTAATATTAGACCTTGTACTGATCTAAAAATCGATTGCTTTAGTTTTTTAGCAGTAAAAAAAAGAAAAAGGAGAGCAGAGAAAAGAAAGAATAAAAAAGAAGAGGCAAAAGAAGCATGTAGACTAAAGACTGAAAATAAATTTGCTAGGAAAAAAAGTCGGGTTGCACTCCGGGAGTGCCGGCAGAAGTGAAACCTTGATTATTAACGTTGTGCAATTTTTTTAACCCATTTTTTATGAAAATCAATTATAAAAATTTAATCGATCGTAAGGGTTTCGATTAATTTAAAAAAACGATTTTTTTAATTAATCGAAACCCTTACAATCGATTAAATTTTTAACCCATTTTTATGAAAATAGATTATTAAAAAATCGATTTTTTAAATTAATCGAAACCCTTACAATCGATTAAATTTTTAACCCATTTTTATGAAAATAGATTATTAAAAAATCGATTTTTTTTTATTAATCGAAACCCTTATAATCGATTAAATTTTTAACCCGTTTTTTATGAAAATCGATTTTTAAAAAATCGATTTTTTTAATTTATCGCAACCCTTACAATCAATTCGAGTTCGAGTTCAAGTTCGAATTCGAGTTCGAATTCGAGCTCGAGTTCGAGTTCGACACAAAACACTACTCTCCATCTCCAACCGTCTTACGGTTTTTCCAAGGATTTTCGATCAGCACGAGAATCTGACGCGAGTTTCACAGTTTTTACCCATCCCACAAATTAAGTGCTCAACGCCGCTAAAGAAGTTTTCACTTTAAAAATATGAAAAATAAAAGAAAAGATAGTTTCAGTATGGAAGAATACTGAATATAATCTGGAGACAACGTGGATAATATTTCTGATGCATGTAGTTACTATGATGAAGTAAATGAAATCTTTTGAAAAATGGCAAATAATGACCAAATAATAGGAAAAATGTAAAATGTAATGTAAAGTTCTATGTCTACTATTAGTTCATATTGGTGTCTACTATTAGTGATGTTCGGTTTTTGTGATGTCATCTATTAGTACTTATGACTAAGTTTACAAAAAGACAAATAATATATTTTTTAATTGATTTGTCAGAGAATAATTATTATAGTTTTATTTTGTAAGAGTTACTGAAGACATGGAAGAAGTTATCAATGCTTTATATTCATAAATATATATTTTATAACATTCAAATGTTTCATGTTTCCTTATAGTGTCTGCCATTAGTTCCCTTCCCTTAATTAAAAAAGAAATAGTTTTATGTACATTTTATGCAAAACAATAATGTCAATATAATTTTTAAATATTTTAAATTATTAAAATTATGTCTATTCAATAAGTCAATTCAAGTAATATAAAAACATGTCCATACAATAATTATTATTATGATAAGTTATTTTTATATTTATAGAAAAAAAGACATAGTTAATTAGTATTGTTATTAATATTATTATTAATATTGTCACACTTATTCCCATGGATGAATGTCATCAAAATAGTCATTTATTCTGTAGTAGCCCTTACAAATCAATTTCTTTTTGATACATTCCTTAAATTTGTTGAAGGGCAAGGCTAAAATGTCATCAGGTAGTCTGTTATAGAAACGTATACCGAGTCCCACAAATGAGTTTTGAACCTTATGAAGACGTGAATAATTAACTGCTAGTTTATTTTTGTTCCGTGTATTAAAAGAATGCATATCGGATTTTTTATCATAATTTTGGATGTTCTTTCGAATATATATGTTACGCTCAAAGACCGAAATCGCTCAGTGAGCGAAAAAATAGCTCACAACGCGTTGTGGTCATAGTGAAACAGCCACGACGCGAAATTCGCGTCGTGGCTCTAATGAAAACGGCCACGACGCGTTCTGGTAATCACAAAAAGACCATAACCCGAAATTAGTGTCGTGGCTGATATGCTATTCGTTTTTCTTGATTAATTAATCGTCCATAGGTATGGAAGATTATAAATTTATAATATGTATTTGAATTACCACGCGTGCTACAAATAATTTTTTTCTTTTACTAAATGACTGCATATTACGTGTTTATCATTATTATTTATAAAATATGTATAGTTCCGTACTATCCGTACTTATATTATTACTGTCTGTCTGTCTGTACGGATAGTTATAATATGGAACTTGATATTTTATAAATAATAATGATAATTTACACGTTATGTAGTGATTTAGTAAAAGATATATATATATATATATATATATATATATATATATATATATATATATATATATATATATATATATATATATATATATATATATATATATATGTATATATATATATGTTACGCTCAAAGACCGAAATCGCCCAGTGAGCGAAAAAATAGCTCACAACGCGTTGTGGTCACAGTGAAACAGCCACGACGCGAAATTCGCGTCGTGGCTCTAATGAAAACGACCACGACGCGTTCTGGCAATTACAAAAAGACCATAACGCGAAATTCGTGTCGTGGCTGGTATGCTATTCGTTTTTCTTGGTTTGTTCTTGATTAATTTATCATCCAGAGGTATGGAAGATTATAAATTTATAATATTGAATTACCACGCATACTACAAAACATTTTTTTCTTTTACTAAATCACTGTTTAACGTGTAAATTATCATTATTATTTATAAAATATCAAGTTCCATATAACTATCCTTACAGACAGATAGACAGACAGTAATAATATTTGTACGGATAGTACGGAACTATAGATATTTTATAAAATATAATAATGATAAACACGTTATGCAGTGATTTAGTAAAAGAAAAAAATGTTTTGTAGTATGCGTGGTAATTCAATATTATAAATTTATAATCTTCCATACCTCTGGACGATTAATTAATCAAGAACAAATCAAGAAAAACGAATAGCATACCCCAGCCACGACACGAATTTCGCGTTATGGTATTTTTGTGATTGCCAGAACGCGTCGTGGCCGTTTTCATTAGAGCCACGACGCGAATTTCGCGTCGTGGCTGTTTCACTGTGACCACAACGCGTTGTGAGCAATTTTTTCGCTCACTGAGCGATTTCGGTCTTTGAGCGTAACATATATATATATATATATATATATATATATATATATATATATATATATATATATATATATATATATATATATATATCTTTTACTAAATCACAATGTAATATTTTGTAGTAGGTACGCGTGGTAATTCAATATTATAAATTTATAATCTTCCATACCTCTGGACAATTAATTAATCAAGAACAAATCAAGAAAAACGAATAGCATATCAGCCACGACACGAATTTCGCGTTATGGTCTTTTTGTGATTGCCAGAACGCGTCGTGGCCGTTTTCATTAGAGCCACGACGCGAATTTCGCGTCGTGGCTGTTTCACTATGACCACAACGCGTTGTGAGCTATTTTTTCGCTCACTGAGCGATTTCGGTCTTTGAGCGTAACATATATAACATTGTCAAAAATATATTGAGATGGTACGGTCAGGATATTTATCTCTTTAAACGTTTCCTTTAGGGAGCACCTTGATCCTAGTCTGTATATAGCGCGAACAGCCCGTTTTTGCAGTAAAAATATTGTTTGAATATCTGCAGCACTTCCCCACAGTAGTAATCCATAAGATAAGATGCTGTGAAAATAACTGTAGTAAATGGTACGAGCTGTTTCTTCATTAGTCAGTTGTCTTACTTTTCTAATCGCAAAGACTGCTGAACTTAGCTTTTTTGCTACATTTGTAATGTGAGCTCCCCATTGGAGCTTAGAGTCAAGAGTGAGGCCTAAAAATATTGTAGAATCAACGAAATCCAGATTGACATCACCAATTTTTAGGTTAATTTCAGTGTTTGCTTTCACGTTAGGCATTCTGAAAATGACACACTTTGTTTTATTAGGATTGAGTAAAAGATTGTTGGAAGAGAACCATTCTAATAAAAGAGCTAGTATTTTATTAGTACCATTGAAATCTGGATTTTTTCGTTTCAATTTAAACAGGAGGGATGTATCATCTGCGACTAGTCATCGGACAGTACTAGCGTGGTACTAGTAAAGAGGAGCCAAACTAAAAGCTCGAAGCAGATGGCGCCACCAGCGACCGGCCTTTGTTTACTACAAGTGTCAAATGAGTGGATGCGATTTTCTTTGTTTTCTTTGTGTTAAAGATCTTAAAATATATTCTTTGTTTACTGTGAGTGAGCTGAAAAGTGAGCTGCGTAAGAGAAATGCGTCAGTGGTGAGCAAAAAGCCGATCTGAGCGAAAGGTGAACATAGTAATATTTTTAGGTTATATTTCTTATTTCACAATTTGTTTAAAAAATGTTATTCTCATAAGGAGTTTTTATTTCAAGATTGGAGGCGTATGATCGGAACCAAAACTTTGACGGTGATTTGGGCGATCAAAAGGACAATTCTCTTATCTATCCACACCGTAATATATTCAGAGACATGGACGCCAATTAACCTGTTCCAAGCATCAGCAAGCAGGAAATAATAGAATATCTGTAAAGGTATGTGTATATACATTATTAACATTTGTTTACTATCACAGATAAACGTGAAATATTTAGATATTATTCCATCTTTTTACAGATTGAACACGGAACCAAAGGCCAACTTTTATACAAATCTAGACATCTTTTGACCGCCCCTTACTCATGGGATGCTATACATTCTTGCAGGAATGTGCAAAACTTGCAAAAGTGATGTATTTAGTAGACACTAAAGTCTCTCAAGAAGGAGGTGTAGACGTATAGAGGAATACTATTGTGAATGAGCTGCAGGAAGTGGTGCATCTGCTAAGTGCAAACATGTATGTGTCATGGTCATTCATGGTATACATCTACCATCTTAAACCAGCAGTTTTTGATAAATAATTGTACTTATAAAAATTATTGAAATGTAATAAAACCAAACAATCATTTATATGATCATATCAGCTTTTATTTATTTTTCATAATACATTCTCTAAAGTTACAATACATGAAACATAAAAAATATTTTAACAGTATGAACACATTTTAGTACTTGCTGCAACTGTGGTGCAACAAGTTGTGGAATCCTTACAGTAACTTTTCTATTAGCAAACATGTCTTGAATTTGCTTTGACACTTGGTCATAAGATAGCCAATTGCCATTGTTTGTCAATTACTTATAGATCTTGCATAATTATGCTAATAAACAGTAAGATAACAGAAGCTCTGTATGTATTTCTTAAAAATGTTTCTTATACCTCAGCATCTGAAAATATATGTTAGAATTTGTAATTGGTTTGTTTTTAAGAGGCATGTCTAGGAAATAATAAGTTTAGCTTAGGCTAGACAGCATAATTTCACGACTTACCTGTGTATTTATATCTTTCAAAATAATTATCTTCTGTGAAATGAAGTAAACGAAAATTGATAAATATTAGTCTTGTTTACAAAAAATGTATGGGATTTGACAGCTCTAATGTCAAATTACGGTCAGTCGACGATGCGACGCCTATCGGGATAAAAAGTCAGTTTTGCTCCTATTGGACAGAGTACAAAAACACAATATTAATTATTATGGTTGCTTTAAAAACTACCTGTTTTTCTTTAAAATCAGGCGTTCTATTACTTTAGAATTATGCAGTTTTTGAAGCAACCTTAATAAATATTAATATTGTTTTTCTGCTTTGTCCAATGACTAGTACTGTCCAATTTACTAGTCATTTACCCTGGAAAGGTCCGCTGTCTTTGTTCGTCTTGGGCTACGAATAATAAAAAACTAAGGAAGAGTATCTCCGTCAAAAAACATGCTCAAAAATACTTGTCAAAAAAGTGTACCTTAGGTTCACTTTTCATACATTTGGTGACCTTGAGCGGTATAAAGGCTGACGTTACATGACAGCTCGAATGGAACCAAATTTAAAACTGTATTAGTATGGGAGTTCGGCGTTTTCACACGAGACACGACACGACACGGTTCATAGACAAATATAAATTGTCTATGAACCGTGTCGTTTGAACGTTTTCACACGAGCGACGATTTCTGCGACGACACCGCATTCACTTATGGCTGGTTTACACGTGATAAGTAGATAAATGGTCAACTAAATTTTAACTTATGACCCTATACTTACTTAACTAAATTTTAACTTGCTATTGGCTACTAAATTTTGTGTTTACAATTTACAAATTTAAAATTAAGTTAACTACTTATCAACTTAGTACGTGTAAACCAGCCATTAGTACTTAAAAATATTATGTCATCTATTGTTGGGTTTTGTACAATATAATTTTAAAAGATAGTTTGATGATCCTTTCTAACGTCAAGTGGCACGCGGGGCATATTATATTATTTAAGGCAGTAATTTTAGTGGCCTGGTTCAAAATTCAAACTGAATCAATGAACCACAGACAACTTTCATAATATCTTTGTAATTTTTTTATCTGTGCTAAAAAACGTGACGACATACCTAGCGGATTGTCGTCTCAAAATCGTGTGTCGTGCTGTGCGGTGTCGTTCCGTGTGAAAACGGTACATAGAAATGTATGGCGCACGGAATCGTCACCGCAGTTTGTCGTGTCGGGTCGTGTCTCGTGTGAAAACGCTCACGTTTCTTGATTTTATTATTCGTTGGTCTTGGGACTTTCTCTTATGGCAAGCCTTATTAGCCTTCTTTACTTATTAATTGATTCTAACTATAATAGTTTTAACTTTTACTTGAATGATTGATACTAATTATAAAAACTGCAAGCACAATAATAATATACGACGCTTTTTGAAGTTGGTTGCATTAAATAAGCTAAGCTTGAACGGGTAAAGTTGAATAGAAATTATTAGGTCGAATGGAGATAGGTGCAGGAATGGCGTTAGATTGAATGGAGATAGGTTGAAAGAATTTAGGTTGAATGAAGTTATATTGAAAAAGATCGGTTAAAAGAGGTTAGGTTAAAAGCGGTAAGGTTAAAAGAGGTGAGGTTAAAAGAAGGTATGTTAAAAGAGGTGAGGTTAAAAGAAGGTATGTTAAAAGAGTTGAGGTTAAAAGAAGTTAGGTTAAAAGAGGTTAGGTTAAAAGAGGTTAGGTTAAAAGAGGTTAGGTTAAAAGAGGTTAGGTTAAAAGACGGGGCTCCGGGTCAGGATGGGAACCTGCCCGGCTTTGTCAGTCCCGGTGCCGAGGGGAACGCTTTAGTTCGCCTAAGCGTTCCCTTACTTTGGTGGAAGTCCGGTCCGAGATAGACCGGCCAGTCGTGGAGGGGGTCCTGTGTTAGACAGATCCGGGATCTCCCTCCGTTATACGGCTGAAGGCGAGCCGCAGGTGGTTTTAGTGAGTAGGAGTCTCACATACCCCCGGGGTACCCAACCCGGGGCACCCATGATGGGTTTCCCCTGCGATATCAAAAAAAAAAAAAAAAAAAGGTTAGGTTAAAAGAGGTTAGGTTTAAAGAGGTTAGGTTAAAAGAGGTTAGGTTAAAAGAGGTTAGGTTAAAAGAGGTTAGGTTAAAAGAGGTTAGGTTAAAAGAGGTTAGGTTAAAAGAAGTTAGGTTAAAAGAGGTTAGGTTAAAAGAGGTTAGGTTAAAAGAGGTTAGGTTAAAAGAGGTTAGGTTAAAAGAGGTTAGGTTAAAAGAGGTTAGGTTAAAAGAGGTTAGGTTAAAAGAATTGAGGTTAAAAGTGGTTAGTTTTAATGAGGTTAGCCGTTAGTAAGAAGTTAGGTTGGGTTAAAAGAGGTAAGGTTAAAAGATGTCCGGTTTAAAGAGTTTAGGTTATCCAAATTTAGGGTAACACGTTGTTAGGGTAACACGGTGTTAGAGTAACACGGTGTTAGAGTAACACGGTGTTAGGGTAACACGGTGTTAGGGTAACACGGTGTTAGGGTAACACGGTGTTAGGGTAACACGGTGTTAGGGTAACACGGTGTTAGGGTAACACGGTGTTAGGGTAACACGGTGTTAGGGTAACACGGTGTTAGGGTAACACGGTGTTAGGGTAACACGGTGTTAGGGTAACACGGTGTTAGGGTAACACGGTGTTAGGGTAACACGGTGTTAGGGTAACACGGTGTTAGGGTAACACGGTGTTAGGGTAACACGGTGTTAGGGTAACACGGTGTTAGGGTAACACGGTGTTAGGGTAACACGGTGTTAGGGTAACACGGTGTTAGGGTAACACGGTGTTAGGGTAACACGGTGTTAGGGTAACACGGTGTTAGGGTAACACGGTGTTAGGGTAACACGGTGTTAGGGTAACACGGTGTTAGGGTAACACGGTGTTTAAACACGGCAAGTATTGCAGTGTTAGACCAAACGCTGTTAGACATTTAAAATTATATTTGACAATACTTTAGTTAGGTTAGGTCTAATTTTTTTTTGCGTAGGTTCGTCTGCATTTTAATCGTTAGGTTAGGTTAGGTTAGGTTAGGTTAGGTTAGGTTAACATTTTTTTCTTTTACTAAATCACTGTTTAACGTGTAAATTATCATTATTATTTATAAAATATCAAGTTCCATATAACTATCCTTACAGACAGATAGACAGACAGTAATAATATTTGTACGGATAGTACGGAACTATAGATATTTTATAAAATATAATAATGATAAACACGTTATGCAGTGATTTAGTAAAAGAAAAAAATGTTTTGTAGTATGCGTGGTAATTCAATATTATAAATTTATAATCTTCCATACCTCTGGACGATTAATTAATCAAGAACAAATCAAGAAAAACGAATAGCATACCCCAGCCACGACACGAATTTCGCGTTATGGTATTTTTGTGATTGCCAGAACGCGTCGTGGCCGTTTTCATTAGAGCCACGACGCGAATTTCGCGTCGTGGCTGTTTCACTGTGACCACAACGCGTTGTGAGCAATTTTTTCGCTCACTGAGCGATTTCGGTCTTTGAGCGTAACATATATATATATATATATATATATATATATATATATATATATATATATATATATATATATATATATATATATATATATATATATATATATATCTTTTACTAAATCACAATGTAATATTTTGTAGTAGGTACGCGTGGTAATTCAATATTATAAATTTATAATCTTCCATACCTCTGGACAATTAATTAATCAAGAACAAATCAAGAAAAACGAATAGCATATCAGCCACGACACGAATTTCGCGTTATGGTCTTTTTGTGATTGCCAGAACGCGTCGTGGCCGTTTTCATTAGAGCCACGACGCGAATTTCGCGTCGTGGCTGTTTCACTATGACCACAACGCGTTGTGAGCTATTTTTTCGCTCACTGAGCGATTTCGGTCTTTGAGCGTAACATATATAACATTGTCAAAAATATATTGAGATGGTACGGTCAGGATATTTATCTCTTTAAACGTTTCCTTTAGGGAGCACCTTGATCCTAGTCTGTATATAGCGCGAACAGCCCGTTTTTGCAGTAAAAATATTGTTTGAATATCTGCAGCACTTCCCCACAGTAGTAATCCATAAGATAAGATGCTGTGAAAATAACTGTAGTAAATGGTACGAGCTGTTTCTTCATTAGTCAGTTGTCTTACTTTTCTAATCGCAAAGACTGCTGAACTTAGCTTTTTTGCTACATTTGTAATGTGAGCTCCCCATTGGAGCTTAGAGTCAAGAGTGAGGCCTAAAAATATTGTAGAATCAACGAAATCCAGATTGACATCACCAATTTTTAGGTTAATTTCAGTGTTTGCTTTCACGTTAGGCATTCTGAAAATGACACACTTTGTTTTATTAGGATTGAGTAAAAGATTGTTGGAAGAGAACCATTCTAATAAAAGAGCTAGTATTTTATTAGTACCATTGAAATCTGGATTTTTTCGTTTCAATTTAAACAGGAGGGATGTATCATCTGCGACTAGTCATCGGACAGTACTAGCGTGGTACTAGTAAAGAGGAGCCAAACTAAAAGCTCGAAGCAGATGGCGCCACCAGCGACCGGCCTTTGTTTACTACAAGTGTCAAATGAGTGGATGCGATTTTCTTTGTTTTCTTTGTGTTAAAGATCTTAAAATATATTCTTTGTTTACTGTGAGTGAGCTGAAAAGTGAGCTGCGTAAGAGAAATGCGTCAGTGGTGAGCAAAAAGCCGATCTGAGCGAAAGGTGAACATAGTAATATTTTTAGGTTATATTTCTTATTTCACAATTTGTTTAAAAAATGTTATTCTCATAAGGAGTTTTTATTTCAAGATTGGAGGCGTATGATCGGAACCAAAACTTTGACGGTGATTTGGGCGATCAAAAGGACAATTCTCTTATCTATCCACACCGTAATATATTCAGAGACATGGACGCCAATTAACCTGTTCCAAGCATCAGCAAGCAGGAAATAATAGAATATCTGTAAAGGTATGTGTATATACATTATTAACATTTGTTTACTATCACAGATAAACGTGAAATATTTAGATATTATTCCATCTTTTTACAGATTGAACACGGAACCAAAGGCCAACTTTTATACAAATCTAGACATCTTTTGACCGCCCCTTACTCATGGGATGCTATACATTCTTGCAGGAATGTGCAAAACTTGCAAAAGTGATGTATTTAGTAGACACTAAAGTCTCTCAAGAAGGAGGTGTAGACGTATAGAGGAATACTATTGTGAATGAGCTGCAGGAAGTGGTGCATCTGCTAAGTGCAAACATGTATGTGTCATGGTCATTCATGGTATACATCTACCATCTTAAACCAGCAGTTTTTGATAAATAATTGTACTTATAAAAATTATTGAAATGTAATAAAACCAAACAATCATTTATATGATCATATCAGCTTTTATTTATTTTTCATAATACATTCTCTAAAGTTACAATACATGAAACATAAAAAATATTTTAACAGTATGAACACATTTTAGTACTTGCTGCAACTGTGGTGCAACAAGTTGTGGAATCCTTACAGTAACTTTTCTATTAGCAAACATGTCTTGAATTTGCTTTGACACTTGGTCATAAGATAGCCAATTGCCATTGTTTGTCAATTACTTATAGATCTTGCATAATTATGCTAATAAACAGTAAGATAACAGAAGCTCTGTATGTATTTCTTAAAAATGTTTCTTATACCTCAGCATCTGAAAATATATGTTAGAATTTGTAATTGGTTTGTTTTTAAGAGGCATGTCTAGGAAATAATAAGTTTAGCTTAGGCTAGACAGCATAATTTCACGACTTACCTGTGTATTTATATCTTTCAAAATAATTATCTTCTGTGAAATGAAGTAAACGAAAATTGATAAATATTAGTCTTGTTTACAAAAAATGTATGGGATTTGACAGCTCTAATGTCAAATTACGGTCAGTCGACGATGCGACGCCTATCGGGATAAAAAGTCAGTTTTGCTCCTATTGGACAGAGTACAAAAACACAATATTAATTATTATGGTTGCTTTAAAAACTACCTGTTTTTCTTTAAAATCAGGCGTTCTATTACTTTAGAATTATGCAGTTTTTGAAGCAACCTTAATAAATATTAATATTGTTTTTCTGCTTTGTCCAATGACTAGTACTGTCCAATTTACTAGTCATTTACCCTGGAAAGGTCCGCTGTCTTTGTTCGTCTTGGGCTACGAATAATAAAAAACTAAGGAAGAGTATCTCCGTCAAAAAACATGCTCAAAAATACTTGTCAAAAAAGTGTACCTTAGGTTCACTTTTCATACATTTGGTGACCTTGAGCGGTATAAAGGCTGACGTTACATGACAGCTCGAATGGAACCAAATTTAAAACTGTATTAGTATGGGAGTTCGGCGTTTTCACACGAGACACGACACGACACGGTTCATAGACAAATATAAATTGTCTATGAACCGTGTCGTTTGAACGTTTTCACACGAGCGACGATTTCTGCGACGACACCGCATTCACTTATGGCTGGTTTACACGTGATAAGTAGATAAATGGTCAACTAAATTTTAACTTATGACCCTATACTTACTTAACTAAATTTTAACTTGCTATTGGCTACTAAATTTTGTGTTTACAATTTACAAATTTAAAATTAAGTTAACTACTTATCAACTTAGTACGTGTAAACCAGCCATTAGTACTTAAAAATATTATGTCATCTATTGTTGGGTTTTGTACAATATAATTTTAAAAGATAGTTTGATGATCCTTTCTAACGTCAAGTGGCACGCGGGGCATATTATATTATTTAAGGCAGTAATTTTAGTGGCCTGGTTCAAAATTCAAACTGAATCAATGAACCACAGACAACTTTCATAATATCTTTGTAATTTTTTTATCTGTGCTAAAAAACGTGACGACATACCTAGCGGATTGTCGTCTCAAAATCGTGTGTCGTGCTGTGCGGTGTCGTTCCGTGTGAAAACGGTACATAGAAATGTATGGCGCACGGAATCGTCACCGCAGTTTGTCGTGTCGGGTCGTGTCTCGTGTGAAAACGCTCACGTTTCTTGATTTTATTATTCGTTGGTCTTGGGACTTTCTCTTATGGCAAGCCTTATTAGCCTTCTTTACTTATTAATTGATTCTAACTATAATAGTTTTAACTTTTACTTGAATGATTGATACTAATTATAAAAACTGCAAGCACAATAATAATATACGACGCTTTTTGAAGTTGGTTGCATTAAATAAGCTAAGCTTGAACGGGTAAAGTTGAATAGAAATTATTAGGTCGAATGGAGATAGGTGCAGGAATGGCGTTAGATTGAATGGAGATAGGTTGAAAGAATTTAGGTTGAATGAAGTTATATTGAAAAAGATCGGTTAAAAGAGGTTAGGTTAAAAGCGGTAAGGTTAAAAGAGGTGAGGTTAAAAGAAGGTATGTTAAAAGAGGTGAGGTTAAAAGAAGGTATGTTAAAAGAGTTGAGGTTAAAAGAAGTTAGGTTAAAAGAGGTTAGGTTAAAAGAGGTTAGGTTAAAAGAGGTTAGGTTAAAAGAGGTTAGGTTAAAAGACGGGGCTCCGGGTCAGGATGGGAACCTGCCCGGCTTTGTCAGTCCCGGTGCCGAGGGGAACGCTTTAGTTCGCCTAAGCGTTCCCTTACTTTGGTGGAAGTCCGGTCCGAGATAGACCGGCCAGTCGTGGAGGGGGTCCTGTGTTAGACAGATCCGGGATCTCCCTCCGTTATACGGCTGAAGGCGAGCCGCAGGTGGTTTTAGTGAGTAGGAGTCTCACATACCCCCGGGGTACCCAACCCGGGGCACCCATGATGGGTTTCCCCTGCGATATCAAAAAAAAAAAAAAAAAAAGGTTAGGTTAAAAGAGGTTAGGTTTAAAGAGGTTAGGTTAAAAGAGGTTAGGTTAAAAGAGGTTAGGTTAAAAAAGGTTAGGTTAAAAGAGGTTAGGTTAAAAGAGGTTAGGTTAAAAGAGGTTAGGTTAAAAGAGGTTAGGTTAAAAGAGGTTAGGTTAAAAGAGGTTAGGTTAAAAGAGGTTAGGTTAAAAGAGGTTAGGTTAAAAGAGGTTAGGTTAAAAGAGGTTAGGTTAAAAGAGGTTAGGTTAAAAGAATTGAGGTTAAAAGTGGTTAGTTTTAATGAGGTTAGCCGTTAGTAAGAAGTTAGGTTGGGTTAAAAGAGGTAAGGTTAAAAGATGTCCGGTTTAAAGAGTTTAGGTTATCCAAATTTAGGGTAACACGTTGTTAGGGTAACACGGTGTTAGAGTAACACGGTGTTAGAGTAACACGGTGTTAGGGTAACACGGTGTTAGGGTAACACGGTGTTAGGGTAACACGGTGTTAGGGTAACACGGTGTTAGGGTAACACGGTGTTAGGGTAACACGGTGTTAGGGTAACACGGTGTTAGGGTAACACGGTGTTAGGGTAACACGGTGTTAGGGTAACACGGTGTTAGGGTAACACGGTGTTAGGGTAACACGGTGTTAGGGTAACACGGTGTTAGGGTAACACGGTGTTAGGGTAACACGGTGTTAGGGTAACACGGTGTTAGGGTAACACGGTGTTAGGGTAACACGGTGTTAGGGTAACACGGTGTTAGGGTAACACGGTGTTAGGGTAACACGGTGTTAGGGTAACACGGTGTTAGGGTAACACGGTGTTAGGGTAACACGGTGTTAGGGTAACACGGTGTTAGGGTAACACGGTGTTAGGGTAACACGGTGTTTAAACACGGCAAGTATTGCAGTGTTAGACCAAACGCTGTTAGACATTTAAAATTATATTTGACAATACTTTAGTTAGGTTAGGTCTAATTTTTTTTTGCGTAGGTTCGTCTGCATTTTAATCGTTAGGTTAGCGGTCCCGGATTTGCAATACATACTTAAAAGTCACTGTTTACCTAACCCAAAAACATGATAGATGATTATTATTATAACATGAATAATGTATTGTTCTTTTCTCTTATAACCTGCCTCAACCGTGAGAATCACTGACTCCGATATCACATTATAATAGTTTCGGGGTCAGAGATCAACCAAACTATGTGTTATAATACTGATAAGTAGATACTAAGTACATAGTGCGAATTTTTGTCGTTATATTTTTAGAAGGCAATCGATTGTACTTAATTGATATGTATACCTACTTAACAATAAAATTATTATTATTATTATTATTATTATTATTATTATACTAAAGTTATTTTGTGCTTTATTCTACTGCAAAAATCATCACTATTCTCTGAAAATATAATTCTATTAACAATCTAAGAACTTAGAACTACTGTACCTAAAAATGGACATGGTATCTAATATTAGACCTTGTACTGATCTAAAAATCGATTGCTTTAGTTTTTTAGCAGTAAAAAAAAGAAAAAGGAGAGCAGAGAAAAGAAAGAATAAAAAAGAAGAGGCAAAAGAAGCATGTAGACTAAAGACTGAAAATAAATTTGCTAGGAAAAAAAGTCGGGTTGCACTCCGGGAGTGCCGGCAGAAGTGAAACCTTGATTATTAACGTTGTGCAATTTTTTTAACCCATTTTTTATGAAAATCAATTATAAAAATTTAATCGATCGTAAGGGTTTCGATTAATTTAAAAAAACGATTTTTTTAATTAATCGAAACCCTTACAATCGATTAAATTTTTAACCCATTTTTATGAAAATAGATTATTAAAAAATCGATTTTTTAAATTAATCGAAACCCTTACAATCGATTAAATTTTTAACCCATTTTTATGAAAATAGATTATTAAAAAATCGATTTTTTTTTATTAATCGAAACCCTTATAATCGATTAAATTTTTAACCCGTTTTTTATGAAAATCGATTTTTAAAAAATCGATTTTTTTAATTTATCGCAACCCTTACAATCAATTCGAGTTCGAGTTCAAGTTCGAATTCGAGTTCGAATTCGAGCTCGAGTTCGAGTTCGACACAAAACACTACTCTCCATCTCCAACCGTCTTACGGTTTTTCCAAGGATTTTCGATCAGCACGAGAATCTGACGCGAGTTTCACAGTTTTTACCCATCCCACAAATTAAGTGCTCAACGCCGCTAAAGAAGTTTTCACTTTAAAAATATGAAAAATAAAAGAAAAGATAGTTTCAGTATGGAAGAATACTGAATATAATCTGGAGACAACGTGGATAATATTTCTGATGCATGTAGTTACTATGATGAAGTAAATGAAATCTTTTGAAAAATGGCAAATAATGACCAAATAATAGGAAAAATGTAAAATGTAATGTAAAGTTCTATGTCTACTATTAGTTCATATTGGTGTCTACTATTAGTGATGTTCGGTTTTTGTGATGTCATCTATTAGTACTTATGACTAAGTTTACAAAAAGACAAATAATATATTTTTTAATTGATTTGTCAGAGAATAATTATTATAGTTTTATTTTGTAAGAGTTACTGAAGACATGGAAGAAGTTATCAATGCTTTATATTCATAAATATATATTTTATAACATTCAAATGTTTCATGTTTCCTTATAGTGTCTGCCATTAGTTCCCTTCCCTTAATTAAAAAAGAAATAGTTTTATGTACATTTTATGCAAAACAATAATGTCAATATAATTTTTAAATATTTTAAATTATTAAAATTATGTCTATTCAATAAGTCAATTCAAGTAATATAAAAACATGTCCATACAATAATTATTATTATGATAAGTTATTTTTATATTTATAGAAAAAAAGACATAGTTAATTAGTATTGTTATTAATATTATTATTAATATTGTCACACTTATTCCCATGGATGAATGTCATCAAAATAGTCATTTATTCTGTAGTAGCCCTTACAAATCAATTTCTTTTTGATACATTCCTTAAATTTGTTGAAGGGCAAGGCTAAAATGTCATCAGGTAGTCTGTTATAGAAACGTATACCGAGTCCCACAAATGAGTTTTGAACCTTATGAAGACGTGAATAATTAACTGCTAGTTTATTTTTGTTCCGTGTATTAAAAGAATGCATATCGGATTTTTTATCATAATTTTGGATGTTCTTTCGAATATATATGTTACGCTCAAAGACCGAAATCGCTCAGTGAGCGAAAAAATAGCTCACAACGCGTTGTGGTCATAGTGAAACAGCCACGACGCGAAATTCGCGTCGTGGCTCTAATGAAAACGGCCACGACGCGTTCTGGTAATCACAAAAAGACCATAACCCGAAATTAGTGTCGTGGCTGATATGCTATTCGTTTTTCTTGATTAATTAATCGTCCATAGGTATGGAAGATTATAAATTTATAATATGTATTTGAATTACCACGCGTGCTACAAATAATTTTTTTCTTTTACTAAATGACTGCATATTACGTGTTTATCATTATTATTTATAAAATATGTATAGTTCCGTACTATCCGTACTTATATTATTACTGTCTGTCTGTCTGTACGGATAGTTATAATATGGAACTTGATATTTTATAAATAATAATGATAATTTACACGTTATGTAGTGATTTAGTAAAAGATATATATATATATATATATATATATATATATATATGTATATATATATATGTTACGCTCAAAGACCGAAATCGCCCAGTGAGCGAAAAAATAGCTCACAACGCGTTGTGGTCACAGTGAAACAGCCACGACGCGAAATTCGCGTCGTGGCTCTAATGAAAACGACCACGACGCGTTCTGGCAATTACAAAAAGACCATAACGCGAAATTCGTGTCGTGGCTGGTATGCTATTCGTTTTTCTTGGTTTGTTCTTGATTAATTTATCATCCAGAGGTATGGAAGATTATAAATTTATAATATTGAATTACCACGCATACTACAAAACATTTTTTTCTTTTACTAAATCACTGTTTAACGTGTAAATTATCATTATTATTTATAAAATATCAAGTTCCATATAACTATCCTTACAGACAGATAGACAGACAGTAATAATATTTGTACGGATAGTACGGAACTATAGATATTTTATAAAATATAATAATGATAAACACGTTATGCAGTGATTTAGTAAAAGAAAAAAATGTTTTGTAGTATGCGTGGTAATTCAATATTATAAATTTATAATCTTCCATACCTCTGGACGATTAATTAATCAAGAACAAATCAAGAAAAACGAATAGCATACCCCAGCCACGACACGAATTTCGCGTTATGGTATTTTTGTGATTGCCAGAACGCGTCGTGGCCGTTTTCATTAGAGCCACGACGCGAATTTCGCGTCGTGGCTGTTTCACTGTGACCACAACGCGTTGTGAGCAATTTTTTCGCTCACTGAGCGATTTCGGTCTTTGAGCGTAACATATATATATATATATATATATATATATATATATATATATATATATATATATATATATCTTTTACTAAATCACAATGTAATATTTTGTAGTAGGTACGCGTGGTAATTCAATATTATAAATTTATAATCTTCCATACCTCTGGACAATTAATTAATCAAGAACAAATCAAGAAAAACGAATAGCATATCAGCCACGACACGAATTTCGCGTTATGGTCTTTTTGTGATTGCCAGAACGCGTCGTGGCCGTTTTCATTAGAGCCACGACGCGAAATTCGCGTCGTGGCTATATATATATATATATATATATATATATATATATATATATATATATATATATATATATATATATATATATATATCTTTTACTAAATCACAATGTAATATTTTGTAGTAGGTACGCGTGGTAATTCAATATTATAAATTTATAATCTTCCATACCTCTGGACAATTAATTAATCAAGAACAAATCAAGAAAAACGAATAGCATATCAGCCACGACACGAATTTCGCGTTATGGTCTTTTTGTGATTGCCAGAACGCGTCGTGGCCGTTTTCATTAGAGCCACGACGCGAATTTCGCGTCGTGGCTGTTTCACTATGACCACAACGCGTTGTGAGCTATTTTTTCGCTCACTGAGCGATTTCGGTCTTTGAGCGTAACATATATAACATTGTCAAAAATATATTGAGATGGTACGGTCAGGATATTTATCTCTTTAAACGTTTCCTTTAGGGAGCACCTTGATCCTAGTCTGTATATAGCGCGAACAGCCCGTTTTTGCAGTAAAAATATTGTTTGAATATCTGCAGCACTTCCCCACAGTAGTAATCCATAAGATAAGATGCTGTGAAAATAACTGTAGTAAATGGTACGAGCTGTTTCTTCATTAGTCAGTTGTCTTACTTTTCTAATCGCAAAGACTGCTGAACTTAGCTTTTTTGCTACATTTGTAATGTGAGCTCCCCATTGGAGCTTAGAGTCAAGAGTGAGGCCTAAAAATATTGTAGAATCAACGAAATCCAGATTGACATCACCAATTTTTAGGTTAATTTCAGTGTTTGCTTTCACGTTAGGCATTCTGAAAATGACACACTTTGTTTTATTAGGATTGAGTAAAAGATTGTTGGAAGAGAACCATTCTAATAAAAGAGCTAGTATTTTATTAGTACCATTGAAATCTGGATTTTTTCGTTTCAATTTAAACAGGAGGGATGTATCATCTGCGACTAGTCATCGGACAGTACTAGCGTGGTACTAGTAAAGAGGAGCCAAACTAAAAGCTCGAAGCAGATGGCGCCACCAGCGACCGGCCTTTGTTTACTACAAGTGTCAAATGAGTGGATGCGATTTTCTTTGTTTTCTTTGTGTTAAAGATCTTAAAATATATTCTTTGTTTACTGTGAGTGAGCTGAAAAGTGAGCTGCGTAAGAGAAATGCGTCAGTGGTGAGCAAAAAGCCGATCTGAGCGAAAGGTGAACATAGTAATATTTTTAGGTTATATTTCTTATTTCACAATTTGTTTAAAAAATGTTATTCTCATAAGGAGTTTTTATTTCAAGATTGGAGGCGTATGATCGGAACCAAAACTTTGACGGTGATTTGGGCGATCAAAAGGACAATTCTCTTATCTATCCACACCGTAATATATTCAGAGACATGGACGCCAATTAACCTGTTCCAAGCATCAGCAAGCAGGAAATAATAGAATATCTGTAAAGGTATGTGTATATACATTATTAACATTTGTTTACTATCACAGATAAACGTGAAATATTTAGATATTATTCCATCTTTTTACAGATTGAACACGGAACCAAAGGCCAACTTTTATACAAATCTAGACATCTTTTGACCGCCCCTTACTCATGGGATGCTATACATTCTTGCAGGAATGTGCAAAACTTGCAAAAGTGATGTATTTAGTAGACACTAAAGTCTCTCAAGAAGGAGGTGTAGACGTATAGAGGAATACTATTGTGAATGAGCTGCAGGAAGTGGTGCATCTGCTAAGTGCAAACATGTATGTGTCATGGTCATTCATGGTATACATCTACCATCTTAAACCAGCAGTTTTTGATAAATAATTGTACTTATAAAAATTATTGAAATGTAATAAAACCAAACAATCATTTATATGATCATATCAGCTTTTATTTATTTTTCATAATACATTCTCTAAAGTTACAATACATGAAACATAAAAAATATTTTAACAGTATGAACACATTTTAGTACTTGCTGCAACTGTGGTGCAACAAGTTGTGGAATCCTTACAGTAACTTTTCTATTAGCAAACATGTCTTGAATTTGCTTTGACACTTGGTCATAAGATAGCCAATTGCCATTGTTTGTCAATTACTTATAGATCTTGCATAATTATGCTAATAAACAGTAAGATAACAGAAGCTCTGTATGTATTTCTTAAAAATGTTTCTTATACCTCAGCATCTGAAAATATATGTTAGAATTTGTAATTGGTTTGTTTTTAAGAGGCATGTCTAGGAAATAATAAGTTTAGCTTAGGCTAGACAGCATAATTTCACGACTTACCTGTGTATTTATATCTTTCAAAATAATTATCTTCTGTGAAATGAAGTAAACGAAAATTGATAAATATTAGTCTTGTTTACAAAAAATGTATGGGATTTGACAGCTCTAATGTCAAATTACGGTCAGTCGACGATGCGACGCCTATCGGGATAAAAAGTCAGTTTTGCTCCTATTGGACAGAGTACAAAAACACAATATTAATTATTATGGTTGCTTTAAAAACTACCTGTTTTTCTTTAAAATCAGGCGTTCTATTACTTTAGAATTATGCAGTTTTTGAAGCAACCTTAATAAATATTAATATTGTTTTTCTGCTTTGTCCAATGACTAGTACTGTCCAATTTACTAGTCATTTACCCTGGAAAGGTCCGCTGTCTTTGTTCGTCTTGGGCTACGAATAATAAAAAACTAAGGAAGAGTATCTCCGTCAAAAAACATGCTCAAAAATACTTGTCAAAAAAGTGTACCTTAGGTTCACTTTTCATACATTTGGTGACCTTGAGCGGTATAAAGGCTGACGTTACATGACAGCTCGAATGGAACCAAATTTAAAACTGTATTAGTATGGGAGTTCGGCGTTTTCACACGAGACACGACACGACACGGTTCATAGACAAATATAAATTGTCTATGAACCGTGTCGTTTGAACGTTTTCACACGAGCGACGATTTCTGCGACGACACCGCATTCACTTATGGCTGGTTTACACGTGATAAGTAGATAAATGGTCAACTAAATTTTAACTTATGACCCTATACTTACTTAACTAAATTTTAACTTGCTATTGGCTACTAAATTTTGTGTTTACAATTTACAAATTTAAAATTAAGTTAACTACTTATCAACTTAGTACGTGTAAACCAGCCATTAGTACTTAAAAATATTATGTCATCTATTGTTGGGTTTTGTACAATATAATTTTAAAAGATAGTTTGATGATCCTTTCTAACGTCAAGTGGCACGCGGGGCATATTATATTATTTAAGGCAGTAATTTTAGTGGCCTGGTTCAAAATTCAAACTGAATCAATGAACCACAGACAACTTTCATAATATCTTTGTAATTTTTTTATCTGTGCTAAAAAACGTGACGACATACCTAGCGGATTGTCGTCTCAAAATCGTGTGTCGTGCTGTGCGGTGTCGTTCCGTGTGAAAACGGTACATAGAAATGTATGGCGCACGGAATCGTCACCGCAGTTTGTCGTGTCGGGTCGTGTCTCGTGTGAAAACGCTCACGTTTCTTGATTTTATTATTCGTTGGTCTTGGGACTTTCTCTTATGGCAAGCCTTATTAGCCTTCTTTACTTATTAATTGATTCTAACTATAATAGTTTTAACTTTTACTTGAATGATTGATACTAATTATAAAAACTGCAAGCACAATAATAATATACGACGCTTTTTGAAGTTGGTTGCATTAAATAAGCTAAGCTTGAACGGGTAAAGTTGAATAGAAATTATTAGGTCGAATGGAGATAGGTGCAGGAATGGCGTTAGATTGAATGGAGATAGGTTGAAAGAATTTAGGTTGAATGAAGTTATATTGAAAAAGATCGGTTAAAAGAGGTTAGGTTAAAAGCGGTAAGGTTAAAAGAGGTGAGGTTAAAAGAAGGTATGTTAAAAGAGGTGAGGTTAAAAGAAGGTATGTTAAAAGAGTTGAGGTTAAAAGAAGTTAGGTTAAAAGAGGTTAGGTTAAAAGAGGTTAGGTTAAAAGAGGTTAGGTTAAAAGAGGTTAGGTTAAAAGACGGGGCTCCGGGTCAGGATGGGAACCTGCCCGGCTTTGTCAGTCCCGGTGCCGAGGGGAACGCTTTAGTTCGCCTAAGCGTTCCCTTACTTTGGTGGAAGTCCGGTCCGAGATAGACCGGCCAGTCGTGGAGGGGGTCCTGTGTTAGACAGATCCGGGATCTCCCTCCGTTATACGGCTGAAGGCGAGCCGCAGGTGGTTTTAGTGAGTAGGAGTCTCACATACCCCCGGGGTACCCAACCCGGGGCACCCATGATGGGTTTCCCCTGCGATATCAAAAAAAAAAAAAAAAAAAGGTTAGGTTAAAAGAGGTTAGGTTTAAAGAGGTTAGGTTAAAAGAGGTTAGGTTAAAAGAGGTTAGGTTAAAAGAGGTTAGGTTAAAAGAGGTTAGGTTAAAAGAGGTTAGGTTAAAAGAGGTTAGGTTAAAAGAGGTTAGGTTAAAAGAGGTTAGGTTAAAAGAGGTTAGGTTAAAAGAGGTTAGGTTAAAAGAGGTGAGGTTAAAAGAGGTTAGGTTAAAAGAGGTTAGGTTAAAAGAGGTTAGGTTAAAAGAATTGAGGTTAAAAGTGGTTAGTTTTAATGAGGTTAGCCGTTAGTAAGAAGTTAGGTTGGGTTAAAAGAGGTAAGGTTAAAAGATGTCCGGTTTAAAGAGTTTAGGTTATCCAAATTTAGGGTAACACGTTGTTAGGGTAACACGGTGTTAGAGTAACACGGTGTTAGAGTAACACGGTGTTAGGGTAACACGGTGTTAGGGTAACACGGTGTTAGGGTAACACGGTGTTAGGGTAACACGGTGTTAGGGTAACACGGTGTTAGGGTAACACGGTGTTAGGGTAACACGGTGTTAGGGTAACACGGTGTTAGGGTAACACGGTGTTAGGGTAACACGGTGTTAGGGTAACACGGTGTTAGGGTAACACGGTGTTAGGGTAACACGGTGTTAGGGTAACACGGTGTTAGGGTAACACGGTGTTAGGGTAACACGGTGTTAGGGTAACACGGTGTTAGGGTAACACGGTGTTAGGGTAACACGGTGTTAGGGTAACACGGTGTTAGGGTAACACGGTGTTAGGGTAACACGGTGTTAGGGTAACACGGTGTTAGGGTAACACGGTGTTAGGGTAACACGGTGTTTAAACACGGCAAGTATTGCAGTGTTAGACCAAACGCTGTTAGACATTTAAAATTATATTTGACAATACTTTAGTTAGGTTAGGTCTAATTTTTTTTTGCGTAGGTTCGTCTGCATTTTAATCGTTAGGTTAGCGGTCCCGGATTTGCAATACATACTTAAAAGTCACTGTTTACCTAACCCAAAAACATGATAGATGATTATTATTATAACATGAATAATGTATTGTTCTTTTCTCTTATAACCTGCCTCAACCGTGAGAATCACTGACTCCGATATCACATTATAATAGTTTCGGGGTCAGAGATCAACCAAACTATGTGTTATAATACTGATAAGTAGATACTAAGTACATAGTGCGAATTTTTGTCGTTATATTTTTAGAAGGCAATCGATTGTACTTAATTGATATGTATACCTACTTAACAATAAAATTATTATTATTATTATTATTATTATTATTATTATACTAAAGTTATTTTGTGCTTTATTCTACTGCAAAAATCATCACTATTCTCTGAAAATATAATTCTATTAACAATCTAAGAACTTAGAACTACTGTACCTAAAAATGGACATGGTATCTAATATTAGACCTTGTACTGATCTAAAAATCGATTGCTTTAGTTTTTTAGCAGTAAAAAAAAGAAAAAGGAGAGCAGAGAAAAGAAAGAATAAAAAAGAAGAGGCAAAAGAAGCATGTAGACTAAAGACTGAAAATAAATTTGCTAGGAAAAAAAGTCGGGTTGCACTCCGGGAGTGCCGGCAGAAGTGAAACCTTGATTATTAACGTTGTGCAATTTTTTTAACCCATTTTTTATGAAAATCAATTATAAAAATTTAATCGATCGTAAGGGTTTCGATTAATTTAAAAAAACGATTTTTTTAATTAATCGAAACCCTTACAATCGATTAAATTTTTAACCCATTTTTATGAAAATAGATTATTAAAAAATCGATTTTTTAAATTAATCGAAACCCTTACAATCGATTAAATTTTTAACCCATTTTTATGAAAATAGATTATTAAAAAATCGATTTTTTTTTATTAATCGAAACCCTTATAATCGATTAAATTTTTAACCCGTTTTTTATGAAAATCGATTTTTAAAAAATCGATTTTTTTAATTTATCGCAACCCTTACAATCAATTCGAGTTCGAGTTCAAGTTCGAATTCGAGTTCGAATTCGAGCTCGAGTTCGAGTTCGACACAAAACACTACTCTCCATCTCCAACCGTCTTACGGTTTTTCCAAGGATTTTCGATCAGCACGAGAATCTGACGCGAGTTTCACAGTTTTTACCCATCCCACAAATTAAGTGCTCAACGCCGCTAAAGAAGTTTTCACTTTAAAAATATGAAAAATAAAAGAAAAGATAGTTTCAGTATGGAAGAATACTGAATATAATCTGGAGACAACGTGGATAATATTTCTGATGCATGTAGTTACTATGATGAAGTAAATGAAATCTTTTGAAAAATGGCAAATAATGACCAAATAATAGGAAAAATGTAAAATGTAATGTAAAGTTCTATGTCTACTATTAGTTCATATTGGTGTCTACTATTAGTGATGTTCGGTTTTTGTGATGTCATCTATTAGTACTTATGACTAAGTTTACAAAAAGACAAATAATATATTTTTTAATTGATTTGTCAGAGAATAATTATTATAGTTTTATTTTGTAAGAGTTACTGAAGACATGGAAGAAGTTATCAATGCTTTATATTCATAAATATATATTTTATAACATTCAAATGTTTCATGTTTCCTTATAGTGTCTGCCATTAGTTCCCTTCCCTTAATTAAAAAAGAAATAGTTTTATGTACATTTTATGCAAAACAATAATGTCAATATAATTTTTAAATATTTTAAATTATTAAAATTATGTCTATTCAATAAGTCAATTCAAGTAATATAAAAACATGTCCATACAATAATTATTATTATGATAAGTTATTTTTATATTTATAGAAAAAAAGACATAGTTAATTAGTATTGTTATTAATATTATTATTAATATTGTCACACTTATTCCCATGGATGAATGTCATCAAAATAGTCATTTATTCTGTAGTAGCCCTTACAAATCAATTTCTTTTTGATACATTCCTTAAATTTGTTGAAGGGCAAGGCTAAAATGTCATCAGGTAGTCTGTTATAGAAACGTATACCGAGTCCCACAAATGAGTTTTGAACCTTATGAAGACGTGAATAATTAACTGCTAGTTTATTTTTGTTCCGTGTATTAAAAGAATGCATATCGGATTTTTTATCATAATTTTGGATGTTCTTTCGAATATATATGTTACGCTCAAAGACCGAAATCGCTCAGTGAGCGAAAAAATAGCTCACAACGCGTTGTGGTCATAGTGAAACAGCCACGACGCGAAATTCGCGTCGTGGCTCTAATGAAAACGGCCACGACGCGTTCTGGTAATCACAAAAAGACCATAACCCGAAATTAGTGTCGTGGCTGATATGCTATTCGTTTTTCTTGATTAATTAATCGTCCATAGGTATGGAAGATTATAAATTTATAATATGTATTTGAATTACCACGCGTGCTACAAATAATTTTTTTCTTTTACTAAATGACTGCATATTACGTGTTTATCATTATTATTTATAAAATATGTATAGTTCCGTACTATCCGTACTTATATTATTACTGTCTGTCTGTCTGTACGGATAGTTATAATATGGAACTTGATATTTTATAAATAATAATGATAATTTACACGTTATGTAGTGATTTAGTAAAAGATATATATATATATATATATATATATATATATATATATATATATATATATATATATATATATATATATATATATATATATATATATATATGTATATATATATATGTTACGCTCAAAGACCGAAATCGCCCAGTGAGCGAAAAAATAGCTCACAACGCGTTGTGGTCACAGTGAAACAGCCACGACGCGAAATTCGCGTCGTGGCTCTAATGAAAACGACCACGACGCGTTCTGGCAATTACAAAAAGACCATAACGCGAAATTCGTGTCGTGGCTGGTATGCTATTCGTTTTTCTTGGTTTGTTCTTGATTAATTTATCATCCAGAGGTATGGAAGATTATAAATTTATAATATTGAATTACCACGCATACTACAAAACATTTTTTTCTTTTACTAAATCACTGTTTAACGTGTAAATTATCATTATTATTTATAAAATATCAAGTTCCATATAACTATCCTTACAGACAGATAGACAGACAGTAATAATATTTGTACGGATAGTACGGAACTATAGATATTTTATAAAATATAATAATGATAAACACGTTATGCAGTGATTTAGTAAAAGAAAAAAATGTTTTGTAGTATGCGTGGTAATTGAATATTATAAATTTATAATCTTCCATACCTCTGGACGATTAATTAATCAAGAACAAATCAAGAAAAACGAATAGCATACCCCAGCCACGACACGAATTTCGCGTTATGGTATTTTTGTGATTGCCAGAACGCGTCGTGGCCGTTTTCATTAGAGCCACGACGCGAATTTCGCGTCGTGGCTGTTTCACTGTGACCACAACGCGTTGTGAGCAATTTTTTCGCTCACTGAGCGATTTCGGTCTTTGAGCGTAACATATATATATATATATATATATATATATATATATATATATATATATATATATATATATATATATATATATATATATATATATATATATCTTTTACTAAATCACAATGTAATATTTTGTAGTAGGTACGCGTGGTAATTCAATATTATAAATTTATAATCTTCCATACCTCTGGACAATTAATTAATCAAGAACAAATCAAGAAAAACGAATAGCATATCAGCCACGACACGAATTTCGCGTTATGGTCTTTTTGTGATTGCCAGAACGCGTCGTGGCCGTTTTCATTAGAGCCACGACGCGAATTTCGCGTCGTGGCTGTTTCACTATGACCACAACGCGTTGTGAGCTATTTTTTCGCTCACTGAGCGATTTCGGTCTTTGAGCGTAACATATATAACATTGTCAAAAATATATTGAGATGGTACGGTCAGGATATTTATCTCTTTAAACGTTTCCTTTAGGGAGCACCTTGATCCTAGTCTGTATATAGCGCGAACAGCCCGTTTTTGCAGTAAAAATATTGTTTGAATATCTGCAGCACTTCCCCACAGTAGTAATCCATAAGATAAGATGCTGTGAAAATAACTGTAGTAAATGGTACGAGCTGTTTCTTCATTAGTCAGTTGTCTTACTTTTCTAATCGCAAAGACTGCTGAACTTAGCTTTTTTGCTACATTTGTAATGTGAGCTCCCCATTGGAGCTTAGAGTCAAGAGTGAGGCCTAAAAATATTGTAGAATCAACGAAATCCAGATTGACATCACCAATTTTTAGGTTAATTTCAGTGTTTGCTTTCACGTTAGGCATTCTGAAAATGACACACTTTGTTTTATTAGGATTGAGTAAAAGATTGTTGGAAGAGAACCATTCTAATAAAAGAGCTAGTATTTTATTAGTACCATTGAAATCTGGATTTTTTCGTTTCAATTTAAACAGGAGGGATGTATCATCTGCGACTAGTCATCGGACAGTACTAGCGTGGTACTAGTAAAGAGGAGCCAAACTAAAAGCTCGAAGCAGATGGCGCCACCAGCGACCGGCCTTTGTTTACTACAAGTGTCAAATGAGTGGATGCGATTTTCTTTGTTTTCTTTGTGTTAAAGATCTTAAAATATATTCTTTGTTTACTGTGAGTGAGCTGAAAAGTGAGCTGCGTAAGAGAAATGCGTCAGTGGTGAGCAAAAAGCCGATCTGAGCGAAAGGTGAACATAGTAATATTTTTAGGTTATATTTCTTATTTCACAATTTGTTTAAAAAATGTTATTCTCATAAGGAGTTTTTATTTCAAGATTGGAGGCGTATGATCGGAACCAAAACTTTGACGGTGATTTGGGCGATCAAAAGGACAATTCTCTTATCTATCCACACCGTAATATATTCAGAGACATGGACGCCAATTAACCTGTTCCAAGCATCAGCAAGCAGGAAATAATAGAATATCTGTAAAGGTATGTGTATATACATTATTAACATTTGTTTACTATCACAGATAAACGTGAAATATTTAGATATTATTCCATCTTTTTACAGATTGAACACGGAACCAAAGGCCAACTTTTATACAAATCTAGACATCTTTTGACCGCCCCTTACTCATGGGATGCTATACATTCTTGCAGGAATGTGCAAAACTTGCAAAAGTGATGTATTTAGTAGACACTAAAGTCTCTCAAGAAGGAGGTGTAGACGTATAGAGGAATACTATTGTGAATGAGCTGCAGGAAGTGGTGCATCTGCTAAGTGCAAACATGTATGTGTCATGGTCATTCATGGTATACATCTACCATCTTAAACCAGCAGTTTTTGATAAATAATTGTACTTATAAAAATTATTGAAATGTAATAAAACCAAACAATCATTTATATGATCATATCAGCTTTTATTTATTTTTCATAATACATTCTCTAAAGTTACAATACATGAAACATAAAAAATATTTTAACAGTATGAACACATTTTAGTACTTGCTGCAACTGTGGTGCAACAAGTTGTGGAATCCTTACAGTAACTTTTCTATTAGCAAACATGTCTTGAATTTGCTTTGACACTTGGTCATAAGATAGCCAATTGCCATTGTTTGTCAATTACTTATAGATCTTGCATAATTATGCTAATAAACAGTAAGATAACAGAAGCTCTGTATGTATTTCTTAAAAATGTTTCTTATACCTCAGCATCTGAAAATATATGTTAGAATTTGTAATTGGTTTGTTTTTAAGAGGCATGTCTAGGAAATAATAAGTTTAGCTTAGGCTAGACAGCATAATTTCACGACTTACCTGTGTATTTATATCTTTCAAAATAATTATCTTCTGTGAAATGAAGTAAACGAAAATTGATAAATATTAGTCTTGTTTACAAAAAATGTATGGGATTTGACAGCTCTAATGTCAAATTACGGTCAGTCGACGATGCGACGCCTATCGGGATAAAAAGTCAGTTTTGCTCCTATTGGACAGAGTACAAAAACACAATATTAATTATTATGGTTGCTTTAAAAACTACCTGTTTTTCTTTAAAATCAGGCGTTCTATTACTTTAGAATTATGCAGTTTTTGAAGCAACCTTAATAAATATTAATATTGTTTTTCTGCTTTGTCCAATGACTAGTACTGTCCAATTTACTAGTCATTTACCCTGGAAAGGTCCGCTGTCTTTGTTCGTCTTGGGCTACGAATAATAAAAAACTAAGGAAGAGTATCTCCGTCAAAAAACATGCTCAAAAATACTTGTCAAAAAAGTGTACCTTAGGTTCACTTTTCATACATTTGGTGACCTTGAGCGGTATAAAGGCTGACGTTACATGACAGCTCGAATGGAACCAAATTTAAAACTGTATTAGTATGGGAGTTCGGCGTTTTCACACGAGACACGACACGACACGGTTCATAGACAAATATAAATTGTCTATGAACCGTGTCGTTTGAACGTTTTCACACGAGCGACGATTTCTGCGACGACACCGCATTCACTTATGGCTGGTTTACACGTGATAAGTAGATAAATGGTCAACTAAATTTTAACTTATGACCCTATACTTACTTAACTAAATTTTAACTTGCTATTGGCTACTAAATTTTGTGTTTACAATTTACAAATTTAAAATTAAGTTAACTACTTATCAACTTAGTACGTGTAAACCAGCCATTAGTACTTAAAAATATTATGTCATCTATTGTTGGGTTTTGTACAATATAATTTTAAAAGATAGTTTGATGATCCTTTCTAACGTCAAGTGGCACGCGGGGCATATTATATTATTTAAGGCAGTAATTTTAGTGGCCTGGTTCAAAATTCAAACTGAATCAATGAACCACAGACAACTTTCATAATATCTTTGTAATTTTTTTATCTGTGCTAAAAAACGTGACGACATACCTAGCGGATTGTCGTCTCAAAATCGTGTGTCGTGCTGTGCGGTGTCGTTCCGTGTGAAAACGGTACATAGAAATGTATGGCGCACGGAATCGTCACCGCAGTTTGTCGTGTCGGGTCGTGTCTCGTGTGAAAACGCTCACGTTTCTTGATTTTATTATTCGTTGGTCTTGGGACTTTCTCTTATGGCAAGCCTTATTAGCCTTCTTTACTTATTAATTGATTCTAACTATAATAGTTTTAACTTTTACTTGAATGATTGATACTAATTATAAAAACTGCAAGCACAATAATAATATACGACGCTTTTTGAAGTTGGTTGCATTAAATAAGCTAAGCTTGAACGGGTAAAGTTGAATAGAAATTATTAGGTCGAATGGAGATAGGTGCAGGAATGGCGTTAGATTGAATGGAGATAGGTTGAAAGAATTTAGGTTGAATGAAGTTATATTGAAAAAGATCGGTTAAAAGAGGTTAGGTTAAAAGCGGTAAGGTTAAAAGAGGTGAGGTTAAAAGAAGGTATGTTAAAAGAGGTGAGGTTAAAAGAAGGTATGTTAAAAGAGTTGAGGTTAAAAGAAGTTAGGTTAAAAGAGGTTAGGTTAAAAGAGGTTAGGTTAAAAGAGGTTAGGTTAAAAGAGGTTAGGTTAAAAGACGGGGCTCCGGGTCAGGATGGGAACCTGCCCGGCTTTGTCAGTCCCGGTGCCGAGGGGAACGCTTTAGTTCGCCTAAGCGTTCCCTTACTTTGGTGGAAGTCCGGTCCGAGATAGACCGGCCAGTCGTGGAGGGGGTCCTGTGTTAGACAGATCCGGGATCTCCCTCCGTTATACGGCTGAAGGCGAGCCGCAGGTGGTTTTAGTGAGTAGGAGTCTCACATACCCCCGGGGTACCCAACCCGGGGCACCCATGATGGGTTTCCCCTGCGATATCAAAAAAAAAAAAAAAAAAAGGTTAGGTTAAAAGAGGTTAGGTTTAAAGAGGTTAGGTTAAAAGAGGTTAGGTTAAAAGAGGTTAGGTTAAAAGAGGTTAGGTTAAAAGAGGTTAGGTTAAAAGAGGTTAGGTTAAAAGAGGTTAGGTTAAAAGAGGTTAGGTTAAAAGAGGTTAGGTTAAAAGAGGTTAGGTTAAAAGAGGTTAGGTTAAAAGAGGTTAGGTTAAAAGAGGTTAGGTTAAAAGAGGTTAGGTTAAAAGAGGTTAGGTTAAAAGAATTGAGGTTAAAAGTGGTTAGTTTTAATGAGGTTAGCCGTTAGTAAGAAGTTAGGTTGGGTTAAAAGAGGTAAGGTTAAAAGATGTCCGGTTTAAAGAGTTTAGGTTATCCAAATTTAGGGTAACACGTTGTTAGGGTAACACGGTGTTAGAGTAACACGGTGTTAGAGTAACACGGTGTTAGGGTAACACGGTGTTAGGGTAACACGGTGTTAGGGTAACACGGTGTTAGGGTAACACGGTGTTAGGGTAACACGGTGTTAGGGTAACACGGTGTTAGGGTAACACGGTGTTAGGGTAACACGGTGTTAGGGTAACACGGTGTTAGGGTAACACGGTGTTAGGGTAACACGGTGTTAGGGTAACACGGTGTTAGGGTAACACGGTGTTAGGGTAACACGGTGTTAGGGTAACACGGTGTTAGGGTAACACGGTGTTAGGGTAACACGGTGTTAGGGTAACACGGTGTTAGGGTAACACGGTGTTAGGGTAACACGGTGTTAGGGTAACACGGTGTTAGGGTAACACGGTGTTAGGGTAACACGGTGTTAGGGTAACACGGTGTTAGGGTAACACGGTGTTAGGGTAACACGGTGTTAGGGTAACACGGTGTTTAAACACGGCAAGTATTGCAGTGTTAGACCAAACGCTGTTAGACATTTAAAATTATATTTGACAATACTTTAGTTAGGTTAGGTCTAATTTTTTTTTGCGTAGGTTCGTCTGCATTTTAATCGTTAGGTTAGGTTAGGTTAGGTTAGGTTAGGTTAGGTTAACATTTTTTTCTTTTACTAAATCACTGTTTAACGTGTAAATTATCATTATTATTTATAAAATATCAAGTTCCATATAACTATCCTTACAGACAGATAGACAGACAGTAATAATATTTGTACGGATAGTACGGAACTATAGATATTTTATAAAATATAATAATGATAAACACGTTATGCAGTGATTTAGTAAAAGAAAAAAATGTTTTGTAGTATGCGTGGTAATTCAATATTATAAATTTATAATCTTCCATACCTCTGGACGATTAATTAATCAAGAACAAATCAAGAAAAACGAATAGCATACCCCAGCCACGACACGAATTTCGCGTTATGGTATTTTTGTGATTGCCAGAACGCGTCGTGGCCGTTTTCATTAGAGCCACGACGCGAATTTCGCGTCGTGGCTGTTTCACTGTGACCACAACGCGTTGTGAGCAATTTTTTCGCTCACTGAGCGATTTCGGTCTTTGAGCGTAACATATATATATATATATATATATATATATATATATATATATATATATATATATATATATATATATATCTTTTACTAAATCACAATGTAATATTTTGTAGTAGGTACGCGTGGTAATTCAATATTATAAATTTATAATCTTCCATACCTCTGGACAATTAATTAATCAAGAACAAATCAAGAAAAACGAATAGCATATCAGCCACGACACGAATTTCGCGTTATGGTCTTTTTGTGATTGCCAGAACGCGTCGTGGCCGTTTTCATTAGAGCCACGACGCGAATTTCGCGTCGTGGCTGTTTCACTATGACCACAACGCGTTGTGAGCTATTTTTTCGCTCACTGAGCGATTTCGGTCTTTGAGCGTAACATATATAACATTGTCAAAAATATATTGAGATGGTACGGTCAGGATATTTATCTCTTTAAACGTTTCCTTTAGGGAGCACCTTGATCCTAGTCTGTATATAGCGCGAACAGCCCGTTTTTGCAGTAAAAATATTGTTTGAATATCTGCAGCACTTCCCCACAGTAGTAATCCATAAGATAAGATGCTGTGAAAATAACTGTAGTAAATGGTACGAGCTGTTTCTTCATTAGTCAGTTGTCTTACTTTTCTAATCGCAAAGACTGCTGAACTTAGCTTTTTTGCTACATTTGTAATGTGAGCTCCCCATTGGAGCTTAGAGTCAAGAGTGAGGCCTAAAAATATTGTAGAATCAACGAAATCCAGATTGACATCACCAATTTTTAGGTTAATTTCAGTGTTTGCTTTCACGTTAGGCATTCTGAAAATGACACACTTTGTTTTATTAGGATTGAGTAAAAGATTGTTGGAAGAGAACCATTCTAATAAAAGAGCTAGTATTTTATTAGTACCATTGAAATCTGGATTTTTTCGTTTCAATTTAAACAGGAGGGATGTATCATCTGCGACTAGTCATCGGACAGTACTAGCGTGGTACTAGTAAAGAGGAGCCAAACTAAAAGCTCGAAGCAGATGGCGCCACCAGCGACCGGCCTTTGTTTACTACAAGTGTCAAATGAGTGGATGCGATTTTCTTTGTTTTCTTTGTGTTAAAGATCTTAAAATATATTCTTTGTTTACTGTGAGTGAGCTGAAAAGTGAGCTGCGTAAGAGAAATGCGTCAGTGGTGAGCAAAAAGCCGATCTGAGCGAAAGGTGAACATAGTAATATTTTTAGGTTATATTTCTTATTTCACAATTTGTTTAAAAAATGTTATTCTCATAAGGAGTTTTTATTTCAAGATTGGAGGCGTATGATCGGAACCAAAACTTTGACGGTGATTTGGGCGATCAAAAGGACAATTCTCTTATCTATCCACACCGTAATATATTCAGAGACATGGACGCCAATTAACCTGTTCCAAGCATCAGCAAGCAGGAAATAATAGAATATCTGTAAAGGTATGTGTATATACATTATTAACATTTGTTTACTATCACAGATAAACGTGAAATATTTAGATATTATTCCATCTTTTTACAGATTGAACACGGAACCAAAGGCCAACTTTTATACAAATCTAGACATCTTTTGACCGCCCCTTACTCATGGGATGCTATACATTCTTGCAGGAATGTGCAAAACTTGCAAAAGTGATGTATTTAGTAGACACTAAAGTCTCTCAAGAAGGAGGTGTAGACGTATAGAGGAATACTATTGTGAATGAGCTGCAGGAAGTGGTGCATCTGCTAAGTGCAAACATGTATGTGTCATGGTCATTCATGGTATACATCTACCATCTTAAACCAGCAGTTTTTGATAAATAATTGTACTTATAAAAATTATTGAAATGTAATAAAACCAAACAATCATTTATATGATCATATCAGCTTTTATTTATTTTTCATAATACATTCTCTAAAGTTACAATACATGAAACATAAAAAATATTTTAACAGTATGAACACATTTTAGTACTTGCTGCAACTGTGGTGCAACAAGTTGTGGAATCCTTACAGTAACTTTTCTATTAGCAAACATGTCTTGAATTTGCTTTGACACTTGGTCATAAGATAGCCAATTGCCATTGTTTGTCAATTACTTATAGATCTTGCATAATTATGCTAATAAACAGTAAGATAACAGAAGCTCTGTATGTATTTCTTAAAAATGTTTCTTATACCTCAGCATCTGAAAATATATGTTAGAATTTGTAATTGGTTTGTTTTTAAGAGGCATGTCTAGGAAATAATAAGTTTAGCTTAGGCTAGACAGCATAATTTCACGACTTACCTGTGTATTTATATCTTTCAAAATAATTATCTTCTGTGAAATGAAGTAAACGAAAATTGATAAATATTAGTCTTGTTTACAAAAAATGTATGGGATTTGACAGCTCTAATGTCAAATTACGGTCAGTCGACGATGCGACGCCTATCGGGATAAAAAGTCAGTTTTGCTCCTATTGGACAGAGTACAAAAACACAATATTAATTATTATGGTTGCTTTAAAAACTACCTGTTTTTCTTTAAAATCAGGCGTTCTATTACTTTAGAATTATGCAGTTTTTGAAGCAACCTTAATAAATATTAATATTGTTTTTCTGCTTTGTCCAATGACTAGTACTGTCCAATTTACTAGTCATTTACCCTGGAAAGGTCCGCTGTCTTTGTTCGTCTTGGGCTACGAATAATAAAAAACTAAGGAAGAGTATCTCCGTCAAAAAACATGCTCAAAAATACTTGTCAAAAAAGTGTACCTTAGGTTCACTTTTCATACATTTGGTGACCTTGAGCGGTATAAAGGCTGACGTTACATGACAGCTCGAATGGAACCAAATTTAAAACTGTATTAGTATGGGAGTTCGGCGTTTTCACACGAGACACGACACGACACGGTTCATAGACAAATATAAATTGTCTATGAACCGTGTCGTTTGAACGTTTTCACACGAGCGACGATTTCTGCGACGACACCGCATTCACTTATGGCTGGTTTACACGTGATAAGTAGATAAATGGTCAACTAAATTTTAACTTATGACCCTATACTTACTTAACTAAATTTTAACTTGCTATTGGCTACTAAATTTTGTGTTTACAATTTACAAATTTAAAATTAAGTTAACTACTTATCAACTTAGTACGTGTAAACCAGCCATTAGTACTTAAAAATATTATGTCATCTATTGTTGGGTTTTGTACAATATAATTTTAAAAGATAGTTTGATGATCCTTTCTAACGTCAAGTGGCACGCGGGGCATATTATATTATTTAAGGCAGTAATTTTAGTGGCCTGGTTCAAAATTCAAACTGAATCAATGAACCACAGACAACTTTCATAATATCTTTGTAATTTTTTTATCTGTGCTAAAAAACGTGACGACATACCTAGCGGATTGTCGTCTCAAAATCGTGTGTCGTGCTGTGCGGTGTCGTTCCGTGTGAAAACGGTACATAGAAATGTATGGCGCACGGAATCGTCACCGCAGTTTGTCGTGTCGGGTCGTGTCTCGTGTGAAAACGCTCACGTTTCTTGATTTTATTATTCGTTGGTCTTGGGACTTTCTCTTATGGCAAGCCTTATTAGCCTTCTTTACTTATTAATTGATTCTAACTATAATAGTTTTAACTTTTACTTGAATGATTGATACTAATTATAAAAACTGCAAGCACAATAATAATATACGACGCTTTTTGAAGTTGGTTGCATTAAATAAGCTAAGCTTGAACGGGTAAAGTTGAATAGAAATTATTAGGTCGAATGGAGATAGGTGCAGGAATGGCGTTAGATTGAATGGAGATAGGTTGAAAGAATTTAGGTTGAATGAAGTTATATTGAAAAAGATCGGTTAAAAGAGGTTAGGTTAAAAGCGGTAAGGTTAAAAGAGGTGAGGTTAAAAGAAGGTATGTTAAAAGAGGTGAGGTTAAAAGAAGGTATGTTAAAAGAGTTGAGGTTAAAAGAAGTTAGGTTAAAAGAGGTTAGGTTAAAAGAGGTTAGGTTAAAAGAGGTTAGGTTAAAAGAGGTTAGGTTAAAAGACGGGGCTCCGGGTCAGGATGGGAACCTGCCCGGCTTTGTCAGTCCCGGTGCCGAGGGGAACGCTTTAGTTCGCCTAAGCGTTCCCTTACTTTGGTGGAAGTCCGGTCCGAGATAGACCGGCCAGTCGTGGAGGGGGTCCTGTGTTAGACAGATCCGGGATCTCCCTCCGTTATACGGCTGAAGGCGAGCCGCAGGTGGTTTTAGTGAGTAGGAGTCTCACATACCCCCGGGGTACCCAACCCGGGGCACCCATGATGGGTTTCCCCTGCGATATCAAAAAAAAAAAAAAAAAAAGGTTAGGTTAAAAGAGGTTAGGTTTAAAGAGGTTAGGTTAAAAGAGGTTAGGTTAAAAGAGGTTAGGTTAAAAGAGGTTAGGTTAAAAGAGGTTAGGTTAAAAGAGGTTAGGTTAAAAGAGGTTAGGTTAAAAGAGGTTAGGTTAAAAGAGGTTAGGTTAAAAGAGGTTAGGTTAAAAGAGGTTAGGTTAAAAGAGGTTAGGTTAAAAGAGGTTAGGTTAAAAGAGGTTAGGTTAAAAGAGGTTAGGTTAAAAGAATTGAGGTTAAAAGTGGTTAGTTTTAATGAGGTTAGCCGTTAGTAAGAAGTTAGGTTGGGTTAAAAGAGGTAAGGTTAAAAGATGTCCGGTTTAAAGAGTTTAGGTTATCCAAATTTAGGGTAACACGTTGTTAGGGTAACACGGTGTTAGAGTAACACGGTGTTAGAGTAACACGGTGTTAGGGTAACACGGTGTTAGGGTAACACGGTGTTAGGGTAACACGGTGTTAGGGTAACACGGTGTTAGGGTAACACGGTGTTAGGGTAACACGGTGTTAGGGTAACACGGTGTTAGGGTAACACGGTGTTAGGGTAACACGGTGTTAGGGTAACACGGTGTTAGGGTAACACGGTGTTAGGGTAACACGGTGTTAGGGTAACACGGTGTTAGGGTAACACGGTGTTAGGGTAACACGGTGTTAGGGTAACACGGTGTTAGGGTAACACGGTGTTAGGGTAACACGGTGTTAGGGTAACACGGTGTTAGGGTAACACGGTGTTAGGGTAACACGGTGTTAGGGTAACACGGTGTTAGGGTAACACGGTGTTAGGGTAACACGGTGTTAGGGTAACACGGTGTTAGGGTAACACGGTGTTAGGGTAACACGGTGTTAGGGTAACACGGTGTTAGGGTAACACGGTGTTTAAACACGGCAAGTATTGCAGTGTTAGACCAAACGCTGTTAGACATTTAAAATTATATTTGACAATACTTTAGTTAGGTTAGGTCTAATTTTTTTTTGCGTAGGTTCGTCTGCATTTTAATCGTTAGGTTAGCGGTCCCGGAGGAACCTATCTTAGGCATCAAAGTCACTTTGACAGCTGTCAAATTGACTTTGACTTATGTCACCTGCCTAAGTATTACAGTACCCGGCGGTAAATATTGCACATCGATCTTTGGAAAGTGACAGTCGGCTAATTTCGGTTTTGTAGAGCGTTATCTCTTACGCACGAAATACAAAAAGTCCGGTATATATTAGGAGCTGTTAAAACAATTATGGTTTGCTTCTTTTGACAATTTTATTATTCTTTGTATAAAATACACCAAATTTTCTATAAGTTATGGCTTTAGGTTCGGGTAAAATAAAATAAGAAAGGGTGTTCAAATTATGTTTACGTATTTAAAATTCGTTTGGAAAATTACAGCTGTAGCAAATTTAGGGGTGTTAACAACTCTAGATATTTATTCTGAAATGGACGCGACTGCACTCTATTGAATTTGAACAACGACTGACATAATGTCAAATAGGTGTGTGCTACAAAGATAACGCTCTATGAAACCGAAATTAGCCGAATGTCTCTTTCCAAAGGTCGATGTGCAATATTTATTGCCGGGTACTGTACAAAACAAAAGGGTAAATAACGAGACTCTCTTGGGTATCATTTATTGTAATCAAAGTCGAGACGTATTCCGGGCAGCCGCAGCTCATCCGCACAGATAGCTCGTCTGGCCGCAGTTCGCAGGCCCGCACATTGGCGTTGGGACTCGGGAATCTGGCGCGCGCCCGCTCCCGATAACGTTGCGTACATGTTAACAATTACAATGCAGTTTACTTTATTGTTATCTCCAATATATTTTCAAATATAACGATATCACTTTATTTCATAAGTTAACACCTTCGCTGCGGGACTAAAAGAGATAATTTTTTATATGGTGCGTTAACGGGCCGATTAGCCTTATACTTGTAACTCTCCGCCGCTGCGGTATAGGGCTTATTGACCTAGTAAGGTATCAACCAATATAAATGACTGTAACTATGCGAAAACTTAAATATTTGGAAATCTACCAATCAATATCGATCGTAGAAGAGTTAGTGATCATGGTGCTGGCTTCGCCCTGAATTCCTACTATTTACTTGAGAGATACATACAAAAATATATATAACCTGATACCGCACTGAATTGTAGGTTTATTTAAGGGAGTTTCAGTGATGGGAAATAACTTATCGACATATTATTTTTAATATCATTTATTGAAGAAACAAAAATATCTGGCCTGTTATTTTGAAAAAAAATAACAGGTCAGTAAGGATTTTGCTGCGACTTATGATTATGTAATTTTGCAAATAATCTATATCACAATGTTCACTTTCACAATTTATTTCTTGCTGAAACGATTATTCAAGTATTTTTCTACAATGTTTATTTGGCCGAGGTATTATTAATGATTTAAGACCAATAAAATATTTCAAAACGTAAACAAATGATTGTGTAAATGCACTATCGTACTGCTCGCGCTAATTACGTCACAACACTAATATGAACTAAACAATTCATTACCTACACCAGTGCGGGAAGGGGTGTATCGACCCTGCGATCTATGACTGGTCTTTCGGCCCGTTACTCGCAAGGAATGGAAAAAAATATCAATCAGTGCGTTATCAGGTTGAAAGACCTTAGCATGATTTTAATGCTTTATCAAGTAGCCCTTAAAGTCCTAAACTCAAACCTATACTTGTCTCCTTTAAACCTACAAAAATACTCATTATACAGCCTCCGCACCAAAGGAAGTTCGCCGTTTCTCGCCTCCGCACAGGGCTCCGTACATGCATCGGGCGTTTAAGCCTTATAACGCAGCGAACGTGTTAATAACTGGATCAGTATATCTATATAGGTACTTACATCTGTTATTCACAGAATACAAGAATAAAAAGATTTAAACATCTGATACACGGTTGTCAATGGTGGTTGACAACCACACAAAATCTATTCAACATTGTGGTTGACAACACGTTGACAACAGTGTGGCTGGCAACGCGCATAAACGTTTTTGCTGTTGACAACCGCCGTTGACGACCGTGTATCAGATGTTTATTTAACTTACGTGTCTTACCTTTCGACTTTTTTCTACAGCGCCCCTAAGGATACCTATATACACCGTTAGGGCCCCCTCATCAAAGCCACAACAGAGCGTTAAAACTACACTTGTGTACTAAGACTTCATTTGCAAATTCTTCTGTAAACTGTTACCTGAAACCATGGACGTATAAAAAAAGGCTGAAACATAATTACCTACTACAGGTCGTACTAGCGTCACCACCGACATGGCGACTTTGTACTCAATATAATACATTCAAAATCTCTTTTTCACTTCAATATTTGTATGTTTTTGAATTATTGCAATTTAAATTAGCTGAAAAAAACTGTTAAAAATTCGCGAACTACGTGAAAATCTTTGAGTAAAATTTTGAGTAAAATTTTCAATAGTGACATTGACGTTAGTCGTTACGGTCTTTCTTTCTTTTTCTTCTTTTTTGGCAACTTGACACAAAGGATATTATGTATGTTGTGCCACAGACAAGGTAAAAAGGTAAGGAATATGGCGGGAAAACCATATTTCTCCTATTATATTTTTCATCATCGTTTTCATGTATCGTCAGGTCTAAAGTCTAGTTAAAGTCTAAGTAAAAGTCAATACAGTCAAGGAGTTAAGTCGGTCGATTCAGTAAAGTGGTAGACGCCTTACTGAAACTTTCGATGGAGTTTTGGAGGGAACACAAAATAGCACGTTTCTGGATATTACATTACTTTCCTACACTTGTGCATGAACACGAATATCTAATGGTTAATATTCTACCAATATTACACATTAAAAACTCGGCTAACACAATTTTAGGAAAATAATATAAAAACACAACAGCACTCTTTCACATGCCCGCCAAAACTCTAGTCGTGAAGCCCCATCCCCACTCGCGTGCGAACCGCGCGCGACGCCGCAAAATGTCCGCGAAACGTGAGTGTGGATCCGATTCGCATATTTTTCGAACTTCGCGGCTGGTTCCCCGGCCGCATCCACACTCGCACGCGGACCGTGCGCGACGCCGCGGCGCCGCGAAATTTCTGCGAAGCATGAGTGTGGATCCGATTCGTATATGTTTCGCACTTCGCGGCCCGTTCCCCGAATGTTGTCGGTTTTCTGTCCCGCGACAAAGGGTTTTTTTTTATCTTTATTTTAATAAGGGCTTTTGCCATACAAGACATGCCAGCATTGTTTAGTGAACAGATAATACAATATATTAATACAATCTATCAAGAAAGAGTAGACGCGCGGAGTTTTGCTGGGAATACGAAAGAGTGACGTTGTGTTTTTGTATTATTTTCCTAAAATTGTGTTATTTCGATTTTAATGTGAAATGTTGGTAGAATATTAACCATTACGTATTACGTTTTACGTACGTCCTCACAGAAAACCGGCGTTGACGTGGGAGAGCCATGCTTCAGCATGAATGGGCCGGCTCGACCGGAGAAATACCACGTCCTCACAGAAAACCGGCGTGAAACAGCGCTTGCGCTGTGTTTCGCCGAGTGAGTGAGTTTACCGGAGGCCCAATCCCCTACCCTTTTCCCTTCCGTACCCTCCCCTATTTCCTTCCGTACCCTCCCCTATTCCCTTCCGTACCCTCCCCTATTCCCTTCCCTACCTTCCCCTATTACCCCTTAAAAGGCTGGCAACGCACCTGCAGCTCTTCTGATGCTGCGAGTGTCCATGGGCGACGGAAGTTGCTTTCCATCAAGTGACCCGTTTGCTCGTTTGCCCCCTTATTTCATAAAAAAAAAACATTAAAAATTTGATGTCGTTTACAAGTGTGGGCAAGTGATACAACTTCAAGAAACGTGCCATTTTGTGTTCCCTCCAAAACTCCGTCGAAAGTTTTAGTAAAGGGTCTACCACTTTACTAAAACAACTGACTTGACTCGTTGACTTTACTGACTGCTTTTTAACCAACTTCAAAAAAAGGAGGTTATCAATTCGACGCGTATGTATGTAATATTTCCAGAACTGTCCAGTTTTTTTATATGTTAATCTATAGCTCTTCTGAACAAATGTGCCAAATTTCGAAAGTGTATGTATGTATGTATGTATGTTTTTATGTTTGTGCACGCATATCTCTGGAACTACAAGTCCGATTTAAGTGATTATTTTTTTGTTGTACTAGGCATTGTTCAACTTAGGGAATGCTGCAAGTTTCATCAAAATCGGTCCAGTAGTTTTTTAGATAGGGAATTTTAATGCTACGTAATTATTTACGTGAAACTTGAAGTCGGTTTAATATTTTTAAAATACTATTTTTAGACTTTTACTAGACTTTTGACTTGACGATCATCTGGAAAAACAACTTTTTGTAAACTTTTCACGAAAATTTTTTGACGTGACAACGTCTTAAATTAGGTTGCGGCTGGGAGTCACTTATGAAAAAGTGTAACGCTCGGTAACGTTACGATGAGTCACCGAACGAGAGAGAGGCCCGCCGAATGCCTTGCGTCTCTCTCCCACACGTTGTCACGTAAAATCTTCGCCCGTAAAACCGACTTTACAGGCAACCATTTTTTTTTTCCTGCCATATTTTACTTGACACTGGCCATTCTTAAAAAGCCGAGCGCCATATTATGAAAAAAGTAGACGTGCGGGAAATTTTTCAAATAAAGAACGCTTAAAGCGCGAACTTCACTGCGGACATGTCGCGAACTTTGAGAGGATTTGGTAGTAATGTGCGATCCGCGCCGCGGTCCGCGGCGTGCCTTCGCGCGCGAGTGTGGATCGGCAGTTACGGTCGTTACCATAGATTTTTTTTAATTCGTTACCATAGACTAAAGTCACAACTCACAAGGCATTTATATTATTGTCCTTGGCTCTGCAGTATTGCCATACGGATATATTATTTTTAATGTTCCATAAATCCAGTTATACTGCATTAAATACAATATACCCAGCATTCCATGCAATTTTATTTTACTAGGCGTCAAAACTCGTTTAATTTTCCGGGATAAACAGTGTCCTATCTCTTTTCGCGGACTCAAGGTATTTCCATACTCAGCAAAATCGATTCAGCGGTTTGTGCGCGAAGACTCAAGATTTTATAATATTAGTATGGATTATTTTGTTTTTTAAATACTTAATAGGAAATAAATATATTTTTTGTAAAAGAAGAATATCATAAAAAGAAGAAAAATTAAAAAGATTATACGTAATATACTTAAAAATATTGAAATAAAAGGCATTCTTTAATAATTTAGAGGTGTAATCATAGATATAGGATAGTATTGGTGTGATAGTAAGATGTCTCACTCTACTTAATTGTAATGAATTTTAAAAAAATAGGACTAAGGTATAGGTCATATTTTTAGTTTGGCCAACCATATTATTAAAAAGATTAATAAAATAATAATAATATTGTAATAATATTCTACAAATAGAGCTACAGATACATTGTAATCAGTTTGTGTACTGATACAATGTATCTGTAGCTCTACACAGATACTGACTGGTCACGGCGGATTCGCCTTCTACTTGCACATATTCGAGTTGAAGGAAGATCCGTCGTGTTCGTGTCAGCCCGGAGTTGAGGAGACGGTTCCTCACAATATCCCCACCGATTTGAAATTATCTGCAGGTTGGCATTACTGACATGTTGGTCGTGTTTCTAAAAAATATCAGTGTACCGTCAAGTGTAATATCAATCAAAATATCATACTCCTAAGCGATCATTGGCTTAAGCAATTAGGCCAGTATACTGGTAACAGCTTAGGAACACGCTTGCACTTGTCAAACTGAAAACATCTTTCTTCTTCTTTTTTTCTTTTTCTTCTTTTTTGGCAACTTGACACTAAGGATGTGTATGTTGTGCCACAGACAAGGTAAAAAGGTAAGGAATATGGCGGGAAAACCATATTCCTCCTATTATATTTTTCATCATCGTTTTCATGTATCGTCAGGTCTAAAGTCTAGTCAAAGTCTAAGTAAAAGTCAATACAGTCAAGGAGTCAAGTCGGTCGATTCAGTAAAGTGGTAGACGCTTTACCGAAACTTTCGATGGAGTTTTGGAGGGAACACAAAATAGCACGTTTCTGGACATTACATTACTTTCCTACACTTGTGCATTAACACGAATATCTAATGGTTAATATTCTACCAATATTACACAATAAAAACCCCCACTAACACAATTTTAGGAAAATAATATAAAAACACAACAGCACTCTTTCACATGCCCGCCAAAACTCAACTGAAAACATGATAACTGAAAGAGTTTTCTACTTCTACTTTTTATTGTCGGTGTGGTTTTTATTATTTTTCCCCAAATTGTGTTATTTGGATTTTTGATATTCATTATTGGTAAAATATTAGCCACTAAATATCTGTTATCTTGCACAAGTGCAGGTAAGATGTTGTAAAAACCAAAATGTATTATTCCTTGACAATCAAATTAAAAAGCTAAGAAAATTCCTCATTGGGCACATCGATAACGGGTGAGAACTGAGAACCTATCTTCCATCCTGGGGGGTAAGAAGAGGGAAATTTTTCTCTCCTTTTGTAAACACATCCGACTTCGGCGGAATGCTCACATAGGTACTGTCGTGTTTGTACAGTATTTTATATGACCCTAGGACACCACCCTACTTAAAAGAAAGGTTTACATTTTTAGACGAAAATGTTAAAACATTTCTAAACTCTAAAGTGGGGCACTTTAGAGTTTAGAAATGTTTTAACACTTGTAAAGCCGGCTGTACACTCTCGCCGAGACACAGCGAGGCAGCCCGAGTGCGAGAGTGTAATAAATGGGTGCGCTCGCCTCGTCTCGCCTGTCTCGGACTCTCTCGGTGCGTTGTCGGTATTTTGCGCCCGAGACAAAGGGTCTCGCGAGGAAAACGAGCGCACTACTGTACACTCTCGCGTCTTTCAGTACTAGTCCCGCCGTTGGACAGTGTAGAACAGAAAAATAACAATATTAAACGACATTATGAGTCATTATCTGTGAGAAATAAAATTAAATATGATTATCTTTGGATTACAATGATATATTTCGATGCATGCTGAATGGTGAATGGTCGTATTCCTCCATCTTGTCTGAGTTCTTTACTGCGATTGAACTAAGCGAGAATGTACATGATCCCACTCGGGCAGCATACACCATACCATATATTACTATACACACCATATATTACTACTGTTACTTTATAGTTTCACAATAAAGGTTGTCTGGAAGAAATCGCTTGTAGCGATAAGGCCGCTAGATGTCGTGGTCCATATTCCTTTATGTCATTAGGTAAATTATTATATATTTTAATTGACATACTATAGCATCCTTTACTAGCTAAAGTTGTTTTTAAGTTTGGTCTGGACACCTTAACTGGTCTGGATACCTTGTATTTCTATTTAGAAATTGAAAAAAATCATTTTATAGAAGACATTACTTCTTTAGAACTAATGTCGGCACTACATATAGGCGAACGCGTTGGCCAACGTGTCGGCCCAATGTGTAGAACGGGCGACTCGCGCGTTGGCGGTAGGTATTCAGACGTTGGCCGACGCGTTTTGTCGGCACTACATATAGGCGAACGCGTTGGCCGATGCGTTGGCCAATGCGTTGGCTAACGCGTTCGCCTATTTGTAGTGCCGACATTAGATAGAGTAAGTGTATAGAGGTTCACAGAGACTATATAGAAAAATAATATAAATTTTATCACGGAAAGTTAAGTGTAAAAGTGTTAGGCTAGTTACTTATCATCCCGCCCTCGTATTTTATTTTATTACAATCGTCAATTTTGCTATTCGCCCTATTTATAAACTAGCGAAGTTCAGGTAATTAAAAAAAAAAGTTACGTTAGTGGGATTATTTAAGAACGCAAGGTGGTAAGATAAAAAAAGCCACAATTTTTTTTAAAATTTCACTTTATATTAAGGTATAATTTCATTATATTATTTTACGGAAAGAGTAGTCGAATTCCTGTACCTTTCTTGGGACTTTTGCTGGAGTTATACGGTGAATATTTTTGGGGTGTTTTTCTAGGAGATCTACGTGGTGACAGTCCAATATTACTTTCTATAGTTTTTTCCTTTTTTTCCAATAGTTTAAGTTCATGATACGCCTCCAAAATCATACGTCTCTTCCAATCCTCATACAATTCTATGCCGTTTTCCGATATCTCCTGTATATTCGGTGAAATATCTTCGACTGCGTTATCTAAGATAAAAAAGAAGAAATGATAATGCTAGTTTTTCGAAATACGCGGCATATTTAGAGAACTTACAAAAAAAATCATAAAAGATGGCGCTGTTTGTCAGCTACATCACGCTAGTGGTAACATGATTTCGTTTTTATAAGAGGTGGTAAGGACCTTCTCAAGTTAGTTTCTTTTTGTATCAAATAGATCGAAATATAACTTTATAAGTAACTTGGTGATTTACTGTGCAGTGATGGAACCTACTAGTGGGGGTGGTAGTAGTAGTAGTAGGGAGTAATTATAGGAGTAGGCGGTGAGCAATATAAATTTTACTATAAACAATATTTTCTCATTTATTCAATAAAATAAATTGTTTTCGTATCGGTTACCATGCTCAATTATTTTTAACAAAAAATTAAAACCGACTTCCAAGGTAAAAACAATAATAACATTAATATGAACTAAAAAGTATTAAATAATTTTTACTATCTAATAGTGCCTTTTACCGAATTCGGCTAAACCTCAACTATTTCTGTACTCAATCTTCATTATTTTGAAGTCGGTACCAGATAGCTGAATCTTCAGTCCTCTGACAGAATATTTAAAACTTTTGGAACTGGCACCGACTTCAAAATTATGAAGATTGAGTACAGAAATAGTTGAGGTTTAGCCGAATTCGGAAAAAGGCACTATTAGATAGTAAAAATTATTTAATACTTTTTAGTTCATACTAATGTTATTATTGTTTTTACCTTGGAAGTCGGTTTTAATTTTTTGTTAAAAATAATAATTTCACTCATTTTAGTTACACTAGTAGGTAAATCTTCGCGGTGTTTTAGCTAAACCTAGCCTTTAGGTATACTCTACTGGCTGCAAATGAAATCGAGACGCAAGAACTGTTTTAGAGAATGAAGCAAATGATCAATAACTTGGGCCGCTCAATTAATAAAGGGAAAACTAAAAACATGGTCATAGACAGAAGCAACACTCTGCCTTTGACTGGCGCGCTAAAATTGGAAATGGTTAGCAAATTTGTCTTTGATCTTTACGAACAACGGCTCCTATTAACCAAATATACATAGAAGAATTTTGATGACTAAGAGCGCCATGTCTCAAATGCATAAAACCTGGCTTGACAGGAAGATTTTGTTAAAAACCAGGAGGAAATTTGTGCACATGCTCATATTCTTCATCTGTCTATAAGGATACGAGACATGGACTCTGAAGTCTGCAGACCGCAGACGTATCAACGCCGTCAAGGGTGCTGGAGGAAAATGCTCTGAATTCCATAAACTGCTTACAGAACCAACTCATCCAGGCTGGCTAAACTAAACATAAAAACAAGGCTCTCTACCATCTGTCTAATAGCGCATCTTAGAATATTTCAGACACATTACCATGACAAAAAGGAGAAAACCTTGAAACCATGGTATGGAAAACTCATGCTTATTGGCAAGATTGAGCAGAAAAAGACCGCGGAGCCGCTGTCTCATTCGTTGGTCTGATCAAATCCGTACCAAACTTGAGTTTACTGACTGTCTACGACGCTCTTCGAATGGCCGATAATAGTAATAGCTGGCGTAACACCATAAAAAGGAACGTCATAGAAGGGGAAGGTCATGACTGGGCACTGGCGAAGCAGCTCTGACAGTTGCGATAAAAGAGAGCAGTAGCTCCTGATAAGGTGAAATGAGAAGCTTAATGCCAGGTCAAGAACCAACATTTAGACTTGTGTTGTGCGATCACTAGTTCAGGTTCACAGAAAGAGGCCGCAGCGCGGAACAGGGAGGAAGATCCATCTTCCATTCGGCTCAGGATACAGATTTCGGTAAGACAACAGAGCAGAGACGTGGTTTTGCAAAGTTCCACCTTGTCTAAACGGGCTCTGGGTGTAGATGGGAACAGTCCCGGTGCCAAGGGAAATGTTTCAGTCTGCCGAAGTTCCCTTATTTTGCTGGAAATCCTATCCCTTATGTGGTAGACCAGCCAGTCGTGGTGGGCTTATTGTGTTAGATTTTAATATATTACATCAAACTTCCTCCAAAGCATAGTTTTTTATGTCCTTTACAGTAGATTTGTGTTGCAGTTTCATATTAAACTTGGTGTTTACTATAATATGGCATAGTTGACATTGAAAAATTCAGTGCTGTAAGGGACAAATAAGCAAAAATTTTTAATGTAAGGGACATGCTATTTTCTAAACGCGTAAATTTACGAAAATATTTTTTTTATAGTTATATAGCCGACAAAATTCTAAGAAACTTTGCCATAAACACCTTTAAGATCGGACTAAATGATAAAAAGTTACAGACGAATTTGTAAAAAAAAAATGTTTTTTCGCTCTCCTGAAAAGTCGTGTTTTGTCCCTTACATTAAAAGATATTTCCGGTGTCGATATATAAAGTAGACCACGTGGAGGGACATAACCCATAGGCTATTTTGTTTTTCGGGAAAATGTATGGTTTCTGTGAAATACTTAACAGGACGGAGCAGAACTTCTTGTACTACAGTATACGAGGGCTGTTCACAGCCAAACATACTTCTGCGTGACTAATATTACCATTACCAAATCTTATCTTTTCGAGTCGCGAAGAGCAACAGTACGCTACGCTTGCAAGGCACTGAGAAGTATGTCAGGCCGAGAACATATTATCAAACAACCCTAGTATGTAGTACTAGACGTTAAGCGTGGCTATGCCCGCGTTTATTATAAATTTCACGGAAACCGTACATTTTCCTCAAAAACAAAATAGCCTACGTCCCTCCACGTGGTCTATTCTATAACTCTGCCAAATAATATAAAAATTGCTTAAGCTGTTCGTGAGATAAGCCCTTTCAAATTGTTTTTTCCGTTCTTTCACATCTTCATCTATTTCTTCCCTCCTATTGGTCACAGGGTGATGTTATAAAGCCTAAAGCCTTCTTCGAAGACTATCCAGCACAAAAATAATTTTTCAATTCGAACCAGTAGTTCTACAAATTCTTCAGCTTTATAATATAAGTACATAGAATACTGGTATGATTTTCCCAACTATAAGCCTGCTATTTATAACGAATGGTAAGTCGTACGAAAAAAATGTAAAGATATTTTTTGCAGAGAATTCTATGATCTACACTCTTGTCCTACATATTTTTATGATAAAATGTACCGTAAACCGTTTGAAAAATAAACAGGGAATACCTTTTTTCTTTGTTTCTTACATTTGGGGACTTTTGAGGTTTTATTTATAATGGTGTATTTAAATACACCATTATAAATAAAACCTCAAAATGTTAATGTCTCTACCAATTTTCAGCTCTATGCGAATTATTCCGAGGTCAAATGTTTAATTTTCCTGGGGTATTTTTATAAATACACTAGATGTTCCGTGCGGCTTCGCCCGCGTAATTTAGGAATGTCACGGAAACCGTACATTTTTCTGCAAAAAAAGAAACCTATGTCCTTTCACGTGGTCTATTCTTCATGTGTGCCAAATAGCATAAAAATTGCTCCCAGTACGTTCAAATAAGCCCTTTCAAATGATTTTTCCCCGTTTTTTCCACACTTTCCTCTATTTCTTCGCTCTTATTATTCTTGACGTGATAAAATATAGCCTATAGCCTTCCTCGATAAATGGGCTATCTAACACTGAAAGAATTTTTCAAATCGGACCAGTAGTTCCTGAGATTAGCGCGTTCAAACAAACAAACAAACTCTTCCCAATTATAATATTAGTATAGATTTTTGAAATATTAGTATAGATCATTACAAAATCTGCTTTAATATTTTGATTTAAATTTACTTTATGCTTTTATACAGGGTGTAACAAAAACTAGTGATAATACGGGTGTGTACGTGTTCCCTGTAGTTGGGGAGGGGAAGAAGGGATTTCGGGATAAGCTCGAGCGTGTCAGATTAAGCTTGTATAGACTTCTGGCATGTGTCTAGTTATCATGCTATAGAAATCAGATTTCTCACCAGGTGGGTAAAAAAAAATATTTTTTTGAATATTGAAATGTCATCGTACCCGTCAGATTAAGATAGGGGATGTTTAGTATACCCCAAAGAAGCTTCCATATAAAGCACTGACGATTCAAAGGTCAGGTAAGCCTGTAGGGCCATTTTAAAATATAAAAAAATAAAGCTTCATATTTTCCGAACTAAGCTTCGCAGATATTTTATTTTACACTAAATTAAATAATTCAATCCTTGTTGTCTAAAATATATTATTTATAATTTACCTAAATAGGCAATTTTCTGAAGATATTTTCTTTTTCAAAACTTTAAAATGGCTGCAATTTGTGAACACACCGCTAAAATAAAAAAACGCTCTTATTATTTTTTTATCAGTTTTACTTAATGTAAAAAACCTACTAGGTCTCCATCACGGTTGAGTGACTACAACAATAGCACCTTCCCCTCCCCTACTACTGTAGAGAGTTCACTGTGAAAGTAGCAGCGCTGAAAGACCAAAAAATGTTTTCACTTCTGTATGGGGAAACTCGTGACGCTCGGGCAAAAAAAGTGAAAAAAAAAATGGTTTTTCAGCGCTGCTACTTTCACACTGAACTTTCTACAGGGAACACGTACACACCCTAAAGTATTATAACTTGTTTTTGTTAAACCCTGTATATTTTTTATTTATACTTTTTCTTCAAAAACTAACACGCTCATGCGTCGCCCCGCAACGCGGCAGATCGTGAAGCGCTCAGCTATATCCGACCTCGCGCTCACTCGTCGCCTCGCAATGGACAAGCGGACGCCATTGGGCACCACTCGTTTCGCGCCGCGGCCGTTCGGATTCACTCGGGAGCGCTCGGTTATATCCGCCTTCGCGCCCACGCCTCCAGTATTCGCATAGAGAAAAATAAATATAATATTATTCGGGCATAGGCATTCGGGCGTTCATATTGTGTTGACCGCTTGCGTTTATCCGGGCTCCAGCGACCCACGCCGAATTTCTCCATATGGTTGTAATTTTGTGTAATTTTAATCCCACCAAAACATACCTGTTAAAATAAGGCCTAGTTCCTAGATAATTGTTGGTCTAAAAAAAAGTTGAAATCCAATCCAATGCCAAGTTCAGATGCACTCCATCGATCATAATCATATTCATCAACATGCCTGATCCATAATAATTCTAATTTGAACTTGGCAGGTTAATTAAATTCTATAGATAAATATTATCTAATCATATAATTAATCAAGTGTAACGTATAGCACAAAAACCTGCCAAGTTCAAATTTAGAAGTATATATTATGGATCAGGCTATTGATGAAGATGATTATGATTGATGGAATGCATCTGTACTTGGCATTGGATTGGATTTCAACTCTTTTTTCAGACCAACAATTATCTAGGAACTAGGCCTTATTTTAACAGGTATGTTTTGGTGGGATTTCAATACTTTTTTCCAAGAAATCATACCTCTTTTTTCTTTTTGTGTCACGCCCGATACTAATACTTTCAATAGATGCCTCATTGTATCACTGGTACATAAGAATTTTTATCTAAAGTTCGTAGATGAGCCGACTCACGCTTGACCGATTTCTTAAATTTCTTAATTTTTCGTTAATTTACTTATAACACACGACCTTTGGGCTGTGTACCACACGACCTGTGTGCCAAATTTCATAACGCTAGGACATTTGAGACTGACCTCTGAAGTTGGGAGATGAACCGACTCACGCTTGACCGATTTCTAAAATTTCTAAATTTTTTGTTAATTTACATATAACACACGACCTGTGTGCCAAATTTCATAACGCTAGGACACTTGGAAGTGGCCTAGAGGTTTTGATTACCGGTCAGTGAGTGAGTGAGTGTTAAGTGAGTGAGTGAGTGACAAAATTAGCTATTTTTACAGGGACATATTTCAGGATCTACCGAAGCTAAGCGTATAATTTTATCTTTGCACTCGCAATAGCGCTAAGATACAGGGGGGTCAAAATTGCTTCGAAACGGTTCGTGTAAATAGTGCACGGCATGCGCACGGCCTGCTGGAACTAGGCCTGCGCACTTCCGTGCGCTTTGATCAATGTGCCTAAATATTTAATTATAATTGCATATTATGTTGATATTATAAATAAATGCTATGCAATAGCTGTACCAACACCGACAGTCCCCGAATGCCAGGTGTATTTTATTTTAATTAATGTAATAATTTATATTTACCATTGTTAGTACTCGTATCGGTACGGTGAGTAGTATCCTTGTTTTTCTTCCTGGCGGATGTAAACTTTTCGTTCACAAAATTGCTAAACTCTGAATCAAGTTTAGACCACTGAGCGGCCTTCAGCCTCGATTTTTCAATTATGTGTCTTTTCGAAATCTTGATTTTGTTTATTCTAGAAAAAAAATACATTAATTGTAAATTCTCAATTTTAGCGTATTTCCATATGATATAGTAGAGGAGGGGAAGAGGGGATTTCGGGAGTAGCTCGAGCGTATCAGATTAAGCTTGTATAGGCTTCCGACATGTGTTTAGTTATCATGGTATAGAAATCAGATTTCTCTCGTGGTGGGTTAATTTTTTTTTTAAATATTGAAATGTCACCGATCTGTCAGATTAAGATAGGGGATGTTTAGTATACCCCAAAGAAGCTTCCATAAAAAGCACTAACGATTCAAAGATAAGGTAAGCCTGTAGGAACATTTTAAAATATAAAAAAATAAACCTTCATATTTTCCTAACTAAACTTCGCAGATATTTTATTTTGCACTAAACTAAATAATTTAGTCCTTGTTGTCTAAAATATAATAATAACTGACCGAAAAAAGCAATTTTCTGAATATATTTTCTTTTTAAAACTTTCAAATGGCCACAGTTTCTGAACCCACCGCTAAAATAAAAAACGCTTTTTTTATCAGTTTTACCTAATGTAAAAAACCTACTAAGTCTCCATCGCGCTCGAGTGACAACAAAATTAGCACCTTCCCCTCCCCTACTAATAAGTCTGCTACGTATGAACTATTAAATACATATATATTTTTTTAATTTTCTTAATATTCGAAATGTTTTTTTAATTAGCCATAGCCAGCCATAATTTTATAGTGAGATTTAAAATGTTACCTGCACGCATGATAGACAGCCACACAAGCATACTGCGGTAGAGTAGGATCGACCTTAAACACGGTTAAAAAATTATTAGAGTTTGGAATGGCCATCATAGAAATGTGAATAAATACGAGTACAAATACCTACGGACAATAACTAAATGACAATAATAGTTCTGTGGACTCGACAATTCTTCTTCACAAAAAAACCCTTTCTATGCCGGTCATGCAGCATGCTATGCGTGCTGAACATAAACTAGTAAAGTTGCCCTTTCTGTCCCTATGTCCCTTTGTTCACTTTAATCTTTAAACTACGCAACAGATTTTGATGGGGTTTTCTTTAATAGTCAATAGATAGTGATTGAAGAGGAAGCTTTATAAGTATAATTACATCCATTAAATAGTGGAGAAATACTGTTATTTTTGAGGTTTCTATTGTGATGTAAATAATTAATTTTTTTCCGCTTACATTGCAAACGCAGGCTGAACCCTATGAGATTTATCAAAAATAATGTACCTACTAAAGGTACAATTCCGTGCATCGCGATCGATCGCGGCCGCGCACGACCTACGACTGTCGTCGGCCGCTCGCGACCATAGTCAGCGTATGAAAATGTATGGCACCGCTTCCGAGGCCCGCGACAGACGCGCGCGGCCTACGACTGTCGTAAGCCGCGCGCGACCGTGCCATATAACTTTGACACGATCGCGCGGGGCCTACGACAGACGCGCGCGACCGACGACAGTCGTAGGCCCGCGCGACCGTGTCAAAGTTATATGCGTCGTAGGTTGTGCGCGGCCGCGATCGATCGCAATGCACGGAATTGTACCTTAAGTATATTGCACACTATGAAACAGTCTACAGAAAACTTCGCGATGGTATATGCCTATCTCTTATGGATATCCCACAATAACATTTATTTCTCATTTACTTTTTACTACAAATAATGGCTAAAGGGGTTTGAGTAATATTGGCGTCATTTTCAAATCTCGCAGCCACTCACCAAACCGGCATATTATGAAAGAACATATCAAGAGGAGTAAATTTTATTATGGGGGACATATAGCTAAACTATATCGGAGCCGAGATACTAGGCATTTTAAGTTCGTATTTTCAACTAAAGTAAATTCAATCATAACATGAATACTCAGTAAAATACAAAAAAACTGCATTATTTATTAGCTAAAAGCCTTCCTCGATAAATGGGCTATCCAACACAAAAATAATTTTTCAAATCAAACAAGCAGTTCCTGAGATTAGCACTTTCAAACACTTCAGCTTCATAATACATATTAGTATACAAGGTATAACAAAACTAAGTGATAATACTTTAGTGTGTGTACTGTGTATGAGTCCCGTGTATAAAGTTTACTGTAAAAGTAGTAGCGCTGAAAGGGAACATTTTTTTTCACTTTTGTATGGGGAAACTCTTTACGCCAGGGCGCTTGCCCATGCAAATCACAAAAAAGGTTTTTAGCAGACAGAAGCATAAAGGTCGTAGTTGACGGCGAATGCTCGGAAACTCAGTCTGTTGATGCTGGTGTCCCTCAGGGCTGTGTGCTATCGCCTACCTATGCATATCAATACATATTACAGACCAAGGGCATTCATTGCTATGCGGATGATAGTACAGGTGCATACTGCATATCAATACATGTTACAGACCAAGGGCATTCATTGCTATGCGGATGATAGTACAGGTGCATACTGCATATCAATGACATGTTACAGACCAAGGGCATTCATTGCTATGCGTATGATAGTACAGGTGCATACTGCATATCAATGATATGTTACAGACCAAGGGCATTCATTGCTATGCGGATGATAGTACAGGTGCATACTGCATATCAATGACATGTTACAGACCAAGGGCATTCATTGCTATGCGGATGATAGTACAGGTGCATACTGCATATCAATACATGTTACAGACCAAGGGCATTCATTGCTATGCGGATGATAGTACAGGTGCATACTGCATATCAATGACATGTTACAGACCAAGGGCATTCATTGCTATGCGGATGATAGTACAGGTGATGCTGCATATACCGGCTCCCACAATATTACTCGGCTAAATGACATTGAGAGTCGAAAATTCATTGGAGAAAGTCTCTGAATGGGGTAGGCGTAACTTAGTCCAATTCAACCCCGCCAAGACAAAAGTCTGCGCGTTCACCGCTAAAAAGTCACCTATGGTCGTACATCCTCGTTTTGAGGGCACATCTTTAACCATCTCCCCTAGCATTGAAATACTTGGCGTTAGCAAATCGAGCGAAGTCCAGTTCCGATATCATCTAGAGCAGTGGTCCCCAACCTTCTTTACATGCGGGCCACAAACATGTTTTGGTCTTGGTGTCGCGGGCCGTAACAAAAATTTTTTAGGGTTACAAAATAACATTCTTCAAAATTAACGATCTTAAAGTGAAAAAATGTACCGACTATCACGTAGACTTGACGTTATTTTGCCGATGGGCGTGAATTTCAAAATTTTTGAACATCACGCGGGCCACAAATAAAGTCCCGGCGGGCCGCATGCGGCTCGCAGGCCGCGGGTTGGGGATAGCAGATCTAGAGGGTAAGGCCAAGTTAGCCTCGAAGAAGCTTGGTGTTCTCAACAGAGCGAGACAGTACTTCAGTCCGGACCAACGCCTACAACTCTACAAGGCGCAGGTTCGACCTCATATGGAATATTGTTCTCATATCTGGCCAGAAGCGCCAAAATACCAACTGCTCCCTCTGGATCGTATCCAACGAAGGGCCGCTCGAATTGTTGACTGCCATAGTGTTTCAAACAGCTTGAACCCCTTGGAATTACGCCGAGATGTAGCTTCACTCTGCATCCTCTATCGGTTGTATCACGGGGAGTGCTTTGAGGAATTGTTCGGAATCATACCACCTGCAACTTTTCGCCATCGTCCCACGCGAAAAATATTCCATCCTCGTCACCTTCATGAGTGGCAGTCTTCCACCGTGCGTTTCTCGCGTAACTTTCTGCCGCGCACTGTAAAACTCTGGAACGAACTGTCACCAGCAGTATTTCCGGGCTTATACGACCTGCCAACCTTCAAGAAGAGAGCGTATTCCCTCTTAAAAGGCCGGCAACGCACTTGCAGCTCTTCTGATATTGCGAGTGTCCATGGGCGACGGCAGTTGCTTTCCATCAGGTGACCCGTTTGCTCGTTTGCCCCCTTATTTTATATAAAAAAGAGGATTATCACTTAGTTTTGTTACAACCTGTAAATAATAGATACCTATAGATACAAGACGTATAATTGTGCATTTCATCATATTTTATTTTTAATTTTAGTTATTCGTACATTTTAGAAGAATGATTTAAGCATTCAACATACAGTTCGACAAGGCTGTATAGGAACGTGGCGAGAAAAGGAACTAACGCTTCTATCATATAAAAACGTCATTTTTGACAGTTCTCCTTTACCAGCAGCGCCCATTGACATCATTGACATATTCATTTAAAGCCTTGTCGAACTGTACAACTACGCGCCGTCATTTAATGAGTTTTTTAACTATTTATTTTTCTTTTGCAAAAAAATGCAAATCCATTTTTTTTTCGAATTTCTTAAAGAGGGAGAGTTAAGTTTGGTGGCGGCCGGGAGTTTTTCAAATGCCGCTTTTTCAGCCTCTAGTTTTGCGGCTTGAGCCGCTTTTCGCTGGGCTACTCGAAATGCCTTAGCTACGTCTTTTTGGGCTTGCAGACGGAGATCCTCTTGTTCCATTTCGAGTAGACTCCGTTTAGCTGCAGCCATTCCTTCATCATCCCCTGTTGTAGGGGGGCGTCCTCGCCCTCTTTTGGCGGACTTCCTCTTCCGTGTCTCCGAGCGGAAGGACCTTTCGGAGTCTCCGTCGTCTGAGCCGGACAAGGACAAGGACAGTCGTCGCTTGCCCTTAAAACTCCCCCCTGCTCGATCGCGCTTTCGGCTGTTTTCATTGTGTTGGTGGAACAGTCGGAGTCGTCTAGCCGCTCTAATAGCACCATCGGTGTTTGTTGTGCTGAGCGTAAGTTCTCAATGTTGGTCGAGCCCATTGCCGGTGCGGTTAGGAGCACCGGCCCCGGATTATCGCGCGTAGTCGCGCCCTTTTCTTCTATCACCGTCGCAACGGCCTCCTTTTCCTCACACGCAGTTGGCGCCGCCCCCGTATACATGCGGCAGACTCCCGGAGAACCGGGAGTGCGGGATTCTCTAGTGTAACTGGAACCCGCCCGGGGAGAATTTTCCAAGTTGCGTTTCTCCATATTTCAATCTTTAAAGGGAGATTCTGCCCTGGTGCCCTTGCGACGTAAGCCACCTGCTCGCCACGCATCCCAAGGCCGGGCACCACAAACCGGGGATTAGGGACCCACGGGCCCATTCATCGCACAAACACGCACACATATATACACGGAAACACACGCTGATGTATAGAAGAGGTTAAACAAAAATTAAAGATAGTGAAGAAAAGGTGGTGAAAGGTAGCGAAACAAAAATGTCCGGTGCTTCCAGGTTTTTCCAGTCGGTATTGTGAGGAGCTGGTAATGAACCCACCCACAAAAAATAAACCCACCTCGGGTATACGGCTTGTACCGGGACGGGGGTGGTAATAAAATGGCCTTTGGTTCGGCAGGTGTGCCACCTCCTTTGATTTGCGAAACTTTCCTTTCACTAAACCGTCACGGGATCTGATTTGAAAAACTTGAGGTACCCCACGTTATCCTTTAGAGTTTAGAATATTTGAAAGGGCTTTCTCCTCGAAGAGATGAGTCTCAGATGGCGCGGTATCTGTTTTAACGCTGTGGTCAAGGCTTCGTTTCTTTCCTTATACGTATTTCTATAGTCTCGGCCCTGTGACCACGCACGAATTGCAGGAGATCATCCGTAACAGTTTTAAATTGGGAGCCCTTTGATATGAGTTTTTTAACATCTTCTGCCGCACCGGGATGATTCCTACAGATGCCTTGCAGGCTTTCAACCAGAACATTTCCTTTTAGGAGCAGTCCGCGCCCGTGCGTCTAGCATCTTGTCCTGCTTCTCAAGTAGAGCAGATGGTTGTACTCCGAGGCTTCCCAACTCTGGATTTACTTGCAGCGCACTAAAAACTGGTGCTGCGTGTAAACGCTGTTCCGCGTCCTTGTACCGGATTCTGTTCCATGTCACTGACCCGATCCTTTGGCATTATATCCGTTCCATGCTCATTTGTGGAGTTGGCGCAGGTACAAACGGCTCCACTTCTTTGGTTTCAGGACGAAAGTTTAGCTCAAAATCATGGTCATTAGTCATTCTCAGCGACGGCGCCTCCCAGTTAGAACAAGCTGGAGAGCCACGGGGTGCTTCACCCTCGTATTCTGACTCCGCTGAGGACTCTTGCGGAGGGGCTTGTAGTGTTGGTTGAAACGCCTCTAACTTAGAAAACACACAAGAAAACATATTTTCCATTCGCTCTTCCAGTATATCAAGCCTGTTTTTCTTAGCACCACTTCCGCTGACATCCAAAGCCGCACTAACAGATGTTATATACAGGGTGTCAAAAGACCGCTTCCGATAACTTCGTGGGGTTATTATAGGGCATGAGATATATCCATTGGTGCAAGTAATTTTCTTTAAATCGACAGTTTTTAAAATAGTCAAAATTTTCAACACACAATGTATAATGCTGATGTAAATGCGCGATAGTATCGCGCGTCAGTGGAGCCCCGCCAGCCCGGGGGCTGCGCCAGCCCCCCCCCCCCGCGCCGCCCGCGCCAAGTCCCGCGCGCGCGGCCCTGCGCTAGACAAAACAGCTGATCGTGGTGTGCTCTAGGCCCTAGCCCGTAGGTAGTGAATAAACCATCAATATTGTAATAATTATTAAATAACATAATGTTAGAATTTATTAATTACCGTTTCTCAGGTTATTAGTTTATTACTCAAAAATACTCAGTTTTTACTTCCGGCCAAAAAGGAAAAGAAATCATAATTCACATCCGAATCAGGTAAAAATACAATACACAGTTACTTACACCTATCTATGGAAAAAATACTTGATAACATGTTCACTGACCTGTGATCAGCTTTCTGCTTTTATGAAATGCAGTTCGAGCTGTGCTCCATCTAACTCAATGTAGATTGCAGAGTTTTTCAACACGAAACAAAATTAAACAGGAGACATTCCAATTCTTTAAACACTTTTTACTCACACTTTTTAAACTGCACTATCGTCTCTCGACGACGACGCGATGTTCACCCCCGTTCCATAAAGGTTTACGAGTATTAAAAGTTCATTCACATTTCATCGCACATTTATCGGACACGTATCATGTCACGACCATAAAGTTAATATACCTATCGGAATAGAGCAACAATCTCGAGCTGTCAAACGTAACCAAAATTGGTTTTCATCTGTGTGAAAAATATGTGTACGTATACACTTACACAAGCATGATTGAACATGAATTCTATGAGATTATATTGACAACATGCGGCACGTGCCGACTGGACGTCAAAAAAAGAGTGCTGCTGTCATGTATCACACGTCTCTTTTTACCACGCGGTGTTACTGATAGTGGCATCTCGCTTGCTCAGGCCTTTGTTTCTCTATTCCGCTAGGTATATTAACTTTATGGTCACGACACGTTATTAATTACAAACATAGAAAAAATAGTTAACAATACACAAAAAACTTAAACAAAAACGTCACAGTACACAGCGCGGCGCGTGTTTACAGCCGACTGAACAAAATTGAATAAAAAACTTTGTAAAATAAATAGGGATGTATCCCTGTGCATATTTTGAGTTATCGCTAATTTTTATCGATAAATCGTATTGTTTTACATACGAGTACGTTTTGATTTGTAGTCAAACTAAAAATAAGCAAATACCTACTCAATGTTAAGAATAGCGACAATAATTAAAAGTTATTTAATTAATTAGGTATTATTAAACTATTTTCATTGCGTACGTAGACGCGCATAACGCGTGCCATGACTTATCAATCACTTTATCACGGTAATGTCGGTATCGAAATTATCTTGCAACTTGACTATGTATCCCGATAAAAACTTTCTGAATTTATAACCTCTTAATAGAGTTAATTTTAAAAATGAGAATAGTAGATCTACTAAATAATAGTTATAATTTTTATTATTTAATGGTAATTTAAATATCGACTACATCGTTTTGAATTTATAAGGTACAGTACAACACTTAGACAGAGCGGCCGGCGCGGCGGCGCACAGTGTTTATTGTAGCCCAAAAAACGGACATCGTCTTTTTATTTGTTAATTCGAAAGAGTACTTAATTACAAATCTCCGAGTAAAACACCCAGGTGTCTCGCTTTAATAGTTTTTGAATTATCTCGAAAAGAAAATCCCAATCCCGCGTTCATAAAAAAGTGAAAAGTTATTATATTTCAAAATTGGTACAGATTAGAAATAAACATGTGATATAATACTTGTAGGACATACAAAAAGCTACATTACGAACACTTTTTTAGTTGGCTATCACTTATGGGAGCCATCAAAACGAAGAAAATCGATTTTCAGTTTTTATTTTTTTCTGACTAAACTAAGTCGATGTCGAAAGCGCATGTTACTTTAAAAGAAAGGTAACCATCACCACTACCAATAGTAAAAATACCAAATCCCTAACCCGTGGAACTTTTGAGTTCTATGACTTTAAAAAATCCGGGATTGGCGGGATTTGTGGACTTTGTTTTTTATTACACTTTTCGATCGTGTTGCTAACAAGGAACAAATTCTGCGAAGTTAATATTTTAAAATATACTTTTTTCATACATTTCGACAAATGCTTTAGGAAAATGTATAAGTGATATTAAAGTAAAAAAATATATAATCAATGCATGTGTCACGACTCACGTAATCATCGTTGGCGTCATGTATAATATCAATAGGGATGATGACAAGGTCAAAGATTAGCGAATTTTGTTAATAAAATAAAGAAATCACGGTAAAAAATAAATGTTCCCAAAATTTCAGCTTGATAGCATTTGTTTTTTTTTTGTTATGCGCCTGCAAAGTTGGATAATCAAGTCGATTTTTTTTCAATTAAATTTCTTAATATTTGTATACCATTCGATAACTTTTGCAATTAAAAGCAACTTTTGTTATGAAACTACTTTCATAAACGCAATATTTAATATAACTATCGAACAAAGTTCTCTCCCGATGTATACAAACTACGAAAGAGTGACGTCATTCTTTCGTAGCACTTTGTATGGAGCGTTTCGGGCAGGTCTATTTTATGAGATGTTTGAATTATCATATCTTGGTGAATTTTTAGGCTATCAGAGTCATTCTTTCAGCGATGTTTCTATTTTTTAAGGGTCTTTCAATTACCAATAAGATTAGCTACAAAACTTAGATATCAAGCTTTTTTTATCGTTTTAAAGTATGATAGTATAATTGTTATGACGTCAGCGTTGATGTTAATTAATTAATTTCTTTCACCATCGTCACTGAGCTATTGTTATTAATTATTATCGTACGGGCAGGTTTAAAAGGTATTAATAAGTTTATTACTTCAGGTGGATAAGGTACTCGTTTTTTGCGTTTTTCTCTGGAGTCAAGGTTTAAACGGGAAACTATTGGGTCGGATGACTCTAGCGCTCGATGGAACAAATCGGTCGGTTAACGTAAATTAACGGACTGTTAACACATACAATTAAGTGAATTATGACGTTATTTGATGATGAAATAAATACACTCTGTAAATAAAAAGAAATTAGCAATTTACAATGTGAGTTTGAAGGTTCTTGGGGCTTTGATGGAAGTACTGGTCAATCACTTTACAAACAAAAACTTCTTGATGATCCAACATAATATGATGAAAATTCAATATTTATTGCCACATTTGTACCTTTGAGGCTAAAAGTTAGTAGTGCGTTATGACCGGGAGCATTACACTCATAAAAATTCCAGGATAAACTCTATGACCGATTTGTTCCATCGAGCGCTAGAGTCATCCGACCCAATAGTTTCCCATTTAAACCTTGACTCCAGAGAAAAACGCAGAAAACGAGTACCTTATCCACCTGAAGTAATAAACTTATTAATACCTTTTAAATCTGCCCCTATGATAATAATTGATAGCTCAGTGACGATGGTGAAAGAAATTAATTAATTAACATCGACGCTGACGTAATAACAATTATACTATCATACTTTAAAACGATAAAAAGAAGGTTGATATCTAAGTTTTGTGGCTAATCCCACATTTTTAAAAACACATTTCTTTGGTATTCGAATTTCACCAGTGGTGAATGTTGACGACAATTAATATTATACATGACGGCAACGGTGATGACTGATGACATGCATTGATTATATATTTTTTTACTTTAATAGCACTTACTTATACATTTTCCTAAATCATTATTTAATATCATACGTCGAAATGTATGAAAAAAGTACATTTAAAAATATTTAGTACTTTTTAAGCTTTGACAACTATAGTTACGTCGCAGAATTTGTTCCTTGTTAGCAACACGATCGAATAGTGTAATAAAAAAACAAAGTCCACAAATCCCGCCAATCCCGGATTTTTTAAAGTCATAGAACTCAAAAGTTCCACGGGTTAGGGATTTGGTATTTTTACTATTGGTAGTGGTGATGGTTGCCTTTCTTTTAAAGTAACATGCGCTTTCGACATCGACTTAGTTTAGTCAGAAAAAAATAAAAACTGAAAATCGATTTTCTTCGTTTTGATGGCCCCCATAAGTGATAGCCAACTAAAAAAGTGTTCATAATGTAGCTTTTTGTATGTCCTACAAGTATTATATCACATGTTTATTTCTAATCTGTACCAATTTTGAAATATAATAACTTTTCACTTTTTTATGAACGCGGGATTGGGATTTTCTTTTCGAGATAATTCAAAAACTATTAAAGCGAGACACCTGGGTGTTTTTCTCGGGGATTTGTAATTAAGTACTCTTTCGAATTAACAAATAAAAAGACGATGTCCGTTTTTTGGGCTACATTAAACACTGTGCGGCGGCGTCTTTGACAAGCGGTCTGGCCGTCCCGTCGCTTCGGTATCTTTGAATTTACCGAAAGTCGATACATGTTTTTAAAGACGATTTTCGCATAATTAGACTTTAGTTCCAATTTGAATCTTGAGGTTGAAGGTTGTCCGTTGAGTTATGTTTAATTAATAAACGTATTACGATCTTTTTAAAACGTATTATTGTGATAACTAAATGTGTAAAATGTAAATTAATTAACTATTATTTCTTATTTGTTTGCGTTAAAAAACTAAGACGTGTCGTGTAAGATATCGTGTAAAAAGAGATGTGTTGTTATTGGTGGTGTTATTGATTGGTGATAATATGGACTATTTTCAAAATGCATAGAGAGCACATTCAAAAATCAGAATTCAACATTTTTCACGTAAGTAATTAATTGCTAGTTTTCTCATACTGTATCGTCTGTAGTAGATAAAAAGCGATAATTGCAGATCTAGGTACTGTCCATCCACAATCATCATTCTGCATAACACGGAAAATGTGTTATTATTTTTTTGCATGCATTTTGGTGCATCCGCACATCACACAATATCGGTTTTGTTTCTTACGAATAACTTTTTAACTAATCGATAAATAAGTTGTTACTCATGCTCAGAAAGTTACTTACAGTTTTGTACATGAGTTAGGATTAAAGTTTTAACCCATTAAGGCCCATACGAGACAACTCTAGAATACAATAGCATTTCCAAGAATCTGCGATCGAAGGATTAAATTAGCCTAGGTAAGAGATCATAGGTCAAAGTTCTGAGTTACTTGAGAGAGTTGAATGTCATGGCTCTTGATAGGTTGGAAAGAGCATAAGGTTGAAAACTGCCGCGACCGTACAGTATGGTCGTTTACGACCTTATGTTATTAAGCGCGCTACAGTTGATATCAATGACTCGCGTCTTCTAGATTACGTATCGGGATAAAAAAAATAAAAGTAAAAAAAATATTTTAAATATTTTTTGTAAATGGTTTATCGTTTTGTCTAAAGGTTATTTATTATAAAAAATATAATAAAAAATTATTTTTTTTTTTTTTAAATTAAAAAAAAATACATTTTTGTAATCAGAAAATGTAGTATAATAATACCCCAAAGTTATCGGAAGCGGTCTTTTGACACCCTGTATGTCTCTTCTTTTCCTATTTGTGTTTACAGAAGGCTCCATTTCTCCTGCTAAGATTCGATCCGTCTCTTTTCTGGTTTGTTTTAACGCCCTGGCAGACTCCACAACCTCCTTAAACAATTCTGTTCTTGCTGCTGAGAATCGAATCTTATTTGCAATAGCAGGCGGGCCTATAATGAGGGACCTGGTGATTCGCCCATTCTGTTAGTTTTTTACATAACTCTCGGCAGCCTTTTTCTGAAAGATGATCCGTCTCTGGGTCGAAAGCTCTAACTATTCCAACCGTAAGGAGTGCAAAGGTGAGGTTATTAAGAGTATTAGGCTCAATTTCGTCCCCGAAGACTTCTTCCTTTGTTAATTGACAAACCTCCCATCGAGTCCAGCCGTACCAACCAAGTATCTCATCCTCTTGGTGGGAATCACCCTGCTCGCCCAGTAGCTGTGATAAAGCCGTTCCTCTGTGCCATCTGAAGCAGATGAAAAGAAAAATCACAATTTGATTCAATTGGATTAAATCAATGTGTAACGTTTTCAACGACACACGCAGTGTGTACTAGATATACATGCTGCGCTTCTCGATTTTTTGGGCGGGGCCTTCCGAAAATTTGGGCAGCGCGTCTCGATTTATGGACGGCGCCTACCAATTTTTTCAGGCGACACCTCCCAATGTTTTGGGCGGCGCCTCCCGAATTTGGGCGGTGCCTCTTGATTTTTGGGCGGCGCCTCTCAATTTTTTGAGAGCAGCGCCTCTCACTTTTCGGGCGGCGCCTCCCGAAATTCGAGCGGCGCTTCCTGCTCTTTTAATTGTGATTCACATAGTAAGGCAGGTCTGAGTCTGACTGTGGCTGAATGGCCGACAGACAGAAATTATTGTCGTGGAAGATTGCCCGACAACAAATACAAGCGTCATCACGCTATTTTTTTTCCAACTCAAATAAAAAAACGAAATTTCATCTTCACACACACCTATGAACACAAACTATATTAAAGTGATGACACTTACCATTTACAATGCAACCCGAACGCTAATCAACGTTATTTCACGAAACTTAAATCACTGCGCACTGTGTGGGTAATCAAAGTGTACTATTCGTTAGTACACTTTGATTACCCACACAACGGCGGGCGCAACCGCCGCTCGCCGCGTAAAGCGCGCGGGGCGCAGAGCTGGGGGCGTCGCCACCCCTCTCGCGGCGCGCCCGGCGCCTGTATTCACACAAATGGACACAACTAAAGGAACTCAAATGCATTGTGACTGACAGGTAAGATAAGGTAATCTCCGAAAGGTCAATCCGAAGGCACCGAACTAAAATGAATATAAAATATCAAAACTACTGGATCTACTTTAATCATTTTTACAGTGAGTGACATAAGCTATTATATTTTATACCGTTGCGAAGCCGGGGCGGGTCGCTAGTACATATTATAATCGTCAATTTTGCTTTATTCGCCCTGTTAAGAAATTAGCCAAGAGCATACCGGTCGGAGAGTTCAAGTTATTTTTATAATAAAAATGCAACTACTACTCGAACGGCCCTACTTCTGCCATTTTAATCCATCATTAATACAGCTTCAATCCTGTCTGGGTCTTTTTAAGCCAGGACTTCTTACAGATGAACAGCAAGTGTCGGCGGCAGTCGACGGCACGTGTCCACGGCAGTCGACGGTAGCCGTTGACAGTTTATGACGCTTGCAGGGGACCTACACGACCTTTCCTAAAACTATCATGTTTCCAGAACACTTTGTCGTAAGATTACAATAACATTACCGTACTCTCTTTTAAACATAATTAACTAATACCTAATACCTAACTAAAAAAGACTATTGGGCAAAATATTAGTGCTGTATGTTTACTCACGAGTCACGATATGACGTCATGACCACAGAGCAAACATGGAGTCCACTGCGTGAAGCTTTTTTGACAAATACTAATGCGAAGAAATGCGAATTTTGAAAATATGTAAAAATAATTAAAAACTTTTCATACTTAACGCGAGAAAAAAAGTTGTTTTATTTTTTAGCATCACATATTTAAGCACTATAGAATATATTTAATATACATTTGAAAAATTCGTGTAATACCCTATCGAGGTTCTCGTAGCCACGAGCGTCACTTACATTAACTGAGACCTTCTGGTACTCGTCCAACATAGCCTGGGCCAGACTCTGAGCACCGCCGCATTGAAGAGCGACGCATAAGGCCGATACCGATATCTGCTCCTTATTTATTTCTAGACGATTTTCTACAACTTTTTTTATATTACAATAACTCGGTGCTTTCAAGCCGGAATATCTTGCTGCTAATTTCTGAAAGAAAAAAAACACCTTTATTACCTGACCGATCGTTTCGTACAGAAGATATTATGAGGAAAAACAATAAAAGCTCAAATGCTCGGCGGCTTGGATGACCGACTTTGGGCCGACTGCGAAGGGTTTGGAAAGTCTCGACAACAGGTGTTTGTGTGTCACTCAAACTTATCACTTATAGCTTTATGGACTGTATATTTAGATGTAGATGAAAGTAAATATAAAATTATTACGTTTTTGAAGATAGATGTGGCGTCCAAGCGCTAGGACGAATGTAAAGTAAAAGTGAAAGGAAAATTCGGTGTTGCTAGATGACATGACCGGAAGAGGTCTTGACGTAGGCTGGATTGCTTGAGTGTTTTGCCCGTTAAAAAGGAATAACCGTGTATGGTTCTTCTAAATTGTGTAATCGCGTACAACAGGGGATATGCATAAATGAAGTAGATAACTAACATTTTATGACAATAACTCATAACGGCAATAACTCCTTTATAGGGTTCCGTAGTCAACAAGGAACCCTTATAGTTTCGGTCTGCCCGTCTGTCTGTCTGTCTGTTTGCGGTTTTGCTCAGAGACTATAGGACCTACAAAGCTGTAATTTATCATGAATGTACATAATAATTATGCCGACAAAATGGTACATGAAATCTTTAAAAAATATATTTCTATGGTACCTACCTTCCCTACACATCAAGCGGGGATGAATTTTTTTCGCGTCCACCCCATCGTGTGGGATGTCGTTGAATAGTTTTTTTAAAAATATAATGAGTATTCATAGAATATCATTTTCCGATTTCGAGGGATCCGTTTGTGAAATATTAAGTTTTAAAGTGGAAAAAATAGTTAGTGTGTCCCCCCCCTTCTACCAGCTAAATGGTTGCTTTTGGAAATGTGAAAAGCAGCCCCCCGCCAAAACAAAAACAAACTCAATCCAGGAAGTCCAAAAGTAGGTTAGGTTAGAACTTAGACCACAACACAGAGGGAGCCGAGCGAGCGCAGCGAGCGTGCTGCGTGCTGCGGCAGCAGCCGGCGACCGTCATACTTTCGCTTTATAACGGTACGGAACCCTCCATGGGCGAGTTCGACTCGCACTTGGCCGATTTTATTTTATTTTACCTCCTCATTGTTTAAAGAACTGCTTAGAATGAGATATCTTACTGACAAATTCCGATTTGTTACTGCCCAGTGCCCCCACATAACCGCTCATTCACTAATTTTTATCGCTCATTTAATTATTTTACTTTTCAATAATGTTTTCAATGATCCATTTCATTATTTTTTACTACTCATTTTTGTTTACTTTACTGCTTAGTTTTAATTGCTAAACTAGTTATTAAACGTGCCATTTATAATTTTTAACTTACCAAAACTGCTATTTACAACTGCCCCTAGTAACACAATTTTATAAAATTAGCTAACCCGCCTAACATGCCATTTGCCATTTAAATTATTTCTAGTATCAATTTAATAATATCTATAATATACTAGACTTTCCGCGCGGCTTCGCCCGCGTAAATTATATATTTCACAGACAAATTAGTCCACAAAAAAGCCTATGTTCCTTAACGTGGTCTACTTCTTAACTAACCTAAATAACAGAAAAAATGCTCTAGTAGTTCGTGAGATAAGCCCTTTCAAATAATTTCCCCCGTTTTTTTCACATTTTCCTCTATTTCTTCGCTCCTATTAGTCTTACCGTGATAAAATATGGCCTATAGCCTTCCTTGATAACTGGGCTATCTAACACTGAAATAATTTTTCAAATCAGACCAGTAGTTCCTGAGATTGGCACGTTCAAATAAGCCCTTTCAAATAATTTTCCCCGTTTTTTCCACATTTTCCTCTATTTCTTAGCTCCTATTAGTTTTAGCGTGATAAAATATAGCTCATAGCCTTCCTCGATAACTGGGCTATCTAACACTGAAAGAATTTTTCAAATCGGACCAGTAGTTCCTGAAATTAGCGCGTTCTAATAAGCCTTTTCAAATAATTTCCCCCCGTTTTTTCCACATTTTTACAACTACAAATAAAGGCGACGCGCACTCGTAGATTGCAAGAACTATACACATCCATGACCCAGGAACTTATTGAAAACTTTTTATTCCGTCGGCGGGATTCGAACCAGTAGGCCTACTACGAAACCGTTTTGAGACTCAAATAATCGGACGAGAATGCCGCGTCCTGCCCTAACGACGTCATTTCACGTTTGTTAGAGTAGGACGCAACATCCTCGTACGATTGTTTGAGCCTCAAAACAGTTTCATCGTACAAGGCCAGGGGCCGTACCATGAAACGTTGAGCTACCAACACACTCATCCACTGAGCCACAAAGGTCGTCAATATAAAAAGTAGATAAAAACCTATTCTCAGGCCTAACAAATGTACATACAAAATTTCAATAAAATCGGTGCTGTTTTGGAGGAGTTCACTCACAAACACTGTGACGCAAGAATTTTATATACATTAGAAATAGACTAGTGCAAGTTGGACTTGCGCATGAAGGGTTCCTTACCAGTATATAGAGCAAAAATAGCCAAAAATATTATTTTCGTAATATGCATTCTTAATCACTGCATAATGTGTTTATCATTATTATTTATAAAATGGCCATAGTTCCATACTATCCCTACTAATATTATTACTGTCTGTCTGGCTGGCACAATGTAGTTGCGGGCATCAATTACTAGTATTATATTATTTAAATTATACAAATTAAAATAAAGCTGTATTTTTATTATTTATTGAGATCAGATTAAGTACTTTATATTAAAAAAACAACATAATATGAAATAACAAAATATTGCTGAACGCAAAATAATAAATTATTAATAACTTGAAAATCACTTAAAATGATATTGAAATATTAAATTTAAAATAATTATTTCTTATGGAATACGAAGTTTTTTGTCCGTCTTGAAAACTTTTCAAATTTGACTTATGTTGGTATTGTTACAACTTACAAAGCGACTATATGGTAAGAATTTATGTTCAGGATGCGTTATGGTCTTTTTGTGATTGTCAGAACGCGTCTTGGCCATTTTATTAGAGCCACAATGCAAATTTCTCATCGTGGCTGTTTCACTGTGACCACAACGCGTTATGAGCTATTTCTTTGCTCCGGTCTTTGAAAATTTAAAATGCCAAATGAAAAAACCTTATATAGATAAACTAATGAAACAGATAAAGTTTAAATGCATTGAAGCAGAAATACACCATCTATATATGCAACGAGATAATATCGGAGTCCATTTGAAAATTGTACACGTAGAACTTGCTCATAGGCTACACCCAGTGGAATTGGATTGGATCCAGAGGGAAGTACACGAATAAGTCAATAACAAAATTTATGAACAATTTATTATACAAAATCAGAAACTTAGTCGCCTATCAGACCAACAGAAACCCAAAATGACGAATCCAAAAACGTCGTTCTACCCGAAAATAGTAAATAACACTGCTATAAATTTTACTAAAGAAGAAATAAATATTTTAGAAAAAGGCCTATAATATTGTCCCAATTGATGATTTTATCGAAACCGGTCATGTGAAGCTTAATTTTAATAAAATAAATTAATAAATGTGGAAATTGTGCATGAAAAGTGTATATTATTACTTTGAAAATTTACTCAATTTGTTGGCTGAAAATGATATTGTTGGAATACTTAAATTTTTAACTTTATAACTATGACTGGATTTACATATTTCTGCAAGAATGAGCGGTTTAGCCGCTACACCGCAAGATCACAAGTACACATTTGACCAACATTAGGCCAACACTATGAGCCAGCATATGGGGCCAACATGTGGAATATGGAATTGCACTGGCCTAATGCATTGGCTCAATGTGTACAGCCAGCTTAACGCAGTGACGGATTAAGACTACTTGATGCCCTAAGCAATCCATGCCTGTAACCTAGATGTCGTCAACTAGAAACGGTCTTTAAACTTTTACCAACTAAAGACATTAGTTTTTTTCTAGAAACTTTTTTGGTGTGGTTTTTGGGGACGTGAGACTTGAGAGTGAGACGTGATGCCCTAAGGACAGATGTCTTTTGTCCTTCTTCTGGTGCCCCCCCTCAGACGTGATGCCCTAGGCAATTGCTTAATTTGATTAAGGGTTAATCCGTAACTGGCTTAACGATGTACTTAAACAGTGGTGCGTTCGCTCCGTTATTTACATACAATTCCTTGTGATCTCGCGGGGTAGCGGCTAAGCCGCTCGTTCGCGCGGACGCATACAGGTCATGCGTATGTCACCTTTCATAATCTTTTGTAAATACATTTTAATATATCATAACTTATACCTATAGGATGTAACGGACATACCTGATCGATGTGGGTTCCAAGAGTTGTTGCCGCTAAATCCAAGCATATAACGACCTTGCTAGTATCTGTCATGTTGCATCCTGCAGTGGACTTAGCGTTCAATAGACGCAGGTACTCAGCAGCTTTACTGTAATCAAAACATATCAATTGTTTTATAGAATACTCAGTTTAAAAGTACATTTCAATTGGGTACCGTACGTATTCAACACTTACTTCAATACATGTTCATGATTGCTTAAACTGAATTTCGCGACTAAAACTTTCATAGTTGAAGTTGTTTCATTAAATGCCATTGTTGTTGAATTAGAACATTAATTGGTTGGCTAAGGATAAAACAAGTTCAATGAGAATTTGTTACTATTTTATGCTGATAAAAGTATGTAGTGCACTGTGCATGCATCCAAAAGTTTTTAATTTAGAGCTGTAGCCTGTAGTTTCGACTTTCGAGTTTCAACTTTCAACTTCGAAATTCGAAATTTCGAATTTCGAAAACGTCAAGTGTCAACTTCTTCTTTTTTTTTTTTTTTTTTTTTTTTCTTGTTATGGCTCTCGGCTTGCAAACCATGGCCAGTGTCAAGTAAAGTTTTGGCGGGAGAAAAAAAATTTCGTAAAAAATTTACAAAATTTTCAAGTTGTTTTTCCAGATTATCGTCAAGTCGAAAGTCTAGTCAAAGTCTAAGAAGTAGTCGGTAAAGTCAACGAGTCAAGTCAGTTGTTTTAGTAAAGTGATAGACCCTTTACTAAAACTTTCGATGGAGTTTTGGAGGGAACACAAAATGGCACGATTCTTGAAGTTGTATCACTTGCCCACACTTGTGCACGACAACGAATATTTAATGGTTATTATTCTACCAACATTACACATTAAAAACCGAAATAACACAATTTTAGGAAAATAATACAAAAACAAAACGTCACTCTTTCGTATTCCCGGCAAAAAAAAAAAACAACTTCTTCTTTTTTTTCCTATGGGAAGTTTTCTTTTTTAAATCTCCACCAGACAGCGCGACGGTAGATGGATGGGAATAGACCAATAGATTTTCTGCAGGTTGGCATCACTGACAACATATTGGTAGTGTTTCAAAAAAATATCAGTGTACTGTCAAGTGTGACGTAAATCAAAATATCTTAAATCTAAGCCATCATTAGTCTAAGCGATTAGGCCAGTATACTGGTAACAGTTTAGGAACACGCATATTGTCAAACTGAAAACTGACAACTGACAGATAGTTTTGGCGGGCATGTAACTTTTAAAACTTCTTCTACTTTTTATTGTTGGTGTGGTTTTTATAATTTTTTCCCAAATTGTGTTATTTGGGTTTTTGATGATCATTATTGGTAAAATATTAGCCACTAAATATCTGTTATCTTGCACAAGTGCAGGTAAGATGTTGTCAAAACCAAAATGTACCAACCAAAATGTTACCGTTGTTCACACCAAATATCACAGGAATACCTGTGACATTTGGTGTGAACAACGGTAAATAGGGCTATTTCTTCCGCGAGTTTTAACTAAAACATCGTTATTATAACTTTATTATCCTATTCATTGGAATATTATTGCGTCTTTTTCAAATTGAAATGTATAAAGTTTTACATTCTTTTGCCCAGTTTTGTAGCAAGTATTGATGGTATTCCCTGGAATCCCTGGTATTATAGTGCGTTTCATCAAATAGTTCCATTGCCGTCATGTTGGCACTAATGCAAATTAATGTTGCCCCATTACCCTTACTGTGCTACCTTAAATTAGGGGAGATATGAAAGTTTTCTGATGATCCGCTTAGTACTTTATGTGTGAAGATGTAACAACCAAAGTCACTTTCGCATTTACTAGCTAAAAGCCGAGCTTTGTGAGGGCTCGCGTCATCACACCTTCACTGACTGATGATAACACATTTACATGTAAATACTATGTTAAAGCACAAATCAATTTATTTATTCATCCAGGTATAATTACAGACGACAGAATAGTACATTTACATAAAATAAAAAAATTATATTACTTATCAGTGATCAAAAATACATTTTTTTGAAAGCCAATTTGTCACTAATAAATGCATGCAAACATCATGAGTTCAAAATGGGTTGTTTTCTTTTTTAAATCTCCACCAGACGGCGCGACGGTAGACACTTCTAGATTTTCTATTGGTTCCCCACCGGATCATAAATTATCTGCAGGTTGGCATCACTGACTACATATTGGTTGTGTTTCTAAAAAATATCAGTGTACTGTCAAGTATGACATAAATAAAAAAATCTTAAACCTAAGCGATCATTGGCCTAAGCGATTAGGTTACTATACTGGTAATAGTGTAGGAACACGCTGTTAAAATAAGAACTTGTCAAACTGAAAACTGACAATCATTACTGACAACTGAACGGGCTTGTGGCGGCCATGTTACTTTCAAACTTCTTCCACCTTTTATTAACCGACTTCCAAAAAACGAGGATGTTATATGTTCGGCTGTGGATTTTTTTTTTGTATGTTCAACGATTACTCCGCCGTTTGTGAACCGATTTTCGATATTTTTGTTTTGTTGTATTAGGTTTTACTCCAATTTGGTCCCATATTCCCAAAACTGGTGACCTGATGATGGGATCCAGGAGTAATCGAGGGAACTCCTCGAAATTTATATGGAAACATATAGTGATTTTGGTTTTATGTGAAGTGTACTAAGAATATGCTACCAAAAGTCAAATATTGGGTCAAGGAATACCATGGTTTCGAAGATGCTGAGAGAACTCCTGACTCCTTATAGATACACGTTTGGGAGTTTCGGCGTTGTTTTAAGAACAGAAAGCATATGCCACCATGCAATTCAAATTCATCATCATCATTACCACGTCGTGTTAAGGTCACCAATGTTTCATGGCACAAAAAAGATTATTGTACAAGGCATATGTATGGATACAATAATAATAATTATGTACATAACAACACCAATTATTATTATAAGCTGTTTATACACGGCAAAGGCAACGCGGCGCGCGGCGCGTGCGTAAACATCGTATTCAACTTCTAACCGGAATGTCAGGGCATGCTGCGCTGCGAGCATTTTGAGTGTCATATGATTTTAAACTTTATCTTCATTAATGTAATACAATATAGTATCGCTTGAGAAAGGCGCAGGCGGCCGCGAGAAATCCAAGTTCCTCAAGCGATAGCAATATATATTCTGTGGCGATAGTACTATGTATTACAATAATGAAGATAAAGATTAATATTATAATATTATTATGACACGGAAAATATGCTCGCCGCGCCGCTGGATGTGATTCGGCTCATCCTTCGATCGCGGATTCTTGGAAATCCATTGTTCCAGCGGCCACATGTGGCCGCTTGGGAGTTGAAGCGTTAAATTGTTAAATTACCTAGCACGCATAGGGTTGTGTTCATTTAGATTTTTTAAATGTATTGTTTAAATTTATCTACCTGGTATTTGGGCCTTGGGGTATGACTTTTAACAAATTGTAATAAGATACGTAGAATAAACGCAGTAATTCGACGCGTAGGGTGGTATGGTCACTACCACCGACGACCACTTATAAACTCGCGGACTATAATAGATCAATAATTACCACTCAAAATGTTGTCAATTCAAATTTCAATGCTCACTGCTCACACCTAACTTGCATTACACACAACAAAAATCTGTTATAACTATATAAAACTCCTACGTACAAGCGATAGTGCGATTCAGGAGCGCCTCAGTGACATCTAGTGAAGGCAATATGAATCTATTTTTTATACAATTTAAATAATTGGCACTAACAGTTTACCTACTAAGTAACTAAAAAGAGTGAAATTATTATTTTTAACAAAAAATTAAAACCGACTTCCAAGGTAAAAACAATAATAACATCCTTATAATATGAACTAAAAAGTATTAAATAATTTTTACTCTCTAAATGTGCCTTTTTCCGAATTCGGCTAAACCTCAACTATTTCTGTACTCAGTACTTTAATCTATACTAATATTATAATTGGGACGAGTTTGTTTGTTTGTTTGTTTGTTTATTTGTTTGTTTGAACCCTCTAATTTCAGAAACTACTGGCCCGATTTGAAAAATTATTTCAGTGTTAGATAGCCCATTTATCGAGGAAGGCTATAGGGCATAGGCTATATAACATCACGCTGTGACTTTTAGGAGCGAAAAAACAGAGGAAAGTGTGGAAAAAACGGGGGAAATTATTTGAAAAGGCTTATTTGAACGTGCTAATCTCTGGAACTACTGGTCCGATTTGAAAAATTCTTACATTTTTAGATAGGAATTATTTAAAAAATTAAAAAGAAAAGGAACATTTTTAGAGGAAGATTATAGGCTATATTTTATCACGGTCAGACTAGTAGGAGCGAAAAAATAGAGGAAAATGTGGAAAAAAAGGGGGGAAATTATTTGAACGGCTTATTTGAACGCGTTAATTTCAGAAATTACTAATCCAATTTGAAAAATTCTTTCAGTGTTAAATAGCCCATTTATCGAGGAAGGTTATAGGCTATATTTTATCCCGTTTAAACTAATAGGAGCGAAGAAATAGAAGAAAATGTGTAAAAAACGGGGGAAATTATTTAAAATCACTTTCTTTTATCTCACAAACTACTGGAGAAATTTTTCTGCTATTTGGCACAGATAAGAAGTAGACCACGTGAAGGATCATAGGCTATTTTTTGTGGATTAATTTGTATGCGAAATATCTAATTCACGCAGGCGAAGCCGCACAGAACGTCTAGTCTATACTTAATATTATAAAGCGGAAGAATTTGTTTGCTTGTTTGAACGCGCTAATCTCAGGAACTACTGGTCCAATTTCAAAAATTCTTTCAGTGTTAGATAGCCCATTTATCGAGGAAGGCTATAAGTTTATATTTTATCATGCTACTACTAATAGGAGCAAAGAAATAGAGGAAAGTGTGGAAAAAACGGGGGGAAATTATTTGAAAGGGCTTATTTGAACGCGCTAATCTCAGGAACTACTGGTCCGATTTAAAAAAAATATTTCAGTGTCAGATAGCACATTTATTGAGAAAGGTTAGAGGCTATATTTTATCACGCTAAAACTAATAGTAGTGAAGAAATAGAGGAAAATATAAAAAAAAACGGGGGAAATTATTTGAAAGGGCTAATTTGAACGCGCGAATCTCAGAAACTGCTGGTCCGATTTGAAAACTGATTTCAGTGTTAGATAGTCCATTTATCGAGGAAGGTTAGAAGCTATATTTTATCATGCTAAAACTAATAGTAGCGAAGGTATTGAGGAAAGTGTGGAAAAAAACGGGAGAAATTATTTGGAAGGGCTTATTTGAACGCGCTAATCTCAAGAACTATTAGTCTGATTTGAAATTTTTTTTTATTGTTAGTTAGCCTATTTATTAGAAAAGGCTATAGGCTATTCTTTATCACGCTAAAACTAATAGAAGCGAAGAAATAGAGGAAAATGTGAAAAAACGGGGGAAATTATTTGAAAGGGCTAATTTGAACGCGCGAATTTCAGAAACTGCTGGTCCGATTTGAAAACTTATTTCAGTGTTAGATAGCCCATTTATCGAGGAAGGCTATGAGCTATATTTTATCACTCTTAGACTAATAGGAGAGAAGAAATAGAGGAAAATGTGTAAAAAACGGGGGAAATTATTTGAAAGGACTTATCTCGCGACTACTGGCGCAATTTTTATGTTATTTGCCACAGATAAGAAGTAGACTACGTGCAGGATCACAGGCTATTTTTTGTGGACTAATTTGTCTATGAAATATCTAATTTGCGCGGGCGAAGCCGCGCGGAACGTCTAGTAATATTATATTGTCGATTGGACAAGTAAGATGGATAGTAATGGGGGGGGGTCCGGACCCCCAGGACCCTTATATGCGCCCATGACATGCTCAACAATAACATAATATAAATTAAATAAAGATAAGCTAAAATTTAATAATGACAACAATATAATTTGGCACAATTCATTGACTTAAAAAATAGGCGTGATAGTTTGTCCGTAAAGTGTTGTGTGTAACACAAAATGTACAGGTTGTGAGAAGTACGCTTCGCTCGCCCTGATAATATTATTGTACTAGCTTTTACCCGCACCTTCGTTCCTAGAAGTGCCTTTCATCAAATAGTTCCTTTGCCATCATGTTGGCATTCTCTGTTAATAACGTAAACACGGTAGACACGCTCTGCATGTATTCATAAGTTTTACTGTGTTTAAGGGTGATTAAACTGACGCTAGTAACCCTATTTCACTAAGCCGTAATGGCGGCAACTCGAGTTTAATGGAATTATTGGGGCCTAGTTATGTTTTTCACGTTCACAAAACTCTTTCACTCTTAGCACCGTCAATCTTTCACCACTCTTTAATGTTTTCGGCATGATTTTCTCACGAAATCACCGTCAAACTTATGAAAACTCGCAGACCTTGTTTACATTATTGACAGACAGAAATACCAACATGACGGCAAAGGAACTATTCGATGAAACGCACTATACCGATAGTTGGGACAAAGTTAGGATAGTTGTCTTCCCATACGCCATCTAGTTACTAAAATGGAAACTGTTTGACAATCAAAAAAAAAAAATAAGAAATTCCCTCATTATGGCACTTCGGCTATTAGCTGGCTTACACGTCCAGTAAACGAATGCTCGTAATGGGGGTGTGCTTGGAAAAGACGATAGCAGAAATTATGACTACGCCACTTTGTTTGGACTAGTTAGGAGATAAACATACTTAAAGTCCTGACCCCTCCGAGGTGCGCCGGAGGGGAGGGGGGGAAAAGAAGGACCCATTTTTTGGTTTTAAGACTAATTTACGAAAACGGTGCTTCGTACGAAATTTTATTGTACTAAATAAGAAAAGTTAATAAAATTCTCTACAACTTTGTCCTTTACACTTTGTATCTATCTCCAATCGTTGACTAGCTATGAGCTTCTAAAATTGGTCGATTTTCAAATACACACATCAATACGACCTAAGGATATTTGTATTTTCTGAAATATCAGGAATTTTTGAAGACAGTAAATAAATAAATAATAGCTTATTTTATGGTCTTTAATAAAACATAAAAAACTTTTCTGGATTTTTTTGTCTTTATGAAAAATCATTGATTTTTCAATGGCCATAGAACTTTCGTATGTAACCAATAAATCATTACTTCGTTTTACAAAACTGAAAATATCATTCTAATGAGAAAAAATCTTCAACATTTTTATTGCCAATGGTCAGGTTAATAATAATGAATCATAATCTATGGTTAGTCCAGACTATTTTCACCTAAAAATACATTTTTTGAGTCTTTCTGCAGTATGAGGCTCAAAATTCTTTCTAATTGCAAGTAATCATTTTTCTTGTTATCTAAGTAACTAAAAAATCTTTTAAATGCCTGTTCTAGTCACAATAGACCGAATTTATGCCAGAACTACCAGTTCAAAACCAGAAGAATGTGGTTAAATCAGCCAAAAATTAAGCCGATGCGATCAGTAAAAAGGCTTCTGGAGAGCAACCAGTCTCTAGAAACCGACCAAACCGTGCTGAAGGGTTCCCACTTGGTCCATATGATAGCAAAACATTTTGTTTTCCAGCATCCCGATCTGGAAAATGCGAAAGGTTGATTTTTCATGAGTTTGGGAGATTGACCATGATATCACAAGAAATTGTCTCTGATGCTGGTACTGGTAGAAATACTGGCTTGAATTTCATCTGGATTTACTACAATCACGTGTTAAAATAATTCTGTGGTGTGCTACTATCGTCAGCTGGGTCTAGAGAGTCATAATTCGTGTCATAAGGTGTTATCATTGCCAATCTCCCAAACTCATGAAAAAGCAACCTTCCGCATTAGCCTTTTTACTGATCGCATCGGCTTAATTTTTGGCTGATTTATAATAATAATAATATAATAATAATAAAATGCTTTATTCAGACATTAAAACAATGCACAGCACACACTAAACAACAATCAAGCAATAAACCAAAAGAAAAAAAAACTGCTTAACTAAAATACACAAACAACATCGGAGAGAACAACAATAAGTAAAAGCATACAAAATAAATCTACAAAAAAATGGCAGCATTAGGCAGTGCATTGCATAATGCCGAAAAGGATCTCCACTCAGGTGTATTACCACGGCACAGAACACTACACCGCGGTTCCTGATCTTCCGTGGTTCCTATACATTACGCATGACGCACGACAGATTCAGCATTATTAAGGTTTAAAATAACTAATAGCATACATATAATAATAAAATAAAATAATAAAAAATCAAAGAATACTTAAATAAGTTTAAAACGGTAGGTAGCTGCTATTTACGATACGGCACAGCACAATGCACCGCACCTGTGAGTCCTGTGACGCAACGACATTCCAGCTTCAGGAATCAAGAGATACCTATTTTTTTCGCTTCAGTGCCTGAGACGAACGATTTAACCACATTATTCTGGTTTTTAACTGGTCTACTGGCTGTTCTGGCATAAATTCGGTCTATTCTCGTTGCGTATAGTTGAGCTTGGGCCAATTTTGACATCGCACAATATGTATGTATTGTGTTCTACATGATGTTGTGTGGTGTCAAAATAAATATGTTCTTATTCTTATTCTTATTCTTATTGTTACTAGAACAGGCATTTAAAAGATTTTTTAGTAACTTAGATAGCAAGAAAAATGATTACTTGCAATTAGAAAGAATTTTGAGCCATGAGGCTCAAAATTCTTTGAGTCTTTCTGCGGTATGGTATGAACCATACCGCAGAAAGACTCAAAAAATGTATTTTTAGGTGAAAATAGTCTGCACTAACCATAGATTAGGATTCATTATTATTAACGCTTTGGCGACATGTTGATTTTTGTTAGCTTTTTAATTTGATTGTCAAACAGCTTCCATTTTAGTAACTAGATGGCGTATGGGTAGACAACTATCGGTAATACCAGGGAATACCATCAATAATTGCTACATAACTGGGCAAAAGCATGTAAAACTTGATACATTTCAATTTGAAAAAGACACAATTATATTCCAATGAATAGGATAATAAAGTTATAATAACGATGTTTTAGTTAAAACTCGCGGAAGAAATAGCCCTATTTACCGTTGTTCACACCAAATGTCACAGGAATAATACATTTTGGTTTTGACAACATCTTACCTGCACTTGTGCAAGATAACAGATATTTAGTGGCTAATATTTTACCAATAATGATCATCAAAAACCCAAATAACACAATTTGGGGAAAAATAATAAAAACCACACCGACATTAAAAAGTAGAAGTAGAAAACTCTTGTTTTCAGTTTGACAAGTGCAAGCGTGTTCCTAAGCTGTTACTAATATACTGGCCTAATTGCTTAGGCCAATGATTGCTTAGGAGTATGATGTTTTGATTGATATTACACTTGACAGTACACTGATATTTTTTAGAAACACGACCAACATGTAGTCAGTAATGCCAACCTGCAGATCGGTGGGGAAGTCTACCGTCGCGCTGTCTGGTGGAGATGATAAAAAGAAAACAACCCATTGTCTGTGATTTTTGTGCACTTTTTGTGTTGGTTCTGTGAAGCCGATACGGATTGCTGTCATTTCTACAAAAATGTCTTTGTAGTTATCAGGGTGTAGGTCATTTAATTTTGTAGTCATAATAAGTAAATCGTGTTATTTTTTGTATAAAAGTATTAATAGGAGACGGAAGCGGATTCACTTCACCCAAATCGAGGGTGTGTATGTTGTGAATAGTGATGTTAGCCCGATGTACTAAAATTGCACTTATCCAAAATTGTATGCTATTTATAAATATTATTTTTCCTCGTTTACTTTTCTTTAAAGTGTATCACTAACGACCACTCTTAAATTCACTCGCGAAAGTTTCCAAAAATTTATTATTGATACGTACAACGGTGCCATCGTGAAACAAGTAGGATCTTTGCAAACGAAGGTTGCCATTTTTTCTATTGTATATTCGCGTTCATCGAACGTTGGGCGTGATCGCAACAGCAGCAGCACCGGTCCGCGTCGGGCTCGCGCCGCGGCCGCGCTCAGGCCGGAGCGACTCCACAGTCCGCAGTCGCCAGGAGCGAGAGTGTCAACTAGCGAGTGTTTCCAGGTAGAGATGCGCCTGGCGTCGTCGTGGAGATAATAACAGTGCGGTGCGAGAGGATGTGGGCGCAGTGAGCGGACACGGCGACACCACGGCTTCCTCTGCGGCGGGCGGCGCGCGGGGAGCCGAGTCTCCTTCGCAACCCAACCAGGACACGGTGGACAACGCAACCCCGACCTGCTGGTAAATCTCCATCTATTTCAAGTGTAGCCAGTCCATCAACAGTATTTGTTTGCCATGGGACAACCTGTAAAATGTCTTCTCTCTAATGAGGAAAGAATTATCAAAATCTGTGCTTAAATTACAAAGTTATCTGCATACTAACATAAAAAGCACATTATACATGTATACAGTCCAATAATTGAGAAACCTCCTTTTTTGAAGTTGATTAAAAGGATAAATTTTTGTGATATCAAAATTTTCCTTATTTAACCTATTTTTGATGTTCATTTAATACCTTGACCGCGGAAAATCCAGACACAATAGCTTATGTCTAGTCAAAGCATTGATTAAATACATGTGTATTTTAAACATAGGTACTATTTTTTTGCTCAATCATAGAACTTAATACTAAGCTCCATACTAATTATGTTCTATTTGGAAACTTTTTTATACTTTTATATTATTTACTTTATATTAATTATTATTTATTTATTTACACTTTATGCCATTTACAAAGGAGGGCCTCGTGGCATTCTCTACCAACCTTACTTTGTTCTTCTCTGTTAAAATAATAACATTATATTCCTGGTCTACTCATAGAGATGACTGAATTATGGAGTGTAGATGGAGGAGAACTATCTCTGTATGTAAAAAGTGTCCACTGAAATGTGTTAAATTAGGGCGTTAAATTGGCGCTACAGTAGCAACAGGGCAAATTTTCAATCAAAAATTAGACTCGAATAAAGAAAGAAACAAGGACAAAATAAGTTTCTTTTCATTTCGGCTTGTTTTCCAGGTTTTAAATTCCAAATAGATAAATACAAAGATCAAAAAACAAAATTCATTCCATACCCTTTGCTGCAGCTAGCGCCACTCTTGGAGGATTTATACTCTGTTATTTACTGAGGACAGCTGGACACTTTTTCAAATATCCCCCATATAAGATAGTTCTCCTTCATCTACCCTCCATAGACTGAATATATTTTAACACTTTCGTTCCCAAGAGGTCGCATGCGACCGCGAGAACAAAAGATTTCCAAGAATCCACAATCAAGGCGCTAATGAACAACTTTACAGCTGATTTCATTATGATACATGTACATACATACATGCTACTGTTCCTGTCATTGGACCAAGCAGAGACATTACTCCATTAACTGTTTAAACTTTAATATTAAGCTGTTACTGGCACAAGTTGTATTAAGGGGCCGGGTCTCATCAAAATCCTCATACATATGTAATACCAAAATCATTTTCTCAAATGAAAATATTTAACATGTTTGAGTAATTTTTCAGCTTAAAATTGTAATTACCTAGGATCCTGCACAAAAATTTAATACAAAATATATTTTAAACACTAAAAATATAATAAAACACTAAAAAATATATAAATAAATAGTACATTTTAAGCTGAAAAATAACTCAAACATGTTAAATATTTTCGTATGAGAAAATGATTTTTGTATTACATATGTATAAGAATTTGGATGGGACCCTTCTTCCACATTTTAAATTTTCTATTTTTGTTTATTAAACTCATGACATCAACTTCCAAAGTAAAGCCAATTTATTAAAATTCAAGCATACATTCAGCATCTCCTTAGTATTTACAAATTACTTTTATTTGAAATACACGCCAATAGGTCGACAATATCATAAACTACATATTCCCCGTTTTAATTTTTTTAGGTCAATTTTGAACTATGATAAGTAAAAAAAAATAGGGTTTTGGTGCGATCTCGGCAAGGCGGCAAATGTATGGTCAAGGTCGTTTGCTTGGGGGACGGCCTTAATGTGGTTTGAAAAATGTTGAGTTAAATATGATATTAGAGTGCGTTTTTCATCAAATAGTTCCTTTGCCGCCATGTTGGCACTAATGCAAATTAATGTTGCCACATTACCCTGACTGTGCTACCTTAAATTAGGGGAGATAATAATATTATGTTATCACAAATTAATGTACTTAAAGAAAATTGTACATAATTCTAACAGCTTTCGCCCGCGGCTCTGCCTACGTTAACGTCTATCCCTCGGGGACGGGGGACCGTTCTTTTTCCCGGGATAAAAGGTACCCTATGTCCTTCTCCATACTCCAGACAATGTGTACCTACAACGTGTACAACGTGTACCTATGAAAGTTTTATGATGATCCGCTTAGTACTTTATGTGTGAACTTTTAAAATTTAAAAATTTACTAGCTAAATGCCGAGCTTTGTGATGGCTCGCGTCATCACACCTTCACTGACTGATGATTATTGATTACACATTTACATGTAAATACTATGTTAAAGCACAAAAATCAATAGGCGTGATAGTTTGTCCGTAAAGTGTACCACAAAATGTACAAGTTGTGAGAAGTACTAGGGCTCGCTTCGCTCGCCCTGATAATATTATTGTACTAGCTTTTACCCGCGGCTTCGTTCGTGTGTATGTAGTTTTCGTTAGGTTATACTAGAAGTGCGTTTCATCAAATGGTTCCTTTGCCATCATGTTGGCATTCTCTGTTAATAACGTAAACACGGTACACACGCTCTGCAAGTATTCAAAAGTTTTACTGTATTTATGGGTGATTAAACTGATGCTGGTAACCCTATTTCACTAAGTCGTAATGGCGGCAACTCGAGTTTCATGGAATTATTGGGGTCAAGTTACGTTTTTCATGTTCTCAAAACTCTTTCACTCTTAGCACCATCATTCTTTCACCACTCTTTAATATTTTCGGCATAATTTTCTCACGAAATCACAGTAAAGCCGGCTGTACACTCTCGCCGAGACACAGCGAGGTGGCCCGAGTGCGAGAGTGTAAATGGGTGCGCTCGCCTCGTCTCGCCTGTCTTGGACCCTCTCGGTCCGTTGTCGGTATTTTGCGCCCGAGACAAAGGGTCTTGCGAGGAAAACGTGCGCACTACTGTACACTCTCGCGTCTTTCAGTACTAGTCCCGCCATTGGACAGTGTAGAACAGAAAAATAACAATAATAAACGTCATTATCAGTCATTATCTGTGAGACATAAAATTAAATATGATTATAAATCTTTGGATTACAATGATATGTTTCAATGCATGGTGAATGGTCGTTTTCGTCCATCTTCTCTAAGTTCTTAACTGCGATTGAACTAAGCGAAAATGTACATGATCGCACTCGGGCAAGGGGCTCTCGCACGACACTCTCGCCCGAGAGCTCTCGGCGAGAGTGTACAACGGGCATAAAACTTATGAAAACTCGCAGGGCTATCAACCTTGTTTACGTTATTGACAGACAGGAATACCAACATGACGGCAAAGGAACTATTCGATGAAACGCACTATACTAATATTGTTAAGAAAGGCAGACAGAGGGGGCAAATACAGTCGAACATACATCCGCATTCCGCATCCTTTTTAGGAAGTAAATTAAAGATAGAGCCAATCGACGCAGCGTTGCGTCGACGCAGCGCTGCCGTTGCGTTGTTTTACATACAAATTAAACCAAGGTGTTCACACGGCGCGCTGCAGCAGCGCGCAAAGCACACATGACGGACAGCTCACAGACGAGAGGAGCAGGAGGGGGTGTTAACGTAGACTGCTTCGTAATAACGCGCTGCGATGACGCAGCGCCCGTGTGGCCGGCTATGCGTCGAACTGCATTCAGTTTCATACAAAAGTCCTGTTTGATTCACACGAGCGTAATTTTGTGAATCAAGATTTGTATGAAAAAAAAATTTTACGCGTCATAAATTCTGTGACTCACAAGTCACGAGTTGCTGCCATAAACATTGAAAATTGTGAAAAATCGTAAAATGCGGTCCTTTTGATTCATGATAATTGCAATATAATATATACCTATATTATATAATACAACTTACAAGAGTAATTTTAAATGGGAACAAATATAATGAGCACCAAAAAATGTTCTGATACCCTAACTGTTATGATCACCAAATCCTAGCGAGCAAATCAATGCGATAATTCTGTCCAAGTGAATCACTACGATTGACAAAAATGTAAGTAAGCATATAATATAGGTCTACCAGAATCTGATGGCAAAAAGTGAGAAAGTCAATTGACTAGCATTACGGGGGTAATTGGAATAAAACATTTTTTTTTCCTTATAGCGGCTGATTCTGTGTGCGAAACATACAAATATATAAATTTATCCAATGATCAAGGATATTTTTTGAAAATCTGCTGTCAAAATTTGCCATCAGATTCTGGTAGACTTATAATAATTAACAAAGAAGTGTTATAACTCCATATTATTGTTATATTCAGCAGTTTGTACCTGAAGAGATAACAGAGGGACACCAACTCTTTCCAATTTAAAATATTAGCACGGATGATGAGAGTTTTATATACTAATATTAAAAATGCGAAAGTGTGACTGTCTGTCTGTAACCTCTTCACGCCCAAACCACTGAACTGATTTTGCTGAAATTTGGTATGTAGATACTTATACTGAGTCCCGTTATCATTATATTATTATTATTATTTATTTATTTACGATAGTCAAATAACGAAATGTAAGTATTTTGTTTCTCATTTTAAAATTAAAATGTAGTTCGGTTTTTATTATTTATTACTTTCCGGCTAGTTATTTTTTCTTTAATAGGGTAGCAAAATGAAAATACTTATATTTTCATTTTGGTTATAATTTTACATTAAAATGCTAAGTATGATGTTGGTGATCATTTACTAATTTTGATGTTCGTTTACTACTTTCGAGTTTCGGCTTAAGAAAATTTAACAATGATTTATTTGGAGTAATTTTGCATAAATAGGATAGTGAGATGTAAAATGTTTGATTATCATTTTACATTAAAATGGTGGTCTGTATTTTGGTGATCGTTTACTATTTTTGTCTGTGAAATGTTACTATTTCTGGTGGTCAGTTAATTATAAGCCATTTTTAATTATAATTCTTATTAATAACTAGATGGCCGGGTGAACGTCGCGTCGTATCACTTCCCTCCTAATATAAAGCACCCGGTCATTCAGTGAGCGGGAGTAATACTTACATCACGTTTTATACACCACAACGATTACAAAATCGTGTTATATTCGAGAGCTTCACTCGAACGAACAGAAAGCAACTCCCGTGTGTGACTCGTTGCAGGTGGGCTGCGTGGTCGGCCATGGGGTGCTTCGGCTCCCCCGGCGCCAAGAGCGGCGAGGACGATGCCAAGTCGCAGAAGCGGCGGAGCGACGCCATCACCCGCCAGCTCCAGAAGGACAAACAGGTGCGAGCCCCGCCTAATGGGCGCCACATCCGCGCCACATCAGCGCCGAACGATCCGGCATTATCTTCCCCGTTGGTAATACGTGCGCCGATCCCCGCAGGTGTACCGCGCCACGCACCGGCTGCTGCTGCTGGGCGCGGGCGAGTCGGGCAAGTCCACCATCGTGAAGCAGATGCGCATCCTGCACGTCAACGGCTTCTCCGACAAGGAGCGCCGCGAGAAGATCGAGGACATCAAGAAGAACATCCGCGACGCGATCCTGGTGAGTGGGACCCCGCCCCGCGCCGCCCCGCGCCGCACGCACGCACTCAACCGCGACCTCCTCTCGTTTCAGACGATAACGGGCGCCATGAGCACGCTGACGCCGCCCATCCCGTTGGAGAAGGCCGAGAACAAGGCGCGCGTCGACTACATACAGGTGGGCGTGCCCTCTCACATCTATCGCTTAAAATACGTACGAACCCCTGCGCTATCGTTCTTGAGTAAGTTTGAGAAACACATACTTTAGAAAACGCCTGTGGTACCTATAATGAATATTTATTTAATGAAATATAATTTAATAGAATGTAATGTTTATTTATTTAATACAAATTTTGACAGCTAGGAGGCCTCGGTGCTTCCAATTCTGCTTAGCTTTACTTTTAAATAATATCAGTGTATGATATTATCGAGACCAAGATCGAGGCAGTATTATAATAAGCACACCAACATGGTCAGGGATATTTCAATTAAACCTAAATAACTAAAATTCTATTAACTTTTTGTTAAGACACCTACACATCAAAATAAACCTTGTTTAATAGCCTATCTAATATGATAATAATATTTTATATAAAGTTAAATTTAAAAACTTATGCTAAGTACTCACCACAGAGATATAAAGAGAGGCTGTGGAGGCGTGGCCGGTGTAAGTTAAACATGAACAAAACGGGCGAAAGTTGTGAAAACACAATTAGTCGCGACGTGATCGTCTAAGCGCGTACTACGGGAGTGCTTTTTTTTAAATGCCTACCTATTCAGTTGTTGTATGCAAGAATCGAAGTGACCATAAACTTAAAGGGGTCACTTTTCATAGTTAAGTACAAAAACAATGAAGTATTTCCAGTATTTTTTACCAAAATCTCATTTTTTTCGTTAAAATAATTGCAGTATGCAGTAAATAGTCGGGTACTGAGAGAAATGTAACCTAACAATTGAACCCAATACATTGCTCGCTAAGTGTAGCGTGCCTGGCCCCTTAGACAAAGTAACTTTCGTTAAAAACGATGACGAAATTCGTTATCAAATTGTATGCGGTTTGACGTAAGTCATCGATAAATGACATTTCGCTTGCGAAGACTAATGTCAAATCCCATACATTTTGATAACGAATTTCGTCATCGTTTTTAACGAAAGTTACTTTGTCTAAGGGGCCTGGTGTTGAAACAGTCTGGCCGAGTAATGAAAATTGCGCTTATTGAATCGGTCGCACGTACATGGCCGCCCCCGCCGCCGCGCCGCTGATAAGAACCGTGCGCGGTGCGATAGTTATGTACCTGTCGTTTCTTGTTGTCGATGCATTACGTTGCCGCGATTAGTACTTACGAGTTATAACTAATATTAAACTGTAGATGATTTTGATAGTTTAATAAACACTAATAATTATGTAAGGCAATCTATTGAATTACTTTATTATCTTCTTTTTTATTTTTTTATTATTAAATTAGTGTAACAAAGTACCCAAATGAATGTATGTAGATGTGCGAATGGATGTGTCTGTGTGTAAATTCGCCTTTCGTGATTTTTGTTTTTCCTGTTAATGAAAAATCATCATTTTAATTGCGATAACCAGTAAGACGTAGATAAACAGTTAATATTTGCATGCTGCTGCTGCAGTAGACCTGGATTCTGTAGGAGCCGAGCTTCGTATGAACCCAAAGTGGAGGTTCCGTGTTTGGGCTTATACATATGAACGGCCACATCAAAAATTACATTTATAGATGATAATCATTATGATATGATCCTGTTGATAGGAGTTATTCTGCACTATAACCTACATAAGTTTAAAAATAAAATAAAGTATTCGTATAATGCTTTTTAACCCCCGACAAAAAAGAGGGGAATTATAAGAGGAATGTTTGATTTCACATAACATTATAATATATTATGTAGTTTTTGTCGTCGTTTACTTGGCAGTCCCCCGACACACCGTTACAATAATAATTATGGACTAGAATATTACTTTACACTTAGGAATTATTAAAACTTTAAGTCTACTGACAGTAAACAAGTAATGAAATAATAATTTACTAATTATTATTTCATTACGTTTTAAAGTTGTTTGGCGGGAGTTTTTTAAAATTTCTTAACCCCTCAAGAAAAATTGAAATAAAGAGTCGCGGGATTCGAACCCGCGACCCCCGGCTTGAGCTACCAACACCCCAACAACTGAGCCACAGAGTTCGTCATTGAACAGAAATTGTTCAAAATTATTGTATTGGGGCCTAAAGCTAAAATTGTTCGCGATATGCTACAAAGTACCTGCTCGATAGCAAATTTATCGACAGTCAATCACTAGCGTAGGTGTGAAATTTGTTGAATGTGTTTACTGGACTGAGGCGCGTACTTACACAGTAGATGGCAATGTGTGCGCAGCAATGAGAGCACCGCCTTGAATGTGTGAGCGACGGGGATTTGTCAATGTGTGGGTGTAATTTGTGTAATTATTTAGGTGTCAATGTAAGTGTAGCTTACATCAGGACTCAAACAAAGTGCGCTCGGCAGCCTATCTCCTGTTGTGTTTCTGATATCTATGGTACTTACATACGGTTTGCTCGATCGAGCAATAACGTGGGGCAAAACCCGCGGCTCGGCATTTCGTCCACAGTCCACACATTCAGCATTGCTCGATAGTTTTATTTCAAATCTATATATTTCATTCCATCAATCCGGCTCGATCCGGTTTCATCAATCCTTCGAGCGGCTGGAAGCGAGCCTTCGAGCCTTCAGTTTTGCGGTTCACACAGCAAACGATTTGGAGTAAAACTATCGAGCAAAACCGTATGTGAGTACTTAGCATTAGAAAAAGAGAAAAAGCTCGGACAAAATTTCAATCTTAACCTAAATAAAACCAGTGGTGTAACTATAGGGTGGCATGGCTGGCAAAATGCCACCGACCCCCACCCAAAAGGACCCCAGCCCGAGACGCCGCGAGGACAGAATTTTTTTTATACATTCTTTAATTATTATTACCGTGAAGATTTTTACCGATAGGGCCTCATCAATTTGCGCCCCTTGGCTAGGGTGTTGTAGTTACGCCACTGAATAAAACATCATTTTTTTTTATAAAATATTATCGTCAAACGCATCTCCGGTGCTCATTTAATCATGTCAAGTAGACACTTGACCAGGAACGAAACGTTAAGAACAAGTGGGCATGATTCAGGCTGGCGCTACCCAAATTGCGGTTTCTGAAGCCACGAGGACCGGTCAGAGCGTTATATCCAGGCTGGGGAAGCCAGGGGAAGTGGTATGGAACGGCACCGAGGACCTCAACGCATTACACCACATGTACAGGACCGACTCATAGTAAATACTGCACGAAGTCAACCAAATGTAACGGCGCTGCAATCGGTTCAAAGGCTACAGAGAGAGTGTGGTTTACTGGTAAGCGGTCAAACTTTGAGAAGACGACTGCACGAAGTCAACCTACGTGCTCGTAGGAGTTGTAGGCCACTTCGGGTACCAGCGCTAAGGAGAGGCAATCGAGGAAGAAGATAACAATGGGATATTGCATACTAAAACTAGAACCATTCTCAATGGTCACTCATGCTTTTCACTGATGAATCCAGGTTTGGGGTTTATCCTGATTCGCGAAGAGTACGCGTTTGGAGAAACCTGGGCGTTGGAATCGAGTGCATGATGCATCACCATTCACCCACAACAAGTTCATGCATATCAAGGTGGCATGATTATGTTTTGGGCAGGAATCGTCTCGGCGGTAGAACGGACCTCGGTTGGATACGAGGCAATATGACTGCTCTTAAATACCGGGATGAGGTGCTGGAGCCTTTAATTTTGTCCCATAGACAGCAAATGGGACAAAATTTCCAGCAAATGCACGACTATCATACCCGTCCACATACGGCGCGTATCGTTACAAGTCGGTTACGACAGCATGATATCCAAACTTTAGACTGGCCTGCATAATCCCCTGACTTAAACCTTATTGAGCATGCCTGGGATATGCTTCAGAGAAGAGGTCTTCGAGCGTGTACAGAGTACAGACGAACGGCACGTGTCGGCGGCAGTCGACAGCAGGCGACGGCAAGTGTCGGCGGCGGTCATTCAGCCAGTATGTTTATCTCCTAATTAGTCCAAACAAAGTTCCTAAGTCAAAATATCTACTTTCGTCTTTTGAGCATTCATTTACTAGGCTAGTCGGTAATCATAATCATTTTTTCACAGTACGTCCACTATTTGACGACCTCTGTGGCTCAATTGGTTGAGTGTGTGGCAGCTCAAGCCGGGGGTCGCGGGTTCGAATCCCGCCGACGGAACAAAAAGTTTTCAATGTTCCTGGGCCTGGAATCTGGATGTATCTATACTAATATCTATACTAATATTATAATTGGAAAGAGTTTCTTTGTTTGTTTGAACGCGCTAATCTCAGGAACTACTGGTCCGATTTGAAAAATTATTTTACTGTTGGATAGCTCATTTATCGAGGAAGGCTATAGGCTATATTTTATCACGCTAAGACTAATAGGCAGTGGCGGATTTACCCTAAGGCCCAGTAGGCCCGGGCCTAGGGCGGCCAGATATAAAGGGCGGCAAATCGTGCAAAAAAAATTGTAATGGGTGTTTCTGCAGTCATGTTCAGCTAGTGGCAATAGGCGCGCCTCTGGACAGACGCTATATTATTGTGATAGTGAATGAAGTGTGGTCTCAATATCTGAATAAATAAATAAAACGTAGGTACTGGAATCAAGTTTCATTAAAATATATATATTTTTGTTTTTTAACAACGAAATTTTGGGATTAAAGTTGTGTGCAGCAAAGATGCGTAGTGGCTTCTCAGTTATTAAAATTTTGCGCGGGTTTTTGTCCAGCCAGTTTTTGGTGAGATAATAATTATAGCTTCCAACCCTCATCTTTCTTATTATTATGATTAAGAGGGCGAATAAAGCAAAAAATTAAACATAGTCCTTCTCTCTTCACACTCACGCCCGACTTTCATATGCCGGGTGAAAAAGGACGACGCAGAATCATTGCAAAGTTAGTTTTTTAGGGTTCCGTACCGTAAAAACTGAACCCTATTACTAAGACTTCAATGTCTGTCCGTCTGTCTGTCTGTCTCCAGGCTGTAACTCAAGAACGGTAATGGCTAGAGAGCTGAGATTATGTATTTCTGTTGCCACTATAACAACAAAATAATATACTGAAAACAAAATACATTAAAAACAACTGCAGGTGCCTGAAATGTTCACAAAATACTCAACTGTGTTTTAAATACTTTAATAATTCATAATTAAATTTAATTAAAATTAATAGTAAAGAAAATATAGAAAATTATAATTATTATTCTACGAGAGTTTATTGTTACATGATGTTTACTGTATGATGTTATACAAATGCAGAAAAATGTTCTTTTGCGTTTAAGGTTACTCCGTTTGGTTACATTGGCTCGTTTTGTTGTATTAAATATGTTTTTAAATATAGCCAGAATCGATGATTGCGCCATCTATTAATAGCTTACTTTTCTCGTACACGAAATTTTGTGTGGGACTCAACAGTCTATCTGGTTTAGTTTGGAACTCAATTTTGAAGTAGATATATTTAACCGATTGAGCTGAAAATTTGCATACACGTTTACTTTTTTTTATTTTATTGAAATGCTCGTGTCCCTGATTTTTATTCGAGGGATTTATGTTCCGAATACAATTTATACTATCCTATGTCTACACACTTATCTTCTATTTTTATTTTCTGTTCTGTTCATACTGTTTACTTCTTTTATTACTTTAATAGAATATACCAAAAAATAATTCCCTATTTTTCTTATTTTTACAATTTCCTTTATATTATCAATATTTATATCTTGTCCTATTTTCATCTCCAGATCATAATATCTTGGCCTCGAATATATTAGGCATTCTGTTAGAAGATGTGGTACATGTTCTATTTTACTGGGGTCACACCTGCACAATGGGCTCTCTTTGCACTAGGAGCGGTACAGATACCCAGAGAGCCCACCGTGCCCGGTCAGTGCCTGTGTTATTTCCTTATTGAGTTTAATCCCCTTAAGGACCTTGTGAGCTGCCCCTATATCCTGTGCGAACATTTTAGTGACACCACCAGTAGTACCCTCTTGGTACCTTCGAGCCCACTCACGAAGAGTTTCCTCACGGATTAGCCTCGTTTAGTTTGGATGACAATGTACGATTTATCCAATAATAAATCCAATTGTATGTAATAATATTTTTAACCTTTGGGTACGGAACTCTAAAACTGTCCTGAGAAAAACCGGTGCCACGTTTTCCGACTAAAATCGAATCCACTCTCACTCTCCGCTTATTCTCACTTTTTAGGAGTTTTGACTGATACAACCAGTCAAAACTGCTTTTGACTGAATCACTTAGCCCAAAGTACTTTTGACTGTTATTTCAGTCAAAATCACTTTTGACCAACTTGTTCAGTCAAAAGTAGTTTTGAATGATTTTGTTAGTCAATAGTACTTTTGACTGGTTAAGGGTTTTGACTGTAACATATCTACTTAAATAAAAATTACTATACAGTTAAAGCACAAAACAATTATAGGCGTCATAGTTTTTCCGTAAAGTGTACCACAAAAGTGGTCAGGTTGTGGGATATACCTACTCGTAGTATAGATAACTTTACACTCTGACTTTTGAAGTAACAGCAGGTTTTACTTCTCGTCGACAGCGATGCCTGCCGATGCCGCACGCGGACGGAATGAAATGACAATTGACAGCTTCGTACGTTCACTTCTTTAAATACATCGATAATTGATATTATCGATGTAAGCACATTGTACGCTGTCGACGGGCTTAGAAACGTCTCTTGACGAAAACTGGGAACTTAAAATGATTTGATATATAGTATGAAGTTGCTTTATGCGTATCGACTTTGCCCCAGTGTGAGTTAAGCCTAAAAACGTTACGTTTTTAGGCTCGTGAATCGTCTCTATTGTTCTATTAAGTACAAATTTCTGCTATGAAAACACGGAAGCGACGAAGAGAGAATGTGGCACGCGCTGACTCGCGCTAGTATATTTTTAACCGACTTCAAAAAAAGGAGGTTATCGTAGCAGATATTTATTAGTGCTTAAAAATTATTATTTTTTTAACAAAAAATTAAAACCGACTTCCAAGGTAAAAACAATAATAACATTAATATGAACTAAAAAGTATTAAATAATTTTTACTATCTAATAGTGCCTTTTTCCGAATTCGGCTAAACCTCAACTATTTCTGTACTCAATCTTCATTATTTTGAAGTCGGTACCAGATAGCTGAATCTTCAGTTCTCTGACAGAATATTTTAAATTTTTGGAACTGGCACCGACTTCAAAATTATGAAGATTGAGTACAGAAATAGTTGAGGTTTAGCCGAATTCGGAAAACGGCACTATTAGATAGTAAAAAATATTTAATACTTTTTAGTTCATATTAATGTTATTATTGTTTTTACCTTGGAAGTCGGTTTTAATTTTTTGTTAAAAATAATAATAATTTCACTCTTTTTAGTTACACTAGTAGGTAAATCTTCGCGTATATTTTACGTATCTTATTACAATTTGTTAAGAGTCACAACTCACACTCACAAAATAATATAATATTATCAGTGAAGTGAACATATTGTGCTAAGTAATTTAACAATTTTAATACTTAAAGCCCGAAGTGGTCACCGGCGATTGCGATAACAATAGAAAGGCTATTGTGTCTCGTTTTTCCACGATCGAAGGATCTATCAGAAAAAAAATTGTACAAACTTGCATAGGATGTAGCGTAGCATAATACGAGTATTTAATATTATCATAATTATTGACAGCTGTTCTTGTAATCAAGAATTCAAATCGATAGGTACTTAGTGCACCATCTATCGATTAATAAGTATAACTAATTAAAAAGACACTTAATGACTTTGTTTTGTTTAAATGCTCTTTTTAAAATAGCTTTATTTTAATTCTATTTGTCTATTAAAATTTTATAAAGTAGTAAAGTATTCGATCTGTATATAAAGTAGTTAGTAAAGTATTCGATATTCTGTCTTCTGCCGCTATGCGCCGCGCGGCGGCGCGGGGCGGCGACGCCAACCGCCGTGTATTAAAAACAAGCAGGTGTTGTTATACAGTACATAATTATTATTATTAGTATATCCATACCTATGCCTTGTACTATTATCTATTCTGTGCCATGAGACATTGGTGGCCTTAACACGACGTGGTAATTATGATGATGACGATGATGATGATGATGATTATGATGATGAATATGAATTGCATAGTAGTTTATGCTTTCTGTTCTTAAAACAACGCCGACACTCCCAAACGTGTATCTATAAGGAATCAGGAGTTCTCTCAGCATCATCGAAACCATGGTATACCTTGACCCAATATTTGACTTTTTGGTAGCGTATTCTTAGTACACTTCACATAAAACCAAAATCACCATATGTTTCCATATAAATTTCGAGGAGTTCCCTCGATTACTCATGGATCCCATCATCAGGTCACCACGTTTGTGAAAATGGGACCAAATTGGAGTGAAACCTAATACAACAAAACAAAAATTTCGAAAATCGGTTCACAAACGGCGGAGTAATCGTTGAACATACAAAAAAAAAAATATCCACAGCCGAACATATAACCTCCTCGTTTTTTGGAAGTCGGTTAAAAAGAACTGTAGAGGTGAATATTATGCCGTAATCGAAAAAACGTGCCCCAGTGTGAGTCGAGCCTCAAACGAGGGTCTAGGATAGTTCTAAACGTTACTCGGATAAATGTGTAATAAGTAATTATTGTCATTCTGAGTTCCGTTCTGGTAGAATCTGATGTATATCCGAGGAAGTCGATTCCTAACCAGTCGACAGACCAAAGTAATTCGGTCGGATCGTGTCGATTCAATGTTAATTTGTGATCTGTCGGGCGTCGGCTGGGTTTGACATAACGGCGTGTGTCGTGTCGCAGGACGTGGCGTCGCAGCCGGACTTCGACTACCCGGCGGAGTTCTACGAGCACACGGAGGAGCTGTGGCGGGACGGCGGCGTGCAGCGCACCTACGAGCGCAGCAACGAGTACCAGCTCATCGACTGCGCCAAGTAGTGAGTGGACTCGCCTCGACTCCTATATTGTGCTTTCTGAAACTCTAATTCATTATTATTATTTTATAGACGGTGCTCGTAATACCCGGCGATTCGTCGGGTCGCGATGGGTAGGAACTAGGAACGGTTCAAATTAGATACCCGGGCCCCGATCCGGAAGCTATTCTAGATATTACGTCATCGTTATTTCAAAGCAAAATTTTTGTCAGCTCGACTACATTTCGATTCACTCCAAAAGCGATTAACAGAAATGACACAAAAGTAAAAAATCGGCCAAGTGCGAGTCGGACTCGCGCTCGAATGGTTCCGTACCGGTATAGAGTGAAAGTAGATAAAAAATTGTGTTTTTTGTATGTCCCTTAAATATTTAATTTATTTTAATTTTATTATTAATTATTAAAGTACAAATATAATTAAGGATTTTGTGAAAATTTTAAGTGCCTAACTGTTACCATTATTGATTACGAGCAAAAAAGGCCAAAAAAAATCACGTTTCTTGTATGGGGAGCCCCCCTTAAATATTAACTTTATTTTATTTTTAGTATTTTTTTTTGTTATAGCGGCAACAGATATACACAATCTGTGAAAATTTCAGAAGTCTAGCTATAGCGGTTCTCGGGTTACACCCTGGAGACAGACAGACAGACATCGAAGTATCAGTAATAGGGTCCCGTTTTTACCCTTCGGGTACGAAACCCTAAAAACGAGCTAATCGGGCATCAGTCATCACTCCAACCGTGCGTAAAAATGTAATAACTTTAGGATTTTTTAAAGTCGGTTCCTCAAAACGGGCTACCCCTCTAGTCTGATTAACAAGTGCCATTTTCCTCGAAACCTGATCTCATTCACCGAAAATTATGATTTTGATCTCATTCGATTCGGAATACCATCTAGAACATTCTATCAAAATTCCAAGAGGGGCTGAAAAAAAATGCAATAGTTATAAACAATTAAGTAAACATAAAAAGAAGGGTTTGGATTTTTTTTAATATTTCGAAAACTATTTAAGATAATCAAAATTTGAAAATAGATCCTTAAAGAAGAGAAAATTTCCTAAAAAAAATCTTAGATCCTGGAACCTTAAAATTTAGTTTGTTATTATTTTTAGCAATATTCCGCGAAATAAACTTCCACCTTTAAGTAAATGAGTGAGTGCACGCATAGGCATGCGTACAGCACCTCCCTCCTCCCACACTGCCTATGCGTACACTCGCATGCAAGAACTTGCAAACACCACCACCACACAAGCAATAATGTTGGCAAATCCGTGCAAGGTCCCTCACCACCATGCAGGTTGAAAACCTCGACGCGCGTTTCGCTCCAACACCGGAGCATCCTCAGGATGTGGACTCTACGAACAACGTCCGTCAAGTGCCGCCGCCGGCCAAAACACCGCCTTTTATATCCTATCAAGCCCCGCTACTATCCCCACTACCCCCACTACCCTCACCAGTACCCCCGAACATATTAATAAGCGGTGACGTAGTCAAGCAAGTTTGGTCATTCAACAATGCAAATCTGTTATTTTTCTTTTCTTTTATGATCTCTAATTGTTCCAACACGCTCAGCCGAAAGCCTTTATCGCATTTATGTAAAACTTTATAGGAATGGCCATCGGGCACGGTATGATTACTATCTAAAAGATGTTTAGCAAAATGTGACTTATCAGGATGACCATTCCTATAAGCCGCGATATGTTCTTTATACCGAGTCTCAAATCTGCGTCCAGTTTGACCCACATATACACTATCGCATTCAGGACAATCGATCTTATAGACACCGGACTGATATTTTTCATCAATCCGGTCTTTGTTATGACACAAATGATGTTTTAAAGTATTATTTGTCCTGAATGCGACATGCATATCGTTGTTTTTCATTATTTTGGATAAGCGTGCATTATTTTGGATAAGTATGAATGTAACTATGAAAGGCCGCGAGTTTGTGTTGCCAAGGATTGCACTAATACTACTATTCATGCTTCGTCATGTCATCCTTGGCAACACAAACTCGCGGCCTTTCATAGTTACATTCATAGATTATTATCGATCCCTCTTAGTAAAGATAATTATCAAAAGGAGCTTAATATCATTTTCCAAATTGCGATATCCAACGGATATAGTCCAAAAATTATTAGTAATATTTTGAAAAATAAAAACAAGAAAGAACTGGTTAAGTTTTTGTACGCAGGTCCTATTGATAAGGAGATAGTTAGATATAAGTCCAGTTTGACCTACATGGGAGAGGTATCTGCACGCTTATCCAAAATAATGAAAAACAACGATATGCATGTCGCATTCAGGACAAATAATACTTTAAAACATCATTTGTGTCATAACAAAGACCGGATTGATGAAAAATATCAGTCCGGTGTCTATAAGATCGATTGTCCTGAATGCGATAGTGTATATGTGGGTCAAACTGGACGCAGATTTGAGACTCGGTATAAAGAACATATCGCGGCTTATAGGAATGGTCATCCTGATAAGTCACATTTTGCTAAACATCTTTTAGATAGTAATCATACCGTGCCCGATGGCCATTCCTATAAAGTTTTACATAAATGCGATAAAGGCTTTCGGCTGAGCGTGTTGGAACAATTAGAGATCATAAAAGAAAAGAAAAATAACAGATTTGCATTGTTGAATGACCAAACTTGCTTGACTACGTCACCGCTTATTAATATGTTCGGGGGTACTGGTGAGGGTAGTGGGGGTAGTGGGGATAGTAGCGGGGCTTGATAGGATATAAAAGGCGGTGTTTTGGCCGGCGGCGGCACTTGACGGACGTTGTTCGTAGAGTCCACATCCTGAGGATGCTCCGGTGTTGGAGCGAAACGCGCGTCGAGGTTTTCAACCTGCATGGTGGTGAGGGACCTTGCACGGATTTGCCAACATTATTGCTTGTGTGGTGGTGGTGTTTGCAAGTTCTTGCATGCGAGTGTACGCATAGGCAGTGTGGGAGGAGGGAGGTGCTGTACGCATGCCTATGCGTGCACTCACTCATTTACTTAAAGGTGGAAGTTTATTTCGCGGAATATTGCTAAAAATAATAACAAACTAAATTTTAAGCTATGGATTTCCGCAAAGTAACGCCTGATTCCATTAACTATTCCTGGAACCTTACCAATAATCCTTATAGCTTTAAATAAGCGGCGAAAGTAACGGTAAAAACGCGTAGTTCGAGTTTCGCGTGAATCGCCGCAATCTGCCACGCGAACTAAAAAATATATTTTAACTGATTAAATATTAATATAAAGAAATAAAAAAAAATGGGTACTGAGTAGACATATCAATAAACAATAATCCGTCAACAAAAATAAATTATCACAGTTTGTTTAAATGTTATGCTTTTGTTCATTTGTTAATAGTCACCATTTTAATGTTAACATAAAAACGCTGATTATTTCTAAACAAAAAATCTAGAAATTTTTATTATTCTTTTGAGATAATCTTAAAAGGGTTTAGAAGAGATATCCGGTGGAAAAATTCAATAATTTTGATTTTTCACTTTTTTATTAAATCAAAGGCGTTCATGAAAATTTCATGTAAATAAAGCAATTAGGGTTTTTTCATCAATAAAAATGATTATTTAAATTTTATTAGTTATAAATATAAAAATATATATTGTTATCTGGCTTCTAACAAAACAAAATAATAACAATAATTGGATATAAAAGTACCGTAATTGCTGTATTTACATGAATAATTTTGGAATGCTTTTGAATGTTAATAAAAAAGTGAAAAATCAAAATTATTGAATTTTTCCACCGGGTATCTCTTCTAAGCCCTTTTAAGATTAGCTCAAAAGAATAATAACAATTTCTAGATTTCTTGTTTAGAAATAATCAGCGTTTTTATGTTTACATTAAAATGGTGACTATTAACAAATTAAGAAAAGCATAATAATTAAACAAATTGTGATAATTTATTTTTGTTAACGGATTATTGTTTATTGATATGTCTACTTATAGTTTGTTCGTTCTAAGATGATATGGGTTACAGTTCTCATATTCCTTGCTACGGATTTTTTTACAAGAAAACAAAAAAAAATCAAAATGTAATAAATTATATTCCATCTAAGTACAAAAATAAATGTTTCCTGTAATTGTAAATGAATAAAAATGAAAAGTTGCTAAATGCTAACTAATTGATATTAAATTATAAATATTAACTCTGAAATAGGAGTATAAAATTATTGTTACGAAAATATTTGAAAAATGTCAGATGCATGAACCGGAACTTATGTCAATAGAGATTGACACAGTTGAATCGAAATCAAATCGATAAAAAAGGGCCATCTTGAATCGCCGGCGTCACTCTGAAACATCACTACGGAATCGATAATTTCGATTGCAATTCCTTTACGAGGTGATTCGATATTTTTAAATTATTCGATTATTTTTTTTAGTTTACTTCCCTACTATTGTCATTTATAATGTGTCACGCATATCATCATATAACGAACAAACTATAGTACCCATTTTTTTTTCCTTAATATTAATATTTAATCACTTAAAATATTTTTTTAGTTCACGTAGCAGATTGCGGCAAATCACGCAAAACCTGAACCACGCGGTTTCACCGTTACTTTCGCCGCTCAATTAAAGCTATAAGGATAATTGGCAAGGTTCCAGGATCTAGGATTTTTTTAGGAAATTTCCTGCTCTTTAAGAATCTATTTTCAAATTTTGATTATCTCAAATAGTTTTTGAAATATTAAAAAAAAACCAAACCCTTATTTTTATGTTTACTTAATTGTTTATAACTTTTGCATTTTTTTTCAGCCCGTCTTGGAATTTTGATAGAATGTTCTAGATGGTATTCCAAATCGAATGAGACCAAAATCATAATTTTCGGTGCATGCCATCAGGTTTCGAGGAAAATGGCACTTGTTTACTAGTGTACTCCCGGTGCACTGACCCCCCGCGCGTCTGTCGCAGCTTCCTGGACCAGGTGCACATCATCAAGCGGCCCGACTACACCCCCACGGAGCAGGACATCCTCCGCTGTCGAGTCCTCACCTCCGGCATCTTCGAGACGCAGTTCGTCGTCGACAAAGTCAACTTCCAGTGAGTATATCCACCCACTCCCACCCCCGCGTGTCCCCCCGCGCCGCTGACCGTCTCGCGTGTCCGCAGCATGTTCGACGTGGGCGGGCAGCGCGACGAGCGGCGCAAGTGGATCCAGTGCTTCAACGACGTGACCGCGATCATCTTCGTGACGGCCTGCTCCTCGTACAACATGGTGCTGCGCGAGGACCCCACGCAGAACCGCCTGCGCGAGTCCCTCGACCTGTTCAAGAGCATATGGAACAACCGGTGGCTGCGGACCATCTCCGTCATCCTGTTCCTGAACAAGCAGGACCTGCTGGCCGAGAAGGTGGTGGCCGGCAAGTCGCGCCTGGAAGAGTACTTCGCCGACTTCGCGCGCTACCACACGCCGCCCGACGCCGCGCTCGACCCGCGCGACCACCCCGACGTCGCGCGCGCCAAGTACTTCATCCGCGACGAGTTCCTGGTGAGTAGCGCCCCCTTCCCGCCGCGCCCCGCTCCGCCCCGCCGCGCTAACCCGCCCGTGTGTTGCAGCGCATCAGCACGGCGAGCGGCGACGGCAAGCACTACTGCTACCCGCACTTCACGTGCGCCGTCGACACCGAGAACATCAAGCGCGTGTTCAACGACTGCCGCGACATCATCCAGCGCATGCACCTGCGCCAGTACGAGCTGCTCTAACCGCCCCCCGCCCGCGCCACTCCCGCGCCGCCCCGCGCGCCCCCCCGCCGCGCCGACCCGCGCGCCGCCCCGCGCGCTGTCGCCGGGTGACCTTCTCGTATTTTGTATAAATTTTTGCCTCCGGTCTCTGTGCCTAGTGATTATTTTGAAAACTGAATTTTCGAATGTACGATGAGTACGGCCGCGATCGTTGCGCTCGGTGCGCGCGCGCCGCGGACGACTGAGACGAGACTATCCCGGGTCGAGCGATCGGTCGTCTTATTGAACTATATCCGGGCCGACGTACAGTGTGATGCGGAGCGCCGGTGCCGGCTCGCTCCTCGACCGATCGCTACCGTGATAATATACCGAGCCCGATATATACCGATATGTGAGTATTCGTAAGTCAGTGTCGCGCAGCTGTGACGCGCCCGAGGCTAGCTCCCCGCCCGCCGACGCGCTCCTCTCGCATCGGGGGCGCAACATCGCAACGTTCGCCGATCTCGGCTACGATTTTTCGAGTGATGAGGTCCGATCGACGTCATAGTTTTAGCACGAACGCAAGAATACCGCTATATATATAATATACATATATTGTTTTGTAAATAGAGTCGAGAGACCGAAGCACGCGCATCGGCGGGGGCCGTCGTGTTGTATGTAGGTCGTCGACGCGTCGGTCACCGGTCGCGCGACGCGGGTGTCGCGGGTGCCGACTGCCGGTGAGCCGGCGACGTCGGAGCAACTCGCACTCGGTCTTTTCTGTCTGTATATTTTTGATTGCTATATTTTTCCTTGAACGAGTTTTATACGCATAATTGACTACTCTTAATTACTTTCGTTTCGTTCTCGTTAACGTTAGGTTACGTTATAGTATATAATATTATACTTTAGTTTAGTGAACGTCTTCCATGTGCTTAGGTTTCGCTCGGCCGGCGGCCGGTCCGGCCCGGTCGCGGGCGCGCGTCCGGCCCGGCCGAGCCCGCGACGGCCACGCGTGACGCGGCCGAGTCCCGGTTCAGACACGCCGGATATCGCGCGGATGTTATTATGTATATTAGAGTACTAGAAGTCTAGAACGCTCACACTACTAGAGTACTAGAACGCTCACACTACAGCGCGCGGACCGTACACTGTACGGTATTCGCGCGGCGGCTAAACTTTACCGCAAGGAAATGACGGAACAGAAGGTTTCACGCCGGTCACGTCATCCAGATCGCAGAAACGCAAAAACAATAGTAGGTGATTTGAAAGTGCCACATTTTATACTAAAATCACTATTTTTAATAGGCACTGATACAAAGTGGCAGTTGTAAATAGCAGTTTCGGTAAGTTAAAAATTATAAATGGCACGTTTAACAACTAGTTCGGCAGTTAAAAGTGAAGTAAACAAAAATGAGTAAAACAAAAACTTAATGAAATGTATCAGTGAATATACACCATGACTGGTGAGACATGTTCAATACTCGAGGTCGTGATATTTGGCTATTATAATAGTTGAAAAAAAAAAAAAAAAAAATAATATATATATATATATATATATATATATATATATATATATATATATATATATATATATATATATATATATATATATATATATATATATATATATATATATATATATATATATATATATATATATATATATATATATATATTTTGTGAGACATGTTCAATACTCGAGGTCGTGATATTTGGCTATTATATTAGTTGAAAAAAAAATATATATATATATATTATTTTTTTTCAACTATATACTATATATATATATATATATTATATCATTTGATCACTGATTTACACCCGGTTTCTGAAAGGCTGATCAACACTAAAATTAACTACTCGCCTGTTAAATATCTTGTCAAGTACCAATTGGGTTGCTAGAAGCATGATTAGTTAGTTTAATTTGATGAGCGCGTCAGTTGACACGGCTGTTCAATTTGACTCGAGAATCATATGTCAACCGCCATTTTGGGTTTCCGATACGCCGATGCCGATTTGTCAAGCCGTGATCATAGATTAAACATTTGTCAAAAGCTGCGTCAACTAATCGGTAATTGTGGGTGAATTAACTTATGAATTCAATTGTTTTTTTTATGTAAATCTACATTTTCTCTTTGAACCTACGTTACTATAAGGTTTGTAAACACATTTATTATGAAGTTTTAATAAAACTTCGTAATAAATACGTCGATAATGCAAATAAACTGTTTTATTTGCAATACTCGTTTTATTTTCAAAAAATGTATATTATAATCAATTTCATTTCTATAATGAAGAAGAATTTAGGAATCGATAACGTCTAAAAAATTTAAAATCAAAATTCTGACAAATTAACGAAGATAAACAAATCGCATGTCAAATCAAAATGATCTCAGATTAGTTAATTTTCGTTTGATCAATGATTCAGAAAACATCAGATTTGAAATTCCCAGAACATTTTTGATAGCAATGACAGTCTGCAATTCCTTCTTTTGACATTTCTTGTCAAATTAAAACTGATCATAGATTAGTAAATTTTTGGCTGATCAATGTATCAGAAACTCAAATTGATTTGACATCCACGCTAAATTAACAGCAGTGTTAGTTGATCAGTGGTTTGACAGACCTTTCAGAAACCGGGTGTAAATGTAGCTTAAGCACTTATTCCATTTCACTAAATTTAGATATATAAATGATTTAGTGACTAAATTTAGTCAAGTGGAATAACATTTAGAAAGTTACTAAATGTTATTCCACTTGACTAAATTTAGTCACTGAATCATTTAGATATCTAAATTTAGTGAAATGGAATAAGCGCTTTAAAGTTAAATAATTATTTACCCAACGCATGGACATTGGACACCGGGCGCGGCGCGGGGGTAGCGCGCGGCGCGGGGGGGTAGCGCGCGGCGCGGGGTGGGGCGGACCGCATAGTAATTTACGTGTCCATGATTCATTTATTTAAAGCGAAATTTGGTCAAAAATTAAGTACCTAATTTTATTACATAATTATAAAGAGAATCGAGTACACAGTACACAGTACTCTCCTTAAGTATCGAACATGTGTCACCAGTCATGCTGTATAATTGAGCAGGAAAATAATTAAACGAGCGGTAAAAATTATTGAACGAGCGGTTACGCGTGGGCATACAGCAGTAATACATCGGAAAGAAGTAACAAATATCATTCTAGGCAAATAATCAATGAGGTGGTAAAATTAAAAATAAATAAAAAAACAGTACTTACTTGAATAGTAATGAAAAATTAAATTACTTTTCCTTTGTCTGAAGGAATTAGCTCATCGATCCCCAAGCGGCACCCGGCTGCCGCATAAAAATTGAAAATCTATTGTGTCTGCGATTCTGAGACACAATAGACTTTCAATTTTTATGTGGCAGTCGAGATCGAGGTAAATAAAATAAATTGTATAATAATAATAGGAACTTTTATTCGTAACTAGCTATGCCCCGCGGTGTTACCCGCGGTTTAAGTGATATACATAATATAATAAAAGACTATGAAAAGTACCAATAATAGGGTCAAAACGGAACGATACATGGTTCTATAATGGTTTATGGCCATGATGATGATAATGATGAATGTAATTTGCTTAGTAGCATAATATGCTTTCCGTTCTTAAACAACGTCGATACTCCCAAACTTGTATCTAAGTATAAAAAATCAAGAGTTACTATGGTAACATACCTCGGTGGCCGGTGCAAAATCTTACTTGTTGGTAGCATAATATGCTTAAAATACTGCTCATGAAACCGAAGTCAAAACATAATATTTCCATATTTTTGAGGAGTTCCCTCGATTTCTTGTGGATCCCTTCATCAGGTCACCACTTATGAACATGGTACAAAATTGGGATGATAACCTATAAACCAAAAGAAAAATTTTGAAAATCACTAAAACGACGGAGTAATCTTTGAACATAAAAAAACGAACATAACACCTCCTCCATTTTGAAAGTCGGTTAAGATTGTAGGCTATGTTTTATTCTGATGTAATATAAGCTTTAATATTGTAAAGTTTCATTAAAATCCGTTCTGTAGTTTTTGCGTGAAAGAGTAACAAACATCCATACATAAACAATAAACAAATCTTTATTTCACTTAAGAAAAAATTCTCACCTCCGGCAGGCCTGTCCCACTCGCGCGTGTAGGCATCGAACTGTAATTAGGTACCACCCGCGGGCGGCAAATCATAAGGGACTCACAAGCGAGCGGTGACGCACGCGCCAGATTTTTCGTCGCGTATATCTACTGTTTACTGATCATAGAGGAATATACTGATTTAACCGCTGTGGCAAAATCGTTATAAATCTTATAAAAAAGAAAAATTAAAAAAGGCCAAACAAATATGCATTTGAATAAAGTATTAAAATACAAAAAGTAGATAAAAACTATACAAACATAGCAAATTAACCAATTTCATACAAAGAAATACACAAACTACACAGAAATAAACACAAGTTACTATGTTTAAATTGTAAAAGTTTCCTGCACTATAATCGAATACTTATATAAAACTACTAAATATTATATAGGTTGGGTTACTAACATTTTATATTACTATAAAAAGGTTTGCTATTCGTACCAATAGTAATTAAAAAAGATTTTTTGATTTCTAAAAGGCGAAAACCTTGATTTCCTCAGAAAATGTACGAGTTATGCGATAGAAAAAGAGCGCATGAGTAAGTGAATATAATTGTAGGCACCTAGCACTGCGTGGTCGGAATTTGAACTTTATGGTATCGTAGCATGAGTCGTTATTTCTTTAAACGGGTTTGGCGAGTAGGATTTCTGTTGGTACTACTAATATAAATTCTGTGCCTCCGGGCGGAAAACGTCAACTTTCTTCCCGCTGCGCTTACCGATGTTGCCGTTTTCCGCCTCCGTCGATGAGAAAAATAGTATACGCACCATGGGCAGTAAATAAGAATGCCTCAGATCACATGTTTGTTGACCTCGGCTTCGCCTCGGCCAACATTACATTACATGACGTGATCTGAGACATTTCTTATTTTCCTGCCCTAGGTGCGTAATGTACTATTATACGCTAATCTTGCACATGCACAATCACTGATCTCCACACTAGGATTCCCTGTGACATACATACATACATCCAAACTTTCGCCTTTATAATATTAGTAGGATTCAGAACATACTTATTACTTAAGCAATTAAAATGACATAGAATTTGCTTAATAGCTGCTAAAATAACTTCTACCTTAGAAGTTCTAACAAACATTTAGGTACCTCTCTTTTTAACCGACTTTTTTTTTTTGGTCCCATTTTCACAAAGGTGGTGACCTGATGATGGGATCCATGAGTAATCAAGGGAACTCCTCGAAATTTATATGGAAACATATGGTGATTTTAGTTTTATGTGAAGTGTACTAAGAATACGCTACCAAAAAGTCAAATATTGGGTCAAGGTATACCATGGTTTCGATGATGCTGAGAGAACTCCTGATTCCTTATAGATACACGTTTGGTAGTTTCGGCGTTGTTTTAAGAACAGAAAGCATAAACTACTATGCAATTCATATTCATCATCATAATTATCATCATCATCATCGTCATCATCATCATTACCACGTCGTGTTAAGGCCACCAATGTCTCATGGCACAGAATAGATGTATAGATATACTAATAATAATAATTATGTACTGTATAACAACACCTGTTTGTTTTTAATACACGGCGGTCGGCGTCGCCGCCCAGCGCCGCCGCGCGGCGCGTGGCGGCAGAAGACAGAATATCGAATACTTTACTTACACTTTATATACAGATCGAATACTTTACTACTTTATAAAATTTTAATAGACAAATAGAATTAAAATAAAGTTATTTTAAAAAGAGCATTTAAACAAAACAAAGTCAGTAAGTGTCTTTTTAATTAGTTATACTTATTAATCGATAGATGGTGCACTAAGTACCTATCGATTTGAATTCTTGATTACAAGAACAGCTGTCAATAATTATGATAATATTAAATATTATGCTACGCTATATCCTATGCAAGTTTGTACAATTTTTTATCTGATAGATCCTTCGATCGTGGAAAAACGAGACACAATAGCCTTTCTATTGTTATCGCAATCGCCGGTGACCGCTTCGGGCTTGAAGTATTAAAATTGTTAAATTACTTAGCACAATATGTTCACTTCACTGATAATATTATATTATTTTGTGAGTGTGAGTTGTGACTCTTAACAAATTGTAATAAGATACGTAAAATATACGCGAAGATTTACCTACTAGTGTAACTAAAAAGAGTGAAATTATTATTGTTTTTAACAAAAAATTAAAACCGACTTCCAAGGTAAAAACAATAATAACATTAATATGAACTAAAAAGTATTAAATAATTTTTACTATCTAATAGTGCCTTTTTCCGAATTCGGCTAAACCTCAACTATTTCTGTACTCAATCTTCATAATTTTGAAGTCGGTGCCAGTTCCAAAAATTTTAAATATTTTGTCAGAGGACTGAAGATTCAGCTATCTGGTACCGACTTCAAAATAATGAAGATTGAGTACAGAAATAGTTGAGGTTTAGCCGAATTCGGAAAAAGGCACTATTAGATAGTACAATTATTTAATACTTTTTAGTTCATATTAATGTTATTATTGTTTTTACCTTGGAAGTCGGTTTTAATTTTTTGTTAATCAATAAATTATTTGAGTTTGAGTATCACCGGCCACCGCTCGCTATGATCTGCCGAACTATTTATCGAACCGCCCATTCCATCATTTTTACCGCTTATTTAGTTATTGGACTGCTCAATTATTTTTAGAATTCGACGCCCCCACCGAATAATCGGACAATCGAAAAACTGAAAATGTTCAGGGAGCCAAAAAACAGATTTTGTTAATAACTCCGTTAAAAAAAGCTTCAAAGACTTTTTATATCTCAAATGAAAGCAAATTTTTAGCCCATCTTGCTATTTCAATAATATTTAAGTGCTGCCAAAGGTTTTTATTTCATTAAGCAAAACGAAACTTATCGTTTTGGAGTAGGTCAAGCTCTGATCATTATTGTCTATTGCATGATTATTCGGGTAATTTTGCGTTTCGACTGTAATAAAATGCACATATAATATCTCATTGCAATATTATTCGGGGAAATTGTTTAGGATAAAAATATTGGTAACCACCTATTACTTTAATATTCGGTGATTAAAAAATATTGTACACTTTATAATTATAGTCATTGTCGTTTATTCCAATGATTTTCTACTTTAGGTAAAATAAAAATAATATGTATTTTTGTTCTAATACATACATTATTTGATGACATAAATGACATTCTTGCAATCGAAACAGCTCTAGGTTCGAAAAAAGTCACTCTGGAGTCTTTCTCTATTATTTTTAGTACTTATAATCATTGCAGTTAATTAAAATGTTAATCATAGCCCTCATCGCCACCTGAGTTGGTGTAACAATAATCAATATCATATTATGTCCTAATAAAATGAATGATAATGGCACGAAATTGCTTTAGACAGTCTTCCGAGAGCATCATAGGCCTTTCTTATGTCGGTGGTTTAATCGTCGACTTCTATCTACATCGTGATACAGTTCAATGCAATTAGGATCAAAACTATGTTTAAAACTTATATACAATATTCAGACAACACACTATAACAGCACATCTTATATTATCTAGCAATCGCATTCCTAATTAAATTCTGAATTGGATCCCATTAGAGCCTGCAGAACAATTTCCACGAATAATGTTTGACTGTCTGACATGACAGTTGCTTGCAGGCATGAAACTGTAACAAGTGCTGTCGTGACAGTGTTAAGCACATCTTCTTAGGAGTATTTGCGAAAGAAAAAAATGTCTAAATACGTTCTCGTTAATTTGTAACAGATCTCGCTGCTTATCGGTCACATTTAGTTTATTTTGTAGCAAGTATTGCCCATACATCTTTGTTTGTGAGAAAAGCCGCATGTTCATTACAAAATCGAAACAGATTATTATATATATCCTGAAAACTGCACAAGAAGTCGGATCCCTACAATTACCGTAAAGCATAAAATAAAAATATGAGCAATGTACATAATTTAACGAACGTTAGGAAGGACTTTACCATTTGATGTCTTCCAAAACGACCGCTGGTCGTTCTTACGTCTATGACGACTTAAGACATTCAAAAAAGCTAGCCAGGGACAGTCAGACATTCTTATTTTTTATGAATAAAGTCAGACTATTCCTGACTCTTGGGTCCTGTGTAAACCTCTGCGATGACTGATCTGATGCTGGTCTGAGACTGGAGGTGACTAGACTGAGATGATCACCAGGATATGATGGTCGCCCGACTCAGATTCTACAAGTTGTCCAAAATAAAACCCAACCAATATGCGTTTATACTCCAAAGGTGCACCGAAGGCACCCTCTATAGGTTAGTGAACCACATAAGAAGGAAGAGAGAGAAGGAGAAAATTTGTGTTGTGGTATCGCTGGACACAGAGGGGGCCTTCAACAATGCTTGGTGGTCAGCTGTAAAGGTTCGGTTAGTTGAAGTTAGGTCTCTAGGAAACCTGAGGCAGGTAGTCAGCGGCTACCTGAGTGGAAGGAGTGTGAAAGTGAGATGTGCAGGGGTGGAAGTGTGCAGTAGGCAGCAATGTATTTACCCGAATATTCATGCAATAGTCGTTTATCGTCAAATCGTTTTGACATATTTTTTCGCAATAGCTTATTGCCCAGTTTTTGGTGTAAAATACAATTTTAAGTATTGTTATGGAATAAACACATAATTTTTTATATCTTTGTAAATATCCATAGGAAAATTCTGAAAAACTACTCTGACGTCTAGATGCCAAAAAACGCATAACAGCAAAAACCCCACAATAGCACATTGTCCGATTATTCGGTGGGGGCGTCGAATTGACATTGTAAGCGACTAATATTTTTTTATTACTGTCCATGTTTAAGGGCGAAGCCAAACGAGCGTAATTTGTGAGTTGTGAGTCGCAGAATTTCGGTTCGGCAGAATTCTGCTGCATTCAGTTTCATACAAAACTCATGTTTAATTCACACGAGTGTAATTTTGGTAGTCATGATTTGAATGAAAAGATTTACGCGGCAGAAATTCTGCGACTCACAAATTACGCTCGTTTGGATTTACCTTACTGTCGCAATAATTAATCAACCGCCATTAAATTAAATAACTGCTCAATATTTTATTCAACTGATCATAATAACATCTCGAATATTTAAAAAACTGCAAAAAAATTAGTTCCCTTTTTAATATTAAAGCTATAATAATTAATAGATTGGAAATTACGAATTATTATTTTAAAATCGACAATGAAAGAAAATTTATCACTTTAAGGACGCTATCACATAAAAATTAGCAGGTCGATGTCTGTCAGTACGAATATAGACGTTAAGGACATTAAGGGCCCGTTTCACACCACTTCCTGATAAGTGCCAGATAGGCTATCTACCACTTGACAGATCAATTAGTATGGAGAATCTGTCAAAAAAGTTGTAAATAGCTTATTCGGCACTTTATCAGAAAGTGGTGAAACAGGCCCTAAAATAACATTGATATCAGCGCGCCTTGTACAGTGCTCGTATAATGGCGGTTACGACGCTTGCCGCGTTCTTGATAAGCTTTGTCCACATCGTGCCTTTTTTCTGTTCAACAAGGGCATGCCTTATAGCGCTGTCAACAGTGAACGTGTGGCACAATCTATTATATATAAATCTCCTGTCACTATGTTTGTCCGCGATGGATTCCTAAACTACTTAACCGATTTTAATGTTTATTTTTTTTAAATGTGTGTTTTTTTCCAACTTGAGAGATAGGATAGCTTAGATCTTTAATTATAGTCGCAATTTTATTTTATTGCAAATTATTTGTCTATACTCTATAAAGAGCGGCCATGTTGTTTATGCGACGCGGGTTTCGGGATAGCGATGGACGTTGCCATGGTGACATACTTTTTTTTTATATCTATGGACGCTTCACACCACGTCAGTCTGGCCCCGTGGTAAGTAGCTGTTTTTTTTTTAATACTTATTTAGTCACTAATTCAATAAAATAATGCGGGCGATATACTTTATATAATATGGCAAAGAAACGTTTGCCGGGACAGCTAGTACAGCTACATATAATTCTGTCTACTCTGCGTGTGGCATGCCCGTGACGCATGTCAAAATCCACCCGCGTTGAAAGAAAAGTGTCAAAGCGCGCGCTCTACTATTTCAACGCGCGTTACAGGCATGCCCTTGATGAACAGAAAAAGGCACAATGTGGACAAAGCTATAGGGCAAAAATGTATGAAGAAATTTGAGAGCGTTTCTTGTTATGAAAATGTTATTTATTTTTATATATTTTATATAGTTTGTTAAACTAATATGTATTCTGTGCTTATGTGAAAATTTAATTTTTATGGTGTAGACCTGGAGATGAATATATTATTGACTTTCATTTGAAACCAAAATATCCTTGCAGTGTGACTCCTGATTCTTTAAAAATATGGTACCTGAAAATCGCTGATATTTGTGAAATAGTGATAGCGTCCTTAATGTTTAATTTAGTTCTACATCAGTAATATTCGAGTTCCGACTCATTCTCCTTCTAGAAATAATACTTATTTTATTACAGTTCTTCACGAGTCATTTGCGAGTTAGCGTGTAATGCAAAAAAACTCGGGTCGCCTTTATTTACGACATTTTGGAGATTTTAGGGATAAAACAGAAGACGCCCTCGAGGAAAAAATAGTAGGGTCGGCAAGACTGACCGCGCACCGCACAATCACCGCACCGCACAAGCACCGCGTCCGCCGCGTCTGAACCCGGGCTCGCGCCGCCCGCGCAGACGTGCACGACTGCGCGTATCGCCGCGACCGACCGGCGCGACTCGTGCCATACGCGACCCCGCTGAACCGTCGCGAATTCGCTACTTATGTTTTTAATTAAAGCGATTACTGTTATTTTTTTTAATATTATATATTTAATATTAATATATTGAAACTATTTTTTGTGTTAATCTTCGTACGTAAGTAGGAAATTATATACAATGACGCGCACGGTGCAACCTTCGCCGTTATAATAATTTTCGTCGCGAACGCGACCCGACGGGAGTTTTCGGTGGAAGTAAGTGACGGAGCGCCTGCGCAGTGCGCACCCGACCGCGGCGCCGAGCCGGGGCGGCGGTGACGCGGACGCGGGTCGCGGCGGCGGCGGCCCGGCGGCCCGCGTCCGGCCGCCGGCGATAGATACACGCAATAACGAGTGAGTCACGTAATATGTATAAAGTAGATTAGTGTATTTTCTATGTTCTGTCGATGCGTAGATTGAATACTGCCATGTCGTTCACTAGCGAGCCGCGGTGCACGGGGCTCGGTTCTCGCGCGGGGCCGCCGTCCGCCGCCCGGTGGCCATAAGCGTTTAGTATCGACCGATTTCTTCTTTTTTATTAACATTTCGTGTAGGTGTTAAGTGTCCCGGCGCACAAGTACACGAGCGGAGCGACGACCGCCGTCCGCGGTCCGCCCGCCCTCGTCTCTTTACGATTAACTATCGCATTTAATAATATTTTTGTAATACGATGCACAAAGTACCGTAAACCGTCGCGCGCGGCGCGGGTCGGCCGCCGCCGCCGCCGGCCCGGCCTCCACCGGACTGCGGATCGACTCCTATATACTGAAAATCTATATTTTTAACAAATTTAATTTTTAATATACCTTATATTACGATAAAATTCCTAATGATTAAAAATGAAATTTTTAATATATTATTATGTGTATAGTAGGTAGTGTTTATTGCGAAGTAAATAATAATAATTATATCTAAATGCTTTATTATTTGGACGTTCCCGATGGGTCGCAGAACTAACCGAGCGTGGACAGTACCTCGACACCTCGAGTTCTCCAGGTGATGTATACACAGATCAGTATGTTTCAGGCATTTTGAATCCGACTTAATGTATGTAAAAATAAATGTTGTTTTAAAACTGTCCTCTTTTATTTAGAAACCCCTGTCCTACTACTGTACCGACATAGATCACACGGCGGACATGCTCTGTGCTAGCATATTTTCACAGCAGGTACTTATATTATAATAAAAGTTAAAACATTAACAATAGATATGAATATGGTGGAAGCAAAAACCATGACGCGTCGCGAAGTTTCGACGCTGCCCCGGTGTGAGTTGAGCCGGGTCAATTCAGACCACAACGCGGCGAGGCGCGGCGCGGCATAAAAGATTTGGCAGATTTCTATTGCGTGAGAGTTGAGACTTCTTGCGAATCTGTCAAATCCATATAAATTTAGAAATGCATCTACGCGTCGCGTTGCGGTCTGAATGAACCATAAGGGTCAATTTAGGGCCAACGCTAAAACACGCACGGGCGCACGCGTCGGACGACCGCCGCGTGCGAGCGGGCACCCGTCGCATGCGTCATCTCATTTAGCGCTGCTATTATAATTTTTATCTCGAGCGTGTACAGTTGTGTCCACGCTCACACGCTAAATTAGTAAATAATACATTACCATGTATTATTTACTAATTTATTGTTTGGCAGAAAGACGTCAACGGGAACAACGTCGATTGCGAAAAGCGTGCGCCCGCGTCCGCCCTCCGTCGCACGCTCCTGCGCTGCTCATACTATTTTTCCTTTGAACACACGCGAGCGTGCGCCCGCGCAAGTTTTAGCGTGCGCGCTTATAAGGGGGGTATTACATTATCATTTATATTGGATCATTTATAGGATCATATATAGGATCCAATAAAAATGATCATTTGATCATATCTGCATATTACATTATCATTTATCATTGATCCTATTTTACGTCATAATACTAGATCTCAGAGAATTCGATTTGTCAAAAGACATCGTCATTTTTAACATGGCTTGTTTTATGTTTTTTTAGCAAGATTATTCAAGTATATAATTAGAAAAATAATTACATTACATTATTTGAAACATATTAACGAACAAGGAATTAAAAACTCTTTTTTTTACATTAAATAACTGGCAACACCAATTTCTATGACCGTATTGGATCCAATCTCTCAGCAAATGTCAAAAATCTATGATCAAGGAAGAAATGAATCATTTATCTATATTACATTATCCAATATCAATGGATAATGTAATATGACTCAATGATTGTTAAGAAAGAAGGTCACATATAATTTTGAATTATATTGTCTATTATTCTAATATCTTGTATCCTAGCAACTGTTAGTATTGTATTGTGAAAAATAGACTCGAAAATAAACGATTGTCGTAAGCAGAAATAAGTTCCTTTTATTCTCGCTAATATCTTAAAGTGGTAACAGAGCAAAGAAAATAATAATGGAGCAAGCATTAAATGCGAGCAAAATTCAAATTGGAAAATTAGATTCCAAGAATTACAAGACATGGAGGTTCAAAATTTTCATTGTCCTAAAAGCAATGCCGGGAGGCTTAGATATTCTCGAAGGTAAGAAAATAAGACCATCCTTGGCGCTTACAGCAACTAGCGATGAAAAGGCTAGATATGAAAAAAAACTTCAAAGTTTTGAAAATTTGAATAGCGCCATTTTAATTCTGCTAACGACGAACATTTCCGATGATGTTTTGCAAGTTTCTGCGATTTGATGCTGCTAAAGACATGTGGGATGAACTCGAGCGCGTCAAGCAGTGACTGGCGCGAATGACCAATGTATTGAAGCCCTGGGCATCGGAAATATTCTCGCAGAGGCTGATGTAAATGGTAAACCAGTATCAATATTGCTGAAAAATGTATGGTACGTACCCGGCATTAGCAAGAATTTATTCTAAGTTCTCGCCACGCATGATATTTCGGACAAAAGCGTTTTTGAGTCTACCACACAAAAATGTACAATAAAGATTGATGGACAGACGAAACTGATTGGTACTCGCAGCAAGTTTGGAGGACTGTATAAACTAAATTTAAGATGTCTACAACCAACTCGAGTTAATCATGTGTCCACAACCTCTAATCTGTTACAGCTATATCACGAAAGATTTGGACATCAAAATAAGAGTCACGTTAAGAAAGTGATAGAGAAGGAATTGGCCATAAAAGTACCAGCAACCAAAGAACTCTGTGAAGGATGCATCTATGGAAAATCTCACCGTCTAAGGTTTGGGACCAGAGATAAAGCTACAAAACCCGGAGAACTGGTATATGCAGACGTATGTGGTCCCTTCCCATATTCTATCACAAACTTACGATGCTTTGTCCTCTTCAAAGATGCATATACGAAGTACAGATTTGTATATTTTATGAGACAGAAAGCTGAAGTACACGCAAAGTTGCTACTCATGCTCGCTGAAATCAAAGCATCTGGAGTTGTTATTAAAGAACTGCTGAGCGACAATGGCGGAGAGTTTGTCAACGCGAAAGTACAAGCTACTCTCAAGAAGGGAGGAATTGTACAACGATTGACTATGCCCTATACCCCACAACAGAACCCAACTGAAAGGGACAACAGGACCGTTGTGGAAATGGCACGAAGTCTAATGTATGCACATGCCGAAATTCCTCCTGCATTATGGGCTGAAATGGTATCTGCAGCGGTGTATATTTTAATCAGGACAGGTCCTACCACTGTAGATAATAAATCACTGTATGAGCTATGGCACCAGAAGAAGCCCAGAATACACCACTTAAGAATAATAGGATCTAAATGTTATCCACATGTTCCGAAACAAAGACGAAATAAGTTAGATAAGAAGGCACAGAAGGGAATACTTATCGGCTATGATGCTGATGATGGCTACCGTATATGGGACAGCAGCACCTTCAAATTGATTCGTTCGAGAGATGTAATCTTTGATGAGAATCCTCTAATCGGTCATTCAAAAGAATCTGACGAGCCCATAGCCACACCGAACAGTACCGCTGATAAAATACCTGACACCACATTTGACTTCGTCATACCTCGTGAAATTGAAAGTTTTAAACCGGCCGTCATAGAAAACCAGCAGCCATCGACAAGCCACGATGAAGGTATAGCATCACCCACTCAGCAAGTTGTGCATGATGCTGGACCATCATGTGCAGAGAATGGAGCTGCTTTTGAAGATGACATGACGGGACAATCCTTTGATGACCCAGTATTCGAGCAAGATGTTCACGATGACATCGAAGCAGATTATGAAGTCAACGATGCGAGTCAATTAAGGGTAGACACCCCACTGACTGCATCTGAAGTTGAAGCTGAAGGCAGGATGACGCTAAGATACCGGTCAAAACTTAAGCCGCCGGCCAAATATAAAGATTTTGTCTGCACCGTTTGTATGAATACGATTAACGATGAACAACGAATAGAGCCGAATACACACACCACGAAAACAAGCACCATAAGAGCACTACTAAGTGTAGCTGCACAAGAAAACCTGTCTCTATCCCAGTTCGATGTCTCAACCGCTTTTCTGTATGGCACATTAAAAGAGGAGATTTATATGAAGCCTCCTGAAGGATACTCAAACAATGATGTAAGGTTTGCAAGCTTAAACGGAGTCTTTATGGACTTAAACTCGACCATTACTGAACACATCCTCAAACTTGGTTTCAAACAGAGTCTGAGCGACCCCTGCTTGTTTAAAAGAGGAGAGGGAAAGAGAAAGCTACTGATAGCGTTGTACGTTGATGATGGATTGATAGGGTCAGCGAGTTCAATAGAAACAGAGGTGTTTCTGAACGAAATGCGGCAAAGATTCAAGATCACGACGAGTAACGGTTCCTATTTCTTAGGTTTAGAAATAAACCGGAAGTCAGATGGATTAATCAAAATTGATCAGAAAAGTTACGCAAAGAAGCTTTTACAACGGTTTGAAATGCAGGATTGCAAAGCCGCAGTCACCCCGATCGTAAAAGACAGCGTGCCAGCTTCAAAGGATCAAAATGATTATCATGACTTTCCATATAGACAAGCAGTTGGAGCACTCTCATACTTGATGGTTGGCACTAGACCAGATACTGCCTACGCGGTTGGAATAGTGTCACGAAAGCTAGATAGCCCAACACCAGAAGACGTGGCGAGAGTAAAGCGAATCCTACGCTATGTCAAAGGCACCATAGAGTACGGTATCACGTACAAGTCTTCCACTGCGGGCCAAGGCATAGAATGCTACAGTGATGCTGATCACGGTGGTGATCAATCAACTGGACGCTCCACCAGCGGCATGATTTGCCTTAACGCCAATAGTGCTATAGGATGGCAAAGTAAACGCCAGACTACTGTCGCTATATCGTCTACAGAGGCAGAAATAATAGCAGCTTGCGAAGCCGCCAGAGAGATTATTTGGCTTAGACGGATCGTCAAATTTATGCAGGCTAACACTCTGGTAGAGAGTACGCCACTGTACATAGACAACGAATCCGCCATAAGATTGGCTTATGATCCACCTTATGAAACGCACCAGCGTACAAAGCACATAAAGCTGAGACATTTCTTCATAAGGCAGTGTGTCCTAGAAAAGGATATAAGAGTTGAGAAGGTTGATACAAAAGATCAACTAGCAGACTTTTTGACTAAGCCGCTATTCAAGCCGAGGCTTTCGGAGCTGTGTAAGCTAGCTGGAATATACGGATAATGAACAGTTGCTTCAGAGGAGAGGGAATGTTAAGAAAGAAGGTCACATATAATTTTGAATTATATTGTCTATTATTCTAATATGTTGTATCCTAGCAACTGTTAGTATTGTATTGTGAAAAATAGACTCGAAAATAAACGATTGTCGTAAGCAGAAATAAGTTCCTTTTATTCTCGCTAATATCTTAAAGATGATATATGATCCAATATAAATGATAATCTAATACCCCCCTAATACAGCACTAGCCTCTGTCGAAGCGTCTCAAATTCGCAACAAGGCGAACGAATTTTTAAATTCTCTGAAGTAATATGTGCGTTAATGCTTTGGAGTTAAGGTTGAATTTGTCGCTTCGTCCACGTTCGTAACTAAGATTTCATAACTGGTTATGAAAAAGGAATTATTTTCACTGTTTCATAACCAGTTATTAAACAAGACTTTTTTTCCATTTTCATAACCAGAGCCTCTTAGTCATGTATAGTCTCCTGGTACTTTTTTTCCCTAGAACAATGATTTGTACATCTTTTAAAACGTAGATAACAATGCTATACAGGTGTAACAAAAATAAGTGATAATACTTTAGGGTGTGTACGTGTTCCTTGTAGAGAGTTCACTGTGAAAGTAGCAGCGCTGAAAGACCAACATTTTTTTTTCACTTTTGTATGGGGAAACTCGTGACGCTTCGGGCCCTTGCCCATACAAAAGTGAAAAAAAATATTTTTGTCTTTCAGCGCTGCTACTTTCACAGTGAACTCTCTACAAGGAACACGTACACACCCTAAAGGTATTATCACTTATTTTTGTTACACACTGTATATAGTGGCCATGTATAGTCTCCTGCTACTTTTTAACCGACTTCCAAAAAACGAGGAGGTTATATGTTCGGCTGTGGATATATTTTTTTTTATTATTTTTTTTGTATGTTCAACGATTACTCCGCCGTTTGTGAACCGATTTTCGAAATTTTTGTTTTGTTGTATTAGGTTTCACTCCAATTTGGTACCATGTTCACAAAAGTGGTGACCTGATGATGGGATCCATGAGTAATCGAGGGAACTCCTCAAAATTTATATAGAAACATATGGTGATTTTGGTTTTATGTGAAGTGTACTAAGAATATGCTACCAAAAAGTCAAATATTCGGTCAAGGTATACCATGGTTTCGAAGATGCTGAGAGAACTCCTGACTCCTTATAGATACACGTTTGGTTATACATGACTAAGAGGCTCTGGTTATGAAAATGGAAAAAAAGTCTTGTTTAATAACTGGTTATGAAACAGTGAAAATAATTCCTTTTTCATAACCAGTTATGAAATCTTAGTTACGAACGTGGACGAAGCGGAATTTGTTATGTTCAGTTTTGATAATTCGCATCGTTGCGCTTCGACTCTGCGCTAATATAAATTGACCCTTAGGGCCAACGCTAAAACTCCGCGGGCGCACGCTTGCGTGTGTATAAATGAAAAATAGTATGGGCAGCGCAGGCGCGTATGTATGGGCTACGACGCTGCCCATACTATTTTTCATTTGTACACACGCGAGCGTGCGCCCGCGCGAGTTTTAGCGTTGGCCCTAAGGGTCAATTCAGCCAGCAACGCGACGCGTAGATGCATTTCTAAATTTGTACTGAATTGACAAATTTCAATTGCGTGAGACGTCTTGCGTCAAATTTAGAAATGCATCTACGCGTCGCGTTGCGTGCTGTATTAACCCTAAGAGCAAGTCCACAAGGCACGTTGCGTATAAACGCAGCGCTCCCGTTGCGTTGTTTCACATACAAATAACCACACGGCGCGCTGCGTCGTCGCAACTCGCAAAGCACACAATATGACGGACAGCAGCCCCCGAGACCTGAAGCGGAAGCCCCCTTCCGCTTCAGGTCTCGGGGGGGGGGGGGGGGGGGGGTCTTATTGACGTTAATGAGTAATGACGCAGCGCCCGTGTGGCCGGCTGTGCGTCAAACTGCAGCGCTGCGTCGACGCAACGCGCCATGAGGCTGGCTCTAAAAGTAAGTATTTTGACTGTAGATCGCATGTAGAGCATGGTAGAGCGGCGCCGCGGCCGCAGATACGATGCAGTGGCAGTTTGATATCGTGTGTGTGTGTTGTGTGACAATAATATTATAATACGGTGGAACAAAATAAAGTGATAATACTTTTTGTATAGGAATTATATTTTATTTATTGTAATATTAATTAATTACTTATTTATTGAAGTATAAATACAACTGAGTATTTTGTAAACATTTCAAGTGTCTTCTCGGTAGTCGGTACCATTATTGATACCTAACTAAAAGTGACATAAAAAACTTTATGGGCGCCCTATAATTAGGGCCAACGTTAAAACTCGCGCTGGCGCACGCTCGCGTGTACTGTACAAACGAAAAATAGTATAGGCAGCGCAGGAGCGTGCGACGGAGGGCGGACGCGGGCGACGGACGCGGGCACGCTCGACGGACGGGCGGGCACACGCCGCGGGCGCACGCTTTTCGCAATCGACGTTGTTTCCGTTGACGTCCTTTTGCGAAATAATAAATTAGTAAATGGTAATCTACTGGACACAACTCAGTACACGCTCGAGATAAAAATTATATTTATTAGCAGCGCTAAATGAGACGGGATGGGCGCACGCGACGGGTGCCCGCTCGTACGCGGCGGTCTCCCGACAACATGTTCGAATTATTTTTCAGTTTAAGATAGTAATTACCTAGGTTCCTACACAAAAATTTACTTTAAAATATTTAAACAAAAAAAAAATTTTTTTTAGTAAATTTACTACTAAATATTGAAACACTAAAAAATAGAGTAAAACACTAAAAAATATATAAATAAATAGTAAATTTACTACAAAATATTTAATTTCTAAAAAATATTTTTTTGTATTTAAATATTTAGTAGTAAATGTACTATTTATTTATATATTTTTTAGTGTTTTACTCTATTTTTTAGTGTTTCAATATTGAGTAGTAAATTTACTAAAAAAAAATTTTAAACAAAAAAATTTTTTTTTGTGTTTAAATATTTTGAAGTACCTACATTTTTGTGCAGGAACCTAGGTAATTACTATTCTAAACTGAAAAATAACTCGAACATGTTAAATATTTTCGTATGAGAAAATGATTTTGGTATTACGTTTGTATGAAAAATTCCAAGGGTACCCGGCCTCTTAAGGATTTCAGTATTTTTAGGATATCACTGTCGTCAACTGTCGAGAATTTAAAAGTTGATGAGCAAAAAGGCTGAGAATATGGTAGGGACGAGGTAGGTGCAAGTACAAAATTAGTTCCCGGGATATCGAGGAAAAAATTATTAAGGAGGTAAGGGTCTGACAGATGGTGGGGCAATACAAAATCAGAACTTAGTTTGCACACGTTAGTTTGTTCTTTGAGATGCTTCCACATCACACGGGAGGACTTAGTATTTGAATTAATGTAATTTTCAAAGTAAGCCTTTTTCTCCCGGTCTAGTGCAAGTGCCACCTCTCGCTTAAGGTCTTTGTAGTATGTGACGTGAGTGTCTATTTTTGTTTTACGAGCTCGTTTTTGCGCATCGTCGCGCTTCCTCATTAACATTTTAATATTATGTGTAATCCAGGGATATTGGCTTTCACGAATGTATATAGTTTTATGAGGCGCCAATATATCATAGGCCCACAACAAGCTACTACTAAACACATCCACCATTTCGTTAACATCAGACAATTATTTTATAGAATTCCAGTCAATGGTGTTCATAACGAATTCAAAGTCACCTTGATCAATATCTGTTAAAGGTCGATACGAAATTTTTTTTGCTGGATTTTTAATTTTAGGAAGATGTAGTCAACCCAGACTCGATTCAGGTCTGCGCTAGTACAGACTAGGTCGAGAAAGGTTTCTCATGGGTGAAGTGGGTGGCCTCAGTAGTGCACTGACGCAACCTGTGTAATGACAGGAATTCATCTAACATTCTGTATTGTGCTGTGTTAGTTTGAAAGTAATTTATATTAAAATCACCAACTAGGCATAGGTAGTCGTAACCGGATAAGGTACTTATCGTTTCACTAATGGCCTGTTTCACCGCTTCCTGATAAGGTGCCCGATAGGGTTATTTGACAGATTTTCCATACTCCATCTGTCAAATTAAGTGGTGGATAGCCTTATCAGGAAGCGGTGAAACAGGCCCTAAGTTCGTCTAAAAAAATTCTGACTGACAACCAAGGTGGACGGTACGCCGTGCCTAAAAAGACACTTTTGCCACCTGCCCTGAACGAAAGCCACATTTGTTCGACGCTTAATGTTGTTGTATGGTGTTTAATAGTTACTGCATTAAGTCCTTTTTTTATATAAAACCCAACCCCACCGCCTCGGGACCGCACACTTACGTCCCTTGGCGTGTGCCGGAGGTTGTAGCCACGTATACGCGGAGCTCGCCCTTCCTCGCCCGGCCGTAGCCAGGTTTCATTAAGTGCAACTATATCAAAGTTGTACCTACTTAAGGCTACCACAAGCTCATCGTGTTTTGAGCCCAGAGATCCTGGATTAATGAAGCCAATTTTTACATTTCTTGGATTAAACATCAATATAAAGCAATATATTAAAGAGATAACTAATAAGTAGTAATGTTACGCACAAAGACCGAAAACGCTCAGTGAGCGAAAAAATGGCTCACAACGCGTTGTGGTAATAGTGAAACGGCCACGACGCGAAATTCGCATCGTGGCCCTAGTGAAAACGGCCACGACGCGTTCTGGTAATCACAGAAATATCACAAAGCGAAATTCGTGTCGTGGCTGACGTGCTATTAGACCACAACGCGTTCTGGTAATCGAGAAAAGCCATGACGCGTTCTGAGCATTTAAAAACAGCCACGACGCGAATTCGTGTTGTGGCCCTAATGAAAACGGCCACGACGCATTCTGAAACCAGGACGTGTTACGCAGGAGTAATTTTATAACGCCCAAGTGTGTGCGCAATACACAAGAGCACTCTGGTTTCAATGAAACTAGGCCAGATACGCAGGGGTTATTTTAAAGTGCCCAAGTGTGGCATGACGCGTATGGCCATGCTCTTGTGTATTGCGCACACACTTGGGCACTATAAAATAACTCATGCGTACCTGGCCTGGATTCATTGAAACCAGAGTGCTCTTGTGTATTGCGCACACACTTGGGCGCTATAAAATTACTCCTGCGTAACTGGCCTGGTTTCATTGAAACCAGAGTGCTCGTGTATTGCGCACACACTTGGGCGCTATAAAATTACTCCTGAGTAACTAACCTGGTTTCAGAACGCGTCGTGGCCGTTTTCATTAGGGCCACAACACGGATTCGCGTCGTGGCTGATTTTAAATACTCAAAACGTGTCATGGCTTTTCTCGATTACCACAACGCGTTGTGGTCGAATAGCACGTCAGCCACGACACGAATTTCGCTTTGTGGTATTTCTGTAATTACCAGAACGCGTCGTGGCCGTTTTCATTAGGGCCACGACGCGAATTTCGCGTTGTGGCCGTTTCACTATGACCACAACGCGTTGTGAGCCATTTTTTCGCTCACTGAGCGTTTTCGGTCTTTGAGCGTAACAGTAATATTATGTATATTGTGTGTATAGTTATGGAAAGTTCGAAACTATTATATTTTGTGTAAAATTTTAAACGGGCCGCTATACGGTGGCTGAAGGGGTCGACGAACAGCATCATCTCGTAAATAGATGTGCGAGGCTGAAGGTAAATCCTTAAAAATAAAATTGGATTTATTCCCGTGACGAGAAGCAGGTGTCGGTCGAATTGAAGACATATGCTGGCAAAGCCGCGTCACGAAATCAGCAGGATCGCTGGAGGCAACAGGATGAAGAGGCGGAACTACTAATTCGCCCGGAAGACGCAGAGTTTCACCATAAAGCATCTCCGCGGCAGATGATCCAATATCTCTTTAAAAGCAGAACGGCTGCCCAACAGTGCCAGGGGCAAGGCAGTAACCCAGTCGCCACCGTGACACATGATGGAAGCCTTTAGTTGTCGATGAAATCTCTCGATCATTCCATTCGCTTGTGGATGATAAGCGGTGGTTCTGATGGGCTTTGTGGCAAAACTCTGCATCAACCTACGAAACAAATCCGACTCAAATTGAGTACCTTGGTCTGTCGTAATGGTCGATGGTACACCAAAGCGCGAGACCCACTCACGGACAAAAGTTTCCGCTACCTCCACCGCAGTTATGCCTTGCATTGGCCAGACCTCGGGCCATCTAGATACCCGGTCAATGGCGGTTAGGCAATAACGCCAGCCTTTGCAGGGCGGAAGAGGACCAACTATGTCAATATGCACATGCAAAAATCGGCCAGTCGGAGTGTGAAATTGACCAAGTGGAGACGAATTGTGTCTCGACACTTTACTGCGTTGACACGCATCGCATGCACGAGCCCACTGCCGGCAATCTTTGTTAAGAGACGGCCAGACATAGCGATCAGCTATGAGGCGAGCCGAACACTTAATGCCAGGGTGGCTCAAATTGTGAATTTTATTAAACACTAAGCGACGTAGATCCACTGGAACATAAGGACGAGGCTTGTCAGTCGAGAAATCGCAGAACAAAGAGAAACCAGTACCCGGTACGCTAATTTTCGAAAGCTTTAAACTGGAATTTTCCAGAAGTTGGGGCAACTCTTTGTCTGTCTCTGCGACTTGGCAAGTGCCTCATACTCCTGCTCCAGGGATATCGCCTCGACTCGCGACATAGCGTCTGCGACAAAATTGTCCTCCCCGCGAATATATCTGATATCAGTCGTGAACTGACTGATAAAAGACAATTGATTCAGCTGTGGTGGAGGGAGCTTTTCGCGACGTTGTACGAAAGCGTACAGCAATGGCTTGTGGTCCGTGAAAATGGTCACGTGTTGGACCTCCACGATGTGCCGAAAGTGCTGTACACTTTCGTACACGGCCAAAAGTTCGCGATAGTACGCTGGCCACTCACACTGACGAGGGGTCAGTTTTTTGCTAAAAAATGCCAGCGGTAACCATTGCGCATCGACATGTTGCTGTAAGCAAGCACCGATATGCACACTCGATGCGTCGGTAAATAAACCGAGAGGTGCATCGGCGACGGGATGGTGGAGCATTGTTGCAGACGAGGGACTCTTCTTACACTCTTCGAAATTTCGAAGAAGTTCTGGTGACCAAGGATATGGCTTCGAGCCTTTACCCTTGGTAGCAACCAGGGCGTCAATGAGAGGCACCTGAAACTTGGCAGCCTGGGGAACGAAACACCTATAATAATTAAGCATGCCGAGAAAACGGCGCATCCCCTGGACATTTCAGGGGGCTTAAAATCTAAAAGTGCCTGGACACGTTCCTGCGGGGGACGAGTGCCATCAGCACCTGATGTGATAACCAAGGAACTTTACCTCGCTGACACCCAGGATGCACTTGGAGGGGTTCAACACTACACCATACTCCTGGAGACGCCCAAAAAGTGTGCACAGGTGCTCTCTGTGAGTACCCTCATCTGGTGAAAAGATAAGGATATTGTCCACATATGGGAAGCAGAAATCAAGACCCCGAGTGACCTAATCGATAAAACGCTCAAAAGTTTAACCAGCATTTCGTAGACCGAAGGTCATAAACGGAAATTCGAAGAGGCCAAACGGAGTCGTGATGGCTGTCTTCGAAATATGGTCCTTGAAGACTGGGATCTGATGGTATGCTTTCACCAGGTCGAGGGTACTGAACACCTTGGCTCCAGCGAGGTTATGTGTAAAGTCATTGATGTGCCTGACGGGGTACTTATCAGGAATGGTCCTGGCGTTCAGGGCGCGATAGTCGCCACAAGGACGCCAGGAATTATCCTTTTTGATGGTCATGTGCAAGGGAGACGACCAGGCGCTCTTAGGTCTTGCGATGCCCCTACGTACCATATCCTCGAATTCTATTTTAGCTGAAATCAATTTCTGAGGCGCTAAACTACGAGGGCGGCACGAAACTGGCGGACCATCAGTAGTTTGTATGTGATGCACAGTATTGTGCTTAACGACCCTGGGCAAACCAGGCGGCCGGGTGATATCCGGGAATTCGGCGGAATAAAGTCGGAATTACCAGCGACGATGGCTTTGACACTGGGCTGCTCGACAGACGCGCAGGATGCAGGACAAGATAAGCCGGTGATACCGTCTATCAATGTTTTATTGCGACAATCAGGCAACAGGCGATAATGTGCTAGGATATCCGCACCTATTATCGCCCGCTGTGCGTCAGCAACGACAAATAGCCACTCAAAGTCCCGCCGTAATCCTAAATTGAGCCGGAGATTAACTGTGCCAAAAGTTTTGACACTACTTCCGTTTGCAGCTGTAAGCACATAGGTAGTCAGGCGATTCTGCCCGTCTAGGAAGCCAGCTATGGGGGAAGCAGCATAAATCCGACCCGGTGTCAATTAAAAATTGGTGTTTAGTTACCTGGTCAGTAACGAAGAGACGGCGGCTAACTGATGAACAATCAGTCTCCGCCACTACTGATTGCCTCTGGAGTTTTCCGGGGGCGCGGACCAGGTGCACGGCTTAATGCATTTGGCACCTTTGACCCCGAAACGCCGGTGGTACCAGCAAAGTGTACTTGGAGCTGGTGAGTTTGCACGGGAGTTACTAGATATCGACCTGTTCCGGTTGCAGCTACTGGAATGAGGTCGGTCACGTAAGGAGAGGGCATTGACCTGTTTGGTAAGTTCCTCGATCTTACCCATAAGACTTACCAAAAGATTTTGGGAAGGAGGAAGGGAGGGGGAAACACTGGCTGATGGCACAGCTGTGGAGAAAACTGCCGGTGGCCCTGTCAGCTCGGTGATTTTATCAGCCAGATACGCTAGCTGCTCGAGTGACAAATCCGGCTGAGATGCTAAAATAACCTGCACATTTTGAGGCAGCCGTCGTTTTAAAATGTTCTGGTCAGAGAGGGAAACGCCTGCCAAAGATCTCAAGTGGCGAAGGAATTGGGACGGTCTCCTATCACCCATTTCTTCACCACTGAGGAGTTGTCTAACCTTTTGCTCCTCCGACAGTGACAATCTTTTAATAAGCTCAGCTTTGAGAGTTTCATATTGTTTCCCTTTCTCCGGAGGCCGCACCAAAATGTCCTCAATCTCACCTGCATATTTATGGTCGATCTGACCAACAATGTAGCTGTATTTGGTAGAATCAGCCACAATTCCCGCTATGTCAAACTGAGCCTCCACCTGCGCAAACCAGACTGCTGGCTTGTTGGGCCAAAATGGAGGTAATTTCACTGACACCTTACATGTCTCCGACTTCGGCTGAGATCCTTCACCTTCACCGTCTGCCATATTGAGAAAAAGGAATAACTGAAACCGCGAGAAAAGAAAAAATTATTTACCAAATATGTTCCAAGTTAATCTATAAATGGTAACTTAAAAACTAATGACTTATTAATAAAAATTAAAATTATGTTTTGTACAAACAAATATTTACAAAGGAAAGGTTATTTCCCAAAAGCAGCATTCAATCACACATAGAAATGAAGAAATTCAAAGAAATGTGAAACTAAATGTTGTAAAAATAAAAGTTAGTTTGTTTAAATAAACATTCAGAAGTTACAGGCCAAAAACACATGAAATTAATGCAAAAAAAAAACATTAATTGCGCAAAATACATGCAGTACCTGGCGTAAATTGACAATATACTATTATTAGTTATCAGTATAATATATTATGCATAAAATTAAGTTAAACCTGGTAACTGGTAAGAAAACAAAATTAGACTATGTTAATACAATGTCCCGAAAATGTTAGTTAACTCTACGTAAAACATGCCAAAAACTTACCAGGATACGTTTATATACGCAGTATAACTACTCACTAAATGAGGAATTTTCTTAGCTTTTTAATTTGATTATCAAACAGCTTCCATTTTAGTAACTAGATGGCGTATGGGTAGACAACTATCGGTAAAACCAGGGAATACCATTAATACTTGCTACATAACTTGGCAAAAACATGTAAAACTTGATACATTTCAATTTGAAAAAGACACAATAATATTCCAATGAATAGGATAATAAAGTTATAATAACGATGTTTTAGTTAAAACTCGCGGAAGAAATAGCCCTATTTACCATTGTTCACACCAAATGTCACAGGAATAATACATTTTGGTTTTGACAACATCTTACCTGCACTTGTGCAAGATAACAGATATTTAGTGGCTAATATTTTACCAATAATGAACATCAAAAATCCAAATAACACAATTTAGGGAAAATATTAAAAACCACACCGACAATAAAAAGTAGAAGTAGAAAACTCTTTCAGTTATCATGTTTTCAGTTTGACAAGTGCAAGCGTGTTCCTAAGCTGTTACCAGTATACTGGCCTAATTGCTTAGGCCAATGATCGCTTAGGAGTATGATATTTTGATTGATAATACACTTGACAGTACACTGATATTTTTTACAAACACGACCAACATGTAGTCAGTAATGCCAACCTGCAGATAATTTCAAATCGGTGGGGAACCAATAGAAAATTAGTGAGTGTCTACCGTCGCGCCGTCTGGTGGAGATGATAAAAAGAAAACATCCCATTGTCCTATGAAGAAAACCTAACTAATTTACAGTTAAAAGTTCAAAGAAAACGACATAAAAACACTTTTCCCGTAATCACAAAAGTTTGTTTACGTTTTTCTCACTTGACAGATATTGACGTACCACAAATGACGAAAGACCGTTCCGAGCATAGATAATTCGAAATGTTCCGAGGTGTAAAAGTCACAGCCGTCGAGTCAAAAACGAATGTCAAAATATTATGTCACTAGTAAGTACAGCCAACACAATTAACAAAGTGAAAGCGGAAGTAGACAACTGTAGGGCCACACCACCGAATTAATCGTCAGGGAAAAGTTCCGATTGACGAAAATATATGTGGCGAATGGCTTGATCGAAGCTTCTCAAGGGAGATTTTCTCTTGATGGAGTCTTCTTACAATGCCGCGATGAACCGGTTATGATGAATTTCAGCTAGAAGTATGCAGACAAGTTGATTTCCACCCGGAATCCAGCGAAGTGGTCGCGGAACGGCAGCCGGGGTGTTAAGATAAATAGATTAATTTTACTTGTTAGCGGCGAAGATAGCGGCTGATACAGAAAATCTCAAGGCAGCCAGGGGAATGTAGTCCTCGTCTCCGAAGCCCTATGGAATGCGTCGTAGGCGTAGCACGGCAGCAGCACAAAATATTCACCAATGATAGAAATCTAACTTGAACGTACGGCGTCACAACTTCGGGAAATCTAACTTGCACGTACGGCGTCACCACTTTGGGGTCCGTTGGAATGGTAGGCGGATATTGCGAAATGAAACTTCCACCATGGGCGTATATAAGGGGGGGGTCCTGGGGGTCCGGACCCCCCCCATTACTATCCATCTTACTTGTCCAATCGACAATATATTATGTACCTACCGCACCGATTTTAATCGGCGACGTACTTAATATGTGTTTTTTTTTTATTCACAGTATAATAATTTATTATTATACTGTGGAGCGTGTCCATAGGCAGAGAGGTACCGCGATGCCATAAGGGCGATGCGTTCGTAGTTCGACGCAGGGGCGCCGGGAAATGGCTGGCTGGTGGCACCACTGCACAATTCGCCGTGCCCGTGGCGGTGCATTCAAACTATGCAAGGTTAGATGCACCGCCGCCAACCGCACAGACTCACTGGACTGGCGGCGCAGCTTGATTCCGATTTCCGAAAGAAATTATCCGAAGTTGATTTAACAATAAAACGTAAACATTCATTCCGATATTCAAATTTTAAATATTCGGCCAAGTGCGAGTCGGAATCGCGCAAGAAGGGTTCCGTATCGTTATAGAGCAAAATAGGCCAAAAATGGTGTTTTCTGTATGCCCTTAAAATATGTATTAATATTTTATTTTAATTATATTATGTACTAGCTGTCCCGGCAAACGTTGCTTTGCCATAATCTAATATATAAAATTCTCGTGTCACAATGTTAGTCCACGAACTCCTCTGAAACGGCTTTACTGATTTTACCAAATTTTATATGCATATTCAGTAGGTCTGAGAATCAGCTACTGGGTACTTCATATATTGATAAGTGCATTTGTTGAATAAATAATAGTAAATTATTACAACCTGAGACTGACGGCGACCATTGTTTGTGCGACGAGATAGCGATCGACGTTGCCATGGCGACATACTTATTTAGTCATTTCAATAAAATAATATGGGCGAAATACTTTATATTATGGCAAAGCAACGTTTGCCGGGACAGCTAGTATTATATATAAATGTATTTACCAGGCCATATTATTTTATTGAAGTGACTAAATATTATGTATGTTACCATGGCAACGTCGATCGCTATCCCGTCGCGTCGCACAAACAATGGTCGCCATCAGTCTCAACTCTCAGGTTGTAATAATTTACTATTATTTATTCAACAAATGCACCTATCAATATATAAAGTACCCAGTAGCCGTTACTTACTCAATCCAGTCGAAAAGTATCGACATCTGTTGGAATCTTTTGGAGTTAACAGATAATTGTGACTGTCAATTAATTATAGACAAATAACTTGCAATAAAATAAAATTGCGATTATAATTAAAGATCTAAGCTATCCTATCTCTCAAGTTGGAAAAAAGCACACATTTAAAAAAAAGAAACATTAAAATCGGTTAAGTAGTTTAGGAATCCATCGCGGACAAACATCGTGACAGGAGATTTATATATATTAGATTAATAAAGTACATATAAAACTAGCTGTTTCCCGCGACTTCATCCGCGTGGACTTCAGTTTAAAGCGCCCCATGTCAACAAAATTGGTGTCTAAAGCTTTTGTAAAAAAACCCTGGTACCTCTTAAATCAAAACCCCCAAAAACAGCTGTGCAGTGTGCACATAACTTATTTAATTTTTTAAAACTTTATTTATAAAAGTATATATTTTAGCCCCCCAATTACACAACTTTACCCATAAACTATTTATCATTGATAGGTTTAAGGTTACGTCACTGCATAGATAAAGTACTGAGTTATTAATTAATAACGTAAAAAATAAATAACAAACTCAATGTAAGATGATACCACTTCTTATATAAAGACGTTTGAGTAAGCGTCACCGCGATGTAGGAGACGGCATGGCGCCATCTATTATGAATTTTTGGAACTAACTTAATTTGAACAAATTTACGCATTTTCACCTCCTTACAACCCTTTTTTCAGTTAAAAAGTAGCCTATGTCCTTTCTCAGGCTTTAGACTATCCGTGTACAATATTTCATTACAATCGGTTCGGTAGTTTTGGCGTGAAAGCGAGACAGACAGACATACAGACAGACAGACAGAGATACTTACGCATTTATATTAAGTATAGATAGATTTAGAGTATAGATTGAGGATTTTCTGAAAATTTCAAGTGCCTTTGAAGCCTCCCTTAAATATTAATTTTATTATTATACCGGTAACAGAAATACACAATCTGTGAAAATTTTAGATGTCTAGCTATATCCCATATAGCGGTTCTTGAGATACAGCCTGGAGACAGACAGACGGACAGACAACGAAGTCTAGTTAATAGGGTTCCGTTTTTACCCTTTGGGTACGGAACCCTAAAAATACTTTTGATTTCCTAAACACGTTACCTATTTGCTGCTGCGGAACCCTTCATGGGCGAGTCCAACTCGCACTTGGCCGTTTTTTTACGTTAGGGACCCCCCCCTTATCAAAGCTATATATACGCCCGTGACTTCCACATTACATTGAACTCCACTATAATATAATATTTACAAAATACGTGTTCACAAAATTAACATCTAAAATCTAGCTGAATTCTTAATACCATTTTTCTATCTAAATTTTTACATTTGTCTGTCAATCCAATTGTCTTTTTAATAATGCTTTTTCTCTCCAGCCTAAATTCTAAAAATAGGATATATTATGCGATATGGACATATGAACAAGGTTGATGATAACAAATTAACAAGCATTAGTATTAATTAAGATTAAGCTAAAAGGTGCGACAGAGACGCCACAGTTTTATGGCCAAGGTACTTACAATAGTGTATATTATAATATTATTATTTAAGTATAATTGATTGATTGCACATAGTATATTGAATAGATTTAATTTATAATAAATAGAACGACATAAAATAATTAAAAATAACTTTACATACAATAATCTCAATAATATTATACATAAATAAGTGTCATAATAATGTAATAATATCATACTAATAGTAATATTGCCGTGTACTGTACTTTTTGCTGGATTATCCAGTGAACTTTAAACTACAGGAAGAGTAACTCCGTCAAAAAAAGTGCACCAAATGGCTACAAAATGTGACCCGAATACATGCACATTTATGCATGTGTTCGGTACACATTTTTCGTGTATATATACTCGAGTGACGTTTAACCAGGTTGACATGATGATTATTGTCACACTCATTTTACAATTTGTTTACTTTTGGTTTATTTACTTTTTACGTAGCTTTTTACAAAATTTTCGTTGTTAAAATGCCTAAATGCCCTGTGAAATGGTGTAGAAGTCATACAGATACGACTTTTAATACAGGAATAACCTTTCAAGTTTCATCAGTAAGTGATTTTTTTTTAAATTATGCTTAGGTAAAGTTCTTGTATTTTTTCCGACCCAAAAACATGCCCAAAAAGATGGTTTATTTAAGTTGGATGCCAGGGTATTTGCGTAAAATTAAGCTGGTCTCTTTGTGTTTATCTTACTAAGTTTACATGTTATTGTAAAAATGCAATAATCAAAAAATAATATATTTACAAAATTTTTACAAAGTCGCCATGGACAGTGTTATGCAAGATGTAACAATTTAATCATAATTCATAACCGGGGGTCTGACTGACATCAGTATGGAGTATCTTATTTTTATAATCATGCCGTTCGTACTTCGTTTAGTAAGAGTGTTTTCACACGAGACACGACCCGACACGACAAACTGCGGTGACGATTCCGTGCGCCATACATTTCTATGTACCGTTTTCACACGGAACGACACCGCACAGCACGACACACGATTTTGAGACGACAATCCGCTATGTCGTCACGTTTTTTAGCACAGATAAAAAAATTACAAAGATATTATGAAAGTTGTCTGTGGTTCATTGATTCAGTTTGAATTTTGAACCAGGCCACTAAAATTACTGCCTTAAATAATATTATATGCCCCGCGTACCACTTGACGTTAGAAAGGATCATCAAACTATCTTTTAAAATTATATTGTACAAAACCCAACAATAGATGACATAATATTTTTAAGTACTAATGGCTGGTTTACACGTACTAAGTTGATAAGTAGTTAACTTAATTTTAAATTTGTAAATTGTAAACACAAAATTTAGTAGCCAATAGCAAGTTAAAATTTAGTTAAGTAAGTATAGGGTCATAAGTTAAAATTTAGTTGACCATTTATCTACTTATCACGTGTAAACCAGCCATAAGTGAATGCGGTGTCGTCGCAGAAATCGTCGCTCGTGTGAAAACGTTCAAACGACACGGTTCATAGACAATTTATATTTGTCTATGAACCGTGTCGTGTCGGGTCTCGTGTGAAAACGCCGTAAGAAACGAACTGAATTGGATGCCGAGCCAGATTACTCGTTTATGTAGCATACACTTTAATAGTCATGATTAGGGAATGTGTTTTTACGCGAATTATCATATTTAGACTGTGAAATCCCAAGTTTTATTTTAAATATTTTTCCATATTTTAGGGTTTTACAAAGATAAGTCCATACTTTACAAGAAAATGTCACAATCGTCCATGTTTTCACTAAAATACAAAAAAAAATACGTTCCCGCCACCATGCGGCTGCGTATTTCGTTCCTCTCGCGTTTTATATTATTATTTATTATATTTTTTCGGTATTCTGTTTTCAAAGAAGATTATTGAAGAAATAGAAAATAAAGTTTCAGCTATGCTGAAGGTCATGTTACTGACATGGCTAAACAAAAACTGAAGCAAAAAAATATCGTGAATTGTGAGTTGTGACGTGCAGGGATCATTTAGCCAATATTAAGCGAACCCAAGACGATCATTTTTTTAAATGAAATAAGGGGGCAAACGAGCAAACGGGTCACCTGATGGAAAGCAACTTCCGTCGCCCACGGATACTCGCAGCATCAGAAGAGCTGCAGGTGCGTTGCCGTCCAAGCGCTATTTCACGCCGGTTTTCTGTGAGCCCGTGGTATTTCTCCGGTCGAGCCGGCCCATTCGTGCCGAAGCACGGCTCTCCCACGTCAAATCATGCAGCATGACGTGCGTTACGTGCTGTCATGGTTACAATATTATGATCAGCATGTCATGCAAGTTGTACAGTTAATACTGTCACATATGTTTATTCCCAAACCATTTATGCATAGGCAAAGCCAGTATAGCATATTTCTGGCCTACCAAATATGCAAAGGCAAAGCCAGCATAGCATATTTCTGGCCTCTATCTCTTTGTTAACTGTCACGAGTGACTCTTTTCTTACCTATAACACTAAAACAACGTTTAATTTTTGGATTTTTATACTCCATATTTTTTCCATATTTCTATTTAATACTCCATATTTTTACATATTTTCGATTTTTTAGTCCATATTTTATGTACATATTTTGGATTTTTAGTACATATTTTTCCGGGCCCTATTCATGATATATTTTGTATGAGTAATGACAGAAAATTAAAGAGATTACGAAAATCTGCATCTGTACCGTAATTTTTTTATTTCAATTCTGTACTAGGCTGCTATTTATGTATCCGGAACTGGCCACTTACAAGAACAATATTCAAAAAGTAATTACAACATTTGAAAATAGAACTCTTTGGTTGAAGAATACATTTTGTTTCATGGGACTGTCAATTATTTTTCCATTGTGGCGTCATTTTGAAAATTGCGTGTGTTCATTTGCCATGGATTTAACGCGTGAACATTTTAGTGCAATGATTTACTACGATTTTCGGCGTGGGCTAAATCAACAACAGTGCTTTATTCAACTCACCGCAACTTTTGGAGATGAAGCACCATTAAAAACCACTGTTTATCACTGGTACAGTGAGTTTAATCGTGGGCGGTCTATTCTCACGGATGAAAATAAAGAAGGTCGCCCAAAAACAGCTGTTGTCCCACAAAATATAGATGCTGTGCGGGAACTAATAATGCGTGATCGTCATGTTAGATAGATATTACACGAACATTTGGCTGTAAAAAAAATATGTTCGCGTTGGATTCCGCACAACTTGACAATCGATCAAAAACGGTCTCGTGTCGATTGGTGCAAAAAAATGATAAAAAAATACAACCGTGGTACGTCAAAAGCCGTTTATAATATCTACACAGGTGATGAATCTTGGATCTATGCATATGACCCCGAAACTAAACCTCAATAAATTTAATTAATAAACCTTACTAAGAATCTTAAGTAAAAGAACTAATATAGTACCCAGTTTTTATATGGATGTGTATAATATTATGTACTTATGTAAGTGTATGTATAATAAATATGTATATTATGTAGATATTATATATAAGTATATGTATATTATGTATAATATTATATTTATATGTTATTATAATTATTATATTATAATATCATATGCCTAGTATTCGTTATTATCTTTATCAGTATTTATTGTATATTTAATTATGTATTTCCTAAATGTGTGTTCTTAATCTTTTTTTCTACACAGAAAGCACCGTTTTAGTTTTGTCTCTGTTACCACCCAATGGTTGACTGGTAGAAAATGCCCTATGGCATTAAGTCCGCCATTGTACATTGTACAAAAAGTGTTAAATAAATAAATAAATAAATAAACAACAGTCAACGGTGTGGGTGTTCCAAGATGAGCCGAAACCAACAAAAGTTGAGTAACTTTTGTTGGTCACGAGTCGTGCAAAAAGTACTTTGAAGCAAATGGTCGCCTGTTTTTTTGGAATTAATGGACATGTGGCTACAGTGCCATTAGAGAATCGTAAAACGGTTAATTCTGAATGGTATACGACCATTTGTTTACCAGAAGTCTTTGAAGAAATAAGAAAGGACAACCGACAACGCAGAATCATATTACATCACGACAATGCTAGCTGTCACACCTCAGCTGAAACAACTCTGCAATTCTCTATGTAAACTGTACAGATCTGTTGTAAAAACTGTGCAGTTCTCTACGAAAACTGTACAGATATTTTCATAAAACTGCGCAGTTCTGTATAAAAACTGTGCAGTTTTCTATGAAAACTGTACACATCTTTTCGAAATACTGCGCAGTTTTGTGAAAAAACTGTGCAGTTCTGTATGTAAACTGTACAGATCTGTTGTAAAAACTGTGCAGTTTTCTACGAAAACTGTACAGATATTTTCAAAAAACTGCGCAGTTCTGTATAAAAACTGTGCAGTTTTCTATGAAAACTGTACAGATCTTTTTGAAACACTGCGCAGTTCCGTAAAAACTGTGCAATTCTCTATGTAAACTGTACAGATCTGTTGTAAAAACTGTGCAGTTTTCTACGAAAACTGTACAGATATTTTCAAAAAACTGCGCAGTTCTGTATAAAAACTGTGCAGTTTTCTATGAAAACTGTACAGATCTTTTCAACAAACTGCGCAGTTCTGGGAAAAGCTGTGCAGTTCTGTGAAAAACTGTGCAGTTCTCTATGTAAACTGTACAGATCTCTTGTAAAAACTGTGCAGTTCTCTTCGAAAACCGTACAGATCTCTTCAAAAAACTGTGCAGTTCTGTGAAAAAACTGCGCAGTTCTGTGAAAAACTGTGCAGTTCTCTATGTAAACTGTACAGATCTCTTGTAAAAACTGTGCATATCTCATGTTTTCTATGAAAGTTATACATGTCGTAACCGGTCATGAATACGGACACGAAACGAAGCGCAAGTGCGCCACCAAGCGGCGAATTGGTGCAACGTAGTTTTGGCGCGCTTCGACAGAGTCGTAAAGCTCTGGTGAGGCGGAGCGCCTCTCACTTTCGCTCCAGCCGTCGACCAGTAAACTAGTGCTTACGGAACTGTCCTACGTTTCGCTTTGTGTCAGTGTATAGTGTAATGTACAGTGGAGTGTTGAGTGAATAGTAATAATTGTGTACAGTGTTATAACTGAGTGATCTGATTTCAAGACAATTAATAAACAACTTGATTTTACAAGTTTTGTTCTTTTGCACGATACCCATCTAAGCCCACAATGTCTGAAGGTTCTGACCTAAATCCTGACCCTCCGACATCAGAAGTGGGATCAAATCGTGCAAAAGAGGCAAATAACCTTGATAAAAATGAAGATCGATGGCGGTTACTTTTTGAAATTCAAAATCAACAAATTCGTGAATTGATACAAACATTGAAGACACCAGCTGTGAGTAATAACGTTATTTTGCCAGAATTCAATCCAGATAGGCAAGACGCGGATGCGCGATCGTGGTGTGCAACGGCCGATCTGTGTTTGGACTGTAAGAAATTAAATAAATTATTTGTCCTAAATAATATTCATCAACACTTATTTGACACTTGACTAATACTTATCATTGACGGATGTTATTAGTTTGACATCCGTCAATGATAGACCGGAAGTACAGAATATTTAATAATTATTATTTTAAATCCGGAAGTCCGCCATGTTGATGAATAATATTTCAGACCGGAAGTCAAGAGACTATTTTAATATTGGTAACTGTAATGGCGGGGTAGCATTGGGGAGACGAGATCATTCGTTTTTGATCAGCCAAGCTGAGCAGTTGTGCTTAAATACTAATTTCCATGTTATTGGAGTACCAGTAGTATTAAGTTATACAGTGTGGAAATATAAATTTTAAATATTGAGTTTGAAGTGTTATTTCTACTATTAAGGATCCTTCATATCTCAGAAGCGGGATTTGCCCACGATAAAAAGGTATGTAAATAAAATAACATTTAAATTTTCATTATTTTATTTTACTTATTAATTTATTTTACCCTATTTTTCTATTAATTTTTCGCAATGCAAGTACATATTTTTGTGTACTACTTAGTGGTTTTGTTTTTTCTTTCTCTAGAACATTAGATTACAATTTATGTTTATTTTTTTTATTTAATTATAAGAAGTTTTACCAAATAGTGGATGATTTAAGATTATCGTTCCATGATTCATGTCCATTAGTAATTAAATGTATTAACGGTTATATTTATTTATTTATTATTATCAATAATACGCATGCATTTTACAAATAAAATTCCATTTATATACATAATAATGTGACTGACGTTTATAGTTTTATTTCAATGAGTAATTATTTGATTTTATATGGTACAGTTATCCAGTTCTTGTTTAAATATTCTTGCAAGTTAAAAGTACAATATTAACATTCTATTTACAGTGAAATATATTATACTTAGGTATTACTACAGTGATCTAGAATAAATAAAAATTTTAAATCAGTTAAATTAATGTTTTTCTTTATTTTTTTTTCTCGTTCGAGGTAATTGCGAAATGCCAAAACGCAAGCGTCGTGACCAGACTCCCAGCGCACCCCGGAGTCGCTCACGAGAGACTGGATCGCCGGGTACGCGGCGCAGGAGGCATGAGCGGGCAGGTACGACAACCAGTCGAATGTCTCGACAAAGGGAGTCGACGACAAGGCGAAGAGAGTCAAGGTCGAGGCGAAGAGAGTCTAGATCCAGTAGACGTCGCAGTCGGTCAGCTTTCAATGAAGGACACTCTCCAAGCGCTGCGCCGAGGTATGCAGAATCAGAAACTCATTTTCTTCATAAATTTATTAACGCCATGAATAATTTTAAGAACGGTACCGAACGCGAAAATTATCCAGTACTTAACAATGTCATACCCGAGTTTGACCCGTTATGTAAAGAGCAATCAATTGATTCCTGGCTAAATAAGGTGGAAGAGTGCGCACAAATATACAACTGGGATGATAAACATATTATTCATTACGCTTTACCAAAGTTAACTGGAGTCGCGAAGTCTTGGTACCAGGGCCTACCAACTTTGCTATACTCTTGGCCAGAGTGGAAAATAAAGCTTAGGGAGTCTTTTCCATCTCGTCAAAATTACGCCGAATTGTTAACAGAAATGTTACAAAAACGAGCACGGTTTGGCGAATCGCTCGAACTTTATTACTACGCAAAAATGAATCTACTCAATAGATGCGAGATTAATGGAAAAAGAGCTGTTGATTGTTTAGTTTTCGGTATAGAAGATAGAGGTGTTAGACTAGGAGCGCAGGCAGCAGAATTCAAAGAACCAGAGCAAGTACTTAACTTTTTGAAGTCTGTTAAGGTCGGTCAAGACAAGCAGTCCGTTGAAAGCGGTAGTAAGGATAGGCGTAGTAAAATATCAAATAATGTTAATTTAGCTAGTCATAATAAATTGCCGAAAGATAATAAATTTGATAACGTTACGTGCTATAATTGTAATGAGAAAGGTCATACATTCTACCGTTGCACTAAGCCTAGACTACGTTGTAATAACTGTAGACTAATTGGACATTCAGCTGCTGATTGTTCCAAGACGAATCAGAGTAATAACGAGAGTACTAGTAAAAATATTTTAAAAGTAGAAGGAGTCGCGGATACCAGCTCAAAATATAAAATGCCTATAAAAATTAATGAGACCGTGTTGGATGGATATGTTGATTTAGGTAGCGAAGGTACTTTGATTCGTTTTAGTAATGCTCAGCAGCTGAAATTACAATGGGATTCATCGTCAGGTACTACGTTAAAAGGTTTTGGTGGTATCCCTTACTGTCCAATTGGGAAGACATTATGTACGATAAAAATTCAGGGCATTGAAGAAAGGGATGTAGAAGTACTTATTGTAGATGATTATTTATTAGGCGCGCCATTGTTGATTGGACACACGTTTACGGAAAGGCCTAGTATTAAAATAATCAAAACTGGTTCTGATGTTGTATTTGAAAGGATACAACCTCTAGACACAATTAAGCTTCCGCTTATATGTTCTGCTGGTATTGAAATTAATTCTGGTGAAATTAGTGCTCTTCCCGTTACATGTAATCCAGTCTACACGGGGCGCATATATGTTCAAGGTAGTTTGAGAGGTCGTGAAGGTAAAGAATACTATTTATTGCCGGGTGAATACGAATTGACTGACGACATAGGGTACGTGTTTATTCAAAATATTAGCAAAGACAATATTAAATTTGATAAGGATATGCTCGTGACCCGTAGTTATGCTATTAAAAATAATACTTTAAATATTTGCAAGATTGATGTAAGTTGCTGTCAAAATGAATTAGACGAATCAGAATTAAAATTTAGTAACAATTTATCACAACAGCAAGTAACTACATTGAAAAACATACTTGATAAGTACCCTGTGTGTTTTTCAAAAGGCCTTAGTGATTTAGGTTTTTCCAGGGAGTCAGAAATGGTAATTCAGCTGACAGATTCCGATCCTGTAGTGTATAGGCCATACAGATTATCGTACAGTGAGAGGTTGTTAGTCAGGGAAATGATCAATGAGATGCTAAACAGTGGTATCATTAGAGAAAGTAACTCTCCATATGCCAGCCCAATCGTTTTGGTGAACAAAAAGTCTGGAGAAAAAAGGCTATGCGTGGATTACCGCGCACTTAATCGTAAGACTATTCGTGAGCACTATCCTATGCCACGAATTGAAGATCAGCTTGACATGCTTGTAGGTAGTTCTTTGTTTATAACGCTTGATTTGGCGTCTGGTTATTACCAGGTGCCCATAGCTGAATCGTCGCGGGACAAGACGGCCTTCGTTACACCAGACGGCCAATACGAATACTGTAGGATGCCATTTGGACTCGTAAACGCGCCTTCAGTATTTCAGCGGACTATGAATAAAATCATACAAAAATCTCCCGTACGGTCTTACGTACTCCTGTATATGGATGATATCCTTATTCCAGCAAGATCATTTGATGAATCCATGGCCCGTTTGGAGGAGGTTTTATGTCTCTTGAGGGATAGTGGACTCACTCTTAAGTTAAATAAATGTAATTTTTGTTTTGAGAAAATAGATTATCTTGGGTATGAAATAAGTGCTGAAGGAGTGAGGCCAGGATCCATCAAAACAGACGCGATATCAAAATTTCCCGTTCCAAGCAACATTCACGAAGTCAGAAGATTTTTAGGATTGGCTAGTTTTTTCCGAAGGTTCGTCAAGGACTTTGCAATAATTGCTCGTCCCTTGACAAACTTACTGAAGAAAGATGTTGCTTGGAGGTGGGGAACTGAAGAGTCTCAGGCTTTTAGGACATTACAATCTTGTCTGATCGAAAGACCAGTTCTTGCGATTTACGATCCTGAGGCAGAAACCCAGTTACATACAGATGCGTGTAAATTTGGGGTGGCAGGGATTCTCCTTCAAAAAGATCAATCGGGTTCATTTAGAGCAGTCGCTTATTATAGTCGTCAAACTAACGCTGACGAACAGAAGATGCATTCATTTGAGCTTGAAACATTAGCGGTTATTGCTTCTCTAATTAAATTCCGGGTTTATCTATTAGGTATCAAATTTAAAATATTAACTGACTGCAATGCATTACGTACGACTTTAACCAAACGTGATTTAATTCCACGTATCGCGCGTTGGTGGATACAATTTTTAGAGTTTGATTGCGATATAGAGTACAGATCCGGAGAAAAGATGGCGCACGTTGATGCTTTGAGCAGAGGAGCTATTGCGAATGATCAAAATGAATCTCATGTTCTAGACATATTACAGATTAATTCTGAAGATTGGCTTATTACTTATCAGCAGCAAGATGATGAAATAAAGAGAATTGTTAATATTTTAGGTGATTCAAAAACTAGAGAAACAGCTGATATTTTCAAAAACTATAAAATTAAAAAAGGTCTTGTCTATAGGGTTATTGATAACAAAACTGAGCTATGGGTGGTTCCCAATAGTGCGCGATGGCAATTACTAAAAAGTAACCACGACGATGTAGGGCATTTCGGCTATGAGAAAACTTTGTCACGTATAAAAGCTTTTTATTGGTTCCCAAAGATGCGGCGATTTGTGAAAAAGTATGTCTCGGCTTGTTTGGGCTGTGCACACCACAAAGTCCCTGGTGGTTCTTTAGTTAGCGAATTACATCCAATACCAAAAGTGGACATACCTTTTCACACAATCCATGCGGATCATTTGGGACCTTTTATTCGGACTAGACGCGGAAATACTTACATTCTGGTCATTATCGATGCATTTACAAAATTTATAAATATCACAGCAGTGCGAAATACGAAATCTTCCACTACTATTAGGGCACTACGCGAACATATTAGTTATTTTGGTTGTCCCAATAGATTAATTACCGATCAAGGAACAAGCTTTACTAGCAAAGAATTTCAAACATATATTAAGTCTATTGGCGTTAAGCACGTTTACAATGCGGTAGCTACACCCCGTGCCAACGGCCAAGTTGAACGATATAACCGCACTATTTTGGCCGCACTTGGTGCAATGAATCATAGTAGTAATTCCAATGGTGTTTGGGATGAAAACTTGCCACAAATTCAGTTAGGCATAAATACCACCGTACATGCTATTACAAAGAAAACTCCAACTGAATTATTGTTCGGACGTACAGTTGCAAACCCTTCACAAGGTATTTTAAATGATGTAATATTGAATTTTGATGAATCCAATCTTAATAAAGATAATTTAGATAGCGTTAGGGCTGAGGCAAGTGAACGTATTAAACGTCAACAAGATAAAGACAAAGAAAGACTAAATAAACGAAAGTTACGGAAAACAAATTTCGCCGAGGGTGATTTAGTTAGAGTGATTAAGGCATTTTCTGGGGTAGAAGGCCAGTCTAAAAAGCTTGAACCAAAATGTCAAGGCCCTTACAGAATTAAAAAGATACTTCCGAATGATCGATTTGTCATAGAGGATACACCAATTACAAGAAAGGGAAAACGTTACGAAGCTGTTGTAGCAATTGATAAAATATTTCCATGGTTAGTTTTTCAGTCTCCATCATCCTCAGAATCTGATTGTTCCTCTGATGATGGCACTGAAGGAAACAATTGATTGCTTTATGACTACTACCGCTCTAAGAACGAAACGTTTATTAAATTATTTGTTACATTAATTGCATAATTAAGTATTTCAGAAGTGTCTGATTGTAATAGTTGATAAGAAGGTATTACAGGATTTATCTGATTTACAGGCCAGGTAACGGACTTTTCTCAGTTCAAATGTACTGATGTTCATATACAATATGTAGAACTGAGATAAGTTTGGGGCATGTACATCATGATGTAATTAAAGTTGAGTTGATATTTATTAAGTTAAAACAGTGCCAGGTCACGGGCTAAGCCAGGTCACGGGCTATATAACAAACTAAAATGCCAGGTCACGGGCTGAGCCAGGTCACGGGCTCATTTCTCAAGTATTATGTATAGTGCCAGGTTACGGGCTCAGCCAGGTCACGGGCTGCAGTTAAATTATAAAATTTCAGAACAGAATAGTATTCTTTACAGTTTACAGTACAGTACAGACAGTTAAGTTGCATTTATGTATACAAAAATTTACAAATGTTTTATTTTATTATCCAACTATTTATAGAATATAAATTACAGTTTAAATGATGTTTTGCATTATCATAATAATATGATTGAAGTTGGTAGATCTAATTATTGTTATTAATGTTTACTTTATGTATTTGTTTTAGTCTTACATAGTGTACAATGTACATGCTATTATAGTTTATATAAATTATTGTTAACGGTGATTAAATTAATGTCCTAGTGTAATGAATCATAAAGTACTATATTTTAGAATTTAGATATTATCCATGAACGAGTGGACTCGTCTCAGAACGGATGGCCGAGTTGTAAGAAATTAAATAAATTATTTGTCCTAAATAATATTCATCAACACTTATTTGACACTTGACTAATACTTATCATTGACGGATGTTATTAGTTTGACATCCGTCAATGATAGACCGGAAGTACAGAATATTTAATAATTATTATTTTAAATCCGGAAGTCCGCCATGTTGATGAATAATATTTCAGACCGGAAGTCAAGAGACTATTTTAATATTGGTAACTGTAATGGCGGGGTAGCATTGGGGAGACGAGATCATTCGTTTTTGATCAGCCAAGCTGAGCAGTTGTGCTTAAATACTAATTTCCATGTTATTGGAGTACCAGTAGTATTAAGTTATACAGTGTGGAAATATAAATTTTAAATATTGAGTTTGAAGTGTTATTTCTACTATTAAGGAACCTTCATAGGACGGAGATGTTGTCCAAGGCGGGCAACTGATTATGATGTTAAGTAAGGCATTAAAAGGCTCCGCATCGGCATGGCTGCCACAAATTACCTATCCAGGAATTACTTGGCCTCAGTTTAAAGAGTTATTCACGGCAAGATTTGTAACCGTTGAAACTTCTGCTGCTACCCTCATCAACTTGAATAACGAAAAGCCAAAAGAAAACGAGACATATTCCGCCTACGCCAGTCGTCTCATAACGTCGCTGCTCAGCCGATGGAAGAATGTGAGCATAGAACAAATTGCAGTGTCAACTGTGGTCGCTCATTTGGCACAAATTGACAGCCGCCTACAACGACTCGCATTTACAACGGAACTAACAACGCGCAGTCAGCTGCAACAAGAACTGCAGGCCTTTTCGTTTTTAAAACGCAAGGCTCCTGTCGATTCCCGGCATGACGTAACGAACGAGAAACGTATGAAGCAAGAAACGTTTCCGCAAATCAAATGTCATGCGTGTGGCAAGCTCGGACATAAGCAAGCACACTGTCGCACGAAGAAGAATGACACTAAGAAGCCTGCGTCTACTGCTTCTACGTCAGGGGCGGTACAGCGTTCTCCAGCCGGCAACAACGCTATCACCTGCTACAAGTGTGGCAACCTTGGCCACATCGCCAGCCGCTGTACTGCGGGTGAATCCAGCGCTGCTGCAACCCCAACAGTGAAGCGTGTCGACCTGTGTGAAGTCACACCCCCATCTAGTACCTTAAGTCACTTTGGTGAGTGTTTTAAATTCGATTTTGACTCCGGTGCCGAATGCTCATTAATGAAAGAGTGTGTTTCAAATAAATTTAGCGGAAAACGAATTAATAATTTGGTCTCATTAATGGGCATAGGCGATAACAATGTAAATTGTACCTTGCAAATATTAAGTCGAGTAGAAATTAATGGATATTCAATCGAGATTCTATTTCACGTTTTGCCTGATGCCTTTTTGCGTAGTGATATTCTCATAGGCCGCGAGATTTTGAGTAACGGGTTTTCTGTAACGATGAGTGCGACTAACTTTATTTTAACGAAAGATGTAACTGTAAATTACTGTAATTCTAAGAATGTAACGTCGTATTGCAATAATTTTGATACGATTGATACTGACGTACCTGCCGATAAAGTCATTGAACTTGTGGGTATTTTAAAACAATATTCGGATTTCTTCATTATGGGTTTTCCTACTACACGTGTAAATACGGGTGAGTTAGTGATAAGACTAGTGGATTCAAATCGTACAGTACAAAGACGTCCTTACAGACTATCTCCGAATGAACGTGAAGTTATGCGTAATAGAGTGGACGAGCTATTACAAGCGGGAATAATAAGACCAAGTAATTCACCTTTTGCTAGTCCCGCCTTACTAGTGAAAAAACATGACGGTTCGGACCGCATGTGTATAGACTATAGGGAACTGAACGCGAATACTGTACCTGACTGATATCCTCTCCCGCTCATCTCTGACCAGATACCGCGACTTAATGGTGCAAACTATTTCACAAAACTGGATTGCGCTAGCGGATTTCATTTAATACCAGTCCAGTCAGAGTCCATAGAACGTACAGCTTTTATCACGCCGGATGGGCAGTATGAATTTTTAACTATGCCCTTCGGTCTTCGTAATGCGATCTCTGTTTTTCAACGTGCTATTATAAGAGCATTAGGTGATCTTGCTAATCAATACGTCGTGGTATATGTTGACGATATTCTAATTATTTCTGACTCTATTAATCAAGGTTTAGAGAGGTTAAAGATAGTCCTTGATATACTTACAAAAGCAGGTTTCTCACTAAATCTCAAAAAGTGTTCTTTTCTTAAAACTAGAATAGAGTTCTTAGGGTATGAGGTGGAAACAGGTGAAGTTAAACCAAATAAACGGAAAATAGAAGCCCTGTCTGCATTACCCTCACCCCAGTCAATAACGCAGGTAAGACAATTTGTTGGACTAGCCACGTATTTTCGACAGTTTGTGCCGAACTTCTCGCGTCTTATGGGTCCGATTTATAAACTAACCTCAGGAAAATGTCCCTTTGAGTGGACTTCTAAATGCGAGGAGGCACGGCAGAAAGTGATCAAATTCTAACCAATGCACCTGTACTAATGATTTTTGATCCAAAATATCCGGTGGAACTACACACTGACGCGAGTGCTGATGGGTACGGGGCAATATTATTCCAGATTGTAGAAGGTAAGCGTCGCCCAGTGGCCTACTATAGCAAACGCACGTCCCCAGCTGAGTCAAGGTACCACTCCTATGAGTTGGAGACACTCGCTGTCGTCAATGCGGTAAGAAATTTCAGGCAATAATTGCACGGTCGAAAATTCACGGTAGTCACTGATTGTAATTCTTTGAAGCTGTCGCGAACAAAAATTGATCTTACGCCGAGGGTTCACAGATGGTGGATGTTTTTGCAAATGTTCGATTTCGACGTAAATTATAAGGTAGGTAAACAAATGGCACATGTTGACTTCTTGTCTAGAAACTTAATACAGCAGCCGGGTACTTTGAGACGTCCAATAGAAAAGGTGGAGCCAAAGCGAGTTGACATAGCCGAATTATCCAGCAATTGGCTTCATGCAGAACAGCAGCGAGACGAAGAAATTAAGAAATTAATTTCTGATCTCGACCAGGGACAGTTAAGTGATGATATTTCTAAAACTTACGAGGTTAGGTCAGGCATACTTCATCGTAAGATACAGCGGAACGGTAGGACGAAATGCTTATCCATCGTCCCTCGTGCTATGCGCTGGTCGGTCATAAACAATGTTCATGACTCTCTTGTGCATCTCGGATGGGAGAAAACGTTAGAAAAGCTGTATGATCATTATTGGTTCGAGGGAATGAATCGACATGTACGAAAATTTGTTGATAATTGTGTGACATGCAAAATGGCCAAGTCTCGATCAGGTAAGGTACAGGCCGAACTTCACCCTATACCAAAAATTGCTGTGCCGTGGCATACAATACACATTGATGCCACATGCAAGTTAAGTGGAAAGAACGATAGTAAAGAGTACGTGCTTGTCCTGATCGATGCATTTACAAAGTACGTTCTACTATTTCACACTAAAAACATTGACACTAAAAGTAGTATTAGGGCAGTAAAAAATAGCGTAGCACTTTTTGGTGCCCCTTCTCGTATAATTGCAGATCAAGGTCGATGCTTCGCGAGTAAAGAGTTTCAAGATTTTTGTACCAGTAAGAACATCGACCTTCATCTTATAGCAACGGGTTCGTGTCGCGCTAATGGTCAGGTGGAGCGAGTAATGAGCGTGTTAAAATCTATGCTTACCGCAGTTGAATCTGACAAAGAAAAGTCTTGGCAAGATTCTTTAGGAGACGTACAGCTAGCACTCAATTGTTCTGTAAGTCGCGTGACAAAAGCCAGTCCCTTGGAACTTTTCATAGGCAAAGTAGCTCGCCCTTTAGACCTAATGGCAAACGATAGCGAAGAAATAATAGATCTTGACCACGTTAGGCAATCGGCATCCGAAGGCATACAAAAATCGGCTATTTACAATAAGACTCGCTTTGATAGCAGCAAGGCAAACGTGAATAGATTTTCGATTGGTGACTTTGTTTTAATTGAAAATGAGGAACGCAATCAGACGAAACTAGATATTAAGTATAGAGGGCCATTTCAAATAATTGAAGTTTTAGATGGTGACCGATATGTTTTAAGGTCCTTAGCAAATAAGCGCACCTATAAGTACGCGCATGATCGAATTAGAAAGATGCCCGAAAGTCAGGTACCTATTGAGATTGTTGAGGATAACGAGGTTGAGAATGAAGAAATGTTGCCATAGATAAAAGCAGTATTATAGGATTCACATTCACACAAGTGTGGAGACTGTACCAGGATGCTGTAGCCGTAGTCCGGTAGAAATCGGCATCTGCCCTATGGGTAGTCCGTGGATAGGCGGTAGGCAGTAGTTCTGGGTGGTACAGTCGGATCAGGCCGTGTAGCATTGATCATAGAGTCGTAGTGTGACTCGGGCTCTCTTTTTGAGGAGCTATGTGTTTGAGCAGGTTTACAAACCTATGAATAGAGAATGTGGATCCTAAGGCTGTCATTGATTTGTCATTGTTTATTTTGATAAACTTTATTAAAATGATTCTCAAAAGGTACATGATTAAAGTTAGTTGTAGCTTTGTGAATTATTTACTATTAGGATAATTGATTAGTTTGAACTAGATTTAATGTTTTTTGGTAAACAAATCTAATTGCTAAGATAAATTGAAAGGAGTAAAAGTTAGTTTTCATTTCTCTCCATAGTTATGGTAGCAAGTTAAAAGGATGGCCGAGCAGAGACTTTGTCGTTTTCTTTTCGTTACAGATTAACTGACACACAGGGACGTGTGTCGCACAGGATGGCCGTGTCGTAACCGGTCATGAATACGGACACGAAACGAAGCGCAAGTGCGCCACCAAGCGGCGAATTGGTGCAACGTAGTTTTAGCGCGCTTCGACAGAGTCGTAAAGCTCTGGTGAGGCGGAGCGCCTCTCACTTTCGCTCCAGCCGTCGACCAGTCAACTAGTGCTTACGGAACTGTCCTACGTTTCGCTTTGTGTCAGTGTATAGTGTAATGTACAGTGGAGTGTTGAGTGAATAGTAATAATTGTGTACAGTGTTATAACTGAGTGATCTGATTTCAAGACAATTAATAAACAACTTGATTTTACAAGTTTTGTTCTTTTGCACGATACCCATCTAAGCCCACAATGTCTGAAGGTTCTGACCTAAATCCTGACCCTCCGACATACAGATCATTTTGAAAAACTGCGCTGTTCTGTGTAAACTGCACAGATATTTTTGAAAAACTCCGCGGTTCTGTGAAAAAACTGTGCAGTTCTCTACGAAAACTGTACAGATTCTTTCGAAAAACTGTGTCGTTCTGTAAAAAACTGTGCAGTTCTGTGAAAAAACTGTGCAGTTCTCTACGAAAACTGTACAGATCTTTTCCAAAAACTGCGCAGTTCTGTGAAAAAACTGTGCAGTTCTGTATGTAAACTGTACAGATCTCTTGTAAAAACTGTGCAGTTCTCTACGAAAACTGTACATACCTTTAAAAAATCTGCAGTTTTTTACAAAACTCCGCAGTTCTGTGAAAAAAATGTGCAGTTCTCTACGAAAACTGTACAGATTCTTTCGAAAAACTGTGCAGTTCTGTGAAAAAACTGTGCAGTTCTGTGAAAAAACTGTGCAGTTCTCTACGAAAACTGTACAGATCTTTTCCAAAAACTGCGCAGTTCTGTAAAAAAACTGTGCAGTTCTGTATGTAAACTGTACAGATCTCTTGTAAAAACTGTGCAGTTCTCTACGAAAACCGTACAGATCTCTTCAAAAAACTGTGCAGTTGTGTGAAAAAACTGTACAGATCTTTTCGAAAAACTGCGCAGTACTGTATAAAAATTGTGCAGTTTTCTATGAAAACAAATCAACATTAACAAATCTTTTTGAAAAACTGCGCAGTTCTGTGAAAACTGTAGATCTTTTCGAAAATCTGTGCAGTTCTTTACGAAAATTGTACAGATCTTTTCGAAAAACTGCGCAGTTCTGTGAAAAAACTGTGCAGTTCTGTATGTAAACTGTACAGATCTCTTGTAAAAACTGTGCAGTTCTCTACGAAACCTGTACATATCTTTTCAAAAAACTGCGCAGTTTTGTAAAAAACTGTGCAGTTTTCTACGAAAACCGTACAGATCTCTTCAAAAAACTGTGCAGTTCTGTGAAAAAACTGCGCAGTTCTGTGAAAAACTGTGCAGTTCTCTATGTAAACTGTACAGATCTCTTGTAAAAACTGTGCATATCTCTACGAAAACTGTACAGATCTTTTCAAAAAACTGCGCAGTTCTGGGAAAAAGCTGTGCAGTTCTGTGAAAAATTGTGCAGTTCTCTATGTAAACTGTACAGATCTCTTGTAAAAACTCTGCAGTTCTCTACGAAAACTGTACAGATCTTTTAAAAAAACTGCATAGTTCTGTGAAAAAACTATGCAGTTTTCTATGAAAACTATACAGATCATTTTGAAAAACTGCGCAGTTCTGTGAAAACTGCACAGATATTTTCGAAAAACTGCGCAGTTCTGTGAAAAAACTGTGCACTTCTCTACGAAAACTGTACAGATCTTTTAAAAAAAAACTGCGCAGTTTTGTGAAAAAACTGCGCAGTTCTGTGAAAAAACTGTGCAGTTTTCTATGAAAACTGTTACGATCTCTTTGAAAAATTGCGCAGTTCCGTAAAAACTGTGCAAATCTCTATGAAAACTGTACAGATCTGTTGTAAAAACTGTGCAGTTCTCTACGAAAACTGTACAGATATTTTCAAAAAACTGCGCAGTTCTGTATAAAAACTGTGCAGTTTTCTATGAAAACTGTACAGATCTTTTCAACAAACTGCGCAGTTCTGGGAAAAAGCTGTGCAGTTCTGTGAAAAACTGTGCAGTTCTCTATGTAAACTGTACAGATCATTTGAAAAACTGCGCCTTTCTGTGAAAACTGCACAGATGTTTTCGAAAAACTCCGCAGTTCTGCGAAGAAACTGTGCAGTTCTCTACGAAAACTGTACAGATTCTTTCGAAAAACTGTGCAGTTCTGTGAAAAACTGTGCAGTTCTGTGAAAAAACTGTGCAGTTCTCTACGAAAACTGTTGAAGTTCTGTATGTAAGCTGTACAGATCTCTTGTAAAACCTGTGCAGTTCTCTACGAAAACTGTACAGATGTTTTCAAAAAACTGCGCAGTTCTGTAAAAAAACTGTGCAGTTTTCTATGAAAACTGTACAGATCTTTTTGAAACACTGCGCAGTTCCGTAAAAACTGTGCAATTCTCTATGTAAACTGTACAGATCTGTTGTAAAAACTGTGCAGTTCTCTACGAAAACTGTACAGATATTTTCAAAAAACTGCGCAGTTCTGTATAAAAACTGTGCAGTTTTCTATGAAAACTGTACAGATCTTTTCAACAAACTGCGCAGTTCTGGGAAAAAGCTGTGCAGTTCTGTGAAAAACTGTGCAGTTCTCTATGTAAACTGTACAGATCTCTTGTAAAAACTGTGCAGTTCTCTACGAAAACTGGACAGATCTTTTCAAAAACTTCATAGTTCTGTGAAAAAACTATGGAGTTTTCTATGAAAACTATACAGATCATTTTGAAAAACTGCGCTGTTCTGTGAAAACTGCACAGATATTTTCGAAAAACTTCGCAGTTCTGCGAAGAAACTGTGCAGTTCTCTACGAAAACTGCACAGATTCTTTCGAAAAACTGTGCAGTTCTGTGAAAAAACTGTGCAGTTCTCTACGAAAACTGTACAGATCTTTTCCAAAAACTGCGCAGTTCTGTGAAAAACTGTGCAGTTCTGTATGTAAACTGTACAGATCTCTTGTAAAAACTGTGCAGTTCCCTACGAAAACTGTACATATATTTTCAAAAAAACTGCGCAGTTTTGTAAAAAACTGTACACCGCGCGCTATAAACTGAAGTCCACGCGGACGAAGTCGCGGGCAACAGCTAGTTCTGTAATAATTTAGCACATATATTTTGTAATCTGAAAACGTCTTGTCTAGGTGCTCTGGATAGTTTTAAATTCGTCCGAGTCGTACACGGTTTGTTCAAAATTATTATATATTATTATTATCGTCGATTTAAGGATCAGAGGAAAATGTTTGATTTTAAAATAATAATTATGTACTCCTTTCTTCGTGATAGTAGATATGTTTGGTGTATACTGCATAATGCCATCCGCTTTGTTTCATAACTGTGACATTGATAATAACCGCGCAGGCTGTCGTCCAGCGCGCAATATTATGATACGTTACCTGGGAAACGACCTTGGCGAGAATCTGAATTATCATATTTTAGTGTTCGAAATGGAGCCAAATTTAAAACGGTTGAAGTATGGGAGTTATGTTTCCTGTAGTTTTGTTATTCGTTGGTATTATCACACAAATAATATAATTTTCGCGCTACACTACAACTGCAATAGGTGTAGTAACACCTATTGCCAAAGCAGTTAAATGTCATGTACATTTCAAAACAAAGGACCATTACAGTAATATTACACATCAAATCGGTAAGAAGATACAAACAACATGACAGACTACACATGCATAGAAAATAATTTAGAAAAAATTTACACAGCATAATAAAAAACAATAAAGTAACGTTATTGTCGCCTACTGAGTAAGACCAACAGTACTGGAGCCAAAAATTTTACTTATGTCGTGGTCTTTTATAATACTTTGTCACATATAAAAAATAGTGTAAATAAAAAGTATTTAGATTTTAGTGACATACTAGAAAGAGTTTAGTCATAATATAAGAGAGAGTTAAATGAAATGTTAAAAACTCAGTAACAAATTTATTATTATGAAAATATTTTATCACATAATTAATAATTTAACTAGGTAAACTTATAAGAGTAATTTAAAAGAGAGCAGAGACTAATCAATGTAAATTTAAAACAGAATGAATCATCAGGGGGGTAGTTCTAGTGGGTTTGTGCTACGCTAGTTTCAGCCGTCTGTGTACTCTGAGGGTATGGGGAACGTCTAGGACCACATGGCACTTAGCTTGGAGACTGGAGGATAGCTAGCCAGTGTGAAGAGCTCCAGCCCCTTCGCGTCGTCCGGAGGTGGTCGCTGGTGCTCGGACGTCCCATGTGTGTACGGCAGCCGGTGGTCGCAGGGTGTTCAGGTGGTAGGGCAGCCCGGGGCGGTGGCCATCCGCAACCCAAGGCTGGTTTAAGCGGGTTATCAAGCTTAAGGGTTCATCCTCAACCCGAGTATGGGTCTAACCCGAGCATGGGTCTATCCCGAATATGGGTTTAACCCCAGTGTGGGTCCCCTGTAAAAACCATTCCGGAGTTTCAGACACGTGGAATGGACAGACAACCATGTGGTCCAGATATTTTGGAAAAGAAACCACGGGTTGCATGTCCATTACAATTATAAAAGAAAGTTAAAAGAACAATTAATAATTTTAAAGAAGTGGGTACTTTAAGATTACCTAACTTTACGTAAAACAGGGCAAATTAACAATTTAGAACATGTTATATGCTAGATTATGTTAAATTACAAGAGAAATGAGAGATTATAATGAAATATAACTTGCCAAAAGGGCTTAAATTATGAAACAAAGGTTTGCCGGACACATAGTCAGCTAAGTATTTTAGAATAACAGAACAACATTAAATTTATCATAGAAACCTTGTAATTTTCAACACAATTAAGAAGCTATAAAAAAACTAAAAAAACACACAAATTAAACTCACCAATATTGGGGAATAAGTAGATGTTCAACAAACTACATAAATTTAGTTTTTGAAATCTAGAAAAAGGCCGATGACATTTCAGACTCGTCTTATAAACCCGAGTTTTTTTTTTTAAGTCAAAAGTCAAAACTAAGAAGACGTAAAGAGCGCGAATTTCAAAAATTAAATTTGATTACTAGAATCATTAAAATATGAATGTATTAATATTTAAATATATAATTTAAATTGTTTAAATGTTAAAAACAGAGAGTGATTTCCTAAAAATCGATCATTAAGGAAACTCTAATTCAAAATTATGTCAATAGATGGCGCTAATAGTAGTTTATTATTTCTAAGAAATTATATATATATATATATATATATATATATATATATATATATATATATATAATAAGTATGTACATTTTTTAACTACTTCATTACTTATAATATAATATTTATCTTGCGAAACTCTTATAAGATTTATTATAATATATTATTATTATGCTGTGTGTTGTATTTCTGTCTAACGCCTGACAATCACGAGGTCTGACAATCCACATAATACCAGGGATCATGGTACAGTATCCTGTACCGTGATCATTTACCTGAGTGGAGTCCTATTCGACAGCTTTTCGCGCTGCACTGCCTGTAATGCCGAAGCATGTAAGTCGCGCCGTGCCACAAAAATTTTAATTTAATTAGTCTGTTATATTGTATGGTAGGCCTAGTATGGTTCTTTTTCTTTGTTTTCGTCTTTATTGCTGTATGTGTGCTTTGTGTATAACTGTAGTGTATTGTGATTTTGATGTCGAATAAATGTGTATTATTATTATTATTACTCACCAAATTTCGTTTCTGTAACTTTAACAGTTTTTGCTCAGCGATGATGAATCAATCAGTCAGTCAGTCAGGACATGTAATTTTATAAGTATAGATTTGAGTTTTCTAGCTATATGAACCGCCAGGGCTTTATCAGTGGCCCGCCTTAAGTTAGGGATAAATCCACAAATCTCATATAAAAAAGGCCACAAATCGAACTTTCAAATATATAAGGTTGTAGATAGGTTTTTTTCACTATTAAATTGAATATTTTAGCAGCGTAATTTTTTCACCTCTAAAAAAGTTAAACTAAAACGAGTACGTAGCCCATTATATACAAAATATGCCGAGTGCTTAGTGCTCTAGCCTCTAGCTCAACGGTTCTCAAATACCTTATACAATGAGTTAGATTGGCAGTCTATGACAGAAACGAGTCACCACTTTGAAGATGCCTGCAGGCATATCTGCTATACATAATGACATAATAACACTATGAAGTGACATTGTCTTTTGGGCTATCAAGTGGTTACGCATTTTTTGCATCAGTTTGTAAGACATTGCCACTCTAGTTACGTTAGTAACATACAATATCATTGACCTTATACTCACGCAGTGGTTCTCTTTTCTTTGGGGTAATGTAAATGTATATTCATCGTCTTATATAAAGTATCTTTATTAAAATAAAAATACACCCGCACAAAACTGAACATACCTTCTAAAATAAACCCTTACAAAATAATGAGTGGGAGCGTCAGCGGCCGACGTCGACTCGGCGGCGAGGCGCGGCGCCCGGCGGACCTACCGTATTACCGTACAGTATTCCGCGGAGGAACAGGAGGACGCATGCCAAATGAGTACTCCGACCTGCCTCCGCGTAGATCTGGCCCCGCCTGGCTCGTGACTAGCAACTATCGGTCCGCAAGCGACGGTCGGCGCGCGCAGTATTATAGTTACTCACGTTTACGGTTTAAGGCCCAACGCTAGAACCCAAACAATATAATATGGCATCACTTTGACTCGAACGGTTAACAAAAAAAAAACAACGCGCCCCGGAGCTCGCCTATCCCGACTTCGACGCGGCCTCCGCCCCCACACACGACCACGTCCCCGCGATCGCGAGCCGGCGTCGGCGGCCGGCGCGGCCCCGGATGGCCCCGGTCTCGGGGCCCGAGAGTCCATTCCGTATACTGATTAAGCGTCATCGGAAGTCTACACTAAAACACTAAAAGTTCCCGCCTTGGCCGCTATGCCGTAATAGCCGGGGTCACGGCAGGCGGTCTCAGTCGAGGTAGACGGGGAAGCGCGGCGTGCCGGCGTAGGCGGCGGCGAAGGCGGCGCCGTCGGGCGTGGGCGCGCTGAAGGCGACGTCGGCGCGCTCGAGCACGGCGCCGTGCAGCAAGCTCGCCCGCGCGCACTCCAGCAGGCGCGCCGCCACGCCGCGCCGCCGCGCGCCCGCCGCCGTCCACAGGCGCGCCACCCCGCACCTGCACACACACACACACACACCACCATCAGTCTCGTCGTCTACACTAACGCTCGCGAGTCGCGATATGTATGCGGGGCTGCGCTCACTTGACGGGGTAGTCCTCTATGCTGCAGCAGGGGGGCTCGCCGGGCAGCATGCGGTAGGCGCGCGTGCGGGGCTCCAGCACCGCGCAGCCCACGATCTGCCGGCTCTCGATGTACAGGTACGCCTGGGGGAGGAGGAGCTCGCCGTTACACTCCCGCAACTTTAGACGACTGATAAAACTCGAATCGCGCGAAGACCGACTCTATAGCGTTCGTCGACCCCCCCGATCCCGTGTTATGAACAACCTCGCCGTATCGTTATCTCTATACGAACCGAGGCGGAAAATTAATTGATAGAACCATAATACGACAGTACAAAAAATAAAAATAATACTCTTTCCGAAAACGTAAGTGGTAAGTGTAGTCCGGTCTAATTAGACAAAAAAATAGGGGTGAGGTTACATAAATCCCGACAAGGCTGAATATTGGTAGGATTGTTCAATACTCTACAGTCTACAGTGTGTTTGTGTGAACTCCGTTATCCTTGAAACCATCAAATGAGTCCGTCAAAATGAACAACTTTTTCTATGAGAACAATGTTGGGAACTCAAAAAAAAATGCCGTCTTCATACCCATTACGGATGCCCGGATCGGCAATTTGTATGGGTATGAAATTTTTTTTTCCCAGCATTGTTCTCATAGAAAAAGTTTTCATTTTGATGGGCTCATTTGATAATTTCAAGGACAACGGTGTTTACACAAACATCTTGTATAATAAAGGAAATGTGAAAAGTCCTCATCAATCCGGCACGTGCAAAAAAAATTACTCGGGGTCAAAGGTTACAAAAACGGCTTTTTCGCGATTTTCAGCAGAACGGTAAATTTTATTATAAAATCAGCTCAGACAAAATTTGTAGATCAGATAATTATCTATAAAATAGACGTAGTTCTGTGCCCAAACCAAATCTTTCCCGGGAACAAATGAGTGCATTGAAAAACTTACGCTCCAGATTGGATATTACTATTCTCCGCGCAGACAAAGGTAATGCCACGGTGATTATGGATACAACAGTTTATAGTGAAAAAATACAACATCTTTTATCGGACGAGAACACGTACAAAAATTATAATTATAATTATAATTCTTGGGCACTGTAGGTCTATAAGCTTAATTATTGTTAACTTAATGTAAATTTTATGTACATACACGACTGTTTGTTGCCATAATAAAAAAATAAAAAAAAAAAAAAAAAAAAGTCAAAACAGACCCCACCAACAAGGTTTTGAAGACAACTCAAAACCTTATAAAGAAGTACTCCGACTCACTGAATCTGGATCCCAAATTCTTGTTGCCTTCATGCCCTAAACCTCCAAAGTTGTATGGTTTGCTAAAGATACACAAAGCCATGATGCTCCTCTTCGACCAATTGTAAGCCAAATTGACTCACCAACCTACAAATTGGCTCAGCTGGTGGCTAATGTACTCTCGCCTCTACGCGGACAGACCAAGGCCCATGTAAAGGATTCGTAATACTTTTGTCGCGAATCGCGCGAACTTGTAGGTAAAAAAGGTAAACAACGGTATTCATATATAATTATAGGAGGGTAGTTGTAATATTCTCTCAGCTGCTCTCGGACAGACCTGTGGAACAGACGATCGAGAACCGCAGGCGAGCGAGCACGCGGCGCAGTCTTATCAGTGAGTCATTATTATCATTATTTAAATATTGGTATCTTTAACGTTATTATTTAGGCTGTGTGTTCAGTTCATCGAGGATATCCAACGCCTCGAAACTGTTATGTACAATAATATTATAATCGTCTTATGTAACATGTTGATACTGTATTTATATTGCGAACAATGAGTCGATTCGTTTAGTTATCTTATTATACGAGGTGTTGTAGTAGTTTGTGGCCGGTTGGTCACATCTAGTGTTTACTGCCTACTGCTGAGTGGGTTTGATTTAGACCTTAGCTATAGAAGGCTCGGTTGAGCCGTGTGGTAGTTTGTGGCCGGTTGGTCACATCTAGTGTTTACTGCCTACTGTTGAGTGGGTTTGATTTAGACCTTAGCTATAGAAGGCTCGGTTGAGCCGTGTGGTAGTTTGTGGCCGGTTGGTCACATCTAGTGTTTACTGCCTACTGTTGAGTGGATTTGATTTAGACCTTAGCTATAGAAGGCTCGGTTGAGCCGTGTGGCCGGTTGGTCACATCTAGTGTTTACTGCCTACTGTTGAGTGGGTTTGATTTAGACCTTAGCTATAGAAGGCTCGGTTGAGCCGTGTGGTAGTTTGTGGCCGGTTGGTCATATCCAGTGATTACTGCCTACTGTTGAGTGGGTTTGATTTAGACCTTAGCTATAGAACGCTCGGTTGGGCCGTGTGGTAAGGGGTCGCTGTAAGGGGTGGTTGGAGGCGACTGCACAGTATAGTATAGTATAGAAACCGTGTTCATCGTTTGTGGTGATTACCAGATGGACACGTGTGTATAGTTTAGTTGGCAGCCTACGCGGTCATTGACCTGCTAGGCCATCACGATATAGAATGCCATAGTCTAGTGTGGACTAGCCGCATAGGCGAAATTGTCATGTGTGCTCACACAGGTGGACGCAGCAGAGTTATTAATATAGTTATAGTTTTCGCCTCCACTGAGGTGGTTGCGACAACTTTGTCGATGAGATTAAACATCTACGCCTCAGAGACAATGAACAACTGGTCAGTTTCGATATACAGTCCGTCCGTTCGTTCACTTGCCTACCAATACAGCAGTGTATCGAAATTGTTACAAGAAGGCTGAGAGAGAATGACTTACCGGTTGAATATGCGGACTTGTTAGAACACTGCCTTACATCTGGCTATATGTTGTGGAATTATGACTTTTACATGCAAGTAGATGGTGTTGCGATGGGCTCACCTGTTTCACCTGTGGTGGCTGATATTTTTATGGAGGGCTTCGAGAAGTCAGCCCTTGAGTCCTCACCTGTACAACCCACCTTCTACAAGCGGTATGTAGATGATACTTTCACAATATTACCATCAGACAAAGTATCCATATTCCTTGAGCACCTGAACAGCCTCAACTCCAAAATACAGTTCACAATGGAGTTGGAGAGAGATAATTCCTTAGCTTTCTTGGACGTATTAGTAATAAGGAATCCTGATGGCACATTAGGTCATACGGTGTATCGCAAACCTACACACACAAACAGATATTTAAATGGTGATTCCCATCATCACCCAGCACAGTTAAGTACTGTTGGAAAATCTTTATTTCAAAGAGCGCGAGGAATCTGCGATGAACAGCACGTGGATACCGAGCTGCATCATGTTACACAAGTTTTACGCGACAATAAGCTTCGGGTGCCACACAAACAAAGCAGCAACCGAGTGAAGCCGGCTACAGTTGAAAGATTACCTGCAGTGTTACCATTTATAAAGGGAGTCACTGATAAAGTGAGCTACATTCTAAGGAAAGCTTCAATAAAAACATACTTTAAGCCGCCCAAAAAGATCAGCCAATGTTTACCATCAGTGAAATGCAACTTACCCCTTCAAGATGCAGGAATCTACAAACTCGACTGTGATTGTGGCCTCTCTTATATAGGGCAAACCAAAAGGTCCATCAAAACGGTCAAATATCTGGCAACCCTGGCACAGTGTACATCTAGTCCCGCTATCATTTCATTTTAAAAATAGAAGAAAGTGAGAAATACCACTGCAGTCATTCACAAAGTGTAGTGCAAACTTCGAATAACCTGTGATATCATTTGAACATCAATTCCTTCAGTGCACAATACTCAACAAACAAAAGTTAAGGTAATAATTTTATACCCTCAAAATTGAACATCACTACTGTTTGGATTTCAAATGTCACAAAATACCCTCAACATCAGTTTTTTGTAAAGTCAAAATCAACTGACAGCTGCCAAATTGAATTTGACACATAAATAGTGTTGCCGAATTCTAAATTTTTTCCACAATACGGGAAACCAACACAATGAACGGGTGTAACATATGTTCAAAAAACATAAAGCCAACGGAACTAAAGAATTGCTCCAAGTGCAACACCTCATATCATTACCAGTGTATTGGCGTGTCAACTGAAAACTTTCTAAAGGAATCAAAGGCACACAAAGCGGCTTGGAAGTGTTCAGAGTGCAAGAATCCACGTACGCCTTCGCAATCAACTTACATAGTCCAACCAGAACGAGCAAACGCTAATAGTTTAGAGGAATTGAAGGAATATTTTAATAGTAAATTAGAAGCTTCGCTCTCTCAACTACTTAAAGATATACGAAGGGATTTTACAGCGGAAAGTGCCGATACTCGAGGTAAAATTGAGGAGTTGACGAAGAGTGTCCAATTCATGTCTGCTAAATACGATCAACTTACTGAAGAACTAGGCTCAAAAACTAAAAGGATTGAAATATTGGAGGCCGAGAACAAGACTCTGAAACAAAATCTAACAGATGTTAATACTAGACTGAACCAGATTGAGCAGCAGTCTCGTGAATCGAATTTGGAGATACAGTGTATTCCAGAGCACAAGGGTGAAAACCTGAAACTTTTAATACAGCAACTTACCTCGACAATTGGCTACTCTCTCCCTGAACAGCAGCTCCTAAATTATCACAGAGTCGCCAAAGTCAACCAGGAATCTACCCGCCCACGTTCTATACTAGTCAAGTTACCCAGCCCACTCATCAGAGACAATATTATCGTAGCCGCCAAAATATTCAACAAAAACCACGTTACGGATAAACTGAACTCATCCCATCTTGGAATAGGAAGCAAGGACCCTATTTATGTCTGCGAACACTTATCTCCATCAAACAAGCAACTGCACGCTAAAGTTCGTCAGTTTGCAAAGGAGAAGGGCTTTAAATTTGTGTGGGTGCGCAACGGTCGTATTTTTATTAAAAAAGATATAAACAGTAAAACTATATTGATAAAAGATACTAATTTTCTTGGGTCCTTGTAATATTTTCAAAGGTGTTATATTTTACTCTAATTTCTATAGTTGTTCATTTTACTTAAATTTATAAAGTCTATCATATTATGAGTGCATTTTTAAACCCGGTAATAGACAACATAATGAGTTGAGCATTATCTATCAAAATGTAAGAGGTCTAAGAACCAAAGCTGAAACCATACGGTACAACACACTAACACAAAACTTTGATATAATTCTTTTAACTGAAACATGGCTTAATGATTCCATTTTCGATCATGAAGTCATCGACGGCAGATATTCGATATTTAGGCGCGATCGTAGTTCATCTTCTTCTACTAAATCTGACGGTGGCGGTGTGCTGATAGCTGTTTCCAACAAACTTAATCCCGTTCGCAAACTAAAATGGGAATCTATAAATGAAGATATCTGGATTGTTATAAAACTCAAACAAGATAACTCTACTGTCTCGCTGTGCATTTGCGTTTTATATTTACCTCCACCCGTAACACAAAACCGCCTCGACGGTCTTATCAATCATGTCACAAATATCATCCAACACAAAATACCCAAAAACTCTTTAATACTCTTTGCTGGTGATTTTAATCTACCTAACGTAATATGGCAACAGAGCTCAAATTCTCTGGTCCCAGAAAGCAGCTCTAATAACCTAGTAAATATGTTCGCGGATGCGTTGTCTCTAAATAACTTGTATAATGTTAACTCAATTTATAACGATAAAGGTCGCATACTGGATTTAATATTAACAAACTCTATTAGAAGTTTTGAGGTATCTAAGTGCAGTAGTCCGCTGGTTATTGAAGATGCTTACCATACCCTGCCTTAAATATCACTTTAAAACTTCACTCCCAAAAACCACCTAAAATCAAAAAGTCTTCATCCTATAAAGTTCCTGAAAGATGTGACTTTGGTATTTTTTTCATCCAGTAGGAGTACATTATTTTATTATTTAAATTCGACAAGCTTTTCCAAATATAATCAAAAATCACATTTTTTTTGTGCCAATCAATGAAATACATACGTCTAGAAAACTGCACAAAGATGTCGAATTGGCAGCTGTCTTCGCCTTAAAAAATTTGATAATAATACATACATACAGGACTATGTGGAAACATGTTTGGTACAAACTGCTATAACACTTATGTAATGATAAATAGTATTTTCTTACTTTTTCCATCTTGGTGTCTATTTAATAATTTAAACGAAGCTTATACGCGCTAATTTTTATTGGCTACCTACGCGGCGCATTGTTACAGCCAGGACACGAGTGTCAGTAAAATCCAATCAAGATTCAACGGACTTAAGTAATTTAGGCTTGATATTCCGGCGGGCAGCGGGGTGCAAACAAAACCTTTATTTTTTTAGGTAAAGATACCTAAAAAATATCGATACCGTAATTTTTAAATACCTGTATATAACGTTACCGTTATTTAAAGGTTACCGTAATTTAAAGGTATGACGTCCTACCGCTAAATTTCTCTACCTATATTTTCCGGTTATTCAGTCCCTGGTTTGAGGTATAAGTGTACTTAGCGCATTTTTTTCAAGTTACATCTTTTAAGTGTAAATCAACGACAAAACTGACTAGCGGTGTACCTAGTCTGATGTATGCGTTGCGTCGTCGTAGACAAAAGTAAACTTATAACTCAAATTCTTTCAACTTTTTGAATCGTTATATATCTCAAAAATGGTAGCTCTTAGGAAAAAAAGTATTAAGACATTTTTATAGATAATTATCTGATCTACAAATTTTGTCTTAACTAATTTTATGATAAAACTTACCGTTTTGCTGAAACCCATTTTTGTAATCTTTGACCCCGAGTAATTTTTTTTGCATGTGCCGGATCGATGACGACTTTTCACATTTCCTTTATTATAGTGTATTGAACAATCCTACCAATATTCAGTCTTGTCGGAATTACTGTAACCTTGAAAGTCTAAATTGATCGGAGTAAGTGGGGAATTTACAATTTTAAATGTTGGATTTCTTTAATTAAATTATTTATTTACATTTGAAGACGTAAATTAATGAAGTAGGTAACTTACAATTAGAAAATTTAAGTTTTTTAGCATAAGTGGAGGTATCACATCTTCAATTATGATAAACATTAATAGACTATATCACTATACAGTAAGAGCCAGCGACACCCATACTATACACAACAAAATTCGTCACTCATATTTTGCACGCTCACTTACCTCCGGCGCCCGCTCTATACGCGGGTAATTCGAGTTCGAAAAGTCGTCGCGAGCGGGGAGTGGGGAGTGGGGAGGGCGGGAAGACTCACCGTGTAGACGTGGTCGGGGCGCGGCAGGTCGGGCAGGCCGAGCGCGGGCTGCAGCAGGCGCCGCAGCAGCGCCGCCACGCGCCGCCAGCCCGCCGCGCCGCCCCGCACGCGCAGCGCCCGCGCCGCGCCCCATCGCCCCACCACGCACTCCTCCTTCCAACCCTGCCGGCAAATACATGAGGACCGTTACTTCACCGAGACGAGTGAACAGTGAGGCGGAAAATATACGTCAGCGGCGGATCCGACCCCGGATTAGAGACGTGGGATTCCATCTGTCGTCGCTCGTCGTCGTCTCGTCCTCTAAAGCAGCAAATCGGGAGTCGGAAGGTCGTATGAGAGCTCTCTAATTTCAATAAAATGCTATTTTCAAATCGGAACTTCCTACGATAATACATACGTGTTTTACCCCTCAGAGGCACTACTCGCGATTTAATAATATGCGATTCAATTCGTTCAGTGTGGTGTGGGGGTGGGGGTGATGCGGGTGATGCGGGTGAGCTGTAGTGAGGGTGTAGTGAGGGTGTAGTGTGTACTGACGGGGAAGCGCAGCACGTCAGCGGCGTCGTGGTGCAGGCGGTGGTCGCGCTCGTCTTGGGGGTCGCCGCGCTGGTAGATGACGCCGCACTCGGGGCACTGCGCGGCGCCGAGCGCGCGCTGCCCGGCGTCGATCACGTACTGGTCACAGCCGCCCCGCAGCACCGCCCCAACCGCCGCTCCTGGAAGAGGGAGCGTCGCGTGAGCTCGAGCGCTTAAAACGCGCCTTCTGTAGTATATTTTTAGAGCAGCGGTCGGAGCGACCGAAGTTTGGAACTCGTTCCGGTACCGGATCTATTCTATTTGGAATTTATAATAACAATATAATATCTATGGACGTTGTTCAAACCACGTCAGTCTGGCCCCGTGCTAAGTACCTAAAGGACTTGTGTTACAGGTACCAGACAACGGAAATATATTTAATACTTTTATACTATACATATATTAATTAAGATTTTTATTATATCATACACATATTTAATACACATCCAGACCCGGGAACATTGAAAACTTTTTGTTCCGTCGGCGGGATTCGAACCCGCGACCCCCGGCTTGAGCGTCCAACGCGCTTACCACTGAGCCACAGATGTCGTCAGAATTTATAGGTCTACAAAAACATATTGGAAATTTTAATTTTGAATTTATGTTTAAGAAATACGTCTTAAAGTATTTCTTAATGTTAGATATTTCATTCGAATATTAGCATCGGTGATCGCGAGAACAATAGAATACAATGGGAATTCCTAGAACCTCGGATCGAAGGATTAAGAAACTTTTAACCTGAATTTAAATTAAATTAGTAATTACATTAAAATTCTATGGAACTATTAGTTTTTAAGTTTGTTGTTTTAAGAAGTTGTATTTAATTAAGATAATTTAAAAAACTGTTTGTTTCCTAAATAAAGTAAAATAAAACTTATTTTAAACTTCTCAACGGCTTCATAGATTGTCCCGAACTCGTTGAAAAATTTAATATCAGTGTCCCATCAGCATCACTTAGACGTCATCAACTTCTGTATGTTCCCCCAGTATCTAAACAATCGTCGAAACTCCTATGCTTTTTAACCGACTTCCAAAAAACGAGGAGGTTATATGTTCGACTGTGGTTTTTTTTTTATTTTTTTTTTTGTATGTTCAACGATTACTCCGCCGTTTGTGAACCGATTTTCGAAATTTTTGTTTTGTTGTATTAGGTTTCACTCCAATTTGGTCCCATTTTCACAAAGGTGGTGACCTGATGATGGGATCCATGAGTAATCGAGGGAACTCCTCGAAATTTATATGGAAACATATGGTGATTTTGGTTTTATGTGAAGTGTACTAAGAATACGCTACCAAAAAGTCAAATATTGGGTCAAGGTATACCATGGTTTCGATGATGCTGAGAGAACTCCTGATTCTGAGTTTGGGAGTTTCGGCGTTGTTTTAAGAACAGAAAGCATAAACTACTATGCAATTCATATTCATCATCATAATCATCATCATCATCATCATCGCCATCATCATCATTACCACGTCGTGTTAAGGCCACCAATGTCTCATGGCACAGAATAGATAATAGTACAAGGCATAAGTATGGATATACTAATAATAATAATTATGTACTGTATAACAATGTTTTTAATTCACGGCGGTCGGCGTCGCCGTCCCGCGCCGCCGCGCGGCGCGTGGCGGCAGAAGACAGAATATCGAATACTTTACTAACTACTTTATATACAGATCGAATACTTTACTACTTTATAAAATTTTAATAGACAAATAGAATTAAAATAAAGTTATTTTAAAAAGGGCATTTAAACAAAACAAAGTCATTAAGTGTCTTTTTAATTAGTTATACTTATTAATCGATAGATGGTGCACTAAGTACCTATCGATTTGAATTCTTGATTACAAGAACAGCTGTCAATAATTATGATAATATTAAATATTATGCTACGCTACATCCTATGCAAGTTTGTACAATTTTTTATCTGATAGATCCTTCGATCGTGGAAAAACGAGACACAATAGCCTTTCTATTGTTATCGCAATCGCCGGTGACCGCTTCGGGCTTGAAGTATTAAAATTGTTAAATTACTTAGCACAATATGTTCACTTCACTGATAATATTATATTATTTTGTGAGTGTGAGTTGTGACTCTTAACAAATTGTAATAAGATACGTAAAATATACGCGAAGATTTACCTACTAGTGGAACTGAAAAGAGTGAAATTATTATTATTTTTAACAAAAAATTAAAACCGACTTCCACGGTAAAAACAATAATAACATTAATATGAACTAAAAAGTATTAAATAATTTTTACTATCTAATAGTGCCTTTTTCCGAATTCGGCTAAACCTCAACTATTTCTGTACTCAATCTTCATAATTTTGAAGTCGGTGCCAGTTCCAAAGATTTTAAATATTCTGTCAGAGGACTGAAGATTCAGCTATCTGGTACCGACTTCAAAATAATGAAGATTGAGTACAGAAATAGTTGAGGTTTAGCCGAATTCGGAAAAAGGCACTATTAGATAGTAAAAATTATTTAATACTTTTTAGTTCATATTAATGTTATTATTGTTTTTACCTTGGAAGTCGGTTTTAATTTTTTGTTAAAAATAATGGATCCAGTAGAGCATACAATGAGATGACTCTGAGCACAGAACTAGATTTGTTCTGTACCACTATTGGTAGACTAAAGATTAAAGAAGAACCTTAGCGACTCCTTTTTTTTTAAATAAATTAATATCATTTTATATAATATTATGTACTTGTAATTCTGACACTGTTCTTTTCTTTGTTTGCTGTTTGTTTCTTTGTTTAACGTTTCTAGTGTATTTTATGTCTGTGAAAACTTGTAATTGGCCTTTCTGTGTTATTTTAAAACTACTTGTTAATCTAGCTGTAAGTTTTCCTAAATAAATAAAATAAAAATAAATGAAATAAATAAAAAAAGAAACGAAAGAATGCGATAAGAAGAGAAAACTTTGACCGACAACGAATACGAGCGCTGATTACGGCGGAATAAAAAAATCGGCCAATTGCGAGTCGGACTTGCGCACGAAGGGTTCCGTACCGTTATAGAGCAAAAATAAGCCAAAAATTGTGTTTTTTGTATGGGAGCCCCCCTTAAATTTTTATTTTATTTAAATATTATTACTAATTATTAAAGTACACATACACAAGTGTTGTCATCATTAATACCGAGCAAAAAATGTTTGGAAAATCACGTTTGTTGTATGGGAGCCCTTAAATATCTTAGATCGAGTTAGAAAAAGTTTTAAGCATGAAACGATAGTGTGAGTAATCCTTTATCAATGTTATTAAAAATCACACTCTAATAACCTCTGTGTCAGAAGTTATATCCAACTTATATTTTTTTTATAAAAATTCGGATTTTTTGTACCTAGGGTTGTCACTAAAGGTCTCTTGTTTGATTTAATCCGGTTGATACGCAAATTCGCAATCGATATCCTACACGAAAAATATCAAGATCACGTTTAGGTGGGTCTAATAATAATAAATCTAAAAAGTGAAAAAATATAACGTAAACGAATGATTTTATATGCCCAAACAGTATCTAATCAGTACTCGTAATCAACTTCTGATGAGTCGGGGAAAATAAAATATAAACTTTAGTGACAACCCTAGGTATAAAAAAATTCGAATTTTTACAAAAAAAATTGAATTGGATTATAACTTCTGATACAGAGGTTATTAGAGTGTGATTTTTAATAACATTAATCACACTATCGTTTCATGCTTAAAACTTTTTCTAACTCGATCTAATCGCGAAATTAAAAATGAAAAACTAACATTATTAAATAAATAAATATTTCCCTACTTGATCACAGTAGGTTAACCAAATTTAGAGAAAAAGTAAAGTATTAATTGCTTGTTTAATTGGTATAAACAAAATTAATGTTACTTGATTAGTTTTTTTTTAATAAATTTTTATGCAAATTTTTGACCCGGAAAAACGCCAACTTTGACACTCTTTATAGAAATAACTACAAAGAATATCGATCTCGGAGTTCTACTCTAATGTTTATATAGCTATCAACTATAGTATTTTGAAAGAAAAACGCGGTGAAACAAAATCGAGGTTTTTATCACACTGTGCCCCGGCTCGTTTTCCAACCTTTAGCGGGCGGCGTCGTCGAAATGCCCGGGTTCGGGTCGCTGAAGATCGGGAACAGCTTGGGCGCGGGCGGTGGCGAGGCTGGCAGCGCGGCGGGGAGCGGCGCGGCGGGCGGCGGCGAGGCGGGCGGCGGCGAGGCGGGCAGGTCGGCGGCGGCGAGCACGGCGGCGGGCAGGCGGTGCTCGTGCGCCATCTGCAGCAGCTCCTCATCCAGCTGGCGCAGCTCGCGCTCGATCTCGTCCAGGTCCGGCAGCACGGTCTGCCTGCCCAGGTCGGCGAGCACGGCGCCGGCGGGCGGCGTGTACGCGGCGGCGGGCACGGGCGTGGCGGCGGCGGGGAGGGGCGGGGGCCCGATGGCGTCGCGGCGCAGGCCGACGTCGCCCCGCCCCCGCGTCAGCGCCAGCTCCGTCTCGGGCAGCTCCTCCTCCGTCCACTGGCTCAGGAGCGCGTCTATCGTTCGCTTCTCCGTGTCGAAGGGGTCCGCTTTTTCTGTAAGCGATAAAATGATCATCCTTAGCAAAAAAACAGGCCACGGCGCGCAGCGGGAGCACGGAATTTAAGCTTTATACGTATCATACGTATAATATGTATAAAGGTGTCATTTTCGTTGTGCAAATTCGTAAATTTGTTCAAATTAAGTTAGTTCCAAAAAATCATAACAAATGACGTACACTGGTCCCAAAGTAAAATAAATGGGACATTAAGAATTATCGGATTGAAGGTCAACGGATCAGGCTGATATTTTTTTTGTAGACAGCTGATGCACTTTTATAGATTTTTTTCAAATATGCCGTATCTACAGAGATAAAAAATATTTTTTTTTGTATGGACGAAATCATAATTTTTTAATTTTCTTCCAAGATTCAAACGTATTCAAAATACATCATAGCACAGCTTATAGAGAGACTTTTGTCGTACATTTTTGTCATACACACTCAACTGCGATTTTTGCGCCTTTTGGAGCTACAAGTACTTTTTTTTGGTCAGTGGACGAAGCTGATTACTTTTTTTTAGCAGCTGATGCAATTACAAGCAACTTTTATAGATGTCGTTTTTTTCAAATATGCCTTATCTACAGAGAAAAAAAATATGAGAAGAAAAATATCAGCCTGATCCTTCGATCCGAAAATTCTTAATGTCCCATTTATTTTACTTTGGGACCAGTGTGTGACGCCAAGAGTCGCCTAGATCGCGCTATCGCTTGCTCATACGTATTTCTATAAGAGGTGATACCTGTTCGGTCGAACATAAGAGAGAAATCAAAAACTGTACTTTCTTGATAATTATATTCCAGTTTTACAATAAGTATTGAATAATTTTGAAACTATGAGCGTCCACGGCAGTTGTAGGTATAGAAGTGGGGCTCGCGGCGGATCTGGTACCGCGCCGCGAATGTTGACCGTGTCCGTGCGTGTGAGTGGGACGGAAGAGCGCCGACGGCCGCGCTCGACGATTGTGTAGGTGTTCGCAGCTAAGGCGCGAACATTACCATACTGAATTATGTTTTTCGATTCTTTCGATTGTTATACATGTTATTAAATAAATAAAATAAAATAAAAATTGTTTTATTTCCGAATAGATTTGTAGCAAATGCTTTCAGAATGTTGATACTACTGGTGCCTACCACCGGTTCGGGAACTATCCCGGCGAGAAGAACCGGCGTAAGAAACTCGCCGGGGTCCCACTTTTTACCAAAAAAGTGAGAAAAAAATTAATCTTTTAAAATAAAATTTACAATTGTAACTTAAAATTATACAATGTCAATATCCATACATAATTGTAAGTCATATAACATGTAGAAGTGGCCTTGCAAGCAGCCATCCTACTCCCAAGATATGCCATCGTTTATGAAATCATTGACCTTATAATAGGCTTTGGCACACAAACGTTCTTTGACTACTTTTTTAAATTTATTAATCGAAAGATTTTGAACGTTTTTTGGGATTTTATTGTACAGGCGTATACATTGACCTTTAAAAGATTTACTAACTTTACTAAGTCTGATCATCGGCAAATCCAGCTTGTGCTTATTTCTGGTGTTCCTACAGTGAATGTCACTTTTAGCTTTAAATTTACTTATATTTTTTCTAACATATATTACATTATCCAAAATGTATTGAGAAGCAACAGTTAAAAAACATCAATCTTTAGCTAAAGGACTATGAAAAGTACAAAATATAATAAGGTCATAAATAGTCATATTGTAAGGGTGCATAATATTTGAATCCTTCGATCGGGGATTCTTCGAAATGCTATTGTATTCTATTGTTGTCGCGATCACCGGTGCTCGTATAGGGCTTGAATCTTGATGGGTTAATGGTGGTGACGATGATGCTGATAAAATATGTGATCTGCATAGTACCATTTTAATACAATATCTTTGCTTCTTTAAACAACGCTGAAACTGTCTAACATGTATAAGGACTATCTGAAGTTCTTTTCAGTACCTTCGGAAGTATACCTACCACGAGGTTTATAACTGTAGCTGTATCAAAATCTTACTTTTTGGTAACTGAAAAAAGGTAGCTAAGGTAAAGCTAAGCTAAAAAAAATGCATTACAAAAAATTAAAATATCCACCGCCAAACAAATAGGTGCCTAACCTTCACCTTTGGAAGTCGGTAAAGTCGAATATAATATTTGTCGGAAATCAAGTTGCATTCAGAACGCCAGCGCCATCTCTCGGCGCTCGATGGAGTTAGTGCACCGCGCGCGCCACTATTTAGTGACACCGGCAGAGAGGACTCACTTCACTTCTCGGGAGCGGCGCGTGCGGATGGTTGCAACTAAACCATCCTGCGTTCTAAAAAAAGATTGTGTGACCTAGATACTGTGATTTAATAGTGATTGCTTATTATAGTAACTTTGTAACTATTCGAATATAGTTTGTGATTGGACTAAAGTGTTTTCCAACATTACCCACAAGTGCCCACATAGTTAGTCGTTAAAATTCGAAAATGACCGACGAAAATCAACCTCCACCGTTATCAGAAGTGGGATCAGTGTTGGATCAGCGAGACAATGAAACCAGAATGTGGCGTGCTATGTTCGAACAGCAGAACAAAAACATGCAAGCTTTGATTGCCGCGCTTCAATCGCCGAAACCGGCATATCCCGAGGAACTACCGCCATTAATTGATCCGGAAAAACAAGATACGGACGCAAGATCTTGGTGCGCGACGGCAGATTTGTGCTTTGCAGAAAATCCACCGAGTGGCAGTCGACTTGTTCTGGCGGTTAGCAGGGCACTCAAGGGCGAAGCATCAACATGGTTGTCGCAAGTAGTTTACGAGGGTATGACTTGGAGCGAGTTCAAAGTGCTTTTTACGACGAGATTTATTTCGACCGAGACATTAGCGGGTACCCTCATAAAATTAAACGGCGAAAAACCGACCGAGAAAGAAACCCTACCCGCATTCGCAAGTCGTTTAATTTCGTCGTTAATTAATCGATGGAAAGATGCGAATAAAGAAGAAATAGCCGTAGCTACAGTACTCGCCCACATATCGCAGTTTGACCCGAGAATACAACGTCTGGCGTTTACGACTAACATTGCAACTCGGGACAAGTTGCAACAGGAATTGAACGCCTTCTCACATTTAAAGCGGAAGTTAAATAGCTCCACTGAAATGTTATCGAGCACAAACGATAACAAGCGACAGAAAATGAACACTATAAAGTGTTTCAACTGTGGAAAAACTGGCCACAAGAGAAGCGAGTGCAGAAGCAAGCCGACGGAGTCAAGAGGACGGCCTCCGGCGTCTACGTCGTCATCGAATCCAGCACCTTAGCAGCCAGCAGCGAAGACTTTGGTGTGCTTCAAGTGCGGCAAGCAAGGACACATCGCATCGCGGTGTACGAGCGGCGGCGGCGCGCAGACCGACGGCGGCGGAGCGCGGGCCGAGCGACGCGTCGACGTCTGCATCGTACAACCACCGTCGGGCTCGTTACAGCATAAAGGTGAAGTAATACGATTTACATACGATTCTGGTGCTGAATGCTCGTTAGTTCAAGAAAGTGTTGCTTCAAAATTTGACCGGTATTGGTCAAACACGAGTATTCAGTACAGAGCAGATTTTATGTTGTGTGGTGGTTAACGGTTTTCCTTTTGAACTTCTATTGCATGTTTTACCTGATAATTATTTACAAAGTGACGTAATGTTAGGACGCGAGATTTTAAATTTAGGTTTTGTAGTTAACATGACGGCGACAGATATTTCGTTTTCTAAAATTCACAGTGTTTATTCGGTACGACAGGAATGTAGTAACGTGATTTCATTGGATTTAAAATATATTGTAACGGACGTGAATAGTAACGATAAAATTAAGGTGTTGCAAATACTTGAGTTATTTTCTAAATTTTTTATAACCGGTTTACCTACAACTCGTGTGACTACAGGCGAGCTCAAAATAAAATTAATAGACCCGAATCGCACGGTACAACGGCGACCGTATAGGATGTCCGCTGAGGAACGCAGCATTATGCGCGACCGTGTAAAAGAATTGTTGGATGCAAATATTATCTGTCCTAGCTGTTCTCCATTTGCAAGTCCGGCGCTGTTAGTTAGAAAACAAGACGGTTCTTATCGAATGTGCATAGAATACCGTGAGCTCAACAGTAATACCGTCTCCGATCGTTACCCCCTTCCCCTTATTTCTGATCAAATCGCGCGTCTTCACGGTGCAAATTATTTTTCAAAATTAGATTGTGCAAGTGGTTTTCATTTAATTCCCGTAAATGTAGAGTCAATAGAGAGCACTGCTTTCATAACAGCCGAGGGTCAATACGAGTTTTTGACTATGCCGTTCGGATTGAAAAATGCGATCTCCGTATTTCAACGATCTATCATGAATGCACTAGGTGATTTAGCTCATGATTACGTAATAATGTACGTGGATGATGTTTTGATCATTTCACCCGATGTAGAGTCAGGTTTACAAAGACTTCGTACGGTTCTGGAAGTTTTGACTAAGGCAGGATTCTCTTTAAATCTGAAGAAATGCTCCTTCCTCAGGACAAAGGTAGAGTTCTTGGGATTTGAAGTAGAGACTGGACAGGTTAAACCTAATCGTAGGAAAATAGAGGCCCTTACTGCTCTACCACCTCCTCAGACCGTGTCTCAATTACGACAGTTTATAGGGCTCGCATCTTATTTCCGCCAATTCGTACAAAACTTTTCTAAAATAATGGCACCTTTGTACCGACTGACTTCGCTTAAGGGTGACTTAACTTGGAAACCGGAACACGAGAACATACGTCAGAAGGTTGTGTCAATTTTAACTAGCGACCCAGTTTTAACAATTTTTGACCCAGATCTTTCTGTAGAGCTTCATACGGACGCGAGTAGTTTAGGATATGGCGCGATTTTGTTTCAAGTGAAACCCGATGGTAAACGTTGCGTTGTGGCCTACTACAGTAAGAGAACATCCCCAGCCGAGAGCAAATACCATTCGTATGAGCTCGAAACTCTTGCGGTCGTTAATTCTATCAAACATTTTAGGCAATACGTCCATGGCCGAAAATTCACTGTCGTTACAGATTGCAATTCGCTCAAATCTTCTAAAACTAAACAGGAGCTAACTCCCCGAGCACATAGATGGTGGGCTTATCTACAATCGCTTGATTTTGACGTAGTTTATAGAGAAGGAAAAAGAATGAGTCATGTAGATTTCTTCTCGCGAAACCCTCTCCCGATTGAGTCGATATTAGTAGAGCCTCGTGAAAGCCCGAAACGCGTTGATGTAACTGAACTCTCTCCTAATTGGCTCCAAGCCGAACAACAACGAGATGTAGAGATTTCTAAAATAATGACGGATCTAGAGAATAATCAACTCGACGAGCAACAAGCTAAGACTTACGAAATACGCGCGGGAGTCCTACACCGTAAAATACAAAGAAAACGTAGGTCCAAATGGTTGCCTTACTTACCTCGCGCTCTCCGATGGTCTGTAGTTAATAATTTTCATGACTCGATTATACATCTCGGTGCGGATAAAACTACTGAAAAGTTATTTAATTATTATTGGTTTCCGGGACTAAATACTTACGTCAGAAAATTTGTAGACAACTGCGTCACCTGTAAAATAGCTAAAACTCATTCTGGGAAGGTTCAAGCAGAGCTTCATTCGATACCTAAAGTCACGAGCCCCTGGCATACCATTCACGTAGATGCGACGGGTAAGCTCAGCGGGAAAAATGATCGTAAGGAGTACATTTTTGTAATAATAGACGCGTTTACGAAGTATGTGCTTCTATACCACGCAACCAACATTGATACCAAGAGCAGTTTACACGCTATATCTCAAAGTGTCTCACTATTTGGTGCTCCGACTCGCATAATAGCCGATCAAGGGCGTTGTTTTGCTAGCAAGGAGTTTCGCAATTTTTGCGCTAATAAAAACATTGATGTGCACCTTATAGCGACAGGATCTTCACGCGCTAATGGACAGGTTGAGCGTGTTATGAGCGTGTTGAAGTCAATGTTGACTGCGATAGAGGCTAGTGATAACCGATCGTGGCAGGACTCTATAGGCGAAGTTCAACTAGCAATTAATTGTACCGTGAATAGAGTTACACAAGCTTCGCCTCTAGAACTCCTAATCGGTAAAGTGGCGAGACCGTTGTCGTTAATGTGTAGCGATACTGTAGAGCTAGACGTTGATATAGACGAAGTTCGCGAACGCGCGTCAGATAATATAAAGAAGTGTGCGGGATATGATAAAAACCGATTTGATAAAACTAAAGCTAAAATTAAAAATTTAGCGGTTGGTGACTTTGTGCTATTAGAGAACGAGGAACGAAATCAAAACAAATTAGATCCGAAATATAAAGGTCCGTTTAAGGTGAAAGAAGTTTTGGAGACCGTTACACACTAACCGCCGCACTCAGAGACGTCAATTAAGACTTAATGCTCATTTAACATGAAATGTCCCTCTCAGAGATGACAATTAAAAATCGCTAATTGCAGAGTTTGATGTTCAAGTTTGAGGTTATTCTTGACATTTTTTCAGTTTTAATTTTTCAAAAGATAAAATTAAGATAAAAATAAAATTTATTTTAAGTGTTAATAATAAATAATAATAATATTAGATAATGCCACAGTAAACATAAAACTTCATAACTGTGATAGTGCTAAAGCATTTTTGTGCAATATGTGCCTAGTTACTTAGTACAGCTGTTTTTAGGGTTCCGTACCCAAAGGGTAAAAACGGGACCCTATTACTAAGACTTCTATGTCTGTCCGTCTGTCTGTCACCAGGCTGTAACTCAAGAACCGCTATAGCTAGACTTCTGAAATTTTCACAGATTGTGTATATTTGTTGCCGCTATAACAACAAATACTAAAAACAAAATAAAATAAATATTTAAGGGGGGCTCCCATACAAAAAACGTAACTTTTTTCTATTTTTTGCTCTTAATCAATAACGGCAACACATAGGCAATTGAAATGTTCACAAAATACTTAATTGTATTCATACTTTAATAATTAATAATAAAATTTAAATAAATTAAATAATTAAGGGGGGCTCCCATACAAAAAATACAATTTTTAGCCTATTTTTGCTCTTTAGTGGTACGGAACCCTTCATGAACGAGTACAACTCGTACTTGGCCGATTTTTACCTTTTCTTGCTAATAAATAAAAGTATTTTACATGAAGTGTACCTATAGTCACTTCCATACAAACTAGATATACCTACAAAGAAGTATGAACATTGTTACCAAATTATGTCTTACGGTATATTTATACACATACGGTATATATATACGGTATATTTCAAAGTATGTTTACTATATAGTTACAATATTATTATGATTTATGATTAAATCTTAATAGCAAACGGTTTTCTTATATTAAAATGGTAGGTAATAGTAGACATAAGACAGGTTATTCACACAATCCAAATTGTAAAACATAGAAACTTCAAATGTTGCAATAAATACTTTTAAATACCTAGTACCTATTATAAAAACAATATAAAACATGTTTTTTTTTTCTAACACCTTTTATGTTTGTTACATAACTGTAGTAGGGAGGTACGGTGAAAGATAGGAAAGAATGAAATTATTTTAGTAGTATATATTTTATTATTCCTTTAATCGCGGCAAAACGAGGCACAATAGCCTTTCAATTGTTATCGCGGCCCACTTGGGCCAAACTGTACGGGAGTTGAAGCGAGCTGCATCAGTTAATTTGATTTCTTGTTATTTTTTTTCTATATTCATTATTCTGCCTAGCAATGCAAACTTTGTAAATTTTTACTTCTTCTTGTCTTCTTGCATTGTTAACTAAAATAAAAGTATGACGTGATAAGAATTGAAACTGGTACAAAACATTATAAGTAGGTAAGTACTTTATAGTTTATTTATTTAAAGTATATACTGACCGATGAAATCCTGTTGAAATGTATTAAGTATGTTAAAATATATTATTATGTTAAATTCGCCAACCAAAAACAAAATAAAAATTACTAGATACCTACTACTACTACTTCTCGTCATAGGACGAATGATTTATAGGGGACAGATATTAATCAGTCAATTAATTTTGTCTCTGAGAGGTATCTCTAATGAAAGCATTAAATTTCAATTTGTTAAATGATGTTCAGCGCTATTTTTTAAATTACCGACTCTGACGGCCGCAGTCACGACTCGCGCCCAATAAAAAAAAATGAAACGAACACGGCTTGACTTTCCAAGACTAGAAAGCCGTGTTCGTTTCATTTTTCAACTACGCATGCGCGGCTTTTTTCGCAGTTTGGCAGCTGACTGTCTACTTCATAATAATTGAGTGTCATGTTCTAAAATATTAACAATTTCTGTCAGGTTTTAGAACATGACACTGACACTAATTTTTAACTTTGCGCATGCGTAATGTGCATTGAAAAACGAAACGAACACGACTACAGTTTGTGAAAAAAGAGTAGACACAGAACAAAAAATTTTCTAAACGTAATCACGCTCAAAAGGTGGTTTTTTCTCTTTGTATTTCCATAGAGAACGCTTATAAACACATTAAATATTATTTGCCTTGCACATTAATTTTAACTCGATTGAATAAGGTTTTCGTATATTTTGTTACAATATGATTTAAAAATTGCGTAGAGTGTGTACGGTACTCTTTTTTGACAAGCTATAAATAAAATCATATAAAAAAGAAGAAGAAGAAGATCATGCCCCCCGTGTATTATATTTCTCTATGTCATAGAATTGGCTTCGGCCTTCACTATCATTCATTATAATATAGAGAAAACATAGAAATGGCTGTATGGGCAACGCTCCCTTTGCCTGTCCCGACCGGGACAAATAAAAAAAAATCTCTACCTATGTCATACCCCTTTGACAGCAAAATCCGCGAATAGCGACTCAATCGAGTTAAATGGTGCTTCTTCTGTCTTTAAATTTAATCGCCATTTTGAGGTGTTAATTTATCATTAACTGACTCTGAGAGGGAATTTCATGTTTAATGAGCATTTAGTGTTGCGGTTTGTATGGGCAGCGGATAATTTTGATTTTTTAAATGATGATTTAATGAACGACTCTGAGTGCGGCCGTAAAAGCACTAAATTCTAAGCGTACTTATAAATACGCACACGATAGGTTAAGAAAGATGCCAATGGGTCAAGTTGAAGTTGATGATTTTTGTGACTCTAATAATGATGAAGAAGCTTAAGTTTTTAATTGTGACAAAAACTCAAGTAAACATCTCTAACGACCGTACAATATTCGACCGTACCAGTAATTATTACGTAGCCGTAGCCCGGTGGAAATCGGTTTCTCTTGAGGTAGCTCAAGTAGTCCGTGGGTGCGCGGTGCGCGTATGATTCTGGCGGAGGTCGGGGTCTTAGAGGACCGTACGATGTGCAGTCAGCGGGTGATGCACACGGGTAGAGCTGTTGTTAGCTCTATGGTAGTGATACGTTAACGGTCCTTTTGCAGGACGTGAGGGTAATATTGTTGCCGGTCGGCAAAGAAGCCGTGGTGTTGGAGATCTTACTTGAGAGTTTGTGTCGTACATAGTAGAGTTTGTTACTTTACCCAGTGTATCGGTTCGTAAGATTACTATGATTAACTTTAAGATTTTTGTGATTAAAAATAAATTTCAATTGAGATTACTGCTCGGTTTTTAAATATAGAGTCTGGTCAGGAATGACCGAGTGAAACGAAGTTCTCGCGTATACTATTTGTTTCAGAATAACCACCACACGAGGGCGTGTGCTTATCAGGACGGCCGTGTCGGAAATCAAGTTGCATTCAGAACGCCAGCGCCATCTCTCGGCGCTCGATGGAGTTAGTGCACCGCGCGCGCCACTATTTAGTGACAGCGGCAGAGAGGACTCACTTCACTTCTCGGGAGCGGCGCGTGCGGATGGTTGCAACTAAACCATCCTGCGTTCTAAAAAAAGATTGTGTGACCTAGATACTGTGATTTAATAGTGATTGCTTATTATAGTAACTTTGTAACTATTCGAATATAGTTTGTGATTGGACTAAAGTGTTTTCCAACATTACCCACAAGTGCCCACATAGTTAGTCGTTAAAATTCGAAAATGACCGACGAAAATCAACCTCCACCGTTATATTAATTGAGATTACAATTATTTCTTTTTAAAATTTGTGTATCGGCACTGGAACCTAGCGCTTTGCGCATATCACCAGCTCCCATTTTGAGTGCCAGCGCCGGCAGCCGTTGTTATATATCTCGGCTGCCGGCAGTATACTTAGTACTTACCGCCGGTTCCGTTACTGATGATTTTGGGAGCCGGCGCCGGCAGCGGAGGCGCTCCCTTTTTTTATATTTAGTAACTAAACCTTGAATGACCGATGATAACACATCTACATATTACTAATAATTTAATAACATCTGTTGAGAAATTCAACATTTTAGTACTGAGTAATTTTTATTTTAAACAAGGATCATTATATCAAAATTTGGCAGGAAGGTTTTATTGCACCCTGTATATAAAATATGAACATTACTATAATATGTTAAAACACAAACATTAGGCGTAATAGTTTTTTCGTAAAGTGAACCACAAAAGTGCTCAAGTTGTTGGATACACTAGGGCTCGCTTCGCTCGCACTGATGATTTGCAGGTTTCCGAGTGAAGAGCTCATCCATACTAATATTATAAATGCGAAAGTGTGTCTGTCTGTCTGTCTATCTGTTACCTCTTCATACGTGGGAGAGCCATGCCTCGGCACGAATGGGCCGGCAAGACAGGCCCAATCCCCGTTTGCTCGTTTGCACCCTTATTTCATAAAAAAAATGCCCCAACCGCTGAAACGATTTTGCTGAAATTTGGTATGGCAATACTTTGAGTCCCGGGAAAGGACATAGGATACTTTTTATCCCGGAAAAATGTACGGTTCTCGCGCGATAAACGAGTTTGGGCGCAACGGAGTTGCGGGCGTCATCTAGTAAGCCATAAATAGGTCGACAAAGTACGGACAGAAAGGGGTGAGCATAACTCTAGACTAGAGGCCTACAAAAAGTAAGTCCAAAAAAGCGAACGTTTAAAATGTGAAACGTGTCGTTCATGTTTGTTCACCGACGAAAAATTGTGGTTTCACAAACTGGTCACTTTGAAAGATATGCCCAGTTTATGTTTCGCTTCACCCAATGTTTATTTAGTTTTATATTTAAAAAAAAGGCATGCAGTACGTTACGAGTCTAGCCCGGACATACATACAGACAAACAGACAAAAATTCTAAAAACTATAAGTATTTTTGGGTTCGATATCGATTGTTGATCACGGTCGCGGGCCCAGGTATTATTTAAAAAAAATGTTCAATGTACACTTCTTACGATTTTATTGTAATAGTTTTATTCAATGTCTCTTCTGTTCAACAATAACAATTAATTCTCTTGATCTTTGTCACGCATGCGTGCCGATGCGCCTGTCAGTGCAACTCAAGACCATCTCAAAACATATAGCTATCCTAAAATAAAATAAAATAAAAATATTGTATGTTACTGAGTATTTTAGAAACTCATTGGCCCAAACCCTTTTATCTTGTGTTACGACAAGCGTTAATCTCTAAAAACTTTGCAATAATGTTATACTAGTTTATTAATTAGCATAGCAAAGCAAACTTTCTTTTTTTAAATTGTATTTTTGGTTAATTTTCAATGTAAGCAATCGGATAAGAGTCATTAAATAACAGAAATGTATATGATGTATGTTGACATTGTATAATTTTAAGTTACAGAATTGTAAACTTTATTTTAAAACATTAATTTTTTTCTCACTTTTTTTGGTAAATAAAGTGGGCCCCCTGCGAGTTTCTTACGCCGGTTCTTCTCGCCGGGTTAGTTCCCGAACCGGTGGTAGGCATCATGTCGACTTTTAGAAAATATTTGCAAAAATTTATTCTGAATAAAAAAATTTGAGTTTGAGAAACAAGATTTTTTTTGTTGACTGGTTTTATATGGTGAAGTATTAATTTTTAATTAAATAACTAAAAAATTAAAAGCACAAAAAAAGAGGTTAAAACCTCTGGGAGCTGCACTAAGAGTATTTATAGCATCCACGGCCCACGGGTTTCGTAAGGTACTAATTACATAAATAACGTCTTGTTCTAATTCGTAAGAACAGGGGAACTCACCTTCCTGGCTCAGGGTGGAGTCGAGACTAGCGACGGTCGTGTTCTCGGCGGGGGCGGCGGCGGCGGCGGCGGCGGCGGCGGCGCTCGGGGCCGGCCTCCTGGAGGCGCGAGGCTTGCGGATGCGATGGCGCACCCCGCCGTTGATCTGGCCGGGCTCGCGGCGCCGCCGGCCCGCCGTCCCGGCGCGCCTGCGACGCTGCACGTGCGCCACCTCCAAGGCGCGAGATATCGTGTCGGAGACGGGGGCGGTCAGCTCGGGGTCGGTCCGGCCGTAGAACGACTTGGCCGACAGGATCTCCTTCAGCCGGTCGGCGCCAAAGAGCGCCAGCCTAGCCCGGGGCGCGGGCGGCTCGACCCGCGGGTGCTTGGGCGCGCCGCCGCCGCCCGGAGAGTCGTCGTAGTGGAGGCGCTTTGGGGCGCGCTCGTCTCCGCCGCTGGTCTCCCCGACGGAGCGGCGATTGGGGCCAAGCCTCGGCGGGGAGGCCCGGGCGTCGACGGCGGCGTGGGGCGTCTTCAGCATGCTCGCGGGGGAGACGACGTCGTCGATGTCGATCCGCGTCGGCCGGCCGGCGGGCGAAGCGGGCGAGTCGGGCGAGGCGGGCGAGGTGGCCTCGTTGCTCCCCCTCTCGACGAGCACCCCCCGGAAGGAGTACCTCGGGGTGGTCTCGTTGCGGTCGCGGCGGCGCGGGCGCGCGGGCGTGTTCTCCTTGGAGTCGGCGCCGGAGTCGGAATCAAAGTTGAGGTCCTTGAGGGAGCTGCTGCAGCTCTCGGCGTCGGCGATGAGGGAGGCGAGGCTGCGGCGCGCGCGGCCGGCGGGGGCGGCGGTGGCGCTGGCGCTGGAGTGGGCGGAGGAGGGCGTGGAAGGTGCGCGGCGCGGGCGCGGCGTGCCCGGCGTCGACGCCCAGCCCGCCGCCTCCCCGGAGTACCGCGTTTGATATTTTTTCAGTGTGAAAGGTGACTTCATGAAATGTTTGAGATCTTGGCTCTCCTGTAATTTTCTCGTGTGCGACCTGGTTCCTCCTGAAAAAGGCCGAAAAAGATTGAACGTCGAAGAAAATTTTCGGGGCGAATATTAATTATAGTGATAGCCCTAGAACAATTTTTTTTATTACTATCAAGCAAATTTTTTATGAGTAGCTCAATGATATTATATAAAAAAACTCAAGTTGAATATCATTGGAGTAGCTTCATTTTGATAAGACAAACAACATTTTTTTGCGAAAAATCTTGATCATCTGTCAAGCGCCCAAAATGGGCGCCTTACCCTAACTATTCAAAAGTTCTTCTTCTACTTTGCAGACCACCGATTTAGTATTTTGTTTCAAACCTAAAACTTTGTGTAATTCGCGACTAATAGCTTATTTAATAAAATTTCTAATTATGTTAAAATTATATATAGCTTTCATGGTAATTTCTTTATATTATAGTTTGATCAGTTTAATGAGAGTAATTGGAAATTGAAAAATTTTCGAAAAACGAACTGTCAAATCTGACAGTTCTTGACAGATGAGAGGCTAACAGAGATAGAAAGAATTTCATACTTTTATTTGATGGTCCTAAAATATGGATTGTTCTATTTGTAGGACAATGTTACTTTTAAGTTATATATAAACTAATAATAACTCCAACACCGGTTTCGATGACAGTGGCCGGTTTCATTGAAACCAGGCCAGTTACGCAGGAGTAATTTTATAGTGCCCAAGTGTGTGCGCAGTACACAAGAGCACTCTCTATTCCTTGTTATAAGAGATAACCTAGTGGGACGGAAGACCGACACGACTAGCGAGAGATCAGGAGCAGGACCAACATTTTACATGCCCATCCGACGCATGGATCATCGTACTTGTCAGACAATCAGGTGATCAGCCTGCATTGTCCTAACCAAACTTGGAAATAACATGTTTCCAACGCGGGAATCGAACCCACCACCTCCGAGTCAAGAGCCACGCTCTTAACCACTGGACCATGGAAGTGTTGGAGTTATATAACTATACTAGCTGTCCCGGCAAATGTTGCTTTGCCATAATATATTATGTATTTGCCATATTATTTTATTGAAGTGACTAAATAATGTATGTTACCATGGCAACGTCGATCGCTATCCCGTCGCACAAACAATGGTCGCCGTCAGTCTCAGGTTGTAATAATTTACTATTATTTATTCAACAAATGCACAGCTTTCAATATAATATAAAGTACCCAGTAGCCGTTACTTACTCAATCCAGTCGAAAAGTATCGACATCTGTTGAAATCTTTTGGAGTTAACAGATAATTGTGACTGTCAATTGATTATAGACAAATAATTTGCAATAAAATAAAATTGCGACTATAATTAAAGATCTAAGCTATCCTATCTCTCAAGTTGGAAAAAAGCACACATTTAAAAAAAACAACATTAAAATCGGTTAAGGACCTAAACTACTTAACCGATTTTCCTGTCACGATGTTTGTCCGCGATGGATTCCTTAACTTTAGGAATCCATCGCGGACAAACATCGTGACAGGAGATTTATATATAATAGATAAATGTTACAGTCAAAATTCTTAACCAGTCAAAAATAGAATTGACTAGCAAAATCAGTCAAAACTACTTTTGACCGTACGAGTATGCTTTAGTCAATAATACTTGTGACTAAAATAACAGTTAAAAGTACTTTTGCCCAACAAAGCTGGTTAAAAGTACTTTTGACTAAGTTTTTCAGTCAAAAGCAGTTTTGACTGGTTGTACCAGTTAAAACTCCTAAAAAATGAGAAAAAGCGGAGAGTGGATTCGTTTTTAGTCGAAAAACGTGGTTTTTCTAAGGACAGTTTTAGAGTTCCGTACCCGAAGGTTAAAAACTGGGCCCTATTACTAAGACTTCGATGTCTGTCAGTCCGTCTAAATGTCTCTAGAGTCTAGGCTGTATCTAAAGAACCATTATAGATATATTTCAGAAGTTTTTACAATATGTGTATGTCTATTGTCGCTATAACAACAGATACCAGAAACAAAATAAATCAAATATTTAGGGGTGGCCCTCATACAAAAAAATGTATTTTTTTGCTATTTTTCGGGCGCTCGAGTCTCTAACCAATAACTCTATTGACGTTCTCTTTCTTTTCCCGAGTGAACTCTCTCTTGAAGGAGCTAGAGGCAAAAATTGGAGACTTCCAATGAACTGCACTAGCAGAAGGTCCACCAGGGAAGGTTCTGACTGTCCACATCTGGAATTCGCGTAGGCGCAGCAACCAGTTGAGTTAGGTCGTTCACAAGGGCTAATCGCAGAAAGATCTCCCCACATGATCAGTTTTACTGGAATTGAGCCAGTCGGCGTTTTGGGCGTTAAAGTCGCCGAGTAGTATGATCTCTGCGGAAAGGATCTGTTGCTGCACTAAATCTGAAGCAGCTTGCGGGTGTTCAAAGAGTTGGTCCGTCTCAGGAGTCAGGACTCTCAGGGTCACCACTATGGGACCTATAGAGGCACGCACAGACGCGAAGGTGGTCATCGCAATCAATGCGGAGCCATTAAGTTGAGAGGTCCCTGACTTCAGGATTGCTGAAGTGGCGAGAGCAGAAAGAAGTGCTCGATATCTACGTCTCGGTTAAATAGAGCTAAGCCTGCTTTGCCGTCTCAAGATGGTAATGGACCGGATAAAGGTAGGAGTGTAATCCTCTGAAATTACAGAAGTCCATGTATACGCACTACGCAGTTGGATTCCAACTGTTGGAAACCAAATTATTCTTTTTTCCTGGGGTCACAAATTGGTTTTCAACTGCGGCATTCCTAGGGGTTAGGGGATTAGGCCTCCGGTAAACTTACTCACTCGGCGAAACATAGCGCAAGCGCTGTTTCACGCTGGTTTTCTGTAAGTCCGTGGTATTTCTCCGGTTGAGCCGGCCCATTCGTGCCAAAGCATGGCTCTTCCACGGATAATTTTGGAATACAACGGTTGTTCATATTTTTTTCTAACGAAGCTATTTACAAAAGGCTAAGCTATGTTAGAATGGTGTATAGGCAATGATATTATATAAAAAAACTCAAAGCAGATATGTTACTACCGCGTGCGTTGTGAAGCCATAAATACGGGCCAATTGGCCCGTCTTTTATTTAGTCTGTCTCTTTTATGTAAATGGCATTTCGTATCTTTTGTTTCGCTTATCTGTCAAATTTTACAATTGAATTTGAAAATTGTTCGGAAGCAATTTAAGCCGGAAAATAGTATGAACGTAACAGATCTGTATTTAGTAGAATATCATTGTGTATAGGACATGTCATAATTTATACACTTGTAAGCCACACATAAATATATTAGGCCGAGAACTTTTCAAAGAGGCTTCGTAAGAATGAAAATGACAAAAAGTACACTAATGTTACAAATAGTGCTTTGACTAATGCTTTATTGCAGTTAAAACTACTTTTGACCAAGAGAGTCAGTCAAAAGTACTTTTAACCGCTCAGTAAAAAGTAGTAATAACCAATAATTTTCAGTCAAAATCACTTTTGACCAACCTGTTTAGTCAAAAGTAGTTTTGACTGATTTTGTTAGTCATCAGTACTTTTGACTGGTTAAGGGTTTTGACTGTAACATATACAAATAATCGGCCAAAAGCGAGTCGGACTCGCGCATGAAGGGTTCCGTACCGGTAAAGAGCAAAAATAGGCAAAAAAATGGTGTTCTTTGCATGGGATTTTGCCTCAATTTTTTATTTTATTTTAATATTATTATTAAAGAACACATACAATCAAGGATTTCGTGAAAATTTCAAGTGTCTAATAGTTACCATTATTATTTAAATCGAGCAAAAAAGGCCAAAAAAATTACGTTAATTGGGAGCCCCCCTAAATTATTAATTCTACTTTGTTTTTAGTATTTGTTGTTATAGCGGCAACAGAAATACATAATCTGTGAAAATTTCAGAAGTCTAGCTATAGCAGTTTTTGAGATACAGCTCGAGACAGACAGACGTCGACAGTCTCAGTAATAGGGTCCCGTTTTCGTATGGAACCCCAGTTTTAGGGTTCCGTAGTCAACCAAGTTTTGTTGATTACAGAACCCTAAAACGGAACTGTGTTGAGTACTTCAAGCATGCACATGGGCGCCGGCCACTGACATAGTACTCGTATGTACTACGTACTACTTACTACCTCAGTGGCACTGGCAGAAATAATTTCCAAGGGGCGCAGATTTTAGTTTTCTTTCTTTTCTTTTAACTTTTTACGAACAACAGTGACTGTCTATTTACGTCAACAGAATACATTTAGTGCCGAAACATTACGAATTATCTTTGTACGGCATGGTAATAGAGTTACAAAATACGTTTTATTTCAATAATTCCCGTTGATGAGCATGCATTGCATTTAACTTAATATGTAATTAGAGAAGTTTAAGTTTTAACATGAGAATGGTTTAACGAGGGGCACTATACATGAGATCTGAACAGACAATCAGTGTTGTGTATTAAAATGAAAACATAAGCAGCAGCTCACATAAAAATAGAGTTGAATGTAGTATACAGTATGTCAAACATTGCCTGCCCTGGGGCAGAGCCCATCAGAGCAAAGAGTTAACAACTAATTAATTCTGCAGCTTTATATCGCGCCATTGATAAGCCTTACAATGACAGTTTCACAATTTTTTATATCATGGGCTCATGGCCTCCCCTTAATTTATTTTTTTAAAGCACAATTTTTTACTATTTTTATTCTATAATGGTACGGAACCCTTTGTGCGCGAGTCCAACTCGCACTTGGCCGAATTTTTTATATTATCTGACATATAATCTAATTCTAAAAACGCCAAAATAATATACCTATGCAATGTAACCAGTGATATGCTTTCGGATTACAAGGGGCACCGGATTAGCCAGGGGTCAGATTAGCGAGGGTCTAGTGCAGTGGTGTAACTATAGGGTGGCAGGACTGCCCAAACGCTACAGGCACCCGACTCAAGAGGGCCGCAGGGCCACAACCTTAGAAAATGTTTACACATTGTAACTTGTATCTGAGTTCTGACTTTACTTGTAAAGATTTTTTTTAAAGTTTTGCTTAAAATCAATTAAAGCAAGACAAATAAAATGATGATACAATTTCAGTTGTATTATGGTTTTTACGGATAGGGCCATTCAAAAGAATTTGCCAGGAGCCCCAGATGGTATAGTTACGCCACTGGTCTATGTTATATTTATGAAATTAGTAACACTGTCCTTAGTATGTATGGATCTTCAGATTAATGAAAATAGTATGTATTCTAATGATATATTATATAAAAACTCAAAGCAGATATGTCACTACCGCACGCGTTGTGAAGCTTCAGATATGACCCAATTGGGGCGTCTTTTATTTAGTCTGTCTCTTTTATGTAAATGGCATCTCGTATCTTTTGTTTCACTTATCTGTCAAATTTGTCAATGTTGTTCGGAAGAGATTTAAGCCAGAAAATAGTATGAACGTAACAGATCTGTGTAAGTAGAATATCATTGATTTATTCTTAAAAAAAAATTAACAACTTATTTAACTAACTTGGTTAACTTTAACTTGGAATAAGAGCGCTAGTTGTCTCTGGTAACATGGCTTCTCAACATTTTGTGTAAGTTAGGTTACATTTTAAAGGCACTTTCAAAGAATTCATAGCAGTGCAGTGTCTATATAGGTGACAGTTATTTAGGAACAGATACCATTGGAAAACAAATACCTAGATAAATAATAATAACAACCTGCAAAAGAAATTAATAACGAGTGAATGAATTACAACACTGTGTGATATGATCATATCAGCTAAATGCTAGCAGATCATTAATAATAAATAAATAAATAAAATAGAAGTTTGGTAATTGAAAAAGTATTTAAAATTTTATTATTATTATAACCATTCAACTCCCAAGCGATCAAATTTCTTTTTTCCAAGAATCCATGATCGAAGGATTAAATTACGTTGAATTAATGTAAATTATTGAAATTATATAGGTGGTATTATTTTCATTTGCCATAATTATGACTTATTATTATTAAAGACCTTTTATAGCTAGCCTATGGAACTAATATTATGATTTTTTGAGTGGCAGAAATAGTATTTACTTGGTGATCAATAAAATCAATAACAATTATTTTACCATTCAAATTGTAATTTCTCAACAACCCACAATGAAAAAATATTTTTAAGAAATGCCACAATTTACTATAAATAAATATACACTTAACCACACAAGAAGAGTATATCCCACAGAAATAAGTTAAGATAGAATGGTGACATGCGTGCATTGCTAAGGAATCGCGCACGTAAATTTTTGCTTTGCTTATAGTTAAAACAAATAACTTACATGTGGAAAGAAATACCTCCTTTTGACCGATTCACTTTTGCAATTCTGTTTTTACTATTAAACACTGCACAATGAGGCATTTTTGCACAACCGCTCCGGTGTAATCAATTCGAGACGTGCGCGTTGACTGAATGAACATTCAACAAATCTTGCCCGCTTGTGCAAGATTGAAACATGCGAACTCCACCCCCTTAGCCATTCTATCTTGATTTTTTTCTGTAGTATATCCCATAAACCAGTCTCAAATAAGTAGTCTCAAAGTGATTGGCGGAGTACACATACATATAAATCACAGTATCTTCCACTTTTATTGTGCTCACATAATATTTTGTGATATCAAGCAGGAGCTCAGTCAAAATTGTATCCGGCATAAACACATACAACTGGGAATGAAAAAAGCTACTATCATAATTTGGTAAATTTTTTCATTCATTTTCACCTGATGGGGAAATAATTATACCCAATATCAGATGGTCGACAAGTGAGTGATAATAATTCTAATTATATTTACTTATATGTAATAATTTTTCTTTCAAATACATTACGCGCACTGATTTTCTGTTAATATAAAGTGCTATTAAGTGGAAGTGTCAAATAAAATATCATCATGAACAAAACGATGATCTGACATGCCGTCAGCCGATCGCAATAGACTTACGCCACATTCTCTCAGGTGTAACTGGATAGTTGTCATCGCCGGAGCTGGAGTCCAAGGTACTGATGATGCCCAGGTCGCAGTCGTTGGTATCGCTTTCGCTGTCCACGACGGACAGCCGACGGTGTCTGAGGGTCTCCTCGGGCTCCACCCCTCTCAAGAATAAGCTTTTCTTTCTTTCGGACATTTTGGGCGTGTGGGTGTGTGCGACCCTGTTAGATCTGCGTGGCGTCACTGTAGACATCGTTCTTCACTTTAGATGCCCCAACATTAAAACCGAACCACTCTAAGTCTAGCCTCGGCTCGCTCGACTTGCACACCTGCTTTTGGCGCCACCCGAGTTTATGTGCTTTTTAGTAACAGAAAAATACTTCATTACGATTTAATCTTTCTCGCAATGGAACTCGTGGAACAAATAAACGACACAATTATTAAAAACCAAAGAAACAACGCTAAACTACAAAAAAGTCATCTAAAACGCAGATAACATGGCCACAATCGTGTAAACTTGTAAAGTTTTGTTTGCTTGGCGCGTAAACAACTGTCAACCAAAGCTGTCAACTCACAAGTCACAACTGTCAAGTCAACCACATAATGGGGTATTTTCCATAGACTAATAATATATACTGTCGTAGTATTTTCATTGATATAATATCACGTTCGCTGCGGCACCGGACACATATAGCCGGTAATGAACTCTCCCCTGGTGCGGGCGTCAAAAATCTAGTTTTGCGCGCTGGTGCGGCGTCATTTTAGGCATGATATTCTGTGAGTTGAATAGAGACAAATATACATAATTGCTTCTTACTTTCAGACGGTCTTATTTCAATAAAAAAAAGGTACATGACATATTTGCCCTGTACGTACAGAACGAAAACATTTTGCTTTCCATGCGTTACCGGACGAATACGACTTGTATGTGCATGTCCGGTATCGCACTGTAGGCGAGGGCGTATTCATTAGTGAGGAGATCTTACTAGTAATTAGACGTTTATCGATATTAGTTACATTGTCCGGGCCTTTTATTTACGTAATAGTAATGTATTCCAATTGAAAATGACGCGCTCCTGAAACATATAAGAACGTATTTTTGAAGAAACAATGGAAGATAATGATAACTTACTAAAAGCGACGGTACAAGCAAATACCAAAATTTTTCCTTCCTGGTAAGAAAATGAAAGTTTTAAAGGATATAAGATTTCTACACGTTCAGTTAAAACTGCGTCACCTGGCCTACATACCTACTTTAATTAACCAGACAAATGCAAAGCAAAAAAAGGTGCCAAAAGTTAAATTAATGTGCGCCGAATGTAAAAAAGTTTTTTTGTCTTGCTTGTTTTCATAAAACCCCTAAAATAATGTTTAATTTTCTTTATAAATAAAAATTATATCGATAAATATTTGTTTTCATATTTCACATCACTACTATTTATCGACTTTTAGAAAATTTTGACCACTTCTGGTGCGTTACATGACATATAAGTCCGGTAAGATGTTTTACAGTATAAGTTAAAAATTACTTGTCCAATTTTAGAACCAGAAAAAATGTTTATAGTTCAAGGTTTTAAGATATAGATAAAAGTCAAAGAAATGTCGAAAAATAAAAATTGAATAAGAAATACGAGTTTTAAAAAGAATTGTATACCGGACAAATCAGTCTTGTTTCGCACTAGAAAACTTTACAGTACATGACAATATCGTCCTGTAACGCACCAGAATGGAATATTACATTTTCAAGTGCCGCAGCGAAAGTGATATACACTGGAGAGAGCCTTATATCGGTTTATAAGCGTCAAAAGCATGTAATGTTATGTCCGACTTACTCGGACATAACAAAGGACTCGGTCTGCATATTTCATCTAATAAAAGTGTTAATAAAGGTTTTTAGTGAACATTTTATGTTAGATATTGTTGAGTTTTGTGGTTCCGCTAAATAATAAACCATAAGAATGGCCAAAGAATGCCTCAAACACTTGGATTTAACATTAATACGTAAGTTTTGAACAACGTTTTTTGGGCTTTTCAATCGGTATTTTTGTAAGCTAAAAAGATAATTTATAAGTTTAATAATCCCTTATTCGTGCTATGTATGCGCTCTGTAAACGGTTATTCTGCATTACATGCATTACGTGCTGTAATGCACGCATTATCGTGTATTGTAGTGAATGATGCGAATTACATGCAAACTACGCTGCTGTACAACGTGCTGTACATTGAATTACAACTTATTTAATTTTTCAGCGAGACAAGAGTTACGTGCTGTAATGCACGCATGATCGTTTATTGTAGTGAATGATGCGAATGACATGCAAACTACGTGCTGTACATTGATTGACAAGTTGTTTAATTTTTCGTCATGCAAATTGCAATATGATCGTTTCGCCAGAGTAGACAGAATGTCTATTGTGGTTTCGCCATCGACATAAGGGAGAGGACCTAATGCTAGACACTGAACTAATAGATGACACTTATGACAAAAATACCATAAAAATAAGAATTACTCTAATTATTTCTCACCACTGTAAATTTTATAAGCTTCTCAAGCTATCTGTTGAATTAAAAAAATATATTAGAGACGCCTTCGGGAACAAAATTTTAAAATGGGATCAGTTTTAGTAAATAATATGACCGCGTCAACACACGCTCGGTAATTTCTTAAGTACCCTGTAGACGGTAATTCAGCATGACCATTCATTTACGTGAATTACATGCTGCATGATGAACGCTCATTTTTCATCATGCAACATGATAATTCATTTTAATTTTTAAGTATATCAGTCAAAGATATCTATATCAGTAAAGTCTATGGTCTACGGTGAGAAGGTCATCTTTGTCGCTATGGATTAGTATATATTTTGTCAAAGACCGATTCATTTTTTCTTGTGATGACAGCTGTTATGCAGCGTAAAAAGAAAGAAAAGATGAAGAAAAAAGAATAAGATGATGGTAGACCTATATTATCATCATTATATTAAAAGGCTTTTACCTGAATGACATTAGAGCAGCACGAGTCGGCGCATGAGTACCGGAAACTATTCCACCTCAATTTTTTTATGCGATCCTCTTCAAATTGCTCTCCTGATGATATAAATGCATGTTGCCATGGTGCATCCCGGTGCCATATTGTTTAAACAAACATTGTTTAAACAATTGCAAGGAATTGTTATTTTTTAACCGGACAGTTTTTTTTATATTCCTTATTGAAATACCAATAAAAAAGGTCCTATGACTTTTCACGATAAAGTTAATATTTTTAAAGATATGAATTTTTAAAGGTTCGAAAAATTTCAAATTTGGGTACTTTTGACCCATGAAAAATATATTTAGAAAAATAATAATGTCTAAGTTATATATATTTTTAAATTCTCTATACATTAGTTAATAATATCGTTAGTAGAGATTTACAAAAAAAAATGTTTATATCTTTTTTTATCTTAGCAAAATTAGACAAAAAAATGTTTTTTTGTATGGGAGCCCGCCTTAAACATTTACTTTATTTTAATTTTATTATTAATTATTACAATACAAATATAATTAAAGGATTTTGTAAAATTTTTAAGTGCCTAGCTGTTACTATTATTGATTACGAGCAACAAAGACCAAAAAAATCACGTTTCTTGTATGGGAGCGCCCCCCTTAAATATTAACTTTATTTTTTTATAGTAATTGTTCATATAGCGGCAACAGATATACACAATCTGTGAAAAATTCAGAAGTAGCTAGCTATAGCGGTTTTTGAGATACTGTCTGTCCGTTTGTCTGTATGTCTCCAGGCTGTATCTCAAAAACCGCTATAGCTAGCTACTTCTGAATTTTTCACAGATTGTGTATATCTGTTGCCGCTATATGAACAAATACTATAAAAAAATAAAGTTCATATTAATCCCATACAAAAAAACACAATTCAAAACAATGTCAGGGGTCACCATGACCGCCGTTAGGTGGTAGTGTTACTCAAAAACACGTTAGATAGCTAAGGGTTAAAAATATCTCACGGAACCCTATATTTTCCAAAATAAAAAGTAGCCTATGTTACTCCTAAAATATCATGTGGCTTTCGAATGGTGAAATATTTTTTAAAATCGGTCCAGTAGTTTTTGAGCCTATTCATTACAATTAAACAAACAAACAAAGATTACGCCTTTTTTATTATGTACTAGCGACCCGCCCCGGCGTTGCACGGGTATAAAATATATTTCCACTAAAAAAAATATGCCTATAGCCTTCCTCAATAAATTTGCTATCTAACACTGAAATAATTTTTCAAATCGACCCAGTAGTTCCTGAGATTAGCGCATTCAAGTTAGCCCTTTCAAATAATTTCCCCCGTTTTTTCCACATTTTCCTCTATTTCTTCGCTCCTATTAGTCTTAGCGTGATAAAATATAGCCTATAACCTTCCTCGATAAATGGGATATCTAACACTGAAGGAATCTTCAAAATCCGTTGCGTAGTTTTAAAGATTAAAGGGAACAAAGGGACATGAGGGAAAAAAATGCGACTTTGTTTTATAATAAGTATATAGATACTAGCTGTCCCGGCAAACGTTTCTTTGCCATATTATATAAGGTACTTATATAGCCCGTATTATTTTATTGAATTAGTGACTAAATAAGTATCTATGTCACCATGGCTATCCTAACTTCCATCGCTATCCCGTGACCCGCGTCGCATAAACAATGATCGCTCTTTATAGACAAATAATTTGCAATAAAATAAAATTGCGACTATAATTAAAGATCTAAGCTATCCTATCTCTCAAGTTGGAAAAAGCACACATTTAAAAAAACAAAACATTAAAATCGGTTAAGTAGTTTAGAAATCCATCGCGGACAAACATCGTGACAGGAGATTTATATATAATAGATATTATTACTAGTACTATTACTTAGTAGGTATAGATAATTGATTTCTGTTGAAGTCGTAAGTAGTTTTCGTTAAACGAAATTTATCGATTAATGTTGAATGATGAATCGATGTCGCCATATTATCTTTATATATGTAATTCTTCTGTGAGTGTGTATGTCACTGAACTTCTCTCAAACGACTGGACCGATTTTGATGAAATTTTTTGTGTGTGTTCAAGGGGATCTGGGAATGGTTTAGATTCACAATTTTGTCCGCTGGACAATGTTATTTTAATCAATTTTTAATTTATTAGTAGTTGTTGATTTTGGAATGTTTTAGATTGGATCCGACAGACGGCGCTACCATCGCAGTGTCAAATTTTAAATAATATTCGATTTGTAATTTTAGTTTGTCCCGACAGTTAGCGCTGCGATCAAATTAAAAAAAATACTTTATATACTTAATATGGCAAAGAAACGTTTGCCGGGACAGCTAGTTATATATAAGATATTTAATTTTTTTTTTGTTATCCTATGCCCTATGGCCTATGCTATCCTACTGCTGGCCAAAGGCCTCCCCCAGGGTCGTCCACTTGTCTCGCCCCAGCACCACCGTTAAATATAATAAGTACTAAATTGTACTTTATTTTTATACTGTGTACTTTATTTTTCTTACTAAGTAATTAGAGTAACCAATGTACTTTATATGCAAAAATAAAAGGTAGCAACCGTAGTGGTAGCTAACGGTACCAACATTTTCAGATCTCTGTCTGCAATGCAATGTATTCTGTAGCTGTTTTTTCTCCGAAATGTACAGAGTTCATAATTTTTTTCTGCCAATTCATTTATTTTAGGTGCCATCTAGGTACCACCTCTGTTTCCCCTTTAGAATAGCTATTTTACCCCCGCGGGGGTAATTTTGGGGGGTTAGGAACCACTGACGTAGAGGTTCCCTCTTCCTTTGATTTTTTCCAAATCATTTGGTGTATTTTGGCTTCTTATCTGTTCTATGACTCGGATAGGGACGTTGGGAACGATTGCTTATTGCTTTTAATCTTATATCTTTAAACGACCAATTCTTGTATATATATATACTCGCTATTCTTGTATATATAATAGCAAAAAAGTAAAAAGCCCACTATTCGCCGACTAGTCGCCGACTACAAAAGTGGCCGGATACTCGGCTTTACCGACTAGTCGGCACATCTCTACTTATTTTATTACATAACTAGCTATAGGACTACTATATATATCTCGGAATCGGCTCCAGCGATTTTCATGAAATTTAGGATATAGGGGGTTTCGGGGGCGATAAATCTATCTAGCTGGGAATCATTTTCATAAAATGATTCCCAGCCAGATTTTATGTGTTTTTTGAATTTTTTGAATACCGAGCGAAGCTCGGTCCTATAGCTAGTTATGTAATAAAATAAGTAGAGATGTGCCGACTAGTCGGTAAAGCCGACTATCCGGCCACTTTTGTAGTCGGCGACTAGTCGGCGAAAAGTCGGCAAAAAGCGCCGACTAGTCGGCTTTTTACTTTTTTGCTATTATTAAAATTACATTAAAAAAAAACCTTGATTAATATTTATAATATGTACATATTTCACACTCAATCAGTGTTACACATTTTAAAATTAAATGAAGGTTTTCTGAAAGTATTTGCTAGTAAAGAAAATATTTTTGAATATAATTTTAACAACAAATTAAGTATGTATTATAACTTATTACCTAGTAGTCAGTATGATTTCATGTACATTAAATATTTAATGAAAACCATCAAGGTATAATAGAAACCAAATAAAGTAACGTACGCGAAGTTAACATACCTACTTAAGGGGGCGACTAACTCAAAATTCTCGATTTTATAATTCAGTTTTTATACTTACTTGAAAATAAGCCACGATTTGTTTCATTTTCTAAAATTAGATACTACATTATATTTCCAAGAATTCGATCTGAGCAAAAACACGATAATATCTTAAAATTTTCTCGATAGAAAAAAATCGCAAAGATGCATCTAATTTTCACGAATTTTTCATTTATCGCTATAATTATGCATTGAACTAAGTTAATGTAGTGGTATTTAACAGTACGCTGTCGCAATACCCTCGTAAGTGGCACAGAACTAATAATGCAATGATCCGAAATGAACCAAGTGGTGCAAAGAGTCAATCCGTCTCGGGGTGTCAGTTCATAGTGGTGCTATGGGGCCTATATAGGCACGTGTTAGATGGGAGGATTTATAGGTCTAAAATATTTTGAAACAATTAGATGTTACTATGATAATACTAAAATTATGCCCTAGCAGTAGCAAGGTATATGTGGTTAAATGAAAAATAAACTGTAATACAATAAAGACATTTATTAAAACAACCTTAACAAGTAAGGGTCGGTAGATATAATTATTTTCAAACTGTATATTGTATAACCTACGTAATTTACATAATCTAGGTAAGGTACTTTCAGTATATTATATTAATAAGATACAACTCAGGAATAACACCGAACTTATACCTTTATATTGTAAAACAACATAATATCAAGCAATTAATATTATAGATCATCTAGCAAAAATAAACCATAGGCTTGTACAAAATACAAAATCTTCTTTATATAAATTACAATAAATTACCAAGTTAAGTTTATTACTAAAATCTTTATAACAAATAGGTACATCACCTTAAACACTGTCGGCCAGAATGAGAGCCGCACTAGGTTCGCTAGCTATTTTATACTGCACTGGGTAGAATGAATATTCTACCCACACTGGACACTAATTCTAGTACCCACATTTTCCAAAGTTTGGTACTAGAATTATTATTACTTAAATATTATATTCTAAGTACATATCTAAAATCTAAATACAATTAAACAAAATCTTAACATAATAATATTCATAAAATAATTAAGAAGCAATACTTTAAATATAAACTACCTTACATTATAAGTCTTTCTTTACAATTCAAAAGGTGTTTTTATTATTAATTTAACATAAAAAATTACGGCTTAATATTGGTGTTGTCAAGTCTTAATTCATACATTTTATTATTTTATCTATACTTATATATATTAACATATTATCTATTACACGCATAAACAATAATTATTGAGGGTGGTCGTCGCAATCGATGCGGAGCCATAATGTTGAGAGGACTTCAAGATTGCTGAGGCATTAAAACATTTTAATTTTAAGATCTAATAAGACTTGAGTGATTACATAATTTCATTGTTATTTTGTTACAAAACAAATAATAATATTTTTGTGGCATAATATGAGACATTTATTGTTAATAAAGTTGATTTTTAGGGTTTCGTAGTCAACAAGGAACCCTTATAGTTTCGGTCTGTCCGTCCGTCTGTCCGTCTGTCCGTCTGTCTGTCTGTCTGTCTGTCCGCGGTTTTACTCAGAGACTATAGGACCTACAAAGCTGTAATTTGGCATGAATACACATAATAGTGATGGCAACAAAATGGTACATGAAATCGTAAAAAAATATTTTTTTTATGGTACCTCCCCTACATATCAAGCGGGTATGATTTTTTTTTCGCGCTCACCCCTTCGTGTGGGGTGTCGTTGAATAGGTTTCTTAAAAATATTGCGAGTATTCATAGATCATTTTCCGATTTAGGGATCCGTTCGTGAAATATTAAGTTTTAAAGTGGAAAAAATCGTTGAGAGTCCAGTGTTCCCCCCCTTCTATCAGCTAAACGGTTGGTTCTGGCAATGTCAAAAAATTCACGGGAGTAGGAAATATGCTGAATTTAAAAGGAAAACTATCACGGCTAAGAAGACTTCATAACTAAAAAAAATGTATTTGGCGAAGTTTAAAGGACCTTTTCGTTCAAATTCCTTTGAAAGTAACTGAGATGATGTTGTTACTAGTGTAAAACACGCTTTAAATGTACGTTCATTGACCATAAAAATTATCTAAAACTTGCGGTATTACGGAACCCTATATTGCGCGTGGCCCGACACGCACTTGGCCGGTTTTTAATAAAACAAACCTGTAGCTTAAATTTATTCAATTTTATAACATAAATTCAAACATGCGGGATCCCGCGGGATTGGCCAATCCCGCAAATCAATCCCGCGGGATTGAATAAGGTGCGGGATTGCAATCCCTAAGTCTTCACACCAGGTCACCCTGGATCCGAAGGTACCGAACAGAACTTTTGAATGCTTATAGGTACAGGTTTGGGGATTTCGGCGAATTTATACATCAGTTTGATTGATCATCATCACAACCATAATTATACCATGGGTCATCACACTATGACCCAATTATTGGTACTTTTCGCGATATTTTGCATCGAAGCACTTGTTTTTGATGATGATTTCGCTGTTTGTGGACCGATTTTCAAAATTCTCGTGTTGTGCAGTTTTTGTATATGATATAATCTTAATTTTGTATAACAAAATTTACGAAAGTGGTGAGCTGATGATGGGATCTATGAGCAATCGAGGGAAATCCTTGAAAATTATCAAAACACTCATAGTGGTTAAAATGTTGTTTCTAGTAAGTTAAACATATGTTACGAATAAGAGAAATTTCATACGAAGGTGTCTCTTGGTCCAAAGTCACTGAATAGAACTCCTGAACCTTTAAAGATAAATGTTTGGAAATTGCAGCATCGCTTGGATAACTGTAAGCTTTTACCACAATTTCGCTTACAGTAAAATAATGTGAATGGTTAACATTCCTATTGGTTATTTACGCATAAAGCCTTATTTTGTAGATAACTAAAAAGAGTGAAATTATTATTTTTAACAGAAAATTAAAACCGACTTCCAAGGTAAAAACAATAGTAATATGAACTAAAAAGTATTAAATTATTATTTTTAACAAAAAATTAAAACCGACTTCCAAGGTAAAAACAATAATAACATTAATATGAACTAAAAAGTATTAAATAATTTTAACTATCTAATAGTGCCTTTATCCGAATTTGGCTAAACCTCAACTATTTCTGTACTCAATCTTCATTATTTTGAAGTCGGTACCAGATAGCTGAATCTTCAGTCCTCTGACAGAATATTTAAAACTTTTGGAACTGGCACCGACTTCAAAATTATGAAGATTGAGTACAGAAATAGTTGAGGTTTATCCGAATTCGGAAAAAGGCACTATTAGATAGTAAAAATTATTTAATACTTTTTAGTTCATACTAATGTTATTATTGTTTTTACCTTTGAAGTCGGTTTTAATTTTTTGTTAAAAATAATAATAATTTCACTCTTTTTAGTTACACTAGTAGGTAAATCTTCGCGTATATTTTACGTATCTTATTACAATTTGTTAAGAGTCACAACTCACACTCACAAAATAATATAATATTATCAGTGAAGTGAACATATTGTGCTAAGTAATTTAACAATTTTAATACTTCAAGCCCGAAGCGGTCACCGGCGATTGCGATAACAATAGAAAGGCTATTGTGTCTCGTTTTTCCACGATCGAAGGATCTATCAGATAATTATTTTTAACAAAAAATTAAAACCGACTTCCAAGGTAAAAACAATAATAACATTCTTATAATATGAACTAAAAAGTATTAAATAATTTTCCTCTCTAAATGTGCCTTTTTCCGAATTCAGCTAAACCTCAACTATTTCTGTACTCAACCTTCATCATTTTGAAGTCGGTACCAGTTAAAGCGGAATCTTTATATTTTCTTTGACATAAAATTTGAAACTTAAGGAACTGGCACCGCCTTCAAAATTATGAAGGTTGAGTACAGAAATACTTAGTTGAGGTTTAGCTGAATTCGGAAAAAGGCACATTTAGAGAGGAAAATTATTTAATACTTTTTAGTTCATATTATAAGAATGTTATTATTGTTTTTACCTTGGAAGTCGGTTTTAATTTTTTGTTAAAAATAATAATTTCACTCTTTTTAGTTACCTAGTAGATAAACTATAATTAGTGCCAATTTACATTGTATAAAAAAAATAGTTTTATATTGTCTTCACTATATGTCATTGAGGCGCTCTGTCGGCGCTATCGCTTGTCCGAACTCCGATTGTTGTTCATATAGTTTTAGTTACACGATGTATTCATTAGGTTTCGCTGAGGTGCTCCTGAATCGCAGTATCGCTTGTACGTAGGAGTTTTATATAGTTGTATTGGCTGTGTGAAATCAGAAATGTGTCACCATTGGTGTGAGCAGTGAGCATTGAAATTTGAATTGTCCACATTTTGAGTGGTAATTATTTATCTCGTATTGTTATTAGAAATATTAATTAACCCTCCAAGATGACCTCCGTCATAGTCCGCGAGTTTATAAGTGGTCGTCGGTGGTAGTGAACTATATAGTGAGTAGTGACTTAGTGACCATACCACCCTACGCGTCGAATTACTGCGTTAATTCTACGTATCTTATTACAATTTGTAATACCCCAAGGCCCAAATATCAGGTAGATAAATTTAAATAATACATTTAAAAAAATCTAAGTGAACACAACCCTATGCGTGCTAGGTAATTTAACAATTTAACGCTTCAACTCCCAAGCGGCCGCCAGAACAATGGATTTCCAAGAATCCGCGATCGAAGGATGAGCCGAATCACACCCAGCGGCGCGGCGAGTATATTTTCAGTGTCATAATAATATTATGATATTAATCTTTACCTTCATTATTGTAATACATAGTACTATCGCATGAGAAACTTGGAAAGCCGGCCTCGCGGCCGCCTGCGCCTTTCTCAAGCGATACTATATTGTACTACATTAATAAAGATAAAGTTTAAAATCATATTATGACACTCAAAATGCTCGCAGCGCGGCATTACCTGACATTAGAACTTGAATAGGTACGACGCAATGCCGCGATGTTTACGCACACGCCGCGCGGCTCGCGGCGGCGTGCGGCGACGCCGCACCGACCGCCGTGTACAAACAGACTATATTAATAATTGGTGTTGTTATGTACATAATTATTATTATTGTATCCATACCTATGCCTTGTAAGTTGTACTATTACCTATTTTGTGCCATGAGACATTGGTGACCTTAACACGACGTGGTGATGATGATGATGATGATGATGATGATGATGATGATGAATTTTAATTGCGTGGTAGTATAATATGCTTTCTGTTCTTAAAACAACGCCGAAACTCCCAAACGTGTATCTATAAGGAGTCAGGAGTTCTCTCAGCATCTTCGAAACCATGGTATACCTTGACCCAATATTTGACTTTTTGGTAGCATATTCTTAGTACACTTCACATAAAACTAAAATTACCATATGTTTCCATATAAATTTCGAGGAGTTCCCTCGATTACTCCTGGATCCCATCATCAGGTCACCACTTTTGTGAACATGGTACCAAATTGGAGTGAAACCTAATACAACAAAACAAAAATTTCGAAAATCGGTTCACAAACGGCGGAGTGATCGTTGAACATACAAAAAAAAAATAAAAAAAAAAATAAAAAAATATCCACAGCCGAACATATAACCTCCTCGTTTTTTGGAAGTCGGTTAAAAAATTGTACAAACTTGCATAGGATGTAGCGTAGCTACTCATAATATTTAATATTATCACTATTATTGACAGCTGTTCTTGTAATCAAGAATTCAAATCGATAGGTACTTAGTGCACCATCTATCGATTAATAAGTATAACTTAATAAAAAGACACTTAATGACTTTGTTTTGTTTAAATGCTCTTTTTAAAATAACTTTATTTTAATTCTATTTGTCTATTAAAATTTTATAAAGTAGTTAGTAAAGTATTCGATCTGTTGTATAAAGTAGTTAGTAAAGTATTCGATATTCTGTCGTCTGCCGCCACGCGCCGCGCGGCGCGGCGGCGCGGCTACGCCAACCGCCGTGTATTAAAAACAAACAGGTGTTGTTATACAGTACATAATAATTATTATTAGTATATCCATACCTATGCCTTGTACTATTATCTATTCTGTGCCATGAGACATCGGTGGCCTTAACACGACGTGGTAATGATGATGATGATGATGATGATGATGATGATGATGATGATGATGATGATGATGATGATGATAATGATGATGATGATTATGATGATGAATATGAATTGCATAGTAGTTTATGCTTTCTGTTCTTAAAACAACGCCGAAACTCCCAAACGTGTATCTATAAGGAGTCAGGAGTTCTCTCAGCATCTTCGAAACCATGGTATACCTTGACCCAATATTTGACTTTTTGGCAGCGTATTCTTAGTACACTTCATATAAAACCAAAATCACCATATGTTTCGATATAAATTTCGAGGAGTTCCCTCGATTACTCATGGATCCCATCATCAGGTCACCACTTTTGTGAACATGGTACCAAATTGGAGTGAAACCTAATACAATAAAACAAAAATTTCGAAAATCGGTTCACAAACGGCGGAGTAATCGTTGAACATACAAAAATAATAAAAAAAATCCACAGCCGAACATATAACCTCCTCGTTTTTTGGAAGTCGGCTAATAACTCTTAGGGCCAATTCACACCGGAATGGCAGCGGCCGGCAGCGGCGCGGTGCGAAGAGCACTTTTAGTGTGAAATAATTTTAAACTTTATTTACATACTTATAACTACTAGTATCGCTTGAAAACTTCTAAAGCCGGCTGTACACTCTCGCCGAGACACAGCGAGGCGGCCCGAGTGCGAGAGTGTAAATGGGTGCGCTCGCCTCGTCTCGCCTGTCTCGGACCCTCTCGGTCCGTTGTCGGTATTTTGCGCCCGAGACAAAGGGTCTCGCGAGGAAAACGAGCGCACTACTGTACACTCTCGCGTCTTTCAGTACTAGTCCCGCCGTTGGACAGTGTAGAACAGAAAAATAACAATAATAAACGACATTGTCAGTCATTAACTGTAAGAAATAAAATTAAATATGATTATAAATCTTTGGATTACAATGATATCTTTCGATGCATGGTGAATAGGGCTCGAGGCGCCGCTGGCGGCCGCGCGGCGCCGCGCGTCCCTCGGCGGAAAGTGCTGGCGGCTGCCGGCGGCCGCGCGCGTCGCCGCGAGGCGGTGCCGCAGCGAACGTGTTAAAAAGTTAACACGTTCGCTGCGGCACCGGACACATATAGCCGGTAATGAACTCTCCCCTGGTGCGGGCGTCAAAAATCTAGTTTTGCGCGCTGGTGCGGCGTCATTTTAGGCATGATATTCTGTGAGTTGAATAGAGACAAATATACATAATTGCTTCTTACTTTCAGACGGTCTTATTTCCATAAAAAAAAGGTACATGGCATATTTGCCCTGTACGTACAGAACGAAAACATTTTGCTTTCCATGCGTTACCGGACGAATACGACTTGTATGTGCATGTCCGGTATCGCACTGTAGGCGAGGGCGTATTCATTAGTGAGGAGATCTTACTAGTAATTAGACGTTTATCGATATTAGTTACAATGTCCGGGCCTTTTATTTACGTAATAGTAATGTATTCCAATTGAAAATAACGCGCTCCTGAAACATATAAGAAGGTATTTTCGAAGAAACAGTGGAAGATAATGATAACTTACTAAAAGCGACGGTACAAGCAAATACCAAAATTTTTCCTTCCTGGTAAGAAAATGAAAGTTTTAAAGGATATTAGATTTCTACACGTTCAGTTAAAACTGCGTCACCTGGCCTACATACCTACTTTAATTAACCAGACAAATGCAAAGCAAAAAAAGGTGCCAAAAGTTAAATTAATGTGCGCCGAATGTAAAAAAGTTTTTTTGTCTTGCTTGTTTTCATAAAACCCCTAAAAATAATGTTCAATTTTCTTTATAAATAAAAATTATATCGATAAATATTTGTTTGCATATTTCACATCACTACTATTTATCGACTTTTAGAAAATTTTGACCACTTCTGGTGCGTTACATGACATATAAGTCCGGTAAGATGTTTTACAGTATAAGTTAAAAATTACTTGTCCAATTTTAGAACCAGAAAAAATGTTTATAGTTCAAGGTTTTAAGATATAGATAAAAGTCAAAGAAATGTCGAAAAATAAAAATTGAATAAGAAATACGAGTTTTAAAAAGAATTGTATACCGGACAAATCAGTCTTGTTTCGCACTAGAAAACTTTACAGTACATGACAATATTGTCCTGTAACGCACCAGAATGGAATATTACATTTTCAAGTGCCGCAGCGAAAGTGTTAAAGTTTTCAAGCGATACTAATAGTTATAAGTATTACTTTTTCTTCGGCAATAAGTGAAATAATAACCAATTCCACGAGCGTCCACAAGCGGCTGCGAGCGTCCGCTGCCGGCCTCTGCCATTCCGGTGTGAATTGGCTTTAATCTTTAAGGCTGCTCTTTCTAAAAAAGCGTGCAGATAAAACAACTTTTCATCGGCATTAACAGAGAAATTTTATCTGAAAAAAAAAATTAGTAATCTACATGATATGATACGTAATTTTGTTTTGTCATATTTTTTCTATCGGTATCACATAATAAAGAAATAAAAAACCAAATCACCTCCAAATCGTTGAATGAAACCACTTTACTCCTTCATTTTAATATCAAAAGAATATAATATAAAAATATCTACTGCTTTGCAATACATAAGTTAATAATTTGGTTTTTTTAACTTTTTTGAAATATGTATTATATTAAGCCGTTAAAAAGGTTTTTTCTCCTATTTCGCCCTATCATGGACGCGGCGAGCGTCGTAACCGCAACCGTACAAGGCGCGCTGTTATGAATGTTATTTTAATGTCATTTACGTCGATATTCGCACTGACAGACAATCGACCTGCTAATTTAGGGAGAGAGGGCCCTTAATAGTGCCTTTTTCAGAATTCGTCTAAATCTCAACTATTTCTGTACACACTACAGACTTCATTACTTTGAAGTCGGTACCAGTCCCAAAAGTTTAAGATATTCTAAGTTCTGACATTACGAATAAATTAGCTGGTACCGACTTCAAAGTAATGAATGCATCGCTTCTACCATCTGTAATAGAGAAATATAAAATGTGAGGACCAGGTACTTCCACAGTACAACTAGCCTTTATGATTTTAAATTATTATTTGTTACATCAACTGTTCACTCCACGTGACTACAGAAGATTCATTCTTAATATTTGTTCATTTTATTTTCATGGTTTTTTATTTATTTATTTATTATTATTATTTTTTTTTTTCAATAGGGAAAGGATAGGTGGGTGAAAGATAGATGCTGTTTAAAACAGGGGCTCTAAAGGATACAGAGATAGGTCGATGCTGTGCTCTGGGCGGTCTCGTGCGCCGTGGTACACAGGGGACATTTACTTCTTTTAGGATGGAATATCATCAATGGCTTATTGGTCGGCTCCACACGCCAATAGCATCTTTTGTCTTAGCATATTATAGAAGTTTTAAGATAATTTGAATGGTTATTAATTATCAACATAGAAGTTGCTCACCGAACATATTCAGATTTCATCGTTGACCTCGGGGCCAGACCCCGAGGAGACACAGGACCCGCTTGCTGATGCTCTGGAGGCGAACCAGAAGGACCAGGTAGCTGATCGTCTGAGGGCGAACCAGAAGAACCCGCTTGCTGATCGTTGGAGGGCGACACGGTTGCCTGATTGGTGCCTCCGGGTAGTGGAGCACGTCGCAGCTGATCGTGGGCGACCTTGCGAGGGCGCCCGTGATGTCCTACTACCTTCTTCACAAGATAGCGATCATTTTCAAGTACCCTGTGAACTTCGTATGGAACACTAAACTTCAGATCCAGAGCAGTTTGGTTACGTGGGTTGTTTTTTATTAAAACAAAGTCACCCCTTTGAAACCTTTGAATTTTAGCTCGTCTTTTATCGAACCTCGCTTTATCTTTAGCAGACACTTGCATCATCTTCTGTTGCACATGTTGTTCCAGGGCTTCAATATTAATGATTGCATCATCTAGGTTTACCAAGGTCAGTAATTCTGGTGGGACACAGTTTTGACGCCTAGTTAGAAGTGTAAGTGGGGCTATACCTGTAGTTCTATGAACAGTGCAGTTGAGGGCTAGTTGAAGGCTTTCTAAGGCTGTGTGCCAATTTGGTGTTTCATAATTTTTAATCATAATGAGGCCATTTTTAAGGGTCGCCATTACCCGTTCTACTTGCCCATTAGCTCTGCTAACCCCTGGTGCTATAGAGTGTATTTCTATATTGAACACATCGCAGTAACTTAAATTCTCCTAGAAATTCACGGCCACCGTCTACAATTATTTGTCTTGGAGCTCCGAAAAGGTAGACAACTTGTTTTAAGGCTGCCAGAGTACTATGATGACTTTTATTATTGGTGTGACGAAGCAGTACATATTTAGTAAAGGCATCAATTGTGACTACAACATATTCATGCTCATTTGAACCTCCTAATTTACCTGTGATGTCCATGTGTATTACTTCAAATGGAACCACTGGCTTGGCAATGGGATGCAATTGTACTTGAGTTGCTCCAGATGTCTGTTTTGAAGTTCTACATATGATGCAATTGTCAACAAAATCACGGACAATTGTGCTCATTTTATCAAAATAGTACGTACCTTTTATTTTATGGAGCGTTTTCTCCCAGCCAGGATGCTTCAGGGCTGCATGAAAAGTATTGATGAGACTCCACTGGAAAGATTTTGGTACAACGATGAGCTTTTGTAAGCCCAAAATTGTGTCCTGCTTCTCAAATTTGAGAACATTATCTTCGAGGTGATACCCAGGGACTTCTTCTCCGTTATGCAATTTGTCTATGATGGGTCGCAATTGGTGGTCGCGTCTCTGTTCAATATTTATCCAATCTAAATTTTTCGTTAGGACGTTTACAGTAAGTGGATCTGGATTTCTGCTTAGGTAATCTGCATGCTGCATCCGCTCGCCCTTCCTGTATTCTATATCAAACTCAAAATTTTGAAGATATGACCACCATCTATGTATGCGAGGTAACAAGTCTTTCTTGTGCTTGGAAGCTTTAAGCGCATTGCAGTCGGTAATCACCTTGAATTGGCGTCCATATAGGAAGTGTCGAAAATGCTTGATTGCTCGGATTACGGCCAGCGTTTCAAGTTCGTAGGAATGATACCTACTTTCTATGTTTGTCGTACGCATACTAAAATAGGCAATCACATGCTGCCTACCGTTTATAATCTGTACGAGAATTGCTCCAAAGCCAAGACTGCTGGCATCGGTAAATAGCTCAATAGTTTCCCTTCTTGAAATATTGTTAAGACGGGTGCAGAAGTTAAATGATGAATTATCTTTTGGCGTGCTCCTTCATGAACATGATTCCATTGCCACACAGCGCCTTGTTTAGTTAATTGATACAGAGGTACCATAGTCCTTGCAAAATCTGGTATGAACCTACGAAAATACCCTGCTAAGCCGTTAAATTGACGAATCTGTTTGACATTAGTCGGAACTGGAGCCTTTAGTAGGGCCTCAACTTTTTTGGGACTAGGACGAACCTGACCATTTTCTATCACGTTACCAAGATATTCAATTGACCGTTTGAAAAATAAGCACTTATCAATGTTAATGGAGAACCCCGATTCACGTAATGCTATAAATATTTTCTCTAAATAGACAAGACCAGATGAAAAATCTCTACATTTACTAATGACATCATCTATGTAAACTTGGGCTACGCTATCATTATGAACTTTATCTGCACTGCCTGGATTTAAAAAAGAACCTAAAGCACGATTTATGCATCTTTGGTATACAGCAGGGGCATTACACAAACCAAATAGCATATTCTTATACTCGAACAAACCATCCGGTGTCACAAAAGCGGTTTTCTCAATAGACTCATCAGCGATAGGAATCTGGTGAAAGCCAGAGGCCATATCTAAGGATGTGTAGTACTGACCTCCAGCCAACTGGTCAATTTGATCGGCTATTAAAGGAAGAGGATAATGATCCCGGACAGTGTTCGAGTTAAGTTCTCTGTAATCCACGCACATACGATCGTCCCCGTTCTTTTTCTTGACTAAAATAATTGGACTAGAATATGGGGACTTACTTTCTTGGACTATATCATTATCTATTAATTCCTTAACTATCTCCTTAACCTTTTCACGCTCGACTGGGCTCAATCTGTACGGTCTTCTTTCAACAAACTTATTTGGATTTTTCAATCGAATCTCTAATTTACCTGTATTGACCCGAGATTGAGGAAAGCCGCGCGTAAAAATGGAAGAATACTTATTTAACAGGGTAAGGAGTCGATTGATCTCAAGTTCATTAACTAAGTCATGATTTATGTTTTCAAATAGTCCGGTTGACGATTGTATGTGCATGACACGAGGCTGAAAGCACAAAGACGCACTATTTTCAGTCACGATTACAGATAATCCGGTGCTGTTTAAAAGATTCGCACCTATTAATACATCTGAAGTCATTTCGTAATCAGATAAAATATAAAAATCTATCTCCACATTAATGTCATTAATGCCGCATATAGTTGTTAGCTTATTAGTCGAAACTACAGGAAAAGGAACTATTCCTCGTAAATAATTAACTACTTGAACTCTCTTTCCAGGTAGCCTGTTTGCAATAGATTCGCACATAACAGAGCAGTCCGCACCGCTGTCGAACACCGCATCAATAACTATATCACCTACTCGCATACGCATCGTGTTTAATTTTGGTTTATTTCTTACAACTGAATTTACATTAGAAGTAATTTGTTTTTCCCGACGGTAGCAAGTATCAAAAGTGTGACCGGCCTTTGAACAAAAAGAACAGATTTTAGACGTATTCGGTTTTTGGAGTGATATTCCAGAAGAACTAGAGATATTTGGATCAGGCTGTTTATCAAGTGCTGTGGAGTTATTTTTACTACGACAATCGCGAGAAAAATGCCCGGGCTTCTTACAGAAGTTACAAATAGAAATATTCCGATTATCTAAAGACTATTTAAAACGCTTAGGAAGTGGCTGGTTCGCGGTAGCATGATTAGGTCTCTTAGATATACGAATAGAAGAGGCAACAGATATTAATTCAGGTACTGAAGTGGCTCTGGCATTCATAAGCTCAATCCGAAGACGTTCATCGCTAATGGTTCCAATAACTGCTTCCACTTCATCATTATCGTTAAGTTTATCCTTCGTCACTCGTCTCCACAAAATCCAAGATCGTGATAAAAACTCTGCAATGTCTTTAGTGTGGTCATATTCATGCTCACTAAAACGCAAGACGTCTTTTGAATAACGACTTTCGGGTTCAAATGTGGTAATAATATTTTGTCGCAACTCATCCCATGTAGAAGTTGTAACGAGCCAATTATCAGCCCACATTTTAGCTCGTCCCTTTAATAAACTGGTCACCTTCATACGAATATCGTAATCACTAAGCTCATAGTTATTTTTTGCCGAAGTGATATGGTCACACCGTTCTCGTACTCCAACGTTACCATCTGGATCATAAGAAGGCAAGAACACATCGGTAATTTTTACTTTCTCACGTTGTTTCATCAAGCGTTCGCTCATACTTTGCATCATTGTCATCATATGTAAATAGAACTCAGGAGGTACGTTACCGCACTGAAGCTGCTGTGAAGCTGTCGTATTAACACAGGCATTTGGTCCGTGATCAGCATCTACATCTGCAGCATCCGGTTCAGGCACAGTTGGCAGCTCACTTGGTTCCGTTTCAGCTCGATTTTCTGCTTCCATCGTAATACCAAAATTCCTTAATGTGACTAGGATGTATGGTGTACCTGAAACATAAAATGAAAGGCACAGAAAGGACACGTAAGTATCCCACTTCTGATATCGAAAATCAGAGAGGGCGTTACAATAATAATAATAATAATTAATTCACTTATTATGAGAACTGAGTGTTTAACTTCATCAAAACTATTGATTTCTCACTATAAGTAATGAATTTCATTTATAAATATCAAAGCAATTTCAAATAATTAAAAATATTAAAACTTTAAAGAGCAAAAGAAATTAAAACTTAAAATTAAAAAGAAAACAAGATGATAAAATTATTTTCATTTATTTAAACTGACATAGATTGTACTTACAATGTTTATTCACCACAAATTCACAGTAGAATGAGCTCCACGCTCAGAACACGTCTTTTTATAAACATCATCCCTACTTGTTTTCCCTACCACAAGCAATAATTACGTCACTCTTGAAAATCATGTTCACAAAACATTAAAAAAATTGTAAAATTATTAAATAACGTTAAAAATAATTAGTTTATTTATTTTGTGAGTTACTAAAATTCACATTAAATTAATACGAAGTAAGTAAAAGCGGAAGTAAATAATTCACAACTAAAATACGTCGCAATTTTAGTGAGAATGTTTAAAGAAATTATTTAAAAGTTTGATTGCTATGGAAAAACTAGTTTTAATCACATAAGAATAATTCTATAGTGGCAAAGTATGAAATCAAGATTAAATAATTTTAATAAATACTCCGGAAGTTAAAACAACTTCCGGGTTTACAATAAATCACTACAATAAAATATTTAAATCATTATAACAACAACGTATTACAAATTTTAAGAATAATTCATAATTATAATCATATTATAATAATTTTTCTAATTATGAAATTCCAAAGTATTCCAATCCAATCAGACAGGAACCTCCGCGGCGACATATAGGATATAGTCTGAATTTGGTACCATGTTCCCAAACATAGTGACCTAATGATGGGATCCATGAGGAATCGAGGGAACTCCTCAAAATTTATACGGAAACATAATATGGTGATTTTAGTTTTATGAGAAGTATCCTGAGCATATGCTACCAAAACGCAAGATTTTGCACGAAGGTATTCTATGGTAGATACTAAGAGAATTCCGGATTCCTTATAGATACAAGTTTGGGGGTTAGGCGCTGTTTTAAGAACAGAAAGCATATGCTACTATGCAAATTACATTCATCATCATCACCACGTCAGGGTCACCAATCGCCGCACCGCCACCTCACCGCACCCGTGTGGCTTCTCCCTTAAATTACCTAGCATGCATGTAACTAAAAAGAGTGAAATTATTATTTTTAACAAAAAAATTAAACCGACTTCCAAGGTAAAACAATAACAATATCCGTATATATGAACTAAAAAGTATTATAATTTTTCCTGTCTAATAGTGCCTTTTTCCGAATTCGGCTAAACCTCAACTATTTCTGTACTCAATCTTCATCATTTTGAAGTCGGTGCCAGTTCCAAAAGTTTCAAATACTTATTTGGCAGAGGAAGATTCAGCTATCTGGTACCGACTTCAAAATGATGAAGATTGAGTACAGAAATAGTTGAGGTTTAGCCGAATTCGGAAAAAGGCACTATTAGACAAGAAAAAATTATTTAATACTTTTTAGTTCATAATATTATTCGGATATTGTTATTGTTTTACCATGGAAGTCGGTTTAAATTTTTTGTTAAAAATAATAATTACCTTGGAAGTCGGTTTTTTAAATAATGGGTTTATTTGCTTTGGCCGGCACTTTTAAAATTAGCCCAATTTAGACCTTATCCTTTACTACAAAATGTTATTTTCGTATTAGAAAATTAATGGGACCCGGCCCTTAAAGGATTCTATTCCCATAGAATATTTTTTTATATTTTTGCTCTTTTATGGTTCGGAAGTCGGAAGTTCGGAACCCTTATAAGAATAAGAATCAGACTAAAAATCATTTATTCAATTTTACGTAACAAAAAAAACACCATTATAAAATACACAGAGTACGGGGAGGACTCGCACAGCGTACACCTTCGTATGCGAGTCCTCCTCGCACTTGGCCTTTTCTTATGATTTAAAAGAGAATCGTTGATTATAATTATTATTATTATTATTACTATTTTCTACGTTTTATTCCGTGATATGCTATTTTTATCGTTGCTAGTTGCTACCTTATGAGTAGGGCCCGGATTTATATGTAAATACATATTTTTGTTTTGCGTGATTTTCGGCCTAGAATGTGTTTTTTACACGAATTATCATGTTTAGACCATGAAAAACAAAGTTTTATTTTCCATATTTTTCCATATTTTAGGGTTTTTCAAAGATAAGTCCATATTTTGCAAGAAAATGTCACAATCGTCTATATTTTCACAAAAATACAAAAAAAATACGTTCCCGATCCCGCCACCATGCGGCTGCGTATTTCGTTCTTCTCGCGCTTTATCGTCGTATTTCTTGTTTGATGTTTCCAATTATGAAAGAAGATTATTCCTTCAGGATTCATGTCCCATAAGAGCACCGGTGATCGCGACAACAATAGAATACAATAGCATTTCCAAGAATCCGCGATCGAAGGATTAATAAAGAAATAGAAAATAAAGTTTCAGATGCAAAAGGTCCTGTTGCTGACATGGCTAAATGGCACGTAAAAACTAAAGTATGTTTCAGTCTTCAGGTAAATTAAGGATTTAAGTACGTCACACACAAAGAAAATCAAAATTCTGTGCCGATTATTCGGGTTCCGTACGATAAGGGTCCCTGTTGGCTGTTACTAAGACTTCGATGTCTGTCTGTTCGTCTGTCTGTCACCAGGCTGTATGTCAAGAACGGCTATAGCTAGACCTATGAAATTTTCACAGAAATCAGAATGTGTATGTCTATTGCCGCTATAACAACAAATACTAAAAACAAAATAAAAAAATAAATAATTAAGGGTGGCTCAGATACATCATACAACAAACCTAACTTTTTGTTATTTTTCGCTCGATATCAATACTTAATGGCTGCCTACAGATAGGCACTTGAAATTTTTACAAAATCCTTAATAATATATTAATTGTACTATATTAATTGATAAAACAATTAAAATAAAATAAATATTTAAGGGTTACCTACACTAAAACAATGTTTAATTATTGTAATTTTATACTCCATAATATTTTTCCATATTTCTGTTTTATGGTCCATATTTTCGATTTTTTGTCCATATTTTGGATTTTTTAATTCATATTTTTCCGGGCCCTATAAGAGTTAGTGTGCCAAACTCGAACAGGAAAACTTTTAGGGTCGTGTGCTAAAGGCATGAACTTAATAGCTAAAGGTTATAATTCTATGCTAACTGCTAGGTAACAATATAAGCTCAATGATATTCTTTGCGTGTATTTAAGTATATTATTTGTATAGGTAATTTATCATAAATCAATTAGGTATTATCATTGTGCTACGGCCTACGTCGGCTTCATGACTGTTTATGACACAGCAACTATCTCATCAATGATAGTGCTCGGTTTGGCAACGTCGCCTCGCTCACCTGGCGTTTACCTGCGCAGTGTCAACGAGGGGCGAACCAATCGCGCCGCGGCAGTCGATCCACCGAGCCCAACCGGACAGGCTCGAGCGTAAAAATCGCCGCGTCCGCACCTTTTTTTACCTTTTTTAATCATAAATATAAACAAATTATGTGCTTTTACTCATCGATCGGGGGAGCTCGCCACGATTACTGAGTTCATTGCGTCCAGAGGAGTCAAAACTCAAGTCTCAAAAGTTATTATAATCCGGAGGACGTCAAGCGACAACATCGACGCCCTATACCTATCGTCGTTCGCGATCCGTAAACCGAGCGACCGTTCGTCTTTCTACCTGGGATTTAGTGTTTATTTAAATGTCAGTGAAGTGAGTTAAATCCAGATTTCCCCTCGAAACGAAAACGGCCTACGTCGACCGATCACGACGAGGCGGACGAGGCGAACATCTAGCGGTAAACCGTAGTCCGTAGTCCGTACACGGCACATTCACAGCTCGCGAGCCGCCGCGGGACACGCTGCACGCAACTCGCGACGCTCTCCAGCGAGTAATCAGTGGACCCGCACGTTCCGATTTCCGAGTGCTTCCGACCCGTTCGCGGCCGGCGGCACGAATACTCCCCCGGTGCCCCGCGCTGGGATGGTGGCGAGCCGCTGAGAGCGTCGGTCGGCATTCGGCAACCTACTCCCCGGGGCGGCGCTGGCGGTGCATGGCGCCATGATCAGCGGCGGCTGGGTCTGCGCGCTGCACGTGCGCACGGCGGGGCTGGCGGGCGCCGCGCTCGGCTCCGACGAGGAGGAGATCGTGTACCTGGCCTATGTGGTCATCGACGTCCTCACCAACCAGGTATGTAGTTACATATCCCGTTGCCTGTCGTGGTTTATCGACGATCCGGTATCATCGGACTCTCGCCCGGTCGAGGAGTCGCTATCTTTCGCCTAAAGTTCCTAAAGTCTAAACCACATAAATGAATCAAGTGGTCTAAACTCAATTTATAAACAACAACGCTACGAATAATAAAACCAGGAAACGTAACTCCCATACTAATACAGTTTTAAATTTGGTTCCATTCGAACTGTCATGTAACGTCAGCCTTTATACCGCTCAAGGTCACCTAATGTATGAAAAGTGAACCTAAGGTTCACTTTTTTGACAAGTATTTTGGAGCATGTTTTTTGACGGAGTTACTCTTCCGTAGTTTTTTATTATTCGTAGCAACAACGACTATAAAATTTGTGACGGTATAAATTATGATACAAGGGCGGGATGATAAGTAACTAGCCTTATAATAAAACACTTAACTTTCCGTGATAAAATTAATTTTATTTTTCGATATAGTCTCCGTGAACCTCTATGTACTTACTCCATCGCCTTTCTAAAGCAGTAATACCTTCCATAAAATGATTTCTTTCGAGTCCTGCAAAATACTCCTCTACAGCGGCTATGACTTCATCAATTGTGGAAAATTTCTGTCCGCTAAAAAAGTTTTGAGCTTGAGGGAATAAATTCTTTTGAGGGAATAAATGGAAGTCTGATGGCGCTAGATCAGGCGAATAAGGTGGGTGGGGCAGCAAATCATACCTTAATTCATTGATTTTTGCCATAGCTTTAACACATGTGTGAACTCTAGCGTTGTCTTGGTGAAAGATGATTTTTTTTTTCGCCAATCCGGGTAGTTTTTGTTGAATACATTGATGGAGCTTATCTAGAAGATTAGCGTAGTATTCTCCATTAATAGTTTGACCTTTAGGAAGCCATCACTTTTCCAGCCGACTTTACTGTCATGGCTTTCTTTGGAGCCGGGCATTCTGATTCAGTCCACTGTTTCGATCGAATTTTTGACTCTGGCGTATAATAATGAACCGATGTTTCGTCTGTTGTTACAAATCGACGTACAAAATCGGCCTTATTACTTAGAAAACGGTTCAGTCATTCTTTGGAATTTTGCACCCGAATCCTTTTTTGATCGTGCGTAAGCAATCGCGGCACCCAACGGGCCGATAGCTTTTTCATATTTAATTCCTCACTAAGGACAGTAATATGTACCCGTTCTTTTGAAACACCTATAGTGTCAGCTATTTCAGATAATTTCAGTCGTCGATCTGCTAAAACTATATCATGTATTTTCACGACCATTTCCGAAGTCGTGACGCTTTTTGGACGTCCGGGGCGGGCTTCATCTTGGACACATGTACAATACGACCAATGAGTTTCTAAAATACGTTAGTAACATACATTATTCGGACAAACGAAAAATTGCCCAAGTGCGAGTCGGACTCGCGCACAATGAGTTCCGTACCGGAATAGAGCGAAAGTATCAACAGGATCATATCCCAATGAATACCATCTATAAAATATGTCCTTTTGGATGAGGTCGTCAATATAAGCCCAAACATGAAAACTCCACTTTGGGTTCATACGAAGCTCGGTTCCTTATAGAATCCAGGTGATCCTGCAGCAGCAGCATGCAAATATTTACTGTTTATCTACGTCTTACTGGTTGTCGCAATTAAAATGAGCCCAAACCGAAACCTCTGCTCTGAGTTGGTGAGGAGTTGGGTTTCCTATTGATTACCAGGTGATGCTGCAGCACCAGGTCAACTTTCCAATAATGTGTACATATATTCATGAGTGTCACGAACCAGAATGCAAAATATAAAACCCATCAAACGACTGCAAGTTGCTAATCGGCATATCACGAACCAGATAAATCGTGATATTTCAGCAATGAGCAGGCAGATGATGATGAACTATAGCTAAGAACACTCGATCATGTCAGCTTTCAAACAAAAAAAAAACTAGATCAAAATCGGTCCACCCGTTTGGATGCTACGATGCCACAGACAGACAGACACGTCAAACTTATACACTCCTCTTTTTGGTCGTGGGTTAATAACACCCCTCTTTTTGGTCGGAGGTTAAAAAAGTAATAAAACTAAAACCCAACTACGACAAAAAACGACGCTGAAAAAGTATAAAACAAGATTTTCAGAATACTGAACTGAACAAAGTTGCTAATGTAGTTGCAAGTAAATGGACACAGTAGACTCTTCACTCTACCAGGAAGCCTTCGTTATAAATTGACAATAATGTCATACAATGAACAATACTATTCTGCTGAAGTATCCAATATTCAGTACCACTACCTATGTAGAGATACATTTTCATGATTGGAATTCCGTAAGTAGCACTTTGACAACCAGTGAGTGTGGTTTTCCAAACATGAAAATGTATCTCTATAGTCTACATAGTGAATATTGCATACTTCAGTAGATGACGCCCGCAACTTCGTTGCGCCAAAACTCGTTATCGCGTGGGAACCATACATTTTTCCGGGACAAAAAGTATCCTATGTCCTTTCTCGGGACTCAAAGTATCTCCATGCCAAATTTCAGCAAAATCGGTTCAGCGGTTTGGGCGTAAAGAGGTAACAGACAGACAGACACACTATCGCATTTATAATATTAGTATGGATGACGGATGTAGACTATGAGTGTGAGAGATAATTGTATGACATTATTGTCAATTTACAACTTGGTAGAGTCTACTGTGTCCATTTACTTGCAACTACATTAGCAACTTTGTTCAGTTCAGTATTCTGAAAATTTTGTTTTATACTTTTTCAGCGTCGTTTTTTGTCGTAGTTGGGTTTTAGTTTTATTACTTTTATTATTTTTTAAATCGCATTTTTTTAAACGTGGAAAACTTACACAAAGCGTCATTCTCAATCCGATTCTTTCGTGGTTTCTTCGGATACCGAAGTAAGGGGGGCCCCCCGCCAAAACAAAAACAAACACAATCCAGAAAGTCCAAAAGTAGCTTAGGTTAGAACTTAGACCACAACACAGAGGGAACCGAGCGAGCGAAGCGAGCGTGCTTGCTACGGCAGCAGCCGGCGACCCCCGCCTGCAGGCGTAATAATGCCGAACTTCAGCCGCGTTTTTTCGGCCTAGTGTGTACACTTAGGTACACATTTTAAAATTAAATTAAATGTTTCTGAAATGACTTGATAGTAAAGATTTTTTAAAATACATAATACATATAGTTTTTAACAACAAATTAGGTGAACCTATAAGTATCAAGATTGCGTGTAAGTATATGAAATATTTCCATTAATTGTACCTACCTATCATAAAAAAGTAACGTACGCGAAGTAAACAACACGATCCGACACCTTCGCAGGCGGCGGCGCGGCGTTTTATATAATATATATATTATATAAAAGAAAGTTGTGTTAGTTACGCAACTTATAAGTTATAACTCAAGAACGGGTGAACCGATTTGGCTGAAAATTGGTGGAGAGGTAGCTTAGAACCAGGAATAGGACATAGGATACATTTTGTCCCGGAAAAATGTATGGTTACTTCACAATATACTTTCATGATTTGCGCGTAAACTATTCAATCGATTTTGATGAATTTTGGTATGGAGATACTTTGAGTCTCGGGAAAGGACAAGGGATACTTTTGGTCCCTGAAAATGTACGGTTTCTGCACAATAAGCTTTTATGATTTTCGCCTAAACTATTCAGTATATTTTTATGAAATTCGGTATGGAGATACTTTGAGTCTCGGGAAAGGACAAGGGGTACTTTTGGTCCCGGAAAATGTACGGTTCCCGCATAATAAACTTTTATGATTTTCGCTTAAACTCTTCAATCTATTTTAATGTTTGGTATGGAGATACTTTGAGTCTTGGGAAAGGACAAGGGATATTTTTGTCCCGGAAAATGTACGGTTCCCACACAATAAACTTTTATGATTTTCGCCTAAGCTATTAAATTTTTATGAAATTTGGTATGGACATACTTTCGACTCTCGAGAAAGGACAAGGGATACTTTTTGTCCCGGAAAATGAAATTTGGCATGGACATTGGAGATACTTTGAGTCTCGGGAAAGGAATAAGGATACTTTTTGTCCCGGCAAATGTACAGTTCCTGCACAATAAACTTTTATGATTTTCGCTTAAACTATTTAATCTATTTTGATGAAATTTGGCATGGAGATACTAATTTTAATCTATTGTTTTCTTAATTATACCAATTCGAATTAAATAATCATCGTTAAGACAGGACAACGTCTGTCGGGTCAGCTAGTCTTAATATATATATTTCTTGTGCGCGTGTGTATGTGACTGAACTCCTCCTAAACGACTGGACCAATTTTGATGAAATTTTTTGTGTGTGTTCAAGGGAATCTGGGAATGGTTTAGATTCACAATTTTGTCCGCTGGACAATGTTTTTTTAATTAATTTTTAATTTATTAGTAGTTGTTGATTTTGGAATGTTTTACATTGGATCCGACAGTCGGCTGCCATCGCAGTGTCAAATTTTAAATAATATTCGAATTCGGATTTTAATTTTAGTCTGTCCGACAGTTAGCGCTTCGACCAAATTTAAAAAAAATACTTTATATACTTAATATGGCAAAGAAACGTTTGCCGGGACAGCTAGTAATATATATTTAAAAGAAAGTCGTGTTAGTTACACTATTTATAACTCAAGAACGGCTTTACCGATATGACTGAAAATTGGTGGAGAGGTAGCTTAGAGCCAGGAAAAGGATATAGGATACATTTTGTCCCGGAAGAATGTACGGTTACTGAACAATGTACTTTTTTGATTTGCGCGTAAACTATTCAATCGATTTTGATGAATTTTGGTATGGAGAATGGAGATACTTTGAGTCTCGGAAAAGGACAAGGGATACTTTTGGTGCCGGGAAATGTACGGTTCCCGCACAATAAACTTTTATGATTTTCGCCTAAACTCTTCAATCTATTGTGATGAAATTTGGCATGGAGATACTTTGAGTCTCGGGAATGGAATACTGGATACTTTTTGTCCCGGAAAATGTACGGTTCCTGCAATATAACTTTTATGATTTTCGCTTAAACTATTTAATCTATTTTGATGAATTTTGGCATGGATATACTGATTTTAATCTATTGTTTTCTTAATTATACCAATTCGAATTAAATAATCATCGTTAAGACAGGACAACGTCTGTCGGGTCAGCTAGTGTTCTAATAAAACGGATGATAATGGCAGGAGTGAGGAGACTGCTTTAGACAGTCTTTCGAGAGCATCTAAGGATTCGTAGGCCTTTGTTATATTATGACGGGGCTCGTCATATAATGTGGTTTTAATTTAATCCTTCGATCGGGGATTCTTTGAAATACTATTGTATTCTACTGTCGCGATCACCGGTGCTCGTACGGGGCTTGAAGGATTAATCAAATCAAATCTAATCATTAATATTTTTAATTGTCTATCTGCATCGTATTAATAGGTATTAGGTACAGCTCAATGTAATCCTGATCAAGAGTATGAATGTTAAAAAAACCTCTCAAGTACAAATTACAATACATTATACAATACAATAAGTTACAACACACTATAACCTCCAGGCTCCAGCACATCCTCGGGGGTCGGGGCTCGGCCTCCTATACAAAAAACACAATTTTGTCCTACTGTCACTATATCACAGTACGGAACCCTTCGTGCGCGAGTCCGACTCGATGCGTGGAATTGTCCAAACGCCTATTTCCATCTGGGTCTCGTTTCTGGTGGTACATTATAATAATTAGATTAATTAGTAATTTATGACGTCACGAGTCACAGCGACGCGGACGGTGCAGCGCGGGCGCAACGCGCACTCACGCAGGTCGGGCCGAGCGGGTGTAAAAAAACACTCCCGACGCGACCAGTGTTGCAAAAGTTCCCGATTTATCGGGAGATCTACTGATTTTGGCGTCTCCCTCCCGATATCCCGATTTAACTGTCCTATCTCCCGATTTTTACATTGTATGCAACGAATGTTTAAAATATGGTATTTTTTTGCATTCTCAAGACGACAACACTAAAGATTATCAGGTAATAGGTATGTAAACTCTTTAGTAGGGGGATTCCCCAACTGAAACAGGCTGAGACAGCGCTATACTGGGAAGAGAGAATGAAGTAAGGACATCTCTTTTCTCAGTATAGTGTTGTCCCGACTGAACATTTCAAACCTCAATGGTCTGAAATGTTTTTCGTTCGCTCGCACGGTTGTCATGGAAAGAAAGAAAGTTTAAATTTTATTTGTGTTATTTGTTAAGTGCGCTATATGTGACGATGTCCGACTCCGATGATTCATGTAATAGTCCAAGAAGAAAATACTCACAAAATTTTAAAGAATGTTTGCAAAAATAGCAACCAAAATGTGGTATGAAAATGTGATTTGCCATTTTCAATGTATCTGATAATATGTTTTTAAAACACACTTTAATTAATAGCGTAAAATATTTTTGTTTTATTTGGAAAGAAAATCTCCCGATTTCTCCCGATTTTTACCTGGAAATTTGCCCGATTTTTGAATTATCACTTTTGCAACACTGGACGCGACGCTCGGTTATCGGTGGAAAGAAAGAAAGTTTAAATTTTATTTGTGTTATTTGTTAAGTGCGCTATATGTGACGATGTCCGACTCCGATGATTCATGTAATAGTCCAAGAAGAAAATACTCACAAAATTTTAAAGAATGTTTGCAAAAATAGCAACCAAAATGTGGTATGAAAATGTGATTTGCCATTTTCAATGTATCTGATAATATGTTTTTAAAACACACTTTAATTAATAGCGTAAAATATTTTTGTTTTATTTGGAAAGAAAATCTCCCGATTTCTCCCGATTTTTACCTGGAAATTTGCCCGATTTTTGAATTATCACTTTTGCAACACTGGACGCGACGCTCGGTTATCGGTATTATAACATGGCCGCCGCCCGCGTGACGTCACACTCCGGAACGAATCAACATTAATACTCTGAATAGGTATAGGTATTACTGTATAATATTAGGATGCCATTGGCCAGCACTCCAGCAGTGCATTACACCTAACACCGACCCACACGGTGCAGGCGTGGTACGACGACGATGATATTGTGACGAAGAGGGACGTCCGTCGACTCGGTGAGATGACCTAGGAATGAGAAGTTGAGTCTTTACTCTTTTGTCCCTTAAATTTTTGTCCCAGTGCAAGTGGGACAAATGACTAGGATAGTTTTTTTTTTTATTTTTCATCCAGCGTTTCGTCCCAAGTATTTCTTTACTATGACTTTCAAGTAAACATGAGTAGGGTAAGCAAAAAATGGTAGAATTGAATATGAAACAAAATATGTTTAATTTTGTATGAAAATATTTTTTAGATCAATTAGATATATCAGGATTTATCAAGATGAAATTTTGTGTGCTTAGTTCTTTTTTACCGACTTCCAAAAAGGAGGAGGTTTTCGTGATATTTAGCATCGAAGCAGATGTTTTTGATGATTATTTCGCTGTTTGTGGACCGATTTTCATAATTCTTGTTTTGTTAAATAGGATACAGTCTCAATTTTGTACACCAATTACGAAAGTGGTGAGCTGATGATGGAATCTATGAGTAATCGAGGGAATAACCCATGAAATTTATTAAAACACTCATAGTGGTTAAAATGTTGTTTCTTGTAACTTAAACCTTATGTTACGATTAAAAGAAATTTCATACGAAGGTGTCTCTTGGTCCAAAGACACTGAACATAACTCCTGAATCATTAAAGATAAAAGTTGGAAAATTGCAGCATCGCTTAGATAACTGCAAGCATTTACCACAATTTAGCTTACAGTAATATAATTATGGATAGTTAATATTCGTAGTGGCTATCTACGCATAAAGCCTTGTCTTGTAGATAACTAAAAAGAGTAAAATTATTATTTTTTAACAAAAAATTGAACCCGACTTCCAATGTAAAAACAATATTCTTATTATTATTATTTTTAACAAAAAATTAAAACCGACTTCCAAGGTAAAAACAATAATAACATTATATGAACTAAAAAGTATTAAATAATTTTTACTATCTAATAGTGCCTTTTTCCGAATTCGGCTCAACCTAGGGTTACCATACGTCCGGATTAATCCGGACATGTCCGGACTTTTAGGCTCTTGTCCGGACTTCGTCCGGCCTTCTCATTTGTCCGGATTTTTAATTACTTGATGAAATATGAGAAATAAAACTAGTAAAGTTACATCGAGTGAGTCTCTTCATCGATAAATGTTAAAATCTTATATTATATTTATCTTATATATAAAAATGGATTTTCAAATGTGTTAATCGCGTTAAAACTCGAAAACGGCTGAACGGATTGGGCTGATTTTAGTCTTAAAATATTCGTTCAAGTCCAGGGAAGGTTTTAAAGTGACCTGTGACACGAAGTTCACCGGGACAGCTAGTCTTTAATTAAATTAAAACCTACCAATGCATTGCTAAATAGTTTATGGGTAAAGCTAAAGTTGTGTAATTGGGGGCTAAATAAGCTTTAGGTTTATTTTAAAAAATGAATTATTATGTGCGCACTGCACAGCTGTTTTTGGGTATTTTGGTTTAAGGGGTACCAGGGTTTTAAAAAGCTTTTAAATTTGACACCAATTTTGTTGACACCGCGCGCTAGAAACTGAAGTCCACGTGGACGAAGTCGTGGGCAACAGCTAGTAATACATGCCCTCAAAGTGCCTCAAACTGGTACCTACACACTACACATCAAGCGGGGATGATTTCTTTTCTTGCGTCCACCCCACCGTGTGGTGTATCGTTGGTTAGGTTTTTATTTAAATATTACGATTTACGAGTATTTATTTATTTTTGTGAAGTTTTGAAGTGGAAAAAATCCTTAGCGTCCAGTGTCCCCTTTCTACTATCTAAAACTATGACGGCTAAAACTTTTTTTTTTTTGAGTAGGTACCTAATAGACAATAGTTGATGAACTAAAAAAATGTATTCGGCGATGTATAATGGAAGTTTTCGTTAAAATTCCTTTGAACGTAACAGATGAGTGATAACTTTGTTAGTAGTGTAAAACACGTTTATAGCGCGCCATCGTGATGTCACCGTCCATAAACCCTTATCTCTAGTACAACTTGTTTGCCCCACCACTATTTGCGCATATAAAAGAGGCGTCCGCACCTCAGTAAGTCAGTCGCTCGCTAGACGGCTCCGAGTACGATAGCTCCCGCAGTCTGCTCAGAGTCCAGTGCTTTGCTTGATCGATGCCACGCGTCATTAAGTAAAAGCTAGCTAAGAGGGATAAAGGTTTGCGATGCCACGCGTCCTGCCTGCAATCCCATAGTAGGGTTCCGCATGAATGTCTACAGTCCATAGTAAAGTATGTACATGTGTTAACCTGAAATAAACTAAGTTGAGAAGATATTGCGAGTATTATTCCATGTGCCAACCCTACATTTGGCGCCCAACGTGGGGCCCGAACAGGGACAACCCTACATTTGGCGCCCAACGAAAAATGGAAAACAGAACAACAAGAAGCATGCAATAAACTCAAAATAGCTCTCACAACCGCGCCTGTGCTAAAACAAGCTAATCCAGATCAACCGTTTACTATTAAAACCGATGCAAGTCAGTATGCGATTGGAGCAGCTTTAGTTCAGGGGGAGGGAGAAAACGAGCATCCCGTTGAGTATGCAAGTAGATTACTCACAGCAGCTGAATTCAATTACACTGTAACAGAAAAAGAAGCTTTAGCAATGTTGAGAAACAACATACTGCAAAATTTTGCCCTCGCAGAGATGGTCCCTATGTTATAATAAGAAAACATGGAACTTCCACATACGAGGTTGCTTACCCAAGTACTCCAGATAAACCGATAGGCAAATACCATACTTCAGCATTAACTAAATTTCAAGGAAGGGACGAAGCTCTACCTCAACCCGTTGTTCCCATTCGTCGCAGAGGAAGGCCACGAAAATACAATGATGCTGGCACTCCTGTCGAGGCGACTTCAGAGTACCAGAGGGGGAGGATATAGCGCGCCATCGTGATGTCACCGTCCATAAACCCTTATCTCTAGTACAACTTGTTTGCCCCACCACTATTTGCGCATATAAAAGAGGCGTCCGCACCTCAGTAAGTCAGTCGCTCGCTAGACGGCTCCGAGTACGATAGCTCCCGCAGTCTGCTCAGAGTCCAGTGCTTTGCTTGATCGATGCCACGCGTCATTAAGTAAAAGCTAGCTAAGAGGGATAAAGGTTTGCGATGCCACGCGTCCTGCCTGCAATCCCATAGTAGGGTTCCGCATGAATGTCTACAGTCCATATTAAATAGTAAAGTATGTACATGTGTTAACCTGAAATAAACTAAGTTGAGAAGATATTGCGAGTATTATTCCATGTGCCAACCCTACACGTTATAAAATCTGGGTGCACGGTGCAGTAGGTAAGTAGGTGTAGGTGTAGGTGTAGATCAGCGTTGCCAGACGTCCCGACTCCCGATGTTTCCATCAAAATTAAATGTCCCGCGCGGGACAGGCTCAGTCCCGCTTTTCGGGGAAAGCCCGAACGTACGTGCAGCGTGCTGAGAAAGAAAGATGCGTAATGAAGATAAGAGTGTGGGAGGTAGAGGGGTGGATTTTCTATGGCTACTTTTGCTATCTATTGTCACGTAAACGTTGTTTTAACGCAAATGAAAAGATAAAAATTCAAAAAACTTTTGATTTTAAGTATGTACCTTTTTTTTTTACTTTGTCCCGCTTTTGACTGAAAAATCCCGCTTTTTCACTCAGAAAGTTCCAAAGTCCCGACTTGGCACAAAAAAAAATCTGGCAACGCTGGTCTAGATACACCCGCCGAGAGGAGCCAAGCGAAGCGAAAAGATTTTATTGATATCAAAAATTACACCAATTTCGTCACTGACTCACTCATACACTGACACTCACACACTGATGATCATTAAAATGTTTGGCTACTTTCTGAAGTGCTAGAAAGCTGAGGACACAACCAACAAAAAATTCATAAACTTGTAACTTTCACCTCCCATCCCCTAAAACGGGGGGTGGGGGTGGAGGGTTATATGATACTTGCACCAATTTTATGAATTAGGACATGATAGTTTACACGGGATTGTAAACAGTAACAAAAAAAACCTTTAACAAATTACAATGAATCTGTGTACTGTGTTCTGACTTATGAGTTATGAGTGATCAGTGATCACTGATCACTCACTCAACTCACTTGATGGCGCGTGGGGCGGGTGAATCAACAAATGGCCTATAGCTGCTGTCCACCTTCGATAGTTAGTGGACTGTATTTTTATAGTCTCACGAATGCTGGAGTAGGGGCAGATAGTAGGAAGGAGATTTCGTGCACTAACCTTTGGTCTTCGCGTCCACAAACGCAGGCGCTGAACAGCACGTCTGGGGCCCCAGGAAACACTCGCGAAACACTAGATGGTGCGGCACAGATGGAAATCAGCAGTGTACGGCCAGTTCTCCAACGTCCATATATTTTGATAGCGGTCAGCGAGGACTTGACGAAAACGTCTATGTCCGTCTCGTAATGAGTCAAAAATTACACTGTCGAATTCTCGAATTCTCTTTTTCGCCGAGCTTCAACGACGATAGGCGAAAGTGCACGAAGGAAAGGGATGGAGATAGGTTAAGGGAAGCGCGTGAGACTATATTAATATTTACTCGGCCTAATTAAAAAATTTAATTTGTTATCCTTTATTTATTTATTTATTTATTTATAATACGAAATTTCACAATATGAAATGTAATAATTTTATAGTACTCAATGGTTACTTAAAGTTATGCTAGATGGCGTTACCATTTCCCCCGCCCTTAAAGGTTCGCCTTTAAAAAAAAAAATATTATATACATATACGGTATATCTAAGCTATATCAACTTAATAGTACCAGATACATATTATGTGGAACATAAATATTTATTATAATAACTATAGCTATTGAAAAAAATATATATATAAAGCTTAATAAACAAAGGCAGAAAGCGAGCGTTAGCATTATTGATTAGGCAGAGGACACAAACGAACCACGGGACGCAGGAAAACACCCTTAGCGGTCTTAACTGAAACTACGCGAACTACGCCATCCTTACCGGGGTGCAATTTTTCAATAACACCTAGCGGCCAAGCGAGAGGTGGTGTATTATCAGTTATAATTATTACAATTGTACCTAATGCAATAGCAGGAGAGGCCTTATTCCACTTTTGCCTCACTTGTAGCTTATGAAGATATTCTAGTCTCCATCGCTTCCAGAAAGACTGGACTAATTTATCAATTAATAGATGTCTATGTAATAGCGTGACGTTCCTTCCCTCTACATCGTGCGCGGGTAAAGAATTTAAAGGTATAGCGAATAAAAAATGGTTTGGCGTTAAAGCGCGTGGTTCCGACGGATCGGAACTTAAAACGGTAAGCGGTCGCGAATTTAATAGACATTCTATCTGTATGAGAAGAGTATTTAACTCCTCATAAGATAAAAGTTGTTGTCCTATGACCTTATTTAAGTGGGTCTTAATGACCTTCACCATGCTCTCCCAACATCCACCGAAATGTGGAGAAGCAGGGGGTATGGTCTTCCAAATAATTCTATTCTCTAATAGTTCCTCTTCGAATCGTGGTTTATACTCTTTGTCTAGGAAACGATAAAGGTCCTTTAGATATGACTGTGCCCCTACAAAATTCCTTCCATTATCTGAGTACAGATACTGGACGGGACCGCGGCGAGCCAGAAAGCGCTTCAGGGCAGCTAAGAAGCTATCGGTACTTAAATCGGTGGCTATTTCAATGTGCACCGCGCGAGTCGTAAGACAGGTGAAAACACACAAATAAGCCTTGTAGCTTTTTGCTCCACGACGTCTTAATGGTACGTATGAGATGGGCCCTGCGTAATCGCAGCCCGAGTGTGTAAAGGCCTTTATGTTTTCTGTAACCCTGCCTACAGGTAGGTCAGACATAAGAGGAGAAATAGAACGCGGTTTTAGTTTAAAGCACTTGTTACATTTAAAAACGCGATGACGTATTATACGTCTAGCGGACAGGATCCAATATCTTTGTCTGAGTATGGACATTAAAAGCTCTGGACCGGCGTGTAAATATTTTTTATGATAATAGTCTACAATTAAGTCTACAATGTGATCATGACGCGGCAATATAACGGGATGTTTTTGGGAAAAACTTAAATCGGAGTTTGAAAGACGGCCTCCAACGCGAATAATACCGTTTTGTAAAAATGGCGACAGTCGTTGTAAAGCGGTAGAGCATTTCTTACCCTTGCTTAAATTATCGAAATCGTCTGCGAAGTATTTTAATTGTAAAATGCGTATTAATCTATTTTCAGAGAATTCTAAGTCTGTAACTGATATGGTCGGGGAAGTTTTACATGGTAGCAGTTTTGCGAATCTGAAAATGTAAATCATAGTGCGTAAGAGCTTTGTCCAGGAGGACATGCGGAGCGCAAGAGAATATAAAACGGACTCATCAACTTCTATCAATCCCGTGTGAGTAAGCGTTTTTTGCTCAGGTATGTTTAAAGTAGAAAAATCATGTACCTCGTAAATAGGCCATTCAGAGGAATTAATAGCCCAACGAGGCCCACGGAGCCACAGCGGATGGCTAATCAATTGGGCGGGAGTCAAGCCGCGGGAAAGGCAGTCGGATGGATTTTCAGATCCAGCAACATGATGAAAGTTATCAGAAGAAATATTATCATTTAATGTTACAACCCTATTGGCAACAAAGGTATGCCATCGATGCGGTGAACTTTTAATCCAAAATAAAACAACCTTAGAGTCAGTAAAGGCTAAGACATTCATTTTGTATCGCGGGTTAAAATTATCGTAAACGATGCGAAGTAATTTTGACAATAATACGGCAGCGCACAACTCCAATCGCGCGATAGAAATAGTTTTTATTGGAGCTACCTTTGACTTTGCGCATACCAGTTGAACAGAAGAACTGCTACCTATTTGTAAATGTAAATATACAACAGCGCCATATGCCTGCTCGCTAGCGTCCGAGAACCCCAGCAGAGTGGCGACACTGCCGTCAATGACACCTAAGTGTCGCGGAATATTAAAGCGATTTAATAATGGTAATTCTAAACAGAATTGCTTCCAAGTTTTAACAATATTGGGAGGAGGCTGGTCATCCCAATCGAGTTTTAATAACCATATCTGTCTAATAAGCAATTTAGCGTAAAGAATAATAGGCGCGACAAACCCCATTATATCCCATAATCGTGCGATGGTAGATAAAATTATGCGTTTTGTGCATTTGCCGTCTGGCGGAGAAATTTTGAAAAAGAACGAATCCGAGGAATGCGACCAGAGTAGTCCCAGAACCTTATGTTGATTAATTTTATCAAATTCCAAATCAGACGGAAGTTTGTGCGATTCTGGTAGGCTTTGGAGAACTGAAGCGGAATTACTACTCCACTTCACCAAATCCCATTGAGCACCCTTAAACATACTGATCAGCTGGGCGGCTGCGGTAACTCCCTCTTCTTCTGTTCTCACGGAAAATACTAAATCGTCCATATAAAGCGACGACGACGCGATTTCAGCGGCAACAGCGTATTTATGCCCGTCATCTTCTACCAACTGTTTGACGGTACGTAAGGCGTGAAACGGACTAGATCTTAAGCCGAAACAGACCCTCTTAAACTCATATATTGTTATTGGATCGTTTGAATTGAAGCGGTAAAGAATACGTTGGAAACGACAATCGTTTTCCTTAACAGCGATTTGTAAAAACATCTGGCGGCAGTCGGTGGAAAGTGCGATAGCAAAAAGTCTAAAATTTAAAATTACTTGAAATAAATCTCCTTGTAAATTAGGTCCACTGTGAAGGATATTATTAAGATCTACACCTGAGCTAGTTTTACAACTGGCGTCGAGAACGACACGTAATTTTGTCGTGGACTTATCTTCACGGACAACACCGTGGTGCGGAATTATATATGATGGAGAATTCAGATTACTAATATCTGGTATCGCGGGAACTAAATAATTATTTTGAATATACTCAGATATAACATTGTTATAAGCCTCTCTCAATCGCGGCGAGGATTCAAGTTTTCGTTCTAAACAAATAAAGCGTTTATATGCGATATTATATGAGTCTCCTAAAGAGAACACATCTTCACGGAACGGCAAAGACACCGTATACCTACCACTGACGGGATCTCGTTCAGTGGTAGTTTGATAATGCATTTCACATTCAACGTCATCGGGACTTTGAACGGGCGGAAGGGAAAGCTCTTCTAGTTCCCAAAATCTTTTAATAAAAGTATCGATAGAAGCGGGCGAATTAATTTCAACAGCGCAACATGAAGCTAACGCGTGAGCGGTACCTAATGTGGGCGCAGAACCCATTAAAATATAACCGAGTACGGTTTCTATAGCGGGCGGAGCGGTCGAGTTGCTGTGTACAACACCAGGCAACAGTAAATGCGGAAACAGCGAAGCCCCGATTAAAACATCAACGGAATTCGGGGTTGCGAACGTGTCGTCTGCGAGCGGTAAATTATTTAAATATGAAAACGCGGACTTATCAACTAAAGCGGAAGGCAAGCAATCAGTTATCTGATCTACAATTAAAGATGAAATATCAAATTTATTATTTGTATTATATTTAGAAGAAAATTTAAAAGAAACCTTTCCTCTAATAACTTTCTTCGAGCCACCAATACCCTTGACAGTCGTTTGCGGTATATTGTGAATGCGAATATTCAAACGTTCACAACAATTTTTAGTTATAAAATTGCTTTGAGACGCGCTGTCAAGTAAACAGCGTACCATATGAGAGTTACCTTGCGAGTCATAAATAAAAACTTGTGCGGTGGCTAATAAAACCGTCGTGGGCGCAATACATTCGCTGCGCTTCATGTAGTAGTTGGGCACCGTACGCGGAGCGCCAGTGCGAGTCGCACACAACGCAACGTCCGAGCGCTCAGTGGATAAGACTGTCCGCGCGGGCGCGGGGACGGGCGCAAGGTTCGGACGCGAGCTCCCTTGCGGCACGGTAGCAATATCGTTATGGTGGCGGTTCGATTCCGAATTGAACGAGTTATAATTATTAAAATGAAGCAAAGTGTGGTGTTTAAGCTTACACACTCTGCAGTTTGAATTAGAATTACACACAGAAACTTTATGTTTTATACTCAAACAGTTTACACAGGCGTTACGTTCTTTAACTAATTTAAATCTCTCACTGGGCGAAATATTATTAAAAGAAGGGCATTTAAATAAATGTTGATGTGTTATATTATTACACAAACACTTAGACGTAGTATTATTATTAGTTGTAGTGGTATATGTTTGCAATTTGTTCGACACTGGCTTACTATAATTATTAGTACGAACGCGATCGCTTATCTTGTTATTGTAATTATTGTGTGTTAGTGTACGTTGCAATATTTTAGACTGATTCTGAATAAAAGAAACTAGGCTGTCGAACGTCGGAATAGCGGATGAGTCATTCAATCTTTCAAAGGTATTTATAGTATCAGAGTCTAACTTTCTTAATGCGATATGTAACAGAATAAAGTCTGTAAGATCCGGAATTTTTAAGTTTTTTAAACCTCTAACGGCAGTAACAAATTTATCCATAAATAAATCAATATTATTAGACGATGTGCTAACAATATTTTTGAAATCAAGTAATTGGTCTATATACGAGGAAGCGAGTAAGCGTTTATCATCGTATTTATCGATGAGCGTTTGAAACATTAAGTCATAATTTTCTGCGCACGGCGTTATACCCGCGCAGGCGGCTTGCGCCTTGCCCGTGATTCTGCCAAGTAAATAATATAACTTTTCGGAATCCGTGAGAGATTGGTTTTCGTGTATGGTTGATCTAAAGCTGGCATAAAACAATGGCCACGATTTTATATCACCATCAAAAGACATTAATTCTATGGGCGGTAAGCTAGGCATAGTTTTGCGCGGCAATGTTTCGTTGACCTTGGGCAAACACTGCGAACTAATATATTTAATACGACCGTACAACTCTTCAAAGGAAACCAAACATTTATAATTAGGTGTTGCTTCGGGATTAATCGTCAATAAGCGGTCATTATAGTGATCTAATAGTTGTGTAAATTCGCTTCGCAATGAACTTAGCGTTGTAACGGAACTAAGGAAGCCTTCCTTTACGTCCTCGCTCGTGTGTATAATTTTCGAAGTGTCGTAAATACTTTGAACACGTTCGAAAATAATATTACGCTTTGCTTCGAGTAATTTAAGTTCTTTATCGTGGATTACTGTAGATGATCCCTTTTTACTCTTAGATTCTTCCGACATTGTAAAAGAATATTATGCGTACAAAACAAAACTAAATTAAATACTTTATATGTAAGTATCTAAATCGACAAGCAAACCCGGTTGGCAACGCGAGTAGGTACCTATCTATTCGTATGGTGCGTTACAAGTGTTACAACTTACAAGCAAACGCCAATGGCGCGACAACAAGCGGCGCGGCGGTAACCGATTTTTCTAGAATGCTCGAGTATAGGAATAGGTAGGTACGAAGTACGAACTTATAAACCAAATTTACGACCTTAGATATGTATGAAAATTAAGTTTCAATTAAGAAAGGCAAAATATAATTATTTACTAGTTATTTTAAGCGGTTATATGGGTAAATTATATATGATATGAAGGTACTTATAATGTTACGAGAATATACTTGGGTAGGTAGTAATATTTAAATACGAATGAAATATACTATTTTACAATTAAGTAGGTGTTAATAGCTTGTGCAATAAGGGCGGGCGATATTTAATTTAAAGCCGAATTGACCATGTAACATGGTTCAATCATCCGGCTCGAAGGACCAAAAAAATATGATGGCGCGTGGGGCGGGTGAATCAACAAATGGCCTATAGCTGCTGTCCACCTTCGATAGTTAGTGGACTGTATTTTTATAGTCTCACGAATGCTGGAGTAGGGGCAGATAGTAGGAAGGAGATTTCGTGCACTAACCTTTGGTCTTCGCGTCCACAAACGCAGGCGCTGAACAGCACGTCTGGGGCCCCAGGAAACACTCGCGAAACACTAGATGGTGCGGCACAGATGGAAATCAGCAGTGTACGGCCAGTTCTCCAACGTCCATATATTTTGATAGCGGTCAGCGAGGACTTGACGAAAACGTCTATGTCCGTCTCGTAATGAGTCAAAAATTACACTGTCGAATTCTCGAATTCTCTTTTTCGCCGAGCTTCAACGACGATAGGCGAAAGTGCACGAAGGAAAGGGATGGAGATAGGTTAAGGGAAGCGCGTGAGACTATATTAATATTTACTCGGCCTAATTAAAAAATTTAATTTGTTATCCTTTATTTATTTATTTATTTATTTATAATACGAAATTTCACAATATGAAATGTAATAATTTTATAGTACTCAATGGTTACTTAAAGTTATGCTAGATGGCGTTACCATCACTCATGACCGATCATAATTTCCCGTCCTTCTTCAACGTTGCAACTTGCATCAGAAAACAATGGAATGTAAAAGTGGGACGAAACGCTGGATTAAAAATAATTAAAAAATTCGCTTCTAGCCATTCGTTCTATATACATAATATTATATTGAGACGAAAATGTATGGGACGAACCACTCCAAGAATCGTAGTATGCGCGGCTAGTCGCGGCGACTCGCGGTTTCGGCTCGTCAGCGAGGCCGGGATGTCGAGTGTCGACCTTCGTTGAAAAAGATAACGTTATATTATCGAGTTATCGGGTCGCGAGCGGCGCGGCGGCGATACGTGAACGGTGAATCGTGAACGTGATAGCCGATATAGTCTAGGGCATTGATTCCCAAAGTGGTCTAGGTGGACCCCATGGGGTCCACGGGAGCCCGATAGGGGTCTACTCTTGCGTGGAAAAAAATTAACGGGGGTCTATAATATAAATTCTGTTTAAAATAAAGTCTATAATAAAAATTAGGTGACCCGGTTTGACTTCTCCTATGAATATAGGTAGACAATATAGCAGATTCAATATTACAGAGCGAGGAGATTTAGAAATAAGTGAAAATGTGGTAATTTTTGTGTTAAATAGCAGAACAGAAGAAGTTTGGGAACCTCTGGTCTAGGGCTTCACGCGAGAGCGAGATTTTTCTCGTCTCCTCGTCTCGAGACCTTTTGGAAAATATTCTCGGCGATACCGAGACCACATACCGGGTAAGCTGAGAGTCTCGTTTCGGGTCTCGTGAAAAAAAAGATAAGGTAAATGGCTGAGTAAGTTATATTACGTAAGTACTAGTTGTTCTCATATCAGTAGCGTAAAAACTGACCAAATATTCGGTTGCGTTATGAAGCAACGAGCGTTCAAACGTGATTTATCGTGACCTATACAGGGTGCAATTAAACCTTCCTGCCAAATTTTTTCCAGGGTTTATGTATCATTAGGAGAGTCCATTTAACTAAAAAAAATTGGGTGCTATTTTTATTTCAATAACATATTTTATCCCATTTAAAATCGTTGCAGAATGGTCAATCCGGAGACCTAACCTCCTTTTTGTTTTTCCTAATAGTTTCACATTATATAATATTTCCTATAATATTTGTAGTAGGTAACCAAGATATTATAAATCTTCTATATATATAAAAGAAAGTTGTGTTAGTTACGCCACTTATATCTCAAGAACGGATGAAACGATTTGGCTGAAAATTGGTGGAGAGGTAGCTTAGAACCAGGAATAGGACATAGAATACATTTTGTCCCGGAAAAATGTACGGTTACTGCACAATATACTTTTATGATTTGCGCGTAAACTATTCAATCGATTTTGATGCATTTTGGTATGGAGATACTTTGAGTCTCGGGAAAGGACAAGGGATACTTTAGTCCCGGAAAATGTACGGTTCCCGCACAATAAACTTTTATGATTTTCGCCGTTTAAACTATTCAGTCTATTTTTATGAAATTTGGTATGGAGATACTTTGAGTCTTGGGAAAGGACAAGGGGTACTTTTGGTCCCGGAAAATGGGTAAAGAGTACGGTAACTAACATTGTGATTTGTGACACGAGATTTTTATATATAAGTACATATCTACCTATGTATAATTGTATAATAATATAGATTTTACCACTCTATGTATACGGAGAGCGGTGCGCGAGCTCTTCAATGGGCGCGGGAGTGTGGGGGGGGGGGGGGGTCGCGGGTCGTCGACCGCCGTACCTGTTGCCGCATCCCGCGCCGCTCGCACCTGACACATCGCACCACGTGTACCTGTACTGTACTGTACAGTGTACTGCTGGGCTAAAATGGTCGCTTTGAAGAATCATGATATGAATCATAATACGATTAATTTTTCTAAAATCGCAAAATGCAACTCTGCTTGCAATTCATTTCTGTATTTTTGTACTGATTTGACATTTGTCAGTTTGAAAGTTTTGACAATTCATTTGCTGAATTGATTGAAAGGAATTGCTAAATGTGACTGTTGCTTCTCAATACATTTTGGATAATGTTTTATATGTTAAAAAGAATCTTAGTAAATTTACAACCAAAGTAGACAGTCACGGAAGAAACACTAGAAATAAGTACAAACTAGAAATACCGGTGATCAGACTTAGTAAAGTTAGTAAATCTTTTAAAGGTCAATGTGTACGCCTTTACAATAAAATCCCAAAATACGTTCAAAATCTTTCCATTAATAAATTTAAAAAAGTAGTCAAAGAACGTTTGTGTGCCAAAGCCTATTATAAGGTCAATGATTTCATAAACGACGGCACATCTTGGGAGTAGAATGGCTGCTTGCAAGGCTACTTCTACATTATTTTATGACTTACAATTATGTATGTATGTTGACATTGTATAATTTTAAGTTACAGCATTGTAAACTTTATTTCAAAAGATTAATTTTTTTTCTCACTTTTTTGGTAAATAAAGTGGGCCCCCTGCGAGTTTCTTACGCCGATTCTTCTCGCCGGGTTAGTTCCCGAACCGGTGGTAGGCATCATGTCGACTTTCAGAAAATATTTGCAAAAATTTATTCTGAATAAAAAATTTTGAGTTTGAGTTTGACCATTTTAGCCCCGCTGCACCAAATCTCGACCCGAAGTTCTAAAACTTGCGGATTTATTATTACCGTACCTCAGAAATTGTTATTTTTGCCATAGAGACTATAGTCTGAAAAGAATCCAAGAGTACCTATCCAAGACGTATAGATATAGGTAGATGTAAACAAAATTAATCCATACTAATATTATAATTAATGCGAAAGTGTGTCTGTCTGTCTGTCTGTTACCTCTTCACGCCCAAACCGCTGAACCGATTTTGTCGAAATTTGGCATGGAGATACTTTGTGTGATGTGTCCCGGGAAAGGATACTTTTTATCCTGGAAAAATGTACGGTTCCGCCGCGATAAACGAGTTTTGGCGCAACGATGTTGCGGGCGTCATCTAGTTATTTATATAATTCGGCTCGACTCGTACCTTTTTTTTGTCAGTACTAGGTAATTATAGGTACATGCCGCGGTAGCCCGGATGCCGCAGTGTGTAGTGACTAGTGAGTAGGTGACATGGGCGGGCCGCGGGAAAGGCCGCTCGCGCAGCCTGGCACTCTACCTACTCTACAGACCGAGTTGTTTCATTTCTGAATTCTGATAAGGCATTGATGCCGTCTGCCGACCGCGACCGCGAGCTAAACAAACCCCCTCGAAGTGATTGTTGTTTGCTCTCTCTATACTTCCTACCACTCGGCCTTTGCTCGGTAAACACTAAACACTAAACACCTACAGAGCGTGCACAGTGCACGTGCACTGCAGATACTATACCTTGTGCTTGTACAAAATTTACCGAAAGGGCTTGAACTATCCGCTAATATTGTATGACGAATGACGATAGATGAGCGTCCGTGGCCTAGTGAGAAGACCGTCGGTTCGAACTTGTGAGGGTGCAGGTTCGATCTCGGGTGTTATTCGATCGTCGTTCTTACGGTCTATAGGGTACATATTATACGTACAACAAGCTTTCGGCTTTTATGAAGTGACGAATGCTGCTGCTGGTTCGTGGCGACTTCGTGTAAAGTCGCCACGAACGTGGTCAAACAGCTGATCACTGATGTCATCGCGTCCACGACATGCCACGACTTCGTTGCGACTTGCGACTTGCGCAGGCTCTATTCGTTTTAATACTGGCGACCGCTGCGGTCGCAGAAGTGGTGCGCCGCATACGCGCCCTGAGACTCGAGGTCGCCCTGGACAAATCTGAGGCAATCTGCTTCCATGGCCCGCGGAATGCGCCGCCAGTGGGTGCTGCTGTGATCGTGGGAGGTACACGAATTGAAGTGCGTCAGTCCATGACTTATCTAGGCAAGACCTAACCTTTTGGACAGCCGGTGGTCTTTTAAAGAGCACTTTCGATGTTTGCCGGAGAAAGTCTCGAAGACTGCCGGAGGACTTGCGAGGCTGCTCCCTAACTTGGGAGGACCCAGCCTAAAATACCGGTCGACTGTCGGAGGTCGTTGACGGAGCACGGGCCCCGGCTCCGGAGTGGCGGAGTCCGTACTCCGTAGCAACTAGCAACCAACACGTCATTCGCGTCTGCGGTCCAGTGACGTAACTCGCGGCGTGGCGCGGCGGCAGGTGGACATCACACGAGCCGGCAGCCGCGGAGGAGTTTCCCCCACTCCCCACTCCCCACTCAGGCACCGTTTACAGCGGCGGCCGGCGGGTGTCGCAACGTCCCCACTCCCCACTCCCATCTCCCCCGTAATCACACCACGGCTCGAAAAGCGACGAGTGACGACTATCTAAATTCTGAGCGCTACGTTCACAAGTTAGTGAAGTTTTACGACTGCGGAATAATTAAAACATTTTATGATACCTCTGTCTCGGTCGTCGAGCTAATGAGGAGTCATAATAATTACCGATGCGGTGTCACAACAATAATTACCGGCGACATAAAATCGTGACCTCGCTCCTTTGGCCTCGGCCGGTTCCTCAAAAACGGCGAACATTATAATCTATACCTACGTAATATTATTATTTAAACTGTTTACATTTTACAATTATTCAGTACCCACCGTGAACTGTTTTAACGGGCATTCGATACTTCCTCAAAAACTAGTAAATAGTAAGTTACTTACATGCAAATAACGCGTAGGTAATAGTTTTTTGATACTTATGCATTAAAATAAAATTTACGATCAATTAAATTCGCGAAATAAAACCTCACGAAGCGTAACCAAATTTAACCGCGTACGTCTACATACACCTCACACACACAAATACATCACACATGCCTGCTTAAGAGGCCGGGTACACTTGGAATTTCTTATACATACGTAATTCCAAAATCATTTTCTCATACGAAAATATTTAACATGTTTGAGTTGTTTTTCAGTTTAAAATAGTAATTACCTAGGTTCCTGCACAAAAATTTACTTCAATATAAACACACCGGCTAAATTAGCGGAATATAACAAAAATTTATTTTATTTGAAAATTATTCGCTGTTTTTTATATATTTATTTATTAATTTAATAATTGATGATTAAAAAATTAAACTTTATTTAAATTTAGGGCATAAAAACGTGTAAAATAGAAAAAATCTGCAAAAATAAAAAATCAAGAAAATCTTTGAAATTTGAAAAACAAGATTTTAAGTTAAATTCTTCAATTTTACTTAAGAAATGCCATGTTAAAAGTGTGTAATTCCTTCTATGGATCTTAAGAGAGTCTGGATACGCTATTCCATGCTTGCATTTTGATTGTCGATCATTTCCTGGGGGATATTCTTCTACTCGGGATATTCTTCTACTCCTCCAGTAGCGCCAACTCGAGCTCCTGAACACATTTTGGAGCTGGAGTTTTAACTCTTACCGTTCACCCATTGATGTGCCACACGTCCTCAATCGGCTCCACACCCGTAGACCGTGCTGACCTCTCCACCTGGGCTGCGCCAACATCATTTAGGTAATAATGCCCGATTTTTTTACTCTATGGACGCGCATAAAATTGAAGTTACTGCCTAAAACTGTGTAAAAGGCACAACATGCCGTTTTAGGATGTCTGTGCTATAGCCCTATACGTTCATAGTACCATCATTAACAATCATCAGCTCTGTGCGGGCTCCAAATCATATGCCACCCCAAACCATTACGAAGCCTGCATGATAGGCCACTGTTTCCGTTAAGTTTGATGGTCTATAGCGTTCCTTACGATTTATCCATATTATTTATCGCCTGTCAACTAAATTTACACAGAATTTGCTCCCATCACTGTACAGCACACGATTTCACTCACTTGTCAAATTTTGATGTTCACGCGCAAATCTTAGTCTGGCTCTTTGCTGTCCTGCCTCAAGTTCTGGTACCCTTGCTGGCACCTTTGAGTTTAGTTTAACTTCTTTGAGTATTCTTCTTATTGTACAAGCACTTACCCGTACATCTCGGACCTGTTCTGACAGGTTTCGTGTCCGCATAGCAGTTTGACGTCGATTTCTTAAGGCTTGTACCCTTACAAAACGGTCATCCTGAACCATTGCCATCTGATATCTGCCTTGTTCTCGTCTCCGAACGTAAGATCCAGTCTCTCTGTAGCGCTGAAAGTTACGATGGGCCACTAAAGCCATTCTTATCAGAAACACTTACAACGTCAATCATCGAAAAACACTTACTAGGGCATAATTGCAATAAAAATCTGTCAACTTGCCAGTTTTGTTCAATATTTTATTTCTTAAATGAGCTTAGAAACTATAAAAAAGGATTTCACATAGCCCGACCCACTTGAATTCAAGTTCTGGCCCTTTTTACCTATGTTCCGCTAATTTTGCCAGTGTGTGTATTTAAACACATTTTTTTTTTGCTTTAAAATTTTTTTAGTAAATTTACTAAATATTTAAACACTACAAAATTGAGTAAAACACAAAAAATATATATAAATAAATTGAATTAAATTTACTAAAAAAAAAATTAAAAACAAAAAAAAAAATGTTTAAATATTTTGAAGTAAATTTTTGTGCAGGAACCTAGATAATTACTATTTTAAACTGAAAAATAACTCAAACATGTTACATATTTTCGTATGAGAAAATGATTTTGGAATTACGTATGTATGAGAATTTCGAGGGTACCCGGCCCCTTAAGTATATGCAAACTACGACCATTCAGCTCAAGGATTTTAACATTAATTATATTTATAAAGTTAAACGAAAAACATTGCGGTAACTGGTAGTGGATGTGCACTTTGCACCGACGAGGCCCGCCCGCGCCGGCCCTATATTTATCGAGGAAGGCTATAGGCTATATTTTAAGACGCTAAGACTAAGAGTTGAATAAATAATAGTAAATTATTGCAACCTGAGACTGACGGCGACCATTGTTTGTGCGACGAGATAGCGATCGACGTTGCCATGGCGACATACTTATTTAGTCACTTTAATAAAATAATATGGGCGAAATACTTTATATTATGGCAAAGCAACGTTTGCCGGGACAGCTAGTATACGTATAAAATTCTCGTGTCACAAATCACAATGTTAGTGACCGTACTCCTCCTAAACGGCTTTACTGATTTTGACTAAATTTTATATGCATATTCAGTAGATCTGAGAATCGACTACTAGCTACTTTTTATATTGATAAGTGCATATTTTGTTGAATAAATAATAGTAAATTATTACAACACGAGACTGACGGCGACCATTGTGCGACGGGATAGCGATGGACGTTGCCATGGTGCCCGTGCCATACTAATATTTAGTCACTAACAATAAAATAATATTATGAGCGAAATACTTTATATTAAGACAAAACAACGTTTGCCGGGACGCGTATTGCCAAACTGTATACTGACCCAGACGCCCATAGTCTGTACTGAACTACGTCGCGCTCATTGAAAATTGGAGCAAAGTATATTATACGAGCTCAGACCAATCTGAGTAGGTATGCACTTTGCTCGCTTGTATGTAAAGCAAACTGTGACATGCGAATATCTGTAACTACCTATACAATGTATTTAATAATTTCCCGTATATTTTTGTTATGTTGTTGTGTGTGGTTGTTATACCTATCCGTGAAACTGAACAACTTTCCCTAAAACATACCTATTGTGAATTATTTTGGGTTATAACGAAAGAAAACCCGTTGTACGAGTAAGTATTTTGATATTTGAACTGTAAAAATTTGAACTGTAACAATTATAGGTACAGGCTGTTAAAAAAATGTAAGTGTTTCCAATGACAGTATTTATTAATTTTTCATAAGAAAGATGTACTGACTGACACAATAAATTTTACCTATTTGTAATCGATGTTCACTGAAAATAATAAAGGGTTCCTTCAATCAACAACAAACAAATAAATTAATGAATCAAGAACAGAAAAATGTCATAATTACTATTTTTGTTTTTTGCCTGTATTGTAACATCGATTTTTTTTTACATACTACACCAGACGCCGAAATGTATGGACGTCTGGACTCGTATCATGTATTTTGCTCAAGTATTTTAAAGCAAAATGTATTTCGATTCAGACACGCTCTGAATAGGTATACAGTTTGCTCTTCAACTATAAAGGCAAACTGCGATCGAACTCAGAGCAACCCCGGTCTGGGTCAGTATACAGTTTGGCAATACGCTGCCGGGACAGCTAGTATTAATGTAAAATTATTGGTAAAAACTACGCAGGTATGTGTTATAAGTTTGACGTGTCTGTCTGTCTGTCTGTGGGATCGTAGCATCCAAACGGGTGGATTAATTGCTTTTTTGTCGCCAATCGCCATTTTGCGGTACGGAAACCTTCGTGCGCGAGTCCGACTCGCACTTGGCCGATTTTATTAATATTTCGATCGGAGGTTCTAGGAATTCCCATAGTATTGTTTGTTCTCGCGATCACCGGTGCTCGCGCGGGGCCTGAAGGATTAATTAGCATTTTAGCTTATAAATGCTGTCGCACTCGGCACTACCGGGCAGAGACTCCCTTTGGTCTTTGAGTCTTCCATTTTCCTCCCTTTCTCGCCAACGTTGGCTGGTATGTCTCCAGGCTCTCTATATTTTCTAGGCCGCCCAACTTTGCGTCGTCTATCGCCTCTATTGGGTACCCATTGGCTATCTTTGCCCAGCGGTCGGGAATCAGGATGCAGTCTACTTACTAGTACCGACTTATTGTAGTAAAATGGACCAGAAAATAATAAATATAATGTACTAGCTGTTGTCCGCGACTTCGTCCGCGTTAGCATAGTACATCACATCCCAAGTATTATTTATTGTACAAAAATATTCAATGTACAGAGTTGACTTTCCTAGGATTTTATTATAATTATATAATATGTTATATGCTCCGCGTGGCTTCGCTTGCGTAATTTAGGAATTTCACGCAACCGTACATTTTTCCGCAAAAAATTTCTTATGTCCCTTCACGTGGTCTATTCTTCATGTTTGCCAAATAACATAAAAATTGCTCCAGATAGTATTTCTTAAGATAATAAGCAATTTCATATAATTTCCCCCGTTTTTTCCACATTTTTATCTACTTCTTCGCTTCTATTAGTCTTACCGTGATAAAATATAGCCTGTAGACTTTCTCGATTAATGGAGTATCTAACATTGAAAGAATTTTTCAAATCGGACCAGTAGTTCCTGAGATTAGCGCGTTCAAAAAGCCCTTTCAAATAATTTCCCCCCGTTTTTTCCACATTTTACTCTATTTCTTCGCTCCTATTAGTCTAAGCGTGATACAATATAGCCTATAGCCTTCCTCGATAAATGGGCTATCCAACAGTAAAAGAATTTTTTAAATCGGACCAGTAGTTCCTGAGATTAGCGCGTTCAAACAAACAAACAAACAAACTCTAGAGAATTATAATATTATATTATAATATTAGTATAGATATAGATTATGTAGACGAGAGGCGAGAGGAAACACTCCGTACACGCAACGTGTGACAACTTCCCCGCGCGGTAATTACAGACTACAGAGCGCCTTAACCTTTCGCCCGCACGGCGCACGCGGAAAACCGTGTGTATAATAATTAGCGTGTTTTTCTGCGCACCGGCACCGCCCGCGCATCCTCCCCCCGCTGTAGTCAAGGAGAGTGTCACTTGTCAGTTGTCACATTGTGCAATGTCGATCAGCCGCAAGTCGCAACTATTCACAGTTATAACGACAACTGATACTAGCCGTATGCTGCACATTATCTATCGAGCGGCGAGCCCCCGTCATTTGATAGCGGGCCTGGACGACGAGCCCAGAGATAGAATTATTGTACTTTGTGGTCGCGCCTTGCACTCGGCTAGTCGATGATGACAGCGCGGGTGGTTACTGTTCGGCGCTCGTTGACGGTTGATCGCAGCACACGCGAGCGGCGAGCGGCGAGCGGCGAGCACGAGTCGCGCGAGGGTGGCGTGACGGCGCGCGCTGCACGGTGCACCTCCCCCGCCGCTGCAGGTTGCACGAGTGACGAGTGACGACCGCCGACCGGTAGAGTTATTAGCGTTTAACATGCCGCCGACCTCCGCAACCGCACCACCCCCTGCCCGCCGGGTGCAGACTGCAATATCGATCGCGCGAAAACTGAAGTATAATAATCTATCTATCTATGTATAATACGGGTATGTTCCGTAATCCTTTGAATTTTTTACTGAGCATATTTCGTTGTGAAGGCGGCGGCGGCACTGCTGCGGTGACGTCGGCGGCGCGGTGCAGCGCGAGCGCCCGGCCGGCGTGCGTCACTATGACTCGGCAGTATTGTAATGAACGTTCGAAAGCGCGTAAACAACACCCAGCCAAGTATTACGTACGTAACGGGACGTAGTTTTCCAACAAACCTCCGGCTCCGGGGCGGAAAAGCGGAGGCGCGCGGAGCTGTCGCGTGATGCGTGGACGTCACTCGCGCCGCGCCGCGCCTGTGCAGTGCAATAGTGCACACTGCACAGGCTTACCTCGCCTCAAAAGTCAAAACACCCTCAAAACGAGACGACGTAGACGACTCCCCCGTCCCCGCCCCCCGGCCGCGGCATCTGAGCGGTTCGTCGCCGCGGCCCCGCGCGCCGTTCACTGTTTCCGAGGTTTCTCGTAGCCGTCGCCCGCGAGTGAGACCTTCCTCCGACGACCCCGGACAGTAATTATTATTAACGTGCGACAAAAAAACATTAAAGCTGTAATTAGGAGGCGGATGTGCACAAAGTCGGGTTAATAAATAACAAACATTACGACGTCGCGTCGGTGCCGAATATTTTATCACACAGACCCGAAACCTGCAACTTACTCAGGTAGTAGGTACACACTGTGACACCGCACAGGTGACAGGGCCAAGGCGAACGTTCACCATTCGAGAGTTTCGTAACATTGAAGTTTCGTTTATTTATACGAAACGTCAATCTCTTCCTAGGTTCCTACACAAAAATTTACTTCAAAATATTGAAACATTTTTTTTTTTGTTTTAAATTTTTTTTTTGTAAATTTACTACTAAATATTTCAACATTAAAAAATAGAGTACTTAAAACACTAAAAAATATATAAATAAATAGTAAGTTTACTACAAAATATTTAAACTAAAAAATATTTTTTAGTATTTAAATATTTTGTAGTGTAGGGTTGGCACATGGAATAATACTCGCAATATCTTCTCAACTTAGTTTATTTCAGGTTAACACATGTACATACTTTACTATGGACTGTAGACATTCATGCGGAACCCTACTATGGGATTGCAGGCAGGACGCGTGGCATCGCAAACCTTTATCCCTCCTAGCTAGCTTTTACTTAATGACGCGTGGCATCGATCAAGCAAAGCACTGGACTCTGAGCAGACTACGGGAGCTATCGTACTCGGAGCCGTCTAGCGAGCGACTGACTTACTGAGGTGCGGACGCCTCTTTTATATGCGCAAATAGTGGTGGGGCAAACAAGTTGTACTAGAGATAAGGGTTTATGGACGGTGACATCACGATGGCGCGCTATAGTAGTAAATTCACGAAAATCACCTTGCCATACTTTTCCGACAGCGCCCCATGGCCGCCATACCACTGCAAAGGTGTAAGATTTTTTTTCGCGAAACGATTTGTACCACCCTGAAACTTTTTTTAACAGTTCCCTGTATGATCATAATAAATAGGAGTCTGATAATGCCATACCTGTGGGAGGCAGCGAATTTGAATAATATTTTTTTCAAAATCCTGATCACCTGATTGTCTGACAAGTAAGATGATCCATGCGTCGGATGGGCATGTAAAAAGTCGGTCCTGCGCCTGATCTCTCGCCAGTCGTGCCAGTCGTGTGACGTGTCGGTCTTCCGTCCCACTGGGTATGAGAGTAAATGTAAATGACAGAATTGCAGCCGATCAACGAAGAGTTATATTCAATAACCAGCTTTTAACCAACGACGGGTTTTTGTGACAATTATTTCAAGTGTCTACCTGTTTATATACCATTATTGATATCAAGCAAAAATGCCAAAAAAATCAAGTTTGTTGTATGGGAGCTCCCTTCTTATATTAATAATATTAATAGGTAATTATATATTTTGTTTAAAAATTGATTGGTGTTATAGCGGCACCAAAAATACATAATCTGTACGGACTCGGCGAACAACAAAGTCTAATAGCATGTAATATTAGCATGTAATAGCATGTAATATTAGCATGTAATAGCATGTAGTATTAGCATGTAATAGAATGTAATATTAGCATGTAATAGCATGTAATATTAGCATGTAATAGCATTTAATACTAGCATGTAATAGCATGTAATATTAGCATGTGATAGCATGTAATATTAGCATGTAATATTAGCATGTAATAGCATGTAATATTAGCATGTGATAGCATGTAATATTAGCATGTAATATTAGCATGTAATAGCATGTAATATTAGCATGTAATAGCATGCAATAGCATGTAATATTAGCATGTAATAGTAGCATGTAATAGCATGTAGTATTAGCATGTAATAGCATGTGATAGCATGTAATATTAGCATGTAATAGCATGTAATACTAGCATGTAATAGCATATAATATTAGCATGTAATAGCATGTAATATTAGCATGTAATAGCATGTAATATTAGCATGTAATGGGGCCCCGTTTGGGTACGGTAACGCTATTGGAAAAAAAGGAAATAAAAACCGGCCAAGTGCGAGTGGGAGTCGCACACGAAGGATTTTTATTATTTATTATTAAAGTGGGACTTACAACTATTTCATGAAAATTATGAAAATTAAAGTGCCTTTCCATCACCAAAATTTATAGACTTGACACAGATTATAATGATTCTGTTTAAATATCTAAAATCACTACATAGTATTATATAGATACAATATATATGTTACGCTCAAAGACCGAAATCGCTCAATGAGCGAAAAAATGGCTCACAACGCGTTGTGGTCACAGTGAAACAGCCACGACGCGAAATTCGCGTTGTGGCTCTAATGAAAACGGCCACGACGCGTTCTGGCAATCACAAAAAGACTATAACGCGAAATTCGTGTCGTGGCTGATTTGCTATTCGTTTTTCTTGGTTTGTTCTTGATTGATTAATCGTCCATTATAGGTATGGAAGATTACACATTTTGAATTACCACGCGTACTACAAAATATTTTTTCTTTTACTAAATCACTGCATAACTATGGATATTTTCAAATAATAATGAAAAACACGTTATGAAGTGATTTAATAAAAGAAAAAATATTTTGTAGAACGCGTGTTAATTTAAATATAATCTTCCACACCTATAGACAATTAATCAATCAAGAAAAACGATTAGCATATCAGCCACGACACGAATTTCGCGTTATGGTATTTTTGTGATTGCCAGAACGCGTCGTGGCTGTTTCACTGTGACCACAACGCGTTGTGAGCTATTTTTTCGCTCATTGAGCGATTTCGGTCTTTGAGCGTAATATATATAAATCTCCTGTCACGATGTTTGTCCGCGATGGATTCCTAAACTACTTAACCGATTTTAATGTATCTTTTTTTTAAATGTGTGCTTTTGTCCAACTTGAGAGATAGGATAGCTTAGATCTTTAATTATAGTCGCAATTTTATTTTATTGCAAATTATTTGTCTATAAAGAGCGACCATTGTTTATGCGACGCGGGTCACGGGATAGCGATGGACGTTGCCATGGTGACATACTTATTTAGTCACTAATTCAATAAAATAATACGGCGATATACTTTATATATAGATAATATTAGTTAGGTTGCGCTCAGTTTAAAAAGTAATTTCATACCGAGCGAAAATCGTTACAATAATAGAATTCCACTAATACATAACAGCTTTGATCGTCAGCCACTTCATAATGGGTGGAATAAATATTGGGAGCATCTCAAAGTTGTTGTTGGGAATCGTATTGAATTGATATTAAAAAGATCCCAATTCGCACCCAATAAAGGTTCATATCTAGATTATACACGTTTAGATTGGGGTAGGTGTTGTTTTAGTTTTAGTATATAACAACAGATGGCGCTTTTAAAGTAAAATGTATATAGTTCTTCTTCACAAATATTGACTATTAGTTGCGTGTGTACGGTAAATTATACGGCTATTGCTGAACCAGAGATTTCCTTTGATAGGATTGGTCCTTATGGCCCAAGGATGGATTTAAGATGTAGAGCCACCGCGATTTTTGATGTTAATTTTTTAAAATTTTTGCAGCTTCTGACCTGGAGGAAAATAGAGTCTCAATCTGTATAGAGACATTAATTATGGTACTATTCCAAGTTCGGTACCATATTCGGATGACTTAAGAATGCTTATTTCATTTTAGGACTCATATTTGCACGATAAAGCTGTTAAACAACGTAAAAAGAAGAAGAAGAAGAAGCATTATTTAAACGCGCTAATCTTAGTATGAGTCAGCAATTACTGGTCCGATTTGAAAAATTATTTCAGTGTCCATTTATCAAGGAAGGCTATAGGCTTTAAGGAAATCTTTGGTTCAGCAAAAGCCGTATTCCTCGTTTTTTTGTCTTGTACGCACACGACTATATCGAATTAATTACTTGAAATTGCTATGTGAGATAATTTTATGGTTAATTCAAACGAAAATCGCCGTCAGCGGAATGTTTACATGTGGAAATGTCGTCTACGCGACGCCCTAGGATACATTGAGCGCAAAGTAGGGCTATATTGGTCATAACTTATTTTGCTGGCTGACGGTTTTTCCACCATCGTATTAGCGACTGACGGTTTTCTTTATTATTTACAAAGTAGAAACATTCACCTGTATAAATTTTGTACGGTATAAAATTACTTTATATTCAAAAAAAATTTACATGTTCAGTAACGCGACTGACGTTGAATCCCTCGTCTGTAATACGGCTGACGGTGATTTTGGTTAAACATGACCTCAATAATCATCCATCAAAGTGTCATTCGGTATAAAATCACTTTTCGCAACTATTTTTTTACAACTTTGAAATAATCTCGGTTAACATTCCACCACGGGTGCGGCGACTGACGCTGATTATATTGATTGATAAATATTAAGCTACCGCTGGACAAAAATTTGGTCGGTATGAAATCACTTAGTAAACGAAAGCACTACCTCCCCTACTATATGGCAAAGAAACGTGTGCCGGGACAGCTAGTATACAATATATATTCTATACTTATTATTAGGGCAAAATATGTATTAAAAATACAAAATATGTGCTTAAAATATAGACAAAAAAATCGAAAATATGGAAAAATATGGACTTATAACAGAAATATGGAAAAATATGGAGTATAAAATTACAATAATTAAACATTGTTTTAGTGTAGGTAACCCTTAAATATTTATTTTATTTGAATTTTTTTATCAATTGTTAAAGTACAAATAGAATTTTGATTTTGTAAAAAATTCAAGTGCCTAGCTGTAGCCATTATTGATGGCTACAGCTGATGCGCGAACAGCAGATGAGCGAAAAATAGCAAAAAAATTACGTTTGTTGTATGGGAGCCACCCTATTAATTATTAATTTTATTTTGTTTTTAGTATTTGTTGTTATAGCGGCAATAGATACACATGCTGTGAAAATTTCAGAAGTCTAGCTATAGCCGTTCTTGAGATAAAGCCTGGTGACAGACAGACGGACAGACAGACATCGAAGTCTTAGTAATAGGGTCCCGTTTTACCCTTTGGGTACGGAACCCTAATAATCGGCACAGAATTTGGTTTTTCTTTGTGTATTACCTACTTAAATCCTTTATTTTACCCGAAGACCGTCGAAACATACGTCAGTTTTTGTTTAGCCATGTCAGCAACAGGACCTTTTGCATCTGAAATTTTATTTTCTATTTCTTTATTAATCCTTCGATCGCGGATTCTTGGAAATGCTATTGTATTCTATTGTTGTCACGATCACAGGTGCTCTTATGGGGCTCGAATCCTAAAGGAATAATCTTCTTTGGAAACAATAAATACGACGATAAAGCGCGAGAGGAACAAAATACGCAGTCGCATGGTGGCGGGAACGTATTAATTTTTGTATTTTTGTGAAAATATGGACGATTGTGACATTTTCTTGCAAAATATGGACTTATCTTTGAAAAACCCTAAAATATGTAAAATAAAACTAGGTTTTTCACAGTCTAAACATGATAATTCGTGTAAAAAACACGCAAAACAAAAATATGTATTTAAATATAAATCCGGACCCTACCACAGAATATATATTAGTTGTACCAACAGAAATCCCACTAACGAAACCCGTTTAAAGAATTAACGACTCATGCTACGATACTATAAAGTCCAAATCCGTGGAAAAAACGGGGGAAATTATTTGAAAGGGCTTAGGTATCTCGCGAACTACTGGAGCAATTTTTATGTTATTTGGCACAGAATATAAGAAGTAGACCACGTGAAAGATCATAGGCTAGGTATCGATTTTAATAATTTTTTCAGTGGCTATATAGGTACTTATGTACCTATTTTGTACCCTTGCGACGCCGGGGCGGGTCGCTAGTATATTATAAAACAATGTCGCTTTTTTCCCCTATGTCCCTTTGTTCCCTTAATTCTTTAAAACTACGCAATGGATTTTGATGCGGTTTTCTTTAATAGCTATAGAGTGATTAGAGAGGAAGGTTTATAAGTATAATAACATTCATTAAATAGTGGAAAAATACTGTTATTTTTGGGGTTTCTAATGTGATGTCGTAAATAATTACATTTTTTCACTGCCGCGCGCGCGGTCGGCGGTCGGCGGGCGCAGAGTCGGTGGTCGGTGACACACTTTCCACCAAATGTTACTTTCTACGTAAATCAATACCTGTCATAACTCATACCAACTCATACCACGAGTGTCGGTTCACGTCACAACTCACAACTCACACGTGTGCCTCGGCCCGCGCCCGCCTGCTATAGCCACGACGACGGCCGCGACATGAGCAGTAGTACTACGTAGTACGTAGTCGGTAGTACGTCGAGAATCATACTGCTAAACCATACCTATTAGTCCAATAGATAATAATTATAATTATTATATTATAACTGTTATAATTTTACTAGTATCACCATTTTGCTAATGGTCCCTCGGCTACGGCTACGGAACCCTCGCAGGCCACTGCGAATTGCGATTGTCCGACCGCACTGTGGTTTTCTAAAACATCATGGGGATCTCCTAGATTTTATTCAACCTCGATTATCGTTATTAGTTACATAACGGGCGTATCATAATTATTATGTACTATCAGAGAAGTTGATTCCTATGCAAATCGGGGACCTACGTAGCGTAGGTTGGCGTGACCAAATAACGTTGGTCTGTCAATTGCATAGGAATCAACTTCCTCGATGGTACATAATATAGTGAGACGCATGATTCTACAGTTCCATGTGCAACGAGACAGATTCGCGCAATACCAATACATACGGTCTCGGACAAACATTATCATTCATCATCCAGGTTACCAGGTAGCGTGTAAAAATGCATTTAAGGCACACATTTATTTTTGTTCTATTTTACCCCATACAAAAACATTGTGCATACAAGCCATAGAAGACACCAAACTAAGTTAGGTAGACTGAAAAATTTTCGAAATTACCCCATCGGGGACGCAGATGTCCTCAACATTTGGAGCAAAGAAGTAAATAGTTAAGAACAATAAAAAAGCCAACACTAGAATATATTATTGTATTTATTTAATACCCAGCAAAACTATAACTAACGAAATAAAATAGTAACACATTTTTGTTAAAAATAAAAATAATGTTTACTCAGTCTCGTAAATAGCTAAATCAAAATTAAAACTAAATTAAAAAAAAAGGAAGTAGTTTTCAATTGCAGAGGAAAGGCGCGCCTTAGCTCTGCATTGAAAAACCACGTCAGCAATCAGCACTCGAGCAGTTGACACCTGCAAATAATAAAAGTGGCTTCTTCACTTAAACCATTTTTATATAGTCGTACAGGTTCCCTAGAACAAATTTTTTCATTACAATCAAGCTAATTTTTCGTGAGTAGCTTCATTTTGATAAGACGAACAACAATTTCCTCTGCGTAAATTCTTGAAAGTGGTAGCTAACAGAGATAGAACTAATATACAAAAATCAGCTGGTTAGGGTTATGTTTTAGGGTTCCGTGGTCAACCAAGTTTTGTTGATTAATGAACTAAAACGACTAAAACGGAACCCTAACGAGCTGATTTTTTGTATATTGATAGGTTAAAAGTTATAAAATTCAAGAGTAACCTTTTCCTACAAATAGAACAATCTATATTTTAGGACCATCAAATAGAAATATTAAATCCTTTCTATCTCTGTTAGCTACCACTTTCGAGAATTTACGCAAAGGAAATTGTTGTTCGTCTTATCAAAATGAAGCTACTCACGAAACATTTGCTGGATAGTAATAAAAAAAAAATGTTTTTGGGAACCCGGATTATTATACTTAGGCAATCTTTAAAACTGTTTTTTTTTAATTATAACAATCAATAAAATTTGATTCTACACTATTCAAAAACACGTTTTAAGCCTCTCAATGTCGAAAAAGTTTTGATTCTGTATTTTCATTCGTTTATGTTTGTTGGTAAAGGCAGGTAAATCTTATATATAAAATTTCCCTGTCACAATGTTAGTTACCGTACTCCTCCGAAACGGCTTGACCGATCTCTATGAAATTTTATATGCATATTCAGTAGGTCTGAGAATCGGCCAACATCTATTTTTCATACCAAAAATTATTTATATGGCAAAACAACGTTGCCGGGTCAGCTAGTATTTTATATGTTGCGCACCCCTGCAAAAGACTATGAAAAAATTATTGGGGAAATTTTGTTAACAAATTTACCCCACTGGGGTTATTTAGAATGTTTGTTAAAAATCATAGCTAGAGCATCATTACCTATTCTGAAGAAAGCAAAAACGTCAAAGCTTCTTTAAAACAAACAAAATATTACGTAACTTACCTAATTTCTGTTTAAAACAAAACGGGGTAATTTCGATAATCCCAAAAAATCATAAAATTGCACTTGGCGCGAAAAAATTAACTTAGCGCACACGCACTCCCAGCTGACGGCTCGAGGGAAAGGAAGCGGGGGAGGTGATTAAATTGGCATCTTGGTAAATGTGGCCAGAGCTCAAAATTACCTTCTGTTTGGTAATTATTTGCCAATTTCGAAATATCCCCATATTTTTTTTCTTCCGAAGTTACCCCAATGCACCTTAATTACTATTTTAAACTGAAAAACAACTCAAACATGTTAAATATTTTCGTATGAGAAAATGATTTTGGAATTACGTTTGTATGAGAATTTCCAAGTGTACCCGGCCTCTTAAGACAGATAGGCAGACAGACACACTTCTACATTTATAATATTATTATTAGTTAATAATACAAATACATATTTTTACAATTAATGGATTTAAGGATTTAGGACTCAGGTAGTTCTGAAAAACAATACTAGCTGTAAGTACCGTACTGTAACTTACAAGTACCTGGTACGTAGTACTTATAACTCAATGACCTATAGTCTAAACCTATTACCTATTAAACTAATACTCTTACTCTTAATTTTTGCTACACTATTATATTATAGACTATAGTGTAGCAAAAATAATTGCCCTTCAGAAGCTTTCTCGTTTCTTGGCTCCTATCTACCGAAATCCTCTTAAAAAGCTGCCGACCGGGGCCGCGCGGCCGGGGGGAATTAGACCTTCACCAGTCACCACATTCGTCACAAGTTCACAAGTCACAACCCATCTAACACACGTGGCGCAGTGTCAGGGGGCACGGGCGGGCCAGCCCGAGTGACTCCCGCGCCGGCGTCGGCGGCACTCCCATCGGCTCCGATTTCGACGACACATCAACTGCTAACGAGCGAATCGTGTCGCGGCGCGGCCCGCCCCCGCGCCGCCCGCAACATGGCCGCGGCCGGCGCAGGCGGCGGGCGCTCGCTCTATTTATACCGCACCAGTCACCATTCGCGCGGCTCCCGATCCTCCGCCCCCGCCTGCCACCAGGCCCACCATTCTACCGAATATGCCGTAACCCGTAACTCCTATTAGTACTGCGTAGTGCGTACCTATTCGGCAAGGTTTTCTCCCCGAAATGAGCTCGTAAATATAACCTTTTGTTTTGACTACAGTTCATTTTCTTTCATTCCGACTACTCGTGTTTCTTTTCTTTCTGCTGAAAGTCCTCGTGTATATAATATCTTATCTTATATTATATAAAATTCCCGTGTCACAATGTTAGTCCACGAACTCCTCCGAAACGGCTTTACTGATTTTTACCAAATTTTATATGCATATTCAGTAAGTCTGAGAATCGGCTACTGGGTACTTTATATATTGATAAGTGCATTTGTTGAATAAATAATAGTAAATTATTACAAACTGAGACTGACGGCGACCATTAAATTTGTGCGACGGGATAGCGATTGACGTTGCCATGGCGACATACTTATTTAGTCACTTTAATAAAATAATACGGGCGATATACTTTATAATATGGCAAAGAAACGTTTGCCGGGACAGCTAGTATTATATAAATATTATGTCATACAGTATAATTATTATGTCGCAGTAAAACCGCAGAACCTAGGATTTTGATCTATTTGGAGCATAGTTCTCTCATTCTAAGCTACGATTTCTTCGAAACTAGAATGAGAACTCCTTTCACATTCTAGTTTCGAAGTTGATTTCACGGGAGCAGAGTGCTCCAATTTTGCTCGAAAATTTGAACCACAATACACGATAGTATACTATCAACGGTTCCCGAGATCTAGCTTGGGCGTGCTGACGGGACAGGACGCCAGCAAGCCCACGGTTTTTAGCTCGCAGCGTCGTTCGTATTAATGCTCCAATTTATTTACTTGACTGTAGAGGTGCTTCATTTTTGCTCTAAATTCTGATATATTGAAAATACACCTAGCTCGATTGGGCTTTCTGGGGGGACGCACACGGACCGTCCGGCGGGGTTTTTGAAGTTGTGAAGGGCTGTCCGAGGAAATAACCACATTTCGGCCAAATGTCCGGGATTTCTGTCGTGACTCGTGCTTGACCGGCGCGGCGACGGAAATGTACCTAGGTCCTAGGTGATGGCAGCTGCCCTATTACTAGAATGCTGCATATAGCAGTAGTCAGTGCTCACTCGAGCTAAGTTTTTAAGAAATGCTAATATTTCCTACCACCTCCGCCACACTCGATGTCATGTCACTCGTTTCTCAAAAGATTTTCAAGAAAAAGCATTTAGCCTCTGATTCTGCGGTCAGCACGCCGCACGCGTAGTCGACGTGTCGGAAGTCGGAGCCGGCTAGTTCACGAGTCAGTCCTTAATATGTCATACGGAAGATCATACGAGGTAGTGGCACGATGATCGACTCCGTGTATTTGATAATGTACAAAAACAGGCTGACGAGTGACGACATCGTGTCGAAGGTCGCGCTGAGTGCTGACACAAGCGTTATGTAACGCGACCCGGGGGCAACGCGCGCGGCACTCGCACGAGTCACGACTCACGATCTCCAGCTGCTGCAGCGTCTTCTAGCAGCTCCTCCAGCCTCCTGCCTCCTGTTCTCACATTATGCTTCTTAAAAATAAACCAATGAAGACAATGATACTTTTTAACAGTACGGAGTAGGTACGGTATCACGATTCACGGTTCGAGAGCTCCTCCTCCCTTTTCGCTCCTCGTCTTAGTCGTTGATTTGTGAAGTGTCGTCACTCGTCGTATTTCATAATTTAATTGCCTAATTACTGATGATATGTTACTTGTGGTGCAACTTGCAAGACATTTTTGGTAACGCATGAAATAAATGTTTTTCAGATAGTGGGGGAGCGCGAGTATGCGGTGCGACCGACGCGGCGGCCCGCGGCCGAGCTGCTCACCGGACAGCCTCTGCAGGTCGTGGTGCAGCAGGTAAGCCCCTCCTCCCTTCTCCATTCTAATTCGAGTCCAATTCTCGAATGACTGCGTATAATGTAGGTAACGTTTAATACTTAATCACATTTCACAATTAGCCAATATACAAATACCCAATATACGTACACGTAAAGTTCACGAGTCACGACAATCTTTCTCATGGTGGTCGTTGATGGAAATGGCAGCTGATGATGTATGCAGATTGCAGTATGGCAACACTCAGCAGACAATCTATCGACGGCGAGGCCGCGAGTTGCTCCAACTCAATAAGGCTATAAAAATTAATTACAATTTTCTTGGGTAAAGTAAATTATTCGCGAGCCGCATTCATATTCATAACGACATACTCGCACCATAACGTTCTCAGCGCGGACACCACGAATGGGATGTCGGAATTCTTTTTTCTAATCGAGACTCGACGTCCTGTTTATGATAAATAATGGTACTACGGACGTAACGGTTACAACCTAATTATAGAAACGTGCGATTCACAATGGCCGATGCACGGCGGGGCTGCGGGGCGGCGGCGGGGTGGCAGAATCCGGTGGAATGTGGTGGAATGAGGTAGAATGTGGTGCATGGAGCAGGTGCGGCGGAAGGTGACGCAGTGCTCGCTCGTGTATGTACATGTGGCTGTAATGTCGAGGCCCCAAAGCGATGGAAGCCAGCGGGTCTCACCGACCTACTCTTCTTAGTTTTTTTTTTATGCCCCGGGTTGGGATGTGCGGTGCCTCAGTTAAGCTGAAGCACCCTGAAGTAGTCAGTAGCCTGCTATTAATGTTACAGTGACAATAAATCTAGGAACTGTTTTGCTGGCGACGGCCAAAATATATACGTACTCATAAGTCTTGAAATAATATATAAGATAATAACGAAGTACCTAATACGAAGTTCACGAGTCATCTAGTCGGTAAGGTACGCATAAAATGATTGCAAGTCGAACCCACCCTGACGTGTGCCGTGGCCCGTGGGGATGACGCACTTTACTCGGCTTCCTACGACTGCAGAGGAAAACTGCTTCGATTGACGTCAGAGACGCAGGCTTCATTGTGAGCGATAGCCTTTCATTGTTTAATAATAATATTATATAACTATTAATAATTGTATTATAATATAGAATGGAATAGTACGGCTGCATCTTCAGTCGCCCACGTCATTAGCCATCAGCTGCTGCGCACCCTTCTCTGAACTACGACCACCAGTCGGACGTAATAAGTTTGGCAACTTCTGGTGTAACGGCTCGAAACTTGCATGGGCCTACGCCCTACGTACCTCGTGGCTCGTTTTCTAACAATGTTTATCTACTCTTTGTTATTTTGTGAGAGCCGAAGGGTTGCAACTCGCACCTGACCCCCACATGCTAGCACACATACAATATGTACCCTATAGTCCCTATGCATAATATTATGGAATATTGTAATACTGTGATGTTACTTCATACTTACTAGTATCACTGTATCCCCCACCCGGAGACCCGCGACGGCCCCAGTCCCCCGACCGGTCGACGGGCAGATCTTTTGGATTACAATTACTTGGAATTATTGACCGTAACGTAATTTTTATATCATATTATTAACCTTGGTTCGAAGTGATTAGCATATAAAAATAATTATGTACATAAATTATGCTGATAATAATGATATTTATTATGCTCCTACTCATTCGTCGTTAAAGTTCGTAGGGGGAAACTGACTCGGTAACAAATAGAAGGAGATCGAGGAGTATAGCACCAGAAGGGTACCCAGAACCAGGTCTCCGCTGTCGCCTATGGGTCTTCGGTCGGAGCGCCTCCTCGGTCTCCACGCTCGCTGTACCCCCGCTGCCCGCTCGCCGCTCGGTCCCCCGGGTGCCCACTGCCCACTGCCCAGTCCGAGCGAACCGCATCCACCTACTGATCACACCGACCGCGACCGTGCCGTGGCCTAGTAGGTACTCGATCGCGCCCAACGATGGATTTCCATTTTCCACCTATTTCCACATAACTTTTTATTTCAAAATAGCAACCTTTAACATTAGCGAATGCAAATTAAAGTAATTAAGTATTTTAATTTTCCATTTTTAATTAGGATTATGAAAATGATTATTTCGACCGTATTTCCATATTATCCGAAGCGTGCTCCGCCTGCAACGATTGTATAAGTACCACTAACAGCCATATTTTGCGTGAAATGTGAATCCTCAATCCACCGCGATGCTCTCACCGCGAGGTCTCTTAAAGTGGGTTAACACCAAAAGAACATAGAGATAGAATTGCACAAGAACATTCTTTCGTATTGGTTTGGTGTAAATTATAATTGGTTACGACATACTTTAGATCATTTACACCAATCGAACCAACAAGAACATCAAAAATATATACTAATATTATAAATGCGAAAGTGTGTCTGTCTATCTGTATGTTACCTCTTCACGCCCAAACTGCTGAACCGATTTTGCTGAAATTTGGCATGGAGATACTTTGAGTCCCGGGAAAGGACATAGGATAGTTTTTGTCCCGGGAAAATGTATGGTTCCCGCGCGATAAACCAGTTTTGGCGCAACGGAGTTACATGGCGAACACACTAGACTAGAACAACTAAAGAATGTTCAATTATATTACATCATAGAGATATCACATCAAAAGAGCTTTACAAGAATGAGCATTCGCTCGTTTGGTCACTCTAAACTCTAAAGTCTAAACCCACCTTTAGAAACAACTTTGAAACACTTTCGTCATACGCACTCATAGATTCCAATTTTTTTAGATCTTTATAGGACATAGATCAATAGTCGGCCAAGTGCGAGTCGGACTCGCCCACGAAGGGTTCCGTACCGTTATTGAGCAAAAATAGGCCAAAAATTGTGGTTTTTGGATGGCAACCCCCTTAAATTTTTAATTTTAATATTATAATTCATACATATTATAAAACAAAGTCGCTTTTTTCCCCTCATGTCCCTTTGTTCCCTTTAATCTATAAAACTACATAACGGATTTTGATGTCGTTTTCTGTAGTAGATAGATAGACTGATTCAAGAGGAAGGTTTTTAAGTATAATAAGTAGAGACCGGATTATATGCAACATAAAAAGCTTGTTATATGCATGCAAATATGCATGAAAAATGCTTGAAATATGCACGAAAATTGGCAGAATATGCAAAATTAAATGACAATATTATGCAAATTCAAAATCTGCGTACAATTAGTAAATTATTTTTTGATAGGCGATAATATGTACGTTGTACAGTTAACATTATAATATGTACTACTTAATATGACATTAAAATTATTTAAAAAAACTGTAAACGTTGGCAATCAAATATTTTTCTAAAAATTCAGTGGTAAGGTTGTGTCTACGATCATTTAGAATATTTTTGTAAATAGAAAAGGTTCGCTCCACATTCACTGAGGAAACTGGGCAGAATTTGAACTTTGGTGCTTTTCATTAACACTTAGGTACAGTTTCTGGCAAAAGTTCTGCCATCCCATTAATTTGTAGTTGGCAAGCTCGACGTTCTTCTGGCTCTTTTCATTTTATTATCGTAATTCTGTCAAAACAAAAGACGCGCATGGCTACTGACTGCATTCAAAATGCAGTAAAAGTCGCTACTATTACTCAATAGCCCTTATGTTTTGTAACTGTTATTGTTAAATATTGGTCGCATTTCGTAACGCAGGATTAGTGAAAATGTTGTAAATGTACCGAAAACTTGCATCATAACTAGATCTTTGGTAAAATATGCTATTTATTACCTCTGAGAATGCCTAAAATATGCAAATGCATATGCAAATATGCAAATGCATATAATCCGGTCTCTAATAATAAGTAATAACATTCATTAAATAGTGGAGAAATACTGTTATTGTTGGGGTTTCTAATGTGATGTTGTAAATAATTAAATTCTTTACGTGCCACTTTTCTGAATAATTACTCAAGTGATGTCATAGACGTGCCATTAAAATTTAAATAATATTTCTCTGTAATCCTGACGCGTATATTTAAAAATGTAACTAGCCTAACTTTTTGTAGAATAATCACTATTTAAATCATTTTGTGATCATTGACTAGCTCAAAATTTCATGTCGCGTGCCATGCTTGGGTTGGCTATCCCTGGCTTATGCCAGGGATAGCCGCTATGCGGATAATTTGTTGAAAAGCACAGTGACTGTGGGTCAGGGGTCCGCAGTATGCACCATCACCTTAACCCTAGAGTACTACAGTTTTTTTCAATTATTTTAAAAACACGTTCGCGAGTCAAATTGTGCTTTCACGCCAACTCCTCATACATCTTGTTGCAGACCTGGGAGCAAACAGGGTCCGACTCAGACTCCCCGTTTTGAAACTAAAACCTACTTGATCGCCTGGGAGGCGATCATTAGTATTAACCGTTTTTTTTTCGTTCGTAACATGTTTTATTTTCCGATTTTTTACAGCTTGTAGCATATTATAATCTGATGCTTTGACCAAATGCTTATTTTATTTTTATACAACTCCTAATCATCGATAATTACTAAATGGGAATTCGGACAGCGAAACTAAGGACCAACTGGAGTCGATCTGTATGAGTATGACGATTGCGCGGCAGATCTTTCTTCTGTTCCATTCTGGCTGAAAGAAGACGTACAAAATAAAGAAGATGTCTGTAAACCCTCAAATATTCCAGTACTACATCAAACCACAAGTAATTCGTCAAGTTCACCTGTTCAGACCGATCGATTGATCTCCAAATAGTAAGAATTTAAAAGCTAACTTCAAATAAGTGTGTAGATAAAAGTATGATGTAACCAAAAGTTATATAATGTGTTTTGTAAAGTATGTATATTGAATAGTAATAATTATTTATGCCAAAGAAGTAAAATTTTAAGAGTAATTTTTATTCTACAAGACTTGTAAAAGACCTACTGTTACAAGAAAAACTAATGGTAGGCTTAAGTTTGAAGTCTAATTTTAAGGCGAATGCTATTCTTAAAGAAGAATTTAGGTTTTAGTTTTTAAAAAGTAAAGGGTTGGCCTTTTAATTTATGCTATATTTGTAAAAATGTAGTAAATAAATAGAACAATAAACAAGTGTTATTACAAAAGTAGCCTCCCAGGCAATCATTAGTATTAAACGGTGGAAATTTTATATTAGTACTCTAGGGTTAAAAGTGGGTCACGAGGGAAAGGAGTTTGGGAACCTCTGATTTAAATGAATATTTACGAAGATATTGCAGATTCTAAAATTGCGGGACGTAGCGTTTGCGGTGGTAGGTAGTAGGTACCGAACTACCGACCAATGCGGGCCACTGGTAGTGATGAATATATTTAAAAACTACTGAATCGATTTTTATAATTTTTTCAGTGAGTGACATAGGCTATATTATATGTACATATTTTATACCTGTGCGAAGTCGAGGCGGGTTGCTAGTTAAATATTAAAGTACAAAATATATAACTGTCCGTCTGTCTGTCTGTAACTCAAGAACCGCTGTAGCTAGATTTCTGAAATTTTAACAGATTGTGTAATGTCTACACCATTGATTCCCAAAGTGGTCCAGGTGGACCCCACGGGGTCCACGGAAGCCCGATAGGTAGGTAGCTTCAATAGTTCTCGAGTTACAGGAAGGCCTGTAACTCGAGAACTATTGAAGCTACATTAATATTTTTTTTGGAGAAGAGTGCTCTAAATAGGGCTCTATTGTAGAGTTTTTAATCATAATCCAAATCATTACCGTTTCAGAGATCTGTGTGGGCTTGCTGACGGGACAGGACGCCAGCAAGCCCACCGGTTAATCACGTCTAACTCCTTTCACATTCTAGTTTCGAAGTTGATTTCACGGGAGCAGAGTGCTCCAATTTTGCTCGAAAATTTGAACCACAATACACGATAGTACTCTCAACGGTTCCCGAGATCTAGCTTGGGCGTGCTGACGGGACAGGACGCCAGCAAGCCCACGGTTTTTAGCTCGCAGCGTCGTTCGTATTAATGCTCCAATTTATTTACTTGAATGTAGAGGTGCTCCATTTTTGCTCTAAATTCTGATACATTGAAAATACACCTAGCTCGATTGGGCTTTCTGGGGGGACGCACACGGGGTGGCGCGCTTTGCCACACTCACTAGGTATCTGGGTGCACGTATCCGCCGAGACAATAACTAGTTTTCTTAACCTCTGGTGACCCCCTAGGCCCTAGGGAGTCGCGACTCGCGACCCGCAGGTTGAAAAACTCTGCCCTAGCATAATGTGTGTGCTAGGGTAGAGTTTTATGGTTGCTACAGGTTACAGAGACCGGCGCCGAAATTGAGCCATAGCTCTTTAACAAATTACTAGTAATGGGCATTGTCCAAAAAAAATCACATGTACTTTTTATATTTTTTTTCGTTAAAATAGGGTATTTTAAGAATATAAATTAAATAATTTTGAAATCCATTGGCTAGTTTTTTCTCAATAAATTTTTAAAGTTTCGCTCTGACGTCATCATCGGCGCCCAATTGACCTCTGTAGTATGTTTTTTTTCCTTTCAATCTTATTTATAATGGCTGGTTCGTCTAATGCAAGTTATAATTATGTGAAAGCTGATACGAGAAACTTACCAAAAGTTCGAAACGTAATGTTGATCGAATTTATTGCTAATTTAACGCCATTGAAGGTCAAACTAAGGTTAAACATATTTGTTCAAAAATATAAGTAACTAATGGGTATTTTTTTCGTTTATATACAGAAAAACGATCACTGACCTTATTCCTCGAAATGTTTTTGTAATGAGCAAAATTAAAAAAAAAATGGACAATCCCCATTATCACCCGGCCCGGCGCGGCCGCGACCCGCGACCCGCGACCCGCGACCTCGCTCCCGCCGGGGTCGCTCATTACAATGCACTATGTTAATTCAGTCCGCGCTGAGTGCTCGTTGCCCAACAATGCTAACACCTTGCGCAACAACATAAGAACGTAGTAACGACTAACGAGTAGGTAGTAGGTACAGCTGTAGTACACTGCCTGGCCTCAGCCGCCGTTGTGGGAAGGGTCTCCGCGCCTTTGTGATGTTGGACGCCGATATTTGCACATTACCCCGCTCGCCGCGTTAGGGTCAATTCAGACCGCAACGTGACGCGTAGCGTAGATACATTTCTAAATTAGATTTCGTGAGCGTGAGACTAGGCGTCGCGTTGCGATCTGAATTGACCCTTAGGTATCTATACTAAGTATAACTCACATACAGATTTACTCGATAGAGCAATCACGTAGGTCGTAGAGTAAAAACCACGGCTCGGGTTTTCGTCCACACATTCAGCATAACTCGATACTTTTACTCCAAATAGTGTAAAAGTTATCGTGTGGACCGCAAATCTTACAGCTCAAAGGCTCGCATCGAGCCGGCTCGATGGAATTAAATAAATCTAATTTCCTTCGAACTTACTCGACGCGTCCGGCGAGCCGTCGAGCTTTAGAGCCTGCCCAGATGAGGCGTTGTACGCGCGTAGTCCATACGCGCGTTTCAATTTCGAGCCTGTCCAGATGAGGCGTTTTGCGCGCGTAGTCCGTACGCGCGTTTCTATTTCGAGCCTGTCCAGATGAGGCGTTTTGCGCGCGTAGTCCATACGCGCGTTTCAATTTCGAGCCTGTCCAGATGAGGCGTTTTCTTTTCTTCGGAATCACCTTTTTTTTTTCTTCGGAATCACCTGCTTCACAAAAAATCTCGACGATTTCTTCCCAGTTCCTGCGTTTTATGAGTTTATTGAAATACGTATAATCTGAAGACTGATCCATATTCCACTTAAACCTACTTAAACCTAACGTGACCATTTATTTTTTTGTCAGAGCGGGACATCTACGGATTCCCTCCACGTTTGTTATACACTCTTAGAGCTTGTGTAACTTGAAATGACGCGCCCCTCCCTCGTATTCACAGTACAAAAATGTTTCATTTATATCAACTTTGAAGTGGTGGGGCGCGTCATTTCAAATTAGACAAGCTCTACCGTATGTCAGCATAACACCGAGCACCGCGCAATCAAAACTACTTGGTATTTTTGACTACAACATAAACGAGTGTATTTGTTAGTTATACATACAGGCTTTACTATGACAAAATTTGAAACGATTTGGCATACCTAACATTCTCCATTTAGCCTAGTAAACGAATGCCCAAAATGGGGGTCTGCTTGGAAAAGTCGAAAGCAGAAATTTTGACTTCGATACTTTGTTAAGACTAGTTAGGAGATAAACATACTAAAAGTCCTGACCCCTCCGAGGTGCGCTCAAAGCAGGTCTCGTTTTTTGGTTTTTTGCTTACTCATCAAAAACGGTGCTTCCTACGAAATTCTCTTGTACTACATAATAAAAGCTAATTAAACTCTCTACAACTTCGTACTTTACACTTTGTATCTATATCCAATCATTGCCACGCGGCACGCTATGAGCTTCTAAAATTGGCCGATGGGATGGGATTGGGACCCTGTTACTGAGACTTTGATGTCTGTCCGTCTTCCTGACCGTCTGTCTGTCCATCTGTCTGTTCGTCTGTTTGTCCGTCTGTTTGTCTATCCGTCTGTCTGTCCTTCTGTCTGTCCGTCTGTCTGTCTCCAGGCTGTAACTCAAGAACGATAATAGCCAGAGAGTTGAAATTTTCAGAGATTATGTATTTCTGTTGCCGCTATAACAATAAATACTAAAAACAAAATAAATTAAATATTTTAGGGGGGCTCTCATACAACAAACTTGATTTTTCTCATACAAAAAACAATAAAATGTTGAATATCGAACCTTTGCCTGATTTTTTTCGTTTAATATCACTTTGGAGAAATTGTTTATAATTAGCAAAACTAGCGCATGGTGCAATAATAAAGGATGTTTTTTTATTTCTTAGGAGTATTGCTTATTATAAACAAATTCTCCAAGGTAACGATGTACGGTTAAATCCAGGAAAGGTTAGATTTTTAAGGGGTTTATTGTTTTCCCATACATTTCTTAAAAATATGAAACAATATACTAAAGTACAAAACTTTCCTCAAGTTTGCCATATACGATTACTTTCCAGGAGCCATTCCTTACCAGCAACACTATAAATTTATGCAATAATATAGGGTGTTTTTATGTGATTTTTTCTTACCTTCTACCCTCATTAACTTTTTTCTCCCATGGTTTAGAGATTTTTTGTCATACAATAAAATGTTCAACTTTTTAAGCCTTTTCATATTTTGGCGTATGTCTCAAAGTGCTACATTAGTTTGGACGATATGCCCCTCCTTCTTTAAAAAATAATTATTAATTATTTATTTTATTCAAAATTTATTTTTAATTATTAAAGTATAAATTCAACTAAGTATTTGTGAACATTTCAGCCTACCTTATATTATGATAGATATCGGGCAATCAAAAAAACAAAAAAATCAAGTTTGTTGTATGAGAGCCCCCCTAAAATATTTAATTTCGTTTGTTTTTAGTATTTATTATTATAGCGGCAATACATAATCTCTGAAAATTTCAACTCTCTAGCTATTATCGTTTTTGAGTTATAGCCGGAGACGGACAGACGGACAGACAGAAGGACAGACAGACAGACAGACAGACGGACAAACAGACGGACAGATAGATGGACAGACAGAGGGTCAGGAAGACGGACAGACATCAAAGTCTCAGTATAGGGTCCCGTTTATACCCTTTGGGTACGAAACCCTAAAAAACACACTCGGCCAATTTTAGAAGCTCATAGCGAGGCAATAATTGGAGATAGATACAAAGTGTAAAGGATAAAGTTGTAGAGAATTTAATTAGCTTTTATTATGCAATACAAGAAAATTTCGTACGAAGCACCGTTTTTGATGAGTAAGCAAAAAACCAAAAAACGGGACAAACACCCCCCCCCCCCCCCCCTCTCAGGACTTTTAGTATGTTTATCTCCTAACTAGTCTAAACAAAGTGCCAAAGTCAAAAATTTCTACTTTCGACTTTTCCAAGCAGAATCACTCGTTTACTAGGCTAATTAGCCGCATGCTACAGTAGTCGGGGTGATGCCGGCCTCACCACCGTCACCACCGTCACCACCGTCACCACCGTCCTCGTCCAGCGCAGACCGCACCGATCTCACCACGCGCAGATTTTGAAGTGTATTGGCATTTGGCACTGCACTGTCCGCACTGCGAATATTATCGCGGGGATTTTATTCGCGCGACTTTATTCATACCGTAAAATTTTTATCGCAATTGCGGATACTCATTGCGTCTAGTAAGATGTGTTACAACTTACAAGTTCTTACAAATGTGTTACAAGTTACAACTTACAGATGCAGTGCGGACAATTTTATTATATTGTATCTTTTTAATTAGTCTATTCCTTTGTTATAATTCTTCAACTGATATAATATTATAATCAATCATTTAAATTAGAGATGTGCCGATCATGACTTTGGCCGACTAGCCGACTAGTCGGCTGCAAAGAAGCCGACTAATCGGCCGACTAGTCGGCCAAGCCGATCATGGTTTCGGAAGTTTCCGTAATGCTTTTTTACTGCTGTTTGCGCACATGCCGCCTGCAAACGTGTCGAATCGTGTTTAGTAGGTATGTTTACTTCGCGTACTTTACTTTATTTTGTTTCTATGATACAGTAATTGATGGTTTTCATTAAATATTTCATGTACATGAAATCTCGATTTAATCTATATTGAGTCTCGGGAAAGGACAAGGGAAACTTTTTGTCCCGGAAAATGTACGGTTCCCGCACAATAAATTTTTATGATTTTCGCCTAAACTATTCAAACTATTTTGATGAAATTTGGTATGGAGATACTTTCGAGTCTTGGGAAAGGACTGTACATTTTCCGTGGACAAAAAGTATCCCTTATACTTTTTGATCCTACAGAAGCAGAGATAACGAGTGCGGAGTGCGGAGTGCTTGACCGTCTGTGGTGTGTTTCAGTTCGACGAGTGGGTGCGGTCGCTGCAGGTGGACCCGCACTCGCCGCTCTTCCGGCTCGTCACGGACGGCCAGCCGCCGCTCAGGTGAGTGTCCCGACTCCCGACTCCCGGACCCCGGTGCTCCTGGCACTGCCGGCCCCCTCACCCCTCACTCCTCACCTGTGCACCGACATACGCGTACGTTACCACTTACCCCAGCCAGATTGTCGAATTCTTAAACATTTTTCGTACTCCTAATTAAAGCGCAGGCTCCTATAAATGTGCCCAAATTTTTATAATTAGTACGCTTGTAGTTTTCTCGAAAAACTCGAAAAAACAGATCTGGCTGGGCCCAGTGGTAATTTTTGTAAACATTACTCCAGCCAGAAGTTTTTTTTTCTAAGGCATATTTTGAGATAAAAAGTATGCAAATAATTTAAGCGTTGCAGAACGTTAATTTGGGCACTAAAATTTTGTTTGTAGCTTGATCTAGTTTGATCTTGATGTAAAGATATTCAAAATCCTGCTGGGGTAATGTTTGGCGATTTGTCAGATCTCGAAGACTACTGGATAGAAGTCTACAATTTTCGCCACACGAGTTCACGCGACTTTGCTTACGTTAGTGCTCCAATAAAAAATAAAAAATAATACACCGTTTAGAAGTTATGTATGTTGATGTTTTATAAAAACCACTCAATACGTCCTACGGCCTACCACTTTTATTATACCGTCTGAAGACCTAATTCAAATTGCATATTAAAGTCTATATTATCTGGCTTAAATTATTGACGGAATTTTCACCAACATCCAGTCAGTAGTTATGGTTATGTAACAATGACCAAAACTTCTTCAGAAAAATGCTCAACGCCAGCGAGGCTATTTAAAATCGTTATTTTGTATGTATACTTAACTATTCCTTAGTAATACCTGTAGCGCTAGCACGGCGACCAGCGGAAATGCGAAAGTATGGACAAACTGTGGAAATAAACCTAAGGTGCCGTTCCGATCTTTACCGCGGCTAATCGCGACCGGCAAAAATTTAATTAAAATGCCACTTTATGACAGACTATAGTATATATTGTCTGTACAATACCCGGCAATAAATATTGCACATCGACCTTTGGAAAGAGACAATCGGCTAATTTCGGTTTCATAGAGCGTTGTAGTGTATGTGCAGTGTATCTACATTTAAAGTAGATACTACATTGTCTCATGCACACCAGTAGTGGGGGCAGTCTATATAAGTCGTTGTCAAGTAGTCACAGAGTTCAGTTGTATAGTGGCAGTGACAGTGAATAGACGTGCGCTCCGCAAGTGGTACTGGGTGTGTTAGTGAGCCAGTGTTCTGAGGATTCCACAAGCGTTATCTTTGTAGCATACACTTATTTGACATTATGTCAGTCGTTGTTCAAATTCAATAGAGTGCAGTCGCGTCCAGTTCAAAATATATATCTAGAGTTGTTAACACCCCTCAATTTGCTACAGCTGTAATTTTCCAAAAGAATTAAATACGTTTAGTAAACATAATTTGAACACGCTTTTTATTTTATTTTACCCGAACCTAAAGCCATACGAGTATTACTTATAGAAAAATTGGTGTATTTTATACAAACTAGCTATTTGACCGAGCTTTGCTCGGTATTCGATAAAACACGAATAAAATGACATTTTCTAAAAATGATTCCTAGCTAGATCAATTTATCGCCCCCGAAACCCCCTATATACTAAACTTCATGAAAATCGTTGGAGCCGATTCTGAGATTCCAATTATATACAAGAATTGCTCGTTTAAAGATATAAGATAATAATAAAATTGTCAAAAGAAGCAAACCATAATTGTTTTAACAGCTCCTAATATATACCGGACTTTTTGTATTTCGTGCGTATTAGAGATAACGCTCTACAAAACCGAAATTAGCCGACTGTCACTTTCCAAAGGTCGATGTGCAATATTTATCGCCGGGTACTGTAGGATATTATTTCAATTTTTAGGAGTATAGTCTGTCATAAAGTGGCATTTTAATTGGATTTTTCGGAACTAAAAAAGATCGGAACGGCACCTTAAGTTTATATCCACAGTTTGTAACTATAATCTGTCATAAAATGGCATTTTAATTGAAATTTTCGGAGCGAAAAAAGATCGGAACGCGACGGCACCTTAGGTTTATTTCCACAGTTTGTCCATACTTTCGCATTTCCGCTGATCGCCGTGCTAGCGCTACTGGGTGATACCTATATATATTTATAGGTATAACATTGAAAAGCGGCAATCGCGGCCCACGTTAGCCTATTTTTGTACGTCCGCGTTTTACAATGGGGCGTATTAAATATTAATACGGGTCGGAAGGTCGCCTGAGCCGAACCCGCGATACCATCTGCCCCCACATCCGCCGCGCCTCATTACACTTGCTAACTCCCGAGCGTCCTCGCGCAGCCCGGGCGGCTGGTGCGGCCCCATGCGGCTCCGTGCGGCCCCGTGCGGCGGGACGTGCTTAGTAGTTGCGACTTGCGCCACGTTAGCGGCACATTAATGTAATTGCATCGTTAGGGCACAGATTACTTAATAGCTACTAGTTACTACGTAAGTTAGGGTCGCCGCGCCTCGCGCCATCGCGTCGCCGTTGCCAACGACGAGAGCCGTCCATTGAGACATCAAACACTGCGCTGCGCTGAGAAACTTTGAAATTGCCGTTTTGTTTGAAAAAAAGTTAAAGTTATTTCTGTTATTCTTAAGTTATCTTAAGTTATCACCCTTTTTAGATAGTAGGTAATCGATACATACTCGTATTATCTTTGCCAGCGCAGTGGCAGTTTATGGATGCTCTTATTGAAAAAATCAGCTGATTTTTTCAATAAGAGACAGGGACAGGGACAGGGAGATAGATACTCTTCAAAAGCGTTTTGTACTACCTCTCGGGGATTGAATTTACTTGCCGCTAAAAAATTGTTCCTCCCTCCTCAGTCCTCCCTCTCTTTTTTGCCGGCGCGGGGGTTAAAATAAGCCCCTTTTTTAAAGACTTTAAGTGTCTACTTAACAACAAAAAAAAGTCTAAAATTGCAATACCACCAGCTATTTTAGTCACGAGTCACGACTACACTTCAAATTATAATCGAACGCCAAATATTATAGCTTACCTACCTAAATGCTCACCCAATCCTATATGCAAATCAATGCAATATTTCTGTCCAAATAAATCACTACGATTGACAAAAAATGTAAGCATATTAACAAAAAAATTATTTATTATGTTATATTGTCTCTGGCCTGCATTCCGCCCCTCCCACGGTCAGTCCCACCTCACCGCAAGCGCCGTGGCCCGTGCATGCCCGGAGTCCGGACACGCGAGTCCCAGTTCCCACGTGTAAAATCAGTTCAACAGTTTGGACAAGAGATAACAGACGGACACCCATCCTTTCCAATTTAATCCAATCCAAACAGACGCAAAAGCGGTGACAACACTATTTTCATGACAACTCGGAAACTATAAAAGATTCCGCGAAATAAACTTCCACCTTTAAGTAAATAAAGGTTGAAAACCTCGACGCGCGTTTCGCTCCAACACCGGAGCATCCTCAGGATGTGGACTCTACGAACAAAAAAGTTATTTAAAGCAATAAAGTGATAATTGTTTTTAAAAGGTTTATTATGTATCGCCATTTAACTTTGTTTACTAAATTTGAAAAAAAAAACCTTAGACCAACCTTGTAGATCACAGAAATAAGATCTAGTTGTAGATGATATTTTGAGAAAAAGATCCCCCAATCCCCCCCGATCTAAAAAAAATAATTTTCTGCAGATGCAAAGGAAACTGTGAAAGCATCTGTGGCTGCAGAAAAGCACGCCTAAAATGCTCTATTACAGTATGCCTACTATTCTGTAAAGCATTTCAAGCCTGCTTTTCTGCAGGCACAGTCTACAGTACTATACCATATATTATTGGATACTATATTATATAATAGCCTAATAGGCATACTAGTCTGCAGTCTGCACATGCCTGCTATAACAGTACCTATAGCTCTAACTCTACACCTACAGAGGTGTAGAGCATTTTAGGCCTGCTTTTCTGTAGCCACACATGCTTTCACATTTTCCTTTGCATCTGCAGAAAATTAATTTCATTAGATCGGGGGGGATTGGGGGATCTTTTTCTTAAAAGATCATCTACAAGGTTGGTTTAAGGTAATTTTTTATAAAATGATTTAAAAAATACGATTCACGAGCACACGTCTTAAATTAGTATAAGGTGTAGACTGTAGACCATTTATTAGTTTCTCAACCTTATTTTGCTCACCGCCCACTTTAAGAATATGTTTTTTTCTTAAGCCCCCCATCTTAATTTTACTTACCATCTGTCGCGAATTTAAAACAGCTATTGCCACGATTATATTTAAACGTAAGATATTATATTAGGTATAGTCGTAAGATAGGAATATGACCCCATCCTATTTCTGAGTTTAAAATGAAGAATTAGTGAAATGTCAGAAACGCGGATACCGCCGAATAAAAATCGAGCCACTCATTTCTCTCGCTCGCTCTAGTTCCCACACGTGACACGGGCACTAGTGGGAGTGAAACAAATGCGTCGCTCGAGCTGGCGCGGCTCGTCTAGCCTGGAGACAGACAGACAGACTAACCGTTTGGGTACGGAACCATAAAAACTAGGATAATCGAAGAGCTGGAGTACCTGTAGTACCTGTGCCAGTACGAGAGTCTAACCAAACTAGAGATCGACATGCCACCTTTACAAAAAATATTCAACTTGGTTCGCCGCTTCATTTGACGTCAAAAATCAAAGGTCTGAAGTATCTGATGAAGAACCCTCAGCTGGTTTCAACTGTATGATTCAGAGATATGGTGATGCCCTCTCAGATCTGCTATAGTTGCATTACACGTGTGATAATAATAATAATAACTCCCACTCTGATTTTGGTGACGGTGGCCGGTTTCATTGAAACCAAGCCAAGAGTAATTTTATAGTGCCCAAGTGTGTGCGCAGTACTCAAGAGCAATCTCTATATTCCTTTACTCGCATAACCCGGTGGGACGGAAGACTGATACGACCGGTGAGAGATCAGGCGCAGGACCGACTTTTAACATGCAACAACATCTAACATCTTACTTGTCAGATTCAGATTTTAGATGATCCTATCAAAGTACCCGTGTAGTGGCTCGATTTTTATTCGGCGGTATCCGCGTTTCTGACATTTCACTAAATTTAGTTTAGTGAAATGACATATCACTAGATATTTTTAGTAAGAAGACGTAACAAACAAGAATATTCGGCATCTTCCGGGAGTTCGTGATATCCCTGGGGATATCGTGAAATCCCTGATATCCTCTTTTCCCTGCGACATATACATATAATAAAACTGTAGAAATGAGAATTCTGTACATTAAAGATATTTAAAAAATTAATAAGTGGGGGGTGTCACTACATCGCTATAGAAGTCAAAAATGTGGTTAGATTTTTGTCTGTCTGTCTGTCTGTATGTTTGTTCCAGCATCACACGAAAACCACTGATCCGATTTGAATGCGGTTTTCGCAGATATATTTGTCTTCTTCCAACTTAACATCTGGTGTATAAATTTTTTCACCCCCACCCCTCTAAGGGTACAAAAGCCCCTCTTTCAGTCAGATTTTGTATCAAACTTTTTTCTATAACATGAAAACTACTGATCCGATTTGCAAACGGTTTTCGCAGATATATTTGTCTTCTTCTAACTCAACATCTGATACAAAAAAAAATCGACCCACCGCTCTGAGGGGTCCGATTTTGTATCAAACTTTTTTCTTCAATGGACTTACTTCATATTATTTACTGTGCTTTTCAACTTAACATATTTTGGTATATAACATTTTTTCCCCCACCCCTCTTAGGGGACAAAAGAGAGGGTAAGATTTTGTATCAACTGATGAAGTAGAAATACTTTATATGGCAAAACAACGTTTGCCGGGACAGCTTATACATGCACACGTGATAAAAATGATTACAATACCTACGTCCTACAATAACAAAAATTAAACGATATTAATTTTTATTTAACTTTAGTAGGTACGTGATTAGCGTGTATTTTTTGCCTTTTTAGTCTACATTTTTTTATCTACCCACGCCCCATCTGCGCCATGTAAATGCTCCCTAATTTTCTCTGGGTCTTCTACTGCCCCCACGAAAGTCTCAAAGTTGAGAACCTATGGACTGTAGACTGTAGAGTGTAGACCAAATTACACACAGAGTCGGCAGTTGGCATGCTCAATCAGATAATTATAACCAGTATTATAAGTCTATGATTATAGCGTAGCTCCGTGATTATAACATTGTTATATTTTTATTTAAAAACTTTTGCACATTGTAGTACAAAGGCGGGCTTAATGCCTTGTGGCATTTTCTTCCAGCCAAACCTTAGGGTGTTGCAGAGATAGTGAGGTAGATGCAAACATTTAACATACAGAGGGATTAAAATATCTTATAATTAACATAATGATAATATAAATAACATATCTAGGTACATCAAAATAAAATAAACATAATACATATTAAAAATATATACTTACTTACATAATACGTTACATAAATATGTATAAAATAAACTACTAAATATAAAATATAAATATATATCTATGTATAGATTATAGATGGATAACATAACTTTTGTTGTCTCATTTAGTTAATGATTTAAGGTAATGTTTATGTACTTTACGTTTGAACAATTCTTTAGTTTTGGACATCCTGATTTCTTTTGTATCGCGAAATGGTTCCTCCGAGGTCGACGGTGACAATATTATATTATAATATTATACATAGTTATACTAGCTCCGTCTAATAATAATGAATTAGTCAAATATATCGTCGGTGTGTGTGTGTTCCAGGCAATGCCTGCACCCGGAGGCGTGCGGCAAGGACATCATGCTCCCGACGTACTACGCGCGCTTCCACGACCTGCGCAAGGAGTTCGTGCGCGCGTACACGCTGCGCGCCGTGACGCCACGCGTGCCGCCCGCGCCCCCCGCGCCGCCGCCGCCCGATCACCCCGCCGCGCTCCACGACATGCTCGACTGTATCCTTTACTCGCTACTTACCAGTTACACCAGTTACCACTCGGAACACCGCGGTACCTCGAGTAGAGATGCGGGGGGCGGACGCTCGAGGTCCGCCGATGTTGTGTCTCGATGGTCGTGTGCCGCGTGTGCGAGAGCACTCGCTAAAGTTTTGAGTACAGATTTCATAGGAGCCCCATTTAGCCCTGCCAGCGCTCTGGACGAGACTTCATCGGCGCCCAGGGCAGTTCAGTCAACGAAGTAGTTGTAGAATGCGTGAGCGGGAAGTGGGAACCTAAGCGATTTCTGCGGGAACAGGTGACAAAAGGATTTGGTTTTTCGCCAATAACTTAAAAACGATGCGTTGTAGCAAAAAATATTCTATGATGAAATTAAAGCTTATTAAATTCTCTATAATTTTGATTCTATACAGTTATTCCTAATTCTCATCCGTTTTCGAACTATACGCCCAGGAAAAGTAAAATAAAAAAAAAAGGTTTATTTTAAAGTATATTATGTAGGCCTTTCTATATAATACTAGCTGTCCCGGCAAACGTTGCTTTGCTATAATATAAAGTGTTTCGCCCATATTATATTATTATTGAAGTGACCAAATAACTATGTCGCCATGACAACGTCGATTGCTATCCCGGCGCACAAACAATGGTCGCCGTCAGTCTCAACAACAAATGCACTTATCAATATATAAAGTACCCAGTAGCCGATTCTCAGACCTACTGAATATACATATTAAAATTTGATAAAATCAGTAAAGCCGTTTCGGAGGAGTTCGTGGACTAACATTGTGACACGAGAATTTTATATATAAGATATCATTGGGGGGCTCCCTTACAACAAACGTGATTTTTCAAACATTTTTTGCTCGGTATCAATGATGACAACAGGTAGGCACTTGAAATGTACACAAAAAACTTAGCTGTATTTATACTTAACTAATTCATAATAAAATTTAAATAAAATAAATAATTAAGGGGGACTCCCATAAAAAAAAACCCAATTTTTTACTATTTTTTAGTTATTATTTAGTTATTGGCGAAAAATAAAAAATTGAGACCTTTGTCGCTTTGTTGTTTGAAGTCGGTTAAAAAGTCCAATTATTTGAGGTTATAGGTTATAGGTACCTATTTCTTTTTAAAATTAGTTAACCGGCACTGAAACCTAGCGTTTTACGCATTTTCACCGGCTCCCATTTTGATTGCCGGCGCCGGCAGCCGTTGTTTTATATCTCGACCGGCGGTTCCCATTAAAGTGCCCATTCAAGGCAGTCCGCCGTGCAGGACTGCCAATGAACATAGCTCACTGATTGGTTCACAGTCAGTGTTTCCGGTCGTGTGAACCAATAAGTGAGCTATGTCCATTTGCAGTCCTGCACGCAGCACGGCGGACTCCCGTGAATGGGCCCTTGTACTGATATTTTTGGGAGCCGGCGCCGGCAGCGGAGGCACTCCCGTTATTTGGAACAGATAAGAAGTAGACCACGTCAAGGAATCATAGGCTATTTTTTGTGGACTAATTTATATTACGTAAATATTATCTAATTTACGCGGGCGAAGCCGCGCGGAACTCTAGTATAATCTATACTAATATTATAAATGCGAAAGTATCTCTGTCTGTCTGTCTCGCTTTCACGCCAAAACTACTGAACCGATTATAATAAAATTTTGTACACAGATAGTCTAAAGCCTGAGAAAGGACAAAGGCTACTGTTTAACCGGAAAAAGGGGTTGTAAGGGGGTGAAATTGCGTAAATTTGTTCAAATTAAGTTAGTTCCAAAAAATCATAATAGATGGCGCCGTGCGTCTCCTACATCGCGATATCGCTTGCTCATGCATCTTTCTATAAGAGGTGGTACCAAGTTTAATAGCGTTTTTCGATTCTTGCGATTGTTATGCACGTCGATAATGAATAACTCACTACTCAGTACTTTATCTACTCAGTGATGAGTGACGAAACCTTAAACCTACCAATGCTAAATAGTTTATGGGTTAAACTAAAGTTGTGTAATGGGGGGCTAAATAAGCTTTAGGTTTAATATTTAAAAAAAAACTATGTGCGCACTGCACAGCTGTTTTTGGGTATTTTGATTTTAGTCTGATTAACAAGTGCCATTTTCCTCGAAACCTGATCTCATTCACCGAAAATTATGATTTTGGTCTCATTCGATTCGGAATACCATCTAGAACATTCTATCAAAATTCCAAGAGGGGCTGAAAAAAATGAAATAGTTATAAACAATTAAGTAAACATAAAAAGAAGGGTTTGGATTTTTTTTAATATTTCTAAAACTATTTAGGATAATCAAAATTTGAAAATAGATCCTTAAAGAAGAGGAAATTTCCTAAAAAAAATCTTAGATCCTGGAACCTTACCAATAATCCTTATAGCTTTAAATGAGCGGCGAAAGTAACGGTAAAAACGCGTAGTTCGAGTTTCGCGTGAATTGCCGCAATCTGCCACGCGAACTAAAAATATATATTTTAACTGATTAACTATTAATTTAAAGAAATAAAAAAATTGGGTACTAAGTAGACATATCAATTAACAATAATCCGTCAACAAAAATAAATTATCACAGTTTGTTTAAATGTTATGCTTTTGTTCATTTGTTAATAGTCACCATTTTAATGTTAACATAAAAACGCTGATTATTTCTAAACAAGAAATCTAGAAATTTTTATTATTCTTTTGAGATAATCTTACCTAAAAGGGTTTAGAAGAGATACCCGGTGGAAAAATTCAATAATTTTGATTTTTCACTTTTTTATGAACAATCAAAGGCATTCATGAAATTTTCATGTAAATAAAGCAATTAGGGCTTTTCATCAATAAAAAATATGATTATTTAAATTTTATTAGTTACACTTAAATATAAAAATATATATTGTTATCTGGCTTCTAACAACAACAAAACAAAATAATAACAATAATTGGATATAAAAGTACCATAATTGCTTTATTTACATGAATAATTTTGGAATGCTTTTGAATGTTAATAAAAAAGTGAAAAACCAAAATTATTGAATTTTTCCACCGGATATCTCTTCTAAGCCCTTTTAAGATTAGCTCAAAAGAATAATAACAATTTCTAGATTTCTTGTTTAGAAATAATCAGCGTTTTTATGTTAACATTAAAATGGTGACTATTAACAAATTAAGAAAAGCATAATATGTAATTAAACAAATTGTGATAATTTATTTTTGGTAACGGATTATTGTTTATTGATATGTCTACTTAGTACCCATTTTTTTTTATTCCTTAATATTAATATTGAATCACTTAAAATATTTTTTTAGTTCACGTAGCAGATTGCGGCAAATCACGCAAAATCTGAACCACGCGGTTTCACCGTTACTTTCGCCGCTCAATTAAAGCTATAAGGATAATTGGCAAGGTTCCAGGATCTAGGATTTTTTTAGGAAATTTCCTGCTCTTTAAGGGTCTATTTTCAAATTTTGATTATCTCAAATATTTCTTGAAATACTTATTAAAAAAAAAACCAAACCCTTATTCTTATGTTTACTTAATTGTTTATAACTTTTGCATTTTTTTTCAGCCCGTCTTGGAATTTTGATAGAATGTTCTAGATGGTATTCCAAATCGAATGAGACCAAAATCATAATTTTCGGTGCATGCGATCAGGTTTCGAGGAAAATGGCACTTGTTTACTAGTGTATTTATGGGGTACAGGGTAACAGGGTTTTAAAAAGCTTTTTTTGACACCAATTTTGTTGACACCGCGCGCTATACTGAAGTCCACGCGGACGAAGTCGCGGGCAACAGCCTAGTATACAATTAAATGTAAGATCTAGATCGCAACGTAGCAGCAGTTACATGCACATTGCACACATTAAAATTAAAATATTAACAAGACATAAAACAAGCACAATTTTTGGTTTTTAACTTTACGCAGTACATTTGGACGGTACTTATTTCACTCATAGTTGCAGAGGTTAATATGCTATGGAGGATGTCTTTGACGATTTTAATATATTTATTACAGTTGTGTTCAAAAATGTCCAACTTAAAGCTGTCTTTAGCTAATTCATTATATTTTCTAGCCATACGTGTTAAAGGGTTAAAGTAATAAATATTATTCAGATTATAGACTTGTAAAGCAAATAAATTTGTACGATGAGCTCTACGTGCACTAAACTTGGTATTAAAACTAATTTCAGATAGTAACCCCGACGAATTGACAATGTTATTCACGATATAGAAGAATAATAAGTCAAAAAATATGCGTCTATTTTCAAGGAAACTACATAGCATTTTTAACAAGTTATCCCAATTACTTCCCCCCTCCCTTCCCAACGCCGCTGTGAACAGTAGTATTTCCTTATCGTCGCAGATCTAGGTATAAGCCCGTACGTGGGCGACGGCCTGTACGCCACTGAGGTGAAGGACATGGCCAGCGTCATACAGCGGATCATCGCGGACGGTGAGTGTGTGCCCGACCCGATAGTGCCGCGTATCATAAATAACTTATTTATTGGGTTCAAATTCAACATTTTTGTACGTTTCAGGCTTCAGACTCGAGCTGCCGGAGACAATAGACCTGGTGCTGGAAACTGGTATTTGGTAAGTTACAAGTAATGTTGTAAATATCCGTCCGGTTCGATCGCAATTCGCACGTCGCGAAGCGCCTCGACTCATACATTAGCAACGCATACGGCGCGAGTGCCCACAGTCGATTAAGGCGTGGTAATATATTTCGTTTATAAATACCGGAAAACAGTGGTGGCGGCCCTAGGAAGTGGCGATTTGGCGAACGGGGCTATCGCCCGAGGCCTCGCTCTTGCAGGGGCCTCGTGAGGTATTTTTTCGTAAAACAAAGGGCCTCGCAATAGGTAAGGCCGCCACTGCCGGAAAATATTCGCGTCTAAAATACCCGATGGCAACGCGATGGTAGCTTCGTCCGTCGTCGTCTGTCATATTATACGTCATGTTAGACATTCTCGTCGCGGACGCGGGGCGGGCGGCGCGGGCGGCGCGGGCGGCGCGGCGGCTCGGCCCCCGCCGCGTGCGTTTCGACTCTCGTCCACGGTCCAGCGAAGTCGCAAACAATAAACATTACGCAGTTCTACCGAAGCTAAGTACAACGTCGTAAATGTTTACGTTCACTAAAAATTCTGCTGATTTGTGCGGGCTGCGGGCAAAAACGGCGCACGAGGCCGAGGGTCGTGCGCGCGTGTGTGTGTGTAAGTACCGACGAGTCGGTACTCGGTGACGTTCTAGAATCTAGACCTTAGCTACATGGCAGTAGGGCCAGTAGGCACGACGAGCGGTTCGAGCGTGTGCGCGTGTGTGCGCGAGCTGACCGCGCCGTTGTCGGTGTTAGGGTCGCCGCACATCAGCGCTGGGATTATGGGAACAAATATAATTACCACCAAAAAATGCTCTGATACCCTAAACTTATTTACCACAAAAGAAAGTCTAAAATTGCAATACTGCTAGCTATTTTAGTCACGACTATACTTCAAATTGTAATCGAACGCCAAATATAGTAAATGATCACCAAATCCTTGCGAGCAAATCCATGCGATATTGCTGTCCAAATGAATCACTACGATTGGCAAAAAATGTAAGCATATAATAATTATAATTAAAAACATATTCAGCAGTTTGGACCTGAAGAGATAAGGGGGCGTCCACAAATTACATGAGGTGTTTAGGGGGGGGTCGAGTCAAATCTCATCTAATCTCTCGTTGGGGAGAGGGGGGGTCTCGGCAAATCTCACGTAATTTTTTTCCCATCAAAATAATACTATTTTGGTCAATGTCATCCAGATTGAAGTACATATGCTTAAGGGCTCCCGCACACGGGCCACCGCGGTGCACCGGCCACAATCACAAAACGCCGCTACCGGCATATTTCCTGTAGTTTTCATACAGTTTTTGACGCTGGTGGCCGCCACACGCTACAACGTTTCACTTTACGACCAATAGACTAGCTTAAAACGGCGTTTGTGGCAGGCGGCTGTCGCGTGTGGCCCGTGTGCGGCGACACTAAGATCATTCACAAATTCGTTCGAAAGAAAATCTAGCACTGACTGTCAAGCCAAGTGTTTACGTAAGAAACCCACATTTTGCAAAATCTCACGTGAGATTTGGGGGGGGGGGGGGGGTTGAATAAAATCTCACCAAGGGGGGAGGGGGGGTCAAAAAATTCAAAAATACACCTCACGTAATTTGTGGACGCCCCCTAACAGACGGACACTTAGGCCGGTATAAATAGATAAATAATTTGACACTGTCCTTGCACTTATTCCACTTTATTTTAGTAGATTTATTACAAATTTAATAAATACACGACCGGTTTCGAAAAAATCATCATCAGGTGTACTTCAGGTAATTTTAAATTTTTAAAAAAGTTTTGAAAACAAAAAATGGGTTGTCAGCATCATAAAATTTTTCTACCATTCAATACAATTTTATACCAAATAATAATGTTTTCTACCAAAAATCGCAAATTAAAATTTTAAATGTATTGGAACCTATAAATTTGATACTTAAATAAAAAACAATTACATTAAATGTATCAGCAAATCAGTTAATTAATGTCCTGTAACAATAATGAATAATATTATTATACTAACAATTCATAAAATGATGACATTTTATGAATTGTTAGTATAATAATATTATTTTTTTAAATATAAGTAAATAATGTCACAAATTAATTAATTGATATAAATCATGTCAAAGTAATTCTAATGTCAGTTTATAAAATCTCTTTTAAATTAAATGTCAAACGTAAAATAATGTCCTAAAATAAATTTTAAATGTCCTGTAATAACACAGAATTTGAGAGGCACGTCTGATCGTTTAGAAGGTTCCCATATTTCTTGTGTCTGTTTATTTCCAGTGCTTCTAATGCATCCATCTTCCTGCTTTTCGGTAATACATGTAGGTATTCGATGTTTTTATCTGGATCGAAGTGATGTCTATTGTTATTTAAGTGTTCGGCAAACGTGGATCTATCCGTTTTCTTCTTCCATGCTGCTAGGTGTTCTTTAATTCTTGTTTTAAATTTTCTACCTGTTTGGCCTATATATATTCCACTACATGTATCGCAAGTAAGTTTGTATATACCGCTGCTGTCCGTGATATTATATTTGTCTTTATTGTTACACAATAAATTTTTATGGGAACCTGTGGTGTAAAACGCTACCTTTGTGTCTTTCTTTTGCAGAATTCTCTGGAATCTGTAGGATAATGGGCCAATATAAGGAATTTTGACCCATGTTTTTACTGTTTTTTCGTTTTCTTCTATATGGTTGTACAGCATTTTTTCTATCATCTTTTTCTTTGCTCTCTTTAACATTCCGTCGATCAATTCTCTTGATAAATAATGAAAGATGATAGAAAAAATGCTGTACAACCATATAGAAAAAAACGAAAAAACAGTAAAAACATGGGTCAAAATTCCTTATATTGGCCCATTATCCTACAGATTCCAGAGAATTCTGCAAAAGAAAGACACAAAGGTAGCGTTTTACACCACAGGTTCCCATAAAAATTTATTGTGTAACAATAAAGACAAATATAATATCACGGACAGCAGCGGTATATACAAACTTACTTGCGATACATGTAGTGGAATATATATAGGCAAAACAGGTAGAAAATTTAAAACAAGAATTAAAGAACACCTAGCAGCATGGAAGAAGAAAACGGATAGATCCACGTTTGCCGAACACTTAAATAACAATAGACATCACTTCGATCCAGATAAAAACATCGAATACCTACATGTATTACCGAAAAGCAGGAAGATGGATGCATTAGAAGCACTGGAAATAAACAGACACAAGAAATATGGGAACCTTCTAAACGATCAGACGTGCCTCTCAAATTCTGTGTTATTACAGGACATTTAAAATTTATTTTAGGACATTATTTTACGTTCGACATTTAATTTAATAGAAACTAAAATACAACCCCTTTTTTCAGTAAAAAAATAGCCTATGTCCTTTCTCAGGCTTTAGACTATCGGTGTACAAAATTTCATTACAATCGGTTCAGTAGTTTTGGCGTGAAAGGGAGACAGACAGACAGACAGAGATACTTTCGCATTTATAATATTAGTATAGATAATATTAGTATAGATAGTAGTATAATTATTATCGTCGTGTTATCGTGTTTATATGTGTGATTACATGTTCGGCTGCTAGTTGCTACACGCTGCGCTACCTAGATAGATAGATATTACCGAGACTCGTCTGCTAAATGGGCAATGAGCATTGAGCAATCATTTCAGTTTCAAATTATTTTTGTATGAATTTATTTACGACTCACGATTTACGAAGACTTTAAAAATACATAATTACATCGGTTCTTCACATTCTGCCACTGACATGGTGTGCAAAGTCTCGCCGGTCGACCTGTCGCGGAGCCTCTGTAAATAACATTCCTTATTTACTTATTCCTTTAAAATTGTTAACTTTTCTGACCCCACTCCCGACACGAAAGATGTGTGATCAGCCTCGAGAAGAGAGAGAGAGACGAGTGACGAGTCACGGGACATAAAAAAAAGGGACACGGGATACGGGACCACACCCAAAGTAATTCTACCGACAATAATAAAGGTAGAAATGACGTACAGACAGACGGGTACAGCATTTATAATTTCAACTTTCAGTGTATGAAGTTTTATTTATTTTATTTTATTTGGAAAATTTACAGCTACTTAAAAACAACTATAACAAAGATTACTATAAAGCTTAGAGCCAATTACAAGTTTCCACAAAAAGATAAAAATACTAAAAAAGCGAGGAGTGAAAATCAATGTAGAAAATGTAATTTTTTACATCTTGATTCATAATCTAGGAGATTGAGACCACATTTAAATTGAAGATATCTTAAAAAGCGCTTTTGTATCGATTTAATTGATTGAATACAGGGTGCAATTAAACCTTCCTGCCAAATTTTTTCCAGGGCTTAGGTATCATTAGGAGACTACATTTAACAAAAAAAAAATGGGTGTTATTTTTTTGTTAATGACATATTTTATCCCATTTAAAATCGTTGCAGAATGCTAACTCGCGGCGGTGGGTATGATCGGGGGTGACGCGGGGCGAGGCGCGCGCGCGGGGGCAGGTCACGCGCGGGCGACGCGTATAGTGTCCATTAATTGTAGGGTTTTTTAGGACAACTTTCGGAGGCTATTTCTCAACATTTTAGCACTGAGTGATTATAAAAGAAAAAATACGTGTATTTTTATCAAGGATCAATATATCAAAATTTGGCAGGAAGGTTTAATTGCAGCCTGTATAAATGTTATATTGAGGATTCCAAACTTCCGAGGAATATTCTAAAAGACTGTGTACATAAGAGCAGTACAAAACTTTAATAGTTTTGGTGTTCTTAAAATTTTGCAAGATCTTATTACAAAACCTAGAGCTTTTGAAGCTTTGTCGACAGCATAATCGACGTGCTTATCAAAAATTAACTTAGTGACGGTAACTATTCCCAGATCTTTCATTGAGTTCTTCTTTAGCAATTCTTCATTATTAAGTTTATATTTAAAGTTAATTAAGTTTGCGGGTGAAATTTAAAGTAAAACATTTAGTTACATTTAAGTCTAATTTGTTAATAGTGCAGTAGTTACTAAATCTGTTAAGATCCTCTTGCAGAAGCCAACAATCGCTAAGAGATTAAATATGCTTTATTATTTTGGCGTCATCGGCATAAAGAAAAAGTTTGGAATTAAAGAAACAAATAGGTATATCGTTTAAGAATATGAAAAATAGTAAGGGACCCAGAAGGGATCCTTGAGGGACACCAGAAGGCACTGGCATCCAGCTTGACATAAACCCATTAAGGGCTACCGCTTGCGACCTGTTACTAATGTAGGAGGAAAACCATCGACAAAGGTTCCAATGTATACCTGCGTGGGAAAGTTTCCGCAATAGTACAGAGTGGTCAATTCGGTCAAACGCCTTACTGCTCCCCTACCATGACATCTTATAGCAGTATTACTTTAATATTACTTTCAGATTTCGCACAAACAAAAAAGATAGCTATGTTTATATAAATAGAGCTCATGTTTGTTTATGCGAAATTCAAAAGTAATATTAAAGTAATACTGCTATAAGAGCTCATGGTAAGGCCCCAGAAATCCGTAAATATAGCATCAACTTGGGCACCCGTATCCATACATGCACTAACATAATCGTACGCAACAAGAAGATTCGATGTAGTAGATCGGCCTTTTAAAAATCCATGTTGATCTGGAGTGAACCAACATTTGAGGGTTAAGTAAACCTGTTTTTATACAATACTAGCTGTCCCGGTGAACTTCGTGTCACTTTAAAACCTTCCCTGGACTTGTACGAATATTTTAAGACTAAAATCAGCCCAATCCGTTCAGCCGTTTTTGAGTTTTAGCGCGACTAACACATTTGAAAATCCATTTTTATATGTATAGATTTTCGAAAAATTTGGCAAAAATGCAAAGTTTTCATATGGGTCTATAGTTTTTAATATTAATTTTATCACCTCCCTTGTGTAATGGAGTAATAAATATGGATTTCCAAATTCTTGGGACTTATCCTTCTTTCAGTGATATATATATATATATATCACTGAAAGAAGGATAGAGTATGCACAAAGGGGTAACCAAGTATGTAGCACATCTGGCTATTAGTAAATGTGTTATGTATATCGTCTGGACTTGCACCTTTGTTTAGAATAACAGATTTTAATAGGTTTAATACCTCGTCAGGAGTTCCTCATATGTAGTATGCCTATCAGTTAATTTAAACACTCATACTCATATGTCGCAATCCTTTATTAGTAGGGAAGAACATATTAGTTACGACTTACGTAGAAAAAACGTGAAGACTTTATACAAACGTGTAAAGTCATGCGATAGCGCGATGTAACAAACGTACAGCGCCATCTAATTCTATGTATTCGGTCGGATCTCTTGAACCGGAACTGCAAGAGGGATGCTAATTATTTTAAGAATACATAATATTATAAAAATTAAATTAAACATATTTTATGTATATTATAATATTAACTACGCCTAATTTAAAGGATAAGTAGGTGATAGGAGTTCCGCTGGTGTGCGTCGACCTTTACCCGTTATCGCCGAAGAAACCGATACTTTGCTGAGAAGCGCGCGGCGGGTGCGGGGGTCGCGGGGCGAGCGCCGGCCGCATTCCCCACTGAAGTGGCGCGCAGTGTGCACGCAGCGAGAGAGCGTACCGTGCCGGTATACTAGTGTGTGTAGCGAGTGGCCCGGCGCCGGGACGCGGTAGCAGCCGGCCGGCTTATCGCCGCCGCGAGCGATAACGAGGTGAGCTCCCGATAGCTTTAGATAAGCTCCTTCGCGTTCAGCCGGCGCGGCCCGAGGAACCGCCCGCGCCGCCAGCCGTCGTCGGCTCCTAGCGGTTAGCTAGATCCCTCGTCCCTCATCCGCGTTGCGCTCGAGATCGTCGTTCGACCCCGGCGGACACCACTCCCACCGACCACCGACCACCGACTACCGACTCGGCAGTCGGCACATGGCCGGGAGCCACCCGCGTCACGCGTGGCAGCCACCAGCGCAGGTCACACTCGTTATTGTTAATGAATACAATATACGTTTTGGGCCTCCCCGTTCGGGCACTTTTTACGTACCTAACAATTGGTATACGTCTTATGCATAGTATAATACAATATATTGCTGCGTTCGCGGCGAGGGGGGGCCGGGCGGCGCGGCGGCGTGGCGCGGGCGGTCGCGGCCGCCAGGTGCCACGTCCTCGCACTCCTTGCTTGTCTCCGATGTACCCACGTTTTGTTTGTTTACTCCGCACTTTATACGAATAACCTCCTCCTTTTTGGAAGTCGGTTAAAAACGGCACCCCGCTCGCTTTACAGATTAGATATACCTAGTACAGTCGGGGCATTATAATAGGCCACATTTGACATCTGTCAGATTAATTTCCATAGTGAGGTAAGCTGCGTAAAAACATCGACCAAAACGAATAAATCGATACGGACTTGAAATAAAATATTTGATTTTTATACGTTATTTGTAAAACCAAAAACAAATTCCTGTCCCATTATTACTTTAATTCAAGGAGCAAAATAAGACAAGTACATAATTTACAAAAAAAAGCATTTATTCCCTTGAATTATAAAAAATGTTAAATTTAGTATTATCATTATTCATTTCACATAAATACGTGTTACTTTTCACAACGTGGTTATTAATTTATGGGGATATTTCGTTACAAGTAATCAATGTATCGATACTATTTATTTGCTTTCGATTGTTAGAGTAACATCCCTAGACTTTAAAAATAAAAAAGGTCAGCTGACGTAACATTGTAACGACGTGCAATTATTAAGATCGGAATTTGTTTATTACGTTTAGAATTGTTTATCAGTAAAAGCAAATCGTTAAGTAATTTGTATCGGTCATATTTACAATAAATATGTAATCGTAATTGAAAAAAGTTAATCAATTGTGCAGTTATAACAAAAGGAAAATATTTATTTTTTATGCACGTCGCTACAAGGTTACGTTGTGCAATTTTGATGAACTGTCAAATGTGGCCTATTATAATGCCTCGACTATAATATAATAATATTGTACGGCGTGGTATTGTCAGTGTGACAGTGACACTGCGCACTTTTTAATAATAAAGCCTCTAGTCTACCGATGCGCGACGCTGCGAACTGCGAATTATCTGCGAAACAGGAATAGAGCGAGATGCAATATAAGTTATAACGCACTGTCGTGTGACGGATGAGATAGTAAATCGGTTCGCCGCTCTTTCGCAGTTCGCAGCGTCGGTGGACTAGAGGCGAATATAATATGATTTTAAATTACTGCAATGTTTTCACGCTAGACGGCAGTACTGGCACAGACGATAAGCGAAAAGTTTTTTTCGATGTCGTTTCTGACGTATGTACTGTGCGACATGTCAGATTTAGATCGGATCGTTTACTGTACGTGCTATTAGCGCCCTCCGCTCCGACCTTGACGTACTCGTAATTGTCCCTTATTGTTTATGGATTACGGTCGATTAGGGACTCTATTCATCGAACACCGAATATGTAGTTCGTCGACTCAACGCGAGTCGCGACGGAACAGCTCGACCGGCGCGGAGGTCGGCAATCGCAGGCCGCAGCCGAGCGGGTCGATCCTGAGGCCGGACGAGCCCAGCTCAGGACTCGCGGCCTCCGCCATTCTCGGAGTTCGGGCTGCAGTCGTGAACTAATATACTACGAGATCGAACGTGCTCTACTCGCTCGAGTGGTGCGCTCGGTGAGCCCCGTTGCGTCGACTCAAAAACCGAGTCGTAGTAAAACATATTGAGTAATTTCGAGGAGGCAGTAGTAGTAGTCGCGTCGCCGGCGAAAAGTCATAACACCGCCCGCCCCGCGCCCCGCGTCCTGCGCCCCGCACCCCGCGCCGCCGGTGGAGCGATAACCACGATCGTAACTTTTATCGGCAGCTGCCGATTAGAAACCCTTTAATCTCTACCGTGCGTGATTCGAAAAGCGATCGGAGAAGCGATTTCTTCTTCTTTCGAAGTAAACGTATTTTAGCCAGCGGGCAACGGCGGCGCGCGCGGAAGCGCAGCGGCGGGTCGCGGGTCGCGGCCGCCGCTATCGGGTGACATTGGGCCGGGTTAGCTCGGCTGATACACATAATTTTCCACTCGCTAGCGTAGCATTAGACCGATACGACGCAGCGCGCCGCCGACACTCGACGTCGCCTTGCTCCGACTTTCCGCGCTTCGGACTACTTCTCGCTTCGTTTCTCGCGTGCGAGTGTTCCGTCAGCCCCCGGGCGACCCGGGGCCTCGACGCGACGCAAGCTCCCGCGCGTGTCGCCCGCGCGTGCCGCGTACGACGCGGACCGGCGCCGGAGCGATCGCGCGTCCGCTGTATCGAAATATTATTTTTCAGCTCGAAGGACGATGAAATCGACGGCGACTGCATAGTGCGCGCCCGCGGCCTGCCCTGGCAGTCGTCCGACCAGGACATCGCCAAATTCTTCCGCGGCCTGAATGTCGCCAAGGGCGGCGTAGCGCTGTGCCTGTCGCCGCAGGGGAGGCGCAACGGCGAGGCGCTGGTGCGGTTCGTGTCGGCCGAGCACCGCGACATGGCGCTCAAGCGGCACAAGCACCACATCGGGCCGCGCTACATCGAGGTGTACCGCGCCAGCGGCGAGGACTTCCTCGGCGTGGCGGGTGGCGCCACGGGCGAGGCGGCCGCCTTCCTGTCGCGCGGCGCGCAGGTCATCGTGCGCATGCGCGGCCTGCCCTACGACGCCACGCCGCACCAGGTGCTCGACTTCTTCGCGAGCGGCGAGGACCCCGTCGCCGTGGTGGACGGCGCGGAGGGCGTGCTGTTCGTGCGGCGCGCTGACGGCCGCGCCACGGGCGACGCGTTCGTGCTGTTCGCGCACGAGGCTGACGCGCCGCGCGCACTCGCCCGCCACCGCCGCCTCATCGGCGCGCGCTATATCGAGCTGTTCCGCTCCACCATCGCCGAGGTGCAGCAGGTACGTTCGCGCCGGCGACCCCGCGGCCCCGCGCCCGACGAGACGCGCTCGCGGATCGCAGTTACACTAATATAACGTTTTACGTGCAGCCGGCCCGGGAGGAGCGGGATTCGGGTGAGTTCGTTTCTTTCTCGTCGAGCGAACGGAGACTCCCAGTGGATCGAACTAGGTTTTATTTTGTAAAGCTCAATCGAAGCATAGATTAAGGAAAATATACAAAGAAGTAAAGAATCGTCATTAAAGAGTGGGGTGCGATGCCGCAGGTGCTGAATCGGTCGCTGGAGCGGGGCGGCGGCGCGAGCGGCGCGGGGGGCGGCGCGGCGGGCGGGGTGGGCGGCGCGGCGGGCGGGGTGGGCGGCGCGGAGGTGGTGCCGGTGATGCTGCCGCAGCACGTCATCACGTCGGGCACGGCCAAGGACTGCGTGCGGCTGCGCGGGCTGCCCTACGAGGCCAAGGTGGAGCACATCCTCGCGTTCCTGGACGAGTTCGCCAAGAACATCGTGGTGCAGGGCGTGCACATGGTCTACAACTCGCAGGTCGGTGTCCTCCTTTCTTCCGATGTCTCGACTCTCGACGCACACTCGCACTTCGCATGACTTTCTATTACCTGTGTATTACTACATGAACTCTCTTTGGTGTAAGGAGGAGCGACTCACTCGTACACATAATAATCATCATAATAACAATTTTCCACTTTTTTTGTTTATGGGGTCACACATGGATGTGCCATGCGAGGTTCTCACAAAATAAAAACAAAAAAAAGAAAATAGGGTGGACTATACGATGTTTTGTCCTCGTCTGGGAGTTTTGGCGGGCATGTGAAAGAGTACTGTTGTGTTTTTGTATTATTTTCCTAAAATTGTGTTAGCTGGGTTTTTAATGTGTAATATTGGTAGAATATTAACCATTAGATATTCGTGTTCATGCACAAGTGTAGGAAAGTGATGTAATATCCAGAAACGTGCTATTTTGTGTTCCCTCCAAAACTCCATCGAAAGTTTCAGTAAAGCGTCTACCACTTTACTGAATCGACCGACTTGACTCCTTGACTGTATTGACTTTTACTTAGACTTTGACTAGACTTTAGACCTGACGATACATGAAAACGATGATGAAAAACATAACAATAGTACTACAAAAGACATGGCTGTATGGGCTTTGTTCCCTTTGCCTGTCCTGAATGGGACGAATCAAACCAAAAAAAAAAAAGTTTGCCGGTCGAGCCGGCCCATTCGTGCTGAAGCATGGCTCTCTCACGTCAGAGTCCACGATCTAATTAAATTTTGAAACTGATGATAATTTCTATTATTGCGCAAGCGCGAAAGCACACGTGCACAGTGAAAAATGAAACGAAAACGACTAATCACGTCGTGACTCGTGATATTGATAAGCAATTTTTTTAACTTTGATACAAAGTTCCTAATTTGTCAGTCTTCTCAAAAATTGTAATACTTCCGGCAAAATTAACGTTTGGTAAATGGTAATTTTAAAATGAATAATTTCACATAACTTGTCGGTAAAGTACTAATTTATTGCGTGTCGATCGATGCAGGATGTTTAATAATAATTTATTCTACTATATATTTCGAATTTAATTTTATATTGTATTCAAATATTGACACGGTTGATATAAACATACACTTGATATAAAATAATCACACACACACGCATGCACCCAGCCACACATGCACGCGCCCACCCACATACACACACACACATACACACACACGCACAACTGTTTGGCCCGGTTTAACGTTCCGGACCTTAATGTAAATTAAGAAAGGGAACAAATATAATTACATCAAAAAATCGGTTCATAAACGGCGAAGTGATCGTTGAACATAAAAAACATATAAACAGACGAACATAATATAACCTCCTCCTTTTTGGAAGTCGGTTTAAAATACTCTGATAATACTTACCAAAAAAAGAAAGTCAAATTGCAATACTACCAGCTATTTTGTAATCGAACGCCAAATATTAAAGTAGACACCTAAATGCTATTTATTATTTTCCGGTTCGCAATGATTTTTTGGTTCATTTTTAAGGGTAGTAATTAAACGAGTGACTGTAAATTAAAATTAATTAATTTAAGTCAGCGATTGACTGCGAGTGACAAGAAATCAACAAAACGCCAACTTACTAACATTAATTTGAGTTATTTAAAATACTAGTACGGGAGCCGTAGAAAAAACTTTTTTTGATGATTACTAACAAGCTAATTTTCCGTGAGGGGCTTCATTTTGACAAGACGCCCAACTATTTTGTCTGCGAAAATTCTCGAAAGTGGTAGCTAACAGAGATAGAAACGACAAAAGATGTCGATTTGGTGATCTTAAAATATTTATTACTAACAGGTTGGTTTAGTGTTTAATCTAAAGATATTAGCAAAATTATAGGAAAAAACCTTTGTCCTACAAAATATATGGTTTGATCAAAGAGTTCCCCCTCTTTCAACATGTATCGATGACGAGTCAATTTTTTTTTATTACTAACCAGCTGATTTTTGTATATTAAGGGAGAGGACCTAATGCTAGACACTGAACTAATAGATGACACTTATGACAAAAATACCATAAAAATAAGAATTACTCTAATTATTTCTCACCACTGTAAATTTTATAAGCTTCTCAAGCTATCTGTTGATTTGTGAAAATATATTAGAGACGCCTTCGGGAACAAAATTTTAAAATGGGATCAGTTTTCGTAAATAATATGACCTCGTCAACACACGCTCGGCAATTTCTTAGCAAATAGGTTAAGGACGGCGAAATTTTGCACGTAAGTTTTGAATACATTTATTTGATTTTTTGTAATTTCTATTGATTTCATTGGATTAATGGTCATGTAACATGTTGTATACACTAATTAATGTTTATTTAAAATTTTTTATCCATTTTCCCTAACAAAATAAAGGGTTTTAGTTCTTGAAAATGTAAAAACCTAATAGTTGACATGGATCTCATCTTTGAGTTTTGCAATACATACTAAAGTTATTTTGTATTTTATTCTACTGCAAAAATCATCACTATTCTCTGAAAATATAATTCTATGAACAATCTAAGAACTTAGAACTACTGCACCTAAAAATGGACATGGTGTCTAATATTAAACCTTGTACTGATCTAAAAATCGATTGCTTTAGTTTTTTAGCAGTAAAAAAAAGAAAAAGGAGAGCTGAGAAAAGAAAGAAGAAAAAAGAAGAGGCAAAAGAAGCATGGAGACTAAAGACTGAAAATAAATTTGCTAGGAAAAAAAGATGGGTTGCACTCCGGGAGTGCCGGCAGAATTGAAAACTTGATTATTAACGTTGTGCATTTTTTTAACCCATTTTTTATGAAAATCGATTATTAAAAAATCGATTTTTTTAATTAATCGAAACCCTTACAATCGATCAAATTTTAACCCATTTTTTATGAAAATCGATTATTAAAAAAAACGATTTTTTTGAATTAATCGAAACCCTTACAATCAATTCGAGTTCGAGTTCGAATTCGAGTTCGACACAAAACACTACACACCAACCGTCTTACGGTTTTTCCAAAGTATTTCGATCAGCACGAGAATCTGACGCGAGTTTCACATTTTTTACCCATCCCACAAAAGTGCTCAACGCTTGCGGCATTTTCACTTCAAAAATATGAAAAATAAAAATGAAAGTTAGTTTCAGCATGGAAGAAGAATGAATAGAATCTGGAGACAACGTGGATAATATTTCTGATGCATGTAGTGACTATGATGAAGTAAATGAAATCTTTTGAAAACTGGCAAATAAAGACCTAATTTAATAGAAAAAAATATGTAAAATGTAATGTAATGTTCTATGTCAACTATTAGTTCATATTGGTGTCTACAATTAGTGATGTTCGTTTTTGTGATGTCATCTATTAGTGCTTATGACTAAGTTTACAAAAAGACCAATAATATATTTTTTTATTGATTTGTCAGAGAATAATTATAATAGTTTTATTTTGTAAGAGTTACATGGAAGAAGTTATCAATCCTTTATTTTCATAAATGTATATTTTATAACATTTAAATGTTGCATGTTTCCTTAAAGTGTCTGCCATTAGGTCTTCTCCCTTAATTGGCTAATACTTAAGTATATAGTTTAACACAACGTATTGTCCCCCAAATACCGTGGTACGTTATAGTCCAGCACGAATCGGCGCACGAGTACCGAAAACTATTCCACCTCAATTTTTTTATACGATCCTCTTCAAATTGCCCTCCTGATAGGGTTACCATACGTCCGGATTAATCCGGACATGTCCGGACTTTTAGACTCTTGTCCGGACTTCGTCCGGCCTTCTCATTTGTCCGGATTTTTAATTACTTGATGAAATATGAGAAATAAAACTAGTAAAGTTACATCGAGTGAGTCTTTAATCATCATTATATTATTATCATTTATCGAACAACAAAATGTTAAAATCTTTAATAAATTAATAAATCAACTTGAAAGGTCAAATATGTGGGTAAGGTGAAAAATTATTTTTTTGTTCTTTTAACTAAATACGAAAAAAAGTCAAAAGTCCGGACTTTTATTGAAATATCCGGCTTTTTGTCAGGACTTTTGTAATACCTAGATGGTAACCCTACCTCCTGATGATATAAATGCATGTTGCCATAGTGCAACCCGGTGCCATATTGTTTAAACAAACATTTATTTATTTATTAAGGCACATCAACAATGTAAACACATACATTTTAACCAACATTAAATAAATAACAGCTAGTGTTTACATCACTTATAGATATGCACAACATTTTAGATAAATTCAATTAAATAATCAAAATTAAGTTACTAACAATAATTTAGTACATAAAATTAAAAATTAAAAAGGGCATGCAATTATTTTAAAAGTAATCTAATTTTTATAATTTCATTAGGCACATGTAAGAGTGATTAAAAATTTCAATCTATACTAATATTATAAAGCGGAAGAGTTTGTTAGTTTGTTTGTTTGAACGCGCTAATCTCAGGAACTACTGGTCCGATTTGAAAAATTCTTTCAGTGTTCTATAGCCCATTTATCAAGGAAGGCTATAGGCTATATTTTATCACGCTAAGACTAATAGGAGCGAAGAAATACAGGAAAATGTGGAAAAAACGGGGGAAATTATGTGAAAGGCCTTATTTGAACGCGCTAATCTCAGGAACTACTGGTCCGATTTGAAAAATTCTTTCAGTATTAGATAGCCCATTAATTGAGAAAGGCTATAGGCTATATTTTAACGTGCTAAAATTTATAGGAGCGAAAAAATAGAGAAAAATGTGGAAAATACGGGGGAGATTATTTGAAAGAGCTTATTTGAACGCGCTAATTTCAGGAACTACCGGTCTGATTTGAAACATTCTTTCAGTATTAGATAGGCTGACGTCGCCGCATATTTCCTACTCCCGTGAATTTTTTCACATTTCTAGAAGCAATCGTTTAGCTGGTAGAAGGGGGGGACACTGGACTCTAACGATTTTTTCCACTTTAAAACTTAATATTTCACAAATGGATCCCTAAATCAGAAAATGATCTATGAATACTTATAATATTTTTTAAAAAGCTATTCAACGACACCCCACACACGATGGGGTGGGCGCGAAAAAAAAAATTCAACCCCGCTTGATGTATAGGGGAGGGGTACCATAAAAAAAAATTTTTTAAACATTTTGTCGGCATCATTAATATGTGTATTCATGCCAAATTACAGCTTTGTAGGTCCTATAGTCTCTGAGCAAAACTGCGGACAGACAGACAGACGGACGGACAGACCGAAACTATAAGGGTTCCTTGTTGACTACGGAACTCTAAAAAGTAAAATTGATATAAAATATTGAATAACATTAATAAAATAAAAATCATTCCAAAAATAAAATAATAGCCAAAATATTGATTAAAAATTATTGTAAAATAAATTGAAATTAATGTCAAAGTTATCATAAAACGAATTACATTGATTAAGTTCATTATCATTGTTTACATTTCTTGTCAATAGTTTTTGTCATTTAGTGTCAATAGTTTCTTGTCAATAGTTTTTTCTTAAACGACGTGCGTTGGTCATAAAAAATATCTAAATCTAAAAGATTATGCCAATCATTGTAAGTTTGGGGCAGTCTTACTAATGGGCTGTTTTTGCCTAGGTTAGTTTTATATCTCGGTATATGGAACGCACCAGTAGGATTACGACGGGATGATAGTTTGGGGACTGTGAAAGTTATTCTTTCGAGAAATTCTTGGCATGACGTTTGGCCTTTAATTATTTCTTGAAGAAAAACTAAATCCATCATACGTCGGCGTTGTGCGAGAGTATTCATATTGAATGCAGTCAGCCTGTCATCATATGAGCATCTTTTGTTGATGTTCGGAGTCACATATGCCAGGTGTCTGGTGAACGAGCGTTGTAGAGACTCAATGCGTTGCGAATGAACATTGTACAAGGGGTTCCAAATTATGCTTCCGAATTCGAGGATACTACGAACAAAATTCTTAAATAACACAATTTTAGTCTGAGGGCTTTTAAATTCTTTTGAACTACGCCACAGTATAGTAATTATATATTGCTATACTGTGACTTAACAAATCCAAGAGTTTTAACAGCTTTGTTAACAATGTAGTCAAAATGAGGAATAAAACTCAGTTTGGTGTCAAGTATTATGCCCAAGTCCCTTACAGTTGGAGAAAAAGCGACATCAATCCCATTTATGTTGTAGCGTGTAGGAACAACCTTTCTTTTTTTACTGAACACGATGTGCTGGCATTTAGAGGCATTCAATTTCATTCGATTATTGCGGCACCATAGGTAGATGCGATCTAGATCGGACTGCAATAATCGAGAATCGGAAGCACTATTTATCTGTAAAGATATTTTCATATCGTCAGCAAATAACGAGCTATGGCAATGATGGATACTATGTACAATGTCATTTATGAACAGCAGAAACAAAATTGGACCCAAGTGAGAACCCTGCGGTACATCTGACGTCGCCAAATATTTTACTGATTCATGCCCACTGACCACTACAGATTGTTCTCTATGGTATAGGTACGATTTACGATGACCACCAAAAAAAAATTGGGGTAGGTTTATAAACCTTAGAGCTCAGTCAAATTCATATCGCTATCATCATCAGCCGCAAAGGTTTTTTTATTCGCTCGTTTTATAACCCCCTCGTTTTATAATTCCCCTTTAACAATCTGAGTTTTCATTAAAAATTGTTTCAAAAAAAAAAAAAACATTAGCCCTCAAATAGAATATCAGTAACCAATAAAATATAATATCATTAAGGGGCCGGGTACCCTCGAAATTCTCATACATACGTAATTCCAAAATCATTTTCTCATACGAAAATATTTAACATGTTTGAGTTGTTTTTCAGTTTAAAATAGTAATTATTTAGGTTCCTGCACAAAAATTTACTTTAAAATATTTAAACATTTAAAAAAAATTGTTTTTAATTTTTTTAAGTAAATTTAGTACTTAAAAAAATTAAAAACAATTAGTACTTAATATTTAAACACTAATAAATAGAGTAAAACACTAAAAAATATATAAATAAATAGTAAATTTACTACAAAATATTTAAATACTTAAAAATATTTTTTAGAGTTTAAATATTTTGTAGTAAATTAACTATTTATTTATATATTTTTTAGTGTTTTACTCTATTTTTAGTGTTTAAATATTTAGAAGTAAATTTACTAAAAAAATTTTAAAGCAAAAAAAAAAATTTCTGTGTTTAAATATTTTGAAGTGAATTTTTGTTCAGGAACCTAGGTAATTACTATTTTAAACTGAAAAACAACTCAAACATGTTAAATATTTTCGTATGAGAAAATGATTTTGGAATTACGTATGTATGAGAAATTCCAAGTGTACCCGGCCTCTTAATAAAGCAGCTTACAAAACTTTGCTCAAAGTGAACTTTTTAGTTTAACCTTACTTACGGCCGTTCCCAGTATTTGATCTATTTCTGGTTTTGCCCTACTCGGGATAGGAATAGCTCTCATTAGACATTAGAGACTTAATATATTTTATGTCAATTCAATGTTAGCTGCGATCGGTCGCATGTCAAACCAGAGATAGATTGAATATTGGGAACGGCCGTTAGAAAAATCAAATCTATCTTTAATATTAAAGTTGCCCTCTCTGTATTTTCAGTCGCTCACTTACGGCCGTTCCCAATATTTGATCTATCTCTGGTTTTGCCCTATTAGAGATAGGAATAGCTCACATTAGACATTAGAGACATTATATATTTTAATATGCCAATTCAATGTTAGATGCGATCGGTCGTATGTCAAACCAGAGATAATGTAGTCGCTCGAATAAAATATTAAGGTGTGAAATGGATTAATCACAGTCCACTTTTTGTAAGCTCGTTCTGGATTTTATTATTAATCAATATTCGTCGCTATTAGTATAGTCGTATAGTTTATTTTTCGCTTACTCAAATTCATACCGCTCAAGTTATTAAAACAGTATGTCATCATCAGTCGCAAAGTTTTTTTTTATTCGCGCGTTTTATAATTTCCCTTTCTTTAATGATTATTGTTTTACATTAAAATGCTAGTAAGTGTTGGTGATCATCGCGTAGGTTCGTTCGAAGTTACTAATTTTGGTGATCGTTTACTACTTTTGGCTTAACAATAATTTATTTTGCATAAGTAGGATAGCGAGATTAAATCTTTGGTGATCATTTTACATTAAAATGCTAGTATAATGTTGGTCATCACTTACTAATGTTGGTGATCATTTACTATTTTTGGTTTTACAATGATTTATTTGGAGTCATTTTGCATGAATAGCGAGATGTTAAATATTTAGTTATCATTTTACATTAAAATGGTGGGCTGTATTTATTTTGGTGATCCTTTACTATTTTTGTCTGTGAAATGATATACTATTTCTGGTGATCGGTTAATTATAAGCCATTAAAAAATAATGCGTCCCGGGACTCATAGTGATTAGTGATTAGTCGATAACACGGGGGTCGGTGTTGCAGGGACACCCCAGCGGCGAGGCGTTCATCCAGATGGACAGCGAGACCAGCGCCTTCCTGTGCGCGCAGCAGAAGCACCATCGCTACATGACCTTCGGCAAGAAGCAGCGGTACATAGAGGTGAGCGACTCGCCGCCCGCCGCGCGACCTCGTGCCGCGTGCCGCGTGCGACCGCCCCCGGTACTGACCCCCCGTCTGCCGCAGGTGTTCCAGTGCAGCGGCGACGACATGAACCTGGTGCTGACGGGCGGCGCGGCGGCGCCCGGCGTGGTGGCGGCGCCCAAGGTGCTGTCGCCGGGTATGTGTCAACCGCGGCTGCTGGCGCACTCTATCGCGCAGCACAACCTCCTGGCGCGCCAGCACGAGAGCCTGCTGCTGTCGCTGCGCTCGCCCTACCTGCCCGTGCCCGTTCGCGCGCCCTCGCCCTACCTGCCCGCGATGCAGCCGGCGGCCGCGCTCCCCGCCAAGCGCACGTACGAGCGCGCGTTCGCGGGGGCGGAGGCGCCGCCGGCCAAGCGGCCGTACCCGGTGGCGGCGCCGCTGCCGCTGCCCATGCCGGTGTTCTCGTACGCGTCGCCCGTGTTCACGAGCTCGAGCCCCGCCTTCTCGTACGGCATGCAGGCGGGGCTGCCGCCGCTGCCGGGCTACGCCCCCGTGTCCTCGCCCTTCCCCCCCCACCTGTCCGTCTTCCCCGCCTACCCCTACTACCCAGGGGTGTAGACGCGCCCGACGGTTCGATGTCGATTTAGAGTAATGTAACTATAAATCAGGGTATAATAGTATGACAATACGCTCAAAAGTTAGTGCCTTTGCCGATTTATACAAGCGAATTATGAATTTATGTTAGGTAGCTTTTAATGTTATAGAATAGGAGAGCTAGTGTCTAAACACACTAGGCCGAAAAAACGCGGCCGAAGTTCGGCATGATTACGTCATTAACGTCCAACGCATACAATATAAAGCGGTGTAATTTCGGCATGGAGTGTCATCACGTACAACTATTAACCTACAAATATACAAAAAATCAGCTGGTTAGGGTTCCGTTTTAAGGTACAGTTATCAACCAAGTTTTGTTCATTACTGAACCCTAAAGCGGAACCCTAACCAGCTGATTTTTGTATATATTTTGTAGGTTAATAGTTACTAGCTATATGACCGAGCTTTGCTCGGTATTCAAAAAATTCAAAAAACACACATAAAATGTCATTTTTTGAAAATGATTCCTATCTAGATCGATTAATCGCCCCCGAAACCTCCTATACACTAAATTTCATGACAATCGTTGGAGCCGATTCCGAGATTCCAATTATATATATATATATATATATATATACAAGAATTGCTCGTTTAAAGATATAAGATATAATTTAAGAGTACCCTTGTCCTACAAATAAAACAATCCATATTTTTGAACCGTCGAGTCAAAGTATGAAATCCTTTCTATCTCTGTTAGCTACTACTTTCGAGATTTTTCGAAAATAAAAATGTTGTTCGTCTTAACGAAATGTAGCTCACAAAAAATTAGCTTGTTAGTAGTCACAAAAAATTAGTTCTAGGGCTCCCGTACTATCAGTCATCGGTAAATTAAAATACATCGCAGGCGTAATCATGCGGCATGCCGAAGTTCGGCACGGTGTGCTTAGAGTTTAGACATTAGAGTTTCGGGTAGAGTGCGGCGCGGGCGAGCGCTCGCGTTGTTGAGTTTATATTGACGTTATATTGTTGATCTTTTAGAATTAGTTTATGAATTCGAGGTTGTTGCGAGATGCGCCCGCGCGTGTCGCGATGCTCTCAGACATTCCGCTGCTCTTTTGCCAACGTTAAGGCTGATTTCGAGTCTGACGACGGAGCGAGTACTCACTCGAGGTACTTAATCAAATATTCCATTACGAGTATACACTTTGACGGTACGTTTACAGTTGTTATAGTAGCCGGGTGTTTCGAGACACCGACTAGGAGTTACGACATTAAATTTAGGTTATCGGACGCGTTCCCCCCGCGTCCTCCCCCACCACCCCCCTCCCCATCATTCCCTCACCAAACCCCGATAGTCTAAGAATTTAAATCGTTGGATGATGGTTTTGGGACTCGAGACAAGAGCATAAAAATTAGCCGACCTTTGCGAACATTTCGATATAATAATAATATGATCGGTCGCGTCGTCCCAACATCGCCCAGATCACCGATGGAACTGTTCGCAAGGGCGGTCGTGTATGTGGTGTGATGGTTAATATCTGTGCTGTACTGTAAGTTACCAGGGGGGTGTGGTCGCCTGTGTGCCTCGCCGCCCTCGCCGCCCGGCCGCTCGTTTCGGGTTGGGAGACCGCTGTAGGGGGTCTACTGCGGTGTCCCAACCGTGTCGTAGTTATTAATCGTGTCGTAGCAGACTCGATCGTAGCGCTTCATATATAATGTTTATTTATATACAATTATGTTAAACGGGGTGCTCCTTTTATTCCGTGTGAGCAAAAATAGATCAGGTCCGTATCGACGATACTGTCATCCGGGAGTGACGCGAGTCGACATCACGACCGCACGAGGTGGTCCGCGCCGCGCCGCCGCGCCGCCGCCCGCGCGCTGCGTCCCGACGTCGGCGCGGGCGGCGGCGCTCGACAGTCGACAGGGTGAATCAGTAGGATCGATGTTCATAATGTTCAGCGCACTAACGGTTTGTACAAGTTGTTCGTGCACCTTATTTTTTCTCGGACGGGGTAAGAGTACACCCGGTATAACATATTACGACAAACGTCGATGATACGATACGTCCTAGACGAGCGGCGGGAAGGTGCGCGCCGGGGCACAGCGGTCCGAAATCGTTAAATGGTGGACATTCGCAAAAAAGTTGGATTTTGGTGTGGAAAAAAATACCATTCAATAGATTTTAAGAAGAGTAACAATAAATCCATAATAAGTTTTTTACAAAAATGTATTTTTTAAGGTGAAAAAAAAAATTATGAAAATGTCGTATGGGAATGAATCTATAAATATATTTTTTGCAAAAACTACTACGACATACTGGTTCATTTTTGAAACAAGTAAAGTTCTAGTGGTATGTAACGTTTAGAAAAAAAAAATTACGAAAATTTACGTGCAGCCTTTTGTAGTAGAGGGGTTAAAAATTTTGAAATAATTTTACTAACTTTTTAGGTGTGTGTGGAAAAAATACTGTTCGGTAGTTTTCTTAAAGAGTAACAATAAATCCTTAATATATTTTTTCAAAAATATATATTTAAGGTGAAAAAAAAATAATTACGTAAAATTTTATATGGAAAAGAATCTACAAATCGATTTTTTGCAAAAACTACTGAGCCATACTGGATCATTTTAGAAACAACTGAAGTTCTAGTGGTATTTATGGTTTAGGAAAAAAAATTACGCAAATATACGTGCAGCCTTCTGCAGTAAGTAGGAGGCGTTCAAAATTTTGAAATGATTGTACTAACTTTTTAGGCTTAAAAAAATACCATTCGATATATTTGTAAAAGAGTAACAATAAATCCGTAATAAGCATTTTGCAAAAATGCATTTCTTAAGGTGAAAAAAAATTATTACCAAAATTTTGCGTAGGAAAGAAACTATGAATCGATTTTTTATAAAAACTACTGGACTGTATTCGATCATTTTAGTGTTAATAAATAAATGTTAGTACAAACCAATGATATTATATGTTACTAACGTAACTAGATTGGCAGTCTACGACAGCAACGCGTCACCACTTTGAAGATGCCTGCAGGCATATCTGCCATACATAATGACATAATAACATTATGAAGTGACATTGTCTTTTGGGCTATCAAGTGGTTACGCATTTCTGGGAATCGTTTGTATGACATTGCCACTCTAGTATTTTAGAAACTCATTGGTACAAACATTTCAATATTTTGAACCCACCTACTGCAAAAGGCTGCACGTAAATTTGCGCTTTTTTTCTAAACCTTATATACCACTAGAACTTTACTCGTTTCAGAAATGATCGAGTATGTTCCAGTAGGTTTTATAAAAAATCGATTCATAGTTTCTTTCCCACGCAAAATTTTCACTTATAATACCACAAGAGCTTCAAAATTATCGGGTATTTCCCGATAGGTTCGTTGCAAACAAATGAACTGAAAAACTTGACGACTTTATTTGTTTGCAGGGAACCTTGAGGGAAATGCCAGATAATTTTGAAGCTCGTGTGGTATTCGGGGGATTATTTTTCCGTCCCAAATGTCGGCCAATAGAATTGCACCATTCGACGTCACGTGGTAACCAGAGAAAATTTTCAAAAAATTATCAGTATAATACCATGTAGGTTGTACCACGTGACGTCGAATGGTGCAATTCTAATGGTCGAAATATCGACCAATAGAATAGGGTCGGAAAAATAATCGTAATAATTTTTTTTCCCCTTAAAAAATAAATTTTTGCAAAATACTTATTACGGGTTTATTGTTCCTCTTTTATAAATCTATCGAATGGTATTTTTTCCACACCTAAAAAGTTAGTAAAATTACTTCAAAATTTTGAACCACTCTACCGCAAAAGGCTGCACGTAAATTTTCGTATTTTTTTTTCTAAACCTTACATACCACTAGAAATTTACTTGTTTCAAAAATGAACCAGTATGTCGTAGTAGTTTTTGCAAAAAATCTATGTATAGATTCTTTCCCATACAACATTTTCGTAATTATTTTTTTTTTCACCTTAAAAAATACATTTTTATAAAAAACTTATTAAGGATTTATTGTTAATCTTCTTAAAATCTATCGAATGGTATTTTTTCCACACCAAAATCTAACTTTTTTGCGAATGTCCACCATTTAGCGATTTCGGACCACTCTGCAGGGGCGTGCGGCGCGAGGGAGGGGATCGGTACTCGTGGTAACATATGCCTTCATCATTTAACAACTCAGTAATATATTATATGTTCGAGTATCGAATACCGTCCCGTGTAGTAGTCGGCCGCGGACGCCGCCGGCGGAGCCCCACCTGTCCGTCTGTCGGTGCTTCTCTATCGCCTTCTCCGTTCTGTCTCCGCTGGGTCTCCCCCCTATTCCCGCTCCGCCGGCGGCGTCGTCGGCCCGCCGCTCCACGCGGAGGTGAATGCGGCCCTAGGAATTTATCGTAGAGCTAAGATGTTATTTTTAGGGCTTCACGCGAGAGCGAGATTTTTCTCGTCTCGTCTCGTTCTCGTCTCGTAAAAGCGAGACGAGAACGAGACGAGACCTTTTGGAAAACATTCTCGGCGATACCGAGACCACATACAGGGCAACCCGAGAGTCTCGTTTCGGGTCTCGTTAATATTTTTTTATTAAGTTTTTATTCGAAAAATTAGAACACGTCTACTTAAAAAAACAATATATTTTACAAAATATAAAATCTGGTATACATTCAAACTGCATTTTATCATATAAACACGTTAGTCGTAAAATATTCCTTATTCTCTTTATTATATTATAGAAATAAATCATTATTTACAACTAAGCGAGACGAGACGAGATAACTGGTAACGAGACGAGACCGAGACTCGAACGAGACTCAATTTTTTGAGGATTGACGAGACCGAGACGAGATTTTTGTTACTCTCGCTTACTCTCGTCTCGTGTGAAGCCCTAGTTATTTTTGACAAGTTTTAAAGCTATATTGAAATCGTAATGAACTTAAAATTGTGTTAGTGGATATCATTTTTATTATATTTCTTACTTTAAATAAATCATTATTTTTCGTGTTGGAACATGATCGGTGGTTTTTTTCTGGTATGTGGGTGAGTGTACTATCGCGCGGGGCCGCCGGCCGCCGGCCGCCGCCCCACTAACCCGCTTCTGTCTGTGGCCGAATGGTACTGTCCGACTAACTCTCTCGCGCGGCGGGATCTCCTCCGTCCGCGACGCGCGCCGCCGCCGCCGCCACCCGTCGGCTCCGTCGCGCGACATATGCCGCTGCGGCAGCAGGTAACCGGAGCCGACCGGAGCCGACGGCGACGCGGCGCCGCGGACCGGCGGCTAGCGGCGCCCGCCCCGCTACGTACGTAGTACAATCATTCATCGTATCCCTCACCTCCTAACATAGCATAATAGTACCGCACTTATATATCGCATACTCTGTTCCACCTGACGGCCGACGTGTCGCCGTCGGCTCTCACTTTATCCCGGGCTGGGCTCGAGGAGCTCTCGCCGGGAATGTCGCGCTTCCCTTGCATGATGAGTACGGGGCGAGTGTTGTAGTGGGGCGCTAGTGTGTGGCCGGTCGCCGGCGCGTCGCAGGGGACGCCGTGGCTGCGGGCTTCATTGGAGCGGAGTAACGGAATCATGGGCTGCGGGTAGTTCACGATAACCTGAGTGAGTATCCCCGCCTTCCCGCCCCCCTCCGCTACCCTCGCGCCCCTCGCGCGCTCCGATTACGCTTATTTCTCCGGGCCTCTAATTTTAATTTAGTGTAAGACGAGAGAGGGAGATGGCAAGAGGGCGGAGACGCGCAGGTTGGCGGGGGCGGGGCTCGGTGTCGGAGGCGCTGGAGCTGCGGGCGGTGAGTGTTCATCCTGTACTACTGTACTACTGCTGCGCCGCGCCGCGCACTGCCGCTTTCTAAATCTTAGAAAAATAATTAACACACGCGTGGACCGAGCGACGTTAATAACATTACCCGCTCATCTTAGAGCAATAATTAAATTATATATGTAGTTGTAATACCGGGGTCACTTCTGAGGCTCGACTCACACCGGGGCGGAGTCGAAGCGTCGCGTCACGATTTTTGCCTACAGCCGCGTATTCATCTGTTCTTCAGAACAATATAGACGAATATGCTTTGGCAAATAATGTGACGCGTCGCTTCGACTCTGCCCCAGTGTGAGTCGAGCCATTTACGACTCGAGGAGGCAGTGCGTCCCCGCGGCGCGCATCATCGACCGACGCGGTTCGTCGGGCGTGCACTGGGGTCTGGGGGTTTCAAATATTTAGTTAAAATCACAACCTCATATTAAATAATAAAGTCAGCCGCCGGAGCCGGGCGCGGAGGTCGCGGTCCGGCTCCGGCCGGGGAAGGACGCGGCCGTGCGGTCGGGCTAACGCGGCGCGTGCGCAGGTCCCGTGGCGTACTACTACGGTGCGCTGGGCCCGGCGCTGCCGCCGCCGGTGCTGTACTGGAGCTACCCCACGCCGCCCGTGTCGCCGGCCCACTACTACCACGCGCCGCCCCCGCACCACGCCCACGCCACGCACGCCCCGCACGCCCCGCACCACGCGCCTTCCATGGTGAGTCAGTTAACTTAACGAGTACCAGAGTTGGTCATGATTTAAATACTCGGTAATGTAGTTATCAATATTAATACGATCAAATTAATAAAATCAGCGGAAATATTTCGTGTAGTTTTGAAAATCGCTACAGTTATTCCTTGTGATATCCAGATGAACATGTCAAAAGTCCTCAAGGGTGGGGGGTGAGCTAAGAGTGTAGGGGGGGGTCAAAGGACCCTTTTTTTAGGTTTTTGCTCATAAGTAAAAAACCTGCACAAATAGCATTACGGTTACTTCTAGGAAAATTTTCTACATAAAATTTCCTCTAAATTATGTCCTATAAATTTTTTTGTACGGTCGATACTTTAGGAACTACAGGGGGGGTCAAATTCCACAAAAGTGCGAATCGCGAAAATAACACGCATCGAACGTCCGAGACTAAGAAAACAACTTATTCTGATTGAAATACCTGCTATTCACAGATAATTATTTGTCCTAGCTGCTATTATTACAAAACGTTAGACTAGTCACCATGGAATTAGGAAGTACTATACAGCTGGAAGGCTTACTTCATCATTTTGAAATATTAAAATGAACCTTACTTCCATGTGCTAAAGTATTATTTTTATTAACTAATATCTCCTTATAGTAGCGAGCACGAGCGAGAAATCGATTTTCTTGGTTTGTCCCTTTCGCACAATTGCCATGTAAAATATACGATAATACATAATTTCAGTCTTGATATGAAAGTTACAGTTCAACAAGAGCATTTCCTAGCTAATGCGAAAAACAAGTCTCGACTTATACAGCTCCTCACAGAAAAAATGCAGGCAGAGCAAATTGAAACACGAGTGGCACCTAGTGATGCTGATTGTACAATTATAAAAAGTGCAATTGAAAAAGTCGCAAACTATCCTGAGGTTGCTGTTGTTGGGGAAGATATAGATTTAATAGTCCTTCTTATGGCTCTGTCACCACCAGATAAGCAAATGTTCTTTGTGAAGCCAGGAAGAGGTAAAGTGGAAATGCAAATATTTTCCTCACAAGAACTCCAAAAACTCTCATTTTGCTCTTCCATTCTTTTCCTACATAGCTTCAGCGGTTGCGACACAACTTCAGCTATTTACAGGAAAGGCAAAGTGTCAGTTGTTAAGCTATTTGATCAAAAACCAAAAATCAAGGATATTGCCGCCATCTTCTACAATCCAACATCAATATCTGAAGAAATAGCAGAGTCAGGAGAAAGGATGTTTTTGACGATGTATCGTGCAGCCACTGATCAGCTTGATCTTAACAGACATCGATACTCAGTTTTTTGTCAAATCCAGCACCAGATCCAAACCAGATCTTTCCTCTCTCCCACCTACAAAAGGATCAGCAAAATTTCACTCATTCCGAGTGTTCCACCAAGTACAAGAGTGGTTAGGTAACGCACTGCCTCCTGAAATGTGGGGATGGAAGCGAGGAGCTGATGGAAACCTCGAGCCTGTTACCACTCATGATCCTCCAGCTCCTGACACCGTGCTGAAGTAAATATTTTGTCGCTGCAAAAGCGATTGCACTGGTAATTGTGGATGCCGAAAAGCTGGTATCACGTGCAGTCTAGTATGCAACGGCTGCTTGGGTTCGTGTACAAATGGCGTACCTGTAGATTTGGTAGATATAGAAGGTGAAGATGATGATGATGTAGTAGAAGAAAACTTATTGATTTAATTAAGACTGTCTAATTATTATTTTCTAGTTTTGAATACATTTTGAAAACATACCAATTTTATTTTATTTATAAAACCGTCTCATTTTTTATACCTATATAAAGTTGAACACTCTGTAACTTCTAAAGTATCGACCATACAAAAAAAATTATAGGATCAAATTTAAAGGAAATTTTATGTAGAATGTTTTCCTAGAAGTAACCGTTACGCTATTTGTGCAGGTTTTAGACTTATGAGCTAAAATCTAAAAAAAGGGTCCTTTGACCCCCCCCTACACCTTTAGCTCACCCCCCACCCTTGGGGATTTTCGATATGTTTATCTGGATATCTCAAGGAATAACTGTAGCGATTTTCAAAACTACACGAATTATTTCCGCTGATCGTCCATTTTCGGCTTAATTTTCTTAGGCTATATAACGACGAAGTATACTTACATTGTAATGTCAATAAAATCAGTTCAGCGGTTTAAGTGCAAATCATTATTAAATCTCTCGGGAACCGTACATTTTTTCAAAATAAAAAGTATGTACTTATTCTATTTTTATTCCGGCGACTCAATGTATATCTGCATACCAATTTTCAGCAGTTCCACCATTTAAGCTTGAAAATGTAACAGACTTTTCTTATCAGTTATCTTATCTGAGTTATCACTTACAAAAGTTAAATATGTATATTTTATAGTGTCCGACCAAAGGTCTATTTTTGGCCGAAGCCGAAGTCGATTAATCGGCATTCGCCACAACCTTCGGCCAAAGCCGAAGCCGAAGGTTGATAATCTTAATCTCTCGACTCGCAGAAATTAAATTTGTTCAATACATAGTCCATCTACAATCTACAATTAATATTAGTGTCCGACCGAAGCTTCGGCTTCGGCCGCCTTCGGCCAAAAAACCACCTTCGGCGAAACCTATGGCTTCGGCCTAAAACCCGGCCGAAGCTGAAGCTTTGCCGAAGGTCCGAGCAACCGTCGAAATTGAACGAACTGTAAACTGTTACGAAAGACTGAGTGAGTCGTGAGAGAGCGACGGACCGGTCGTGTATGCAGAGGCCGCTGGGAGTCACTGTCAAATAAGAGTACAATAAACAAACACTAATTTCTTAATAAATCATTAAATATTTATTAAGAAGTTATTTTGTTTATTTTATTTTTTAGTCTAGTTTCGGTCTAGTCGAGTAAAACAAAGACTAATTGATTGGGCTAATTATTGTTATTTGTGAAATAATAAAGAAATTATTATTTTTTTACAATAGTTCAGTCAATAAAGTAGTTGTAGAATGCGTGAGATTTCTGCTGGAACTTATTCAGGGTGCTTAGGGATAAAACAAACTAAAAGTCTCGAAGTCTAGGAGATGAGCCGGAGTGAGGGGAGAGTGTTAGGGCTTCACGCGAGAGTGAGATTTTTCTCGTCTCGTCTCGTTCTCGTCTCGCTTTTACGAAACGAGAAGAGACCTTTTGGAAAATATTATCGGCAATACCGAGACCACATACAGGGCAACCCGAGAGTCTCGTTTTGGGTCTCGTTAATTTATTTTAATGAAGATTTTATTCGAAAAATCAGATAAGGTCTACTCAGAAAACAATATATTTTACAAAATATAAAATCTGGTAACCATACAAACTGCATTTTATCATATAAATACGCTAGTCATAAAATATTCCTTATTCTCTTTATTATATTATAGACATAAACCATACAACAAAGCGAGACGAGACGAGACAACTGGTAACGAGACGAGACCGAGACTTAAACGAGACTCAATTTTTTGAGGATTAACGAGACCGAGACGAGATTTTTGTTATTCTCGCTTACTCTCGTCTCGTGTGAAGCCCTAGAGAGTGTCAAAAGTCTCAATTTTTGGTTTTTGGCTAATAACTAAAAAATAATGCGTTGTAGCAAAACACATTCTGCGATGAAAAAAATAACGTATAAAATTCTCTATAATTTTGATTCTATTACACTTTTTCCAAATTCTCGTCCGTTTTCGAACTACACATTTGAGTCTTTCTTTAAACTTAATTAATTATTTGTAGTCCACAAATTATTAAGTCTATATATTATATAAAACTCAAAGGTGACTGACTGACATGGTGATCTATCAACGCACAGCCCAAACCACTGGACGGATCGGGTTGAAATTTGGCATGCAGGTAGATTTTATGACGTAGGCATCCGCTAAGAAAGGATTTTGATCAATTCTACCACCAAGGGGTTCAAATAGGGGATGAAAGTTTGTATATTATAATACTTCTTTACACGAGTGAAGCCTCGGGCAACAGCTCGTAATAAATAAATCACGAAATCACAAACTTTTACTACCATCTCTAAATCAACTTCTCTATGAGACATTCAATATAATATATAATATAGAGGTAAACCTTCAATATTGAAGTTTTGAAATACTTAATTTTAATGTTAATTGTAGCTTGTATGTAGATAATATTGAACATAACTGTATTTAAAAAAGATAAAACCGACTTCAAAATTATAAGTACTTCATTGAGAATTAAAACTCCGTATCTCCTAAACTGAACCGATTTTGTTGAAACTTGTACTGTTCCCTAAGTAGAACAGTAGGTACCTAGTGCAACAAAATCGGAATGGTAGTTCCAGATATATGCGAACACAAACATAAAAACATACAAATACATACATACACTTGTAATTTGGCACATTTGTTCAGACGCTGATACAGATTACAGACTAAAATATACGAAAATTAGGCAGTTCTGGAAATATTACATACATACGCGTCGAATTGATAACATCCTTTTTTTGAAGTCGGTTAAAAATTAATTACTGAGAGTCGAGCGATTAAGATTATAAACCTTCGGCTATTATAAAGCTTCGGCTTCGGCTTCGGCCGCCTTCGGTCAAAAAAACCACCTTCGGCGAAGCCTTCGGCTTCGGCCTAAAACCCGGCCGAAGCCGAAGCTTGCCGAAGGTCCGAGCAACCGTCGAAATTGAACGAACTGTAAACTGTTACGAAAGACTGAGTGAGTCGTGAGCACAAAGTTAATATACCGGTCCGTCGCTCTCTCACGACCATAAAGTTAATATACCTATCGGAATAGAGCAACAATCTCGAGCTGTCAAAAGAAACCAAAATTGGTTTTCATTTGTGTGAAAAATATGTGTACGCATACACTTACACAAGCATGATTGAACATGAATTCTATGAGATTAAATTGTCAACGTGCGGCACGTGCCGACTGGACGTCAAAAAAAGAGTGCTGCTGTCATGTATCACACGTCTCTGTTTACCACGCAGTGTTGCTGATAGTGGCATCTCTCTTGCTCAGGCCTTTGTTTCTCTATTCCGCTAGGTATATTAACTTTATGGTCGTGAGAGAGCGACGGACCGGTCGTGTATGCAGAGGCCGCAGGGAGTGACTGTCAAATACAATAAACAAACACTAACTTCTTAATAAATCATTTAATTATTTATTAAGAAGTTAGTGTTTGTTTATTTTTTTTATTAGTTTAGTTTCGGTCTAGTCGAATAAAACAAATACTGATTGATTGGTCTAATTATTGTTATTTCTGAAATAATAAAAAAATATTATTTTTTTACAATTATAGTTTAGTCAATAAAGTAGTTGTAGAATGCGTGAGCGGGAGAGATTTCTGCTGGAACTTATTCAGGGTGCTTAGGGATAAATCATACTTACTAAGGCCCGTATTTTTGGTCAGTACTCAAGATGCATCTCGGTCTCAAGACACGGTTCAGACTATGATTGGTTGTCAAAATTTGGACCAATCACAGATCCGAACTGCGTCTTGAGACCGGGTCGCATCTCAAGTACTGACTATTTATACCAGCCTTAAATTCCTGAAGTCTAGAAGGTGAGCCGGAGTGAGGGGTGAGTGCCAAAAGTCTCAATTTTTGGTTTTTGGCTAATAACTAAAAAACGATGCGTTGTAGCAAAAACATTCTACGATGAAAAAAAAACTAATGAAATTCTCTTTAATTTTGATTCTATACACTTTTTCCGAATTCTCATCCATTTTCGAACTACACATTTGAGTAATTCCTTAAACTTAATTATTTGTAGTCCACAAATTATTAAATAATGAATAAATCACGAAATCACAAACTTTTATCACCATAGCTCTTAATCAACTTCTCTATGAGACAGTCAATAATATAGAGGTAAACCTTCAATACTGAAGTTTTGAAATGCTTAATTTTAATATTAATTGTATCTTGTAGACAATATTGAACATAATTGTACTTAAAAAAGATAATACCAACTTCAAAATTATACGTAATTAAGAACTAAAACTCCGTATCTCCAAAACTACTGAACCGATATTGTTGAAACTTGCACTATTCCCTAAGTAGAACAAGTACATAGTACAACAAAAAAGAATTACTGAAATCGGAATGGTAGTTCCAGAGATATGCGAACACAAACATAAAACATACATACACTTGTAATTTGGCACATCTGTTCAGACGCTGATACAGATTACAGACTAACATAATATACAAAAATTAGGCAGTTCTGGAAATATTATTACATCGATATAACATTACGCGTCGAATTGATAACCCCCTTTTTTGAAGTCGGTTAAATAATAATTACTGAGTCGGGCGATTAAGATTATAAACCTTCGGCTTCGGCCGAAGGTTGTGGCGATTGCCGATTAATCGGCTTCGGCTTCGGCCAAAAATAGACTTTCGGTCGGACACTACTAATTAATATTAAAATTATTTCAAAACTTCAATATTGAAGATTTACCTCTACATATTATATTGATTGTCTTATTAAATAGAAGTTGATTTAGAGATGGTAGTAAAAGTTTGTGATTTCGTGATTTATTTATTAATTATTTGTAAATAAAAATAAAAATAAATTCTTTATTATTTCACAAATAACAATAATTAGAACAATCAATCAGTTTGTTTTACTCGACTAGACCGAAACTTGACTTATAAATAAAATAAACATGAAACAAACACTAACTTCTTAATAACAAAATTTTCTCAATAATATATTAATATATTACTCAGAACATTTAATTTATTAATAATCTTATTATTTATTAGTAATCTTCTTCTATACACATTATAAAACAAAGTCGCTTTTTTTCCCTCATGTCCCTTTGTTCCCTTTAATCTTTAAAACTACACAACGGATTTTGATGATTCTTTCAGTGTTAGATAACCCATTTATCGAGGAAGGCTTTAGTAGGCTATATTTTATCACGTTAGGACTAATAGGAGAGAAGAAAAGATAAATTTATATGAAAGGACTAACTTGAACGCGCTAATCTCAGGAACTACTGGTCCGATTTGAAAAATTCTTTCAGTGTTAGATAGCCTATTTATCGAGAAAGGCTATATATAGGAGTAGTGTGTTTTCGCGGGTTCTGGATCACGATTCTGGGTCCACCCCTCCCCCCGCTCGCGGCGCGAAAACTTTCTCGATCACTTTTTGTCGGTTCGAGCGGCGACGTCGCCTAAAAAAAAAAAAGAGTTTGGTGTCAAAATAGGGGTTTTCAACTATGCCCGTTCGATATATGCGATCCGTTTCTGCGTATTTGCACTAGTTTCAAAGTTAGATTTTGTGTTTAACCCTCATTATCTACTATCTCCACGCTCCATTGTTCCTTAATTACGGTCGCTGATTATTACAATGTAAAGCTCACCTCGGTGTCCTATTGTTCGTAATGAGTACCTGGCTTATCGCTTACGTCACCTCAATTTCTTACAAGATTTTAAATAAGTAAATAAAACTTGATCAATTTTTTATTACATTTCTTTTATTTAATTAAAACATGTAATAATAATAACTCCCATAGTAGTATGATTTCGTGCATTGTGAATCACTATTCATAATATGTAGTTCCCCTCGGTATCTAATGAATATTGACAATGCATTCCTGCTAATAACATTTTGCTGTGTCGCAATCCTCGTAAACAACATTCCAAAGTTTTTTTTAACAATATATTTATTAAAGCTAAGGTTAAAATAAAACTTTGGTTTACTTTCAAACAAATTATTTATTTCGTATTACATACCACAATTCATAAAACAAGATTCATACATTTTATTCAAAAACATATCATTTTTTTCAGTACCTGATATTCAGTTTCAGACTGAATTTGGTAGTGACACACTTAAAAATGATATGTTTTTGAATAAAATGTTTGAATCTTGTTTTATGAATTGTGGTATGTAATACGAAATAAATAATTTGTGAAACAATGCACGAAATCATACTACTATGGGATTTATTATTATTACAATTAAAAGAAATGTAATAAAAAATTGATCAAGTTTTATTTACTTATTTAAAATCTTGTAAGAAATTGAGGTGACGTAAGCGATTAGTCAGGTACTCATTACGAACAATAGGACACCGAGATTGAGCTTTACATTGTAATAATCAGCGACCGTAATTAAAGAACAATGGAGCGTGGAGATAGTAGATAATGAGGGTTAAACACAAAAGCTAACTTTAAAACTAGTGCAAATACGCAGAAAAGGATCGCATATATCGAACGGGCATAGTTGAATACCCCTTTTGACACCAAACTTTTTTTTTTAGGCGACGTCACCGCTCGAACCGACAAAAAGTGATCGAGAAAGTTTGCGAGCCGCGAGCGGGGGGAGGGGTGGACCCAGAACCGTGATCCAGAACCCGCGAAGGGCTTAACTCACGAACTACTGGAGCAATTTTTCTGTTATTTGGCACAGATTAGAAGTAGACCATGTGAAGGATCATAGGCTATCGATTTAAATATTTTTTTCTGTGGCTATATATTTTATACCCGTGCGACGCCGGAGCAGGTCGATAGTAATTAATAATTTAAGTAATTAAGAAGTTAGTGTTTGTACTTCGTTAATTGTATTTGACAGTGACTCCCAAGTCCCAGCGGCCTCTACACGAACGGTCCGTCGCTCTCTCACTAGTCTTTCGTAACAGTTCGTTCAATTTCGATGGTTGCTCGTACCTTCGGCGAAACCTTCGGCTTCGGCCGGGTTTTAGGCCGAAGCCGAAGGTGTTTTTTTTTGGGCCGAAGGTCAGTTCAGTTTATTTGTAATTTTGTAATCTAACAACTTTTTGCCCGACTCTGGCGAGCGGGAGCTGTACTCCTGTGGCCTGGTGATAACGAAAGTGACATGGAATGTCCCGCAGATGCCGGAGCTGGTGGGAGTGGGGGGCGGGTCCCCGCTGCCCCCGGGCGCGGCGCCGCGGCCCTCCGCGCCCCCGCCCGCCGACTGGCCCGTGTTCATGGTCAACTGAGCGATCGACGCGAGGAAAGGCGCCGCGGGGGACTCCATTTGCATCATATCTCATAGCTTTTATAAATGTATTAAGACGTGTATTCTGCCCCGGCCTGCCCCGGCTCGACGGGTCGCGGAGTCTCGCCGCCGAAGCTCCTCTTTCGTCTCTTTAGTGTTAAAAAATAGCTCTCGATTTAATTTTCTGCTGTAGGTAATCAGTTAATCACCGATCAACTATTACGGGAGGGGCATACTAAACAATTATGTAGGGGCAACGATCGCCTCCGAGTGATATTTTAGTAGGAAAACGCAGGTGATACAGAAATATTTTATTAGGGTCAGTCCACAAACGCGACGGCCCCGGGTCGCCGATATAGATATTAATACATACTTATGTATAAACGAAACGAAGATTTAGTACCTGATCGATGCCCGTCTAACTGTCGATTATCGATTCGAGCGACGACGATCCGTCGAGGCTCGCTCGCTCGACCCGGCCGAACTGTACGGTTCCATCGTTCCGCGTTTGGCTCCGAGTACCTACGCAACTGATAGTATAGTTGTTACGCTCAAAGACCGAAATCGCTCAGTGAGCGAAAAAATAGCCCACAACGCGTCGTGGTCACAGTGAAATATCCACGACGCGAAATTTGCGGACGATTAATCAATCAAGAACAAATCAAGAAAAACAAATAGCATATCAGCCACGACACGAATTTCGCGTTATGGTCTTTTTGTGATTGCCAGAACGCGTCGTGGCTGTTTCATTGTGACCACAACGCGTTGTGAGCTATTTTTGCGCTCACTGAGCGATTTCGGTCTTTGAGCGTAACATAGTAATTTATATCGAATGCGATTACATAAAGAATATTAATATATTTTATTACTCGTTGTTGATATTATTAATATTTTTAGCGTGGACTAAAGTGATTATTATTTATTAAATATGTGACATAATAATTATTAATAATATAATGTACGGCAATACTTATTTTATTGTACATGTAGGAACTAGGAGAGTCGCCTGTGTGGTGTGTACCGGTTATACGGACTCCGTATAACCGGGCGGCGCGCGCGGCGAGTCGGAGTGCTCGCGCGGTGGCGGCCGCCGCGGCGCGCTCCTGTCGTGATATTGTTGTTTCGTCGACAACGATGTAATATATAGCAACTAAATAAATAATACATAAATAATAAGTGTAGTTCAGTCGGCGATGCGAAATAATATTGCTACTAGATTTTAAGGTGACTTGCCGATCCTCGCGGTACGCGACCGCCGGTCAAAAAATATCTAATAAACTGGCACTTTATCATCTAGGTCCTACTCAGTAGACTATAGGTTTCATTTTATTAATTGCTCTAGCGACCGAGGCCGCCCCTGCTTTATAGTGACGTAGAGCAAATTAAACTTATAGCCTAGGTAGTAGGTATACAAAGTGGCATTATAAGTATATATTTTGAATTTTCGTCGGTCGCGGTGTCATGGTGGTCCGCTTTAAGCTGATCTTACGTACGAGCGCGCCGCATTTTGGAATTCGTTGTATGGCTGGTTTTATCGCTAGCCAGCGTTTTGGCAGCCCCGTTGTGCGCCGCGCGTTCGATGATGTATGGGGGTAGTAGTTGCGTTTTATAGTCGCGCGCTTGAGCAGCGCCGTTCGTCTGTCCGTTCTTTCTTCGAACGTGCGCGCTCCAACGGTGCTGCCAAACGCTTACGATAAAACCAGCCTATGCAATGATGTGAAACCTCGCACATTCGATGCGGTGCGTACGGTGCTAACAAATGTTTAGAGTTACTTCGACACATCAAACTGATCGGTGCACTTCGCGATCGCTCGTCCCGGAGCGCCCGCGTCGACGTGCGCCCGCGCCGTGTCGGCTCGCTCGACCGCGGCGCCGGCGCTCGTCGACCGCGGACGCTCGTTTAGCGGCCGACTGCTTAGGTTTAGTATTTGGAGAACCAAAAATATAATTAGGAAACTCGTGTAAGTACTAGGTAGGTAGTAAGATTGCTCAACTAGCGTATTGCGGCCGAGGAGGTGGTCGCGGCCGGCCTCCACCTCCCAGTGCCGCCACCCCCCCCCATTCTCGTTCGAGTGGGATTTTTCGTGTAGCGGATGACGTCGCGGCGGCAATCTATTTACGAGATATAGAATGGAGCGGCGTGCGGCGTCTCGCGCGGCGTCTTGTGCCGGCGCCGGCCCGTAGAGTGGTCTGTCGCAATATAATGTAACAGCAAAATCAAACGTCTTCCACTAGCGCGAATGTTTGTCTCGTATCACAATTTTATTTATTAATTTATTATGGAAATAATAATTATGAATCGTTACTAAGTTTAGGATATCTAGGACTATTACTATTATTTGTTATTTAAAAAAAGCCGTTAGCGCCGCAGCTGTGCGGCGGGCGGGGAGGCGGGGAGGCACAGCTGCGGCGCGCTCGTTGTTTGGTGCGACTGTTTTAATTATTATTGTTTAGTGATGTTAATTTTACGAGTTTTATAATTGATACTGTTGTTATTTAGAGCGATATATTGCGCATAGTCTATAATTTAATCGTAGTCTGTAAGAGATCTGCTCACAAAGGCGAGACTGATGACGATCGGAGCGCGTGTGTGGCGCCGGGCCCGCCCCGCCCCCTCGGGGCCGCACTGGCGAACGCGGAGGGGAGGAAACGGCTTCGGAGTCCGTCGTACACTAAATCTCTAGCGAAAATTTATTTAAGTAAATAGCGAATTGCGTACTTTTATAGCGCGGAAGGATATTTACGATGACCTACTGTGATAAAAGCCGCGCGAGCGTCGCGTCGTCTCGGCGGCCGGCGCACGCGCGGCAGTTAAGGTCTATATAGTTTTACTACCTAGTTTAATGCACACTAAGAATCTACAACGGTCAGTGTTAGAATACTTACACAACGTAGGCCATAGTTTACAAATTAGTTGCGACTAAAATTATTTTATATGCGGAAAGTGAGCGGTCGAGACGCGAACATCGCGCGTTCGGCTCCATCCCGATACGAACAAAATACTACCTATAGCTAATTCCATGTCATATTCGAATTTCGATGCCGCGACGTCGATTGAAAAATATTAACAGACGGCTCCGGCTAGTTAACGCTCCACACCGGCCGCGCAATAATATGACATAAAATATATATATTTTCTCACATCCGGGCGGAAACTCAACGTCGTCAACTTTCGTCCCGCTGCGCTTACCGTTTTTTGCCTTACGTCGAGGAGAAAAAATTTGGTATACCTACGCTTATGGGCAGTAAATAATATGAATGATCCCTCAAACATATTGTGATCTGAGACATTTCTTTTTTTCCTGCCCTAGGTGCGTAATGTATTTACAATTATTATCGAGTAGGCCGCTTGCTGTTTAATTTAATTTTAATGTTACAGCCATGACTTTCGAAACATGACTCTAGTTTTTTACTTTAATAGATTTTTTATTTGTAGAACGAATTATGTAAAAAAATATTAGGTACGCTGTACGCAGTACGCAGCCGCGCGGGGAGCGGCCGCCGCCGAGATCTCAGCCCGCTCAATGTAGCCGCCGCCTGCCGCCCCGGCGCGGCGTGTCGCGTGCGATACGTTATAAACCTATTATGTATATTATTGTCTGTTCAAAGTTACTAGCATAATTGAATCGTTACCTATTGCAATTTGCAGCTCGTTAACGCTACGAAATGTTAATTGTTGTAAAGGGCACGCCGCCGGCCGCGGTCGTCTCCGCGGTCGACGCGTGCCCGAACGCGGAACGTGCAATGTTTAGTTATTATTATCTATATTTAAAAACTGATGCCAAACTGTTCCAGTTTATCATACGAAGTAGTGAATTGTTACAATAAATTAGTTGCAAGAAAAAAATATTCTTTGATTTCGAATCCCAAACTCCCAAGCTCTTCTCTACTAGCAGCCCTTTAGTTGATATTGGATATCCAAAGTCCTGGAGAAAATTATACATCAACAGCTCACAAAGTATGTCTTGCACAATAATCTGCTAACTCCGTTGCAATCTGGATTTCGCACTGGTCACAGTACAACCACGGCTTTAATAAAGGTAGCAGACGATGTGCGATTAGGCATGGACCAAAAGAAACTTACTCTTCTCATATTACTGGATTTTAGCAACGCCTTTAACTGTATTGATCACGATATCCTTTTAGGCAGATTAGCGTCCTGTAACATCTCGCCAACAGTAATTGGGTTGCTTCGTAGCTACCTTGTAGGAAGGCGACAGAGAGTCAAATCGTCCGATAGCTATTCTGACTGGAGTAATATACTTGCCGGCGTACCACAGGGAGGAGTATTGTCACCACTTTTATTTTCCTTATTTCTCAACTCTATTATAACTTCAATTACATCTTTTTATCACTTGTATGCTGACGATCTGCAAGTATACATCCAGTCAGAACTAGGCGGCCTTCATTCAGCTATTGGTAAATTAAATAACGATTTGTTGAAGATCAGCGATTGTAGTAAGAATCATGGTCTTGTTATTAATCCCAAAAAAACACAATTAATATTAATTGGCAGCCCGGGGCTGGTCTCCAGGATTGACTGTAACTCCTTACCTCCCGTCCTCACCAGTGGTATTACAATCCCATTTAGTAAAGTGGTAAAAAATCTCGGTGTGTCTTTCGACGATAACTTATCTTGGAAGCCACAATTACAAGAAATCAGTAGGAAGGTATTTTCATCTTGGCATTCCTTAAAACGCCTTCGATATGTTCTGCCTACACGAACTAAAGTAGTCTTAGCACAGTCTTTGTTTCTTTCCCTACTTGATTATGCCGATGCTTGTTTTATTAATTTAACTGAGGATCAACTGAATAAGCTCGAGCGTCTACAAAATCTCTCATTAAGGTTTATTTTTGGTTTACGAAAATTTGACCATATCACCGAATACCGCACCAAGCTTAAGTGGCTCCCAATCCGATATCGTCGTGATTTCCGCGTACTCTCCCTACTCTACAACATTTTATTTGACTCCCGGTATCCTTCTTATTTAAAAAACAACTCTGTCTTTCACAATTACGATAGAAAAGAGCTCCGTTCCTACTCAAAACTTCTTAACGTTCCCGCCCATAAAACTAAATATTTCAATTCCTCATTTACTGTTAAGTCTATTTTACTCTGGAATTCCTTACCAGATCATATTAGGCAAGCTGAAACTTTGAATCGCTTTAAGTCGTTAGTATTTAATCATTATTTTAATATATCTGTCAACCAATAATATTTACAGGATATGTAACACATTGTAGTAATAGTAAGTATGTATTATTAATTATTATTAGTATTTATATTGTATATTATTATTTATTAATATATGTATATGTATATAATATGTATGTGTGTATGTATGTTTATATATATATATATATATATATATATATATATATATATATATATATAATATGTATACTTTTATATTTATACTTTTGCACATCACCATTTTCCTAAATTCATAATCTCATAAAATTTGTTAAAGGGTTGCCTGGAAGAAATTGCTTTCAAGTAATAAGGCCGCCCTTGTGTACATGTCTCATTTATAAATATGTTTGTTAATGTAAATTTTACTGTTATGTTTGTGCACAATAAAGTATATTTGATTGATTGATTGATTGGATAGATGGCTTATTTTAGGGATATTTTTCAATGGAGTTTCCCTTAAACAGCACAAGAGCTGTTACCAATATTGTCAATATAATATTATTATAATATAGTAGGTAGGTACTAGGTATCTGTTGCCCGCGTATCCGTCCGCGACCCGCGTAGACTTCAGTTACCTAATAGCGCGCGGTAAGTATACCTATTGCCGGCAGCAGAGATTTAAAACAACGCGACGGCTGCCGGCGCTGGCACTCAAAATGGGAACCGGTGATAATGCGTAAAACGCTAGGTTCCAGTGCCAATACACAAATTTTAAAAATAAATAATTAAGTATAATCTCTAATATTCGACTTCCAAAGGTGAAGGTTGTATTATGTTCGGCTATGGATATTTTAGTTTTTTTGTGATGCATTTTCATCTACCAGCTTTTAGCTAGGTACCTTTTTTCAGCATGCGCGTTACGATTGCTCCGCCAAGTTATCTAAACAGAAAAAAACTTCGCCAAAAAAATTGTCGAAATTTGTCGAAATCGAAGGGAACAAACAAAAAATTTGTCAATGGTCAATGTATAAACAAAAAAGTTACAATTTTAAGTTGGCCGCGCGAACGTTACGTGGAGGATTGCGCGGCCATGAAGATCTCAGGAATCACATGGGTCAGAGATCTATAGGTGTGCCAGAATCTGATGGCAAAAAGTGAGAAAATAAATTGACTCTAGTCTCTAGCAATACCGGGGTAATTGAAATAAAACATTTTGATCATTTTCTTTTAGCAGCTAATCTGTGTATTAAACATGCAAATATAAAAATTTATCCAATGATTTACTCCATGATGATTTAGGATATTTTTTGAAAATATGCTGTCAAAAATTGCCATCAGATTCTGGTAGACCTATAATTCCTTTTGTCATAATATGAAGACTGAATTTGTCAAAATTTGTCGAAAAACGAATTATAAACTGTAGTTCAATATTTTAAGAAATATTTGTACCTTAGAAGTTATGGCCGCGCAATCCTTCACTTGTAATTTTTTAATGTTGATTGTTTCTTTATAACATAAGACTTAGTGCAAAAAACTGTTACAGGAAGAAAGGTCTTAATTTGTCGAAACTAGAGAAAGCAATAAATCTATACTTATTATAAAACAAAGTCGCTTTTTTCCCTCATGTCCCTTTGTTCCCTTTAATCTTTAAAACTACGCAACGGATTTTGATGATTCTTTCAGTGTTAGATATGAGATAGCCCATTTATCAAGGAAGGTGTTTAGTTTTAGGACTGGACTGGAGCTTTTTTTACCTTTGGAGAGCAAAATGAAAGCCCGTAATACAATGTTGCGTGTATTCGATAGAATGCAATCTGAAGGAATGACATTGAAAAAGGACATTACGAATAAATTGAAACGCCTGGTGAAATAAAATAGCAATCTTGCATATTTTTGCTGTCTTCTAAATCCTGTCAGGTATTGTAGCCTGTAGGCCTGAACAGAAGGTTATAGGCTATATTTTATCACGCTAAGACTAATAGGAGCGTAGAAATAGAGGAAAATGTGGAAAAAACGGGGGAAATTATTTGAAAGGGCTAACTTGAATGCGCTAATCTCAGGAGCTACTGGTCCGATTTAAAAAATTCTTTCAGTGTTAGATAGCTCATTTATTGAGGAAGGCTATAGGAATATTTTTTTTGTGGCTATATATTTTATACCCGTGCGACGCCGGGGCGGGTCGCTAGTATATTATAAAACAAAGTCGCTTTTTTTCCCTCATGCCCTTTGTTAATCTTTAAAACTACGCAACGGATTTTGATGATTCTTTCATCAGTGTTAGGCCGGTATAAATAGTCAGTACTCAAGATGCATTTCGGTCTCAAGACACGGTTCAGGCTCTGTGATTGGTTGGCTGTCAAAATTTGGCCTGACCGAGCATACCACCTCGCTCGGTCGAAAGGTCTTCCTTTGGCCACCACGCATATTCCCACATTGGTGAGTGGTGACCCTCGACAGAACACGCCTCCTTCATCATCATCATTCCCCGCCCCTCCGCACCGCGCCAGCCAGCATCGCCTCATCGGGTACCTCGTCCACTAGCCGCAATGTACCGCGGTCTGGGCGACTCCGCATCGGCATCATCGGGCTTTCTCACTACATCGACCGGTCAGCAAGCAGAGCACATCTCTCCTGGTCAGCACGTAGCATCGGCCCCGCACGGCAGCTATCCAGACTCACTGGATCCCGTGCAGCAGCATCACAGTTCCGACTCACTGGGACTTCACTGCAACAGTTCCGACACTTCCGACTTACTGGAACTCACTGGCACTGGCGACTCAAGCGACAAGACTTGAAGATTCGACCTCCGGTCTTCGGTGGGGAGTGATGTGGCAGTACCCACAATTCGCCTAACATTCCTGCATCGCGCGTCGGTCTATATACGACAGCTGAAATGTATCAAGTGGGCTTCGGCCTGACCGAGCGTACCACCTCGCTCGGTCGGAAGATCTTCCTTTGTGGCCTTCATGCATCATATTCCACAGACTAATAGAAGAATGTGGAAAAAACGGGGGAAATTATTTGAAAGGGCTTATCTCGCGAACTACTGGAGCAATTTTTATGTTATTTGGCACAGATAAGAAGAAGATCACGTGAAGGATCATAATTATGCTATCGATTTTAATAATTTTTTCAGTTGCTATATATTTTATACCCGTGTTACGCCGGGGCGGGTCGCTAGTACTACATAAAGCTTGTTTAAACAGACATTTCAGTCCGAAACAAAAAATACATGGCCGCGCAGTCGAAACGTTACTTTATACGCTGATATCTCATTATCTGTAATTACTAGGATTTCGGTGTGAATATCCATTTATGCGACATAATAACCTGATTAGAATGACATATCGTTTTTTTGAACAATTTTCAACGCGTGTAATCTCGAAAAATATGTTCTCTCCTACAATGTTTGAGCCGGGTAACCATAATTTCGATTTGATTTGGGAATACCCCTAACTGCAGGAGACTTGCAATTATATTGAACAACATCTAACTCAATTTGCAAAAGTATTAGTATTATAATAATAATAAGCCCGCAGGGCAGCTTGTGACGAGCTGTTGGGGAGTAGCGACCCGTACCCATGGAATTAATATATACTACGAGTAGGTACTTATATAGTAATTCCATGCCCGTACCCGAGTGCTCCGCGGAGAGCCCCTGTTTTCCATCTTCGGATTTCCTTCACCGGCCGGCCGGAGTGAACACTGACGGAGAATCAGGCCCTACTTCTGCCTTGCCTTAACCGGCCGGTTTGAGTGGAGTCGCAAGAGCTTCGGATCGGAGGGAGGATGTGAAGCGTAAGACCGCTAAGTAAGGTCGCGCGGCCAGGTCGCTGCGGCCAACTAATTCTTCTATGATATTATATTATGTAGGTGCGCGCATTACGCGACCAGCGGCCAGCGGCCACGCTCTGGTCGCGCGGCCAACGAAAAACATCGCGACACACACGCGGCCACTTGGCCACCACGGCCAACGAGATACGGGAATTTGTATGACATTACTCAGTGTGCGCGCACTGGTCGCCGCGGCCACACGTTTTTTTGTATACAGAAAACAAAATAATATTCAGTTTACTCATCGAATCACTACTCATACGAGTGTGGTCGCAGACGTGGCCGCAAAGTGCGCGGGGTGATCGCAGCGACCTGGCCGCCTAATGCGCGGGGGCCCTAAATGGCGAGCGGGCGACGTGATGGAATCCTCTGAGGGAGCAAATGATCGGCGTTTAAAGTACAGCGACACCTCTCCTGCCTCAAGCCGCTCTGTAAATATTGCCGCCTCGGTGCACCGTGCGTGCGACCATTTTGAGGGGCCCATTCAAAGAGTTGGCGAGTCGCCGTCTGCCAACTTTATGATACATGTTACCACGTTGTATCGGCAGACGCCATAGTCCTTCCATAGTCCCAGTTATTCAGTCCACTAGCACCCCACCCCCATTATAGCCCTGTATAATTTCTAGTATCTGTGCTGTCGTCAACTACAGCTGCGGCAAGTGTGCCGGTATAATATATGGTGCACACTGTACAGTGTACAGTATGTACAATGGCGGGCCGAGGAAATTAAACACAGATTACTGTATAATTACTGAACACTCTACTTGGCGGCTGCTGACGGAGGAGTGATCGTCACTATCGTCGGACGACCACTCTAACCATCCCTACTCCTACCCAGTAGGCGTGTCCATCTTTATTTATCAATACACTAAAGTATCCATTCTCTACAATATAGTCGCTAGGCCGCTGGATCTCCTTGGACGTATTCTCATAGTGCGGACAGGGAGAGTCGCCGGCTAGTGTCACATTACATTTGTTATAGATACAATATATAAAAATGGATTTTCAAATATTGTTAGTCGCGCTAAAACTCGAAAAAGGCTCGAACGGATTGGGCTGATTTGAGTCTTAAAATATTCGTAGAAGTCCAGGGAAGGTTTTAACGTGACACGAAGTTCACCGGGACAGCTAGTTATAGATTAAAAATGTGTAATGGGGCCTCTACGTGTTGGCTTCGGCCCCACGGCCCCCACGCATGCCTTCCAAACCAGGTCCGGGATTTAATTGCCCGTGAGCAAGGAGTGCTTTACACAAACATAATAATAATATTATCTATGGACGCTTCACACCACGTTGGTCTGGTCACTCTGGCCCCGTGCTAAGTACCTGAAGGTCTTGTGTTACAGGTGCCAGACAACGGAAATATATTTAATACTTTGATACTATACATAATTACATATATTTAAGATTTTTATCTACACTAATATTATAAAGCGGAAGAGTTTGTTAGTTTGTTTGAACGCGCTAATCTCAGGAACTACTGGTCCGATTCGAAAAATTCTTTCAGTGTTAGATAGTTCATTTATCGAGGAAGGCTATAGGCTATATTTTATCACGCTAAAACTAATAGGAGCGAAGAAATAGAGGAAAATGTGGAAAAAACGGGGAGAAATTATTTGAAAGGGCTTATTTGAACGCGCTAATCTCAGGAACTACTGGTGCGATTTGAAAAATTCTTTCAGTGTTAGATAGCCCGTTTATCGAGAAAGGCTATAGGTTATATCTTATTACGCTAAAACTAATAGGAGTGAAGAAATAGAAGAAAATGAGGAAAAAACGGGGGAAATTATTTGAAAGGGCTTATCTCACGAACTACTAGAGCAATTTTTCTGTTATTTGGGTCAGATAAGAAGTAGACCACGTGAAGGATCATAGGCTATTTTTTGTAGACTAATTTCTCTGTGAAATATCTAATTTACGCGAGCGAAGCCGCGCGGAACGTCTAGTTAAGTATATGATACACATTACACATATTTAATACACATCCATGACCCAGGAACTTTGAAAACTTTTTGTTCCATCGGAGGCATTCGAACCCGCGACCCCCGGCTTGAGCTACCAACGCGCTCACCCTGCACCCACTGAGCCACAGAGGTTGTATTAATGAAATAAAACCTGTATATTTCAATAATTGCATATATTTATTCATCAGAGCTTGAAAAATTAACAAAACTATACACAATAATAATTAATATGTTACAAAAAATCAAGAAACAAAATAAAAATATTTAAAAACCACTACAGAACCATTTTGAAGAAAATAAAAAATCAGTAATAATTCAACAAAATCAAATAATTAATAATAATTTTGGTTACACATCTACAAAACCATGTGTTAGATGCTAGAAAATGGATGTTAACAGGGTCTTTTGTACTGTCATTTAATTTAATAAGTAAATTAAATGACAGTACAAAAGACCCTGTTTACATCCATTTTCTAGCACAATTATTATGGTTTTGTAGCTAGTTATGTGTAACCAAAGTTATTATTTGTGTTATATTACTGATTTTTTATTTTCTTTAAAATTGTCCTGTAGTGGTTTTCAAATAATTTTATTTTGTTTGTTGATTTTTTGTAATATGTAAGTATATATTTTTGTTTATTTTTCAAGCTGTGATGAATAAATATATCTTATTATTGAAATATACACGTTTTATTTGATTTAATATGTACTAATACTTTTGCAAATTGAGTTAGATGTTGTTAAATATATGTAATTGCAAGTCTCCTACAGTTAGGGGTATTCCCAAATCAAATCGAAATTATGGTTACCCTGCTCAAACATTGTATGAGAGAACATCTTTTTCGAGATTACACGCGTTGAAAATTATTCTGAGGGTAAAACGATATGTCATTCTAATTCTAATCAGGTTAATATGTCGCATAAATGGATATTCACACCAAAATCCTAGTAATTACAGATAATGAGATATCAGCGTATGAAGTAACGTTTCGACTGCGCGGCCATGTATTTTTGGTTTCGGACTGAAATGTCTGTTTAAACAAGCTTTATGTAGTATTTATTGCTTTCACTAGTTTTAATTAGAATTAAGACCTTTCTTCCTGTAAGTAACAGTTTTTTGCACTAAGTCTAAAGTTATAAAGAAATAATCAACATTAAAAAATTACAACTGAAGGATTGCGCGGCCATAACTTCTAAGGTAAATATTTCTTATATAAATTTGAACTACAGTTCATACTTATTTCGTTTTACGACAAATTTTGATAAATTCAGTCTTCATAATACTTAGTATGACAAAAGGAATTAGATCTCTGACCCATGTGATTCCTGAGATCTTCATGGCCGTGCAATCCTCAACGTAACGTTCGCGCGGCTAACTTAAAATCCTTGTAACTTTTTTGTTTATACATTGACAAATTTTTGGCTTCTTCCCTTCGATTTCGACAAATTTCGACAATTTTTTTGGCGAAGTTTTTTTCTGTTTAGATAACTTGGCGGAGCCATCGTAACGCACACTTTTTCAGCTACCAAAAAGTAAGATTTTGCACCACAGATTTAAACCCCGTGGTATACTTCCGAAGGTACTGAACAGAACATCAGAGTTCAGACTCCTTAGGGCCGGGACACAAAAACACGGCACGACGTCGTACAGCGCCGTGTCGTGGGAATCCACGACGCCCGGCGTAACAAACCACGACACGGCGTCGTACGACTAGCGTTTTCATAGAATGACACCATTCAATTGAATGACTCGGCCGAACGTCGATTGAACGATCTTCGCTCAACGTCCAACTAGTTAGCGATTTGTAACATAATAGCCCTTTGAAGATAGCGGACATGAAATCAGTCAGGTAATTGAACAAATATGGCGTCAAACAGCTCGCACAGCTGATTGCACTGTGTTGATATTTTGTCGATAAAATTTACTTTAGGGCCAATTCACACCGGAATGGCAGCGGCCGGCAGCGGCGCGAAGAGCACTTTTAGTATACATAGTACAATAAAAATAAAATAAAAATAAAAAAAATAAAACGTCACAGTCAACGTCTTGACGCGTTGTCCTTTAGTCATTCAATTGAATGGTGTCATTCTATGAAAACGCTAGTCATTCAATCGAACCGCAGATTAAACCAGATGACTTCGACATATATACTAACAAATGAGTCTATGTAACTTGATTCAATAAAGTATTTCATTTCATTAATAAAGCAGCTCACAAAAGTTTGCTCAAAGTGAACTTTTTAGTAGTTCGTAATGTAACCTCATTTAGAAAAATTGAATCTATCTTTAATATTGAAGTTCCTCACTATGTATTTCCAGCCGCTCACTTAGTAATACAGTCGCTCGGATAGAATTTGAATATCTGAAAATAGATTAATCACAATCCGCTTTTTGTAAGCTCGTTTTAGATTTTATAATAAATCAAATCAATATTATAGTCGTTAGTTTAGTTTATTTTTTGCTTACTCAAATTCATACCGCTCAAGTTATTAAAACAGTATGTTCATCATCAGTCGCTAAGTAATTTTTCATTCGCTCGTTTTATTATTTCCCATTTAAAACTAAACATAACAATTTATTCAACCTTAACTCCAAAGCGTAAATGCACTTTACTACTTCTGAGAATTTAAAAACGCGCGCGGATCCGCGCGAATTCGCGTTAAGGCCGTCCCCCGAGCAAACGACCTTGGCCATACATTTGCCGCGTTGCCGAGATCGCGCCAAAACCCTATTATTTTTACTTATCTTAGTTCAAAATTGTCCTAAAAAAATTTAAAACAGCGAATATGTAGTTTATGATATTGTCGATCTATTGGCGTGAGTTTCAAATAAAAGTAATTTGTAAATCCTGAGGAGATGCTGAATGTATGCTTGAATTTTAACAAATTGGTATTACTTTGGAAGCTGATATCATGAGTATAAGAAACAAAAATAGAAAATTTAAAACGACAAAAGGAATGGTGTTATACTGAAGATTATTGCCGTATTTTTATTATAACTTTGTAGCTTTCAGATTATGAGTTTATAAGGTTTTAAATACGGTCAATTACGGAATCTCCGGACGGAACGCCCTTAATGCGCCCGACCAACGCCGATTGGCCTCGCAGAAGTAATGTAAGCGTTATACGCTCTGGAGTTAAGGTTGCATTTTCGACTCTGCGCTATTATAAATTGACCCTTAGTAGAGGTGGTTGTAGGCCCCCAGTTGTGTGACGTACCGCCTAAAGGTAAGCGTCCACAGGTCGGTGTCGTGCGGACGTCTCGGATCAAACGGATATTTTTTTCATAGTACGTACACTGAATCGGCAGCGTACAGATTGCCGCCTAGTCTAGTAAATGAATGCTCAAGAGGGGGTTGTCTAGGATGTAAAAGTCGAAAGCAGAATTTTTGACTTAGGAACAAACTTTGTTTGGACTAATTTGAAGATAAACATACTGGCTAGTCGGTAATTCGTACGCTGCCGATACAGTGGATGTACTGTACGATACCGACCTGTGGACGCTTACCTTTACGCGTTACGTCACAACTGCAAGCTTGATAAACTGCCGAAGGCTGTCGTTTGCCGCCGACTGCCGCCGACACTTGCCGTTCGTCTGCAAGCGCTCTTATCAATCTTTTGTTGTCGAGGGTGCATCGACTAGTTATTTTTAAAGGCCAAAGACGAGTCGCTCCAAAAGCTGTTATCAAAACAGTACGCGCTGTATCGGTCTCAATTGGGCATGCGAAACTACCCTTCAGAAACTCGAGCGAGCCCAGAGATCACTTCGGAAAGTAGCCTTGTCCCTACCATACCTACTAGTTACTACTGTCCAATCTCAGACCTCCATTTAAAATGGAAGGTATTAACGGTCCATCAGCCGTTTGTACTAAAATTCAAAACAACATCCACTTACAGTTTTTAATCATTATTATTTTTAAACGAAACATATTATTGTAAGCCGACATTCAACTCACAAAATTAAAAAATATTAAATAGTTGGTATTATTTAACCTTTTTGAATACCGGGATGTCAAAATTCTGTTGAGCCGTCAATGCCCGAGTTCTATGACAATTGAGTTTAGACGGTCAAATTTTCATCAATTTGATCCATCAATCCGCTAAAGATTGACGAAAATTTGATCTAACCCACAGATTGATGGATTGATCGTATTTTTAATATGAACTTTTTATAACCATCAATATTCCGTCTATCAGATTGATGAAAATTTGACCGTGTAACCGGCGACTATGGCGCCATTAAAATTTTTTAAAATTTTTTTTTCAAGTTTTACAAAAATGTGCCAATCTGTAATCAACTAATCAGCGACGAATTCGGTGCAAACTTTTTGTAGCTAACTTCATACTTTTAAAAATAACGCAGCTTACAAACGAAATCATACTTACTCATTAATTTTTGTATCGGTCATTCATATCTACCGAGTGACATGACAAGAACAGTAGTCATACCTATAATTAAGAATAAAAACGGGGACCCATCTGACAAGAACAACTATAGGCCAATATCACTAGCCACTATAATGGCAAGAGTCCTGGATGGTCTTTTAAACACGTGTCTGGAGAAATATCTTCACATTAATGACTCGCAATTTGGTTTCAGACCCAATTTGTCAACTGAATCGGCTGTTCTGTGTCTTAAGCAAACAGTCAGATATTACACAAACCGGAAGACTCCTGTATATGCGTGTTTTCTAGACCTATCCAGGGCATTCGACCTAGTTTCCTACGATGTTCTGTGGCATAAGCTCATAACGGAGACTGATTTACCGACTGAGCTTATCTCTCTTATGAAGTACTGGTACGATACTCAGGTCAACACAGTCAGATGGGTCAACGCTCACAGTCATGGCTATTACTTGAAGTGTGGGGTGAGACAGGGCGGGGTCACCTCTCCAAGTCTCTTCAATTTATTTGTCAACCAGCTGATCGGGGAGCTAAACGGAGCCATGGTCGGATGCTCAATTGACGGAAGAATAATTAATAATATTAGTTATGCTGACGACATGGTTCTGTTGAGCCCGTCGGTAGCTGCGCTAAGAAAACTGATCAGAATTTGTGAAAGGTACACGCTGACCTATGGGCTGAAATACAATGCCACTAAAAGTGTTGTCATGCTGTGCAAAGCCGGTACTAAAGCCCCTGCAAGCATTCCATCCATCAGTCTGTGTGGGGCAACACTTACTAGAGTGTATAAGTTTAAATACCTCGGTCACATACTGACAGACGAATTGAGGGATGATGATGACTTGGAGAGGGAAAGGAGGGCGTTGGCAGTCCGCTGCAATATGCTGGCCCGTAGATTTGCACGCTGTACAAAGGACGTAAAATTGCTCCTGTTTAAGAGCTTCTGTCAATCATTTTACACGTGCAGTCTATGGATCAGTTTTACGCGGCGGGCTTACAACACTCTCCGAATCCAGTACAATGACGCGCTGAGGATACTGCTGGGAAAGCCGAGGTACTGTAGTGCATCCACGATGTTTGCACTGGCAACTCGTAAGAGAACTGCATCTACAATGGAAAGGCTTCGAAATAGTACCAACAGTATCCTCAGAACGTTAGCTGGAAAAATTGATAGCCCGTTTCAGAAATACTGGACAAGTGTACACCTTAGTAGTAATAAGAAGTAGGTTAATTAAAGTATGTTTTACTAACTAATACTAACTCTTTATTATTACTTAATACTTTGTTATTTGTGTACTTACTAACAAAGCTACTAACATATTATTTTGTTTGCTTTTATTATTATTATTTTTTTTATGTCTTGTAAGTAGTGTATTATTTATTTATTTTTCATTGTCAATATGTAATATTGTAATCTGTAACTGTTAGGCTACAATATGGGCTATTTTGGCCTGAAATAAAGATATTATTATTATATTATTATTATTATTAAAATAAGTTAAATTAATTAAAAATAAAAAACCCGACTGCAAAAAATGTTAACTAAAAATAACGAAACAAGACCTAATTCTGCCAGAGGCATCGAATCCATGTTTTAATTGATACGACTCTTGCTTACGAGTTTCATGCCAGGATGAATAGAAGGTTACGTAGAAAAATGTAGAAGAAGAAAGTGGATTATTAAATGCAGTCGGAGGCATGTCGCAATAAGTTTAACATTAATTCATAAATCATAAAATATTATACCAGTACTCGCGGGTTCAAATGAAACGAGGTCGTCGCGTTTAATGCTTTATTGTTACGTCACCACACTCAGTTATGACACGATGAAATATAATTTACAGTTAACCTAACCTATTACAGCACAGAGAAGCGCCGCGGCGCCCGTCGCGGACGCAAGCACTACGACACAGCTTACAGCTACGGCCACAACCCGTCACATCACGCTCGCATCACAACCTCCTGTCTGATCACGGCTCGCCGCCGCACGTTTAGGCCGGAACTCTCTTGTGCGGTTTCAGCATTCCCGCGGGGTCCGGGGCGTCGCCGCCCCCGCCGCCCCCACCGCCCCTCGCGGCTTCGCAGACCGTCTTCACTCCCCGTCCGTTCATTATGTAACACGTATGCGCACAGTATAGCAATATCCCTACAGTAGTGAAACGAATGTACTTGCGCAGAGCAACGGAGGGGTACCCGCGGGAAAGCGGGCGGCGCGGGCCCGCGTACACAAACTCGCGGAGTTTGTGTACCTGCCCGCGCAGGGGTGACGGTGGCGCTTTGTCTACGAGTTTTGTGTTGTAAAACGATAACTTATCTTATAAACAATGGGATATAATATGTGTTCAGTGTCTGGGTGTAAATCTGATTTAAAAAAAAAGGATTTAAATTTTCATAAATATCGGCTCACAGTTCACACTAATATTGTGTTGGCCTTGGCGGCATTTATTTGCATATGGGGGATTCTATGAGAAAGTAAACCTTGAAATTTTGGAACGAATTTTTTTCAAGTTGTTTTTATGCTATAAATTATTATATTTCGATACAAAATACTTCGAATATCACGGTAACATAATACTTATTAGCATATTTTGATATTTTAAATTTTTATATACTCGCAAACATAGACTTAGATCGAACTTTACGTAAATATGCGAAAAATTGTTTCAATTTTATTATTAATTATCAAAGTATAAATACGACTAAGTATTTTGTCAACATTTCAAGTGCCTACCTAAACTATTGCCATAGTGATATAGAGCAAAAAATTGCAAAAAAAATGTTTGTTGTATGGAAGCCTGAAGAATTAAATATTTAATTTATTTTGTTTATAGTATTTGTTGTTATAGCGGCAAAAGATATACACAATCTGTGAAAATTTCAGAAGTATATAGCTAATAGCTATAGCCGTTCTTGAGATACAGCTTGGTTTTTGTTAGGATGGAGATACAGATTGTTAGTAAATTAAATTTGTCAAATACCCTGTTAAATACTAATTAGTACCTACCTAGCTATAGGTACACAGGGCCATACATCAAAAAATTTTACACTTAGTGTAACATTTTGACCTTTGGACCGCCTTGCTTCTGTTACACCTGACGTGTGGCCTACCGTACCTACCAATTGTTATAATATGATTAATTGTTGGATACTTTATATTATATTCCTACGAATAATATATTTAGCGTCTTCATTATTTTATATTTTAATCCTTCGATCGTGGATTCTTGGAAATCTATTGTTATTCTATTGTGTCTTGCTCACCGGTGAGCTTATGGGGCTTGATGGGTTAATGAAATTTTTAAATCCATACTAATATTATAAATGCGAAAGTGTATCTATCTGTCTGTTACCTCTTCACGCCCAAACCGCTGGACCGATTTTGCTGAAATTTGGCATGGAGATACTTTGAGTCCCGGGAAAGGACATAGGACACTTTTTGTTCTGGAATGTACGGATCTCGCCGAGGATAAACTAGTTTGGGCACAACGAAGTTGCGGGCATCATCTAGTAGAGAATTGAAATCATCTAAAAATAAAGTTTCACGTAAATATCGATTAAACAGATTAAATGATAACATTACAAGCACAATATTTAATTTTTATTTTATTTCCCGTTTCGTGGCAACCCTGGCATATCTGCTCGGTACCTACACCGGTGGCGGCATCGTGCGACATCAAAGGCGTTTCGTTACTGTAGGGATATTCATATTGCTATACTGTGCGTATGCGCGAGTAAATACTACTTCTTTAGTAACTTTTATTTTAATGCGTAGTGATTAGTTAAAAAGTCGTACATAGCAGGATTTATAATATCTAGAACCGCAGGCGGCCGAACCTTTCCCCCGCCCCGATACGGCGACCGATAATACGAAACTATCAAGCGTCCCCGCGAGTCGTGCGCCCGCCGATTATTTATAAAGTCTCTAACGTAGTATCTTGTGGAATGCTCTCGAACATTTAAAAAGGCTGACCCGACTCGAGGGCCGAGTCTTCGAAAGCTTCGTCGGCGCTCGCGCGGCCGCACACCGAGATATAATAATATTATATTATAAAGAATATACCGAGACATAGAACGAAACCCCGCGCCGAGACCGAACCGACTACCTCATAATATTCGTATACTCCGGGCCTAACTTCTAGGTTACAAAATAATCCAAACGTATAACGGATGTCCCGCCTGTCGCCCGACCGTTCGACGACGACGCGGCGGGCGGGGTCTCGAATCTCGATGCGACCGTAGCGAGTCGACGACATTTACGGATTAAAAAAATTAGGTTATTCTATGAAATATCTATACTAGGAATATTACACACTGTAAACGGCGCGGCAGAGCGACGGCCGTCTCGTGCCCAACTATTTACACGAAAAATTGTACAAGGTACAAATTACAACCCTTCATTATATAATCTTTATCAGAGCGGCTCCCGCTCATTGGACGCTTCGATTCGAAAGTAGTCGGTTCGGGTCGCGAGTCGCGACCACAGCGCGCGTCGCGGGCGGTCTCCGCCGCACCGCGTCGCTCGCTCGCTCGCTCCAGTGCCGGTGACTTTGATCGAAATAGTATTACGTATACGCGGCTCGTTACATACGCTCAATTAAGCGATAACGTAATATTAGAAACCTTTTATCACATTCATAAAACACAGTAGCTGAGGCGGGCCGGCGCTCGGTCGTGGGAGGCGGGCCAGCGCCGCCAGCGCCGCCGCCCCCCGCTCGCGCCGCTCCCGCCGCCGCCGCCGCCGCCGCGCGCGACCGCTACACCTGGAAAAAACCCCGCAATGTTCATTTTATGACCACTTCAATACAGTATCTAAAATAGCACAAGTGGGGTGACAACGAGGTCAGAGTTTGAATGTTTTTGTTTTTTTTGTTTCTGTTTTTCTGAATAAAAATAGGAAATAACGGTAAAAACTGTGTACAAACTTTTTTTTTGCTTACTTGGAATACTAGGCAAATGCCGTGCGTACCCAAAGCACGTAGAGTATCCCCCTTCCTTTGAGTTTTTTCAAACCATTTGTAGGTATTTGGCAGCGACCACATAACCCAATAGACGCCTAATGTTTTGATTTCTCTTAACAAATAATTGTGTCAATGCGCTGAGGTAAGCGACGCGGGGGGTGAGGGAAGAAATGCATTACGATTGGCCAATTCAAATTCACGGCATGTCATAAATCATAACTAGTGATGGGAAGTACGAGAAGCGCTGGCCAAAAGAAAAAAAAACAGTACAGTACCCGGCGATAAATATTGCACATCGACCTTTGGAAAGAGACAGTCGGCTAATTTCGGTTTTGTAAAGCGTTATCTCTTACGCACGAAATACAAAAAGTCCGGTATATATTAGGAGCTGTTAAAACAATTATGGTTTGCTTCTTTTGACAATTTTACTATTCTTTGTATAAAATACACCAAATTTTCTATAAGTTATGGCTTTAGGTTCGGGTAAAATAAAATAAAAAAGGGTGTTCAAATTATGTTTACGTATTTAAAATTCGTTTGGAAAATTACAGCTGTAGCAAATTTAGGGGTGTTAACAACTCTAGATATATATTCTGAACTGGACGCGACTGCACTCTATTGAATTTGAACAACGACTGACATAATGTCAAATAGGTGTGTGCTACAAAGATAACGCTCTATGAAACCGAAATTAGCCGAATGTCTCTTTCCAAAGGTCGATGTGCAATATTTATTGCCGGGTACTGTACATAATATTTATTTTATTTTTAAGTGTAGAATGAAGAAAAGACTTTTATAAATTAATATTTAATCATTTTTAAAATGAATTAACTTCGTATAAATTCTCCGAACTGCAGGTTTCTGAACCGAAGATTTTGTAAGAAATACCAATCTTGTAGTTATGTATTTATACATCACACTATTTGCTAAATCCACCACATGATTGGTTTCTTCACAATGAAATTGATGGAAACTTATTTCTGAAAAAAGTTGTCCACCAATAAAGCTGCTTGAAGTTTTATTGACTAAAAACTCTGCTTGGTTCACTTTTCTTTACGCCTCCAATATACAATTTCACGATAACTTCACAGCGACGGCAAATTTTAACAACACTTTGTGACGGGTAGATTAAGCCACCCATGTCTCTGTAAGCTATAAAACTGTTAGCATTTTCGTTTAAAGTAATCAATGCCCCTATGCAGGTTTTACATTTCAAATGCTTTATTAAAGAGCTAGCAACAAAACCTGCTATGTACTCAATAGTATTTTCAGCAAACTGAGATAAGCAAATTGATTCTATGGCACTGTCTAAATCTTGATGACTTTCAGTGCCGAACTGAATTTCGCTCTTATCTTCTGCCGTTGTAGTCAAATTTATTCTTTGCAGTGCAGATGAGCAGTTTAGAATTGATATATTCTCTAAAGGTATGCAGTTACCCGTAGATACTTCAACCAGTTCTGTGTGTATAAATATTTTTTTAACACGACGTGGTAATGATGATGATGACGATGATGATGATGATGAATTTGAATTGCGTGGTAGCATATGCTTTCTGTACTTAAAACAACGCTGAAACTCCCAAACGTGTATCTATAAGGAGTCAGGAGTTCTCTCAGCATCTTCGAAACCATGGTATACCTTGACCCAATATTTGAATTTTTGGTAGCATATTCTTAGTACACTTCACATAAAACCAAAATCACCATAAGTTTCCATATAAATTTCGAGGAGTTCCCTCGATTGCTCCTGGATCCCATCAGGTCACCACTTTCGTGAATATGGTACCAAATTGGAGTGAAACCTAATACAACAAAACAAAAATTTCGAAAATCGGTTCACAAACGGCGGAGTAATCGTTGAACATACAAAAAAAAAATCCACAGCCGAACATATAACCTCCTCGTTTTTTGGAAGTCGGTTAAAAATTTAAAAACACATACTTACACACGTTTACAAAAACAATTCATAAAATATTACTCTTTTTCAACAATATGAAAAAAAAAACAATTTGTTTAACTGATAAAAAGTCAATCATCGCATCACTAGTGACGCTTGACTCGACTTGACAGTAATGAAAGAAAGGATAAGGATTACTAGTTTGTGTATGATAGAAAGGGAAATACTTATAAACAAACGTTTTCCTTGACGTATTCGGACCAGCGTAAGTTGAGCTCTGAAGAAATTGATTCCTGACAATATAAATCTTAAAATTGGCTTACCTATGAAAAGTTATGCCGTCTTTGCTAAAATTAGACGATTGGCTACATTTTCCACACCATTTTACTGTACAGGGAGCCATATTTCGCCTTTATCGTATTTTATTTAGTAGTAGACGCATGAGATGTACATAGGTCACGGAAGTGGTCGATAATGAGACAGATTTCGCTGTCATTGTCTCAAGTAAGACCTATTAGTCTTACATGTTGCCAGACAGTATTTGCCTTGCATTAGGCGTCTATTGAGTTATGTGGTCGCTGGTATTTGGCCTCCAATCTGTTTTATGACTCGGATAGGGACGTAATTGGGATAGATTACTTATTGCTTTTTAATAAAATAAATTTTATTACATGTTTGAAAAAAAGTTTGACCTTGAATAACAACTCGGAGACTTGACTTAGAACTTTGGTGTAATAATAAAAATTATTCCTCAGATTATGTTCTATTTATATAAGGGAACAAATATAATGACCACCAAAAAATGCACTGATACCCTAAACTTGTTTACCAAAAAAAGATATTTAGCACCAAAAAAAGAAAGTCTAAAATTGCAATACTACCAGCTATTTTAGTCATGAGAACACTTCAAATTGTAATCGAACACCAAATAATTGTAGTAAATGATCACCAAATATAGTAAATGACCACCAAATATAGTAAATGATAACCAAATAAAGTAAACGATCACCAAATATAGTACATGACCACCAAATATAGAAAATGATCACAAAATATAGTAAATGATCACCAAATATAGTAAATGATCACCAAATCAATGCGATATTTCTGACCAAATAAATCACTACGATTCACAAAAAAATGTAAGCATATTATTATTAACTAAATAATCGGCCAAGTGTGAGTCGGACATGGTGGGTTCCGTTCCTTAATTTTTTATATTATGATTAATTATTGAAGAAAACATATACATATTATAATCAAGGCCTTTGCAAAAATATCAACGTGCCTACCGGTTGCCATTATTGATATCGGCCAAAAAAAATCACGTTTGTTTAATGGGAGCCACCCTTAAATTATAATATTACTTTGTTTTTAGTACTTGTTGTTAGAGCGGCAACAGATATACACAATCTGTGAAATTTTCAGAAGTCTAGCTGGAGCGGATCTTGAGATACAGCCTAGAGAAAAACAGACGGACAGATATCGAAGTCTCCGTAATACAGTACCGTTTTTAGGGTTCCGTACCCAGAGGGTACAAACAGGACTCTTTTACTAAGACTTCAATGTCTGTCTGTCCGTCTATCTGTCTTATTGTTATTAATAGAATTGTAAAATAAAAATAGATTTGGTTATAATTTTACATTCAAATTCTAATGTATAATGTTGATGATCATTTACTAATTTTGGTGATCGTTTACTACTTTTGGTTTAACAATGATTTAATTGGAGTCATTTTGCATAAATAGGATAGCAAAATCATAAATCTTTGGTGATCATTTTACATTAAAATGCTAGTATAATGTTGATGATCATTTACTAATTTTGGTGATCATTTTACATTAAAATGATAGTATTATGTTGGTGATCATTTATTAATTTTGGCGATCATTTACTTATTTTGGTGATCATTTACTATTTTTGGTTTTAAGATGTTAAATCTTTGGTTATCATTTTACATTAAAATGCTGGTCTGTATTTTGGTGATCGTTTACTATTTTTGTCTGTGAAATGTTACTATTTCTGGTGATCAGTTAATTATAAGCCTTTAAATAATGGGTTTATTTGCGTTGGCCGGCACTTTTAAAATTAGCCCAATTTGGACCTTATCTTTTATTGTAGGTACCTACTGGTGAAAAAATAATCCTGTATTTAACATAACTATCGAACAAAGTCTTCCAGCGAAGCCTACGAACTACAAAACCGTGACGTCATTGTTTCGGTAGCACTTTGTAAAGAGCGTTTTTAATTTATTTGATTTTTGATAGGTGAGTGGTCCTAGTTAACACCACCGTAGTCCGTACTCACCGGCGCGCGGCGGTCAGTGGAACTCGTCGAGGCAGAGCGCGCAGGACCAGGAGCCCTCGGGCGGCGCGGGCAGCGGCGGCTGCAGGCAGTACATGTGGTAGCCGCGGTCGCAGTCGTCACAGAACAGCAGCTGGTCATCGTTGTCGCTGGTGCCGCACAGCGAGCAGCACTTGCACTCGATGCACTGCCAGCGGTACTTGCGCACCGACACGATCATGTTCGCCGTGAACTGCAGGCACGTGGGGTGACCTGCGCAGTGCGCACGGAGCGAGTTAGCGCCTTAGCGGCCGTCCCGAGAGCGAACACTCGACTAGGTACACGAAATTCACTTACTGTTGGGCACATTTCGGCGCCGATCCGGCGATCGCCAGGTACCGGGGGGAGCGGGGTGCCGAATGTGCCGAACAATAGTGAAATGAGACGGGGGAGGGCGCCGGGCGGCCGGCGCGCGGCGCGGGTGTCGCGACTGCGTAAGGAAGTGCCATTCACTATTCTTCAGCACAGTGCGGCGGAAATAAAAACAACGTCTCGCTACAACGGCATATATTGAACACCGATCGGAAACTGGCGGATATGCACTTCCCTACCGACGTCCGACACGCGACACGATACACGGTCGCGCAACCCGGCCGCCGGGACCACCCACCCGTCGAGCGTACGTTCCGTGGAGAGGCGGGATCGCGACGATTCCGAATTAATTCGAGCCAAAGCGGGGGTCGCTCCGACTCCACGGATACATACCCCTCGACGGCTCGATGTCCTCCAACCGCGCGACATACAGTATACACAATTGACAGTACACAGTAAGGCGCGGGCGGGCGGGGGGCGGGGACGCCGCGCCGCCGCCCGCTCGCCCGCCCGTGACGGAGATTTTCGAGTCCGTGACTAGAGACAGAGTAAACTATAATAATTTTGGTCTAAGCTTTAAAATATACCTAAAGTATAGTAAATCTAGGTAGGAGAAAACCGTGTATCGCTATAGACTATAATAATATAATCTATTAAACTTAACATAGTATGCAGCACTTATAATTTTTAACAAATAATATTTTGGTTCGAACGACTAAGAAGTGAGCGAGCGAGACACGTCGGAGCGGCAGCACAATCTTTCCGTCCCGCGCTCGCCTCCACCTCGGCTCGGGTCGAGGGAGTCGATAAGGCACATCGAAAGCTCTACGAATGTCACAAATTTCTTTCGCCCAATCGTTAAAATTGTACAAATATCGAAGGCACCGACTACGAGTATATTACCACCGAAACGACAGACTCGAGTTAAACTGTGGTCGGGTTCCGGACGCGAAGTTTGTGCTTTTACAAATCGTTTCCGTCGCTCCTACCCGATTTCTGATGTTTTTGAATAAATTTATAATATTATGTTATGTTATTCGATCGGCTGACGAGTAGCGTCGAGTGTAAACTATAAAGTTAATATACCTAGCGGAATAGAGAAACAAAGAGCTGAGCGAGCGAGATGTCAGTAACACTGTCACTATCAGTAACACTGCGTGGTAGAAAGAGACGTGTAATACATGACAGCAGAACCCTTTTTTCATCTGTTTTGACAGTCAGTTTGCACTTATCGGCACGTTGACAATTTGAGCTTTATAGTGCAGGACGAGTCGGCGCATGAGTACCGGAAACTATTCCACCTCAATTTTTTTATGCGATCCTCTTCAAATTGCCCTCCTGATGATACAAATGCATGTTGCCATGGTGCAACCCGGTAATTATATATTTTGTACTTTAATAATCTATACATATTATAAAACAAAGTCGCTTTTTTCCCTCATGTCCCTTTGTTCCCCTAAAACTTTAAAACTACGCAACGGATTTTGATGATTCTTTCAGTGTTGCCCATTTATCGAGAAAGGCTATAGGCTATATTTTATCACGCTAAGACTAATGGGAGCGAAGAAATAGAGGAAAATGTGGAAAAAACGGGGAAAATTATTTGAAAGGGCTAACTTTAACGCGCTAATCTCAGGAACTACTGGTCCGATTTGAAAAATTCTTTCAGTGTTAGATAGCCCATTAATTGAGGAAGGCTATAGGCTATATTTTATCATGCTAAGACTAATAGGAGAATGTGGAAAAATCGGGGGAAATTATTTGAAAGTGCTTATCTCGCGAACTACTGGAGCAATTTTTATGTTATTTGGCACAGATAAGAAGTAGACTACGTGAAGGATCATAGGCTATCGATTTTAATCATTGTTTTAGTGGCTACTGGCTATATATTATACCCGTGCGACGCCGGGGCGGGTCGCTAGTTAATAATAAAATTAAAATGAAGTAAATGTATAATTTCCATTACAAAAAAAACACAATTTTTTGTCTACTATTGCTAAGATAAAAAAGATATAAACAATGAAATTTTTTAAAATGTCTAAATTATTAACTACTAGCTGTTGCCCGCGACTTCGTCCGCGTGGACTTCAGTTTATAGCGCGCGGTGTCAACAAAATTGGTGTCAAATTTAAAAGCTTTTTAAAACCCTGGTACCCCTTAAATCAAAAAACCCAAAAACAGCTGTGCAGTGCGCACATAATATTTCATTTTTTTTATATTAAGCCTAAAGCTTATTTAGCCCCCCATTACGCAAATTTAGCTTTACCTATAAACTATTTAGCATTGGTCGGTTTAAGGTTTCGTCACTCATCACTGCGTAGATAAAGTACTGAGTAGTGAGTTATTCATTATCGACGTGCATCAACTATGGACTAACTATGGACACGATAGAGAAAGGTCACACCTACCGTTCGGTCAGTCAGGCCTTAGGTGTGTCGGGTTTCATGGTCCATCGTAACTTTCAACGCTACAGAGAGACTGGATCTTACGTTTGGAGACGAGAACAAGGCAGATTTCGGGTGGCAATGGTTCAGGATGACCGTTTTGTAAGGGTACAAGCCTTAAGAAATCGACCTCAAACTGCTTTGCAGAGACGAAACCTGTCGGAACAGGTTCGAGATGGACGTGTAAGTGATTGTACAGTAAGAAGAAGAATCAAAGAAGTTAAATTAAACTCAAAAGTGCCAGCAAGGGCACCAAAACTTGAGACAGGACCGCAAAGAGCCAGGCTAAGATTTGCGCGTGAACATCAAAATTTAACAAGTGAGTGAAATCATGTGCTGTACAGTGATGGGAGCAAACTCTGTGTAAATTTTGTTGACAGGCGATAAAGAATGTGGATAAATCGTAAGGAACGCTATAGACCATCAAACTTAACGGACACAGTGGCCTATCATGCAGGCTTCGTAATGGTTTGGGGTGGCATATGATTTCATAGTTTTAGGCAGTAACATCAATTTTATGCGCGTCCATAGAGTAAAAAAATCGAGTATTATTACCTAAATGATGCTGGCGTAGCCCAGGTGGAGAGGTCAGCACGGTCTACGGATGTGGATCAGATTGAGGACGTGTGGCACATCATTGGTGAACGGTACGAGTTAAAACTCCAGCTCCAAAATGTGTTCAGAAGCTCGAGTTGGCGCTACTGGAGGAGTAGAAGAATATCCCACAGGAAATGATCGACAATCAAAATGCAAGCATGGAATGGCATATCCAGACCCTCTTGAGATCCATAGAAGGCATTACACGCTTTAAACATGGCATTTCTTAAGTAAAAATGAAGAATTTAACTTAAAAATTTACTACTGAAATTTCAAAGATTTTTCTTAATTTTTGATTTTTGCAGATTTTTTCTATTTTACACGTTTTTATGCCCTAAATTTATAAGTTTTATTTTTTAATCGTCAATTATTTAATAAATAAATAAATATATAAAAAACAGCGAATAATTTTCAAAAAAAATTAAATTTTGTTATGTTCCTCTAATTTTGCCGCTGTGTTTAATATAAACACACCGGCAAAATTAGAGGAATATAACAAAATTTTATTTTATAAAATTAAATTTATTTTTTAAAAATTAAATTTAATTTAATTAAAATATATTTTTCATGGGTCGAATGTACCCAAATTTGAGATTTTTCGAACCTATAAAAATTCATATCTTTAAAAATATTATCTTTATCGTAAAAAGTCATAGGACTTTTTTATTGGTATTTCAATAAAGTTCAACACCAGACAATTATACGAAAACTCTCACCTAAAAAATTCGCAGAAGAGAAAAACCAGCCAAAACCGTACGTTGCTGCCCCAGTCCGGTTGAAAAATAACAATTCCTTGCAATTGTTTAAACAATATGGCACCAAGTTGCACCATGGCAACATGCATTTATATCATCAGGAGGGCAATTTAAAGAGGATCGCATAAAAAATTGAGGTGGAATAGTTTCCGGTACTCATGCGCCGACTCGTGCTGGTCTATTAAGAAAAATGTATGTAGGAACATAATTTTCACGCACACGTGTAATTCAATTTTGGTTTCGTTTGACAGCTCGGGATTGTTTCTCTATTCCGCTGCTCGCTAGGTATATTAACTTTATGGTGTAAACCGATCGACGCCGACTCTATTGAAGATATAAGCTCGTGTCAAAAATTATCAAAAATCAGGCGTATTATGGACTTTAACAGCTCTAGTGTAGGTAACGTTAAAACATAAAATGGTGATATAATGTAAAATTTCAAAACATACAACATCGTCAAATTATAACATCCACTACTAAGTGACATCCACAGACATAGATCAAGATTGATACCGCATGTCGCTCCATTTGTACGAAAACGAGCGTGCCACTTTTTTTCTACCTACTGTGACGTACCGATGATAAGAAATATCTAGATAATATCATGATAAAGTACGCGATAATATGGCACGCGAGGAACATACACATGCGATATTTATCTTGATCGATGTCTGTGGTAACATTACTTATCAGTAATCACTAATAATAACATTTATTAGGGCTGTTTGATAAGTTCTCGGCTTTGAGAATTTTTCCACTGTAATGATTTAAGATGATTTCTTCAATTTTAAATTCAGTCTTTCACTAGATATGGCTTTAAAATTTCAAATTACAATAAATTTTAATGACTAAAAAAGTTGATTAAAAAGTCTTACAAAATGATCACCGAGATCGACTACGTCTCGTTGGTATTTACATAGTTTCATAGAAAGCCTCGCAAGGCGGGTGTGTGTGCATCTGTGTTGTCCCAATTAACAACAATCCGATAGAGTTCATAGGACCTAACTCCACATTTTTTTATGGTAAAGAATAAAATACTATTACCCTTTTAAAATGTACTGTTATTTTAGAATATAAGAGTGATTTAGTAGAGTTTATTCCTCAACAAAAAAATTGTGGCCTTTTTCAAGATTTCTTTAAAGCTCAATTTTCCACCCTCATTAAGATTAGGCTATTATTTGGCGTGATGTTTATAAAATTAAACTAATGAATAAATTAAAATTATAAAAGGAATATAATTTGAATCTCTTTAGTACAAAATATTTTCAAAAAATCAATTTAACTTTCGAGCTGCCTGATACTTCGTTTTTTTTTGGAAAACGCGGCACCGGTTTTTCAAACACATTTATTTCTATCTTCACGATATTATAAAACAAAAGTAATGCTATTTTTTAAATCTTGTTTATCTTTCTTTCTCAATTTATTTATTACGAGATTAGAACTTTCGTTTTTAATTTTAGGAGGAATTATGTATTTCTGTTGCCGCTATAACAACAAATTAAAAACAAAATAGATTAAATATTTAAGGAGGGCTCCCATATAACAAACGTGATTTTTCAAACATTTTTTGCTCAGTATCAATGATGACAACAGGTAGGCACTTGAAATTTTCACAAAGGCCTTATTTATATGTGTACTTTAATAATTTGAAATAATATTTAAATAAAATAAAATTCCATACAAAAAACACAATTATTGGCCTATTTTTGCTCTTTAACGGTACGGAACCCTTCGTGCGCGAGTCCGACTCGCACTTGCCCGATTATTGTTAAATCATTGCATATATAAAGTTATGTGTTAAGTTGTAAAGTTTGTGTGTAAAGTTGTAAAGACATACAAAACTTGTTAAAAATAACAAAGACTGATTCCATGCGCCATGACTTGGCGCAGATGGTTTAAAAAAATATCTAATGAAGCAATTTACTAACGGCGTGGGTTTTAATCTAGTTAATAATGGCCCTATACATGGTATAAGTTATATGATTGTAAGACACGCAGAAGTATGTAAGGCCGAGGACTTATCAAACAGCCCTCGTTACTCGTATCTTCATTCTTCACTCTCACTAGAAATCGTTTTTGGTCGTAGTTCTTACAGTTACATAAAACATTGCAACAACGTGGTGAACAATTATTACATTTTATACTAAAATACCTCCAGCGGAACAGGGCAGCGGTTAAAGTACACGAGGCCGCTCCTCGAGAACGTCTATACATTACTTTTTTATTGTAAATAGATTATTTTGTCACATAATATAAAACTACTCAAATTATATTAACAAAGATAACACATAATATTGTCTTTTACTCGTAAAACTAAAATATATGAAAGTACCTAGTACACTTAAGGCTAACGTAAAATACAACAGAACATAATATAATATTAATATTTGGCATCCGTGTCGAGCGCGGCCGGCGAAGGCGCGGGGCGGAGCGAGGAACGGGGCGCGCGGTACCAGCCCTCGCTCCACCCCGCCCCGTCCCGCCACCGGCCGCGCAACTAAAAAATATCATTGTAAATAATAATTATTATTAATCTACGAGTCGCTTGGCCTCGACAAAATAAATTAAAATTTAATTTTTATTTGTATATGACGTAGGATGCATAGATTTGTATCTATACACTTAACGATGTAAATAAATATAACTCTGCTCTATCGTAAATAAAATGATTTGTGAAAATATCTCCTTCGAGTGACGAGGGAAATGCGACTTCGATCTCTGAAACTCTACAAAAAAAAACATAGCATCATCCGGGACCACCTCCCTTCGACTATAAAATTACGCCTACTTACAATGTATAATATAGTAATAATAATATGATATATAGTCTACTCGATTTCATAAAAACAATCATAGAATGTATATATTTTGATCGACAAACATAACGATTGGAATGTTCAGGGCCGCCGCCTATGCCCGCCCCGCCCGGCGCGGGCGGTCAGTCGGCCGACGAGCGCGGCGTGTGCGGCGAGCGGGGCGAGCGGGGCGCGCGGTAGTCGGTGCAGGCGAGCAGCAGGCGCGCGCTGTCGGCGAAGGCGTGGAACACGTCGGCGGGATAGGAGCGGGGGCGGGGGCGGCACTCACCTGAGCGGCCGCAGTCCGAGCAGCTGACCAGCTCCTCCGCCGTGCCCGTCTTCTTGTTCTCGCGGTCGTCGCCCAGGCAGAAGTCGCAGTACGGCGACGGCGACGCCTGCGAACACCCGCACGTTCTTAGATACGCTCGACCCGAGACCCCTAACGCTGAGTGCAGCGCGAGCCACACTAGATCTATCGAAGGTACGAGTTTAGTGCGACGTATCACGTATGCTCCGGGTCGCTTATTTTAGAGTTAACGTCTCCGATCAATTCGATCCGACAGATTGGACCGATTCGCTCGGCACACAAGGAGGAATCGTAATAATATAATATCTCTAACATCTGTTATCTGTATATATTTTTGTCATCTGATATTACATTATTTTCAGGCGTCGAGTGACGACTCAATAATATGGTGGCTACTATTTCATAGTGTAATGGATATGATGATAAAAACTTAATCCTTTGAATTTAATTATAAAACAGACAAGGTAAAAACTGAATAAATGACAAGATTCAACGTCCATCCGTTCATCATTCAACGTCAAGCCCATTTTGGGCTAATTTTAAAGTGCCGGCCACTACTCTACGTGCTTGGGGTACGCACGGCATTTGCCTAGTATTCCAAGTAAGCAATGAGTTGTGCCCTGCAAGCCCCAAGCACGTAGAGGTTCCCTCTTCCTTTCAATTTTTCCAAGGGGTCCAAGAAGCCAAATACCTTGTAGGTATTTGGCTTCTAATCTGTTCTATGACTCGGATAGGGACGTTGGGATCGATTATTATATATAATAAGCTTTATTACATATTATGTTATTAAAAAACTTTGACCTTGAATAACAACTCGGAGACTTGACTTAGAACTTTAGTGTAATAATAAAAAATATTCCTTAGAATATGTTCTATTTAAATAATGGGTTTATTTGCGTTGACCGGCACGTATAATTAGCCCAATTTGGACCTTATCCTTTGAGAACAGTATTCAAGAATCAAATGTTCTCAAAGGGGTATATGAAGATTTTTGTATGGAGCCTGGCCGTACTACTGTCCGTTATTTTGTTTTTTTTTTAATCGCGTTCACGAATAACTCTTTGAAAAATGGATAGCTAACATCAATACAAACAAAAAATCATCTTGGACAAAACCGTGTAGAGTCACATTTCGAAGATATGAGCTGCCAAAGTTTTACCATTGGAAATAAATATTTAAGATATTGCAACACTAAGGCATGGTTATTCCAAGTGTTTACTCGTCTGTCAAACATTAGCCACTCTGTAACACGCCGCCGCGTGTGAATGTCACAGAAACCGTACATTTTTCTGCAAAAAAAGAAACCTACCTATGTCCTTTCACGTCGTCTATTGCTCCGGTAGTTTCTTAAGATTATAAGCAATTTTTTAAATAATTTCCTCAGTTTTTTCCACATTTTCCTCTATTTCTTCGCTCCTATTAGTCTTAGCGTGATAAAATATAGCTTATAGTCGTCCAGATATCTAATACTGAAAGATTTTTTCCAATCGGACCAGTAGTTCCTGAGATTAGCGCGTTCAAACAAACCAACTCTTCCGCTTTATAATATTAGTATAGATATGTTACGCTCAAAGACCGAAAACGCTCAGCGAGCGAAAAAATGGCTCACAACGCGTTGTGATCATAGTGAAACGGCCACAACGCATTGTGGTTAAATCACAGAAATACCACATAGCGAAATTCGTGTCGTGGCTAACGTCCTATTCGACTACAACGCGTTGTGGTAATCGAGAAAAGCCATGACGCGTTCTGAGCATTTAAAACCAGCCACGACGCGAATCCGTGTTGTGGCCCTAATGAAAACGGCCACGACGCGTTCTGAAACCAGGAGTAATTTTATAGCGCCCAAGTGTGTGCGCAATACACAAGAGCACTCTGGTTTCAATGAAACTAGGCCAGTTACGCAGGAGTAATTTTATAATGCCCAAGTGTGTGCGCAATACACAAGAGCACTCTGGTTTTAATGAAACCAGGCCAGTTAAGCAGGAGTAATTTTATAGTGCCCAAGTGTGTGCTCAATACACAAGAGCACCATTCTTTACTCTCATAACCCAATGGAGCGGAAGACTGACATGACTGGCCGCTGGCGAGAGATCAGGTGCAGGACCGACTTTTACACGCGCACACACGTGGGCACTATAAAATTACTTCTGCGTAACTGGCCTGCTTTCGTTGAAACTAGAGTGCTCTTGTGTATTGCGCACACACTTGGGCACTATAAAATTACTCTTGCATAACTGGCCTAGTTTCATTGAAACCAGGGTGCTCTTGGGTATTGCGCACACACTTGGGCACTATTAAACTACTCCTGCGTAACGTGCTCTTGTGTATTGCGCACACACTTGGGCACTATAAAATTACCCCTGCGTAACTGGCCTAGTTTCATTGAAAACAGGATGCTCTTGTGTATTGCGCACACACTTGGGCGCTATAAAATTACTCCTGCGTCACACGGCCTAGTTTCAGAACGCGTCGTGGCCGTTTTCATTAGGGCCACAGCACGGATTCGCGTCGTGGCTGGTTTTAAATGCTCAGAACGCGTCATAGCTTTACTCGATTACCACAACGCATTGTGGTCGAATAGCACGTCAGCCACGACACGAATTTCGCTTTGTGGTATTTCTGTGATTACCAGAAAGTGTCGTGGCCGTTTCACTATTACCACAACGCGTTGTGAGCCATTTTTTCGCTCACTGAGCGTTTTCGGTCTTTGAGCGTAACAGATACATAGAACATAATATTGTATTAAGCTAGGTACATATTAGAATTACAAAAAATATCAATAACTACTTGTCATTAAAGACAGTACCTAGCCTATCATAATTAATAATATTATTATTATAGCATCATTAATCATAAATTCATAATCCAACAACTCTTCGTCTGGTTCGAATAAATTATCTAAAAAGGCAGCAGGATATTCCGGCGGGATGTCTTGATGGCGTGCCCATGCAGCCAAGTACCATATTTATGCACATAACATGGGCACAGCAGCCAAGTGTACGTTTTCCTACCAAGCTGTTCTATGATTTTATTCCGACCACGCGCGCGCGCGTATGCTCAATTATGACATTCTTATGTCATAAGAGCATAGGTACTATTTTATACGGACCTAAGGCATGATTATTTTAAAAATTCTTTGCTCTAGAACTATGTAACAAGAAGTGAGACTTAAAAGACAAAAAATATAAATCGATTTGATTCGATTCAAGATAGACTGTGATTGGCTAATTTTAAAGCAAGATTGACAGTGATTGGCTGTTAAAATGGACGAATTAAAGTGTAATCTGTGGCTCTTAACACTTCAATAACCAACGTTTTGTAAGTCCGACCTCTTTTTAAGGTTCCGTAGTCAACAAGGAACCTAAGTTATAGTTTCGGTCTGTCCGTCCGTCTGTCTGTCCGTCTGTCTGTCTGGGCCAGAGTTGCAATAATATCTTAAATTTATCCATAGTCGTTTTACCTGAGTGGACTCCATTTCAATGGCTTGAGCATAACACCTCCTACCTTCCCATAACACTCTTGCCTGCTAAGTTATTATTGAAATGTTTGTTACTTGTTACTTTTTATTTTTATTTCTTGTTCATTATTAGTTAGCCTAGTTACAGTTCATATTTTAGACTACTGTTTTGTATTCCCATGTCAACATCATTGTAACTGTTCTGTATTTGCGTTTTTTTTTCTTTTATTTTGTAATGTAGTGTGGTGTAATGCCCAAAGTTCTTGAATAAATGTTTTATTATTATTATTAAATATTTATTTCCAATGGTAAAACTTTGGCAGGTCATATCTTCGAAATGTGACACTTTACGCGGTTTTGTCAAAGAATATTTTTTGTTTATATTGATGTTAGCTATAGATTTTTCAAAGAATTATTTGTGAACGCGATTTAAAAAAAAAGCAAAATGGCGGACAAGTAGGTCGGCCAAATTAATTTTCGTCTGATCAATGTTTCAGAAACTCAAATGGATTTGACATCCATGTTAAGTTAATTTGATTAATGATTTGACAGACCATTTAGAAACCAGGTCAACTGTAATCTGTCACGGAACTGTTCCTAGGAATAATGTACCGTAGTTGGAACTTTATTCATTTACGTCATTAAGATATTTTTACTTTAAAGATTTTCATGTTATTTCAAAATAACTCCAATTAAGGGCACGAACAGTAGACGTGGACGTACTAAATACCTTAGTAGCGGGCTCCTTGAGGTCGGCAGCGGTCATAGGCGCGGTAGGCGGCGCAGCAGGGGCAGCGGCGGCGGTGGCGGCGGCGGCAGCGGCAGCGGCGGTGGCGGCGGCGGCAGCGGCGGTGGCGGCGGCAGCGGCGGCGGCGGCGAGCGGCACGTGCGCGGAGTCGGACGAGGAGGTGTCGGCGGAGGCCGGACGCGGCGGCGGCGACGGTCGCCGCACCACAGCGGCGGCGACGCTGCCTGCACACAGCACGAGGACGGTCAGTTACGTCGATTCACCGAGGGGGCTCGCACTATACGGCTAGCATGCTCACCGTCTAAATTATAAACTATTCGGGGTACTACAATAATAAATCACAAAATAAATTACAAGCCACGGAGGTTACGAAAGGAGAGCATTCAATTTTAATCGGGCGAACTTTACCGGCGATAAAGATGCTAGCTACTGTCACTGGGGCACAAGCGATGATCGAGCACACGACTGCCGGTGCATGCGGACTGCGGTACGAGAGTGGGGATGAAAATAGCGTTCGAAATGTAAGCATAGTCATGTCGAAGTGAATTCCTCGCCCCGGCGACCGGCGACCGGGCCAACGCGCGACTCACCGGAGGGCGCGGGGTTGTTGAGGAAGGTGACGTAGCTGTCCTGGTACTCGGTGGCGGGCGGCGGCGGCGGCGCGGGTGCGGCGGGCGCGGCGGGCGCGGCTGGCGCGGCAGCGGGCGGCGGCGACGCGGGCGGGCGGCTGTCGCGCGAGTCGTTGTCGCTGCCGGCCGCCGGCTCCTTGTGCGTGTGCGTGAAGTGGTACGTCAGCCCCGGCCGCGTCTTGTACTTGGCGCCGCACACTGCGACACACCGACAGGCTCGTCAGCCGACACATACACCGGATCGAGCGTCGTCGTTCGGCCCGAAGGGTCCGATCTAGACGTCTAATTCTCTACCGCGAGCGTCACAAAATGAATACTGATAAGTTTACTCACCGTCATGGTGCCACTCCGGAGCTCCCGGGGCGTCGGCCGCGGGCGGGGCGGGGCGGGGCGGGGACGGGGGAGGCGAGGCGGAGAGGGGAAGGAGGCCTACGTCATCGGAACAGAGCATAGAGTGGGCACCACGACGGCTCGCGGCGCGAGGCAGCTCCAGCGCCGTTCGTCATCAATCAACACCCCGGAGCCGCGCGCGCGCCGCCGCCGTGATACGGTCTATGTTCGGTTCCGGACGCAGGCTCCGAGGGTTACTTTGATTGATGACTTCAAATAAATGATTCTGCCCTCGTGCGTGCGCGGCCGAGACCATGTCTAACGGTGTGCCGCCGGCGGCCGCGACGGGCCCGGCGCGTCTCTCGCCGCGTGCACGGGAGCCCCAGTGACAGATGTTACGTGTGAAACGCCCCCTCGTCGACGTTTCGGACGAGACGCTCGCGACTAATCGATCGTACCAACCGAAAAATGATTTGCAAAACGGTCCCCGGTGCGAGTGGTCGCAGCCTCGGCCGGGCGATTCGGCGGCGGCGCGCCGTTAGCCATGGTCGTCGCACGTCCGGAGCGAACGTTCATTTCAAGTCTCAATCGTCGGCAGAAATAACCGTACACCGAACAACTGTTTAGGTTTACTTTATTTGTCGTTTAACATAAATATTCATGTATAAATTCATAACAATCTTTGGGTGCTAATAGTTTGGATCTAGTAACATCCGACCCTAATAATTCGCCGCCTAATTATTTACAATCTATATTATTATACTAGCCGTTGGATTACTATCTTAAGGGGGCGACGAGTAAAATTCGATCGAATCGGATCGGCGCGGCGGCGCGCGACAGCAACTTTACTCGTCACCGCTAAATTCCTAGGGCCTACACATAAGAAACGAAATAAATATATACTATCACAGACGCACGAGTCATCCACATTCGGTTTGTGATGATCGTAGAGACGTCGCGGGGGGCGGGGGTTGGCCGAGCTCCGGCCGCACCCCGCCCCCCGCCCCGCCGACGTCGCTAGTTTAGAGCCCCCGCAAACTGCAATCTATGTTGTATAACACCAGTACTTTACTCGGCCATACGGTGGTATTTTATCGGCTCAAAATAATCTTGTTCTCGGTGGACGGCGACGGTGGACAAACGACCTTAAGGGGCCGGGTACCCTTGGAATTTCTCATACAAACGTAATTCCAAAATCATTTTCTCATACGAAAATATTTAACATGTTTGAGTTATTTTTCAGTTTAAGATAATAATTACCTAGGATCCTACACAAAAATTTACTTCAAAATATTTAAACAAAAATATATTTTTTTGTTTTAAATTTTTTTTTAGTAAATTTACTACTTAATATTTAAACACTAAAAAAAAGAGTAAAACACTAAAAAATATATAAATAAATAGTAAATTTACTACAAAATATTTAAATACTAAAAAATATTTTTTTGAGTTTAAATATTTTGTAGTAAATTTACTATTTATTTATATATTTTTTAGTGTTTTACTCTATTTTTTAGTGTTTAAATATTAAGTAGTAAATTTACTAAAAAAAATTTTAAAACAAAAAAATATTTTGAAGTAAATGTTTGTGTAGGAACCTAGGTAATTACTGGGCGATTCCATTATCGCGGGTGTAACATTTTGACGCACTTAAAGCGTCCTACTGACAAAATAAAACACATTTATTAATAAATTATCTTTTGAAGGGATACATTTTAACTAGTTCAATCATAAATGGTAAATGAAAACTAAAATTAAATCTAAGAAAAGCCACAAAACATGTTTGAAGTACTATCGCGGGTGCAACCAAATTGGTCCTCTATTAAGAACTCGGACGAGTTCATTTGAGAATACTGCTAATTGTGGAACTTTTAGTAATTTATTAACCCATATTTCAAAAGAGTATAAGACAAAGAAATGATTTAACTAGATACAATTAATTTAAGTAATTAGTACTAGGAATTATTAACAATTTTCACGATCGCGGGTGCAACATCAGAATATCGCGGGCGCAACGAGTCTAAAGAAATTGAATTTATTCATAAGTCCCCGACTAATTTCTACATTTTTGATATGCAATAAATAATATTATTAGTAAATTGTAATAGGGCGATTCCGCCAGAGACGACCCTTAACACGAATTTTTAAAGTATAGCATTTGTTACATTTTTTTATTGAATTATAAATAAAAATATGTATATTTAGTAGCAAAAGAACTTTTATGAGTAAAAATTGTAATTTGAATGATTTAGAGCATTTTTAAGTGATATCATCTAACGGCGCGAGAAAAACTGCTTATGCCACACATGATCATTTTTACTCTAAATCACTAGCTCGAAGTTGAATTTCATTGCATAATATTGACTGTATAAAATAAGTTTCTATTTCGGTGCAAAAAAAAACAACAATTTTGAAATAGTTTCCAAACATTATTAAAGGAAAATTGCCATGGTTGCGCCCGCGATAAAAAGGTACAAAAGTTTAGTTTTCTCGCTAAAATATGTTGTTAATAATTTAAAACTTTGTGGAAGTAAAGAGAAAGTTGCACCCGCGATCGTGAAAATTGTTAATAATTCCTAGTACTAATTACTTAAATTAATTGTATCTAGTTAAATCGTTTCTTTGTCTTAAACACTTTTGAAATATGGGTTAATAAATTACTAAAAGTTCCACAATTTGCAGTATTCTCAAATGAACTCGTCCGAGTTCTTAATAGAGGACCAATTTGGTTGCACCCGCGATAGTATTTCAAACATGTTTTGTGGCTTTTCTTAGATTTAATTTTAGTTTTCATTTACAATTTATGATTAAACTAGTTAAAATGTATCCCTTCAAAAGATAATTTATTAATAAATGTGTTTTATTTTGTCAGTAGGACGCTTTAAGTGCGTCAAAATGTTGCACCCGCGTTAATGGAATCGCCCAATAATACTATTATTATTTATTTTTTTTTTATTATCAGTCATTTATCGATCTGAGAAAAGAAATCGTCTAAATCACTAAAAACAATTAATTAATGTAACTAAAGCAAACCTTTTTCGATGTATTGTTAAAAAACCAAACTACAGCAAACCTTTAATTCAAAATTAATATTTATAATTTAAAAGAATATGGGAGAATTATACGTAAAAATATTTTTTTCAAGGAAAAATATTAAATATTTATGATTTTTCCTGTCTTTTGTAGCATCTCTTCTAAAATATTTAAAAATAAAAGAATATAAATCATCATTTTGAAACATCTGTTAAGTAATACATGAAATATTTCGAAAAATATAAAACACGATGTGACTCCATTCAAATTTTGTATAAATCTTGTAATTACAAGATTTATAAAACACGATGTGACTCCATTCAAATTTTGTATAAATCTTGTAATTACAAGATTTATAAAAATTTGAATGGAGTCACATCGTGTTTTATATTTTTTACATGTAAAGTATTGATAACAAATATAATATAATGTTATTGTTTACCTTAATAATATGAAATAAGAATAAGAATAAATAGAAGAATAAGAAGAATAGTCAAAAAATAATTTGTTGCATTTCCAATGGGCATTGTCCAAAAAAATTACATGTACCTTTTATATTTTTTTTCGTTAAAATAGGATATTTTAAGAATATAAATTCAATAATTTTGAAATTCATTGGCTAGTTTTTTCTCAATAAATTTTTAAAGTTTCGCTCTGACGTCATCATCGGCGGTCAATTGACCTCTGCAGAATGTTTTTTTTTCCTTTGAATCTTATTTATAATGGCTGGTTCGTCAAATACAAGTTCTCATTATGTGAAAGCTGATACGAAAAGCTTACCAAAAGTTCGAAACGTAATGTTGGTCGAATTTATTGCTAATTTAACGCCATTGAAGGTCAAACTAAGGTTAAACATATTTCTTCAAAAATATAAGTAACTTATGGGTATTTTTTTCGTTTATATACAGAAAAACGATCACTGACCTTATTCCTCGAAATGTTTTTCTAATGAGCAAAATTTAAAACAAATGGACAATCCCCATTGTACTGCTTCGATCGCGGGCGCAACCACTTTAAATGTTCTGTTTTTTTTTATTAAAAATAATAAGATAGTTTGTTCCAATGATTAATTCTAATTTCCCTCACATTTCTCCTTACTTTCACAAAGTTTTAAATTATTAGCAACATATTTTAGCGAGAAAACTAAACTTTTGTACCTTTTTTATCGCGGGCGCAACCATGGCAATTTTCCTCTAATAATCTTTGAAAACTATTTGAAAATTGTTTTTTTTTGCACCGAAACACAAACTTATGTTTTACAGTCAATATTATGTAATGAAATTCAACTTCGAGCTAGTGATTTAGAGTAAAAATGATCATGTGTGGAATAAGCAGTTTTTCTCGCGCCGTTAGATGATATCACATCAAAATGCTCTAAATCATTCAAATTACAATTTTTACTCATAAAAGTTCTTTTGCTAATAAATATACATCTTTTTATTTATAATTCAATAAGAAAATGTAACAAATGCTATACTTTAAAAATTCGTGTTAAGGGTCGTCTCTAGCGGAATCGCCCTACTATCTTAAACTGAAAAATAACTCAAACATGTTAAATATTTTCGTATGAGAAAATGATTTTGGAATTACGTTTGTATGAGAATTTCCAAGGGTAGCCGGCCTCTTAAGCTCTGGTGTTTCCTGCAATGGCGCCGTTTCGAACGTTCTAGTGCGACGTCATTCACCGCTGCATCACGGTCGCAACACGACGGCTCTTGAAGAAAGCCAGAGCTTTTGGGCCAAGTCACAACACTGCGTTACGGCGTCGCATCTTAAAAATCTACATTGCTTTGTGATGGTCATTTTTGCTACTCGACAGCCGCAACGCTGTGACGTGGCCTGGCCCTTAGGCTGGATTTATAAGCGGCGGCGCGAACGCGCGATTCGGCCGCTACCGCGGTGGAGCCGCCGAAGCTCGCATTCGGGCGGACGCGTGTAAATCGTGGATTTCGCGATCATCCCGGTGCAATAAATTACATATTTCCGAGCGGTTCATACCGCGACCTAATTACGACTTCGTGCGCGACCGCTCACCTCGAGTTCAAAATAATATAATGAGGACGTACAGCGTACTATACTCGTGTTAACGTCGGAGCTACGAGTACAACGGCATTTTGCAGTTCGCAGGGGTTCGAACGGGACTCGCGCGGGCCGGCCGCCTCGCACGCTCCTACGTACACGTCACGGGGCAGGGCCGTAGCAGCTACAAAATTGGTGTTATCGATTTCTATTCATTAATTTTGAACTTTAATTTGTAATTGACCGGGGGCGCGACGGGGGCGCGGGGCCCCGCCGGCGCCCGACGAATCCGCCCGGCAAAAGCCGAGCCGCCTCGCCCGCCACCCCGCGGGCGGACCTCGCGGCTCACCCGCGGACGCGGGGGCGCGGCCGATCACGTAAATTGACCGAAAAGCGTCGACACCAAAACGGATGCGCAATATTCGCGTATAATATATTACGATGTAAAGGTGAATCTTAAAATATTTCAAATATTCTACGACCTTAAGTAACTAAATAAATGCGAAACTACCTACATCGATTTTGATAAAATTCAGATCGACCGGAACAGGACTATCAAAAATTCTTGCGTTTAAAAATCAGAGAAGAGATCGCCGCCGAGCGAGCGGGCGGCCGACGGCGCTCGGCGGTCGCAGCCCGACCTGTCGACACTCTCGACAGTGTCGTTATGTCGACCCTCGCGGCCACGTGACATTACCGCCTCGAGTGCGGCGCCGCGGCAGGTCGCTGTCGGTCGGTCGACGTCGGATCCGCACCTAGGCTTACATTTCTATATTTTACCATATTTCTCTGCTTCCGATTATAATTACATAGATTTTTCCCTCTTTTGGCTTTATACAATTAGCGATGCGCCGAGATTCAGTTCGGTCGTCGCAGCTCGCCGGGGGGCGCCGGGGGGCGGCGTGGGGCGGCGGAGGCGGCGCGAGGGCGGAGCGCTAGTGCCTCCTGCGGGACTTACGTTCGCATCCGAAGGGCTTCTCAGCGTCGCCGGGCACCTCGTACGGCAGCGAGCCCTGCCCCGCGCGCTTGCGCCCGCGACCCTGCAATCGTACATTGTTATTACTTATTATTATTGATTAAAATAACACCTCATCTTCTATATCGTCCTACTAATATTATAAAGGCGAAAGTTTGTTTGGATGTATGACGTATGGGTGTTTGTTACTCTTTCACGCAAAAACTACTGAATAAATTTTAATGAAACTACAATAATATAGTTTAAATACATCAGAATAACACACAGGCTACAATTTTAACCGACTTTCAAAATGGGGGAGGTGCTATACAGTTCGTTTTTATTTTCAACAATTACTCCACCGTTTGTAAATCGAGTTTCAAAATGTTCATTTGTTGTATTATGTATTATAGGGTTACATCATCCTAATTTGGTACTTTATTCACAAAAGTGGTGACCTGATGAAGGGATCCATAAGCAATCGAGGGAACTCCTCAAAATGTCTTTGGAATCATGTGGTGACTTCGGTTTCGTGAGAAGTATTCTAAGCATATGCTACCAACAAGTAAGATTTTGCACCAGGTAGGTATCCATGGTTCGGAAGGTGCTGAGAGAACTCCTGATTCTTTATAGATACAATTAAGAGTTTCGGCGTTGTTTTGAGAACGGAAAGCATAATATGATACCATGCAAATTACATTCATCATCATCATCACTACCATATTGTACCATGCATCGTCCCATGATTATGGGCCTATTATGACCCTATTATTTTTATAGTCTTTTAGATCGAGACTCGAGTTTGTCAAACGATTTAGAAAATCTATAATAAAATCATATTATCTATAATCGATAAAATCATAATATTATAAACTTGAATTTGATTAATCGAGCTAATGTTAGGAACTACGTTACTGGTCCGATTTTAAAAAATCTTTCAGTAGGTTGGATAGCTCGTTTATCGAGGAAGGCTATAGGTATGTAATATGTACAATATCATTTATCACGCTAAGATTAATAGGAACGAAGAAACAGATGAAAATACGGGGAAAGTTATTAGAAAGGGTTCATCTCACGAACTGGAGCAATATTTGTGTTATTTGGCACAAATATAAGAGTACTGTCTTTGCATCGACGCAACGTTATAGTTGCGATGTGGTCGGTATCTGACAAGTGGTCGACAACGACTGCTAAATGTCGTACGCAAAATTGGTCCAGTTCATTTACAATACGAAATATACCCCCGACCGCGTGGTGTGGTTGTGGTACGTGTGGGTTGGCCCTAAAGCTGCGAAATATGAGTTTTTTTTATAATTTCTTTATTTAACTTTAATTTTAATAGTGCAAAATAAAACCTCTTAAAAATAAACATTTTTCTTTAGTTAGCGATTTTCACATGGGTATAAAAAGGAATAGAATAACAGTATCTGGTACCTAAAATAATGTTAACAACTTAAAAATACCTTGATTTTTTAACTATTTAAAACTACATGACGCCCGCAACTCCGTTGCGCCAAAACTCGTTTATCGCGCGGGAACCGTACATTTTTCCGGGACAAAAAGTATCCTATGTCCTTTCCCGGGACTCAAAGTATCTCCATGCCAAACAGCAAAATCGGTTCAGCGGTTTGGGCGTGAAGAGGTGACAGACAGACAGACAGACAGACAGACAGACACACTTTCGCATTTATAATATTAGTATGGATGTGAAATTTTAGTTAAGTACCACGAAAATTCTAAGCAATCTCCACTATATCGACAACTTCGTCATTTTTGCGCCTACAGCCGTCAGCCGCACATCATCAAATTATGCTCCAAGATCTGCGTCGGGGTGGAACTTACATAAAATAGGTCAAAGACACAATAGTCATGATTCACTATGTCAACAAGTACCTGTACTTGGGCCAATTAGTTTCTTATGACAACAGAAAAGCAGAAAAACTGGTCCTTGGAGAATGGTCACAAACCAATCTCACTAAAGCGCGGGCTCGTTGATATGTGAATTACGCTCGTCATAACCAACGCTGCGCAAACTCGATCATTGATCGATTTACGATTTACAAAAGTTCCGACTCAGGGTCTGCCAAAGAGCAATAGAGCTTAAATCAAACAAAACAATAAATAAAAAAACATAATGTGCTCCCAAACTAGAATCACAGACATAGAAATCAAGACGGCCAAGCTAAAGTGGCATTGGGCTGGTCACATTATCCGTATACACTATACATCTAGGCTGGATATCGACTGAGTGGGTATAACTGGGCTAGGCCTTAGAATAGATAGCGCTATGCTCTAGACTCTAGAGGTATTTTATTGCTCCGAAGGCAGATCACTGTAATCCTGACGTTACGACGATCCTTGAGGAACTATTGTTACTCCTTAGACGTATCGGTCTCCAACCCAGTGCTGCTTTTAAATTTGACGATGTGATTGGGATTGGTGCCACAAATTTACTCTTCGGTAAATAGGAGAGTTTTTGCTCTGTAATAGAGCAGTAGAGTCAAGTAGAAGGTGAATAGGTGTATTACAGAATCTGCAGGTCATAATGATTTTGTTACGGATACGGACACGTAGTGCCATCTAGCGTCAAACCAGTGAAACTGATCAAGGGAACACAGGCAACGTAAATCCCCTACTCGATACTAGATGGCGCTAGGTGTATGTACCTACGAGTACTTTCTAGAAATATCTCATATTTGTTTACGCATATCGGGTTTATTCTGGGATGTTCCGGAATTTTCTGAGATTCGATCCGGCCCGTATAAATAGTCGCAGACAGTCCGGCCGGCAATTCAGTTTTATCTGAGCGATCTTCGAGGCGACTTCGAAGTGAAAACAAGTGATCAATAGTGAACCAAGACTCGGCTACGACCTAGGACAGTGATAGTGCTTAGGGATTTGGATCTAGTGCTTAGTTAGTTTGGACTTAGTTTGGACTTAGTGATTTGTGTGAGCTAGTGTCAGTGAATAAAGTCTTCAAGAGTGTCACCAGGTCTTTCTCTCCGAATCTACGAACCCTAGCACGTAACAATAATTACACCTATTCTGTAAAGGTGCTTGTTGAGCTTACATTGTCCAGTTAGGCTTCTGGCAAGGATTCTATTTTTTTTCTTACTAGCCAACTCGTTAGCGGTTACGTTACCAATGAAGAACCAACGATTGCGAATACTTTAGCCTACAATACGGTTATAAACTCCCCACTGGTGTCATATGAGCTAGGCTGGCAAACGGTGACGCTGGAGCAAGATTAGTGAAAGATTCGGGCGGTACCCTTGCCCAGCAGTTGGATAGTATAATTTTATTTAGGCTATTGCATAGAATAATGGTTATTTAAACTTTAAATCAACATTTCGTTATATACTTTCGGTATATTATAAACTTACTATATTCCTTTATTTAATATCACAAATCAGCATTGGTTACGTATATAATTATATTATAATTTATAATTATAAACTGAATGTAAGCAAAACCAACATAATATTTTATAGAAAAAACATTGTATTCAATACAATGACATATTATTTTATTTTCTTATAACCTAGCTCTTGCTAGGTTATTAAGAAAATAAAATAATATGTCGTTATTTCTTTTAAATAAAATTAAAAAATGTAAATAATTGTAATTACAACCACCAAATAACTACACAACGGAATGTTAGACATACTTTGGTACATGTAGACCACGCAAATTTGTGATAGCGCCTTTAAACAAATGTGAATTTGTATGTCAGATATTACACGATATATTTAAATTAATTTTATAGCACGTAAAAGCTTCTTCTTCATTATTTTATCTAATATTCGAAAAAACTAAAAATCCAGATTTTGAAAAATAAAAATCCGGATTTTTCATAAGCTTCGGATTTTTCGGATTTCGAAGTATCCGGATTGCAATCCCTACTTATACCTCAAACTCTTTCAACTTTTTGAATCGTTATATCTCAAAAATGGTGGCTATATAAAATATTATATATAGATATCGCAGTAAATTAACTAAGCCCTAAGGTGACCATTACCTTAGTTACCTTATGATAACAAGCAGATTAAGGGCCTGTTTCACCGCTTCCTGATAAGGTGCCGGATAAGCTTATTTGACAGTTTCTTCATACTCTATCTATCAAGTTAAGTGGTGGATAGCCTTATCAGGAAGCAGTGAAACAGGCCTTATTATTGTATTCTAACTCATTTTGAATACAATTGCAATAAATACCTTGGTGATGCATTTCATAACCTCGTTATTTCTCCTCGAATATTACAGTGGGTGGCCAAATTACTATACTCAGTGTGAGATTTTTACATAGATTTGTATTGGTTGATTGTTTAGCCATTTTGTGTTGTTAGTTTTAGTTTTCTCTTTTATTTTTTGTTACTTTAGGCTGTCTTCTACATTTTGTGAGTCAGTAACATTTATTATTCAATAATAATCTTGTAATAATAACACCATTTAGTACGACAGTCACTATTGCCATATTTTCCTGTGCGAAGTGCGTGCAATAGGGAGTTAGACACAGGCACTAAAAATGGTTTTGCGTGAAACATGTTATAAAAAGCAAAACTTAAGTCTTATCTATTTTATTATACTGTATAAATAATAGGTATTAACACAATATGATTCTAGTGTTTCTTGGTTATTTTTTGTTATAATGTAATTTTAAGTTAAAATAATGAAAGATGTAGCCATGGGAAAGAATTCAGATATTTCAGCTAGAAATAAATCTAAAATTTAGACACCTTCGAGTCATATCAATCATACCCGGAGAGAAATTGCGAGATTAGTAGGCGTTTCCCAGTCTACACTTTGAAATATAAAAAAGTGATGAACCTAAAAAAATATTTGACCCCATAGCGAGTTGATAAATGTGGTAGAAAACGTCTTTCGACTGCTTGAACAGGAGAGGAAACAAGGCGTTTTATTGTTGAGAACAGAAGAAAACCCCTGAAAGTCATAAAAGTTTTGTTAGATGATGCTGGCGTAGCTTTATCTAACAGAATGCTGAGGCGAAACTGAAGAAACTGAATTTCAGTTGTTTTCGTCCTTCGAAAAACCTAAGTTTACCCCAGATGCATGCATGCTAAGCGATTGACATTTGCTACAATGTAAAAACACTGGCCTGAGGAATACTGAAAGGAGGAAAACAAGTTATTTTAATTTCATTTTTTTTAATTATGAAGAAAAAGGCGTGACCTTAATATGACCCAATTGATTCAGATCCTCCAGGACAATCCCTAGTTTGTTCACCGAAGGAGACATGAAATTTTTTATAAAAACTGTTTTATTGAACGAGTGAAACCTCCTTCATCGGTTACGACATGGGACGAGATTAGCTCAAACGGGAATGGTCTACTACACGTGGTTGAAGGAACCATGCGTTAAGACCAATATCTGCTAGTTTTATAAAGTCATCTCCATCCCCAGATGGCTGAATAGCAGCCAGACGGGACCTGCATATGCATGCAGGAATCTGCACCTAACCATAAGGCTAAAAAAATTATCAACTTTTTTAAAGATAAAAATTTTTCCTTATGAGGCACAAAAACGTATTGTTTTTCAAGTGAGTATAATAATTTGGCCACCGACGGTAATTTAAATTTTGATTCACTCGTATGTGCCCCCATAATTTCTGTCTCTTTAATAATACTTGTAACGTATATTTACGAAAAATATCTTAATATAACCATAAAACACCGGTTAGTTGACGCCATATTGTAAACAAAACGCACCTAGCGCCGCGGTGGTGAGCGCTGAACTAAGTAATTCAATCAAACGGCGGCTTTTGAATCAGCTGTATTGTTGAACGTTTTGAGCGACTTAAATGTTCAATTAAAAAGCTAGACGTGTGATTGAATGGCGTTGTTCAGTCAAAGGGCTAGCTGTTTGATTGATCGGCTATTTAACCCTTAACCACTGACGTACGTATGTGGTACGTCACCCACGCGGTTTTTCATTCAAAACTCAAAATTTCGGGGGAATTTCTGCGTGTCCTTTTTGGTAGTTTCCTAGTTGCCAATGATGCGTCGAAGACAGTGGAGAGCGGATACGGTGCATATCTATATCTAGTATATCTTTATAAGGTAAATAATTACTTTAAAATATTTTTTTTATCCAGATCTTTTTTTTTATTGGATGGGCATCCGGCCGAAAAGTGCCAGCTATCCGGTATTCGGCCGGATACCAGAGAGTTGCCGGATATCTGTTTCATCTCTAATAAAAATCAATGCAAAGTCGACTTATTCTTCTCAGAGCTATGCAATTACAAGAAACAAGTAAGCGAGAGAGCTATATAAATTTGAAATGTTTGCAAGTGTAACATACCGCGCGGCCGCGCTTGGCGGGCGTGTCGTCGGCGTTGGGGCGGCGCGAGCGGCCGCCGCGGCTGCCGGGCCCGCTAGGCGTGCTGCCGCCGCGCCGCTTGCGGCGGTTGGCGTACGTGTCGTCGTAGTAGTCCTCGTCGGACTCCGGGTCCGGCTCCTCACCTGTCTCCATCTCCTCCATCGCCAGCTCGTCGTAGAACCACTCCTGTACCCAGACCGCATCCCATTAACGTTTTTTCCACTATTTGCTTTGAGCGTGTTGTGGACTCTATATCGATCCTCCCACCCTGATAGGTGTTCAAAATGAGGTCAATTTTTTTCAGTAATTGAATTTTACTCGTAGTGCTTGAGTGATTATAAAAATGAATGTCTCACTTTAGGGTCATCCTTGGCGGCAGTCTGTGAGCCATCTCTGCTGTCGTCGCCCGCCAACCCCTCAGGAACTCCACAGCTGTTTTCACCTTCTCCTATATTTTCTGCAGAATCTGCTGCACTCCATCCCCACTTTGTAGATGACATGGTCATATATTGTCTTTTGGTCTTGCGCCACCTGTAGAACATACACAAACAGGATCACATGTAATACGAGCACTATCCACCCCCGTTGAGGTAATGATGATTGAATTGAAGCTCCTCACCTCTGTGCGGGATACGTGTACACCTGACCCTCGCGTGCTCCGGGCATTCTCTGTTTTCGTGTCATGAACAAATTGGAATGACTTTGGGCAACACCTGAAAAGTTTATTGTGAGCAATTAATTAAATGTTATGTACTTATATATTTTTGGTACTTTTTTATTGCTTTATTATCAATTATTGTCCATATTTGGCCTCCTAAGTGCCAGATTCTGGCACTTTGATAGGACAAATAGTCAAATTATATATAATAACTAGCTGTTACCCGCGACTTCGTCCGCGTTAACATAGTATAATAATAAAGATGGATAGTTTTCCCCTTTTTGTGGTTCCTTATACAAATGGTAAAAACGGGACCCTATTTAAGCAAACGTCAAATGCAAATATGTCAATAAACTTGTTTCTAACTCAAGAAATGACGACCTTCATTGAAACTTTCTACGCCAATTTCACCGCCTTGGGGTCTACCCCCAAGGCGGTGAAATTGGCGTAGAAAGTTTTATTACCAGTTACCAGAAACGCTTAAATACGTATCCATTCATTTTTAATCAGTAGCACAAAAATAAAGTTTCATGTTTCTGACTCAAGAAATTACGGACTTTCATCCAAACTTTCAACCCTAATTTAACCCCCTTGGGAGTAGAATTTCCAAAAACGCTTAACACTTATCCAATTATTTTTAATCAGTAGCCGAAACATAAAGTTTCATGTTTCTAACTCGAGAAATGATGGACTTTCATTCAAACTTTCAACCCCTACTTCACCCCCTTCGGGGTAAAATTTTCAAAATCCCTTCCTTGGTGGGTGTCTACTTAATAAAACAACCCTATTCACCAAATTTCGTGGCTATAACTTTAACAGTTTTTGCTCAGTGATGATGAATCAGTCAGTCAGTCAGTACATGTAATTTTATAAGTATAGATAAAGATAATAAATCGTAAAAAGGCTTTTTTACTCTGATAAAGCAAAATTAATATTTTACTAGTTACTATAATGAGAAATAAAAGGCATTCAGATTATACCAAGGTAAAGCTTTTAAACTTTTTAAAGTACTTTACTTTAAAAAGTTTAAAAGCTTTACCTTAAAAGCTTTTAGAAGTAGACCAAAAGTCAATAAATAACGCACGTCGTACGGTCGGCCTCTGTCTGCGATCAAAGCTGTTTACTAAATTGTGTTTTGCTAACATACTCCAAGTCCAACAAGATTTAAATATTATGATGATTGATGATTTGTGTTCATAATAAGCTGTGTTAATAGATCTTACCGGTTTGCGTGTCGATAAAAGGCATCCGCATTCTTCTTTCTGCACATAGTCTTGTATTGAATGTGGAGGAGTTTTCAATAATTTCTTTGTAGCTTGGGTCATTGAGAAAACTGGAAAAGTTAATATCTCATGCGATTATATTATACTGTACATACGTTGTTTATATACGACGTGTATACTCTATTAAATAATATTTATGTCTTGAGACTTGAAAACAACTTAAGTTACTAATTACCTTTCTATTTTAGCTAAATTAGAGGGATTCACGACTTGAATCTCAGCAGCCGCCATTTTGTATATAAAAAATAAAAATTTAAAAATCGATGGGCGATGCCTAGTGTTGCCAACCACATCACAGAGCTAAGCTGTAGATATGGTAGAAAAAAACCGAAGAAAACTGTAAATATCATATTGAGAAACAGTAAGGGCCCCCGCGCACGAGCAACTTAGTTGCACGGCGATTTATTTGTCTCTTTCGAAAAAATTGCGGCCATGTCGCAGGGGTGCGCGCACGAGAGCGACAGCAACGCAACTTTTTTCCGATTTTTCTAAACAGTCATCAACATGGATTTGGTGGAGGCGGCTGTGGTTGTTGCACTCGCAATAAAAAACCGAAGAAAGCGTCGCAAAATAAAATATTGGGTGCATCCATTATGGAGCGATCGCCTGACTCTTGGGAAATTTCATACTGTGTTTATGAAATTGAGAGCATACCCAGAAAAAAATTACGTTTTCTTTAGAATGAGTGTCGAAAGTTTTGATGAACTGTGCAGAATCTTACGACCTGGCCTCGTTCATGAAAATCTAGGGGAAAACCCGATATTTTGCCTCTATTTTGCCCCTATCTTGGACGAAAGCTCCCTAAATCTAGGGGGAAATCCCCTGATCTGGCAACACTGGGCCGGTCGGCGACTTTATTGTTGCCTGTGCGCGCACTTGCATAGAAACCAATAGGGAAGGAGACAGTTGCGTTGCAACTAAAAAAGTTGCACAGAGTTGCGTCGCGTCGCGTCGCTACGTGCGCGCACTTCCATACTAGCTCCTAGACTTGATCAAGAGACAAATAAATCGCCATGCAACTAAGTTGCTCGTGCGCGGGGGCCCTAAATCTACAGTTTTTTCTTTTATGATTTTTTATTAATTAAATATGGTACTAAAAAGAATATATTTTTGAAAGTCGGGAATTAAAAACCAGAATATCATAAAATGACGGTGTTTTACCTGTAAATAAAACACATATTAAATACTTACCTTACTTGAAGCTTACTGATATGAGATGGCGCTAGCGTGCTCGTCGCTCGACCTCGTCTTGTCTCTTTCCTTCTCGTACCCTCTCGCTCGCACAGCTACCTTGAGAACCCCACCATGGCGACACCACGAGAAGTAGCCTAGTTTAATTTCAAATCATTGAGTCGAATATCACCAGGCAGTATTAAAAATGTAAGCTTCAAGTAAGGTAAGTATTTAATATGTGTTTTATTTACAGGTAAAACACCGTCATTAAATACTGTACGCATACTTGAAGCTTACTGATATGAGACCTGTTTGTTATCGCCTGGTGGGAAAAAGACGCCAATGTGAAGGGCATAATATTATTATACATTAGAAGAGCTTAGAAAATATAAATGTAAAATACTTTACTGAGATCAATAGATTTATTGATTGGTATTAATTGATAAAGTACAAGATTAATTACAGAAAAATGTATATCAGTAACTATAAAATCAATTTGTAGGGCTAAATAATTGAGCCAAACTTGTTTTACCTGTGCGAGACGGCTTTACTTCTCTGCGATAATAACGCGAAAAAGTATTACTTGATCGCCAGTTTCCTTTGGCCAATATTTGATCAAGAGGTAAATTATCAACCCAGTTTTTTGAAGCTACGGCAGAGCGAATACTTCCTGGAGGGGCAGTAATACCTGCTTCACGAAATACAGTTTTTACCCAACCAGCTATTACTGTTCTGGAGGCTGGCTTAGGGTTTCCTCTTAAATTAATGAAAAGATTATTTGAATTACATTCTTTCCGTTTTTCTTTTAGTAAAACAATGGTCCGCTTAACCCAGAAAACAGGATCTAAATTTCTGGAACTATTGTTTGAAAATATCTTCCATCCCGACTGTCTATAGTTCGCACTATCAGTTTTAGATCCGTAAAGAGGCCAAAAACAAACAGAGTCTTCATTTACAGTAAAGTGTCCTGAATCAACCGCTAATAATGTCAAGTCGTGGACTCTTCGGCCTGAGCATAAAAGAAGCAAAGTGGCTGTATGTCGACAAGTTTGGAAAACATTGTCTTTATCAATATTATGCTTTTCCAAATGCCCTAATAAATCGTCTATATCCCATACACTTGTTTTTCTAGAGATTGGTTTATTTACAGCTATTGACTTAAGCATATGATTTACCAGAACATGTGAAGATAGCTTGCCTGCATCTTCAACACTGCACAATGTCGACACGGCCGACTTGTGTACTAATATAGTATTGTAAGCTAGACCATCAATAAGATGAAGATCAGCTAAATATTTTGCCAGAACAGATCCCGACGGATGAGTGGCATTTTCTTTATGAGTGCGGCACCATCTGAGCCAGCGGTTCCACGCCACTTTGTAAGTTTTTAGTGTCGATGGACGCCAAGAGTTTCTCAGCAGATTAAGGTGGTTTATATTCCAGTCCTTTAGCTCCTCTGTCCACCCCCACATTTCCACACCTGCAATTCCATGTCTTGGGTTCCTGCTGGGGGATGACCTGTCGCAATATCTATTAAATTCAGGTGTAGATTCTGTATGGTGAACGGGGCTGCTACTGCTCGGGTTCTTAAGTCCGCCCTCCAAAATACTCGTTCCCATCTCGGGACCACCAACATATAGAACCCTGTCGCCTTGTTCAAGTGCATGAGCACTTTGGGAACTAGATAAGGTGGCGGGAATACCCAAGCGAGGGGATAATTCCAGGTTCGGGAGAACGCATCGTGATATATCGCCTCCTGATCCGTTTGATCCAGACTCACATAATTGGAAACTACTTTCGATGTTTCGCTTGCAAAGAGATCGATCATCGGAGTCCCGAATTTCTTGAACAGGTTCTCCGTGCAATGAGGCAGTAAATGCCATTCCGGAAGACTGAGATGTCGTGATAAATGATCTGCCTGACTGTTGTACCTTCCTGGTAAGTGGTGTACCTGTAGTTCTATGTGGTGTAGGTCTAAAAGGTGAAATATGTCTTTTGTCAACTGGAGCAACGGTAAGGATCTGGTCCCCCCCTCGTTTTTTAAATAAGATACAACAGTTTTGTTGTCGCACTGTAGGAGGACTGTGGAGTTCTTTATCGTGTGACATAGACTTTGGAGTGCCTTTAACACAGCTAACATTTCTTTTTGGTTGCTGTGTAAATTTTGTTCTGGAACTGTCCACATCCCACTCAAGGATATTTTCTCCAATTGGGCGCCCCAGGCTACGTCCGAGGCATCCGTTGTTAAGAACTGTGTTGGAGATGGAAAATGAATTCGTGACGACAGGTCGCAATTGGCCATCCACCACTGCAGTTCCATTTCTACTGTGTCCGGCAACTGATGCACGGCAGTAAGCGGGCTCTTTATGGCAACGTTCAAGAACATTAGAGTGTCTCGAAAATGTAGTCGTCCCCTCGGAATCACAAACCGAGCAAAATTGAGAAGTCCGACAAGGCTTTGTAACTCTTTTAGGTGTATTTTTTGAGTTTTTAGGATTACGGAGATCTTTCTCTTTATATTTATTACCTTTTTTAACGGAAGATATTTTACATTGCGCCATGGGTCCCATTGAAAACCCAGAAAGGTCAGACATTTGGACGGAGTCAGCATTGACTTTTCGAAATTGATTTGAAGGCCCAGATATTGAAGTCTGTTCACTACAATTTGGATATGTGATTTTAGAATGTGGTAATTTTGATTGACCACTAAGAAATCGTCTAGGTATACTAAGACGCGTATACCCTGTTCCCTTAGAATTTGAGCAATCCAGTTGCTTAAACAGGCAAATACCCTTGGGGCCGTGCTGAGCCCGAAAGGAAGACATGTCATTTGAAGAATTTCCTTGTCGTAAATCAGACGTAGAAATCGTCTGTGAGAATGAGCGATTGGTAGATTGAAGTAGGCCTGGGACAAATCCACTTTGCACAACCAATCGTTTGGTTGTAGGAAGTCTGGGACCCTGTTCGCATTTATTAACCTGAATGGTTCGGTTAGTACATATTCGTTCAACTTGCGCAAGTTGAACACTGGACGGTGCGAGCCGTCTTGTTTTGGAACGAGAAACATGCTCGAAATGAAGCTGGGGGAAGATCGAACTACTTCGAGAGCTTTCTCGTCCTTCATCTTTTGAATTGCCTTTGACATTGCTTCGCACTTTCTTGTCACTAGGCAGGTGCGTGTCATGTCGGGCAGGCGAAGAGGTGGTTTCTTGTAAAAGGGTATGCGATAGCCTTTTATTATTTTTAAAAGAAAACGTGGTGCCTTCAACGCCCTCCAATGACTGTGATAAGCCCAAAGTCGGCCCGCTTGGAATCTCGAGTCAGAATCTTCTTCTCTTACCTGAGTTGGAGTCTCTATTAATAGGCCGTTTTCTATTGTCCTTTGCATGCTCAAGCCGTACCGTTGGCTGCCGGTCGACTTGTTGTCGAAAGGAACTACGGTTACCTTTATTGCTACGCCATGCGTTAGAATTTTCGTGAGAACCCTGCGAGGGATAACTTGTGTACCTTCCCTGCGAGGGTCGGTAATTCTGTAACGGTCGTGTGTGTTGAGAGCCACAGCAACCTTGAGTTGTGCCCTGCGAAGGCGCATGACTAGTTCCCTGCGAGGGATGATTAGAGCCACTATTAACTACCTGCGAGGTAGTTCCAAAACTTTTTAATTTTATTAAAGGCAAAAAAGCTTTCTTAACGCCACCTGCCTTATCAAGAACTCCCGATAGCATTTCGGAATTAAAAAAGTTTTTGTTTGAAGGAGGAATTTTGCGTAAATATGATTTGGTTAGTGGATCACGAGCATATTTTATGATTCCATCTCGACGCATCTGTATCACTTCAGCTCTGTGACCACAAACGAGCTGTAAGAGGTCTGCAGAAACAGACGCATAATCACCGCTTGAAAATAATTCCCTAACCTTCGTATGCAATGAGTCGACATTTAGGTTTACCTCATCTTTAGCCCAAGATAAAAGTAAGTTTAGGGTCTGTTGCAGAGCATCGCGCTGTTTTAGCAAACAAAAAGTAATACCGGCGTAAGCTTTATCTGCGTAAGCTAAATGACGTAGACTATCATAAGCTTTAATCTCGTCGTTAGCTTCTAAATCAGTAAAACCTGGCGTATGATTATACCGCTTTTGCACTTCCGCATAGCGAACCTCGCTCCATTCATCTTTATCAAAATGTTGAATTTGTTGCAGCAAATCAATAAATTTTTCAGGTGCCTTTGGTACCGAAGGCTCCTTTAATTTAACTTCAAGATCAAAATTAAAATCTAATTTGGCATTATTAGTATGTTCTTCATCGTAAAGACTACCACTGACTTGATCGTCAATAATATTATCGCTATTATAGTCCCTATTAAGATCTACGTTGTCAATGATCGAAGGCGAATAGCTTTTATCCACGTGGTCGTGGTTGAATCTAAAATGCCTTTTAAGTTCGCCTACTTCCTGTGTCAATTTTTTCAAAGCCCTATCCTTGCGTTTACGGCGGCGCTGCCGCCGTTTCTTTGTGCAAGAAGATGAGGAAGAGGAAGATGAAGAATCCGAGCTAGTGTCGTAGTTGGCGGTACTCGGGCCTGGTTTATTTACGACCGGGTCAACTTCATCATGAGTTTTTTCCATGCTAAAAACGAAACCTAATATTAGGATATCATGCAAAAGTTTTGAAATGTATGGAACGAACGACAAACAAAAGTATTCCTTGACGGTAGTTAAAAATATTCGAAAACCATATAATGATCTGTGTTTTACTAAAATTACGTACTTAAAACTAAAAAGCACGATCGTAAAAAGCATTACCGATATGCATTATATTATAAATAGTTCTAATTATAAAGAAATCTAAAAAATAAGTACAAAAAAGTCTACTTGAAGGTAGATAAATATTTCTAGAAAGTAGTAAAATTTTCTAATTTCTCCTATAAAATTACTGAATTCCTTAAGAGGGTAGCGTAAAGAACTAAATTATTATCGATTCCATAAAAATAAGGATCTATTTAAATAAATATTTTCAATACGAACGGTAAAACCGTTAGTTAGTTTAGTTCCAATCACTTTGTAAGGAAAATAAAAATGAGCACTTACATGAATCGCTGCTATAACAGGCTCACACTTATAAAATAGAATAAAAACTTAAGCACTTATCACAATGAGAACTGTTGGTAAGTGCAGACGGGTCGAAAATTCAGACGCCAATGATTTGAAATTAAACTAGGCTACTTCTCGTGGTGTCGCCATGGTGGGGTTCTCAAGGTAGCTGTGCGAGCGAGAGGGTACGAGAAGGAAAGAGACAAGACGAGGTCGAGCGACGAGCACGCTAGCGCCATCTCATATCAGTAAGCTTCAAGTATGCGTACAGTATTTAATATGCCTATTTTACCGACATTAAGTCTGAAAAATAACCATCGATCGACCTTAGAGTGATTTCACATTATCCGATCCTTGATCCGATCCGATATCGGGGTAAGTAAAATGTATGAAATATGTACCTGTCTTTCATATTGTCCGGCCCGATATCAAATATCGGTTCATACATTTTACTTTACCCCGGTATCGGATCGGCGTCCGACACCGATATCGGATCGGATAATGTGGAAACACCCTTATTCCACTTAACTAAATTTAGACATCCTAACTAGGATCCTGAAAAGAAGACTACTTAATTAAATATATATTATCTTATGCCCGCTGTACACTCTCGCCGAGAGCTCTCGGGCGAGAGTCTCGTGCGAGAGCCCCTTGCCCGAGTGGGATCATGTACATTCTCGCTTAGTTCAATCGCAGTAAAGAACTCAGCCAAGATGGAGGAAAACGACCATTCACCATTCACCATGCATCGAAAGATATCATTGTAATCCAAAGATTTATAATCATATTTAATTTTATTTCTCACAGATAATGACTCATAATGTCGTTTAATATTGTTATTTTTCTGTTCTACACTGTCCAACGGCGGGACTAGTACTGTATGACGCGAGAGTGTACAGTAGTGCGCTCGTTTTCCTCACGAGACCCTTTGTCTCGGGCGCAAAATACCGACAACGGACCGAGAGGGTCCGAGACAGGCGAGACGAGGCGAGCGCACCCATTTACACTCTCGCACTCGGGCCGCCTCGCTGTGTCTCGGCGAGAGTGTACAGCCGGCTTAATACTTCCCCAAAATGAGGAATTTTCTTAGCTTTTTAATTTGATTGTCAAACAGCTTCCATTTTAGTAACTAGATGGCGTATGGGTAGACAACTATCGGTAATACCAGGGAATACCATCAATAATTGCTACATAACTGGGCAAAAGCATGTAAAACTTGATACATTTCAATTTGAAAAAGACAATAATATTCCAATGAATAGGATAATAAAGATATAATAACGATGTTATAGTTAAAACTCGCGGAAGAAATAGCCCTATTTACCGTTGTTCACACCAAATGTCACAGGAATAATACATTTTGGTTTTGACAACATCTTACCTGCACTTGTGCAAGATAACAGATATTTAGTGGCTAATATTTTACTAATAATGAACATCAAAAATCCAAATAACACAATTTGGGGAAAAATAATAAAAACCACACCGACAATAAAAAGTAGAAGTAGAAAACTCTTTCAGTTATCATGTTTTCAGTTTGACAAGTGCAAGCGTGTTCCTAAGCTGTTACCAGTATACTGGCCTAATTGCTTAAGCCAATGATCGCTTAGGAGTATGATATTTTGATTGATATTACACTTGACAGTACACTGATATTTTTTAGAAACACGACCAACATGTAGTCAGTAATGCCAACCTGCAGATAATTTCAAATCGGTGGGGAACCAATAGAAAATTAGTGAGTGTCTACTGTCGCGCCGTCTGGTGGAGATTATAAAAAGAAAACATCCCATTAACAAACCCTACACATTTTTTTCCGTCCCACTGAAGGTGTTTTCGGATAGCCATTTCGTCAATACTTAAAGCACAATAAACGTTTTTACCCTCAACTTTGGCACGCTTGGCTAGATTTTTTACGCATTCTATAGACTCTTTTGTGAATCCAGGATTTCCGTCAATGCTTTTATACCAAGAACGTAGTGTTGACGGATGAGGAAGACAACTATTAAACGTTTTCCTCACAAAAGTGTACGCGGCTGTACTACTAATAAAATGTAAACATAATGCAAATTTTCGAAGCGATGGAGAATATTTTCCTTTAGAAGTCTCTGGGCATAACAGTTTTTAAAAAAAATCTCTATTTCGTCGTTGCCAAAACAAGACCTCTTATGTGACGGTGGGACGAAAATGACTTTTTTACACCATATTGTAGAGAATTAAATTCTCCACCTTGTACAAAAACTCACATGTGAAAAGGAGGCGAAAAAAAAGTCTCATGTGAAACTCAATAATAATTTCACAATCAAAATATCTCATGTGCGCAACTTTTACCCACTGTTACCTCTTATGTTGCTAAATTTAGCAATCAAAACCTCTCATGTGCAGCATAAGTGATAAAAAAAGAAAAAAAAAAGAGGTATATTGACTAGGTATCGATATCGTAATAAGTTTAAAAAATGTCTGAAATATAGATACATAAATAAGAAAAATAAACTGGCATGCTTACATACAATTTTTTTTCACGAAGAAGTTTTTTTAAGTTTTTACAAAACTTGCATCTTTGCACATGAGAGATCTTGTTTTGGCAACGACGATTTGTAGTCTCAATTGACGCAAGTAACTCGCAATTTTCATCAGATACTAATAATTTTGATTTTAATTCGGAAATAATGTTTGATAAATCTGCCACCTTTTTATTTAACTAAACTTGCAAGGTTCGGTTTTTCAGAGCACCTTCTTAAACTTTTCGCAAGCTACTTAAAAGATAGGCGACAATTCGTGGAGTATGGTGGTTATAAGTCTGATTGCTACTATACGTGGTCGGGAGTAAGCCAAGGCAGTAATTTGGGCCCTCTTCAGTTTATCATCATGATTAACGATTTAAGAGATGCCCTAAGGGTAGCGAAACATTTATTATATGCAGATGATTTTAAATTGTATTTATTCATTAGGAGTATTTTGGACTGCATCAGACTTCAAGCAGATATAGACAGAGTGCTAAGTTGGAGCAAGCAAAATTGCTTGGAATTTAATATTAAAAAGTGTGCAGCTATATCTTTTACCAGAGCGACATCTCCTGTTGTATATAATTACCGGATCGGCCAGGAGGATATACACAGGGTGTCGGACGTAAAAGACCTGGGTGTAAAACTGACCGCATCGTTAAATTTTAAGGACCATATTAGGGATGTATGTACTAAGGCCTATAGAAATTTGGGCTTTATATTGCGTACGGCGCGTGGTTTTAAAAATGTTTATGCCATAATGGTGCTTTATAATGCTCTAGTTAGAAGTCATCTGGAAACTTGTTCTCTGGTATGGTCGCCACACGAGGTTAAATATTGTAAGATGGTGGAAAAAATACAGAACAAGTTTGCTAGATTCCTGTATCTACGACTGTACGGGGCATATCCCTTCTATCCCCTGTCTTACCCGACGTTGTTCGTGCTCGGTATGGTAGGGTATACGCAGCTGCGGGTCAGGAGGGAACTGGCGCTGGTCTTGTTTGTGGTTCGGATTATGAGAGGTTTCCTGTACAACCCGGATTTACTAGCTCGGGTCAACCTGAACGTGCCAGACAAGTACGTGTGGCGGCGAAGACGACCTCCTCTGCTCGCAGAGCCCCGCGCCCGCACCAACCTCCTGCAGCAGGCGCCGCTGACGCGGGCACTGCGCTATATTAATATAGTTGCGTCGGAAATCGACGTTTTCTGCTGTGCTCAGAGTGAACTCACAAGGATCGCTATGTATAAAATAAGTTACTGTTCAGTTTAGTTAAGGTACAATCATTTTTTGAATATTATTTAGTGGTAAGCTTTTATTTGTATGTTTCTATCGCATTGGGTAAACCTGTAATGGTAGAAATATGGAAATAAATAAATAAATAAAAAAATGTATATTTTTAACTAGGGATTTGTGTTATTTATAAAATTACTTATATAAATAAAATAAGAAAGCGACTTCTTATTAAATGAGCATAATACCTACCTATATCCTATATTGAACAATCGGGTCGCATTTATAACCTCCTTTTTGTTTTTTTATGATATAAGGGGGCAAACGAGCAAACGGGTCACCTGATCAGCACCCGATCTAGCTATTTTGCCGCTCCGGGCTAAATAATAATTGCCACCCCAAAAACCGGCTAAGTGCGAGTTGGACTCGCGTACGAAGGCCACCAACGCCGCGCCGCTCTCAATTTGCCGCCCCTAATTTTTGCCGCCACGGGCAATTGCCCTAAACGCAAGCAAACAGTCACAAACAGTAACAAAGCAGTCACTAAATTATTTAGATATCTAAATTTAGTGAAATGGAATAAGCGCTTTAGAGGCCATCTACCTATCCTTAATCTGTGTTTGGAAACCATTTTTTTTTGTTCGGAAAGTTTCGTCCACCTGATATTAATCTGTGGTGCCATCGCAAGCGGCAAGGCCATCGGGCATCGCCAGTGTAGCTAACCTCTCAGTTTTAGCTGTAGATCTACAGTTTTTCGGAAATCCTCTCAGTTTTCAGTTTAGGCCTTGAAATCTACAGTTTTTATGAGCTCATTAATTTTTACATTAAAGTCCTAATTAGCGTACTAAATCAGAAGGATAGAGGCTTTTGATTGGTGCAATCAGAAGCTTTTTATATTATCTTCACCGTCTGTGATGCGCTTAAAGCAGCACAACATTCTGGCGACTGGCAACTCCTTTATTACGTCAAGCTTGTGACTGGTCATCGCTGGACGAATCGTGGAACTGGCGCATTTTCAGTAATTGGTGATTGGAGATCTCCAAATAATACTGAGATTATTGGTTACCGTGTTTTTAATAACTTTAGAGTTAGCCGCGGTCCGCGACTAATATTTTATTTAAAGTTAGTGAAAACAATATTAAATAAGATAAAAGAAAGATAATTAAAGTTTGTCGAGGTTGCAAGGACAACAACAAGGAATACAAGATGTCCGTTTGCTTCTTTGTGCCAGCGTAAGTTGATGCAATTACTAAAGCGGAGGGTTATTCTGTCTCACATACAAAGTATGTTTATTGTTTTATTTTAATTTTAAACGAGTTAGACCTTTATTGTTAAAGTGACTAAAAAAATTAAAAAATCAGCCAAGAGCGAGTTGGACTTGTACACAAAGGATTCCGTACCAATAAAGAGCAAAAAATCGTGTGTATTGTATGGGAGCCCCTTTATTATTTTGTTATTAACTTTTTATTTTATATTATTAGGAAAACAAACAAGTACTTATACTAAGAAATTACATACTAAACTTAAAATAAACAATAGTATACTCCACTAAGTTTTCACATATTACTAGGGAAAAAAACCAGTAGGTACTTACATATACTTAATAATTATAAATATACTTAATTGCTACAGTGCATTAAAGCTTTCTTAATTTCTTTTCAAAATACATTTTTACCTTTTGTAAATATGTATGTTGGTAAAGTGATCCAGGTTATATTATATTTTAACTAATCGAGGCGTGCATTCTCCAGCATTTGTACGACATGTAGACGTTGCAAATAGTAGGTAAGCGCGCCTCTCTAGTCTTATTACTGTCCTAGGGACAATATAGAAAATATTGCTAACCAATTCTGGACAATCAATTTTATTGTTTATTAACCCATGCATCATCATAGTTTGAAGCAACAAATGTCTTGACTTAAGACTTAGTAAATTATATTTGGCTAATGATTCATCATACAGTAATATAGTCCGATGATTTTTATAATGACATTTATATTGCAAGGTTCTAACAAACTTTCGCTGGATTGATTATTTATGTGTACTTAAATATAATAATTGAGTAGGTATGTTGTGAATATTTCAGGGGCTTACCTGTTGCATGGCAACAGGTAACAACATAAAAATGGCAAAATAATCGCTTTTGTTGTATGGGAGCCCCTCTTAAATATTGAATTAATTTTTAAGGGGGGCTTCCTATTATTTTATGTGTAGCAGCTCTAGGTGTAACTTTTTCAGCTGCTCTATGCATGTTGCACGGCTACTCCTTTATCGCAAATATATATAAGTTTTGTGACTTTTGATCTCTTTTCTTTATATAAATTATATAATGTATACAGGCAGGCGTATATTTATGCCTCTTAGAATTTTTACATAGTAAATGTACTTCAGAATAGAAACAACCGTAAGTCGTAACTACAAAAGATCTGTGACTTGAAAAGTAAATAAGCTGTTTCATACAAAACTGGTAATTGAGGCACCTCAGTGTTAACAGAAGATAATAATAATAATAATAAATCCTTTATTTGCACATAAACATACAAAATGAAGAACACAACACAAGAGACACAAAACAATGAAAATACAATAATAACAATAAATTTTACTATTTATAAAAAGGTGCAAATTGGCGGCCTTACCGCTGTGAGCGGTTTCTACCAGGCAACCATCAATATTTAAAAAGAATTGAAAAAAAAACTAGGCCTTTGCATCCATTGTGGATGATTTATACAGCATTTTCAGAGCAAAGTAACCACTCTTCAAATACTGTAGTGCCTGGGACAAGATTTTTAAATGCCTGTATGGTTGCCCAAGCGCATACGGCATTCTCGCAACATAGTCGGCCTAGTCCAGAGGAAAGAACTAGTCAATACGTCTGGGACCATGTGCGGGTTTCCTCACGATGTTTTCCTTCACCGTACGAGCGTCCGTATTATGTACTTGAGATCAGAAAATGTCTCATTGGTACACGCCTCCACCCGGGATCGAACCTGCACCCTCTGCGAGTGCGAATCAAAGGTCTACCCAATAGGCCACGGACGCTCTTAATTGAAAAAACAATAGTATAAAAACTGTTACTTACAATAATGTGAGATAAAATAAACTACATAAACTTTACATAGATATAATAAGGCAAAAATATGAAAAAATTACAGGAGATAAAAATTTAAAGTAAGGAGATAATATTTTCAAGTAGGGCTTTAGTTCAGAAATAAATTCATCGGTCAAAGTCTCAAATTAGGTTATATTATACAGTTACAAAGTATTTTGTTTTTGTCTGTCAAATGAGTATTCTAACAATTCAGACAAAACAGTACTATGTTGTACGACTAAGCGTTATGTCCATAATTAAACAAAAAAACAAAAAAATATACACAGCATGGACCTTTTTATTAAATATTATTATTAGTAAGGCCTTGTTAAAGTTAAATAAAATGTTATCTAAACAAACAATGCGTAGAGTGTAGACAACAAAAATATATTGGAGATTCAGATCAATAATAATATCTAATGCTACCAATTTCAATTTCCTCTACTATTTACACCACCGGCCACGCTATAAATAGTAACAACAACACATTGTCACAACTCACATATTGTGTATTACCATATAATATTACTTTAATACAAGGAATCCCAGTTTTTGTTTGAATCTAAAAATGAAATTGGTATTTGGTGCTGGAAAAAAAGCAGTAAAAGTGTTTCTTATAAACAACCATTTAATTCATTTACTTTTTTATATAACAGCTGTTTAATTATTAATTAATTTTCAGTTTGTGCAGTTTTGACAAGAGTTTACTATTCACTATCACTTATCAGTAATGTGTGTTTGTGTATGTGTGAGGCAGGGAGCAGAGCGCGGCCGACGACGCGGACGGCGACTGCGGCCCCGAGGACGCCATCCAGACCGAGAGCATCTACACCACGCTACAGAACTACTGGCAGAAGGTCAACGATGACCTCAAGAACGTCACGCCCGTGAGTACCCGCCGCCCACCCGCGCCCACGCGTAGTATATTATAATATTATAATCGAGTCGCGCGTCGACAGGACGACTTCAAAACGCAAGTGCTGCCGCTGGCGCGGATCAAGAAGATCATGAAGTTGGACGAGGAGGTGAAGATGATCTCGGCGGAGGCGCCGGTGCTGTTCGCCAAGGCCGCCGAGATCTTCATCCACGAGCTCACGCTGCGGGCCTGGGCGCACACCGAGGACAACAAGCGCCGCACGCTGCAGGTGAGCGCCGACACGGCATACGATACCCCGGATCGAGCTACTCGCTTCGATGCCGTGGTCGTTCGATACGGCTCTAGGTGTAACCGTCTCGAAGCTAGTGTAATGCTGCCTCCCCATATAGACGAACGCACTGCCAACGCGTTGGCGGTGCGCTTGCAACGGCGCTTGTGAGTAATCCACACATTGGAAGGTCATTCAGTATGCTTTGGATCGCGCCAATGTGCGGACGGATTCAAAATGGATGTTGAGTCGCTAACAGCTGCAGCTGTATATTTATTCACAGCTAATAATTACTTTATAAATATGGACAACAAAAAGTTTTTAAATAAAACGTAGTGATTATATTCTCTTTGGTTTTTAAAGGGTATTCTCGAAATAAATAAGTAAAAAAACCGGCCAAGTGCGAGTCGGACTCGCGCACCGAGGGTTCCGTACAAACCTGCAAGGTTTACAAAGTTCGTTCATTACGACAATCGAGTATGAGGAAATGGGTAGTAAGTTTAAAATTATTAAAAAAATATATATTATGTGATGTAACTAAAAATATATGGTTTTCGTAATTTTTCCTTTATCTATGCTATAAGACGTTGCTTCGTACCAAATTTCAAGATTCTGAGTTCACGGGAAGCACCCTGTAGGTTTTGATTCCCTTACAAGTGTCGAAAATTTGCGGCATAAACGGCTGTATCTTTTGATTGCGTTGGCTTAGAAGTTTGATTTTTTCACAGCTTCAAGGGACAGTAGACCTGAGTAATTGATATAAATTTCAGCTTCATACCTCCACGCGTTCCTGAGAAAAAGGGTCTTGACAGACGGACGGACAGACGGACAACAAAGTGATCCTATAAGGGTTCCGTTTTTTTCCTTTTGAGGTACGGAACCCTAAAAACGAGAAAACGTAACAGACAAAGAAATAAACTCACTTTTACATATTTTATAATATTAAAGTAATATAATTATTTTATTACTAATTATTTTTATGTTATATAATAATTAATTATTACCTTATAATAATTATAATTATCATGATTATTATTATATATTATTTATAAAATATTTAATTTATTTTGTTTTTAGTATATTTATTGTTTATAGCGACAACAGATATAAGTACACAATCTGTGAAAATTTCAGGAATCTAGCTATAGCGGTTATTGAAATACAGCCTGGAGACAGACAGATAGACAAACAGACAGACAGACGGACAGACAAAAAGGCAGACAGAAAGGCAGACAGACATTGAAGTCTTAGTGATAGGGTCCCGTTTTTACCCTTTGGGTACGGAACCCTAAAAAACATCGTGAGGAAAATAGCATGTCCAAGAACCTTATTTTTTTAGCACTTTTGATATGATTTTTTTGTTCCACAGACAGATTTACTCTGATAGTTAACTCAATGAATTTAAATGTTTACTCGATACTTATATTGTTCGCTATTTCGTCAAGTTAGATGTTTTAATAATAATAATAATAGAACGCAAGCCTTGCGACAAATTTCCTTTGATCATTCCGACACCGCGCGCGGCAAGCTTGCAAACGCGTTGGCCAACGTCTAAATATCTACAGCGAACGCGCCTTCTATACATTGGGCCAACCAACGCGTTGGCCAACGCGTTCGCCTATTTGTAGTGCCGACATAAGGAGTGTGCGGTGTTGTGTTGCAGCGCAACGACATCGCGATGGCGATCTCGAAGTCGGACCAGTTCGACTTCCTCATAGACATCGTGCCGCGCCACGAGGTGAAGCCGGCCAAGCACGAGCTGCCGCGACCCCCGACCGCCGGCGCCGCCACCACACCCGCCACACCCGCCACACCCGCCGCCGACCAGGTACCATACTCGACACAACATTCTAAACCAATATGAACTTAGCAGTACATTAAGATATTAGCGGGGTACCTACAAATTCGCACCAGAAAAATAATTTTACGTGCTAGGGTTCGAAGGATTTGTTGACTCTTTTGAAGACTCATCAGTCATCAGTCATCACTCATCACTAACACGTCTTGGCCTAAAGTCTAAACAGTAAACACTAAGCACTAACACTAGGTCATAGCCAAGTCTCTGGTATCACTCTCGAATCTTGATCACGAGTTTTCACTTCCAAGTCGCCAAGGCCGAGGCGAGTCCCAGACTGTTCCAGAAAGTTCCTTTCTAAAACGTACCCGAATGTTTCTGGAAGTCTAACGCCATCTGGTATCGGTTTCATGTTGTCTTTGTTTCCCGAGTGGTTCACTGGTTGACGCTAGCTGGCACTGTGTGTCAATAAGGTTTAAGGGCCAACGCTAAAACTCGCGCGGGCGCACGCTCGCGTGTGTATACCTAAATGAAAAATAGTATGGGCAGCGTCGTCGCCCGCACCCGCGCTCCGTCGCATGCGCCTGCGCTGCCCATACTACATATTTAATCATTTATACACACGCGAGCGTGCGCCCGCGCGAGTTTATAACGTTGGGCCTAATAATTCAAGACGTGAGTGGACGAATAAGGTAAGTAACATGAAAAAACTTCCCGTTTTAAATGGAGGGTTTAGGGCCGGAAAAATTATTTGAAATAGAAAAACTAGTGATTATATAGATAGCCAGATACATTAGCTAGGTTATGAAGTAGATAAGTTACAAGTTTTATTAAAATAATTAGGGAAAATATTTGTTATTGTCCGAATGTTACGAAATGTTACTTGTTCGATTCTTCCACTCACGTCTTCAATTACGAGTGGGATCCGCAATCAGCGCCTAGTAATGTTCGCCCCGCTACTTGCAACCCCCTTGCGGGAGAACATTGCTAGCTGGTTTCGAATATCTACCTACGAGTTCCAGTGCTATTTAGTACGCGTTAAACCCAACTTCACGCGGGTAAATCCGCAAAAAAGTTGAATGTTGTATTACTTAATTGATTAATGAAAACGATAATTGTGACGTGTGTGTGTGAGTGCAGGTGGCGCCGCCGGCCGCCAGCGCGCCGCAGCCGCACTACATCGTGCAGCCGCAGATGGTGCAGGTACGCCGTACGATACGACCGCTGCTATGTGTTAGCCCCCGAGACCGGAGGTGCCTACCTGTTTTCGAGACGTAGCCTAAAATGATGTGGCAATCGATTTTCAGGGCGGAGGCGGAGGAGGCGGCGGCGGCGGGGGCGGGGCGGCGCACCCGGTGGCGCTGGTGCAGCAACTGGTGGGAGGGGAGGGCGGGCAGCTGCAGCTGACGCAGGCGCAGCTCAACATGATCCGCCTGCAGGTGCAGAACAACCCCGGCCAGCCCGTGATCATTCAGGCGCAGCCGCACTCGCCGCAAATCATACAGGTGCCCCTTTATTTTCGACAAAGAAATAAATAAAGCAACTGCTCGTCGTCTTAGGTTATGGCTGGTTTACACGTATTAAGTAGATAAGTAGTCAACTAAATTTTAAGTTATGACTTTATACTTAACTAATGCCCGTTTTAACCAACATCACCTAAAATGTTGGTGTCCCTTAAGCCAATATAAGGGGCACTACACTAATGTCAGTTTAGTTTTCACCGACGTTTAAGTGACACTGACACATAAACCATAATAATTTAGGGGGTGGATACAACCCCGTAACTCTTAGGTGACGTATATTTTGAACAAAACAACCTATTATGCAATTCATCCGTCAAACCATTAGGTGACGTTTATAATTTACAATCAATTGACGACCCCGTTGTGACCCCGTACACTTAGGTGACGTATGTGGCAACGACGACGAGGTTAGGTGACGGTTGCCTTGACAATGAATCTGTTATAGAATGGCCGTCTGATATTTTACTTGTAAAATAGCGAATTCCCTACATATTTGTCACAAACCTGCCTCTTTAATCACTCTATCTATTAAAGAAAACCACAATTAAAGGGAACAAAGGGACATGAGGACAGACAGAAAAAGCGACTTTGTTTTATACTATGTAGTGATATTATTACGTCACCTAAAGTATAGTTTTCACAGAGCCAGTACTGCTGCCAATAAGACTGGCAGCCAGTATTGGCTTGGTATATGCCGCGTGTGAACAGTTTTTCAAGCCAGGCCAAACTGTTCACACACGGCATATACCAAGCCTATACTGGCTGCCAGTTTATTGGCAGCCAGTACTGGCTCTGTGAAAACTATACTTTACCCCTCAACACCCGCGCCAGTGTTGCGGATAAGTGTAGACGCATCTGGCCAATCAGGCAATCACTGGCGAACGTTTGTACGGTGTATATTTGTTTGGAGTTTCTGCGACAAAATGCCGAGAAAATTAAACGAAGAGGATACTTTAAAATTTATACCACTTTATAGAGAGCAAGAATGCTTGTGGAATAAGCATTGTGATGCATTAAAAAATAAAGAAATGCGCGCTTCGGCATTCGATCAATTCGTGTAGGATCAACGAAAAAGGATCTTCTAATCTTAGTTGCAACAATAACAAGGCAGAAGCTCTAGTTATAAGTCTATTATATCTTAACCATTTTTTTTATCCAAAGTAGTTTCGTTTTCTTTTTTCTAATATTGCAATTAACTCTTCTCATAATAGTGCAGAGATTTTGCTAAAACATTTCTTTTCCAACAAATTAATTGCAAATTTGTGGACACCCGAAGAAAAATCTGTAAATGCGATGGCCTCATCTAAACAACGGGGGCCAGGTCAATGCTGGCTTCTGCAATACTGGCGCCAAGAATATTGGCCCTGTGTAAACTATAAGTACTTGAGTTATGGGGTTGTCAATTCATCAAGAACAAAACTTGCGTTAGGGGGACACCTGAATTTTAGGTGATGTTTGTGAAAAGGGGGAATAAACTAACAGAACTGAGCTAACCTTGCAGGTAAGCTCAGTTCTGCAGCATATGCAGTCAGAAAAATTTGGGAAATTTCTGATGAAGACACGGCAAGACTAGTTTATTTTAGTTATTTTCACAGTAGAATGTCTTACGGTATCATTTTATGGGGAAACGCTGCCGACATCAATACAATTTTTGTGCTGCAGAAGCGAGCTATACGCTCAATTTATAAAATGTCAGCTTTTGAATCTCTGAGAGAAAAGTTTAAAGAAATTGGTATTCTAACTGTTGCTTCTCAATACATTTTGGATAATGTGTTGTATGTTAGAAAGAATCTAACTAAATTTAAAACTAAAGGTGATAGTCACGGTAGAAACACTAGAAATAGGCACAAGCTGGAAATGCCAGTGATCAGACTTAGCAAAATAAGTAAATTATGAGGTGGTCCACACACGATAGGTACTCTCGAACACTGGGTGCGGGGCTCATACAAATAAACAGAGAAACTTCTCAGAAATCAGTGGGTTTATTGTGGATAACAAATACGAGCGCGCGAAAAACAATATGGCCTTTTCGGGAGGCGGCATCGAACTCCCGAGCATCGCGCGGGAACACTCTGGCGCGTTTGAGCGAAAGAGACAGCACTACTCGCGGTAACGAGCGGGAGGGAGACCGCGGGTCACCCGGTGTTGCAATACCGACGGTCGGGTTACCATATGCTCCCCCTCTAGTCCAGGGGAACGTCCTCGCTCCTGGACTAGGACTCTATCTCTGGTCGCAGGGCGTCCTCGCTTTCTTTTGGGAATGATGGGACTAGGAAGCGAGTGGCTGTCCTGGCTTTTATAAATAGAAAGATCCTGGTTGTGGTATTTACCAATGATTTCATCGGGTTGGTTTACGTGAGACAATATGTAGGTTGTTGGGCTTACCTTTTTCACAATTTGGTACGGTCCATCACGCTTCGGGGCAAACTTTGCGGTCACATTCTTTGAGACGCTGCTGAGTACATGAGACTTAAGAAGTACCAAATCACCTACCTGAAAGGAATCTGCAGGTCGGCGAAATTGATCAGCGTAATCCTTGGTCTTGTCTTGCTGTAATTCAACACGCTCGCGGATCGCTGAGAGGGAATTAATAAAATTTCTAAGGTAAGGAGTAATTTGTGGGATGAAATTTTCCTTGTCCAGGATAGCGCGAAGATCATGAGTGACTTCTGTGGGAGATCTCATTTCTCTGGCAAAGGTTAAGTAAGCCGGTGATTTACCTGTTGTCCGGCATCTGGAGCTATTTAGGGCAAAACGGATCAGCGCCAGCTTCTTTGGCCAGGATGTGTGGTCTTCTTGTACCAGGTATGCTAACATGGCTTTTAGGTCTCTATTTTTGCGTTCTGCGGGGTTCGACTGAGGATGGTAAAGAGGCACGAAATTTTGCTTCACTCCAAGGACGGACATGCATTGTTGCATGACTGCAGAAACGAATTGTACCCCGTTATCAGATATTATTCGACGAGGTAGACCAAATCGTAAAAAGTATTCTTCGACTAAAACCTGAGCGCAGGCTTCGGATGTGGCTTCTCGGAGAGCGAATAATTCTACCCACCGTGTGGCGGTATCTTCAATTAGAAGCACCCAGCGCTCCCCCTGGTCTCCTTCTGGCAGTGGGCCGAAGAGATCAATAGCTATCACTTCGTTGCGTTGATTCAACACAGGTGTTTGTAGTAGGCCTGGTGGTTTTGCGTTACTTGCTTTATAGCGTTGGCAGTGGATGCATGCGCGGACATAATCAGAGATTATACGACGCATCCCAGTAAAATAAAATAAATTAGCTACCTTTTGATAGGTCCTGTCGATGCCAGAATGACCGGCTGTCGCAGAATCGTGTAATTCTTCCAAAATATTCTTAACTTGGTCCGTGGGAATGACTAGTTGCGGTGATTCGCTGTCAGAGTCCGGGTTTAAGCGATACAAGACGCCTTGGTCCATGAGAAAGCCTCGTTCTACCCACCTTTGTGCTGCAACGTCATCGTTTCCTTCAAGCTCCTTAATTATCTTTTCTACTTCAGGGTCGGACATCTGTTCTTCACGAAGCTGACTAGGCGATTTAGAGGGTATATCGCAAATAACGGAACAAATACCACAGTCTTCGCGAGTATTTTCAACGCAAGCAGGTCTACTTAGTGTGTCGGCCACTACGTTGGCCTTCCCTGGAGTGTACTGAAATCGGATGTCGAAAGCTTGAAGTTTTAGAGCCCAGCGGACAAGTCTACCGGTTGGCGATTTAAGTGAAAGGAGCCACCGAAGTGGTTGATGATCACTGCCTACTATGACTGGGTGACCGTCTAGGTAAGGACGAAAACGCTCTACCCCCCACACTACGGCGAGCGCTTCTCGTTCCGTTGTCGAATAGTTACGTTCCGCTGCGTTAAGGAGACGGCTAGCGTATTCTATCGGCCTTTCCTGATTACCATCGCCCTGCATTAAAACCGCGCCTAAGGCGTAATTACTTGCATCTGTACGCAGAATGAAAGGGCTATTAAAGTCAGGTTGAATCAGTATAGGTGCAGATGTGAGTAACCGCTTTAATTCACTAAAAGCTTGAGACTGTTCCATGCCCCAGGACCAAATCTGATTTTTCCTAGTCAAGCGTGTTAAAGGCTCCGATACTTTTGAGAAATTTGGGATGAACTTCCTGTACCACGAACAAGTTTGCAAGAACGTGCGGAGGTGTTTTAAATTAGCAGGCTCCTTCATATCTAAAATTGCGCTCACCTTTTGCGGATCGGTGGAGATTCCGTCTTGGGTAATGATGTGCCCAAGGTATCTAACGCTCTCTCTAGCAAATGCACACTTATCACGGTTCACATGAAGGTTAAATTCTTCCAAACGTTTCAGTACCAAATCCAGGTCTCTCAGGTGCTGCTGGAAACCCTCAGAAATCACGCAAATATCATCAAGATAGGTTAAAATGGTGACGTCTTTCAGCGCTGCACAGGAACGGAGTTTGTCTATCAAACGCTGGAAGGTCGCTGGCGCGTTTTTCAGGCCAAACGGCATCTTCTTGAAACGGTAGGTGCCGAGCGGAGATATGAATGCTGTTTTATCCTTATCAGATTTCCTAACTAATACTTGCCAGTAGGAAGAACGAAGGTCTAGAGTGCTCATGTAGCAGTTTCTCTTGGTTGACTGCAAGAGCTCATCGATGCGAGGCATCGGATAGTTATCGGTCTTGGTGACTGCGTTGAGGCGTCTATAATCCACGCAGAACCGGATGGAACCATCGGACTTCGGCACCATTAATGCCGGGGAACACCAGGCCGATTCGCACTCTTCTATGACGTCATCGTCTAACATTTTCTTTATTTCTTGCTTCATCAACTCTTTTTTAGCTGGAGTCAGCCGGTAAGGCGGCACTGCTATAGGTGGGTGGTTACCTGTATCGATGCAGTGTTCACTGAACGGTGTTGGACCTCCCCCTGCTTCGAAGACGCGTGCGTGCTTGGAAAGGACGTCGCTGAGATCTTGTCGCTCAGCCGTTGTAAGGCGGGTACCTTCATCATCCCTCAGAACAACCGTGGAAGCACAAGAAATGATACTACGACGTACGGTAGATTCAAAAAATAATTTATACTTTACCGTATTGTTCTCACTGAAGTGCCATACCTTTTTGTTGAAGTCAATCACCACTCCAGCGGCAGTTATGAAATCGATACCTAGTAAGGTTTCGTTGTTTGTCGAATCCGGGAAAATGAAAAATGGAATTGTGATAGATATCGTCTCCAACTGTACCTGTAGAGTGGTAGTTAAAATATCCATCGCACGTACCACACCATCAGCCAATTTAACTCTTCTAGAGGAAGAGTGGAGGGGATAATTTTGTCGTCGGAGGAGAGCATATAGCGTATGACCCGCAACACAATGCTTAGCCGCTGTATCAATTAACGCGGTACCCTTAAAACCCAAAATATCAATATTGAAAATTGGTCGCGCGTTACGGCCAGAGGATCCCGTGGAGTCGTTTACATCTCCGGTACAGCATACAAAATTATCATTAACACAATTAAATAAAATATCATTATCCAAAATTTTTGGGTTATGCCCTTTTACACCTAAGGTATCAAAATTGTCCGAAACAGTCAAATTATCCTTAATAGAAGTTATACGAACATCATCAAAATTCTTTGAATTATTTGGGTTGTACCCTTTTTCACATGTGGTAACAAAATTATCGAAAACAGTTAAATTATTATCAATTGAAGTTATAAAAACATCATTAGAATTATTTGAAATTTCTGGGTTACACCCTTTTTCATATGTTGTAACAAAATTATCGAAAACAGTTAAATTATTATCAATTGAAGTTATAAAAACATCATTAGAATTATTTGAAAATTCTGGGTTACACCCTTTTTCATCGGAGGTATCAATATTTTCAAAAAAATTTAAATCATACAAATCATGAGAATTATTTGAAATTTTTGGTTTACACTCTTTTTCATCTGAGGTATCAATGTTTTCCAAAATATTTAAATTATGATTCGACATATCCACATCATAAAAAATATTCGAAAATTTTCGGATACACCCCTGTTCGCTATGAACGACGGAATTATTCGAAGCATAATTTAAATCATCATCATTTTGCAAATAATAATCATTAATATCATTATTACTAAATTTATCATTATCATTTTCGCTAGAATCTAACGAATAAAACATGCCACTTTCACTTTGTGTATCACTGGCTTTAAGTTGATTGTTTATATTGTTAGAGTTAGTAAAAGTTTGCTCACCGGTTAATCCTTGTAACTTACGACATTGTGCTTTCTCGTGTCCGAATCTACGACAGTAATTACACTGTAGGCGAGTTTTCTTTCCCGTATTCACGTTGCTGGACGAAGCCTGTGTCGAAGTCGGAAGTACGGTGGGCGGAGCATTCGCGAAGAATGTGGAGGGCGCAACTTGCGTCGCCGGGCCGCGAGGGTACGCTGCAGCTGTGCTAGTACTGCTAGGACGTACTATAAAACGGGAAACGGGGCGCATGACGCCTGTACCGGACGAAGCGGGCGGGTTGCGCGGGAGCATTGCCCTCGTTCGCGCCCCCGAACTTACTTGTTCAAATGTATCTTCGATATGTCTAGCTCTGTGTAAAAGTACATCGTATGATGTAATTTCATCTCGCCGTAATCGCTCACGAACACGATGACTCAGCAAACTGTAGAGCATATCCAATTGTACTTTTTCAGTAAGGTCGCCTGCTGGAAGCCGAGCGAACAGGGCCCTCGCCCTGGCAACGAACAACTCAGTCTTTTCGTGACCTTGATGCATACTGAATAAGTCTTGATATATTCTGTGTGGCGGGCGAATATCGCCAAACGCACCTCGGAGTGACGCGATCGCTTCGCGCCATGAAGTGATCGTGGACTTGATTCCTTGCCACCAGACGGCAGCGTTTTCTGTTAGTAACATCGTTAATCCACGTAATGCATTGTACTCTCCTACCTGTGTACATTCTTTATAAGCTTCGACCGCGTCGAGGAAGCTGTCCAGCGATTCTCCGGCAGCACCGCTGAATCTCGCCGTGCAGTTTGCGAAGTTACCGTTCAGGGGGGCGGCGGGGGCGGCTGGCGTGGATGCTGCTGCCGGAGTCACCGACTCCCGACGGGTCTCGTGATCCAATATGCGGTCGAGCAATCGTTCGAACGCCGTTGTCTGAGCCTGTTGTAGCGTTGCAACTATATTGAGAACGCTGTCGCTCGTAAACGTTTCTTGTGCGTGGTGGTGGCCGTCGTCACTTTGACGAGCGGGAGACGCCGTCGTCGGGGATGCCGTGGGGGCGGGTAGGAATGCCGCTGCATCATCACCCCGTCGTTGATGGGCATCCTCGGGTCTTGTGGCACTGGCCGATCTACCGCGGGTTAACACCATGTTCACTAAACGCACTATATACCACTTTCACGATACCTTTTGGCCGCCAGATTCAACGTAGGTACTTTTACAGTCATACACTTTGGCCGGCCAGGGTACGTATTATAAACACGTTGGGGCGCCAGATATGAGGTGGTCCACACACGATAGGTACTCTCGAACACTGGGTGCGGGGCTCATACAAATAAACAGAGAAACTTCTCAGAAATCAGTGGGTTTATTGTGGATAACAAATACGAGCGCGCGAAAAACAATATGGCCTTTTCGGGAGGCGGCATCGAACTCCCGAGCATCGCGCGGGAACACTCTGGCGCGTTTGAGCGAAAGAGACAGCACTACTCGCGGTAACGAGCGGGAGGGAGACCGCGGGTCACCCGGTGTTGCAATACCGACGGTCGGGTTACCATAAAATCTTTTAAAGGTCAATGTATACGCCTTTACAATAAAATCCCGAAAAACGTTCAAAATCTATCAATTAATAAATTTAAAAAAGTAATTAAAGAACGTTTGTGTGCCAAAGCCTACTATACGGTCAAGGATTTCCTAAGCGATGGCACATCTTGGGAGTAGGATGGCTGCTTGCTGCTGCTTCTACATTTATTATATGTGACTTACAATTCATGTTGACTTTCTATAATGTATTAGATTAAGTTATTTACATTGTAAATTTTATTTTTTTTAAAGACTTATTTTCCACTTTTTTAGTAAAAAGTGGCCCCGTGCGAGTTTCTTACGCCGGTTCTTCTCGCCGGGTTAGTTCCCGAACCGGTGGTAGGCAACATGTAGCTCAACGTTCTGAAAACATTTGATTCAAATTTATTCAGAAATAAAACGATTTTTATTTTATTTTATTTATAGGTCTACCAGAATCTGATGACAAAAAGTGAGAAAATAAATTGACTCTAGTCTCTAGCAATACCGGGGTAATTGAAATAAAACATTTTGTTCCTTTTCTTATAGCAGCTAATCTGTGTATTAAACATGCAAATATAAAAATTTATCCAATGATTTAGGATATTTTTTGAAAATCTGCTGTCAAAAATTGCCATCAGATTCTGGTAGACCTATAAATTTCAACTTGCTATAGTCTGTCAAGAAAATGAAGAAATCCCTTTTCAAATTAATCTAAGAAAAAAGGGATGACACTGCGATGTTGCCACTTTTTAATTTCTTCACTTTTTTGACAGACTATACTTGCTACTAAATTTTGTCAACCTAATACGTGTAAACCATCCATTAGGTTCATCGATCGGCGCACGATCCAGTACTTATAACATGATGTCACAAATAACAAAGCACAAAAACATGCCTTCATTTATTTTTAATGAGTTCAATTTTTTAACAAATCCAAACTTGTCGAGGTATCCTTTAGTTTCATGTTATTTATATTCTGACTGACGGTACATGTTTGTACATTTTTTACGCTTACGATGTTCGAATATCAATTTTAGGAAGTATATAGTGGGGTGTTGCAGGTGTCGTCGCAGGCGCCGCACCAGCCGCAGCAGATCTTCCTGGCGCAGGTGGCGGCACAGGACGAGACCTAGTGCCGCCCACTCCGCCCCCTCCCTCCGCCTGGCCCTACTATTATAATACGTTAATGTTACTAACTACTTTGTTGTATTTATTTATTACATACAGTATACACACACTGAGAGACCCAATTCAGTCTAAACTTTAATATTTAATACTAGATGAGCAGGTGAACTTCGTATCACTCCCCTCCTAAATCTTAATATATACCTTCCCTGGACTTCCATGGATATTAATTAAAGACTAAAATTATCCAAACCGCTTCAGGCGTTCTCGAGTTTCATCAAGATTAACAAAATTGAAATTCCTTTCTATTTCTATAGAAGACAATAATTAAAGGGAACAAATATAATGACCACCAAAAAATGCTCTGATACCCTAAAATTGTTTACCAAAAAAAGTTACTTAACACCAAAAAAAGAAAGTCTGAAATTGCAATACTACTAAAAAGCTATTTTTGTCACGACTACACCTTAAACTGTAATCAAACGCCAAATATAGTAAATGATCACCAAATCCTTGCGAGCAAATCAATGCGATATTTTTGTCCAAATAAATCACTACGATTGACAAAAAATGTACTTAAGCATATTATAATTATAGTTCTTGCAATCTACGAGTGCGCGTCGCCTTTATTTGTAGTTGGAAATGTGAATAGACATTTTCGTTAGTGTGCGTACTCGACGGAGCAGTCAGTAGCGAGCGAGCCATGTACGCGTGTATAGATATAGTCACTCACACAACTAAGGGCGCCGCGCACTCGTAGATTGCAAGAACTATAACAAGGAAGTTATAACTAGTTATAAATATAAGAAGAATATTATAACTCCATATTATTGTTATATTCAGCAGTTTGGACCTGAAGAGATAGCAGACGGACACATAGTGGGTAGTCATTCAAATTTAAAATATTAGCATAGATGATGAGAGTTTTACATACTATGTAATAAGAAATATTATAAATGCGAAAGTGTGTCTGTCTGTCTGTAACCTCGTTACGCCCAAACCACTGAACCGATTTTGCTGGGTATGAAGATACTTATACTGAGTCCCGTTATCATTATATTATTATTACGAGGGCTGCTATTTATGTATCCGGAATTAAAAAAAGAAACAAACATATCATTTAATATGGTTTTATTGCTTTTCAAAATATTCGCCGCGATGATCGACACACTTTTGCATACGCTGGAACCAATTTTCATAGCACTTTTTCCATTCTGATTGAGGTATCTCCAAAACGTGCATTTTGAACGCATCAACAGCCTCTTCGCGGCTCGAAAAACTTTGACCCCGTAATTTGTTCTTCGCGTATGGATATAAAAAGAAATCGTTAGGTGCCAAATCAGGGCTGTACGGCGGATGACCAGTCAATTCGATCTTTTGACCCTCCAAAAACTGAGTTGTTTCAGCTGAGGTGTGACAGCTAGCATTGTCGTGATGTAATATGATTCTGCGTTGTCGGTTGTCCTTTCTTATTTCTTCAAAGACTTCTTCTGGTAAACAAATGGTCGTATACCATTCAGAATTAACCGTTTTACAATTCTCTAATGGCACTGTAGCCACATGTCCATTAATTCCAAAAAAACAGGCGACCATTTGCTTCAAAGTACTTTTTGCACGAGTAACTTTTGTTGGTTTCGGCTCATCTTGGAACACCCACACCGTTGACTGTTGTTTAGTTTCGGGGTCATATGCATAGATCCAAGATTCATCACCTGTGTAGATATTATAAACGGCTTTTGACGTACCACGGTTGTATTTTTTTATCATTTTTTTGCACCAATCGACACGAGCCCGTTTTTGATCGATTGTCAAGTTGTGCGGAATCCAACGCGAACATATTTTTTTACAGCCAAATGTTCGTGTAATATCTTATGTATGCTCGTCATACTTATGCCTAAGGACGCCTCTATCTCGCGATATGTAACATGACGATCACGCATTATTAGTTCCCGCACAGCATCTATATTTTGTGGGACAACTGCTGTTTTTGGGCGACCTTCTTTATTTTCATCCGTGAGCATAGACCGCCCACGATTAAACTCACTGTACCAGTGATAAACAGTAGTTTTTGATGGTGCTTCATCTCCAAAAGTTGCGGTGAGTTGAATAAAGCACTGTTGTTGATTTAGCCCATGCCGAAAATCGTAGTACCTAAATCATTGCACGAAAATGTTCACGCGTTAAATCCAGGGCAAATGAAGACACGCATTTTTCCTACGAATAATAAAACCAGGAAACGTAACTCCCATACTAATACAGTTTTAAATTTGGTTCCATTCGAACTGTCATGTAACGTCAGCCTTTATACCGCTCAAGGTCACCAAATGTATGAAAAGTGAACCTAAGGTACACTTTTTTGACAAGTATTTTGGAGCATGTTTTTTGACGGAGTTACTCTTCCTTAGTTTTTTTATTATTCGTAGCATTTTTCAAAATGACGCCACAATGGAAAAATAATTGACAGTCACATGAAACAAAATGTATTCTTCAACCAAAGAGTTCTATTTTCAAATGTTGTAATTACTTTTTAAATATTGTTCTTGTAAGTGGCCAGTTCCGGATACATAAATAGCAGCTCTCGTATTTATTTACGATAGTCAAATAACGAGATGTAATTCTTTTGTTTCTATTTGGTTTTTATTATTTATCATTCTCTGGTTAGCAATTATTTTTTTTGATTCATTATATTATAATTTTACATTAAAATTCTAGTATGATGTTGGTGATCATTTACTAATTTTGGTGATCGGTTACTATTTTTGGTTTTAAGATGTTAAATCTTTGGTGATCATTTTACATTAAAATGCTCGTATAATGTTGGTGATCATTTACTAATTTTGGTGATAATTTATTATTTTTGGTTTTAAGATGTTAAATCTTTGGTTATCATTTTACATTAAAATGGTGGTCTGTATTTTGGTGATCGTTTACTATTTTTGTCTGTGAAATGTTACTATTTCTGGTGATCAGTTACGTCATAATTAAATACAATTATTATTCTAAGTTACACTGACAACCACACAACACTCGCACTATTATGAGTTATGTTTATGACTTACAGGTTACGGCGGGCCGGCCGCAGGTTAATGTTTCAAAATATACAAACGGACATGACACTCGTGGCCCCGTGGGGTTGCGGTTGTACTAATATTGTGTATTCTGTGGTTAGGGGCAACAATGAGCAATAGTTCACATCATTGATGTTTTTTTTTATTTTTAATAGAAGGCAGGTCGCTATAGCCCTGGCGTCACTGCGACCCATGACTACTACTACTATTGTGACTCCTTCGCACTAGAGAATCATCCCCAACCCAATAATGCTCATAAATTGAACGATATGGTTGGGGTTGATCATTGATGTTATTATAATTATTGTTTCAAGTTTCAACTTCTTTTTATTGAACGAAACGAAAATTTAAATTTGAACTCTGTTTAATGTTTTTCTATTTTATTTCCGTTGTATTTTTATTGGCCAAGTAACATATATTATGACAGTTTATTGACAGTATTATAGCCGCAATAATTCTTTGTTGCAGCATGTCGCCTCCGATGCGATGGAAAATATGGTTTAACTTGGCTTTTACTTAAAAAAAAACTTGTAGATAGTAAAATAAGCTTTTCAATAAAAATAAATTTTTACTTATAAACATATTGTTTAAACATAACTTCCCATTCATAAAAATAGTTACACAATAGAGACGCTACACGATGTGTCATGTTGTCCTTTATCTCGTCTATCGAGGGCACTCTCCACCGTGTGACGTGTCAGACGTGTCAGACAAAACATCGTGGAAGCCTTCCCGTTGTGTAAATATTTTTAGCAGGACGGGGAACACAAAATCAATATACCGGTGCTTCTTTTTTTAAACACAAAATACAATCTTATTTTATAAATTATAAAGTAATCACCGAGGTTAAAGGTAAATGGAATTTCAACAATAATTTAAATCGGCGACAATCACCCGCTGCATTATTGAATGGCGATAATGTAATAGTGCACGATGTACTCGGGTCCCGGGCTAGCGCGTGTCGGGCTGGCGCGCGCGGTGCGGTGCGGCGCGCAGGTCGTCGCGCAGCAGCGCCAGTAAGTCGCGCTTCTGTCGGCAGTCGTGGCGCAGCACGTCGCGCGCCGCCGCCCGCACTCCGCGCTCCCACGCCGCCGTCGCCTCGCCGCACCTGCACACCGCACACCTCTACACTAGTCATTCTTCAGGAAATAGTACATTACTATTTTTCTATATGTATTTTTTCTCCTCGACGGAGGCGGAAAACGGCAACATCGGTAAGCGCAGTCGTCTGCGCTGCGTCTAAGGCTCAATGTTCTTTGTAATTTCATGTACCTAATCTTTTTTTCTGTTGCGTAAGTTAGAAAATCGTCTTTATTATGTCAGAACACCCAGAAAACCAGTCCAAAATCATAATAATGTGGTCAAATCAACCCAATATTAAGCCCATGCGATCTAGGGCTGAGGGCCTAGACAAGCGGCAAGCGGTCATCGTAAACGCTAACGCCACAAAATGTATGGGATTTGACATTAGTATTCGCTAGCGAAGCGATGACTTATGTCAAATCGCATACATTTTGTGGCGTTAGCGTTTACGATAATCGCTTGCCACTTGTCTACTAGGGCAGGAGAGCAACCAGTCTCTAGAAACCGACCAAACCGTGCAGACGCGTTTTCATGAAGATGGTCCATATGATATCAACATATTTTTCTCACCTCCGGGCGGAAAACGTCAACTTTCTTCCTGCTTACCGATGTTGCCGTTCTCCGCCTCCGTCGATGAGAAAAATAGTACCTATACGCACCATGGGCAGTATTATAGTGCTCCAAGGCTTTAAATGAATGTGTCAATGGGCGCTGCTGGTAAAGGAGAACTGTCAAAAATGACGTTTTTGTATGATAGCAGCGTTAGTTCCTTTTCTCGCCACGTTCATTTAAATTTTAAAGCCTTATCGAGCTGTAAATAAGAAAGCCTCGGATTACGTGTGATCTGAGATATTACTTATTTTCCTGGCCTAGGTGCGTAATGTACTATAATATGTTTTCCAGCATCCCGATCTGGAAAATCCGGAACGCTGCTTTTTCATGAGTTTGGTGGTTTGACCATGGTATCACTGAGAAATTGTCTCGGATCCTGGTGCTGATGAAAATGTAAAAGATTTTTTCTCGTTACTTACATAATTCCGACTATAATTAATTTCAGATTCCCATACAAGGCTGAACTAATCCTACTGGGCTAAATACATGTACATTAATGAAATTTTTATAAAACGAAGTAAAGATTTGTAAGACTAAAATCAGCCCAATCCGTTCAGCCGTTGTCGAGTTTTAGCGCGACTAACACATTTGAAAATCCATTTAATATATTATATCTAAGACTAGCTGTCCCGGCAAACTTCATATCACAGGTCACTTGAAAACCTTCCCTGGACTTGTACGAATATTTTAAGACTAAAATCAGCTCAATCCGTTCAGCCGTTTTCGAGTTTTAGCGCGACTAAAATTTGATAATCCATTTTTATATATAAGAAAAAATAATTGATTTTTCAATTGCAAAATATATATATACATATATATATATATATATATATATATATATATATATATATATATATATATATAACCGATAGTAACGAAATTTTGTACACAGATAATAATCTACAGCCTGAGAAAGGACATAGGCTACTTTTAAACGTCATACTGTCCTACGACCTAAGGATTTTGTATTTTCTGAAATGTCTAAAAATCTATCAGGAATTTTTGTAGGCTGTAAATTAAAACTTTTCCGGATTTTCTTGTCTCTAAGAAAAAATAATTGATTTTTCAATTGCCATAGATCTATATAATATATATATATATATATGTATATATATATATATATATATATATATATATATATATATATATATATATATATATATATATATATATATTATATAGATCTATGGCAATTGAAAAATCAATTATTATATATATATATATATATATATATATATATATTATATAGATCTATGGCAATTGAAAAATCAATTATTTTTTCTTAGAGACAAGAAAATCCGGAAAAGTTTTAATTTACAGCCTACAAAAATTCCTGATAGATTTTTAGACATTTCAGAAAATACAAAATCCTTAGGTCGTAGGACAGTATGACGTTTAAAAGTAGCCTATGTCCTTTCTCAGGCTTTAGATTATTATCTGTGTACAAAATTTCGTTACTATCGGTTCAGTAGTTTTAGCGTGAAAGCGAGACAGACAGACAGAGATACTTTCGCATTTATAATATTAGTACTTATAGAAGTATAGAATATAGTATAGATTATTACAATAAAATTTCGTACGATGGACCGTTTTCGAAAATTAGGCAAAAAACCAAAAAAATGGGTCCTTTCCCCTCCTCCGGCTCACTTCGGAGGGATCAGGACTTTTAGTATGTAATATCTCCTAATTACTATAGTCCAAACAAAGTTCCGTAGTCAACATTTCTGCTTTCGACTTTTCCAACCACACCCCCCTTTTGAGCATTAATTTACTAGGCTAGTAGTGTAACGGTCGCACCGCGGTGAGTGGTGAGTGGTGAGCTGACCGACCTGCGCTCGAGGTCCGTGAACTTGGCGTCGATGAGAGTGACGACGTCGACGAGCATGTCGCGCACCGCCGCGCGGTACAGCCGCTCGCGCTCCGCACGCAGCCCCGCCGCGCCCCGACCCACCTCCACGAACATGCTCACCAACCTACACCACACCACACACTATATCAAACATTCAAACGATAATTTAAACTCCAAAATCTCTACACCAAACTTCATACGAATCGCGCGGTTTCAGAGCGACCGCAGACTTCACCACGTCAAGACAACAATTTCACGTTGGCCAACTAAGGGAGATCGCAAACGGCACACTTTTTGTGTGATCGAGTCTGCGGCGCACACACATTCTGCATGACGCGTATGTGCGCCGCAGACTCGATCACACAAAAAGTGTGCCGTCTGCGATCTCCCTAAATCGCATAGTAGCTATAGCGACTTATGTGAGATCGCACATTTTTTCAACTAAATAATTGGACACCAATCGTATAAGAACCGCGATTATTTTCCGATTACCCCATAAAGGTAATATACCTATAGGTATATTAACTTTATGGATTACCCACAGTTAAAAAGTTTTCCAATTGAATTGTGACACTACGCAATTTTGTTGTACTATCAGAGAAGTTGATTCCTATGCAAATCCTACGTAGTAAGGTCGCATTACGTCAAACCCAGCCGACAGATCACAATTAGAGATCAACTACGATAACATGGCGCGCCCCTCCAAAATTGAAAACGTTTGAAGTGCGATTGTCATGCGCGGTCGGCCAGGATTAGTTGACAAACAAATCTTGGTAACCATAGTGACATTAGGTAAAATATTACGATTAATATTACTCGTAATATTTTACTTAATGTCACTATGGTTACCAAGATTTGTTTGTCAACTAATCCTGGCCGACCGCGCATGACAATCGCACTTCAAACGTTTTCAATTTTGGAGGGGCGCGCCATGTTATCATAGTTGATCTTTAACATTAAATTGACATGATCGACCAAATGACGTTGGTCTCTCAACTGCATAGAAATCAATTTCCTCGATGGTACCTACGATAGTCGGACAACTTGAAATTGTATATCTACGGTCACCCTTAGCGGAGTGCAGACGGCCGCTCTCTCGCATCTACACGACACCTTCCGCCTTCGAAGAATTTAATATTACGGGAAAGTACCTAATGGTAGACACTGAACTAATAGATGACACTTATGACAAAAATACCATAAAAATAAGAATTACTCTTATTATTTCTCACCACTGTACATTTTATAAGCTTCTCAAGCTATCTGTTGAATTGAAAAAATATATTAGAGACGCCTTCGGGAACAAAATTTTAAAATGGGATCAATTTTCGTAAATAATATGACCGCGTCAACACGCGCTCGGCAATTTCTTAACAAATAGGTTAAGGAAGGCGAAATTTTGCACGTAAGTTTTGAATACATTTATTTGATTTTTTGTAATTTCTATTGATTTCATTGGATTAATGTTCATGTTGTATACACTAATTAATCTTTATTTAAGATTTTTTATCAATTTTCCCTAACAATATAAAGGTGTCTACTATTAGTTCTTGAAAATGTAAAAAACCTAATATATGACATGGATCTCATCTTTGAGTTTTGCAATACATACTAAAGTTATTTTGTACTTTATTCTAGTGCAAAAATCATCACTATTCTCTGAAAATATAATTCTATTAACAATCTAAGAACTTAGAACTACTGCACCTAGAAATGGACATGGTGTCTAATATTAGACCTTGTACTGGTCTAAAAATCGATTGCTTTAGTTTTTTAGCAGTAAAAAAAAGAAAAAGGAGAGCTGAGAAAAGAAAGAAGAAAAAAGAAGAGGCAAAAGAAGCATGGAGACTAAAGACTGAAAATAAATTTGCTAGGAAAAAAGACGGGTTGCACTCCGGGAGTGCCGGCAGAAGTGAAAACTTGATTATTAACGTTGTGCAATTTTTTAACCCATTTTTTATGAAAATCAATTATTAAAAAAATTGTTTTTTTAATTAATCGAAACCCTAACAATCGATTAAATGATTAACCCATTTTTTATGAAAATCGATTTTAAAAAAATCGATTTTTTAAATTAATCGACCCTTACAATCGATTAAATTTTTAACCCATTTTTTATGAAAATCGATTTTTAAAAAATCATTTTTTTTAATTCATCGAAACCCTTACAATCAATTCGAGGTCGAGTTCAAGTTCGAATTCGAGTTCGAATTCGAGTTCGAATTCGAGCTCGAGTTCGAGTTCGACACAAAACACTACTCTCCATCTCCAACCGTCTTATGGTTTTTTTTTCCAAGGTTTTTCGATCAGCACGAGAATCTGACGCGAGTTTCACAGTTTTTACCCATCCCACAAATTAAGTGCTCAACGCCGCTAAAGAAGTTTTCACTTCAAAAATATGAAAAATAAAAGGAAAGATAGTTTCAGCATGGAAGAAGAATGAATAGAATCTGGAGACAACGTGGATATTTCTGATGCATGTAGTTACTATGATGAAGTAAGTGAAATCTTTTGAAAAATGGCAAATAAAGACCTAATAATAATAAAAATGTAAAATGTAATGTAAAGTTCTATGTCAACTATTAGTTCATATTGGTGTCTACTATTAGTGATGTTCGTTTTTTGTGATGTCATCTATTAGTACTTATGACTAAGCTTACAAAAATACCAATAATATATTTTTTAATTGATTTGTCAGAGAATAATTATAAAAGTTTTATTTTGTAAGAGTTACTGAAGACATGGAAGAAGTTATCAATCCTTTATACTCATAAATATATATTTTATAACATTCAAATGTTTTATGTTTCCTTATAGTGTCTGCCATTAGGTCTCTTCCCTTAGAAGGTATGTAAACTCACTTGGTACTGGTGTTGTGATGTATCTCCTGCAGGGTGGTGTCGAGCTTCTCGAGCACGGCATCGACGGCGGAACGCGCGCGTGATTCGCCGTCCCCTTCCCCCGCCACGTCTTAAACATTCAAATTATACATATAAAACCATTTTATGTAGGCGATCGAAAATACCCAACTAGCAAAAAGTGCTCTTATAATTATCTCAAGACAATTAATTTTTTACACTTATAATACACTAAATCCTATCTCCAAGACCGCAAAATTGCCCTTTTTATTAGACTATTTGCTCTTATGCCATGCTAATAGAATACTTGGTCAATCCGATTTACACTTAAAAACTAGTGTATTATAAAACTGAATCGGACTATAACAAACTTAGGCAAGCGAGTGATAAAACTAAATGAGAATATTTTGCACTTGTCAAGTGGAACGAGATTAAAATTTAGATACATTTCAAAGGTTACATGTTTTATTAATCTATACTAATATTATAAAGAGGTAAACTTTGTTTGTATAATTGTAATGAATAGGCTCAAAAACTACTGGACCGATTTTAAAAATTCTTTCACTATTCGAAAGCTACATTATCCACAAGTAACATAGGGTACATTTTATTTTGGAAAAAAATAGGTTTCCGTAAGATATTCGGGTTTTTCGGACACAAGGTGTAAAAAATCAACCAGAAAAGTTACTTATTTTGCGTACGCTGCCTAAACTATAAAAGATAGAACCATAAAATGTTCCAATTAGTTGTATATCTTATAAATATCTACAAAAAAGTCCGCGACACACTATACCTATCTATGTCGAGTGAGGCACAACAACCATTTATTTGTTTAAAAAAATCTTGAATTTTTTAACCGACTTCCAAAAAACGAGGAGGTTATATGTTCGGCTGTGGATATTTTTTTTTTTTTTTTTATATATATATATATTTTTTTGTATGTTCAACGATCACTCCGCCGTTTGTGAACCGATTTTCGAAATTTTTGTTTTATTATATTAGGTTTCACTCCAATTTGGTACCATGTTCACAAAAGTGGTGACCTGATGATGGGATCCATGAGTAATCGAGGGAACTCCTCGAAATTTATATGGAAACATATGGTGATTTTGGTTTTATGAGAAGCATCCTAAGCATATGCTACCAAAATGCAAGATTTTGCACCGAGGTATACTATGGTTCCGAAGATACTAAGAGAACTCCGGATTCCTTATAGATACAAGTTTGGGAGTTTAGGCGCTGTTTTAAGAACTGAAAGCATATTATGCTACTATGCAAATTGCATTCATCATCATCATCATCATCATTACCAAGTCAGGGTCACCAATGTCACCAAATTCAACCTTATCTCCAGAGCATAAGGCACACATTTGATATTACTTCTGAGAAATAACAGTTGCTTCGATGATGTAACATTCTGTCTCACTTCGCCGAGATATTCTGTAAAACAACCTAATTTCAACCTTTTGCATTGCGTTTAGCGTTCATAGTACAATACTACGAGTATACCGTGCGAGGCGTGTGCGACAAGTCGAGCGAGAACCCTATTGAAACTAGTCCGGTGACCGGCTACATTAGCACGTCACACGTGTTCACTTCGATTTTTTTAAAATGTATTGTTTAAAATTATCTGCAGGCTGCAGCTGATATTATATTTTGTAAGTGTGACTGTAATAATAGGTATCTTATTACAGTCACACTTACAAAATATAATATCAGCTGCAGCCTGCAGATAATTTTAAACAATACATTTTAAGAAGAATAATATTATACTTACAAGTGTATTATTCTACGTATAGTACGCGATGGCTTACTAGGTAACTAAAAAGAATGAAATTATTATTTTTAACAAAAAATTAAAGCCGACTTCCAAGGTAAAAACAATAATAGCATCCTTATAATATGAACTAAAAAGTATTAAATAATTATTCCTATCTAATAGTTATTAATAGATGTCCGAATTGGGAGAAGTTGGGAGTTGAAGCGTTCGAGACCGGTTTCCTGCACGATACTTATTATTTGTTGCTAATACCTAGTTTGTATCCTTCGATCGTGGATTCTTGGAAATCTATTGTTATTCTATTGTGTCTCGCTCACCGGTGAGCTTGTAACAAGATACGTAGAATAATATTATACAGGTGTATTATTCTACGTACATAGTAGGTACGCGATAGTTTACTACTGATACTGATTGAGGAGCTCAGCAAGCAGCATATTGGTTGCCATGTAGATGGAGTATGTTTCAATAACATAAATTATGCGGACGACATGGTCTTGTTGAGTGCCTCAGTCTGTGGTCTCAAAAAGCTACTTGATATTTGTGAGCGTTACGCAGCGGAGCATGGGCTGATATACAATAGTAAAAAGAGTCAGTACATGGTCTTTCACAGTGGAACCAGAAAGGTGGATACAGTACCGACTATTTTACTAAATGGTGTTCCTTTGGTTAGAGTAGAGGAGTTTAAATATCTAGGACACATTGTGACGTCCACTTTGAAAGACGACACTGATATCGAAGGGGAGCGAAGGGCGCTGGCGGTTAGGGCCAACATGGTTGTCAGGAGGTTTACAAGATGCTCGTTAGAAGTAAAAATGACGTTGTTTAGAGCTTTTTGTACATCCTTCTACACTTGCAGCCTCTGGGCAGTATATACGCAAAGGGCATACAGCGCCCTTCGCGCCCAATATAATAACGCGTTCAGGATGCTGGTGGGGCTCCCCCGATGGTGCAGCGCTTCGGCGATGTTCGCGTGCGCACGAGTGGACTGTTTCTTTGCCACAATGCGCAGGCGAACATCGTCGCTGGTGCGGCGCATGCGGGGGAGCTCCAACGGTATGCTGGCCGCGCTCTGTGAACGCCCTGATAACCCGTATATCGGTCACTGCTGTCGCTTGCATGCAAAATACAGGCCAAAATAATTATTATTTTAATATAATTTATGTAATTATGTAAGTATGTTTTTTCAACAAATGTGACTTTTGTTTGTAATTTTTTGATCTTGTACGGATATGAGTCTGGATACTTGATAATTGAAATAAATGATTATTATTATTATTATTTTAGTAGGTACTAGGTAACTAAAAACTAAAAAGAGTGAAATTATTATTTTTAACAAAAAATTAAAACCGACTTCCAAGGTAAAAACAAAAATGACATCCTTATAATATGAACTAAAAAGTATTTAATAATTTTTCCTATCTAATAGTGCCTTTTTCCGAATTCGGCTAAAACTCAACTATTTCTGTACTCAATCTTCATAATTTTCAAGTCGGTGCCAGTTCCAAAAGTTTCAAATATTCTGTCAGAGAACTGAAGATTCATCTGGTACCGACTTCAAAATTATGAAGATTGAGTACAGAAATAGTTGAGTTTTAGCCGAATTCGGAAAAAGGCACTATTAGATAGGAAAAATTATTTAATACTTTTTAGTTCATATTATAAGGATGTCATTTTTGTTTTTACCTTGGAAGTCGGTTTTAATTTTTTGTTAAAAATAATTTGGATAAGATTTAAACGCGTTTATTTTACTCATGCTATTAATCCTTAACAAAATAAATTACTTCATCACTAAGTACAGTTTATGTAAATAATATTAATTGGTGTTTGAATGACTAAAATTGGACGCTTGGTTTTGAAGTTATGGCGAAATTAAAATATTACGATTTCTACTGCATGGCCCGTTGCGAAGTGGGCGTCATCAAGGCACGTGCACGTGCAAGCAATGATATTGTATGATACTAACGTAACTAGATTGGCAGTCTACGACAGAAACGCGTCACCACTTTGAAGATGCCTGCAGGCATATCTGCCATACATAATGACATAATAACATTATGAAGTGACATTGTCTTTTGGGCTATCAAGTGGTTACGCATTTCTGAGAATCGTTTGTAAGACATTGCCACTCTAGTATTTTAGAAACTCATTGCGTGCAAGAGGGAAAATTTAGATCTAATAGCTATGTCCACACTGTGCACTTTCATCTCCAATTTTCGTCATCTTCTTTCACTCAACTGTCGTATTGGCGCATTCAATTATTTTCTTAAATATTTGAAAATGCCTAAGAGAGCCAGGTCGGACGACTATGCAATGGCACCATATTTATATTTTAGTCACTTCAATAAAATAATATGGGCAAAACAATGTTTGCCGGGACAGCTAGTTAATAATATTTTTGGTTTCTTTTGTATTGTCGATAGTTGCTTTACATTAAGTGTGTTCGTAGGGGAACGGGAATTTATTATAAGTAATGTATATTGGGGTATAGCCCAAATTTTTAATGCGCCTCGCTAATTCGAAATATTTACAATAAATATTTATTCAATTATTGCACTATCCGCCATATTGTTTCTACTATCATTTTGAAGAGTGTTATAAGTATATTATCAGAAAAACTAGTTCTATAGGGACTCAAGTGTCTTACAAAACTGTCTCCCGCCATGTTGCGAATTAGCGATTGATTAGGGTTCTGCAGTAAATATCTACCAAACAACCCATGTCTCTGTATTGTAATTAAAATATGCAAATCAAGTAATAAAATATATATACCTATTATAAAACAAAGTCGCTTTTTTCCCTCATGTCCTTTGTTCCCTTTAATCTTTAAAACTACGCAACGGATTTTGATGATTACTTGGGCTAAGGGCTAACTTGAACGCGCTAATCTCAGAAGTACTGGTCCGATTTGAAATTTTTTTTCAGTTTTTGATAGCCCATTTATTGAGAAAGACTATAGGCTATATTTTATCACGCTAAGACAATGTTGAAAAAACAGGGGAAATTATATGAAAGGTAATTTTTATATTTCTTATCTCGCGAACTACTGGAGCTATTTTTATGTTATTTGGCACACATAAGATTTTGTACGGCGAAAAGCATTTGTATGCCCGCTTCCAAAAATCCCCAATCCAACTGATCCTTCACATTTTCGTCCTATCTCCATTCTTCCATTCCTGTCAAAGGTTCTCGAAGCTTGTGTCCATAAGCAGCTGTCGGGGTTTGTGTTCAGAAATAATTTGCTTTCCCCACTTCAATCGGGATTCAGACCTGGACACAGCACAACAACTGCTCTGTTAAAAGTAACAGGTGATATAAGAGCTGGTTTTGAGAACTCTTTGATTACCATTTTAGTGCTGGTAGACTTCTCTAACGCATTTAATCATGTCAATCATGACATCCTACTGGCAGCACTCTCTGGACTTCCGATTTCGTCTGAAGTACTAACTTGGATTTCCTCCTATCTTCGTGGTCGTCAGCAGTCGGTACGAACGGAGAGTTCATCGTCCGAGTGGTGCAATCTCGACGCTGGCGTTCCACAAGGCGGTATTTTATCTCCCCTACTTTTCTATATTTTTATAAATCTACTCACTAAAAGACTTCATATTGCGTATCATCTGTATGCGGATGACCTGCAACTCTATATCCAGGCAGGATTAGATCAGTTATCAGCTGCCATCGCAGAATTAAATGAGGTTTTAAAAGCAATAAAAGACTGGTGTGATAACTTTGGATTATCAGTAAATCCCGCAAAATGCCAGGCAATGGTGTTAGGTAGTCCAAGATGCTTGTGTAAAGTGGACACGCGCGCTCTTCCACCTGTTATCTACAATGGTTCTGTAATTACTTTTAGTACAAGCGTAAAAGATCTTGGTTTACATATCGATTCCTCTCTGACTTGGCAATCCCATATTTCTTATGTGTCCAGCAAGGTCACTAACATACTACGATTCTTTTACCGGCTCAAAAATTTCCTTCCCATTCCGGTCAAGACCTTGCTGGTCCAGTCTCTTATCTTTCCTATAATTGTCTATGGTGACGTGTGCTATTTAGATCTTAATGCCGACAAACTCGATAAACTCGACCGATTGTTTAATAATTGCCTCCGATTCATATTCAACCTTCGAAAATACGACCATGTTTCTTTGTATCGCTCCAAGCTGGTTACCAGTACGTCAGTGCCGCTCTGTGCGGGCACTATCTTAGTTTGACTCTTAGTCTCTTAGTTTTCATAATTTATGGCATAATTTAATATAAATTATAACATTTTAAGCAAGATCAACTATATATATTATATACACCTATTAAATAATATATAATATTATGTATGGTTATTGGTTTTATTTATATAATATAATTTATGTATGATAATAATAATATGTATAATTGTATATCATAAGTAAGTATAGTATAATGTTATGCAATATGTTATATTATATTTTATAAGTATAATTTACTTATTTATATTTGTTTTTTTTAGCAAGTTACTTAATTCCTCTTTCAACTCGACTGGCACCTATACAACTTTGTTCTTGTATCGCCCAAAGGTTGACTGGTAGATAATGCCATAAGGCATTAAGTCCACCTTTGTACCTATATGTGCATAAAGTTTTTTAAATAAATAAATACGAAGTAGACCATGTAAAAGATCAAAGGCTATCGATTTTAATAATTTGTTCAGTGGCTATATATATTTAATACCTGTGCGTCGCCGGGGCGGGTCGCTAGTAAGTAATAAATATAAGTATTGTTTATAGTTCTTTCACAATTGTCACTTATATTATAATTTTGTGCAGAACCCTCATCACTTCGAGCGATATTGTGCTTGCTAGATCCACTTGTCAGATGAGAACTCCTGATTTGACAAGTGGATCTAGCAAGCACAATTGAAGATTAAATAACCATATAAGAGTTTTGGTGGATACGATTAAAGATAAATTGTACTCTCACATAATGCTCTTACCAATACAGCTGATGGAACTTATAAAGGCCAAAACATGTTGTCTTATAATAGCTTACAAGCACAAATAACTAGAGTAAGTACTCTTAAGTCTAGTAAATCTTTTTCGACTGTCATCTTATAAGCTACAAGAGCTTATTATAGGAGTAACTGTACTTCAGTATGTTATTATAGTACTAATAAGGGTTAGAATTTTCATACTCATAAAGGCTTAGAAGTGTAATTGTAAGAATAAACTGACTTGAGCATAAAATGCATTTTTCAAAACTATTAATAGTGCAAACGGCATATGTCAAAACTACTATAAGTAATCCATAAGTGCAGTACACTTATAACGTACGTAGATTGAGATAAATTTGCTAGTTGGGTATCTAACGGAACGAGTAGCGTGCTCCGGGCGGCTCGGTTTCTAGCGGAGGCGAAGGTACTCGTTCACAATAATAATAAGATCGTGTAACTTTATAATAACTGTGGGGCTAGAGCGGACTCACATTCGGGCGAGGCGTCCCGCGCGCTCCTCCGCACCCACTCGCTGACGGCGGACGCACCCGTCGACAGCCTCCTCCTCTTCGGCGAGCGGCTCTCGGCGGGCGACGGCGAATCCTCCGAACCGATCTGCGACTCGCTTCGGACGTCCCCGGCCGGGCTGGCCGCTCCCGCGCGGCCTCGGCGGCTGCTCCTCAGGTCGTACCCGCCGGAGCTCGGCGTGCTGCTGCTCCGTCGGCTAGAACTTTTACATCGGTCCGGGCGGGCCGGCTCCAACGCGACGCCGCTCCACCCGCGCGCCGCGCGGTCGCCGAACGGCAGGATCGGCGATATCGTCGAGATGCGCTCGCGGGGCGCGTCGGAGGCGACCGCTCTCGACGTCGGGCGGGACGCGACGTCGCCGGAGGAGGTCCGGGCCGGCGTCCACCCGCCGACCAATTCCGGAGACAGCCGGGCCACGAGGACTATAGGAGCTAGATTCGAAAGCGAGCCGCCCTCCTTTCCTCGGCTGCAGGCGGTCGCGGGCGAGGCGCCGCAGTCGGCGGGCGGGCGCTCGATCTCCCCGGCGAGCTTGTCGTAGTAGGCCCGCAGCGTCCCGCTCAGGTCGACCGCCTCGATGGCGCGGCGCTCGGTGAGCGGGCGGGCCAGCAGGCGGGCGCTCGGCGGCGCCTCGTCGACGTCTCCGTGGGCCGTTATCGGCGACTTCCCGAGCGTGGCGATGGACCTCTCGGAGCCGGCGGCGCGGCGGTCGGCGTCGTCGCTCGACGCCCTCGTTTCGGGAGCGGGAACTCGGGGGCACCGTTTCACCGGAGCGTCGGCCGGCTTTCTTTTCCGCGTGGATAGTAGACGTTTTTTCCCGGCTCGGCTCCCGTTCGACGCGGCGACGTCGGCGGCGTCGGGCGAATCCCGCTCGAACTCGGCCGGCGAGCTCGGCGATCTATCGAGCGTGAGCTGCGTGAGCCGGTCCGCGGTGATGTCGAGGCCCTCCAGGGTGCAAATCGACGCGGCGTTCACGTCGTCAGCCGCGGGGATCTCCTCGACGACCAGCCCCGGCAGCGGGCTCCCGGTGACGTCCCGGTCGGCCGGCATGGCCGACGTCGATATATTCGAGCCTCGGTTTTCTCTGGAGCACTCGGGGTCCCGCCGTTTTCGACGCGGCCTCGCGCTGCGTTCTGCGACCGCGTCCCCGTCGTCTCTATCGCTCCCGATGAATTCCATCTCGGGCTTCGAGGTACCGGCGGGTTCGGGGTCGCCGCCGGCCGGCTCTCCGGGGCGCTCCGCGTCGAACGATATATCCAAAGGACTCGACGGAGCCGCCCTCGCTCGCTCCAGCCGGACGGGCGGTCGGCCGCCCTTGCCTCCTCGCCTGGCGGGTCTCCCCCGGGTTCGGCCCGCGGGAGGCTTCTTTTTGCCTCGTTCGGTCGCGACCGCGTTCTCCTTCGGCCGGAAATCCTCGTCGTCGCTGTCGCTGGGGAAGTTGTAGACGGCCCCCTTGTTCCGGGTGTTTCGGGCGACGAGGGTGACGTTCCTTTAATAATAATAATGTATGCTATTTAATGCGATTACAAAATCTACATTTATCTATATTACAAAATCTAACCTAACCTAACCCGTAAAATGAGATGGACAGACGAACTTAACGAAACAATAATGACCTGTTACTATAGAATTACTAAACTAGAAACAGACCTTACAACCTATAGACCTTTACTTCATCAAGAAGTAATCTGCAAATGCTCTGAAATAGCCCACCTATCAGTTCAAAGTATAGCAGACCAACGCAGATCCATAGTTAATAATCGACTTTTACCAACAGACCACTTAGCACGACTCAAAGAGCAAGTACGACGTGAGATACACGGTAGTATAACAGAACACTCACCTGAAAATATAGACCAGTTAGGAGAAAATAACGACACGACCATTAATATAGAATTACTAGAAAACCTAGAACACTCACCTCAAACCTGTAATGAAGAAATCAACTCTAATATTACACAAGTAGCTGATAATATACCAAATAAAATGTTGACATCGGAACTTAGCAAAGAATTAGAAGATATGCTTAACGAAACCATAGATAAATTTAAGTACACAGATCCTACGACTAGACTACGATTACCAAAATTAAAATATTCTAAAAAACTGTCAGCTATTATTAACGACCTTAATTCTAATTTGTTACCTAAAAAATTAAATGAGAAAATAGATTTTAATGAACTCCAAACTCTTATTTATAGTGCAGCTTATACCACTGTAAAGTTTAGTGGTGCTAAAATTTATGTAGATAGTGAAAAGATAACAAAAAAAGCAAAAGAAGCCCCTTGGTGGCAAAGACGTTTAGAAGATAGGATACGTAATTTAAGAGCGAGTATAGGAAGACTTACTGAATACAGAAAAGGTACGCGATCACCAGCCCTAGAAAATCATATTAATAAGATTAAAGAATAGTTTAAAATACATTCGAAACATGAACACAGATATAGCACATTTTCTTGACACCTTAAAACAAAAATTGAACACCCTAGCTGACCGTTTAAAGAGATATAAAGAAACAACCAACAGAAAAAAGCAAAATAAAGAGTTTTTTAACAACGAAAAGTTATTTTACAGAAACATTACAACGGAAAATAGTTCTATACCAAACACCCAATCTTTACAGGAATTCTGGTCAAATATATGGTCAAAGCCGATAGAACATAACCAAAACCTCTGGATACAGGAAGATAAGGAGCGATTTAATAATGTGTCTGAGATGGCATTTGAACAGGTAGAATTAGATCTCTCAAGGGCTGTTATAAATAAAACACACAATTGGAAGGCTACAGGATCTGATAACATCCATAATTTCTGGTATAAAAAGTTAGCTTGTACTCATAAGATTTTACACAATCACATAAACACATTCATCCGTTCACCAGACTCAATGCCACTATACATAACACAAGGCACAACCTACATGCTCCCGAAAGATTTAAACGACATCGGTAACCCAGCTAAGTATAGACCTATTACATGCCTCCAAAATATATACAAAATAATAACAGCGTGCCTCAGCGAGTCAATTTATAAACATACACAGCAAAACAATATTTTATCCGAGGAACAAAAAGGCTGCCGTAAAAAAGTCAGGGATGTAAGGAGCAATTAACCATCGACACCGTAGCTACAAAACGAGCACTTAAACAAATGCGAAACATATATACTATGTTCATCGATTACCAGAAGGCTTTTGACTCCGTACCCCACTCGTGGCTGGCTATATATATACATATATATATATATATATATAAACACACCGGCAAAATTAGCGGAACATAACAAAATTATTCGCTGTTTTTTATATATTTATTTATTTATTAAATAATTGAGGATTAAAAAATAACACTTATATAAATTTAGGGCATAAAAACGTGTAAAATAGAAAAAATCTGCAAAAATCAAAAATTAAGAAAAATCTTTGAAATTTCAGTTGTAAGTTTTTAAGTTAAATTCTTCATTTTTACTTAAGAAATGCCATGTTTAAAGCGTGTAATGCCTTCTATGGATCTCAAGAGGGTCTGGATACGCCATTCCATGCTTGCATTTTGATTGTCGATCATTTCCTGTGGGATATTCTTCTACTCATCCAGTAGCGCCAACTCGAGCTTCTGAACACATTTTGGAGCTGGAGTTTTAACTCGTACCGTTCACCCATTGATGTGCCACACGTCCTCAATCGGATCCACATCCGTAGACCGTGCTGACCTTTCCACCTGGGCTACGCCAGCATCATTTAGGTAATAATACCCGATTTTTTTAATCTATGGACGCGCATAAAATTGAAGTTACTGCCTAAAACTGTGTAAAAGGCACTGCAGTTCTAGGATGTTTGTGCTATAGCCCTGTACTGTCAAAGTTCCATAATTAACAATCATCAGCTCCGTGCGGGCTCCAAATCATATGCCACCCCAAACCATTACGAAGCCTGCATGATAGGCCACTGTGTCCGTTAAGTTTGATGGTCTATATATATATATGGTTCCTCACGATTTATCCACATTCTTTATCGCCTGTCAACAAAATTTACATAGAGCTTACTCCCATCACTGTATAGCACACGATTTCACTCACATGTTAAATTTTAATGTTCACGCGCAAATCTTAGCCTGGCTCTTTGCGGTCCTGTCTCAAGTTTTGGTGCCCTTGCTGGCACTTTTGAGTTTAATTTAACTTCTTTGATCTTACTGTACAATTACTTACACGTCCATCTCGGACCTGTTCCGACAGGTTTCGTCTCTGCAAAGCAGTTTGAGGTCGATTTCTTAAGGCTGGTACCCTTACAAAACGGTCATCCTGAACCAATGCCACCCGAAATCTGCCTTGTTCTCGTCTCCAAACGTAAGATCCAGTTTCTCTGTAGCGTTGAAAGTTACGATGGACCACGAAAGCCGACACACCTAAGGCCTGACTGACCGAACGGTAGGTGTGACCCTTTCTCTATCGTGGTTACAGCTCTAGCAGTCGTAGATGCTGGAAAATCACTAATTTTGTATCTAAGCAATGTGTTCTTCCAAAAACCAAACAATCAAATGAGCTGGCATACCTTGCACCCCGCTAAAAACGCCATTCTTATCAGAAACACTTACAACGTCAATCATCGAAAAACACTTAGTAGGCCATAATTGCAATAAAAATCTGTTAGCTTCCCAGTTGTGTTCAATATTTTATTTCTTAAATGAGCTTAGAAACTATAAAAAAGGATTTCACACAGCCCGACCCACTTGAATTCAAGTTGTGGCCCTTTTTGGCTATGTTCCGCTAATTTGAAATATATATATATATATATATATATATATATATATATATATATATATATATATATATATATATATATATATATATATATATATATATATTCTTAAGCATTATAAAATACATCCAGTTATAATAAGTTTTCTAGAAAAAATTATGCCTCAGTGGAGCACTAAATTAAAATTAGGCAGCACTAGTAATCCTATTGAAACTGAGTATATTCCAATACGAAGAGGAATATTCCAAGGTGACGCGTTGAGTCCTCTATGGTTTTGTCTGGCCCTTAACCCACTTTCTTCTCTACTCAACTCAAATAGCATAGGTTTCAAGTTAAATCACAATACACAACAAACCCACATTACTCACCTCATGTTTATGGATGACATCAAATTATTTACCAGTACATTAGCTGAAATACATACACTTGCCGACACAACACATTTATTTTCTAGTGATATTTGTATGCAATACGGTATTGATAAATATAAAATACAAGCTGTAATTAGAGGAAAATTAGAAAACACTTCATACGAGTTACCGAATCAAGAAATCATAAATGCAATAGATCCAATAGAAGGTTATAAATACTTAGGATATTATCAAGTTCGAGGAATTAATCATAAAAATACTAAAAAACTTCTGAAAGAAAAATTCAAAACAAGACTTCATCGCATATTACACACTCATCTCAACTCAAGAAACACAATCAAAGCCATAAATACCTTTGCAGTTGCCATACTCACCTATTCTTTTGGTGTTATTTCTTGGAGCTAAACTGACCTGAAAACACTACAAAGAGCAATTAATACAGCTATCACAAAACATAGAAAGCATCATCCGAGGGCATGTGTGCAAAGATTGACTTTGACCAAAACTGAAGGAGGCAGAGGCCTTATTGACATCACTAGTTTACATAACAAACAAATTACGCTTCTGAGAACATACTTCCACAATCATTAATCATCATCACCACTACACCACGCTGTTTGTCAAGCTGATACATTCACACCACTTTCACTTGCTAATCACTCCAAAAACATAAAAGTCACTACAAACCAAGAAAAAATAGATGCATGGACTCATAAATCTCTACATGGACGCCATCGCACAGACTTAATCAACCAATATGTAGATAAAGCAGCATCAAATGCATGGTTACGACGCGGTGAGCTATTTCCTGAAACGGAAGGCTTTATGATGGCAATCCAAGATCAAGTTATTGACACCAAAAACTATAGGAATCATATCATTCGTTTATCAGACACAAATAGTGATCATTGCCGACATTGCCACAAATACCCCGAAACAATTCAACGCATAACAGGCGCTTGTTCATCCATCACACAAACAGACTACAAACACAGGCACGACCAAGTAGCAGCAATAATACACCAAACACTCGCACTCAAACATAACCTCATTACAGACAGCACTCCATACTACAAGTACATACCACAAATTACATTAGAATCATCTGACTGCAAACTTTACTGGGACCGGACAATATTGACTGACAAGACCGTACATCACATACAACAGACCAGACATAACCCTTCATGACAAAATAAATAGAATAGTTTACCTTATAGACGTTGCAATACCTAATTCACACAACCTCACAACCACACACACAAACAAAGTAACCAAATACACTGATCTCACTATAGAACTGAAATCGCAATGAAAAGTGAATACCGTAAAAACTGTACCTATCATCATCTCAAGTACTGGCGTCATCCCGAAGACACTTCACAATAGCCTGAAAGTCCTTGATATGCACCCACATTCTTACATCACCATGCAAAAGGCTGTAATTCTAAACACATGCAGAATTGTTAGAAAGTTTTTGTCCATCAATTAACATCATAACTTACCTGAAGTTGTTTGGCCACAAGCCCGCAACTTTAGAAGTAGCCCCATAAAGGAGAATAGAAAAATCCAAATAATAATAATAATAATAATAATACACATTTATTCGACATCAAGTTTACAATATACTACAGTTATACCCAAAGCACACACATACAGCAATAAAGACGAAAACAAAGAAAAAGAACCATACCTTTCGCCCTCGATCGTATTTTTTAAACTGTCGAAGATGTCGTTCAATCTCTGAGCTCGCGGGGGGAGGGTCGACAGCGGCGTTCGAATCTTTTTGCGACTCTCGATCAAAGATTTATTTCTTATGTTCTCGATCTCCTTGTAGGGCGTGTCCAGCGACTCGTTCCGCCCGTCGGCTGCGCTCTCCCGGGGGGCGATCGAATCGATATCGTCCACGACGTCCTTCGGCGAATATAACTTTCTCTTGCGGCGCGTCTGCGGAGTTTTACAGGGAGGCGCTTCGTTGCAACTATTTTTCGATCGTTTTTCACGGATCGCCTCGTTCGTGTTCACCGCCGGGTCCCGGTTTTCGTTTTCTACCCGAGTGGATTGCGGAGCCGGCTTCGGCGCGTCTCTCCGGGACCTACCCTTCCTGGCGACTCTCGGACTCCTCGAAGCGAATTTAAGTTTTATTTTTTTCGATGCGGCCTCGGCTTTCCTCTCGATTCTTCCGTCGCCCCTCGGATCGGCGACGTCCTCGATCGCCGGTCTCGCGTCGCGGCGCTCGTCCGGCCGGAGGTAGCCGACGCATCTATCTAAATTTTCGCAAACTTCATCCAACATTTTATTCAAACAATCCAAAACGTCTCGGTCCACCCCGCGGCCGCCGTCCGGCGAGCTCGGCGGCGCGCCGACGTCCCCGGCGCTGGACTCGGAGCTGCTCCTGTTGATCCGTCTCGCGAGCTCGGGGCTCACCACGACGTCGCGGTCGCCGTTCTCGGCCAGATGGCTGGCGAAAAAGTTTTCTACGTCTCGATTGTCGAAGCTCGGCCGCCCTCCGGCGCGATCGCTCCCGAACTCGTGTTTACGGCGCGGGCCGCGCTCGAGGACGTCGAGCGGGGTGTTCTCGACGTAGTCGGCGGTGGAGTCGTCGGTGGTCGTGTTGCTGACGACCGTCCGGCCGGGCGGGGCGGCGGGCGGGCGCGACCCCAGCGCCTCCCGAGCCAGCAGGTCGACGATGTCGGCGGCCGCGGCGGCCCGGTGGACCGGCGACTCGTCCTCGACGGGCGATGTGGCGGCGACGAGCAGGAGGCTCACGTCGATCTCGTCGTCCTCGGCGACGGGGGACGAACCGTGTTTTTTCTCTCGAGTATCCCGGGAGGAGCCGCTCGTGTCTCTCGCGGCGAACCGGGCCCCGGAGGGGTGGGGGCAGCCGCTCGCGCCGCTGAGGTCGGGCTCGGTGGCCTCGGTGAGGACGGAGAGCTGCGGCGCGGCGCACACGCCGACCGGCTCCTTGTCGTACACGGCGCCGGGGAAGGCCGTCAGCTTGGCCCGGAGCTGCGGACCGAAACACCGCCGGCTGTACACTACTATAAATCTACTACGAATAAAATTAGGTTCAAAACTTTTTGTGAGTAGCTACATTTTGATAAGACGAACAATATTTTTATTTTCGAAAAATCTCGATAGTGGTAGCTAACAGAGATAGAAAGGATTTCATACTTTGACTTGATGGTCCTAAAATATGGATTGTTTTATTTGTAGGACAAGGTTACCTACTCTTAAATTATATAACTATTAACCTACCAATATACAAAAAATCAGCTGGTTAGTTTTCCGTTTTAGGATTCTGCAATCAACATAACTTGGTTGACTATTGTACCCTAAAACGGAACCTAACCAGCTGATTTTTTGTATATTGGTAGGTTAATAGTTATATAATAGGCATTGTCCAAAATAAATCACATGCACTTTATATATTTTTTTTTCGTTAAAATAGGTTATTTTAAGAATATAAATTAAATAATTTTGAAATTCATTGGCTAGTTTTTTCTCAATAAATTTTTAAAGTTTCGCTCTGACGTCATCATCGGCGGCCAATTGACCTCTGCAATGTTTTTTTTTCTTTTAATCTTATTTATAATGGCTGGTTCGTCAAATGCAAGTTCTCAATATGTGAAAGCTTTTTTTTCGTTTATATACAGAAAAACGATCACTGACCTTATTCCTCGAAATGTTTTTGTAAAGAGCAAAATTTAAAAAAAAGTGGACAATCCCCATTTAAGAGTAGGTAACCTTGTCCTACAAATAAAACAATCCATATTTTAGGACCATCAAGTCAAAGTATAAAATCCTTTCTATCTCTGTTAGCTACCACTATCGAGATTTTTCGGAAATAAAAATATTGTTCGTCTTATCAAAATGTAGCTACTCACAAAAAATTAGCTTGTTGAAGTGAAAAGTTCTTTAGCGGCGTTGAGCACTTTTGTGGGATGGGTAAAAACTGTGAAACTCGCGTCAGATTTTAGTGTTGATCGAAAAACCATAGAAAAACCGTAAGACGGTTGGAGAGTAGTGTTTTGTGTCGAACTCGAACTCGAAAACCATAAAACCGTAAGACGGTTGGAGAGTTTTGTGTCGAACTCGAACTCGAAAACTCGAACTCGAATTGTAAGGGTTTCGATTAATTAAAAAATCGATTTTCATAAAAAAATGGGTTAAAAATTTAATCGATTGTAAGGGTTTCGAATAATTTAAAAAATCGATTTTTTAATAATCGATTTTCATAAAAAATGGGTTAAAAAAATGCACAACGTAAATAATCAAGTTTTCACTTCTGCCGGCACTCCCGGAGTGCAACCCGTCTTTTTGAAGTGAAAACTTCTTTAGCAGCGTTGAGCACTTTTGTGGGATGGGTAAAAACTGTGAAACTCACGCCAGATTTTCGTGTTGATCGAAAAACCATACAAAACGCGTAAGACGGTTGGAGAGTTACTAGTGACATTGTAACATCGAAATTAAAATTAAATGATAATTAAAATTAAGTAATAATTAAATTAAATAATAATTAAAATTAGTAATAATTTTAATAATTAAGTAACATTTAAAATTAAATATGCATTAAAATTAAATAATATTTAAAAATAAATATGGTTAAATAAAATTAAATAATAATTAAAATTAAATGATAGTTAAAATAAATGATAGTTAAGTTAATTATTAATTAAAATTAAGTAATGATTAAAATTAAGTAATAATTAAAATTAAGTAATGATTAAAATTAAGTAATGTTTTAAATTAAGTAATGATTAAAATTAAGTAATAATTAAAATTAAGTAATGATTAAAATTAAGTTATAGGTAAAATTAAGTAATTATTAAAATTAAGTAATGGTTAAAATTAAGTAATGATTATAATTAAGTAATGATTAAAATTAAGTAATGATTAAAATTAAGTAATGATTAAAATTAATTTTAATCGAAATTGATTAATCGAACAATCGATTGGTTTTTTTTTTTCGATTGTCGATATATTTTTTTAATCGATTGTAAGGGTTTCGATTAATTAAAAATGGTTTAAAAAAAATGCACAACGTTAATAATCAAGTTTTCACTTCTGCCGGCACTCCCGGAGTGCAAACCGTCTTTTTTTTTTAGTTGTTAGTAATCACAAAAAAATTTGTTTACACACTAGTGATTATGATTATCAAAATATATAGGTACCTATGAGTAAACATAAAAACGAAGGCGTCTTTTTCAATATGGTAGAATTTTTTGGAAAATGTAAAATATGAATTGGCTCGTGAGTCGTGACGTACCATCAGCAGAGAGGAGGTTGAGGCGGAGGAGGGCGACAGCGGCGGCGGCGGCGCGTGCTGCTGCGACAAGTAGCCTGCGGTCACACGGTCACCATTTTAATAATAATTATCTAGGTGTAGCCCGCGACTTATTTATATAACTTGTAGTGCAGTCTACCGGGTCGTAAGTCGTAACGAGCAAATCTAAAGGCAAATCTATAGACTTCTTCTTTCTTTCGCGTATCCGACAACCTCAAAGATTGTTACACTGACAATTATTATTATCATTATTCTAATGAATAAGTATTTAATAAAATATAAGTACATATACAATATACTTAATATATATCTGCCTGAAGTTTAAACATAACTAATAAAACTACCAAAACTATGAACACCAGCTGCAGAACGCTGAACGAATAGAACGCGTACCTGAGTGATCACTCGGTCAGTCGGCGAGGACGCGCAATCAAATCTAAACGTAAACAAGAGGATGCGACCAAAATTTTATGTCATAATTACCTACATGTGTCGCGGCGGCTTTTCCCTACTGTAAGACGTAAGTAATTGAATTAAATCCACGAACGCATTATAGTGTGCTTGTTTACGTTTAGAGCCGACTAGCGACTACTGGCAGCGGCTAGCAGGCGCGTGGTACTGACTAATGAGAAGTGAGTACTGACCCGAGCGCGCCGCCCGCGCCGGCCGCGCCGGCCGCGCCGGCCGCGCCGCCCGCCCGCTGTAGCCGCCCGCCCCCGCGCCCGCCGCGCCCGCCGCGCCCGCCGCGCCCGCCGCGCCCGCCGCGCGCGCCTGCACATCAACATTATAATAATATTATCGACTACACTTTAAAGCGCGTAAAATTACTGATTGTCGGTAGCTTTCTTGTAATAAAAGTATCGAGGAGCCGCTGGGTGAAGTCGAGTATGCAAAATATTATGAGTGACGCTGGACGCATTCTGTGAATGGGATTGAACTCAGGAAAGCATACAAATTATGATTCTGAATGTTGCCCGGAGTCGTATTGGTATCTTTTTAGTTTTTACCTACCCGGGGCCCGATCTGCGCTGAGGGCTCGTTCAAACGAGGGTTCGTGTTTGAGCGTAATCGATATCACGATGACAAACCGAACGGAACGTCGAATTCAACGCTTCGTATCGTTTTTACGTACCTTCGTATGCGAATCGTCGTTTTCTTCACTTTTATCCTTCGTCTCGGCCATGGAGTCGAAGTCCGCCGCCGCCTGGAATTGCAAAAGTTTCCGTTTAAAGCGCTATCCCCAACCGCATGAGGCCCGCCGGGACATTATTAATTGTGGCCCGCGTGAAATTCACGCCCACCGGCACAATAATGTAAAGTCATCGTGAAAGTAGTTAAATTTTTTCCACTTTTAAATCGTTAATTTTGAAGAACATTAATTTTTAACCCTAAATATTTTTTTGCAGCACGTGATACCAACACCAAAACATGATTGTTGTCCGCTAGAAAAAAAGGTTGGGGACCACTGGTTTAAAGTATGTAATGGTCCGGTCGGGGATCGGCGAGACCGGAGCCGGCGGTTACCGTGTATCGGTGCGCGAAGACGGCCCGCAGTAGCGCGTGCAGGCGGCGCAGCGCGCGCGGCCCCGCCCCCACCACCGCCCGCGTCGCCGCCGCCCCCACCACCGCCACCACCGCGCCGCCGCCCGACCTGCAAGAACACACCACGAGGTCGAGCCGTACTCGCCATCTCAAAACATATTTATTTACTTTATTTATTTTCTTAGTATGAAAAAGCCGTTGGCGTTACCTGTGCAAGGAAATATTTTGGACGTCGTCGTCCCGCAGGAGCAGTACGGCGTCGTCGTCGGCGGTGCGGTGCAGCGCCAGGCTGCGGCCGCCGGCGCTCGCGTCCAGCCAGTGCTCACCGCCCGCCGCCTGCGACATTGTCTGATCCTTTAAAGCACTTCTTCCACCTTACTAAATTTAGACGTCTAAGAGCGCTTACAGGCGAACGGCACGTGCCGGCGGCACGCGTCGGCGGCAGTCGACGGCAGACGACGGCACGTGTCGGCGGCAGTCGACGGCAGTCGGCGACACGTGTCGGCGGCAGTCGACAGCAGCCGTCGACAGTTTATCACGCTTGCAGTTGTGACGTAGCCCGTAAAGGTAAGCGTCCACAGGTCGGTATCGTAAGCTGCGGACGTCTCGTAATAAACGGATATATTTTTTACAGTACGTCACTGTATCGGCAGCGTACGGATTACCGACTTGCCAGTATTTTACATAGATATAGAATATACTGACGTATAGATCACCTGACAACCCGAAAATGCGTGACGATTTTTGATCTGTCAATGTGTGCGTGTGCTAGTGATGTATCTTTTACTATCGATAGTATAGTTCGTTCGAGTTACTTTACCTGTGTTTTTATAAGAAATAAATAATATGCAACTTTGACAGATTTTGTAATTCAAATTAGGTAGACTCCGCGCACGATAACTTTGCGCGCAGCTGAACGAAACTTTTCGTCGGGCCGCCATAATTACATAATAATCGATACATCTATTCCTATACATAATTTAAATTAGTATTTATAAGGATATTAAAGTAAAACTACCAATAAAGTATCATTGGGATTATAGGCCTCCAGGCCTATAATCCCAATGTATGGCAAGGTGATTTTCGTGAATGGCTACTCGACGATGATTAGCTATGCAAAAATTAGCCTGGTACAAATACAAAAATGGTTCAATTTTTTTATTAAAATTAACGTATTCGCGTCGGTATGACGGGCTGTAAGCCGCACCCGACAAGTATGGCATTACGCTTTCGCCTACTTATTTTTTTTCGACTACCTATCTGAAAATACAAGCATTTGTGTGGAACAAATCGTTCGACACTCGTCATTTATCCGACACGTTCAATTAACGCCCACGCGTTTGGGCTGCCAGTGCGAGCGCTATGACCATCATTTTCCTTTTTGCCTTTGCGTAATTATACCCCTGTAAAACCGCCATACTGGCACAAATCACCAAGAATTTTGTGTCACTATCTCCAGGCCTATCACCCATTTTTAACCGACTTCCAAAAAACGAGAAGGTTATATGTTCGGCTGTGGATTTTTTTTTTTTGTATGTTCAACGATTACTCCGCCGTTTGTGAACCGATTTTCGAAATTTTTGCTTTGTTGTATTTGGTTTTACTCCAATTTGGTACTATGTTCACAAAAGTGGTGACCTGATGATGGGATCCAGGAGTAATCGAGGGAACTCCTCGAAATTTATATGGAAACATATGGTGATTTTGGTTTTATGTGAAGTGTACTAAGAATATGCTACCAAAAAGTCAAATATTGGGTCAAGGTATACCATGGTTTCGAAGATGCTGAGAGAACTCCTGAATCCTTATAGATACACGTTTGGGAGTTTCGGCGTTGTTTTAAGAACAGAAAGCATATGCTACTATGCAACTCATATTCATCATCATAATCATCATCATCATCATCATCATCGTCTTCATCATTACCTCGTCGTGTTAAGGTCACCAATGTCTTATGGCACAGAATAGATAATAGTACAAGGCATAGGTGTGGATATACTAATAATAATAATAATTTTATACTGTATAACAACACTTTGTTTAAATATACACGGCGGTCAGCGCCGCGGAGGCGACGGTATCGCGGCGCCGCCGCGCGGCGCGTGGCGGAAGAATATACTTTACTACTTTATATACAGATCGAATAATTTACTAACTACTTTATAAAATTTTAATACACAAAATAAAGAATTAAAATAAAGTTATTTTAAAAAGAGCATTTAAACAAAACAAAGTCAATAAGTGTCTTTTTAATTAGTTATACTTATTAATCGATAGATGGCGCACTAAGTATCGATTTGAATGGATTTGAAATTGAATTCTTGATTATAAGAACAGCTGTCTATAATTATGATAATATTATATTATATTACTAGCTGTCCCGGCAAACGTTGTTTTGCCATATAAATAATTTTTGGTATGAAAAATAGATGTTGGCCGACTCTCAGACCAATATCCTCACAATATGCTCACATTATTTCATGAGAATCGGTCAAGCCGTTTCCGAGGAGTATGGCAACGAAAACTGTGACACGAGAATTTTATATATTAGATGAGTAGCTACGCTACATCCTATGCAAGTTTATACAATTTTTTATCTGATAGATCCTTCGATCGTGGAAAAACGAGACACAATAGCCTTTCTATTGTTATCGCAATCGCCGGTGACCGCTTGGGGTTTGAAGTATTAAAATTGTTAAATTACTTAGCACAATATGTTCACTTCACTGATAATATATTATTTTGTGAGTGTGAACTGTGACTCTTAACAAATTGTAATAAGATACGTAAAATATACGCGAAGGTTTACCTACTAGTGTAACTAAAAAGAGTGAAATTATTATTTTTAACAAAAAATTAAAACCGACTTCCAAGGTAAAAACAATATTAACATTAATATGAACTAAAAAGTATTAAATAATTTTTGCTATCTAATAGTGCCTTTTTCCGAATTCGGCTAAACCTCAACTATTTCTGTACTCAATCTTCATAATTTTGAAGTCGGTGCCAGTTCCAAAAGTTTCAAATATTCTGTCAGAGGACTGAAGATTCAGCTATCTGGTACCGACTTCAAAATAATGAAGATTGAGTACAGAAATAGTTGAGGTTTAGCCGAATTCGGAAAAAGGCACTATTAGATAGCAAAAATTATTTAATACTTTTTAGTTCATATTAATGTTAATATTGTTTTTACCTTGGAAGTCGGTTTTAATTTTTTGTTAAAAATAATAATAATTTTAATGAATCCCTTCCCTACGCTGTCGCGCGCAGAGTTATCGTGCGCGCACTCTATTATATATTTTATTTGACAGAAAAAAGGTGACGATTGAAAAGTAGATATACACAATATTTTCGTTTGGGGTAATTTTTCAATCGTCGGATATGTTATAACATTAATAGAAATGCAAATATAAAGTTGAAAGTAAACGACACACATAGTATATTATTTATTCTTAAATTAAATACATATCATAATACCCTGGCTGGTTTACACGCATTAAGTAGATAAGTAGTTAACTAAATTTTAAATTAATTTTAAGTTACTTATGGCATGTAAACACAAAATTTAGTAGCAAGTAGTAAGTTAAAATTTTGTTAAGTACTAAACGAGGAAATTTGAATTTTGACTATTTTCTGTTAAGTTGGCAGTCGGGGCTTGTCACTTGACAAATTTCCGGCAGGCACTTCAAATTAAGTTAAAATTTAGTAACTACTTATCTACTTAATACGTGTAAACCAGTCATTACACCCCCATTACATTTTTAGATTAGTTTTATGTTAATGTTAAATATCGATAAGCATATCGATAAATTTTATTCAAGCCCTAGCGTATATGTAAACAATTTTGATGAAAAATGTTTCTTCAAAAATTGTGTAATTTAAGAATAATAGTACCTTTAGTTACGTAAAATATGAAAGTAAAAGGAAGGATTGACAATATTTTATTTGAAATAGAGAACTAAAGACAGAATATAGCGAAAATAAACACATCGTAGCAATTAGGACATGAAGATTAATTACCTGTGAAATGTATATTTTTCAGTATTACTCCTATGATTTACACTGCAATCACTCACAGAACAAGTTACCATAATAGTATTTGTCGAAAATAATAAAGGATTTAAACAATAAATTGCAAATACCGAAAGGGCATAAAAACGGGTGACGACTTGGTGACGACTTGTCAAATGAAAGTGGTTAAAGTTTTCATTAGACTGCCTCTCTCTTTTTATCTTGTTATAATTCCATAAGGGATTTTCTTCTCTCTCGCACTCTTTGTTGGTCTTTAACATCATACGTTTATGGTATTTTAATCTTCAAATTAGTCTAAACAAAGTTCCTAAGTCTAAATTTCTGCTTTCGACTATTCCATCCACACCCCCCTTTTGAGCATTCATTTACTAGGTAGTCGGTAATCCGTACGTTGCCGATTCAGCGGATGTACCTACTGTGAAAAAAATATCCGTTTGATGCGAGACGTCCGTTGCGTATGATACCGACTTGTGGCCGCTTACCTTTAGGCGGTACGTCACAACTGGGGGCCTACCACCACCTCTACTAAGCGACACCGTTTGACAGATAAGCAATAATTACTTATCTGTCAAACGGTGTCGTTCGTGCGCGCTGCGCAATCGCGTCGCTTTCAAATCGCTCGCTGGTCGCCAGTGTGATAAGACCCTTATGGCTCTCGCGGAAGACCGGCGCTGAATATGCCTTCGGGTGTACCAGCATATGCCGAGCGTGGGCCAATTTGCAACTGCTATCTAGAATTGTATATTATAACATTATGTAAATATGTACCGTGTTTGTAGTGGCAAATAAAGCTTTAAATTATTATTATTAATTTAACGTCAAGCTAGCGATATTAAAAAGTTGATATTTCACAGCGTATTTAATAATACTTTGTATTTTTTTACTGTTTTTTAGTAAAATTATATTACAAAGTGAGTACGGTAATGTTATTGTAATCTTACTAACAAAGTGTTCTGGAAACATGATCGTAATAGGAATGGTCGTGGTAGGCCCCCTGCAAGCGTCATAAACTGTCAACAGCCGCCGTCGGCTGCCGTCGACTGCCGTAAACTGCCGACGACACGTGGAGTCGACTACCGTCGACTGCCGCCGACACGTGCCGCCGACTGCCGTCGACTACCGTCGACACGTGCCGCCAACACGTGCCGTTCGTCTGTAAGAAGCCTAAATGATTTAGTAACTTTTAGTCAAGTGGAATAGCATTTAGTAACTTGACTAAATTTAGCTACTGAATCATTTAGACGTCTAAATTTAGTAAAGATGGAATAAGTGCTTTAGCCATTTCACTTCCCCTCCCGCCCCCCACCCCGCTCACCGTCACCAGCTCCACGCCGCCCGAGGTGCAGCTGCGGCAGCGCAGCGACACCACCGTCGAGCCCTCCTCGTTCAGGGCGTTCAAAAATCGTCGCGCGTCCTGCGATCGGGCAACAAATATTAGCAATTTGGGCGCGACGAGGGCACAGATCAGTGTACACTGTACAGGTCCGAGTAACGAGGGTTAGCGGCCGACCTGCGGGTAGTCGGTCCAGGCGGCGTCGACGAAGGCGGCGACGGCGCGCGGCGGGAAGGCGTGCGGCGCGAGCCAGGCTGCGGCGGCGGCGGCGCGCGCGTCTCGCCGAGCGCGCGGCAGCGTCCACCGCACCAGCGCCTGCGTGCCCGCCAACTGCACGCGCGCGTCCCCGCTCGCCCGCACCGCGCCCGCCACGCGCGCCCTGCCGACAGCCGACACGCTAGCGTTATACTTAACTATAAGGGCCAATTCACACCGGAATGGCAGAGGCGAGGTGAGCAGTTTCAGTGTCATATGATTTTAAACTTTACCTTCATTATTGTAATACATAGTATCGCTTGAGAAATCTCCGCCGCCGGGGGCCGGAAGAAGCCACGAGCGGTCACAAGCGATGATGAAGATAGTTTAAAATCATATGACACTGAATCATATGAAACTTCTCGCCTCGCCTCTGCCATTCCGGTGTGAATCGGCCCTAGCTGTCCACAATCGATTGAACGGTCGTAGGTAGTATTTTTTCATTAAAAACGAATCTCTTACAGGTAAATGTCCAACTTTGTTTTGAGAGCGATCCGGACTGTCCTGCTGCTCTCTGCGCAGCATGCGTTGAAGCAGCGTATGATTTCGTAGCTCTGGTTCAAATCCGTTCTGCTGTGTGTTGCCAAATCTAGCAGACACTCGCAAGTTTCTTGCACGATAACGTCATGTACAGTCTTGGACTTGACACAAATACTCTAAAAAAACCCGAGCATTAATATTAACTCTGCAAAGTTGCATGTACCAGTGTAATATGTAATAAATAATAAATTATAAATTATCTTTAAGCAGTGAAACACAAAAAACAGCAGAAAAACCCAAAATATTTCATGTGTGAGTTTAATTATTTTGTAACAGATGTATGTATGGTTGTTTCAATAAATTATTATTATTATTATTAATATTGTCATTTTTGGTACTGTGGTTAAACATTGAAAGAGAATAGCTATATATATATATATATATATATATATATATATATATATATATATATATATATATATATATATATAGCTATTCTCTTTCAATGTTTAACCTGTTGTATATATATATATATATATATATATATAACTATGTTGGTTTAATGATGTTATAATTTAGTTTCTTCAAATATATGTATTATGTATAGCTTTACTAAAATACATGATAAATATATTTTGTGTCTGCCATGAGCCTGGATTTGCAGCTGTCTAACGAGTGACAAATATTTATTATCTTTACTTTAGCTGCTTACACTAAGTATATTGGCTGTTCAGCTGCTTAAAATCAACTCAATAACTTTAGAATATGCTATTTATCACTAATAGACTTTATATGTGCTTAATGACTTCTCTCTCTTACCTTCTAATAATAATAAATACTTACTAAAGAAGAATAACTGACTCAAAAATGGTTCCACAGAAAGCACACCAAAGAAAAATACAAAATATACAGTGTGTAACAAAAATAAGTGATACTTTAGGCTGTGTATGTGTTCCTTGTAGAGAGTTCACTGTGAAAAGTAGCAGCTCTGAAAGACATAATTTTTTTTCACTTTTGTATGGACAAGGGCCCGAGTGTCAGGAATTTCCCCATACTAAAGTGAACTTTCTACAAGGAACACATACACACCCTAAAGTATCACTTATTTTTGTTACACACTGTATATTTTGTATTTTTTTGGTGTGCATTCTGTGGAACCATTTTTTGAGTCAGTTGTTCTTCTTTAGTATTTATTATGATTAGAAGGTAAGGTATAAGGTAAGGTAAGAGAAGGTAAGTACTGATTAAACACAGTTACTGACTTTTATCAGTACCTAGAAGATAGAACCACACCTAAGTGGTCCAATAATTTCTATGGATGCTTTGACCACATCAGACTGGCCCCGTGCTAGTACCTGAAGGACTTGTGTTACAGCCTATACGGACAACAGAAATATATCTAATAATTTTATACTTACTATAAAATGACTATACTATTCTATTTAAGATTTTGATTGTATCATACACATTTATAATATAAATCCATGACCCAGGAATATAATAACTGTTTGTTTCGTCGGCAGGATTCAAACTGCGACCCCGACTCATGACCAAACGCTTAACCATTGAGTCACAGAGGTCTTTCTCTTGCTCAATAATTGATAAAACTTTAATTATATGCTTACTCTATAGTATATCAAGATACAACTATTTCAATACTTACCTCAATAAAAGCAATTAAAGTACTTGTGAAGTTCCACCAGCGATTGTTATTAAATATGAGACGCTTCCTAATAACTTCAAACCAATATTTTATAACTGATATTAGCTCTTTGCCCAGTAAGGCCCAGGTTTTAGAGGGAGGATGTCGCAAAATAAGCTTAAAAATGATAACGGCTGCCCCATGTTCGTGAAACTTATTAAAATACTAAAACAGAATGTGAGTAATATAAGTAGGTATGTTTAATTTGTAACATAATAAAACAATGATAATACATCTGTACTTACGTCAATTTCCAAAGTTTTAACTTTTTTCAATGAGAGAACAGTGGACATATTTAGTAAAACAGAAAATTTTGAATGTTTGCCCACAATATCTTGGGTGACTCTGATATACTCGTCTAAATTTGAAACACGTTTTAAGTCAGTTAATATTTCCATTTTTATTTTTGTTTACAAATCTTGATACAAATAAATTCGACAAAGAAACAAATGCATAAAATTTAAAAACACTACAAATATTGGCGCCAAGAATCAAGTTAAAGAAGTACCACAAATTACACAATCACAGATTGCCACAGATTATAGTAAAGTACATGTAGGCCCACAGTTAATATACCTCCATGCAATGAGTAACGGCGTTTTCACACGAGACACGACACGACACGGTTCATAGACAAATATAAATTGTCTATGAACCGTGTCGTTTGAACGTTTTCACACGAGCGACGATTTCTGCGACGACACCGCATTCACTTATGGCTGGTTTACACGTGATAAGTAGATAAATGGTCAACTAAATTTTAACTTATGACCCTATACTTACTTAACTAAATTTTAACTTGCTATTGGCTACTAAATTTTGTGTTTACAATTTACAAATTTAAAATTAAGTTAACTACTTATCAACTTAGTACGTGTAAACCAGCCATAAGTACTTAAAAATATTATGTCATCTATTGTTGGGTTTTGTACAATATAATTTTAAAAGATAGTTCGATGATCCTTTCTAACGTCAAGTGGTACGCGGGGCATATTGTATTATTTAAGGCAGTAATTTTAGTGGCCTGGTTCAAAATTCAAACTGAATCAATGAACCACAGACAACTTTCATAATATCTTTGTAATTTTTTTATCTGTGCTAAAAAACGTGACGACATAGCGGATTGTCGTCTCAAAATCGTGTGTCGTGCTGTGCGGTGTCGTTCCGTGTGAAAACGGTACTTAGAAATGTATGGCGCACGGAATCGTCACCGCATTTTGTCGTGTCGTGTCGGGTCTCGTGTGAAAACACTCTAGGGCCCCCGCGCACGAGCAACTTAGTTGCACGGCGATTTATTTGTCTCTTTCGAAAAAATTGCAGCCATGTCGCAGGGGTGCGCGCACGAGAGCGACAGCAACGCAACTTTTTTCCGATTTTTCTAAACAGTCATCAACATGGATTTGGTGGAGGCGGCTGTGGTTGTTGCACTCGCAATAAAAAACCGAAGAAAGCGTCGCAAAATAAAATATTGGGTGCATCCATTATGGAGCGATCGCCTGACTCTTGGGAAATTTCATACTGTGTTTATGAAATTGAGAGCATACCCAGAAAAAAATTACGTTTTCTTTAGAATGAGTGTCGAAAGTTTTGATGAACTGTGCAGAATCTTACGACCTGGCCTCGTTCATGAAGATACAAATATGAGATTAGCTGTACCCAGAAATAGGTACCCTATTTTGCCCCTATCTTGGTCGAAACCCCCCTAAATCTAGCTAAATCTAGGGGGAAAACCCGATATTTTGCCTGTATTTTGCCCCCATCTTGGTCGAAAACTCCCTAAATCTAGGGGGAAATCCCCTGATCTGGCAACACTGGGCCGGTCGGCGACTTTATTGTTGCCTGTGCGCGCACTTGCATAGAAACCAATAGGGAAGGAGACAGTTGCGTTGCAACTAAAAAAGTTGCACAGAGTTGCGTCGCGTCGAGTCGCTACGTGCGCGCACTTCCATACTAGCTCCTAGACTTGATCAAGAGACAAATAAATCGCCATGCAACTAAGTTGCTCGTGCGCGGGGGCCCTTAAGGTAAATGTCTTGTCATTGGTAGCGTGGTACTAGTAATTGGACAGAGTACAAAAACACATTAATTATTATGGTTGCTTTAAAAACTACCTGTTTTTCTTTAAAATCAGGCGTTCTATTACTTTAGAAATAGGCAGTTAATGAAGCAACCTTAATGACGGTGTTTTACCTGTAAATAAAACACATATTAAATACTTACCTTACTTGAAGCTTACTGATATGAGATGGCGCTAGCGTGCTCGTCGCTCGACCTCGTCTTGTCTCTTTCCTTCTCGTACCCTCTCGCTCGCACAGCTACCTTGAGAACCCCACCATGGCGACACCACGAGAAGTAGCCTAGTTTAATTTCAAATCATTGAGTCGAATATCACCAGGCAGTATTAAAAATGTAAGCTTCAAGTAAGGTAAGTATTTAATATGTGTTTTATTTACAGGTAAAACACCGTCATTAAATACTGTACGCATACTTGAAGCTTACTGATATGAGACCTGTTTGTTATCGCCTGGTGGGAAAAAGACGCCAATGTGAAGGGCATAATATTATTATACATTAGAAGAGCTTAGAAAATATAAATGTAAAATACTTTACTGAGATCAATAGATTTATTGATTGGTATTAATTGATAAAGTACAAGATTAATTACAGAAAAATGTATATCAGTAACTATAAAATCAATTTGTAGGGCTAAATAATTGAGCCAAACTTGTTTTACCTGTGCGAGACGGCTTTACTTCTCTGCGATAATAACGCGAAAAAGTATTACTTGATCGCCAGTTTCCTTTGGCCAATATTTGATCAAGAGGTAAATTATCAACCCAGTTTTTTGAAGCTACGGCAGAGCGAATACTTCCTGGAGGGGCAGTAATACCTGCTTCACGAAATACAGTTTTTACCCAACCAGCTATTACTGTTCTGGAGGCTGGCTTAGGGTTTCCTCTTAAATTAATGAAAAGATTATTTGAATTACATTCTTTCCGTTTTTCTTTTAGTAAAACAATGGTCCGCTTAACCCAGAAAACAGGATCTAAATTTCTGGAACTATTGTTTGAAAATATCTTCCATCCCGACTGTCTATAGTTCGCACTATCAGTTTTAGATCCGTAAAGAGGCCAAAAACAAACAGAGTCTTCATTTACAGTAAAGTGTCCTGAATCAACCGCTAATAATGTCAAGTCGTGGACTCTTCGGCCTGAGCATAAAAGAAGCAAAGTGGCTGTATGTCGACAAGTTTGGAAAACATTGTCTTTATCAATATTATGCTTTTCCAAATGCCCTAATAAATCGTCTATATCCCATACACTTGTTTTTCTAGAGATTGGTTTATTTACAGCTATTGACTTAAGCATATGATTTACCAGAACATGTGAAGATAGCTTGCCTGCATCTTCAACACTGCACAATGTCGACACGGCCGACTTGTGTACTAATATAGTATTGTAAGCTAGACCATCAATAAGATGAAGATCAGCTAAATATTTTGCCAGAACAGATCCCGACGGATGAGTGGCATTTTCTTTATGAGTGCGGCACCATCTGAGCCAGCGGTTCCACGCCACTTTGTAAGTTTTTAGTGTCGATGGACGCCAAGAGTTTCTCAGCAGATTAAGGTGGTTTATATTCCAGTCCTTTAGCTCCTCTGTCCACCCCCACATTTCCACACCTGCAATTCCATGTCTTGGGTTCCTGCTGGGGGATGACCTGTCGCAATATCTATTAAATTCAGGTGTAGATTCTGTATGGTGAACGGGGCTGCTACTGCTCGGGTTCTTAAGTCCGCCCTCCAAAATACTCGTTCCCATCTCGGGACCACCAACATATAGAACCCTGTCGCCTTGTTCAAGTGCATGAGCACTTTGGGAACTAGATAAGGTGGCGGGAATACCCAAGCGAGGGGATAATTCCAGGTTCGGGAGAACGCATCGTGATATATCGCCTCCTGATCCGTTTGATCCAGACTCACATAATTGGAAACTACTTTCGATGTTTCGCTTGCAAAGAGATCGATCATCGGAGTCCCGAATTTCTTGAACAGGTTCTCCGTGCAATGAGGCAGTAAATGCCATTCCGGAAGACTGAGATGTCGTGATAAATGATCTGCCTGACTGTTGTACCTTCCTGGTAAGTGGTGTACCTGTAGTTCTATGTGGTGTAGGTCTAAAAGGTGAAATATGTCTTTTGTCAACTGGAGCAACGGTAAGGATCTGGTCCCCCCCTCGTTTTTTAAATAAGATACAACAGTTTTGTTGTCGCACTGTAGGAGGACTGTGGAGTTCTTTATCGTGTGACATAGACTTTGGAGTGCCTTTAACACAGCTAACATTTCTTTTTGGTTGCTGTGTAAATTTTGTTCTGGAACTGTCCACATCCCACTCAAGGATATTTTCTCCAATTGGGCGCCCCAGGCTACGTCCGAGGCATCCGTTGTTAAGAACTGTGTTGGAGATGGAAAATGAATTCGTGACGACAGGTCGCAATTGGCCATCCACCACTGCAGTTCCATTTCTACTGTGTCCGGCAACTGATGCACGGCAGTAAGCGGGCTCTTTATGGCAACGTTCAAGAACATTAGAGTGTCTCGAAAATGTAGTCGTCCCCTCGGAATCACAAACCGAGCAAAATTGAGAAGTCCGACAAGGCTTTGTAACTCTTTTAGGTGTATTTTTTGAGTTTTTAGGATTACGGAGATCTTTCTCTTTATATTTATTACCTTTTTTAACGGAAGATATTTTACATTGCGCCATGGGTCCCATTGAAAACCCAGAAAGGTCAGACATTTGGACGGAGTCAGCATTGACTTTTCGAAATTGATTTGAAGGCCCAGATATTGAAGTCTGTTCACTACAATTTGGATATGTGATTTTAGAATGTGGTAATTTTGATTGACCACTAAGAAATCGTCTAGGTATACTAAGACGCGTATACCCTGTTCCCTTAGAATTTGAGCAATCCAGTTGCTTAAACAGGCAAATACCCTTGGGGCCGTGCTGAGCCCGAAAGGAAGACATGTCATTTGAAGAATTTCCTTGTCGTAAATCAGACGTAGAAATCGTCTGTGAGAATGAGCGATTGGTAGATTGAAGTAGGCCTGGGACAAATCCACTTTGCACAACCAATCGTTTGGTTGTAGGAAGTCTGGGACCCTGTTCGCATTTATTAACCTGAATGGTTCGGTTAGTACATATTCGTTCAACTTGCGCAAGTTGAACACTGGACGGTGCGAGCCGTCTTGTTTTGGAACGAGAAACATGCTCGAAATGAAGCTGGGGGAAGATCGAACTACTTCGAGAGCTTTCTCGTCCTTCATCTTTTGAATTGCCTTTGACATTGCTTCGCACTTTCTTGTCACTAGGCAGGTGCGTGTCATGTCGGGCAGGCGAAGAGGTGGTTTCTTGTAAAAGGGTATGCGATAGCCTTTTATTATTTTTAAAAGAAAACGTGGTGCCTTCAACGCCCTCCAATGACTGTGATAAGCCCAAAGTCGGCCCGCTTGGAATCTCGAGTCAGAATCTTCTTCTCTTACCTGAGTTGGAGTCTCTATTAATAGGCCGTTTTCTATTGTCCTTTGCATGCTCAAGCCGTACCGTTGGCTGCCGGTCGACTTGTTGTCGAAAGGAACTACGGTTACCTTTATTGCTACGCCATGCGTTAGAATTTTCGTGAGAACCCTGCGAGGGATAACTTGTGTACCTTCCCTGCGAGGGTCGGTAATTCTGTAACGGTCGTGTGTGTTGAGAGCCACAGCAACCTTGAGTTGTGCCCTGCGAAGGCGCATGACTAGTTCCCTGCGAGGGATGATTAGAGCCACTATTAACTACCTGCGAGGTAGTTCCAAAACTTTTTAATTTTATTAAAGGCAAAAAAGCTTTCTTAACGCCACCTGCCTTATCAAGAACTCCCGATAGCATTTCGGAATTAAAAAAGTTTTTGTTTGAAGGAGGAATTTTGCGTAAATATGATTTGGTTAGTGGATCACGAGCATATTTTATGATTCCATCTCGACGCATCTGTATCACTTCAGCTCTGTGACCACAAACGAGCTGTAAGAGGTCTGCAGAAACAGACGCATAATCACCGCTTGAAAATAATTCCCTAACCTTCGTATGCAATGAGTCGACATTTAGGTTTACCTCATCTTTAGCCCAAGATAAAAGTAAGTTTAGGGTCTGTTGCAGAGCATCGCGCTGTTTTAGCAAACAAAAAGTAATACCGGCGTAAGCTTTATCTGCGTAAGCTAAATGACGTAGACTATCATAAGCTTTAATCTCGTCGTTAGCTTCTAAATCAGTAAAACCTGGCGTATGATTATACCGCTTTTGCACTTCCGCATAGCGAACCTCGCTCCATTCATCTTTATCAAAATGTTGAATTTGTTGCAGCAAATCAATAAATTTTTCAGGTGCCTTTGGTACCGAAGGCTCCTTTAATTTAACTTCAAGATCAAAATTAAAATCTAATTTGGCATTATTAGTATGTTCTTCATCGTAAAGACTACCACTGACTTGATCGTCAATAATATTATCGCTATTATAGTCCCTATTAAGATCTACGTTGTCAATGATCGAAGGCGAATAGCTTTTATCCACGTGGTCGTGGTTGAATCTAAAATGCCTTTTAAGTTCGCCTACTTCCTGTGTCAATTTTTTCAAAGCCCTATCCTTGCGTTTACGGCGGCGCTGCCGCCGTTTCTTTGTGCAAGAAGATGAGGAAGAGGAAGATGAAGAATCCGAGCTAGTGTCGTAGTTGGCGGTACTCGGGCCTGGTTTATTTACGACCGGGTCAACTTCATCATGAGTTTTTTCCATGCTAAAAACGAAACCTAATATTAGGATATCATGCAAAAGTTTTGAAATGTATGGAACGAACGACAAACAAAAGTATTCCTTGACGGTAGTTAAAAATATTCGAAAACCATATAATGATCTGTGTTTTACTAAAATTACGTACTTAAAACTAAAAAGCACGATCGTAAAAAGCATTACCGATATGCATTATATTATAAATAGTTCTAATTATAAAGAAATCTAAAAAATAAGTACAAAAAAGTCTACTTGAAGGTAGATAAATATTTCTAGAAAGTAGTAAAATTTTCTAATTTCTCCTATAAAATTACTGAATTCCTTAAGAGGGTAGCGTAAAGAACTAAATTATTATCGATTCCATAAAAATAAGGATCTATTTAAATAAATATTTTCAATACGAACGGTAAAACCGTTAGTTAGTTTAGTTCCAATCACTTTGTAAGGAAAATAAAAATGAGCACTTACATGAATCGCTGCTATAACAGGCTCACACTTATAAAATAGAATAAAAACTTAAGCACTTATCACAATGAGAACTGTTGGTAAGTGCAGACGGGTCGAAAATTCAGACGCCAATGATTTGAAATTAAACTAGGCTACTTCTCGTGGTGTCGCCATGGTGGGGTTCTCAAGGTAGCTGTGCGAGCGAGAGGGTACGAGAAGGAAAGAGACAAGACGAGGTCGAGCGACGAGCACGCTAGCGCCATCTCATATCAGTAAGCTTCAAGTATGCGTACAGTATTTAATAAATAGTTGTCCTTGTTCGTTTTGTTTTTCATCTGCGCATGCGCGACTTTTATGTGTCAGTGTGATTGTCATATTCTAAAATACCTTGTCATGTTCTAACCTTGAAAACCGTTCGCAGGCTGTAGTAGTAAACAACTATATGTCCAGTTGGGTACCCATCCCTAGTGGCGTCCCTCAAGGCTCCCTATTAGGTCCACTTCTTTTCATCATCTTTATCAATGATATTGATACTTGTTTTAAATATGCCCTTACTCTTTACTTTGCCGACGACATGAAGATTCTCTATCCTATTTCTTCTGTCAGAGATGCTGAGGTATTACAAACAGATTTATTCCGTCTGGATCAATACTGTCATAATAATCGTTTAGATCTTAACCCCCAAAAATGCCTACTAATCACATACAGTAGGAAAACTAATATCTTCTTGAGTACCTATTATCTCAAGGGCTTTGTAATACGTAGAACAAATACTGTATGTGACCTGGGTGTTTATCATGATGCTAAGCTGATGTTTGATACACATGTTGACCATATAATTGCGAAGGCCTCAAAAGCACTGGGTTTTATAATGAGACTTAGCTTCAAGAACGCAAAAACCCTTAAAATTCTATATTGCACTTACGTCAGACCCCATTTAGAATATGCCTGCCAGGTATGGAACCCGTGCTACGGCCTACGATAAATATATTACTCAGATCGAGAATATACAAAAGCGATTTATCCGATACCTATGCTACAGACTGAAAATATATTATAATTCCAATAATTACCTTACCCTTTGTAAGAAATTCCATATTCAAACTCTGTGTAATCGCCGGTAGATTTCTGATTTTATATTTTTATTAAAATTGATTAACAATGAAATTGATTGTCCGGACCTTCTTAGTAAGCTTAACTTTTGTGTACCAACTAGACCACGTAGATTTAATCCACCACTGGCTATCCCATGTTACAACTCTAATTATAGGCGTAACACGTAGGTGTTACGCCTATAATTAGAGTTATAGAATTTAACAATATTTGTAAAAAATTATCTTTTGATCCTCATACATTGCGGACCAAGAATGCGAGAGATAAACTCAACCTTGACTTCTTTAATTAACCTTTTATTTTGTTTTGTTTGTAAATCTTACATTTTTCTTAAGCATCATGCTCTTCGTAATTCAACCTTAACTTCCTTAAATTTTTGGTTTTTATCGTTATTTAACTTTTAAATTACACAGATTTTTATTTGTAAGTGTTAAAAAAAATCACGTTTGCTTGTTGTTTACTTCCTTAATGTTATTAGTGAAAACCTATCATTGGCTTTTTGTTTTTTCTATTCGATAGCTATTTAAGTAAAATTGTAAACTGTTGGTTTTCTAATATTAAATAAATGAAATAAATGATTTAGTGACTAAATTTAGTCAAGTGGAATAACATTTAGAAAGTTACTCAATGTTATTCCACTTGACTAATAAAGCGCTTATTCCATTTCACTAAATTTAGGGATCTAAATGATTTAGTGACTAAATTTAGTCAAGTGGAATAACATTTAGTAACTTTCTAAATGTTATTCCACTTGACTAAATTTAGTCACTAAATCATTTAGATATCTAAATTTAGTGAAATGGAATAAGCGCTTAAGCGCTTTTAGCAAATCCAAAGAAACTTCTATATAGCTTGAAGCAAATCTGTGATCAAAGAGTAAAGACTATTCACTATAGAGCTAAATGTCGATGGAAATCAAAGAAACGATGAAAAATTAAAAAAATAATTTTGGCAAAATGGCATTGTCAATGACGGGGGTTTTTGGCGGGCATGTGAAAGAGTGCTGTTGTGTTTTTGTATTATTTTCCTAAAATTGTGTTAACTGGGTTTTTAATGTGTAATATTGGTAGAATATTAACCATTAGATATTCGTGTTCATGCACAAGTGTAGGAAAGTGATGTAATATCCAGAAACGTGCTATTTTGTGTTCCCTCCAAAACTCCATCGAAAGTTTCAGTAAAGCGCCTACCACTTTACTGAATCGACCGACTTGACTCCTTGACCAGCTGTATTGACTTTTACTTAGACTTTGACTAGACTTTAGACCTGACAATACATGAAAACGACGATGAAAAACATAGAAATGGCTGTATGGGCAACGCTCCCTTTGCCTGTCCCGACCGGGACGAGTTAAAAAAAAAGTCAATGACGGGCGGCGGTCTGACGGTTGTGATATTAGTTAAAATTGTGATAGTATCTCTTAATATTCTGTGATTGTGATAATGCTAGCGTAAATTACTAATTCAGTCATTCAACCAAAATATGTTGCGATGTGTCGGTTGATTAATTAATCACTCACATTTATCAGTTATGTGAAAAAACCGCATCGTAGTGCACGGCTCCAGACCTAAAGAAATCAGTCGATATTATGTGGCCGGAAAATAAAAGAGATATCGAAATCCTACAATTATGATGCCTATGGTGTATACGGTTTACGGATTTGCTATATTTTTTATGATCGCGTGGGTCTGCCTGTGGTTAATTCACATAATGGCTCTCTCGTACTGCAAGTGGAAGCTGCACCGGAGCGTGGAGCGGGCCCCGCCGGAGCAGCCCTACCTCGGCGTCTCCATACTGAAGCCGCTCACCGGCGTGGATCCGAATCTATTCTCCAACTTGGAAACGTTCTTCACCCTGGAGTACCCGACGTACGAGCTGCTGTTCTGCGTGGAAAGCGAGCACGACCCCGCCGTGATGCTCGTCAACAGCCTGCTGCACAAGTACCCGCAGACGGACGCCCAGCTGTTCGTCGGGGGCGTGAGCGTGGGCGTCAACCCGAAGATCAACAACATGCAGCCGGCGTACCTGGCCGCCAAGTACCCCCTCGTGCTCGTCAGCGACTCGGGCATCCGCATGCGCGAGGACACGCTGCTCGACATGGTGCAGCACATGGCGCCGGACGTGGCCATCGTGCACCAGATGCCGTTCACGTGCGACGCGGAGGGCTTCGCCGCCGTCTACGAGAAGGTGTACTTCGGCACGGCGCAGGCGCGCATGTACCTGGGCGCCGACTTCCTCGGCATCAACTGCCACACCGGCATGTCCTCGCTCGTGCGCCGCTGCGCTCTGGAGGAGGCGGGCGGCCTGGCCGCCTTCGGGGAGTACCTGGCCGAGGACTTTTTCATGGCGAAGGCCATCGTGGCCCGAGGGTGGAGGATGAGGGTGGCGTCGCTGCCGGCGCTGCAGAACTCGGGCGCCAAGTCGGTGGGCGGGCTGCAGGCGCGGCTGACTCGCTGGGCGCGGCTGCGCATCGCCATGGTGCCGACGACGGCGCTGCTGGAGCCGCTGAGCGAGTGCCTGCCGCTAGGCGCGGGCGCGGCGTGGGCGGCGGGCGTGCTGCTGGGCGCGGAGCCGCTGCCGTTCTTCCTGGTGCACGTTCTGGTGTGGTTCCTGTCAGACTGGCTGATGCTGCGGGCGGTGCAGAACGGCTCGCCACCCTTCACGAAGGTGGAGTTCCTGCTGGGGTGGGTGTGGAGTGAGTGTTGTGCGCCTTTCGTGCTGGCGGCGGCGTTACTCAACTCTGAGATTTCGTGGCGGACTCGTACATACAGGCTGGACTGGGGCGGGCGAGCCCACGAACTGAAACCTAAACTCAAATTCTAAGTCCCTCCCCTTGTTTATATGAAGCTTTAATTTTATGTACAATACTAGGACCGAATGAGACAGATGTATAGTGCGATGGATTTATGTTTGTAGCATTAAGTTTTTTATTTAATTTATAGTTTTGTAGTGACCTGCGTGTGGTTGTTGTTTTGTAGGTTTGTACATTTTAAATTAATTTGTAATAAAATGTTGATTGTTTATCTACTGAGTATTTCATAGTACATACTACTATTTATATTGTGCAAGATAAAAATAACTACCGCAGAGACAACCATGATGAAAGGGATGTGAAACCCTAGTAAATTATTGGATAATTAGGCATTCACTCAAATAACTACTTCATTGACTTTTTTTTTAAGTATATAAATAATTGTCACATTACTATTGGTTTAAGTTGTAACACTTTCCTTTTTATAATCTTCAAAATAATATGTCATAATAAATGTTAATAAATGTTAGGGACTATCAGTACGTCCCACTGTCAATTCAGTTTCTACTGCAGTCCTACCCTGCAGCAGCTGATGAACATATGATATATTAGTATTGAACATACCTATCTGTTGTAAATGTTAGCAGGCAATTATTGTATTCTTAGCTTATTACTTTTAAATTTGAATTGATTGCATCGACTATCATAGTATTATAATTTGGTTATCTAGTTAAAGGGGAACTTGTGTTCATACTGCATACGTCGTATATGTAGTATATGTTTATATAGCGGGCTCCACCACTGCAGAAAAGCATCTTGTGACTCAATCATTTACATGTGCAAGTCAACAAGTGTACCACATCATGAATCACCTTATATCTCTGACAGACTCCTGTCACACTACTGTTTATTTTGATCAAATTGATCTGCCAAATATAAAAAAAAGTTTGTCCAAACTATATTTAAGTCAATGGGATATAGGTACAATGATTATGTGAAATTAAGAAGATTTTCCCAAATTTTATTAAAAATACAAGCATATTGAAAAACAAACTTTCACTTGGCATCAGTTTATATTACTAGCGCAGAGTGATCCATCTAATGACAATAGACTCCTGATAATTATTTAAAATTTAATACAATAGTAAAATTGTGCTTGCACTGCAAATTGTAATTTTTTTTCCAAAAAAATTGTTTATTAAATGTTTTTTAACTTATTTTATTTACAGGACCGATAGACCGATTGTTGTAAGAGCCAGGCATAATATAGACATTACCTACGCTAATTTTAATATGAAAGCTGAAAAAAAAATTGTGCTGGACGCTGACCATTTCTTGTGGTTCATTTGTATATATTGTCCCGGCTTCTGTTGTAGGAGGCCGCATCTGACAGCTACAGCGGACAGCCTAAAGGTGTTGTGTTGGGTTCAGTTTCAAGGTCAGGACCACATTAATGTGATTCGTTTCTTAATAATAATTTTAGATTTCAATGACTGCTGTAAAATTCTAAACAATTTGTTACAGGGTGATTTAGGATAATTTAACAGATTTTAATTTATATTTACGTGCCTTTGGATGTTTGTTTATGTTTTTGGTCTCCGTCTAAGGTGGGACCAAAAATACTTCCTAATTATTTGTTAAACGAAGACTGGGCTAACGTTATCCGAAGGCACTCACATCCAGTGCCATTATTTTGTATCACAACGTAACCTTGAAATTATAATAAGTATCAATATTTATTGTCGATAATAACAATTATTATGTTACATCTAAAATTATGTATAATATTGTATTGTGTTGTATCCAAACTCTCAATCGTGAACTCAGGGGTTAGTAAGACTAATGACATTTTTCCGTTTTTACAAGTAAAGTAATATAATTTACATGAAATATAATGTAATATCGGCCTTGAACAACACAAATGTATTAATAAACATCTACTTATGAAAATCCATTTTCTTTTTCTATTGTCGTCAGTTCGGACAACTACCAACCACAGATTAATAGGTAAGTTGGTATATTAAGTATGTACCTACCTATGTAACACTTTAGTAACACTTTCAGTAATAAAATCAGGTGGGGTGTAAGGGGGGCCGATGAGATAAGTAAATATAAAAACTTATGTAACGACGAGCTGAAAAACATCCATTTCCCGGAAGAGTTTCAGAGCTGTGCTGATTCTATGTGTAATAATATCCAACATAGAGTCATCATAGATGGTTTATATAATAGAATAGTAGGCACTCTATGTAAGGCATCCATATCCAGTCACAAACTTACAGATAACCGATGTAAAGGTAAGCGTGTGTTTGGATGGAATGAGAATGTTAAGAAGGCACATAGGCAGGCTAGGGCTGACTATATAATGTATTTATTAGCGGGGAAGCCCACTAGTGGCCCTTTGTATGATCAAATGTATGAGAGTCGTAAAATATTTAAATCTCGCCTAAAATTTTGTCAAAATAATCAAGAGCAGATCAAAATGGACAAACTGGCTGCTCAGTACTCTTCCAAGAGTTTTGATAAGTTCTGGAGAGGTACTAAGCAACTAAAGGGTAAAGTTAGGCTGCCTATTAGTATTGAGGGGGTGCAGGATCCAATTGGGATTGCGAACTCATTTCGAGAGGCTTTTCAGGTGAAATCTTTATTGCCGCTGGCTCTCGACACTGAGTGCCAAGTTCAATCGGGCCCAGCGATTGGTTTCTCGAGTAAGGATGTGTTCAAGGTGATAAATAGCATGAAGCGGGGAAAATCGCCTGGCCACGACGGACTCAGTGTGGAGCACCTGCGGCACGCAGGCTTTCATCTGCATAGAGTATTGGGAATGTTTTATACGTTTTGTATCCGGCACTCCTATCTGCCAGCAGACCTCATGAGAACTATTGTGGTCCCGATTGTAAAGAATGCGTCGGCGGATACGTCCAGTAAGCGAAATTATAGACCCATTTCCCTTGCTACAATACTAGCAAAAGTTCTGGATGCGCTGCTGGATACGTTGCTAAAGAAGTACGATTCGATTGGGGACACACAATTTGGCTTTAGAGAGGGAGTGTCTACTGAAAGTGCCATACTATGCTTGAAACAAACTGTTGATTACTATACCAAACGAAAAACGCCGATCTTTGCATGTTTCTTGGATTTGTCCAAGGCATTTGATAGAGTATCGTATGGGAAGCTTTGGGCAAAGCTAAGAAAACTTGGCGTATCAAATGATATAATTGAGCTATTGACGTATTGGTATAGTAATCAACGGAACTGTGTTAGGTGGGGTAATGCACTCTCTGAGGATTACTCCTTAGAGTGTGGGGTGAGACAAGGGGGAAAAACCTCGCCCCGATTATTCAATATTTATGTAAACCAGTTGATTGAGGAGCTCAGCAGTACTCATACTGGTTGTCATATTGATGGTGTATGTGTAAATAACTTAAGTTATGCTGATGATATGGTACTGCTGAGCCCCTCAATCGGTGGTCTTAACAGGCTGTTAAAAATTTGTGAGAGGTACGCTATTGAACACGGCTTAGAGTACAATGTTGGTAAGTGTGAGTACATGATATTTAAATGCAACAGTAAGATTTTCAATCATCAAGATTGTACACCACCCTTACTTAACGGAGTACCTCTGAGTCGTGTTACAAAATTTAAATACCTCGGTCACGTGGTGACAGATACTCTCAGTGATGAGGAGGATATTGAGAGGGAGCGCAGGGCGCTATCGATCCGCGGTAATATGCTGGCACACAGGTTTGCCAGGTGTACAGCGCCTGTCAAGATAACGCTTTTTAAAGCATTTTGTCAGACGTTTTACACCTGTGGTCTGTGGGCCAGCTTTACTCTACGGACCTATGGCGCCTTGCGGGTCCTCTACAATAACATATTCAGGTCTCTATTGCGGCTCCCTCGATACTGCAGTGCATCCGGGATGTTTGCCGATGCAGGAGTCGACGATTTCTACGCGATTATGCGGAAAAAGGTAGCGTCAGTAGTGCATAGAGTTCGGGAGAGCCGGAATGGGGTCCTGAAGATGATAGCGGAGCGAATTGACTCTGCACTCCTTCGCAGACTCACTGAGCAGGGTAGCTCAGGGTAGCAAGACGAGCTGCATTTTGATTATTTGTTAGTATAAGATAATTTGTCACAATATCATTTAAAATATGGACTTCTTTGTCTGAAAATAAATTATTTTTATTTTTTATTTATTTTTATTTATGTAGCTAGCTTTCCAACTTTCAACACAAAATTATTATTACCAATTATTACTAACGATCATCCATACTAATATTATAAATGCGAAAGTGTGTCTGTCTGTCTGTCTGTCTGTTACCTCTTCACGCCCGAACCGCTGAACCGATTTTGCTGAAATTTGGTATGGAGATACTTTGAGTCCCGGGAAAAGACATAGGATACTTTTTATCCCGGAAAAATATACGGTTCCCGGGCGATAAACTATTTTTGGCGCTACGGAGTTGCGGGCATCCTCTAGTAGTCCATAAACTAGGTACTCTCTATTTCATTGTGCTCCCCCGTCCCCGATAGATATTGTAAATCCTGGGGAGTAGAAAAAATAGGCTAAGTGCAAGTCGGACACGAGTTCGAAGGGTTCTATAAATTATAGAACGTTACGTACGTACGGTACGAAGTACGAACTAAAATTATTGTGTTTTTTGTATGGAAGCCACCCTTCTACTTTTTAGGGTTCAAACTAGGTAGGTACCAGGAATGTTGTTATCTGTTGCTAGATGGAGGATGGAGGTACATGACGAGCTTGTTACTGTTCGTAATTTTTTTGTTTTTATATTATGTATAGTGTGGGATGTGGCCTGTGGGTACCTACGGGAATCATGCGGGAATCGACAGGCGAGAAAGGAAGTGAAATAGGCCTTTTGAAGGCGAATCATAATGATCACAATCAAATCGATCAGCCAAGCGACTTAGTTTACATTACATAATTATAATACCTTATGATATTTTATGTTACAATACAGCCGCATGCTGCAAGCATGCATGACCGACTGCTTGATTTATCATATTTAATATTCCGTGTGAATAATATTCTAGACTCTAGAGCAGGGATGTTAGACGGCCACTTGGAAATCCTAGTATCGAGCTGGCTGAAAACTGGTATCGGAGACAGAAAACTGGTACGCCTGTGCGCTAAGGTTATACTTAAATTGTAAAATATATTGAAAAAAAAAATACATAAATGATTCATAACGAAGATTTATATATAAGAAACGAGGGTTCGTTTGCTTACCCAAACAATGAAAAAGAAGTCCGAAGTAAACAAATTGAGATTTCGAAAAAACATTTTTACACACAACACAACTGTTTATCGAGACTGCTTGCTATAAAAAAGTTTTATATTATAAGGGAAATCTGATTGGAATGGTTTTTTTACATGCATCTTTGAAATTTGCCGGTTATTCTATATGGTCAGTGTATTTTTGTCGGTCAAGGGCCAATCTTGGTATTTTTGCATACAAGGACCGAGTTGTCTTGGTACATGGTTAGGGTTTGCTCCCGGGAATTCCCGGTACTCATTTTTCCCGGGAATTCCCGATATTCTACTCCTTTAACTAGTACCGGTACTGACGATGCAGTTCCCGAGACTTTCGGTACTTTCGGGACTTCAATAATTATTTACATAATATATAAGTTATAACTATTTTTTGATATTCGCGCCATGTTCGCGGCAGTCGACAGTACTCAGCTTGACTTCGCCATTCGCACGCCGCACAGTGTTTATTGTAGCCCAAAAAACGGACATCGTCTTTATATTTGTTAATTCGAAAGAGTACTTAATTACAAATCCCCGAGTAAAACACCCAGGTGTCTCGCTTTAATAGTTTTTGAATTATCTCGAAAAGAAAATCCCAATCCCGCATTCATAAAAAAGTGAAAAGTTATTATATTTCAAAATTGGTACAGATTAGAAAAAAACATGTGATATAATACTTGTAGGACATACAAAAAGCTACATTATTAACCCTTTTTTAGTTGGCTATCACTTATGGGGGCCATGAAAACGAAGAAAATCGATTTTCAGTTTTTATTTTTTTCTGACTAAACTAAGTCGATGTTGAAAGCGCATGTTACTTTAAAAGAAAGGTAATTATCACCACCACCAATAGTAAAAATACCAAATCCCTAACCCGTGGAACTTTTGAGTTCTATGACTTTAAAAAATCCGGGATTGGCGGGATTCGTGAGCTTTGTTTTTTATTACATTGTTCGATCGTGTTGCTAAGGAGTAACAAATTCTGCGAAGTAACTATAGTTATCAAACTCTAAAAAGTATCAATTTTCTAAGAATGTTATTTTTTGACGAATTATCTAAAGAAAATGCGTAATAAGTAAAAAATTTGTATAGAATTTGTACACAGTGCCTTCTTATTTTTAGTCTTAAGCGTATGAATCTAGCACGGGACCACTTTTTAGCCAAAAAGTTAAAATTATTCTTTTAAAAATAGGATTTACAACTTAATCTATAAAATGTAAAAAGTTAGCATATAAGTTAACAGTGTAAGTCACAAAATTATGAAAAGTATTCTTTTTAAGGTAGACTTGCTAGCAGCTACCAACTGCCAAGATGTGCCATCGCTCATCGCCTATGAAATAGTTGAATTAAGCAAAAATAAAACGTTCTTTTGACTACCTTTTTCAATTTATTAATGGAAAGATTTTGAAATATTTTTTAAGTTTTATTATAAAAACGCCTACATTGACCCATGGATGAGTTTAAAGGCTTATAACTTATAACTTAAAAGTCTATATGCCATCATCTTTTTGCGCACGTATTACCAACAAATACTTATTTTTAGGTATGAAAATAAATATCTTCTTTTGACAATACCTTACAAGTTACAAGTACAAAGTATTATTAATAATTACGTTCCTATTTTATTTTAAGACTGATTATATGTGTGTTTTTTTAACTTTAAGACTTCTTTTTAGATAAGTAAATAAATATCTTCTTTTGACAATACCTTACAAGCACAAAGTATCGTAAAAGGTTTAGCCAAAGATATTGTTTCATTTTATTACGATTCAACTTTTTATTACACAATCTTTTGTAAGTCGAATTCATAACTTGTCTTGTCGAGTTATTATTGTTTTGGTTGATTTATTATTAAGAAAGAACAATTGAAATAAAGAGAAAACGTTTATTTTTTGTTAACCTATTCACATTTTTTGTTTTGTCGTGTTGTTATTGTTTTGGTTGATTTATTAATAAGAAAGAACAATTGAAATAAAGAGAAAAAGTTTATTTATTGTTAACCTATTCACATTTTTATTAAAACTGTGCACAAATAAGGTAATGTTTTTCTCTTTTTAATAACCTTTCAACTTGGGTACCGAAATTCCCGAATTTCCCGGTTTTCCCGGTACTGGCTTAGATCGGTACCGGGAATTCAGTAACACTCCTGAGTACCGGGAATTGCAAAGCCTATACATGGTACGTGGAACCAAAACCTGGTATGTGTACCAAGAAGTTGGTACGTTTGACATCCCTGCTCTAGAGTAGTCTAGAGCAGTATTTCCCAAAGTGTGGGTTGCGACCCACTGGTGGGTCGCGGGAAGATTTTGGGTGGGCTCTGGAACTATAGGACGATTGTCCTACTACTCGTTCGATTGCCATTTTACTCGTTCGTTCGTCGTCGTGGGCGCGTGCGGGACGGGGCGGGGCATTCGAACAAAAACGTAATTTTGTAAGTAAGTAAGGCTGACGATGATGCTATGGTGGTGAACTAAGATAAGAATTAACACGTAAATGCTGCGGCAGCATCATAGGTACCGCTGATTTTTCGTCTTTATTACACAAGGTGGGCCGCGAACTTTAAACTTTCTTGTAGATGGGTCGCGGGCCCGACAAGTTTGGGAAACACTGGTCTAGAGTCTTAGACTATCCGCCGCTATCCCCAACCCGCGGCCCGCGGGCCGCATGCGGCCCGCCGGGACTTTATTTGTGGCCCGAGTGATGTTAAAAAATTTTGAAATTCACTCTCACCGGCAAAATAACGTAGGTAAAGTCTATGTTAATTTTTTTTCACTTTAAAATCGTTAATTTTGAAGAATGTTATTTTTTAACATGTTTGTGGCCCGCATGAAAAAAAGGTTGGGGACCACTGCTCTAGAGTCTAGAGCATTGATTCCCAAAGTGGTCCAGGGGTGTCGCAGGGGTCCACGGGAGCTCGAAAGGGGTCTACGTGTGCGTGGAAAAAATGAGGGTCCACGAGTCCTGGCTCCAAAGTCACTTAGTTGAACACATTAGTATTTACAGAAAACCTTATAAATTACTTAAATTACTAAAAAGAGTGAAATTATTATTTTTAACAAAAAATTAAAACCGACTTCCAGAGTAAAAACAATAATTATTAATAAAATGAACAAAAAAGTATGAAATAATTCTTACTATTAATAGTGCCTTATGCAGAATACTCCTAAACCTCTACTATTTCTGTACACAATCTTCATTATTTTGAAGTCGATACCAGCTAAGAATGGTGAGTTCTTAGACAAAATATTTTTAATTTTAAAGACTGGTACCGACTTCAAAATTATGAAGATTGTGTACAGAAATATGAATGAGGTTTAGGAGTATTCTGCATAAGGTATGAAGTAAGAATTATTTCATACTTTTTTGTTCATTTTAATAATAATTATTGTTTTTACTCTGGAAGTCGGTTTTAATTTTTTGTTAAAAATAATAATTTCACTCTTTTTAGTAATTTAAGTAATTTATAAGGTTTTCTGTAAATACTAATGTGTTCAACTAAGTGACTTTGGAGCCAGGATACACATTTATGATATTATGAGAACTATAAAGTTAATATACCTAGCGCCCTCTCGGAATAGAGAATTGCATAAGCAACTCCAAGAATACACTCGTATCACTGTATAATTATTAATTAATAATATAAGCTTGGCGTTAATCAAGCAATGATAAAATTAATGTTCATGCGCCTATCTCTAAAGGCTCTAAAGTTCTGTTCAGTGACTTTCTTTCTATCACAACACTACTGGAAAGTCATTAGCTCACTATAATTATTGTTCATATATGTTATGCTTAAAGTACTTATAACTACGTTAATATAACTATTTATTTTGTCCCAATAACAAGGAGTTTCCAACATACGGACATACCTCATAATTCATAGGTCTCATAATCAACGGGCGACGGAATGGGGAACCCGCCGCCTATTGCACGAGTCTTTCCGGTTACAGAGCGCCCAGTGCCTTGGGCAGCTCTCACGGAATAAGCGGCAGCAGAATGTCGCGCGGAGGAGCTGCGCTGGAAGCAGACGCCGCTGACTGGGCCGCTGCAGTTTTCGTCTCAGACGGGTCCAGCGGCCCAGCACAAAGCGGAGGAGAAGGCACGGACGGGTTTTAGTGGGTAGAGCTGCGGCCAACTTACCATCTTCTCGGCCGTAGCGAGTCCCACATACCCCGGTGGTCCTTCCCCAGTGCCGCCGGGCATGCTTAAGCGCATTTCCCGTCTTGAAAAAAAAAAAAAAAAAAAAAAAAAAAAAAAAAAAAAAGGTCCCAAAAAAAAATTGCTAACTTGGTAACCTGATCATCAAGTTTGAATCATTTACTTTGATATAACAATATAACACCAATAATTTTTTTGAAATAGTTCGACAAATTAAGAGTTATGATTTAATGATTCATGGTGTGGTAGTAGTGGTGATGATGATGATGAATGTAACTTGCATAGTAGCATATGCTTTGAGTTCTTAAACCAAGCCGAAACCCTCAAACTTGTATCTATACGGAATCTGGAGTTCTCTTAGCACCTTCGGAACCAAGGTATATCTTAGTGCAAAATTTTGCTTTTTGGTAGCATATGCTTAGGATACTTCTCATAAAATCTAAATCACCATATGTTTCCATATAAATTTTTAGGAGTTCCCTCGATCACTCATGGACCTTATCATCAGGTCGAAATAATAAAATAATTTTCAAAATAGCTTAACTTTCTACAGAACAATGTTTTAAGACATCCGTGATCCGTTTTGATCTAAAAATACTATGAAAAATACCTACCAATTATAATAGGGTCATAATGTGAAGGTGTATGGTGGAATGGTGGTGATGATGATGATGATGATTAATGTAATTAGCTTAGTAGTATATGCTTTCAGTTCATAAAACAACACCGAAACCCCCAAACATGTATCTACAAGGAGTAAGGAGTTCAGTTCACCACCTTCGAACCATGGTATATCCTGGTGCAAAATCTTACTTTTTGGTAACATATGCCTGGAATACTTCATATGAAACCAAAAAAACCATATGTTTCCATTTGAATTTTGAGGAGTTCCCTCGATTACTCATGGATCCCATCATCAGGTCACCACTTTTGTGAAAATGGGACCAAATTGGAGTGAAACCTAATACAACAAAACAAAAATTTTGAAAATCGGTTCACAAACGGCGGAGTAATCGTTGAACATACATAAAAAAATATATATATATCCACAGCCGAACATATAACCTCCTCGTTTTTTTTGGAAGTCGGTTAAAAATTAGGTGACCCGACTTGACTTCTCCTATGAATAGAGGCAGACAATATTATATTAGCAGATTAAATATTACAGAGCGAGGAGATTTAGAAATAAGTAAAAGTGTGGTAATTTTGTGTGTCTAATAGCTAAAAAAAGAAAACATTTGCGTTTACTTTTTAGTTTTTACCATTCCGAAGGAGACGCTTATTGGTTCCTTGTACTGTGACTGTGAGTCAAATTTAGAATACAAAAAAGTTAAGGTCCAACTGTTGGATGAATACGCTTCTTAGACTGGCCTTGAGCTTGGGGGGGTCCACCGGATCCAGCAAAATTTTTAAAGTGGTCTATGAGAAAAAAAAGTTTGGGAACCTCTGCTCTAGAGTCTAGAACTCTAGACTCTAGTGCAGTTTGTTTGAGGAGTGAGGACAATCATGTGTGTGTTTGCTATTGACTGCCATAGGCTAGTTGACCTACATGTAATTTCATTGAAAAAATGGATTTTCTAGTAGAACTTGGTCTAGGAAACCGTATTTCACCCTTATCATCAAATAAAAGCTTATGATTGATAAATAAAGTCGATTTGAAAATATAATTTTATGAAAATAGGAATTGTACTGACGAAAACGCTTTTGCGGTACTTCCGATTTGGATGTGACGTCATCCCATTTGTAATTTAATATCTTTTATTTATCGCGCTCGTTATATGTAAGTTTATTTGTACATAAATAATATGAATAAGCCTAGAAAGATTTATAAAATATATTTTCTTGAATAATTCAAATAAAACATCAGTTTTGTATAATATTGTCTCCATTTATTGTAGTGAAGGGTAGGAAATGAAATGGCCAAAACTTTTCTACAAAAGTGTTCAACATTACAAATGATTTCTAAATTCTTTTCTAATTTTTTAAGCACTGTTAGACTCGTACGTTTAGCACATAAAACTTTTTTCAATAAAGGAAGTATAAAATACAAAAAACATGACGTCACACTATGGCGGTACAATGGCGGACAGTGTTTTCGGCGCCATATAAAAGGCATATTTTTCAATCAACATTTTTATGGGTTTCTACTGTTTAAAATATTAAAATATTAGTTTTTTTGGTGAAAATTAATGATTAAGAAGCGATTAGAATGAAGAAAAAAAAATAGGTGAAGTAGCCTATTGCCGATTGCCGAAGGATTGAGATCGTGGACCTCAGAGACCACGGTGACCACGATTCGTGGTCACCGTGGTCTCTGAGTAATAGATTTTACTGCAAAAAGTCGGTTAAAATAAATAAGCGTCCCATTGACTATGCCAGACTACGAAGTACCTAAAACGTAGTGATTAGGTATATTCTCTTTGGAAGTACCTACCTAGCAACACGAGTTATGTAAAAGTAGTTTGGGCAGCTGGTGAATGTAGCACTACCGGGAGCCGCGGCCGCCGCCGCGGTCGCTGCAAGGTCGTGAGCTCTCATCAAATAATCGATTTTGTTTACCCTCACGCTGTAGCTATATACTTATAATAATGACTCATAATTCGTCAATTATAATTTATAGTCATGTTTCTGGTAATGACTAACTTTTCTAACGGCATACTTTCATTATCTACTTTCAAAACGCGGCATTCTCGTTGTCGAAGGTCGCTCGTCGTCGCCGCTCACTATCAGCTACGAATTACGATACGAACTTAAAACTTTCGTAGTAACAGTAGGTAGGTGTAGCTGCAGTCTGAAGACTGCGGACACATATAACTAATCTGTGCGGCGGACTGCCAGCAGTGGTCCAATATGGGATTTCGCTTCCTGTCAATTACTCAATAGTCAATACTCGGGAAATACCATGTAAGCTAGATGCAACGTGTCAGCGCGGTCAGTTTTCCTTGTAACTAGGTGTTGTTTTTATGGTTCCGACTTCCGTAGCCAACAAGGAAGTAGGAACCCATAGTTTCGGTCTGTCGGTCCGTCTGTCCGTCTGTCCAGAGGCGGTGCAAGGCGTAGGCGACGTGGGCGATCGCCCACGGCACGGCCGCATCGCTAATTTAAATATTAAGTAGGTACTTATGTAGTTGCATAGGATTCCCTTAGTGTCCGAGAGAAAATTCTTGAGGACGCAAAGATGAAATATGTTAGTATGAGACAGGTGAAGACATGTAGAGTTCGAATGATTGGGCGTCTTCAGACGGCTTCGGCAGCGAATCGCGATTATGCGGTCGCATCATACAAGGCTGGACAAACAAATGATAATTAATTATTATGACGACACAGCTATTACTATTCTACAGTCTACTATTGAGATACTATAATAAGGTGCGTGATTGTTTTAATAATAGTATAATATTATTATGCAGACGTGGTGTACGTGCATGCCGCGCCGTGCGGTGCAGCGTGGCGCGGCGCGGTTTCATTCGCGGCTCACGAGTTCACACTTCACGACCACGCGACGCGGAAAGACCAAACGCGCGCAGCCTCAAGGTGAACCTCCGTGGCCCGCGGGCCGCGGGTCGCTGCTCGCTTGGTTATCCTCGTTATCAACGCAGTTTTATAAATATTATGTTTAAAAATATGTACCTACTTATATTATAATTGACAATGAGTAATGACACAGAAACAAAGTTCACGTGTGGCACTCGGGACTGCCGCGGTAAAGAAGCAGCATAGCATTTGTACCTACGTCTAGTCGCACGCACACAATCACCGTGCCGACGTCGAAAAGAGTGTACGAATTTTTGAAGTGAAAACTTCTTTAGCGGCGTTGAGCACTTTTGTGGGATGGGTAAAAACTGTGAAACTCGCGTCAGATTTTCGTGTTGATCGAAAAACCATAGAAAAACCGTAAGACGGTTGGAGAGTAGTGTTTTGTGTCGAACCCGAACTAGAAAACTCGAAAACTCGAACTCAAACTCGAATTGTAAAGGTTTCCAATTTCGATTAATTTAAAAAAATCGATTTTCATAAAAATGGGTTAAAAATTTAATCGATTAAATTTTTAAGAGTTTCGGATTAATTAAAAAAATCGTTTTTTAATAATTGATTTTCATAAAAAATGGGTTAAAAAATACACAACATTAATAATCAAGTTTTCACTTCTGCCGGCTCTTTTTTTGGTTACGGAATTTCTTGATTCGGTCGTCAGTCGTCACTCGTCGCGCTCATAGCCCGCGACGAAAGCGCCCCCGTGGTCCAGTGGTTAAGACTTAAGAGCGTGCCTCTTGACTCGGAGGTAGTGGGTTCGATTTCCCCGTTGGAAACATGTTATTTCCAAGTTTGGTTAAAACAATGCAGGCTGATCACCTGATTGTCTGACAGGTAAGATGATCCATGCGTCGGATGGGCATGTAAAAAGTCGGTCCTGCGCCTGATCTCTCGCCGGTCGTGTGACGTGTCGGTCTTCCATCCCACTGGGTTATGAGGATTACTGGGATATTGTGGGAATAGAGTCCAGTGCTCTTGTGTACACTGCACACCCTTGGGCTCTATAAAATTACTCCTGCGTAACTGACCCAGGTTTACCTACTATAAAATAAGAGAGTTTAAGATTATATTATTAATTATCGTGTCCTTAGGGTTTGTAGGTTGAACAAGAGGTTCAGTTATTGGGTACAGATTACAAAACTTACAGTAAGAAAATTATATTTGCATCAATTAGCAATTTCGCATAACATCTACAAAATTCACATACTTTATCAAGCACGTTCATTCATTGCCATTTGCCAATAAAAATATTATTGTTGACTATATTTTAAGTAAGTATGTAGGTACCGACTACCGACGCGACCCGAGTACGGATACGGAGTAGGTAAGTACAGTACCCGGCGGTAAATATTGCACATCGATCTTTGGAAAGTGACAGTCGGCTAATTTCGGTTTTGTAGAGCGTTATCTCTTACGCACGAAATACAAAAAGTCCGGTAAATATTAGGAGCTGTTAAAACAATTATGGTTTGCTTCTTTTGACAATTTTATTATTCTTTGTATAAAATACACCAAATTTTCTATAAGTTATGGCTTTAGGTTCGGGTAAAATAAAATAAAAAAGGGTGTTCTAATTATGTTTACGTATTTAAAATTCGTTTGGAAAATTACAGTTGTAGCAAATTTAGGGGTGTTAACAACTCTAGATATTTATTCTGAACTAGACGCGACTGCACTCTATTGAATTTGAACAACGACTGACATAATGTCAAATAGGTGTGTGCTACAAAGATAACGCTCTATGAAACCGAAATTAGCCGAATGTCTCTTTCCAAAGTTCGATGTGCAATATTTACGGACGGGTACTGTACTTGTATTATCATATTGTTAAATACATAGTACAAGTAGGTACCTGTATCTATTGTACCTACTATAATACATAATAATTATACGTATAATATTAACAATACCTAGTAAAGATTATAAGTACTTACCTAGTTATTGTGAAAACATAATTTTATCGATGGTGATGGAGTGTGCCCGCATGGTTCAGCCCCACTATAGGGTCGTCACATCGGGAACAGTACCAGCTCCACATTGTGATTTGTGTGTATGGTAAAGGCTCCCATAGGCCATAGCCCATAATATAGGGACCAGGCGGAGTACAGGTTTTGTGTATTCCAGCTGTGTGTGTTGGGCACACACGGTAGGATGGTTCCACTAACTTCTATTCTTATCAAAATATTATATATTTTACAACTAACGACTAGATGTGTCATGACTCATGTCACATGACGTGAGTCGTGACCCGCGGTCACCCGCAGGAAAATAATTTATGATAATAATTCCTCCCGGCCCCCGTTCTATAATGACTAATTGATTTTGCTTCCTAGAGGATTTAGATGATAGCCAGCTATATCTGCTAAATCCTCTAGCAAGCAAAATCGCTCTAGAGTCTAGAGCAGTGGTCCCCAACCTTTTTTTCATGCGGGCCACAAACATGTTTTGGTTTAGTGTCGCGGGCCGCAACAAAAAAAATTTAGGGTTAAAAAATAACATTCTTCAAAATTAACGATTTTAAAGTGAAAAAAAAGTGTGTCAGCTCCGACGCACGACTGGAGTTTACTCCTTAAGTACGAGTACCTATCTAACCATACGCAAAAAGAGTTTATTCAACTGAAAAAAGATTAATATTATATGAAATCAGATGTTCCGGCAATAATATCTACACCCCTTTCTGCCATAGTTATTTCAAAATACTTTTAGTTCACTTTAGCCAGTATAATGATAAAAATTGTAACTTCACAATAACAATATTAATTATTGATATAAATTGGGTGAGGCTGCCAATTTTTGCTGATTTCATAAAAAATACTCTCCGCCTTCGATATTTTCAAAAGTGTTGCAGTTATCAAATTTTTGAATATAATGTCGGATTCAGCAACAAAATGACTCGGAAGGACATACACAATGATTCAGTTTAAATTATAAACCCAAAAGTTTTTTCGGAAAAACCTTGACGAGGGACGCTGAAATGGCCCAAAAACAGAAATCCGCCGAGGTATAGGTGCACTTTGACTGTTGCTGTAGCAAAAACTATGAAGACTATTAAAACATGGCGTACATATAATGAATTGTTATATGTTTGGTTATTAGTGCAGCTAAGTGCATAACATTTGATAAAGAATTTTATTGAAAACTTTTAAAAAACGTTTTTGTCGCGAAATCCTAAAATTCTGCGCCACTTTGTCAACGCCACCAATATTCGCCTTATCTTTTTAAAGTTGGAAGTCGGGGTATTAACAATTGATAGGTGGCATCATTGAGCTTCTATAGTGTATGGCCAGTGCCTTGCTGGACGTCATTTAGAATGCCAATGTCATGTGAACGTGAGTGTCGGCGCGTGTACACAGAATTTTCGAGACAACATTTTTGAGCATAAAAATGTAAGTACAACTATCAAACGCTTTCAATTTCAATTTCAACTATCAAAGCTTTCAATGTACCATGTGAGAAAAAGTGATAGCCATCTTTTAAGTTATCATTCAAGTCAAATTCTGCGTTATTTCCAGAGATATCTTGTGAATTATCTACGCGACGGTGGCGTTAAATTCAACATACGCCACCAAATTTGTGCTTCAGCGCCACCGGTGGCGCAGATATTCGCCACCTCCACTACGCTACCAAAATTAGGGTTATTATTCACTTACATTTTAAAGTAATAGAAGCTGTATATTGTAAATACCTAAATATATAAAAAATGTGCTATAAATGTTTATCGCATTAAATATAGGTGAAGTAAGTATAAAATATGAATTTATAGTAAATATAATTGCCGTGAAATAAATTTTAGTGTGTGTGAGTGTTAAGTGGTAGTTGACCTAATGTATATTAAAAAAAAAATAATGTGTATTACTACCCTTACAATTATTCGCCACTATTATACGCCACCCAACGTCACCGTCGCGTAGAAGTGTCAACGCTACCTACGCAATACTTCTGCGCCACATCAGCAAAAATTTGCGGCCTGCCTGCCTAGTATACGCCAACGAGATATCTCTCTCTACAATCTACATGTTTCTCGATGTTTGATAGTTTGTATCTTCATCTCTATTGACCCTAGCATGACAAACATTTTTTCTCGTGTAGATCTATCATCCAAGAACACATTTTTATAGTGTTTTGTCGAGATAATGTCGAGATTTTGACATTATGAGACGAGTAGTTTTTAATTATCTCGAGAGTGAGATACGAGATATATCTCGTTGGCGTATGCTAGGCAGGCTGACCCATTTATAACAAAAATAGCAATATAAATACATCGACACTGATAGAAACAAACAAGCCCAATAACATATAGTATATAAATAAATAAATAAACGTTTATTCTGCCACCATTAAATGTTACACATATGACATAATATACAGAACTATCAACAAGAACAAAATTAAAAAATTAACCTATTTTACCTATTCTACAGCTAATTCATACATAAAAGCTATCAGAGGTAAACATTAAAGAAAAGAAAAAAAAAGACAATTAATGTATTGATAGCACAATTAAGTATAGCAAGGCAGTGTAACACCCAAGTGTGCAGAAACGGAGACCACTCAGGTTAAGACGACCGAACAGTCGTCCCTGATCTTCCGTGGACCCCTTATTTCGGGCAGAGGACAGCAGACGGAAGCTATATTTTATTTAAAATTATAATACTTATAATATTGATATTATATTTAAGACGTAGGCATAATATAGTGTTGAAAATAACAATAAACTAATAACATACTCGTAACAATAAAATAACAATATTAAACTAATGAAAGAATACAATAAATACAGATTACAAATAGATACATTGTCACTTGTTACATTTTCATAGATATACCATAATATTGCATGTGTTGTTTATTTTTAAGTACTTATACCGGAATTATATAGAGGTAACATAATATATTCTTTATTTATATATGTTTTATATATTGTATGTATGAAAAAGGACTAACATATTTTTAATGCTACGATACTATGTCAGAGAGTTGTTGCTTAAGTAAGTGTAATTTATATTTATTTTTAAAGTTAAAACTATTCTTCAACGATCTCAGTGGTGGAGGCAAGTTGTTCCAAACTTTACTCGCGACATACCTAAAACTTCCTCTGAAGGCAGCGGTATGGTGTAGTTGAGAAATCATCAAGTAACTCGACCCCCTAGTAGTTATACTTGACTGCTTCTCATTTGCCCACTGCAGTTTACTGTAAAGGTAAGGTGGTACTTTGAGTTTGACTATATTAAACAAAAGAGTAGCAAAATGCAGTTGTCTACGGTAGTCCATACGTAGCCAGCGTAAGCCGTTGATGTACGGTGTTACGTGAGCGCGTGGAGGGATTGAACAACAGAACCTGGCGCATGCATTTTGCACCCTCTGTATGAGTTTCTTTGACCTAGACAGCAAACAGGGGCCTATAACGGAATCAGCGTAATTTAATTTTGAAGGGACTAGCAACTCGCATAAATTTACACGTAATTCTTTAGTCAAAAAATTTCGAATTTTGTATAGTAGTTTGAGTCTATAAAAACAATTCCTAGCTGTATTAATTACATGTTTCTCAAACCTCAATCTCTCGTCCATTAAAACCCCTAAATTTTTTACTTCAGTTACCCTTTCGATTTTTTGACCCATGACTCTTATGTGTGGCTCAGCGTCACATATTTTTTTAACCTGGTGTGAGGTGCCTACCACCATGTACTTGGTTTTAGTTGGGTTGAGAACTAAAGCATTGTCTTCAGACCACTTAGATATTTTTGCTAAGTCTTCGTTTAAGTTGGTTAATGCCTCCTGTAGGTGACCGGGCTTAAACGATATATACAATTGAATGTCATCTGCATATATGTGAAATTTGCAGTGTTTTATATGCTTTGTAATATCTGCACCGTACAAGCTGAACATAGGTGGTCCAATGACAGAACCCTGTGGCACGCCCTTATCAACATTACTTGGGTCGGATCGTGATATGTTGCCAGTTGTATTGACTACCTCTACAATCTGAGAACGATTGTTCAAGTAGTTTGAGAACCAGGCGATCGCATTGTCATCAAAACCATAGTATTTCAGTTTGGAAACTAGCAAGGATAATATGTTAAGTGAATCAAATGCACGTGAATAATGGAGAAAGACAACTATGGTCCCCTCACCAGTATCTTGAGCACTAGAATTGGACGTTATTGAGAATATTGTCAATAACGTCCATAAGAGCGCTGGCCGTGCCGTGTCGTCTGCGAAAACCTGATTGGACGGCAGGTAATATATATTTTTTTCCAAATAGGAAGTTACTTGCATGCAAACAACCCTCTCCAAAATCTGTGACATGCATGGTAGGATACTGATAGGCCTCAAGTCATTTAGATCAGCAACAGTACTCTTTTTAGGTAGGGGCTTAACAATAGCCCTTTGCCAAAGTCTGGGAAATGAACCAGTTTCAAGCGATTTATTGACAATAAACGTAATCACACTGAGACATGAAGGTACTCGACAAGCCATAAGAAGCATATCCAGGGAAATACCGTCAGTTCCTATCGCGTTAGAATGCAGCGACTTTAAAACTCGTAACACATCTGCATCGGTGACAGTTGAAAAACTAAAGGTCGAGGAACAAAATCTATGTGATTCAAAGAAGGATATAGTCGATTGTGGTACGACATCAGGACCAGGGACATTTAGAAAGTGAGTATTAATTAAAGATGGATCACACAAGTGTGGTGGAAGTACCGGATCCGATTTATCCTTGCTTGTAATAATTTGCTTTTTAAGGTTTTGCCACAATAATTTAGAATTTTTGAGATTATTATTAATATGGGTATAAAAATAAGCTACCTTCTCCCTCGCAATAGCACGTGATACGTCATGCTTTAATTCCCTGTAGAAAGTAAGATGTGACATATTTTTAGATTTTTGCACCTTTCTGTGCGCTGCATCCCTTTGCTTTATCAAAAGTTTTATATTATACGTAAACCAAGGGTATTGTTTCTCTTTCACAACTATCGCTTTAATAGGAGCTACCTATAGGTATAGTCGCCTATACAGCATACCATATGTACGTCTTAATCATAAAGTTAATATACCTATCGGAATATAATATTTGTATAAAAAAAATCTATACTAATATTATAATTCTGTAGAGTTTGTTTGTTTGTTTGAACGCGCTAATCTCAGGAACTATTGGTCCGATTTGAAAAATTCTTTTACTGTTGGATAGCCCATTTATCGAGGAAGGCTATAGGTATAGGCTATATTTTATCACGATAAGACTAATAGGAGCGAAGAAATAGAGGAAAATGTGGAAAAAACGGGGGGAAATTATTTGAAAGAGCTTATTTGAACGCGCTAATCTCAGAAACTACTGGTCCAATTTGAAAAATTATTTCAGTGTTAGATAGCCTATTTATCGATGAAGGCTATAAGCTATATTTTATCACGCTAAAACTAATAAAAGCGAAGAAATAGAGGAAAATGTGGAAAAAACTGTGGAAATTATATGAAATTGCTTATTATCTTAAGAACTATTGGAGCAATTTTCATGTTATTTGGCAAACATGAAGAATAGACCACGTGAAGGGACATAATATTAGGCTATTTTTTGCGGAAAAATGTACGGTTGCGTGAAATTCCTAAATAACGCAAGCGAAGCGAACATCTTTATATAATAAAATCTTAGGAAAGTCAATTTGTAGTTTCGTACATTGAATATTTTTGTACAATAAATATTATAATACTTGGGATGTGATCTACTATGCTAACGCGGACGAGATCGCGGGCAACAGCTAGTATATATATAAGGATATAGTAATATAATTATATAATAATATAATATAATATTCCGATAGGTGTATTACCTTTATGATCTTAATACACTCACAGCATAATTAGAAAGTTGCGCACCAAAGGTGCGCACCAAAAACGTGACACGATTTTTCGTTACTCGTTAGTAGGTTTTACCCTTCGGATTTTTCTCATACCGGGCGCCTTATATTATATGAAAACTAGCTGTCCCGGCAAACGTTTCTTTGCCATATTAAGTAAGTATATAAAGTATTTTTTTAAAATTTGGTCGAAGCGCTAACTGTCGGATAGACTAAAATTCCGAATTCGAATATTATTTAAAATTTGACACTGCGATGGCAGCCGACTGTCGGATCCAATGTAAAACATTCCAAAATCAACAACTACTAATAAATTAAAAATTAATTAAAAAAACATTGTCCAGCGGACAAAATTGTGAATCTAAACCATTCCCAGATCCCCTTGAACACACACAAAAAATTTCATCAAAATTGGTCCAGTCGTTTAGGAGAAGTTCAGTCACATACACACGCACACAAGAAATATATATATTATAGTAAACTCCAATAAACTCCAAAAATTTAACGACTATCACGTAGACTACGTCATTTTGCCGGTGGGCGTGAATTTCAACATTTTTTAACATCACGCGCGGGCCACAAATAAAGTCCCGGCGGGCCGCATGCGGTCCGCGGGCCGCGGGTTGGGGATAGCGGGTCTAAAGTCTAGCTGTCTAGCGGCTAGCGTTTATTACAGGTTTATTATTATATTATTTAGACGTGACGTGAAGAAGTACAAACATAGGTACACACTCACAAACTTTCGCTTTTGTATAATTATTAATTACTAGTGTGAATAAAAGCGTCGTGAGGCGTGCAAAGTACGGCCTACCATGGGCGTCGGCAGGGGGGTGCCAGGGGGTGCACTTGCACCCCTTGGGAATCTCGGGACCAACAGGAATGATTGAAATAAAAAGTATTTTGTAACCCAAAATACCATGGTCCATGCCGTACAAAGATAGTTCGTAATGTTTCGACAGCACTAAATGTATTCTTTTGAAGTAAATAGACAGTCACTGTTGTTCGTAAAAAGTAAAAAGAAAAGAAAGAAAACTAAAACTGCACCCCTTGGGAATTATTTCTGCCGGCGTCCATGCGGCCTACGGGCTACGGGTATAATAAGAATAAATACGTCGCGCAGTTATAACCTACGAGTTGTTACGTCCTACGTGACCTACGTCTTGTAACCTATGTCCTACCTAAGAAATAGGTAACTATAGTAGGAAAATGACGGAGGATCCAAAGTACAGCGACTAGTAAAATAGTTGAGTAATATTGTACTGTGATCACTGCCACGCGATGTGACGAGCGGTATCAAGTACTCGAACACAATATGAGTTATAATTTACTCGAACACCGAGAAGGTACGTCATGTCCTTGTTACCCTAGAATCTAGATAACAGATAACGAGGATACCGCCGAGTGCCGACCGCCGCGCCGCCGCCGTCGCGTCGTCACGGCGCGGCACCGTGATAACTGCCACCAGCCTCACCGACAGTGTTGACAACTCGGATTTTTAAATGGAGCTAGATCATATTATCTGAAAAAAAGCTAAAAGATGGCTAGATTTTTTTAGAAAAAAGAGCTAAATTATTTTATGTACTTTTTATTAACAAACAACTTTAAAAAGTAATGAAATAATATTTACTGACTTTAAGTTTAAATAATTCCTAGTCTAAAGTGATATTTTAGTCCATAATTATTGTTGTCACGGTGTGTCGGGGGACCGCCAACAGCGACTTTTGCATTTTGTATCGCCAAGTCACTGATTGTCTCGATTCGATTCGAACTTTGCTGTGAACTGACCATTAAACTAAGTATAATGTTATACATTTAAATCAAACATCTACTTTGATTATGGCAACAAAACGGACACAAATTTGATACTAACTCACTTTCTAATTTTTTACTAGTAAGTAAATAATCTATTAGTCACGAAAAAATATGATATTTAAAAATTTTTGTAATATACTATTACTTATAACTAAAATCTAAAACCACCTTTAAATGTGAACGTTATTATTTTTGGCCAATTTTTATCTGTTGTATTATTTTTTTGGTCATATTATTTGTCAAATAGGCAATTAAGGCCAATATTTATCAAACATACCGTCTACACATGGTGATTGTTTGGCGAATACATCAAATACGCAAATACAAATAGCCATGTGAAGTGCTTCCATAAGGATTTATTCATAGTGTAGGTACAGTGTACACGGAAAAAAGTTAAAATTGTAGAAGAAATAAAGCTAAAGAGCTAGACCCGCTTTTTTAAAGCTAACCAAGCGGATTTAGAGCTAAATCTAGCTCTAAAAACTCCGTGTTGACAACACTGCTCACCGACCGCTCGTGTCATTTGTAAACCACTCGTTTACTAGTCATTGACTAGTAAACGAGTAGTGTCCGACCGAGGTCTATTTTTGGCCGAAGCCGAAGCCGATTAATCGGCATTCGCCACAACCTTCGGCCGAAGCCGAAGCCGGTTTATAACCTTAATCGCTCGACTCTCAGTAATTAATTTTTAACCAAATTCAAAAAAGGAGGTTATCAATTCGACGTGTATGTATGTATAATGTACCTAATATTTCCAGAACTGCCCCATTTTCGTATATATGTTAGTGTATCAGCGTCAGAACAAATGTGCCAAATTACAAGTGTATGTATGTATGTTTTTATGTTTGTGTTGGCATTAGTGTCCGACCAAAGGTCTATTTTTGGCCGAAGTCGAAGCCGATTAATCGGCATTCGCCACAACCTTCGGCCGAAGCGGAAGCCGAAGGTTTATAACCTTAATCGCTCGACTCTCAGTAATTAATTTTCAACCAACTTCAAAAAAGGAGGTTATCAGTTCGACGTGTATGTATGTATAATGTATCTAATATTTCCAGAACTGCCCCATTTTCGTATATATGTTAGTGTATCAGCGTCAGAATAAATGTGCCAAATTACAAGTGTATGTATGTATGTATGTATGTTTTTATGTTTGTGTTCGCATATATCTGGAACTACCATTCCGATTTCAGTAATTCTTTTTTTGTTGTACTAGGTACTGTTTAACTTAGGGAATAGTTTACATAATTTGGCTCTTCAAGCCACACATCATAATGTTAACGGAGAAGACACTTGGCTAGACTTAATATTAACATCTAATCCACTACTAGTTCACTCGCATGGTCAGTATCCCGCGCCCGGCTTCTCGCTTCATGATCTACTCTTCCTTAGGTATGTCATGAAACCACTTAAGAAACAACCTAAAATAATATTTGCGCGCAGCTTTTCACGCATGAACATTAGTCAACTTAAGTCGGATGCAGCTTTAGTTAACTGGGATCAACTTCTAACCACCACCAACGTTAATGATAAAGTGCAGGTCTTCAACAATGCAATTCTAGCCCTTTATGATGTTCATGCACCAGTTAAACGAATTAGAATAAAACATCCTCCGGCACCCTGGATGTCGTCCGAGATTAAGGAGGCAATGAGACGACGTGACCGCGCCTTTTGCAAATACAGGGCTGACCGATCCGACATTAAGTGGGAGAAGTTTAAGAAGGCAAGGAACAAGTGTAATCAGATGGTGCGCAACGCCAAACGCCGACACATCTCCAGTACAATAATTAATTATTCTTCTTCAGGTGCTAACCTGTGGAAATTTCTCGGTACTATGGGCTTCGGTAAATCGCGTCATATGGAGTTGCCAAGCACAGTTAGTCTGGATGACATTAATTCCCACTTCGCTACTTCTCCTATCATGGATACATCTACTAAATCTGAAACAATAGACTATTTAATCGGATTACCACGAGCAAATATAGATAGTTTTCAGTTAGCACCAGTTACTACAGGCGAGGTTAAAGCAGTAATTATGTCTTTAAGTTCCAGAGCTGTGGGCTGTGATGACATTAGCCGTCAAATGATCACTCCCATCCTTGAATATCTTCTTCCGGCCATTACCCATATAATTAACTTTTCGTTCGAGTCCTCCACATTTCCCGACTTATGGCGTAAGGCTTATGTCCGCCCTTTACCGAAAGTACAAAATCCCACTCATCCCTCCCATTTCAGACCAGTTTCCATCCTCCCCTTCCTTTCCAAAGTGATCGAGGCATGTGTTAACAAGCAGTTATCCCGGTTTGTGTTCAAATATAACTATCTCTCTACACTTCAATCAGGATTCAGACCGGGACACAGTACCACTACAGCTCTTTTGAAAATTACAAATGATATAAGAATTGGTATGGAGGATTCTAAAATTACTATTTTGGTGCTGATCGACTTTTCAAACGCCTTTAACAACGTCAATCACGACATTCTTCTTGCAATCCTCTCTCATATTATGATCTCGCCCGAAGCTCTAAAATGGTTTTGTTCTTATCTTCGGGGTCGTCAGCAGCGTGTGCGCGTAGATCAGTCTTTTTCTGATTGGCGGACTCTCGAGGCTGGCGTCCCACAAGGCGGCGTCCTCCCTCCCATTTTATTTTCACTATTCATAAATTTCGTCTCCTTTGTAATTCGCAGTGCGCATCATCTGTACGCTGATGACTTGCAGGTGTACGATCAGGAAACAGTGGAGAATCTACCCAATGCTATCGATAATATAAATCGAGATCTGAATGCTGTTAACACATGGTCCACCAAGTTCGGGTTGTCTGTAAATGCCGCTAAATGTCAAGCGATTTTGATAGGAAGTCCGAGACTACTGAGAAGAGTCGACACCAGAACTCTTCCACCTGTAATTTTCGACGGAAACGTTATTCCTTTCAGTCCTAGTGTAAAAAATCTCGGTTTGTATATTGATGCTAATCTTGATTGGCGTACTCAAGTAGCTCATGTTAGTAAAAGTATTACTAATTGCCTGCGATCTCTCTATCGCATGAAATATTTCTTGCCTTCAAGTACAAAAATATTACTAGTACAAAGTCTTATACTCCCAGTACTGGATTATTGTGACACCTGTTACTTCGACCTTAACGAAGATCTCCTCAACAAACTCGACCGGCTTCTCAATAATTCTATTAGATTTATTTTTGGCCTCCGTAAGTACGACCACATCTCCCCTTTCCGTTCCAAGTTGCAGTGGCTGCCGATACGAGAACGACGATCGCTACGGGCATTGTGTACTCTCTTTTCCCTGCTCCACTCTCCCTCTGCACCTGACTATCTGGCTGCCCACTTTAAATTGAGATGTACTAATCATGACAAAAATCTCCGGTCCACAAATAACATGCTCCTTCTTTGTCCACCCCATAAAACATCACTCGTCCATTCCTCCTTTCATATCCAAGCTATCCGCCTCTGGAATGCACTGCCAGTGGAAGTGAGATTGGCTAAATCAAAAAAAGTATTTAAGCGCAGGGTTCATGAATTATTGTTAATGTCTCAGGCAGATTAGAACAGAATAAGTGAAGTTGCTTTAATTATTATTAGTATATAATATTATTATTTAATATGTATTATGATATTTATTATTTGTATATATATATATTATATATTATTTTATAATCGTTAATTTAAAATATAGTATCCTTAAAGTATGTAATAGTAAGTATTATAGTAAGTACTTTGCATCTACCTCATCTTGTCTCAACATCACCCAAAGGTTGGCTGGAAGAAAATGCCTAAAGGCATTAAGCCCGCCTCTGTACCTTTATGTGTGCAAAAAGTATAATAAAAAAAAATAATAAAAAAAATAGTGCAAGTTTCTTATTCTTATTGTCTACAAGCTACAATTAATTAATAAAATTAAGTATTTCAAAACTTCAATATTGAAGGTTTACCTCTATATTGACTGTCTCATAGAGAAGTTGATTTAGAGATGGTAATAAAAGTTTGTGATTTCGTGATTTATTCATTACTTAATAATTTGTGGACTACAAATAATTAATAAAGTTTAAGGAATGACTCAAATGCATTGATTGATGACATTTGAGTCATTCTTTCCGAGAATTCGAAAACGGATTCTCAGAAAAAGTGTATAGAATCAAAATTATAGAGAGTTTAAAAAGTTTTTTTTCATCGTAGAATGTTTTTTGCTACAACGCATCGTTTTTTAGTTATTAGCCAAAAACAAAAAATTGAGACTGGCACTCTCCCCTCACTCCAGTTCACCTCCTAGAGTTCAGAACTTTTAGTGTGTTTTATCCCTGAGGACCCTGAATAAATTCCAGCAGAAATCTCTAAGGTTCCCGCTCACGCATTCTATAACTACTTTATTTCACATTAAACAATAATTAGACCAATCAATTAGTCTTGGTTTTACTCGACTAGACCGAAACTAGACTAATAAATAAAATAAACAAACACTAACAGCTTCTTAATAAATTATTTATTAAGAAGTTAGTGCTTGTTTATTGTATTTAACAGTGACTTCCAGCGGCCTCTGCATACTGCATAGTGCATACACGACCGGTCCGACGCTCACGACGAAGCCGATTTTTTGGCCGAAGGCGGCCGAAGCCGAAGCTTCGGTCGGACACTACTAGTCATATACATGTCATATACAACAAAACGCTGCTACAATGCATTGAGATGTACTACAATGTGTTTTGTTCGCTGCGGTTAGATAATCCTCTGGAAACGACACCGCAATAGCAATGTGCAGGAAATACCTATTGAGTTCTAATTTATTACTTAATATTTAATAGCATTGTGAATTATACCTAATTATTGTTATACATGTTAGGAAGCTAGGTATAGGGATTAGGGTAATCTCGCACGGAGTCGAGACGCGACGCGGAGCTGTAAATATTGAGATACCGGATACCCGTTTCATGGCGAAGTTCTGTCGCTGCATTGCAATTTGCACTGTGTTAATGCCCGCGACGCCTCCGCCCTTATTAGCTCGCAGCGTTGTCGCGTCCCCGCATGTGGCCTAACTCAGCGACCAGCACAGCCAAAAAAAATAGCTGGGGGGCAGCGGGACAAATAAGGCGGGCGGATGTTCGGCCACGTGCCGTCCGCTACACCGCCACGCCGGGCCGTACCGCTATCGATGCCATCATGAAAACGGTTAGCGGCTCTCGGTGTTATCGGGCCGCAACTTATCCCCAAATCCTTATCGACACCTCTGAGTCACACCGATAACGATAAATATACTTCCTCCGACTCGCACCTGCGCCTCGTCAACGCGGTTATCATGTTTCGACAGAGATTTGACAGGGTCGAGTGGTCCCACGGTACGGACTACGGACATATTATACCTGCAGCGCGCTACTCGCGTGGGCGGGGCACAATATGCACATTGCACACCTGTGAATTGTGATCGCCGGCCGGCAAGTTCTTCGGGGGCCAGGTTGTAAAGTATAAACCATCCTGAACCGCAGAACCCTGAGTCCGCCCGCATGCCTCGATAGTAATGGACTATCAGCTAATGTTTCAATCTCCTTTGGAGGCTACTCGGAACTCGGAAGTCGGATATATAAATGTTCTCGGCCGATAATGATAGGTATAGGACATAATAGATGTATCTCTGTTTAAATCTATATATATTATATATTTATATATAATATATAAAAGAAAGTTGTGTTAGTTACGCCACTTATAACTCAAGAACGGATAAACCGATTTGGCTGAAAATTGGTGGAGAGGTAGCTTAGAACCAGGAATAGGACATAGGATACATTTTGTCTCGGAAAAATGTACGGTTACTGCACAATATACTTTTATGATTTGCGCGTAAACTATTCAATCGATTTTGATGAATTTTGGTATGGAGATACTTTTAGTCTCGGGAAAGGACAAGGGATACTTTTTGTCCCGGAAAATGTACGGTTACCGCCCAATAAACTTTTATCTCAAGAACGAATAAACCGATTTGGCTAAAAATTGGTGGAGAGGTAGCTTAGAACCAGGAAAAGGACATGGGATACATTTTGTCCAGGAAAAATGTACGGTTAGTGCACAATATACTTTTATGATTTGCGCGTAAACTATTCAATCGATTTTGATGAATTTTGTATGGAGATACTTTGAGTCTCGGGAAAGGACAAGGGATACTTTTGGTCCCGGAAAATGTACGGTTTCCGCACAATAAACTTTTATGATTTTCGCTTAAACTATTTATTAATCTATTTTGATGAAATTTGGCATGAAGATACTAATTTTAATCTTTTGTTTTCTTAGTCATACCAATTCGAATTAAATAATCATCGTTAAGACAGGACAACGTCTGTCGGGTCAGCTAGTTTATAATATAAAGCGGAAAACTTGCGCTACAAACAAGACCTCGTTTAACTTACGAGTATAAAGTTTAGAAAGGATACTTATAATAAAATTATCTAAAAACTTAAAAGGTTTCTAGATATTTATTTTGCCTAAACCTAGAAGCCTTCATTTGAAATTCCAATTATAGTATTTAGTCTCACACGCAGCTGGGGCACACAGACGTAGACGCGGTACCTACTACCTAGATACCTGACCACGCGCTCCCTGACCTCCGCCTAGCGCCAGTTGACCCCGTCGGCCGACCTCACTGACCCATCACCCAGCCCTGCGACCCGTCCTGATGAGACACAATTAGGAAGTACGGTGATGCAACGCCACCATGGCAATTAGCCGCGCCTGTGTCTCTTACCCCGGACAATGGGCGTAGGTTCCAGGAATCCAAGATTGGTATGAGCCATGATGTTATACCTTATGTAACCTATTACCTAGTAGTTTGCATTAGCATAATAATATTGCAATGAGTCATCAAACCGACTGTCAATATAATTACGTTTGCGAATTGCGACGCGCGTCACGCGTGCTATCGCCCGCGCCGATTGACGACTTACACCCATCCGGTGCCTCGAGGCTATGCTCGAGGCACCGGATGGGCCAAATAAAACAACGGAGTCGGTATGAAATCCTTTATTCATTTTGGTATTTTTTTATTTTCATTTTGTACCCACTTTTTTGGAATAAGTATAAAAAATTAATGTCATATCGATCACAATTTAGTTAAAATATTCTCTCGGAGCGAACGATGCGCGCCCGGAGGCCGCTCTAGAGCTCTACACGCGAATACTTCTCGGGCGACGGGACTGGCTCCTGTCTGTGCTCCGACTTCGCTCGCCCCTCGGACGGTCGACAGATCCGGTGCATCACCAGCCACCTCATCGCCATCGAGTCGGGTCACCGAGTGGTCCACCGGGTCTGTCGTCGTCTGTACGTAAACACCAGAGTACGAACCACTCGCACCAGTGCAGCAAATCGCGGTTCGGTTCACAGAGTGATGGGCGCAATCACCACCCATCAGCAGCCGAGAGCTCGCAACTCGCAAGATATCTCGGGACCAGTGAGCGGAGCCGGCGCGCGGCGTCGACGTATACAGGAGTGGTCGGCACCGTCCGACTGGCGAGCGTTACAATTATTATCATTAACAGTAAGCGTAAATATTAGACAATTTGAAATACTCGCTCTATTCGAGGGCTATATCTAGTGAGAGAATTTTATAAAACATAAGATAATTTCTAAAATGCTAAAGTAATATTTCATAATATTTAATTCGCCTGCCGTAAGTAAGTACTATTATTATATTTTATTTGAAAATATTCTTCGCGTATGTACACATAATAATATTATAATCGTGTCCTCTCGAATGCAATTTATAAAATGTAAAATTAAAACAATATTCATCGAATTCAACTATTACTTCGCATCATAACGAATAACAAAACGGCACTCAACAATTTATAACAACGCGCTTAGCAATAAATAAACATTGGCTACTTCGACTACCCCCCGCCCGCTCGGCGGCCCCACCCCCACGGCCAGCACAGAAGAATTATTAAGTTCAAATAAAAATATATACTTAGTTTAAGAGTGGGCGTCGTTTTCTCACTAATCATAAAGTTTTTGTATCACTAAATGCATAATATAACACTCCTACATATTGTGTAACGTACATACTAAAGTTATATTACACCATTCCGTGTCAGGCCCCGGGCGGAGCACGTGCACTCAGACCTCAGTACAGTCCCAGCCCCCGGGCGGGTCGAGCACCGGTTAGTATATTTTATATAAAATACCTCGACTTTATCACCTCATGTTATAAATAATAATAATTGTAACATCAAACATATTACATAAAAAAATTATATCAAGGCAAGTTTCATATCAAGAAGTTTAGGGAAGCGTGCGTACTGCGTGCGCCGCGCACGCAGACGCAGCGTGGGCCGCACGCACGCACGTCAGCACTAAGCATGCCGCAATGGGTATAGATATATAGTAACATTTAGAAATTACAATTTAGCGGTGGTAGGCCTCATGTAGACGCGACGTTCTAAAGGCTTAGAAATAAATACTTTGTTGGTCTGGGATCCCAGGCCTGTGCACGGTACTCGACCGGGGCTGACACGAGTCAAATACAAATAACGTTATGAGTTAAGTGGCAGCGCCGCGGCGGTGCGGGCCGCGGCGCGAGAACGTAAGCTAGTAATAATAATTAATTTATTATCGATACAAAAATAGCTCCCGCCGCGCGGGGCGACGCGCCCGCGGCCCGACCGACCGGCGAGCGACCATCATTGCAGAATACTCGCATCACTATACTCGAATAAGATCCAATAGGCTACTTGACTAAATTTTTTTCTTCATGCTAATCGCTTCATAATCATTTATTTTTACAAAAAAAACTAATATTTTAATATTTTACACAGTAGAAACCCATAAAAATGTTTATTGAAAAATATGCCTCTTAAATGGCGCCGAAAACACTGTCCGCCATAATGTGACGTCATACGCTTTGTATTTTAAACTCTCTTTATTGAAATTTTTTTAATGTGCTAATGTACGAGTCTAAAAGTGCGAAAAAATTATAAAATAATTATATTAGAAATTAGAAATCATTTGTAATGTTGAAAACTTTTGGAGAAAAGTTTTGGCCATTTCATTTCCCGTCTACAATAAATGGAGATAATATATATAAAACTGATGTTTTATTTGAATTATTGAAGAAAATATATAATAGGCTTATTCTTATTATTTATGTACAAATAAACTTACATATAGCGAGCGCGATAAATAAAAGATATTAAATTAGTATGAGGATGACGTCACATCCCAATCGGAAGTACCGCAAAAGCGTTTTCGTCAGTACAATTCCTATTTTCATAAAATCATATTTTCAAATCGACTTTATTTATCAATCATAAGCTTTTATTTGATAATAAGGGTGAAACACGGTTTCCTAGGCCAAGTTCTACTAGAAATATGCATTTGTTCAATGAAATTTAATATAGGTCAAGTAGCCTATAACGCTAACATCGATAAGATTTCGACCAATTTTATGTACTTTGTTGCACCGAGGACCATTAGGGCCGCGCTACAGCCTACACCGGAATGGCAGCGGCAAGGTGAGCACTTTCAGTGTTATATGATTTTAAACTTTATCTTCATTATTGTAATAGGTACATAGTATCGCTCAAGAAATCGCCGCCGCCGGCGGCCGCCAGCGGAACGAGCGTCCACGGGCGGCCGTAGACTTCTCAAGCGATACTATACATAGTATCGCTTGAGAAGTCTACGGCCGCCCGGCTACTTAATTTTCATTATTGTAATTTGTAATACATGTATTACAATAATGAAGATAAAGTTACAAATCCTATGACACTCAAAGTGCTCGCCTCGCCGCTGCGATTCCGGTGTAGCGCGGCCCTTAAAATGGTGTCTTCTGTTTCTATTTATTGAATTGGATTTCAGCAAGGTATAGGAGAGCAGCGCGGTAGCTCACTCGGTGGTCCGCGGGCGACTTCCCCGCGCGGCGCTAGAGGGCGCTTATATAAATACTTTTTTTCACGTATTTGTCATTTTTATACTTTTTTTTGTATGGCACCACAGCCACTTTATTACTGTCACTCCTTTGATTGTGCATAACGCCGGCGCTCGACGAGGTGTCAGGACAACATTCATAAACTTTACAGGCCACCATGAAGTAGCATGTTAAATAAATATAATATCTGGCTACCGTCTTTCGATTAACAACGAATTAGACTCAATCAGCGAACGATCACGCGGATTGCTACAAGTCATCGACCGAGTAGTTACGATGAAATCGATAATAACAACTTAATCCTCGCCGAGTACCTGAGTTGCGCGTTTTTGGAGAAACGCGTTATCTTATCTGCGGTTCTCTATCGTTATCTAATCAGCGGAAATAGAGGCGTGAGTCACCGGCGCGGCCCGAGTGTACTCGGTGTCCTGCCCGGTGTACCGATAGTGTCCTGCAACCTCCCCCCGCCCCGGCGCTGTCATATACTCACAATACACACACCCCCCTCCCCCTCCCCGCGGCGATCACTACGCTCGACGGCACGGTCGGCACGTAAATATAATATTTACATAATAATGGCGCGGACGCGATCTCCCTTTTGTATTTGTATGAAATTCTCATAAGGTAATAATTATGTAAGTGCGCTAGCACTACATGTACCATCGAGGAAGTTGGTTCCTATGCATTTGAGAGACCAACGTCATTTGGTCGATCATGTCAATTCAATGTTAATTTATTGTGATCTGTCGGCTGGGTTTGACGTAATGCGACCAAACTACGTAGATACCCCATCTGCATAGGAATCAACTTCTCAGATAGTACTTTCAAATTCGATATGTACTGTGTCTTTTCAAGCAAGTTCATATAATATTATAATATTACGATAGAACTTAAAAACGATCCTCGTTAGAAAATAAAATAAATTTAATTTGCCAAATAGATATCTTAAGAAAGGGGGAAGCTTAGTCGTTTGAACAAGATTCAGACAACAGTTATGGACAACTCGGTCGAAATGAGGCGTGCGGCGCCATCTAGCGGGCGTCGCGAGTAACCAATTTCGTTTTCGTCTCATATTTTAGGATCAATTCGGACCGCTACGCGACGCGTAGATGCATTTATAATTATTTCGTACGGCATTGATGCAGATTTCAATTGCGTGAGACGTCTTTCAAATTCTTCAAATCCATACAAATTAGAAATGCATCTACGCGTCGCGATGCGGTCTGAATTGACTCTAAGAGCCTGTCCACACGGCGAGTTGCGTCGTTTTTGTACTGAATTGACAGATTCCAATTGCGTGAGACGTCTTGCAAATCTGTCAAATTGATACAAATTTAGAAATGCAACGCGACTGCTTCGACAGCCGACTTCGAGTGGCCGGCGCGTGACGCTCGAGGCGGGGGAGGAGGCCGGATCACAAACTACAACATTCGCCATGGCAATAAATAATTTGTAAAATAAATCGAAAACCTAAACGTATCGGAGTGAACCGTCTAACACAATATATATAATGACCGTGTGATGTGCGCGCACATTTAAATATTAACATTACAATTATTTAAAACAAATCCACAAACGTGTAACGTACACACCACGCTCGCGGTGCCGCGCGTCGCACAACACTACACGACACTTTTTTTTTAATTTATATTAATATATAGACAAACTGGGCCGGTTCACACCGCTCGCGCTGGAACGGGGCCGCATTTTTTATATTTAAATTTCGGTTCAAATTCAATTCAAACATAATCTCTGTCCCGCTGCATAGGGCGCAGAAACATTTTACATCCTTTTTAGAAAATAAAGTGTTTTAATATAATACATAATATATTGAACCGCTTCTTTTAGTATGTCCCGCTGCGTCGCGTGTCGGTGTGACCCGACCCGAGCCGGCTGGTGGTGTCGGACGAGCGCGGTCTCACACGCACACATCTAGCACACCTCATGATTCGAAAATGATTTTTAGAAAAAATACATCAATTCTTTGTAGCTCGCCTAGTATGTACATCTTACGTCTAATATTATCCGATTTTTTTATTATTTTTCCGCAGATTATAAAACTTAAAGAACACATTTGACTATTCATTTAAGAAACTCTGTTCTGCAGCTCGAGCTCCGCCCGCGCCGACCGCTGCCGACTGCCGCAGAGTATGTTCTAGTGCGGCCGACTACTGGCGCGTCACTACAGTTAGAGCCGCGCTACACCGGAATGGCAGCGGCGCGGCGAGCACTTTCAGTGTCATATGATTTTAAACTTTATCTTCATTATTGTAAATTGTAATACATATTATCGCTTGAGAAATCGCCGCCGGCGGCGGCAGCCAGCGTCCACGAGCGGCCACGAGCGTCCACGGGCGGCCGTAGACTTCTCAAGCGATACTATGTATTACAATAATGAAGATAAAGTTTAAAATCATATGACACTAAAAGTGCTCGCCTCGCCGCTCCCATTCAGTAGCGCGGCCCTTAAGCGGCATTCGGGTCGCACGCTGCCCCCGACGTTCCGCCGAGCCGAGGGCCGCGAGCCCGCGACCCCGAGGATCGACTAGCTCGGCCGGCAGACGCGAGTGGCCGCTCCGCGTATCACGTTTAAACTTAAATAATGCGTGTTTTAGCACGCGGTTACAAAATTTCCAAATTTGAAACATCATTTTGGAATCTAACCGAGCTGGTCGGAGACATTTTATTGAACAGAATAAAATTTATTAGACTTAATCGTAAATGAGATGCCGATAAAAAGCGACACTTTTGAAGTAAATCGCTCCTAAAAAGTTCACTCGGTCCACCCGCTCGCGCTCGGGCGAGCGGGCGCGGGCGCGGGCGCGGCACTACACTATCACTCGCGGCTGAGATCGGTCACTCGGCCGCCCCGCGCCGGGCGCCGCCCCCCGCGCGCCGCGTCACGCGCCGGCGTCGGCGGCGGCGCCGTGCGCACGCGCGCCCTCCGGCCGGTACAGCGTCACGGACGCGATGTGGTTGTTGGACATCACCTCGAAGATGATGTCCTGGTAGCCGTAGCAGAAGGTGGAGCCGAAGGGGTTGGTGGTGTTGGTGGAGGAGGCGCGGTTGAGCACGACGGGGCGCTCGCACACGCGTAGCGCGCGCGACACCGCCTCCCAGCGGCTGTACGCCGTCACGGTGACCGCGGCCGCCGCCAGCCGGAACTCGCAGCGGTGGTACATGTTGAAGTTGTAGTGGCCGGGGTAGTTGGTGTGCAGCACGAACTTCTTGACGCGGTGCGTGCGCGCGTCGAACAGCACGTCCAGCCCGAGCGTGAAGTAGTTGAAGAAGTAGTCGGAGGCGGGCGGCGGGCGGCGGCGCGCCGTCGGCCGGTGGATGCGCATCTTGTCGTCCGCCTTGTAGTAGAGGCGCGCGGGGGCGGCGAGCGCGCGCGCGACGGCCTGGCAGGAGTCGCCGAAGCGCACGAGCGGGCGGCGGGCGGAGGGGCCGCGCGCGCCTGCGGCGCACACGTGCAGGCGCAGGCCGAGCGTGGCGCCGCCGGAGCGCAGCACGTCGCAGCGGCGCAGCTGCAGCTCGTGGGGGTAGCAGGCGAGCGGCAGGTCGGGCGCGGCGGCGGCGCCGGGCTTGTGCTGCGAGCCGGGGTAGATGGTGGTGCGCGAGACGACGGGGGAGCCGCCGTCGGGGAACTGCAGGGAGCCGAGGCCGTGCGCGTAGCCGGGCTCGAACTTCGTGTCGACGGGGAAGTAGAATGAGAGGCCGCGGAAGTTGAGCGCGAACAGGTGCCGCGTGCTGTCGTACAGGCCGGGGTGCGTCGCGCCGAAGCAGTGCTCCACCTGCTCGATGGACGGCGTGATCTCCGGCGAGTTGAAGCACATGCCGCTGAAACATCACATCACACATCACACATGCCGCACGTTACGAGACATCATAAAGCTTATGATATATATATTAACATACTTATTAGTTATTATCATCAAACGGTTTTTCCATAATAATAATTTAGATCCGTTTTGTGTCGTAAACTTGAAGGGAGTTTATGTACTCATTAATATTTAGCTCTTTTAACTTGACAACTTGTTTCTAACATTATTAAAATGGCAATAATCGTGGCGTCGTCGTTTGTCTGTTAACAGACTTAAGTTCAACTTAACAGAAAAACGACGACCTCGGTAGTCGGTCGAGTTAAACTTAGGTTACGGATACTTTAAGAGGGTTTTTTTATATAAATTGCGGGATAAAAAAAAATGAAGTTTTATCTACTGACCACTAGATGGAGCTCTTTGGTATGTGCACCAATAAACCCACATTATTTAGAGTCGATGTAAAATGATCAGGAACTGACTTTTGTCTCTTCAGCTAAAATCTAAATAAACATTACGACAAAAGAACCCATGTACCACCAACATCAGTGGCCCAAGTTCCTGAAGACTGAAGGGCGTGAGCTCGAAGGCACATAAAGTAAATGTTTGCTTTGTAAACAAAGTTGATCGTACTCACCTATACCTAAGCTTAACTAGTTTCATGTTGTATATCTCGATGGTCTTGAGGCGCTGGGCGACGGGGTCGAACACCAGCCGGATGCCGTCCTGCGGCATGTTGATCACCAGGTCCACCGCCAGCGGGTTCTGGAACCACATGGGAACCACAATCAGTTTGTGAACGGTTGAATTTACGTGCTCCGATCAGTGTCTAGGGTCTACTAATTTTTCACCATTTTCATGTAGGTATAGCATCGAATGCAACCTATGATGATTGCATCAATAAGATAAAATAAGGGTTTTAATACAAATACAAAAGCATTTTGGTCGAAAAGCAAATCACGGATCAAAGATAAGTTTAGACGAAACCGGGTAACAATGAAGATTTAGAATGTTTTATCTATTTCTTTGTGTCTCCGTGAGCATGACAATGGCACTCTTCTATCACGTGACATGACTAACCTTCCGAAAGACGATGCTGATGATGAGCAGAACCTCTGCCCTCGATACATTCGCAACAAAGGGTGTGACTCACAAAAGATGTGCACTCGCAAGATATTCGTTATGTGGGTTAAGCGTAACATGAACATATTTAACATCATTAAGTTAAACGATTATGTTGGGTGTTATTAATAGTCGGAGGGGCCATTATTTCCTACATTTTAATTGTTTCTTTTTTTATGTAGGTACAGAATGAGAACAACGACCTCGCAAGCCGACCGCTAGCTCGCGAGACTCGGTTTCCACTTTGCACACTAGGCAAGGAACTAGCAAGCAGATTAATCAGAAGAAACTTCTATAATGTCAGTTCTACCGTGGAAAGAATACTTATAGCTATGGTGGCTTGCAGATTGATAAAAATTGGATATCTTTTATTTGCTCGTAGATACCCCCGCCTCATTATTTGACAGCGCAGGCGCAGCTTGTGTGTGTTTGTGTGTGTGTGTGTGACGTCACCCACCTGGTCGCTGTAGAGCACCTGCACGCCCCGGATCGTGCCCACCTGGCTCTGAATTATCGACACCGCTTGTGAAAAGTGCATGCCTGAAACATTACACAAACTATGTTAGAACCAACATTTTATATGTAGAGTAGCGGTGAGTGATGAGTTGATGACTGATGAGTCATTAAAGTTTTAAATGTCAAAATGAATTTATATAGTTAAGCTAAACATGGCTAATGGCTATAGCATCGTTGAACAATTTTGCCATTTGCTCTGATTTGCACTACAATATATTAACGCGGAGACATAACTATACGTAATATTTAGATCCTACGTCCCTATTGTAACCTTGTCTTGGGCGTTGAAAGCTGGAGTAGTATTCACTTCAAGAAAACACTACGTTATGATACTTACCTTGTATTTAGAAATAAAAATGTATGTATTATCTAGTTTAGTGAATCAATAAAAATAAAAAAAATACGCAAATGTCGGGGTAGAGGGCGCTAGTAGCACATAGAGTAAATAATGTGACATAATATGGCACACGTCATATCAGAATACTGACAGAAACGTTGTCAAACATCAAACAAAAATGTTTGTTTTCTGTCTATGCCGTGTGCTGCCTCTAGCGTCAAAACATTGCACTTTGCAGTAATATTTCGAATCCTAGATGAAACAGTATGAGATCAGAGTACAAGTTCCAGTCCCTGATATGATGAAATAGCAGAGCAGGACACGGTGTCTAGTCGGCCGGCCGCCGGGTAACTACTGAGTCACCACGCGGCGCGGCGCGGCGCGTGCCAAAACTAATATACCTATCAACTAATTACTTAATTAGTGATTAAAGTTGACGAAATTGTACAATTCCCGTCATCCCGTGCTCCTGGGGAGTGAGGATGGTCTCTTAATGTCTGCATACTCTATAAACCTTCACAATTATTATTTATTACACTAGCTATTTGTGGAAGAGTTTGAGGGAGATCGCGCGGCGATAACTTATTTTAGGGTTCCGTACCCACTCCTCTTAAAAAGCTAACCTTTGAAGATTCTATTATTTAGGTGGGCCAGCGGCGGGCTAATATTAGAGTGGTTACTAATTCATACTAGCTTTGCTTCTAGAATCTAGAGCCTAGATTCTAGAAGTTTGTGCAGTACAACCACTTTCATGTGCTAAAACCTTTTTCATTATCGTTTTCTGATAAAAGCAGAAATAGGCGCGCCGCACACGTCACACTTTTTATGTGATCGAGCATACAGTCCGCATGGCGCGCGCCATCACACTGTATGTAAACCGCAGACTCGATCACACAAAGAGTGTGACGTCTGCGGCGCGCCATACGATGATTATCGAGGTACACAATTATTATTTTTTACAAAAAATTAAAACCGACTTCCAAGGTAAAAACAAAAATTACATCCTTATAATATGAACTAAAAAGTATTAAATAATTTTTCCTATAAAATAGTGCCTTTTTCCGAATTCGGCTCAAACTCAACTATTTCTGTACTCAATCTTTATCATTTTGAAGTCGGTACCAGATGAATATTCAGTTCTCTGACAGAATATTTGAAACTTTTGGAACTGGCACCGACTTCAAAATTATGAAGATTGAGTACAGAAATAGTTGAGTTTTAGCCGAATTCGGAAAAAGGCACTATTAGATAGGAAAAATTATTTAATACTTTTTAGTTCATATTATAAGGATGTAATTTTTGTTTTTACCTTGGAAGTCAGCTTTAATTTTTTGTTAAAAATAATAATTTCACTCTTTTTAGTTACCTAGTAAGCCATCGCGCACTATACGTAGAATAATACACCTGTATATTATTCTACGTAGGTATCTTATTACAGTCACACTTACAAAATATAATATCAGCTGCAGCCTGCAGATAATTTTAAACAATACATTTTAAAAAAATCGAAGTGAACAGTGTGACGTGCTAAGTAGCCGGTCACCGGACTAGTTTCAATAGGGTTCTCGCTCGACTTGTCGCACACCGCAAACGCCTCGCACTGTATAGTACGGTACCCGGCAGACGACAGTTATTGTACTATGAACGCTAAACGCAATGCAAAAGGTTGAAATTAGGTTGTTTTACAGAATATCTCGGCGAAGTGAGACAGAATGTTACATGATCGAAGCAACTGTAATTTCTCAGAAGTAATATCAAATGTGTGCCTTATGCTGTGGAGATAAGGTTGAATTTGGTGACATTGGTGACCCTGACTTGGTAATGATGATGATGAATGCAATTTGCATAGTAGCATAATATGCTTTCAGTTCTTAAAACAGCGCCTAAACTCCGCCTAAACTCCCAAACTTGTATCTATAAGGAATTCGGAGTTCTCTTAGTATTTTTGCAACCATAGCATACCTCGGTGCAAAATCTTGCGTTTTGGTAGCATATGCTTAGGATGCTTCTCATAAAACCAAAATCACCATATGTTTCCATATAAATTTCGAGGAGTTCTCTCGATTACTCATGGATCCCATCATCAGGTCACCACTTTTGTGAACATGGTACCAAATTGGAGTGAAACCTAATACGACAAAACAAAAATTTCGAAAATCGGTTCACAAACGGCGGAGTAATCGTTGAACATACATAAAAATAAAAAAAACATCCACAGCCGAACATATAACCTCCTCGTTTTTTGGAAGTCGGTTAAAAACTGGTTGTCTATAAAGTCGGTTTACTAACGATAGTTGAACGTGACAACGTCATAGCCTTAAATGGAACGCCTCAGAGCGAGGTAACGCCGCATATTGCGTCATGTTTTTTCGTGCGCGCAGTCGGCCCCATCGAATTATAAGACGTCACGTCAAAAAAGATTTGCACTATTATAAGTAAGGCCCTCAGGCTTAGAAGTTAGAACCCTACAATAAAGCTCGTCAGTGGTTTGAACTCGTGAGAACTAGAAGAAACTACGAAGTATCTCGACTGATAACGCGGGCTGAGGCGGGCGCGGGGCGGGGTGAGGCGCGGCGGGCGGCGCACGATAAGCCCGGTGCTAATGACTCCCAGATCTATCTGTAGCGGAACTGGCCGCCGACGGAGGTACAACAATAAACAACTGCATACTCTCTTCTGCAGAAGGATCAACTCGATCCACGGGCATCGAAAATCTCCTACAAAATTAGCAATACTTTAAAAACACCCTAGTCACTAGTGTCATGTGATGCTGATCAATATTAGGATAGGACTAGTAACAGCTCCGGTGGTCCTAAGGTCAGCGACCGCGCGGACGTCAGCTGGCATTCAATACAATCGATATCATTTTAATTTTAAATTATTAAAATAGGTCTCATAATCGCGCCGTGCGATTTTTAAATCGATTACTTCAAAAGGGTCACCTCAGGTAACTTACTAAAAACATTTTATGATATTATTATTATTAGTTTTCTCTACATTTGTCTAGTCGTGAAGGACTCGCGCTGCAGTTACATTAAAGATGTAGAACTATGCAGCTGTCTGTCATGTCCAATCGACAGCAGGTCTAAGGCCAATCGACCTGTCTGTCTGTCATCAGTCATCAGACAGGTCATTTCTCACCGATGGTACCGTCTCATGTCTGGGTCACGCACAGGGCACGTATTATTGACTATTAGTTAAACAATTACTTATTAATTATTATTTTACCAGCAGAGCCTTTATGTCAGGGCACGTATTATTGAAACAATTACTTATTAATTATTATTTTACCTGCAGAACCTTTATGTCAACATGGGCGCCGGTAGGTGCCAGGTGGTGCACTTGCAAATGCACCCCTTGGGAATCTCGGGATCAACAGAAACATGGACTTTTTGTAACCCTAATTAGCTGCCTACCATGCCGTACAAAGAAACTTCATAATGTTTCGGCACATGTATTCTGTTGACGTAAAATGTAAATAGACTGTTGTTCAGAAAAGTGATTAAAAAACCCCCGCCAAACAACTTTAAAAAGTAATGAAATAATTATATTAAACTGACTTTAAGTTTAAATAATACCTAAGTGTTAGTGATATTTTAGTCCATAATTGTTGTCACGGTGTGTCGGGGTCCCCCCGAGCCAACACTGACTTCTGCATTTTGTATCGCCAAGTGACTGATTGTCTCGATTCAGTTCGCTGTGAACTGACCCTTAAACTATAATGTTAAGTGAAATCAAACATCTACATCAGCGGTCCCCCGACACACCGTGACAACAATTATGGACTAAAATATCACAAACACTTATGTATTATTTAAACTTAAAGTCAGTAAATATAATTATTTCATTAATTTTTAAAGTTGTTTGGCGGGGGTTTTTTAAATTTCTCAATTTAATTTTATTTCATGCTTTTTAAACTTAAGTTGGTTATAGTGCAGAATAATTCCAATCAACAGGATCATATCTCAATGAATACCATACTCTATGAATGTCATCTTGGATGAGGCAGTCAATATGAGTCCAAACATTAATCCTCCGCTTTGGGCTCATATGGAGCTCGGCTCCTATAGAATCCAGGTGATGCTGCAGCAGCAGCATGCAAATATATACTATTTATCTACGTCTTACTAGTTGTTACAATTAAAAAAATGAGCCCAAACACGAAACCTCTGCTCTAAGTTGGTGAGGAGTTGGGTATCCTATTGATTACCAGGTGATGCTGCAGCACCAGGTCAACTTTCCATTAATGTGTAATATGTACTTATTAATAAAGCCCACCAAACGACTGCAAGTTGCTAATCGGCCCTTCACGAACCAAATGAACCGCGATTTTCCAGCACTGAGCAGGCTGATGATGATGAACTATAGCTAAGAACACTCTCGATCATGTCAGCTTTCAAACAAAAAAAACTAGATCAAAATCGGTCCACCCGTTTGGATGCTACGATGCCACAGACAGACACACACACAGACAGACAAACAGACAGACAGACAGGTCAAACTTATAACACCCCTCTTTTTTGTCGGGGGTTAAAAAGAAAGAAAACTAAAATCTTTACCCCTTGGAAATTATTTCTGCCGGCGTCTATGAATGCCCTGTAACACTAGTGTACATGCTGTGAATTGTGACGTCACAGTTCACATACCATAGCCACAGGCCCACAGCCATAGCGGGTAGGGTAGGCTATAACAGCTGCACTTTGAAGGCGCCCGCGCCATGCCACACGCCGCACATAGCCTGCACGCGGGCTATTGTTGTCTAGCAGTAGACTACTGAACCCTGCGATTTGCCCATCAGTAGCACAGTCTACTGTGTGTTACGCTTTATGTATTTAAATTACATAGTGCACAGTATTACAAATGCAAACAGCGCTGAATATTGCTGGTATTTTTCCTACACCTGTAGTGGACACCTGCAGCTGATACAGGTGTATTTTTACATAATGGTCATATTATTATTATACTTTATCTATTATAAATACGCATTTACTGAAGATTTACTACAAATAATTTTGCAATAGCTCTAAAGCTGGGATTATTTGAACATTTGTGTGTGCTATAAGCCTATAAAGTATAACTAGTAGCCCGTAGTCCGCACCTCGCGACTCGCGTTATCGTCCAAGGCCACGCGCCGATATCTTCGCGAAAATATTACGTTCAAATTACGACATGAAAACAAAAACATGTTTTGAAAAAAATTTGTTATTTTGATAAAATTTCTAAACGCTGACTTTGAAATTTACATTTTTATGTCGTAGCTAGTATGTTGCGCAGGTAGTAAACTGAGATCCAAAATGTCCTCTAATGGACGCTTACACCATATCAGTTTGGCCCTGTGATGAGTAGACCTACAGTACCCAAAGGACTCGTGTTATGGGTACCAGACATCAATTATTACATGTAGGCTATAGGCTATAGGCCACATCCATGACCCAGGAACATTATAAACATTTTATTCCATCAGCAGGTTTCGAACTACCCCTGGCTTGAGCTACCACATGCTCAACCACTGAGCCACTGACCTACAGTTATTACTAAAGGTATGAATTGTAAAAATTAAGTAAGGGTTATACCTTAGAAAAACTTGCCCTAAAGGAAAAATCACAATATGTAGAATATTGAAACATACTAATCCATTAAAGCCTAAACTTCACATATTATAGTTTGGACTGTACATTCTATGTATCACAACAAAGAAGAGTATTAACTATAATGTATAATATTTTGTCACAACATTATGAATATTTTCTACACATGTAAAAATTATACTTGTCATTGAGTGAGTTTATTGAGGAATCGCATAATGGTGCAACAGGTGATACAGAATGCAGATTGATAACATTTCTTAAGTTTAGTGAAAATAATAATGTAAAGAAACATGTGCACTATTTATTCTACTGTAAGACTATTCAATATTCATAATATTACCTACTATGTAATATAATATTACTTAGACAAAATTTTGAAAAACTTTTTACCCATAATGCAAAAAAAGTCAACCAAAATAAGATTAATTTTGGTTAAATATTGGCTATTTAATATATTATGTACATAAATAATTTTGGATAAATTATTTATGTACATAATATATTAAATAGCTAATAATAGTAATCTTAATGTTTCCTATTAGCATTTGAATTCATCAGTAACATTGAATGTGTTCAAAGTCAAGGATATTACATATCATTATAAACAAAATGTTTTCTTACAAACACGACTTATTGACAATAGTGGCTAAGTAGTGTGGTGCGTCCCAGACACTATAAACTATAAATGTTAAAGTGGCGCAGCAACTACATTGATGCCTAAGCATGTAGCAAGAGCTAGGTCCAATTATTTTAATATATGAAAACAATTCAAATTCAGTAGAATCACTTAATTTTAATTGTTCTGAATTTCTAAAGGTTCTGGTACCTTTTCCTCAATTTTTTTTTAATGAATTCATGAAGCCCCAAGCGGCCACATCCGGCCGCGATAACAATGAAAAAGCTATTGTGTCTTGTTTTGCCACGATCAATGGGTTAATATTAATTGTTTTGAGGAGCCAGATTTTGTACCTGGTGTGGAGTGGGGTCTGTTCTTAGCCCCAACAATTACAAATTAAGTTTTTCAATCCTTCTGCTTTTAAAATTTGCACATTTTTATAATTCAGTACAGACTTATTGACTCGATTGTTCCATCATCATTAAAATTTGCTATAGAATATTATGTCTCATTTGATAACTGCAGAATATGCAAAGTAGACATTGTTTATCTTAAATAATCATATAAATTAAGTATATGTTTCAATACTAAAAATGACATAATTAAAAATGTTGTTGATGGTAAGTTTTTAGATTATAGGAAGTTGTAATCATTACACTGGGCCATAAATGCAAGACGAGTGGTAACTTCTATGTGCTGCAGTATTTATTAACCCATCAAGTCCCGTACAAGCACCGGTGATCGCGACAACAATAGAATACAATAGAATTCCGAGAATCCCCGGATTAAATTATAAATTATGATTTTATTATTGAGGTAAGTTTAATGAAATGAGCTGATAGATATTTCGTAGTTGACAGTTACAAGTACTCTGTAGTCTGTACTCAGAAATTCACTTCGGCTATTTACTAAAAATAACTAGGGCGTCTAGCACAACATAAACAAAGTGTTCGCATTGCGAAAACTAATGAATATACATGAAAACAACGCCACTTGCCCGTTTTCATGGTCAAGTGTATCGAAAAAAAAATAAACACTATCGCACAAAGACACCACCCGCGACCAGAAAAATCGATGGCCCCCGGCGGAGCCCCGACCGCAGACCCGCGGTCTCAGCCCCGGCCCGGCGACCCGCAGTTGCATAAGCCCCATCCCAGGGAAATAAAACGCAAAATGTTGACGTAACGTATAAACACAGGAGAGCACTCACCCAGCACGAACTCCCAGCTCTCGCAGCCCAGCGAGCGCTCGGGGACGATCTCCAGGTCCAGCATCGTGCTCGCCACACCTCACACTCACTCAACTCACTAACTTTCACTCAATAAAACAGTTTTTAACGTTACAAAAACACTTTTACGCTGCCTTTCTTTGTTTGCCAACTTTAGTTTTCGACCATTTTGTATTTGTCAGTGAAACTGTCATTACAAACAGCTGATTGTATTCAGTCAGGGCCGTATTGCGACTATTGAGTATTGCGAGATGCAACAAAATAATTAATCACGAATCCAGTATCCACGATCGCGGTTCGAGTCTGCTGTGCTGTGCACAGTGCAGGTGCAAGAGTAATTTTCTTTGCTGCTGTGCCGCGGCCGCGTCGCGTTGTTGCAAAATGCAATGTCAATTATTATTTTTAACAAAAAATTAAAACCGACTTCCAAGGTAAAAACAATAATAACATTAATATGAACTAAAAAGTATTAAACAATTTTTACTAAGTATCTAATAGTGCCTTTTTCCGAATTCGGCTAAACCTCAACTATTTCTGTACTCAATCTTCATTATTTTGAAGTCGGTACCAGATAGCTGAATCTTCAGTCCTCTGACAGAATATTTGAAACTTTTGAAACTGGCACCGACTTCAAAATTATGAAGATTGAGTACAGAAATAGTTGAGGTTTAGCCGAATTCGGAAAAAGGCACTATTAGATACTTAGTAAAAATTATTTAATACTTTTTAGTTCATATTAATGTTATTATTGTTTTTACCTTGGAAGTCAGTTTTAATTTTTTGTTAAAAATAACAATAATTTCACTCTTTTTAGTTACACTAGTACGTAAACCTTCGCGTATATTTTACGTATTTTATTACAATTTGTTAAGTGTTGAGATTTGTAAACTTTATATTTTCTAAGAAAATTTAGTTCCGCAATTCAACAACAGATGTCGTTGTTAAGCATCTACATCGCGGTATCGCTTCCTCGACAGCATTTGATATAACTAATTCGCTACAATACATTTTTTCTTCTCGCTCACACTCACTGGTTGTCTTAATTGATATTACGCCAGAGGGATTAACGTCCCAGGGTAACCCTACAGAACCATAAGACCAGTTTTAGGCGTATGACGTCTTTTCTTTACATGAGTCACAACTCACACTCACAAAATAATATATTATCAGTGAAGTGAACAGTAGTTAGTAAAGTATTCGATCTGTATAATATAAAGTAGTAAAATATTCGATCTGTAGTCTGCCGCCACGCGCCGCCCGCGCGACACCGTCGCCTCTGCAGCGCCGACCGCCGTGTATTAAACAAACAGGTGTTGTTATGTAACAATACATAATTATTATTATTAGTATATCCATACCTATGCCTTGTACTACTATCTATTCTGTGCCATGAGACATCGGTGACCTTAACACGACGTGGTAATGATGATGATGACGATGATGATGATTATGATTATGATGATGAATATTAATTGCATAGTAGCATATGCTTTCTGTTCTTAAAACAACGCCGAAACTCCCAAACGTGTATCTATAAGGAGTCAGGAGTTCTCTCAGCATCTTCAAAACCATGGTATACCTTGACCCAATATTTGACTTTTTGGTAGCATATTCTTAGTACACTTCACATAAAACCAAAATCACCATATGTTTCCATATAAATTTCGAGGAGTTCCCTCAATTACTCATGGATCCCATCATCAGGTCACCACTTTTGTGAACATGGTACCAAATTGGAGTGAAACCTAATACAACAAAATAAAAATTTCGAAAATCGGTTCACAAACGGCGGCACAAATATCCACAGCCGAACATATAACCTCCTCGTTTTTTGGAAGTCGGTTAAAAATCAAAATTGACAACCGTGAACCAATCAAATGTTTTATGTGGATTGGAACCAAATGGAAACAATCAATGTTTTGACGTGATAACGTCTTACAATTCGATATGGGCTGCGCGCCCGAAAAACATGACAGTTCATGCGGCGTTACCTCGCTGACAGCTCTGAGGCGTTCCATTTACCCTTTCAAGTCTCTCAACAACCGTAAGGCCCACCTGGGCCGCGGTCTTTGTTTCGATTATATTACGTATTGTGCTGTCGTCAACTACAGCTGCGGCAAGTGTGCCGGTATAATATATGGTGCACACTGTACAGTATGTACAATGGCTGGCCGAGGAAATTAAACACAGATTACTGTATAATTACTGAACACTCTACTTGGCGGCTGCTGACGGAAGAGTGATCGTCACTCTCGTCGGGCGACCACTCTAACCATCCCCACTCCTACCCAGTAGGCGTGTCCATCTTTATTTATTAATACACTACACGTATTTCGATGACTTAGAGAATACTTTTGAAGAAGTTTGGTTAGTTATGACCTTTTTACATTGACCACACTCAGAATGAAAAATAAATAAACAATCTGTGAGCTATTAGTATTATTTCAGCTATTCAAAATTGTGCTCTATTTCCTACGTGTCAAGGTATGACTTGTGCTTTGTTCAAAGATTTTACTGGATTTCACGAATGTATGTAGCGTTTTGTATTGCGAATAGTTTATTTTACTCATTATAAATATTTTATTTATAATGAGTAATTTATTCGTTTATTTCGGGAACAAATATAATGACCTCCAAAAATGCACTGATACCCTAAACTTGTTTACCAAAAAAAGATATTTAGCACCAAAAAAGAAAGTCTAAAATTGCAATACTTACAACCAGCTATTTTAGTCATGAGAACACTTCAAATTGTAATCGAACACCAAATATAGTAAATGATCACCAAATATAGTTAATTACCACCAAATATAGTAAATGATAACCAAATAAAGTAAACGATCACCAAATATAGTAAATGACCACCAAATGTAGTAAATGATCACCAAATATAGTAAATGATCACCAAATCCTTGTGAGGAAATCAATGCGATATTTCTGTCTAAATAAATCACTACGATTGACAAAAAATGTAAGCATATTAATAACAAAATAATCGGCCAAGTGTGAGCCGGACATGGAGGGTTCCGTACCGTTATAGAGCAAAATTAGACCTTAAATTGTGTTTTTGTATGGGAGCCTAAGGGGGATTTTTTATATTATTATTAATTATTGAAGTAAACATATACATATTATAATCAAGGCCTTCGCAAAAATATCAACGTGCCTACCGGTTGCCATAATGAGGGATTTTATTATTTTTTAAATTTGATTGTCAAACAGTTTCCATTTTAGTTACTAGATGGCGTATGGGTAGACAACTATCGGTAATACCAGGGAATACCATCAATACTTGCTACAAAACTGGGCAAAAGAATGTAAAACTTGATACATTTCAATTTGAAAAAGACGCAATAATATTCCAAATTTCAATGAATAGGATAATAGAGTTATTATAACTATGTTTTAGTTAAAACTCACGGAAGAAATAGCACTCTTTAGTGTTTACCAATATTCACACCAAATGTCACAGGAAATATACATTTTGGTTTTGACAACATCTTACCTGCACTTGTGCAAGATAACGGATATTTAGTAGCTAATATTTTACCAATAATGAACATCAAAAACACAAATAACACAATTTGGGAAAAAATAATAAAAACCACACCAACAATAAAAAGTAGAAGAAGTTTTGAAAGTGACATTTACATTTACTAATTTTGGTGATCATTTTACATTAAAATGCTAGTATTATGTTGGTGATCATTTACCAATTTTGGTGATCATTTACTTATTTTGGTGATCATTTACTATTTTTGGTTTTAAGATGTTAAATCTTTAGTTACCATTTTACATTAAAATGGTGGTTTGTATTTTGGTGATCGTTTACTATTTTTTTCTGTGAAATGTTACTATTTCTGGTGATCAGTTAATTATAAGCCGTTTATTTCTTCTGAACAAGTCACTAATTATAGTTTCGAAAGTTTATAATTGAGAAACTAATATCACATCGGACTAAATACTATATTATGATGACTTGATAGAAAATTTAACATATTATATGTATTATAATGTAGTTCACACATTTAGTTTGTTATTATTTTTAGCAATATTCCGCGAAATAAACTTCCACCTTTAAGTAAATGAGTGAGTGCACGCATAGGCATGCGTACAGCACCTCCCTCCTCCCACACTGCCTATGCGTACACTTGCATGCAAGAACTTGCAAACACCACCACCACACAAGCAATAATGTTGGCAAATCCGTGCAAGGCCCCTCACCACCATGCAGGTTGAAAACCTCGACACGCGTTTCGCTCCAACACCGGAGCATCCTCAGGATGTGGACTCTACGAACAACGTCCGTCAAGTCAAGGACTTGACGGACGTTGTTCGTAACACAAACTTAATTTTAAGCTATGGATTTCCGCAAAGTAACGCCTGATTCCATTAACTATTAGGTATAATATTACAAAGAGATTAATTATTATTGGCAATCTCTGCGACAACACTAGCAGGTAACAATAACTCGTGTCGCGTTTATATTAAACAGTTTTATTATATTATGTATTAAGTATAGATTTTTGACGTGGGCTGCGCGCACGAAAAAACATGACGCAATATGCGGCGTTACCTCGCTCTGAGCTGAGGCGTTCCATTTAAGGCTACGACGTTGTCACGTTCAACTATCGTCAATAAACCGACTTTACAGACAACCGAGATCGAGTCGAGTTCGAGTTCGAGTTCGACACAAAACACTACTCTCCAACCGTCTTTATTAATCACATTATTTTCAGTTCATAAATGAATTTAATACTTGTAAGTATTAAATTCATTTATGAACTGAAAATAATTAAAATATTTGCGATTAAAATTTTTATATTTTGTAAACCGTAGTCCGGCCCCGAAAAGCTATAACGCATGCGTACCAATCACGAGAGCGAGATTTGATGATGTAAAACTGTTTTCCATACATCCCTTTCTAGCAACATACGCGCTTGAGCTCTATTTCACTCTAATATACGTTAATATTTTATCTCGCTTCCTCCTAAGTACGTGAAACAGTATCTGCATTTCTTTCTTTTGTCAGTCGTGACGTATTGACATTTCGTCTTTATTATTATTGTTATACCTAGTTCTTGCAATCTACGAGTGCGCGTAGCCTTTATTTGTAGTTGGAAATGCGAATAGACATTTTCGTTAGTGTGCGTACCCGACGGAGCAGTCGGTAGCGAGCGAGCCATGTACGCGTGCATAGATATGGTCACTCACACAACTAAGGGCGACGCGCACTCGTAGATTGCAAGAACTATAACAGAGTACAGAGGTATTTGTTGCTCACTTCAGATAATTGCTATAGTATTATGCACGTAGTCAAGAGGCGAGTCATGTTTATTTTAATGCGTCTGAAATTGATAATATTCTTGTAATACCTGTAGGTATGGTTTCTGCGGTTCGTAGGTTTGTATATTTATTTTGTTTAGAGCCGTTTTACCGATTAGATGTTTTGTTTACTACGGACCATTTCGCGTTGCGATGGTCGGTCGGGCGCGGCGGTTTCCCGCCATCGCGCGCGACCTTGGAACGATCGCAACACCTACACTTTCGGCGTAACCTTATTGTGTAATACCAATTTATAAATATAACTACGCATTTTCTGTACGTAAAAGTTCCGTTGTTTGTTGTGATCGACAAGAATGACGCAGACGCGTCGTCTCGCGGCGCGACGAGCGGGTTGTTGTCCGACGAGCGGTATTGGCGGCCCCATAATACACTGCCGATGAGCTTAGTCCTGAAGAGAAATCCTATTATTGTACCTACCTACTCTACTCCTATAGTATTGGGATATTTTGAGAACCGTTTGCTGAATGCTGGTCTCGTCATCAAGTCTCAATGGTTAACATGCTAGTTTACTAATAACTAACAAGTCCAGTTTCTAATATTGAGTGTTAATTTTATCTGATCATGACAGCGTGCAACACTTAATAAAACGAAAATAAGGGCTACACAGTACACTGGATACATTTGACATTGAGTCTCTATGATGCGCTATTTAGAAGAGTAGGTATCATACACTAACTAGCAAAAACTCGCAGGACATTTCAAAATAGCCTTAGCTCAGGTAGCTAAGGTTCTTTTACTTACACAAATTTCAAAGAAAAATGAAAATTATAAAACCACAACAAAAATATAAGCATTTATTTGTCCTTCTTTTTATGTTTCGTCTTTTTGTGTTTGGACTTGTGTTTTTTGTGTTTCTTATTTTTATGTTTCTTGTTGAGTTCGGCGGCGTCGACCCACGAGTCTTCGCCGGAGGAGTCGCCCCCGCTGTCCCGGCGCGGCCGCGGCCCGCTCTCGCCGCTGGTGATCCTCTGCTTGAGGTCGTCGGGGATCTTGGGGCCGTACACGGCGTCGTCTTCCCGCGGATTGCCCGCATCCGTCTTGTTATCGATGATAGATCGAGCGTCGGTGGGCACCTTCTCCGGTGGCGGTGGGCCGGCGGCGCTTCTCCTCCAGGAGTTGAGCTCGTCGAAGTCTACGCCGGCGAAGATGCCGCGCGGCGGGGAGGTGTTCCGCTCCGTGTTCCGCGGTTCGACCTCGGAGCCGTCCGGGGCTCCCGCCGCCTCCTCCTCGGTCTCGCTGTCGCTGAGGAATATGGACTTGTACAGGTCGAGCTTGTCGAACTTCTCGATGGTGTCCTCGACCTTCTCAGATTTAGCCGCGGCCCTCTCGGACTCCTTCAGGAACAGCTCGGCCACCGTCATCCTTTTGTTGGGCGGCCCGTCGTCGCCGGGCTCCCGGCCTCCCTCGCCCGGCCGAGTGTTCGCGTTGCCGGCCGGCGCGGGGGCCGGGGGCGGCGGCGCGTCCGCCAGGGACCTGGACCCGCTGAACTTAGACTGCTCCCGCGTGAAGCTCTCCCGGTCGTGCACGGAGCTCTCCAGGTACGAGAATATCGAGTACGACACGTCGGGCTTGTCCCGTTTCGTCGGCTCGGACCTGCGAAATGAAGTAACATTAGACTGGCTTTCGGCTGCGATTTCGTGTTTAGATAGTAATATGCATGATTTGCTGTCCTAAGAGCCTGTCCACCTTGTCGTGAATCGTGACAGCAGCGCGCAATGCGTACAATATGACGGACAGTCGAGACGAAGCGGGAGGAGGGTTGACATTAATAACCAGGGATGTTGTGGATCCCGATTTTTTCACATCCGCGGATGCGGATGCGGAAGCGGATGTCCAAATCTATGCGGATGCGGATATTCGCAACAGATCTGTATTATAGATCTGTTACGTCCATCCTGTTTTCCGGCTTAAATCTCGTCCGAACAATTTTCAAATTCAAAATTGCAAACATTGACATATTTGACAGATAGGTGAAACAAAAGATACGCAAAACCATTGACATAAAAGAGACAGTTCTATTTTTAAACGTCGAATCATCGCTGTCTCTTTCTTCGCCTGAGCTATGACGAAAATTCGATTTTTTTCAGATTGTTCGAAAAAATAATTGGAAATGTGAATAATCGAGGTATTTATTGCAATCAAGACATGTCATGGTAAAAGATACCATGTGTTTTATTTTCTTTTGAGTCATAATTGGTACATTTTCGAAACACGCACTCGGATCATATATAAATATTGTATAAGTATGTCACCGGATTGTAAACACCGCCAGATTGTAATATGACGAAGTAATGGATTGTAAACAAACAGTTTTCCGGTGATTTTAAATTAATTATTTCGTATTTAAAATAACTTCAATTACCAGAATATTTGATTTATTAAATAAAATTGAATAAAATTTAGATATATTTAAAGTGCAGTTTGAATTATAAATTAGGTTTTTATTTAATAAAAGCTATAGTAAAATCTAAGTTAAAATAAAATTAAGTAATAAATAAACAAAATTAACTAATATAATAAATACTAAACTATAATAAAAACTAGTATAATAATGAGTAAAAAAATAAACAATACAGTTTAAATATAAAAAAGGTTGTCATCCAGACTGCTGCCTTTAGGGAGAATGCCTAGAATACTAGCGACATTGCCCCGCTGTAAAGCCAGGCTTAATCGCTGGCCAAAATACGCTCCAGCCCTCTGGTCACCCGTGCGTTCTATGAGGCGAGATGAAATCAAATTAAAAAACTTTTTCATATCATCCCCCCATGGGCCTAACGTTTCAAACGCAAGCGGCAAAAATATGTAGTCACGGCATAAAGACACATATTTTCGCCGCTTACGCGTTTGCGCTTCGGACGCCGCCGCCGCCAATTCGGCCGCCAATTCGCCGCTTCGGAGGCCGCCAATGTGTCAACACATGTTGCGTCCCACACCAAGCACCTCCCACCTTTCCATGCAACTAATGTTAAACCGTCGGGTCTCTTGCCATCATCACGAGCAATACCATTCGGCTCTAAGATAGCCGGGACGTTGATGGAGACAAAAGCCCGACGCATAACATCATTCAACGCTGCGTGGCGCGATAGACGACCAGCGCTCCGCTGGCAAGAAAGCCCATGGTGACCCAGACGATCTACCATAGATCCACAAGGGCAGCAGTGTGGATGGTTTGTTGGCAAACCTAGTCGCAGACTGATGGCAAGGGAGAAAGTGGTATTGTCCAGCAGCGTGCCTAAATTTGGGGATGGAAGTGCTTGTAGCCAGAGTCCAGATTCCCAAGTTGCAGCAGATAGAAGGCGGGCTCGCTCAGCCGCGTCGGAACTAGTATTAACTAGCTTATCAAATACAACACGGCAAAGCGGCTCATCCCAAAGACGCTGCAAACATATGTTGGCTGGAACGGCCCCATTGGCACTAGCTTCTCTCCAGGCCTCTAAGGCTTCATTATAATACGGAAAATCAAAATTGCCAAGAGAAGGGGTAAGAATTTGGCGAATCAATGGACTGGTGCTATTTACTGAGGAAAGAAAGGCTGGAAGAGCAACATCTGACACTTTTCTGATTCCGATGCCCCCGAAGCGGATAGGAAGTGATGCTTGGCACAACGCCCTATCTGTAAGTGAACAATTAAAAATATGGGTCAAAATTTTAAGGATGGCTGCGTCGAAAGAGGCCAAAATATCGGTAAATTTCTAGACTGGAGAACACCTTAAAAAGTAGGTAAATTTTGGTACAAACAAACAAAATTTGATTATTTGAAAAGCCATAAATTAGGTTAATTTTAATAACCGAACATTCAAACAGCACTTTAAATATATCTAAATTTTATTCAATGTTATACATCAAATATTCAGGTAATTGAAGTTATTTTAAATACGAAATAATTAATTTAAAATCACCGGAAAACTGTTTGTTTACAATCCATCACTTCGTCATATTACAATCTCGCGGTGTTTACAATCTTACGGTGACATATTATATAAATGAAGAATTAAAACATCTGTCTATCCGCGGCTTTGCTCAGAGATCATATAGGACCTATAAAGCTGTAATTCGGCATGAATACACATAATATTAATGATGCCGACAAAATGGTCTATAATTTTTTTAGGGTACGCGGGGATGATTATTATTTTCCCGTTCAAAGATCATTTTTCGGTTTAGGTATCCATATTTTGTGAAATATTATGAAGTTTTAAAGTGGAAAAAAAAGTGAATTATTTAGTCGTGAATTATTCCACATTTCCAGAAGCGGCTACTTCTGGAAATGTGGAATAATTCACGAGAGTAGGAAATATGGTAAATTTAAAAGAAAAACTATCACAGCTAAGAAGACTTCATAAGTTATTGAGAAGTGCAAAGGAACTTTATGTTCAGATTCCTTTAGACGCAAAGAGATGATATTGTTAGTAGTGTAAAACACGTTATAATTATTGTATATTCATTGACCATACAAAACCTAAAATTGGCGGGACTACGGAACCCTCTATTGTGCGTGCGTGATTTAATGCGGATGCGGATGCAGATGCTGATGTCCAAATCTATGCGGATGCTCCGCATTTGCGGATGCGGATGCGTATATTCGCAACATCCCTGTTAATAACACTGCGATGACGCAGCGCCCGTGTCGCCAGCTATGCGTCAAACGGCAGCGTTGCGTCGACGCAACGCGCCGTGTGGACAGGCTTTAACGCGGTTCGACTATTCACTATAATTATAAATAATAATATAATTCACCTGCCGCCGGCGATCTCGGGCACGTTGAACCGCTTGCAGACGAGCGGCTCGGGTCGCCAGGGCGCGTGCGTGCGCGTCATGACGCCGTACACGCCGCGCCGCGCCGCGTCCGCCTGCGCCGGCGTCGCCGCACCGCACGCCGCACTGCGCGACACCGCCGACAGCGGGTTCGCCGCGTCGTCCGGCTCCGCCGCGTGCGTGAACCTGCACGGAGAAACGAGGAACATGTCATATACTAGCTAAACATGCATCGATTAGCTATCGTTATATGCAATTAAGTATACTGCACGATTACAATTGAGTTAAATGAGTAAATGTTACAATTTACAATTATGTATTTAAATGAGGAAGTGACAGCTGTTTCAATTGGATCCAAAAGTTAAATAATAGTGAATCTAGGCTGTAGTCTACCTGTCACTCATGGCGCCGGTGAGCGGGCGGTAGAGCTTGGCGGCCTGCTCGAACTCGCGCATCTCCCTGTCCCGCTCCCACTCGGCGAGCGCGCCCGCGCCGCCGTCTCGCTCGCACGCACCGCCGGCCAGGTACCGCTCGTAGCGCGCCTGCTTGGGGGGGTCGGCGGCGAAGGGGCGAAACACGCGAGGCGGGCCGCCGGCGCCGCCTATGGGGATGAAGTCCTCGCTGGGGGCGGCGGGGGTGGCGCCGGCGGCGGTCAAGTCGATGACCTTGACGGGGGGTGCGGCGGCGACGGGGGGGCGGGGCCGCTCCTCCGCCCGCGACAGCGGCGCCTCGCCCAGCAGCGCGCCGCGAGCCGCCGACGACAGCTCGTGCCTGCCTAAACCTGTCAACATTTTACGGGTTTTAATTTTGAACACAAGAGACTAGTGATACCAAGGCAAAAAAAAGTGAAATCAATTCATAAATTTTTAGGATACTAAAAATTTATGAATTGATTAAAGGACAAGATCCAACGTCCATACAATTTTGGGCTAATTTTAGAAGTGCCGGCCAACGCAAATAAACCCATTATTTAAAAAGAACATAATCTAAGGAATAATTTTTATTACCACACCAAAGTTCTAAGTCAAGTCTCAGAGTTGTTATTCAAGGTCAAACTTTTTTTATACCATATGTAATAAAACATATTTTATTAATTAAAAGCAATAAGTTATCGATACCAACGTTCCTATCCGAGTCATAGAACAGATTAGAAGCCAAATACCTACAGAAGATTTCGAAAAATTCAAAGGAAGGCGGAAACTCTACGCGCTTGGGGTACGCACGGTTTGCCTAGTACGAGGGCTGCTATTTATGTATCCGGAACTGGCCACTTACAAGAACAATATTTAAAAAGTAATTACAACATTTGAAAATAGAACTCTTTGGTTGAAGAATACATTTTGTTTCATGTGACTGTCAATTATTTTTCCATTGTGGCGTCATTTTGAAAATTGCGTGTCTTCATTTGCCATGGATTTAACGCGTGAACATTTTCGTGCAATGATTTACTACGATTTTCGGCGTGGGCTAAATCAACAACAGTGCTTTATTCAACTCACCGCAACTTTTGGAGATGAAGCACCATCAAAAACCACTATTTATCACTGGTACAGTGAGTTTAATCGTGGGCGGTCTATGCTCACGGATGAAAATAAAGAAGGTCGCCCAAAAACAGCTGTTGTCCCACAAAATATAGATGCTGTGCGGGAACTAATAACGCGTGATCGTCATGTTACATATCGCGAGATAGAGGCGTCTTTAGGCATAAGTATGACGAGCATACATAAGATATTACACGAACATTTGGCTGTAAAAAAATATGTTCGCGTTGGATTCCGCACAACTTGTCAATCGATCAAAAACGGGCTCGTGTCGATTGGTGCAAAAAAAATGATAAAAAAATACAACCGTGGTACGTCAAAAGCCGTTTATAATATCTACACAGGTGATGAATCTTGGATCTATGCATAATATGACCCCGAAACTAAACAACAGTCAACGGTGTGGGTGTTCCAAGATGAGCCGAAAGTCGAAACCAACAAAAGTTACTCGTGCAAAAAGTACTTTGAAGCAAATGGTCGCCTGTTTTTTTGGAATTAATGGACATGTGGCTACAGTGCCATTAGAGAATCGTAAAACAGTTAATTCTGAATGGTATACGACCATTTGTTTACCAGAAGTCTTTGAAGAAATAAGAAAGGACAACCGACAACTCAGAATCATATTACATCACGACAATGCTAGCTGTCACACCTCAGCTGAAACAACTCAGTTTTTGGAGGGTCAAAAGATCGAATTGACTGGTCATCCGCCGTACAGCCCTGATTTGGCACCTAACGATTTCTTTTTATTTCCATACGCGAAGAACAAATTACGTGGTCAACGTTTTTCGAGCCGCGAAAAGGCTGTTGATGCGTTCAAAATGCACGTTTTGGAGATACCTCAATCAGAATGGAAAAAGTGCTATGAAAATTGGTTCCAGCGTATGCAAAAGTGTGTCGATCATCGCGGCGAATATTTTGAAAAGCAATAAAACCATATTAAATGATATATGTTTGTTTCTTTTTTAAATTCCGGATACATAAATAGCAGCCCTCGTATTCCAAGTAAGCAATGAGTTGTGCCCTGCAAGCCCCAAGCACGTAGAGGTTCCCTCTTCCTTTCAATTTTTAGCTAATTGGCAAGACGTACCCTGGTTCCGCTGCGGCTTGTCTGTGGGCTCGAAGCGCGTGCGCGTGGCGGGGGCGGGGCGGTAGTCGCGGGGGAGCGCGGGCGGGGGGTGGCGGGGGGCGGCACGCTCCGCCCTGCTCGCCTTCACGAAACCCTCCAACACGTTACCGCTCTGTGGGCGAGAGAATGACCTCATCACTCATGATGATGACAATATAAGGGGCTAATTACAACTGTGCCGCTATTGCGCAGTTAAAATGCAGCATTGAAGCAGCTTTACTAAAAAAAAAAACAACAATAATTGTTGTCCTATTCCTATATTGAATTGCGAACCCGGGAAACATTGTTTTGCCATATAAATTTAAAAAAAGTAATTAAAGAACGTTTGTGTGCCAAAGCCTACTATACGGTCAATGATTACCTAAACAATGGCACATCTTGGGAGTAGGATGGCTGCTTGCTGCTGCTTCTACATTTATTATATGTGACTTACAATTGTGTATTCATGTTGACTTTCTATAATATATTAGTTATTATAATTAAGTTATTTACATTGTAAATTAAATTTTTTTAAAAGACTAATTTTCCACTTTTTTAGTAAAAAGTGGCCCCGTGCGAGTTTCTTACGCCGGTTCTTCTCGCCGGGTTAGTTCCCGAACCGGTGGTAGGCAACATGTAGCTCAACGTTCTGAAAACATTTGATTCAAATTTATTCAGAAATAAAACGATTTTTATTTTATTATAAAGTATTTGTCCCATATTGTTTTATTGAAGTGGCTTAATATTAGTATGGCACCATGGCAACGTTCATCGCTATCCCGTCGCACAAACAATGGTCGCCGCCAGTCTCGAGTTGTAATATTTTTTATTAAAAAAATGCACTTATCAATATAAAAAGTTGCCAATAGCCGATTCTCGACCTACTGAATATGCATATAAAATTTGGTAAAAATCAGTAAAGCTGTTTCGGAGGAGTACGGTAACTAACATTGTGACAAGAGAATTTTATATATAAGAAGATTAATGGCCCGGGAGCCAGGTAAATTTTTGGTCAATGATTTCCTCCCGGGCGAAACTTTGTAAAATGCATAAGGGACTTATACTATGAATACTCGCGACCGTCAGCTGCGACTCCGTTGGTGGGTTGGGCAGTGGCAGCCTCCCAAAGATGAAGAAAAAAAAATTTTTTCAGTCATATCCTCTCATTTAAAAATTCATCAGAGTATAGTTTATGTTGTATTTTGAAAGAAAAACATAGTCAGCTGACCATAACACGGTGGATTATACGTCAGCTGGCTCCTTGAACATGAAAAAAATTTTTTTTTTTTTCAATGATTTCCTCTCAGCTAAAAATTTACCTGGTGATCGTTTATATGCTACTATGAATGAAAATTAATGTCAGCTTGCTGTATCTCAGTGGAAAGTTTGTCAGCTGGTTCCTTGAAAGTTGTAACGCAACAGCATCTATGACCTACTGAAACTTATCAGCTGACGACTTTTCCCTTGACTTACAGCTAGCTGATTTTTTTTATTGTTTACTAGGGTATTTTAACAATTCTCTCATTAATTTTCATCCTGGGAGGAAATAACATTTCTTATGTTATTTGGCGGTATGTTTAATTTGAGAGTTTTGATAACAAATATAATGTTCAGTATTGGAGAACATGTTGGTATGAGTAAATTAAGTATTGAACAATTTATTCTAACATATTTTTTCAATTAATAAACTTTTATTTCAATTTATTTATTAAAGAAACAATAAAAATGAATTATATTCAATCTCTTTTTGGCTTGTGTCGCTTTCATCTACCTCTCTCTGATTCACTGTCAGAGTCGCTGTCAGAGTTATATGCGATCACGTCTTCATCTGTGAAGATGAAGAAACATACCGCCAAATAACATAAGAAATGTTATTTCCTCCCAGGATGAAAATTTATGAGAGAATTGTTAAAATACTCTAGTAAACAATAAAAAAAATCAGCTAGCTGTAAGTCAAGGGAAAAGTCGTCAGCTGATAAGTTTCAGTAGGTCATAGATGCTGTTGCGTTACAACTTTCAAGGAACCAGCTGACAAACTTTCCACTGAGATACAGCAAGCTGACATTAATTTTCATTCATAGTAGCATATAAACGATCACCAGGTAAATTTTTAGCTGAGAGGAAATCATTGAAAAAAAAAAATTTTTTTTTCATGTTCAAGGAGCCAGCTGACGTATAATCCACCGTGTTATCGTCAGCTGACTATGTTTTTCTTTCAAAATACAACATAAACTATACTCTGATGAATTTTTAAATGAGAGGATATGACTGAAAAAATTTTTTTTTCTTCATCTTTGGGAGGCTGCCACTGCCCAACCCACCAACGGAGTCGCAGCTGACGGTCGCGAGTATTCATAGTATAAGTCCCTTATTCATTTTACGAAGTTTCGGTTGGGAGGGACTTGGTCATGAAAATCTGTCACTGGCCCCAGGTCTATAAGTACTATCAGAGAAGTTGATTCCTATGCAGATCGGGGACCTACGTAGTTTGGTCGCATTACGTCAAACCCAGCCGACAGATCACAATTAACATTGAATTGACATGATCGACCAAATGACGTTGGTCTCTCAAATGCATAGGAATCAACTTTCTCGATGGTACTAGAGGTTATTAGGAATTTTGCGGAAACTGTACATTTTCCCCCAAAATATAATATCATGTCCCTTGACGTGATCTACTCTACATATTCTGTGCCAAATAACTTAAAAATACATGCAGTAGTTCACGAGATGAGCGCCTTCAAATATTTTTTCCGGTTTTTCCAAATTCACCTCTGTTTCTTCGCTTCTATTGATCTTGAGTGATAATTTATAGCCTGTAGCCTTCCTCGATAAATAGCTTTGTCATGCGTTATAGCGCAGTCAACAGCGAACGTGAGGCATGCCCGTGACGCGCGTTGAAATCGGAGCGCTCGCTATGACACTTTTCTTTCAACGCGGGTGGATTTTGAATTTTTGATGCATTCAATTATTGAATATGTCAAACGAAAGTTGAATAAAAAGAAGATGACGAAAATTTAAGATGAAATTGCATAATGTGGACATAGCTATTGGGCTATCTAACACTGAAAGAATTTTTCAAATCGGACCAGTAGTTCCTGAGATTAGCGCGTTCAAACAAACTCTTCCGCTTTATAATATTAAGTATAAATAAGTATAGATAGATGAGTACAGAAAATACCTAATTATGAGAAACGAATAACGATTTAATGAGAATACCATTTTGCTTTGTTCATAGAAAACTGACTGGAAATGATAATGTTGCATTAAGGTAGTATAGACTACAGTAGTTTAGGAACTATAACTAAAGTAAACCACTACAAGTAAGAGCAAACAATATAACATGAATACACTCATAATTGATCCGTCTTAATTTTACCTTCGGCACTTTACGCGACTGTTTGTTGTTGTCTGGGGGGGGCGGCGGGCCGATGGCGCGGTCGTAGCGCGACATGTCGTCGGCGGCGTAAATGTCGTCGTCGTCCGCCTCGAACGCGCCCACGCCGAACGCCTGACCGCGGATCGACACCTGCATCGGCAGAACATTGTTAGTAGCAGACAAAACATCTACAGACTTTGTCGTGACATAACTCAACCGACCGACCAAATCACGTGGAGAATGCCATCTATGAATTCTATACTGAATCAATCTCCCTGGTAGTATAACTAAAAAAATCGCGCATTTTCAAGTAATTTACTGTCCCCACGGATTTTGCTAGAACGTTATCGATTTCTGCGAAACTATATATATATATATATATTTTTGAAATGCAGCTATAGAAGGAAATTAATCAATTGAAACAAAACAAGTCATAAGCAGTACACACATTTTCCAATTTACAAAAGCCAATTACAAGCAGAGAAAAGGGTGCTTCGACCCATAAAAATTAAAACACACTCCACTATCAATCCACTCACAATTTTTTCGAGATTTAAAGAAGCCCATGTTTTAATAGTTTTACAAACAAAAATGATTCCATGGTAATATGCTGCATTTATGCATTAATCTAGTGACTATTTATCCTCACAAGCTTTCATTATAAGGCTGCGTTTCCACCGGAGATTAGCTAACCTGCGTTGCAAAGAATGTGTTTTATAATACCAATAGAATCGTCGCGCTGAACGTGGTCTGGCAAATGAAGCGATTGCGTCCTCGCAACGCAGCTTAGCTCAGCTCCGATGGAAACGCAGGCTTAGAAGGATGTCCTTACCCTCTTGCCCTTATCCTTCATGACGAGATGACTAGTCGGGCCGGCGTCCCCGCCCAGCACGGAGTGTCGGCTCAGGCCGGTGTAGCCGATGCCGAAGCGGTCGCACTTCCCCGTCGCGGGCCCCTCGTGCTCCTCCGCCTCGAACAGATCCTCGTACTCGAACTCCGACTCCGAGCTCGCGGACGCCGACTCCTGGCTTTCCTGGGACTAAAGGCCGAATATTTTATTAAAGGGAAATTTATTTATTTTCATTATTTATTAAGAGGGAGACCTATGACAGAAAAAAAACTGTTTTCACCCGCGCACTTCATACCCCCCGCACTCGCCCATCGCATTCAAAATGTCACCGCTGCTATAAATACTCTCGTAACCACTTTTTGTACGAACGTAGTATAACCAAATATATCAGATAAAATTTTGAGAAGTTCGAGTCTTATTTTCCATCTGTACTTTGATTGTCTAATTAATACTTTTTGGCTTATTCACTAGTAATATTTTATGATATGTTTATTTATCGAAATCGAATAGGCACTACTGGATCGATTCTGGTTAGAATTCCTAAGCTGTAGTTGTTACAAAAATATTATAAATTTATTTAATTATAATATACTAGCCACGTCTTCGTCCACATCCGAATTTGGTTAGTTTTGTATGTATTTGCGTAAAACATAATATTAACATTTGTCAGATTAAGATTAACAAAATTCGTATGTCACAATGTTTGTGCGTACATTCGTTAGGCTTGAGAATTTTTTTTATCTGCTTTTTTTTATTTGCTTGGGATAGCGATGGACGTTGCCATGGTGAAACACTTATTTAGTCACTAATTCAATAAAATAATACGGGCGATATACTTTATATAATATGGCAAAGAAACTTTTGCCGGGACAGCTAGTATGTATATAAAATTCTCGGGTCACAATGTTTGTGCGCGAACTGATCCAAAACAGTTCAATCGATTATAAGGATTTTTTTCAATATCTAGGACAAGGTTACTCTTAAATTATATAACTATTAACCTACCAATATACAAAAAATCAGCTGGTTAGGGTTCCGTTTTAAGGTACAGTAGTCAACCAAGTTTTGTTCATTACAGAACCCTAAATCGGAACCCTTACCAGCAGATTTAATAGTTATATAATTCAAAAGTAACCTTGTCGTAAAAATAAAACAATTCATAATATTTTAGGACCAACGAGTCAAAGTATGAAATCCTTTCTATCTCTATTAGCTACCACTTTCGAGATTTTTCGAAAATTAAATGTTGTCCGTCATATCAAAATGAAGCTACTCACAAAAAATTATCTTGTTAGTAATTACAAAAAAATTTGTTCTAGGACTCACTATACTTAATATTTTTTTCATAGAAATAAAAATATCCGGAAGTATTTTTTTGTATTATCTTTATATTTTATATTTTAAATATATATATTTTTACAACAAAAAAATTAAAACCGACTTTCAAGGTAAAAACAATAGTAATGTCTACTAAAAAGTACTAAATAACTCTTACTCTTTAATAGTGCCTTTTTCAGAATTCGTCTAAATCTCAATTATTTCTGTATTTGAAAAAATTGGCCTCAAGCTCATAGCAAGGCAACGAATGGAGTTAGATACCAAGTTTGAAAGTCAAAATCGTAGTAAATTTTAGTAGCTTTCATAAAGTTCTTTACGACTCACTGTTATAAAGAGCTAAAAAACCGGCCAAGTGCGAGTCGGACTCGCACACGAAGGGTTCCGTACCGTTATAGAGAAAAAATAGGCCAAAAGTTGTGTTTTTGTATGGGAGCCCCCCTTAAATTTTTATTTTATTTTATTTTTATTCTTAATTTTTAAAATACACATAAAATTGAAGATTATGTAAAAATTTCAACTGCCTGTCTGTTGTCATTATTGATATCCAGCAAAAAAGGCCAAAAAAATCACTTTTGTTGTATGGTAGCCCCCCTTAAATATTTATTTTATTTTAAGTATGAATGAATGAATGAATGAATATACTTTATTGTGCACGCAGTTACAGTAACAACAAACATACGACAAAACACATAAAATGACGAGTACACAAAGGCGGTCTTATTACTAAATAGCAATTTCTTCCAGACAACCTTTGGAAGGAAAGGAAACAAAAAGTTGCTGGAGAAAGGGCGTTGTGCTTAAAGTATAATATCTATTACCTAATTACAATTAAAAGTAAAGCTAAAAGACTTAACATTAATACATTATACATTACATAATATAAATACTATCCTATGAAATAAATACACACATAATAATTATATATTACGCAATAATACATACAGTATTTGTTGTTATAGCGGCAATAGACATACACAATCTGTGAAAATTTCAGAAGTCTAGCTATAGCGGTTCTTGAGATACAGCCTGGCGACAGACAGACAGACAGACGGGCAGACGACGAAGTCTTAGTAATAGGGTTCCGTTTTTACCCTTTGGGTGCGGAACCCTAAAAACATAAAAACAGGAACTTTTAGCCTTAATTAGAAACTCGTAACTAGCTAGATTTTTATATATAAAGTGCTTTTAATCATATTTCGCCTAAAATTCATGTATTTTTCTACTTAATCTTCACACTTTGTAGGCTAGGCGGTACCAGCCAACTTAAAATACCTGCGACGAAAAATGGTATTCGGTTGACACGTCTTGAAAATGCTCAGAAAGTTGGTAAGATCCTGGTTCAACAAATCAACACCAAAGCAATGTGCAAAACGAAAAATCACCCCTAGAAATGTGATAGTTACACTTTGGTGGTCTAATTGCTGGTGTGATAAGTCACAGCTTTTTACAAAACGGCGAGAGCATTACTGCAGATGTGTACATTGGAAACTGCCCACAATGATGGCGATGCTCGTACGTCTGCAACTAGTTTTTGTCAATCGATCGTCTCCGCTGCTCCTTGATGACAAGTGACAACGCGCGACCCCATTTTGTTTGGAAGCTCTCCTTCATCTGCCATACCGACTATTACCTTTTCCAAAATTGGGAAAACTATTACCGGGAAGAAAATTTTATTCGCAAGAGGCTGTACAAAATGCATTAGAAGTGTAGTCTGCCGTCCAGCTGATATTTTCAATAAGGACATCTATACACTGCCACTGCGTTGGCGAAGGTGCATTGATTGCAGGGGTGATTACTCTGAATAACAGAAATAAGTAAGTTCGAAATAATTAGCCAAGTGTGAGTCGGACTCGCGCACGAAGGGTTCAGTACCATTATAGAGCTAAAAGTAGTCCAAAATTTGTAATTTTGTATGGGAGCCCCCTTATGTATTTATTTTATTTTAATTTTATTATCCATTATTAAAGTGCAATTATATTTAAGGATTTTGTAAAAATTTCAAGTGCCTAGCCATTATTGACATCGAGCAAAAATAGCAAAAAAATCAGGTTTGTTATTTTCCTACATCCCACGGGCTCCCGCCCCCCCTTAAATATTAATTTTATTTTGTGTTGAGTATTTATTATTATAGCGGAAACATATATTATACATATTCTGTGAAAAATTCAGAAGTCTGGCTGTAGCCGTTCTTAAGATACAGCCTGGAGACAGACAGACATTGAAGTATATAACAGGGTCATCAAAGAACATTTTTCAAACAGAAAGGCAATATCATAGGTAGAAAGACCTTAGCATATATCTTGTAGTACCTATATGTACTCTTAAATCCTTTCATAAATGTGCCGTCACCTTTGTTCATGCTCTTGTAGTGTTCAAGTTCAAGCGAATGGTCGAAGTGAAGTAGTGAATTTAATCTTATCATTTCCAGAGCGTAGCGTTGTTCCGAAGAAATTTATTGGATATTTCCAAACATCGAGTACGACGTTCATTGAAACCAAATCGCAGTCATAGACTAGTCTTTGTCAAAACTATATCGATTTAAAGCCGATTTATTTTTTCAATCACTATTGCCGTGGCCGCTGATTCGTCTATCGTCACGAAGCTCCGTGCTATGCGACGATACCACTGGACGATACACGCATATCGTCCAGTGGTATCGTCTCAAGCACGAAGCACTACGCATGTGCGGCCGCAACATATGAGTTTGACAAATTATTTGTCATGATAATATTATCATATTTGTAAACAAATATACATATTTTATATTAAATTAAAAAGCCTGTTCATCGGCTCCCGTTTTCACCTGTGAAGGTTGCTTTTAGTGTGTTTATTTAATTTTTGTTTGTTTCCCATGGTTTCGATTAAATATTTTCTCAATCCGGAGTAAAGGCAAAAGAAGTACAACCTCTCCTCAGGCGCGCGCGAACGCGACTGTTGTCGACTGAGAGGTGAGACAAATCTGGCGGTGAAGCGCCAATGTGGTTTTTCTTAAATATCAAAAAAAAATATAGAGAATATTAAAAATCCACTAGAACGAATCCTCGGTGATAGAATTTTATATGATGTGTAAAAATATCAACTCAGTTTAATGCATGGTTTTGGCAATATAGGAAAAAAATCGTCAAAGTTAGATGCACCTTTGTGATTTTTTTCTATCGAGAAAATTTTACGATATCGTGTTTTTGCTCAGATTGAATTCTTGGTAATATAATGTAGTATACATATATGTTTAGAAAAATAAACGAGTCTGGGCTTATTATCAAGTGCAAAAATGATTTATAAAATCGTCAATTTTGGGTTAGTCTCCTTCTTAAAAGCTTTATGCATGTCGCAGCCAACTGGTTTAAATAGCCGTTCAATCAAACAGCTGGCCCTTTGACTGAACAATGCCATTCAATCACAGGTCTAGCTTTTTAATTTAATATTTAAGTCGCTCAAAACATTCAACACTACAGCTGATTCAAAAGCCGCTGTTTGATTGAATTAGTTCAGCGCTCACCACGGCGGCGCTAGGTGCGTTTTGTTTAAAAAATGGCGTCAACTATGCCGGTGTTTGTGATTGCTTTAAGATAATATTTTTCGGAAAGAAAGAACTAAATATACGTAAATCTCCCAAGAAATTTCAAAAAGTTTTCCTATTCTCTCAAATTACATAATGGTCACCTTAGTTAATTTGCCATTTAACCAGTTGGCTAAGCGTCGTCTAGCTGTAGTGTTGAACGTTGCAGTCAACAAATCGGCTAAACGACGTATAGCCGTGTTATTGAATGGCGTTGTTCAGTCAAAGGGCTAGGCTATTTGATTGAACGCCTATTTTAACCAGTGGGCTGCGACATGCACATAAAAGTACAAAGGTAGACTAAGGGCCTGTTTCATCACTTTCTGTCAGAGTGCCGAATAGGCTATTCACAACTTTTTTGGCAGATTCTCCGTACCTACTTGATCTGTCGAGTTAATTGGTGGATAACCTATTCGTCACTTATCAAGAAGTGGTGAAACAGACCCTTAATGCCTTATGGCTTTATCTACCACTTACCAGTCAACCTTTGGGCGATAAAGGTACAAAATTGTATAGGTCTGTGACAGTCAATTTAGATAAAGATTAAAAATGACACAAATAATAATCAAATAATAAATATTTGTGTCTTTTTAGGGTTCCGTACCCAAAGGGTAAAAACGGGACCCTATTACTGAGACTTCGATGTCTTTCCATCTGTTTCAAGGCTGTAACTCAAGAACGGTAATAGCTAGAGAGTTGAAATTTTCACAGATTATGTATTTCTGTTGCCGCTATAACAACAAATACTAAAAACAAAATAAATTAAATATTTAAGGGGGGCTCCCATACAATAAACGTGATTTTTCAATCATTTTTTGCTCGGTATCAATGATGACAATAGGTAGGCACTTGAAATTTTCACAAAGGCCCTAATTATATGTGTACGTTAATAATTAATAATCATACAAAATGGCTCCCATACAAAAAACACAATTTTTTATCTATTTTTGCTCTATAACGGTACAGAACCCTTCGTGTGTGAGTTCGACTTGGCCGATTATTTAATTTTTGTAACAACACAGTAAGCAATTTTTAACAGAATTATATTATATATAACGCTATTGCAACTTGTACTTAGTGCATTGATGACCATAAAATTTTTCAGAGAGAGGACAAACAATTCAATTCCTTTATTTGCAAAATGTGTGTGGGTAGATGTGTAGAAACACATCTACCCAATTATTTTTGTTGTATACTCTTACTACAAAAACATTTATGAACCTGTCTCATCTCCGGTGGCATGTAACATCCATACACTTTCTTCTGTGCGGGCTTCCTGCGCGGCGGGCGGTTGGCAGGGCCGGGCCGCCAGCCCATGCGGCGCAGCAGCCTCACCGCCGCGGTCTCATGCACCGCGCGCACCAGCTGCTCCAACACCGGCTCGCCTGCAACATCGTTGTTACTTCACAACTGTTGCACTGGACACACTGTACTCTGTCAGTCTTATTTTTTGTAGTTTGCAGCATCTAAATTCTAAACAGACTGAGAGCTAATTTTGACAATTACCCCAGTCTCAAGGTTGCACTATTGTGACCTATGGCTGTTTTTTTTTTTTTTTTTATTTATTTATTATTATTTTTTTTATTAATTCCTTGTCCCCCTAACTGTGTCAGGGCTCATTGCTATCTTATTAAATTATTTTAACATAAAAATGTTCTTTTTACCCCATAAAAATCCAATTATTATAGTATTACACTAGAGACCTATGGCTGTTATAAACACAAGTAATGTGTAAAGGTGGTGAATGTTGATAATATAGTTTCTGCAGTATTTCTTAGAATTTTATTCACCTGGTATAGGTCCATCGTGGTATCTTCGTCTTTGTCTCTTCTGACCTGAGAATTCAGCCTGGGTTTGTAGTGTTTGTGGTGCAATACCGAATTCTCCTCTGTCCTCATCATCCATATAGTCTTCTGGTCTTTGATTCTAAAATAATGTTATATTATATTTTGCATAAAACTTAACCAAAATTACCAAGTAGTAGAAGCTAGAAACTTTGATTACGGATATTGCAGCTTTCTCTGTCCTTGAGCTTTTGAAGGTAGCTGGAGTCCACCCTTCTGGAGTTCCCACGGAGTTGCCATATCCAGCTGAGAAACCTCCCGTGAAAGCACCATGAAAGCGTCTCCGACCGTGAGTGTCCACGGCATACTGGTCAGATGGCTGTTGAAATTTACGTTTGGATGGAATTTCATCTGAAACATTATAAGATATAAAATATATATTGATATATTATCATCATTAAGACATGCACATTTGAAAAGGTTGAAATTTTTAAAGATTCTACCATGAGAAGTCTGGTAACGGGTGTAATTCCTTGAGAGTGCTCTACGTTGGAAAGAAAAGTAACTTAAGGTAGCAATATTCACAATAAGCTTAGTTATTGTACCAACCTTCATCATACGGTTCCAACGGAGTACCGTATTTGATAACATTTTCCTCATCTGACTCTGAACCACTCATGACACCTTTTCTTAAACTCAATCAGCACATTTATTCATTCAATCATATCAAAATTATAACATTTTAATTAAATAAATGAAACAAACAACTGCACACCACTGCAAAATAAATTTATGACTTCTTCTCTTCCTTCTTTTTAAGACATTGACTTTGACATAATTTTGGCAGTAGGTATTCTGCTTCTTCTTTTTTTTTTTTTTTTTTTTTTTTTTCTTGTTATGGCTCTCGGCTTGTAAACCATGGCCAGTGTCAAGTAAAGTTTTGGCGGGAGAAAAAAAATTTTCGTAAAAAATTTACAAAATTTTCAAGTTGTTTTTCCAGATTATCGTCAAGTCGAAAGTCTAGTCAAAGTCTAAAAAGTAGTCGGTAAAGTCAACGAGTCAAGTCAGTTGTTTTAGTAAAGTGGTAGATCCTTTACTAAAACTTTCGATGGAGTTTTGGAGGGAACACAAAATGGCACGTTTCTTGAAGTTGTATCACTTGCCCACACTTGTGCACGACAACGAATATTTAATGGTTAATATTCTACCAACATTACACATTAAAAACCGAAATAACACAATTTTAGGAAAATAATACAAAAACAAAACGTCACTCTTTCGTATACCCGGCAAAACTCCTGCTTCTTCTTTTCCAGCAACAATGAATATATAATCGCCAGATTCGCCACATATAAAATAATATTAAGAAAGGTGAAAACCTGAATGAAAATTTCGAAAAAGCTATCCTTCGATCGCGGATTCTTGGAAATCTATTGTTATTCTGTTATTGTCGCGGTCGCCGGTGTCCATAGGGGGGGTTAATAGGATATAGGTAGAAACCGTAAAATCATACTTAAGAGTGGATTGCACGAACTAATTTTGACTTTAACTTTAACTTTACCTTTAGCTTTAACTTTGACAACAGTGCGAAATGTCAAATCTCTGGTTAAAGTTAAATATGGCATCCAAACACCTGTCATCTCATACGACATCTGTTAAAGTTAAAGTCAAAGCTAAAGCTAAAGTTAAGGACGCCATATTTAACTTTAACTTTAGCTTTAACTTTAACCACGCCTCTGGTGCAACGCAGCCTTAGAGTGGATTGCACGAACTAACTTTGACTTTAACTTTAACTTTAGGTTTTAAGACATTAATTCTCATAAGAATTTACATAAATTCACTTGTATCAGAAAGATAATGAAGTAAGGAGATACAAACAGTGTAAGTAGTAAACATTATGCCCGCTGTACACTCTCGCCGAGAGCTCTCGGGCGAGAGTCTCGTGCGAGAGCCCCTTGCCCGAGTGCGATCATGTACATTCTCGCTTAGTTCAATCGCAGATAAGAACTCAGACAAGATGGACGAAAACGACCATTCACCATTCACCATGCATCGAAAAATATCATTGTAATCCAAAGATTTATAATCATAATTAATTTTATTTCTCAGAGATAATGACTGATAATGTCGTTTATTATTGTTATTTTTCTGTTCTACACTGTCCAACGGCGGGACTAGTACTGAAAGACGCGAGAGTGTACAGTAGTGCGCTCGTTTTCCTCGCGAGACCCTTTGTCTCGGGCGCAAAATACCGACAACGGACCGAGAGGGTCCGAGACATCCGAGACGAGGCGAGCGCACCCATTTACACTCTCGCACTCGGGCCGCCTCGCTGTGTCTCGGCGAGAGTGTACAGCCGGCTTTACAAATCACTTCGAGCGAGCTTAGAAGATATTATAATATTACAATCTGTTAAAATTATAAAATTAACAATTATTCATAACGTAAACAAAGAAAAATATATCGATACAATTGAGGGTATTTTTATAATCGATAAGGCCAGTTGTCACAGTATAAGTGGTCGCAGTAGACTATCCTCATACTAGACCGTTCCGATTCCGAAGTTCGTACACATTAGGGTGATTTCCAGTAGTTCAAGTCTAGCAGACAATTTAGTCTAACAAATTTTAAGGCAACACAGTATCACAAACATGCAAACTGGCCTCTTCATTACGGTTAATTTTAATGTAGGAATAAGTTAAGTTTTATTTAGAATGTAGGGATGAGTCGAGTCAACATACTGTGTAATACTAATACTGTGGCTTGCAAACCAAGTTGAACAATACATCGTGTACATTGATCTAAAGTTTCTTCGACTAGATATGACACTAAAGTTTGTAGGTTTGATGAGTAATCCATGTAAATTAGGAGGTCATTTGTTTTAATTATTTTAATTACTAACCGACTTCAAAAAGGAGTTCTTTCAAGTATGTATGTATGCATGTATGTATGTATGTATGTATGTATGTATATGTATATATGCATGTTTTTATGTTTATATTCACGAATCTCTAAAACTACTTATCTAATTTATTTAATTTTTATTTAATTTTACTTTTGTTACATGGCAATAGGGAAATATGAAGTTTGTTCAGTTTTTTAAATATTATAATATTGTGTTTTTTGTTCTTGTAGGTGATGTTTTAATAATTTTTTAAACGTGATTATACTTTTAGTTTCCTTGATCGACTTTGGTAAGTTATTGTATAGCTGTGCACTCTCGTACGTGACATTTCTCTTTCCATAGTTTGTTCTTGGTATCGGCAAAATTAAGTTATTAGCACTTCTTAACACTTTTGTTTGTATATTTTTCTTTTTTGTAAATGTAATATTAGTGTGTATATCTTTGTTTAAAATTTTACGGACGAGAATGCAAGAGTAATATTTGTATGTTTGTTCAATATTTAGAATCTTCGTGTCTTTGTAAGTTTTTGATGTAGGTGTCAGGTAATCATAGTGAAATAATGTTTTAATTAATCTATTTTGGGCTATTTGAAGGGGTTTAAGGTTGGTTTTAGCAGACGACCCATATGTACCCCTATATGACTTAGCTAGCGAGTTATAAATTTCGTACCGTATTTTTTGCGGTAGGCATCCAACTACTCCACGCAACGCGCCCGTTAGTGAATTAATTTTTTGTTTTACTTTTTCTATATGGGGTTTCCAAGTTAGTTTATTATCTAAATTGAGACCTAAGTATTTTTCGTTAGTTACTTTATTTATAATTTTATCGTTAATTTTTAGGAGGGTAAAATTTTGTATCTTTTTGTTTTTAGCTGAGAAAATTATGAAGTTTGTTTTAGCTACATTGATAGTAAGTAGACTTGAGAGAAACCATCTATTTAACATATTTAGGTCGTCTTGCGCTTCTTGTAAAATAAGGTCTAGTTTATGGCCAAAATAGAAAAGGCAAGTATCATCAGCATATAAGGACAGGTCTCCATTTAACTTTAGTTTGCTTATATTATTTATATATATAAGAAAAAGCAGTGGTCCTAAAATTGAGCCTTGCGGAACGCCATACGTTATTAATCTGGGTTGGCTTTTATGTTCTGAGAGTTTAACTATTTGATATCGATCAGTTAGATAATATTTTAAAAGATTATAAGCATTGCCAGTTATTCCAATTTCAGCTAGTTTATTTAATAGAATTTTGTCACTAACTGTGTCAAATGCTTTTTTCAAATCAATAAAGATACCTAGGGTAAATTTTTTTGAAATCAATATTATTTTTTATTTTTGTTATTATATCTACGGTTGCCTATAGTGTGTTAGATTTGGGCCTGAAGCAATACTGTTTATTATATAGAAAATCAATTGAGTTTAAGTAAGATTCAAGTCGATTATAAATAACCTTTTCAAAAATATTCGACATTACGGGTAATACGGAAATCGGTCGGTAATTACTGGGGTCGGTTTTCTTGCCTAATTTGAAGATAGGAGTCACTTTAGCGATCTTAAGACTATTTGGAAATATACCTTGAGCTAGACAATCATTTATACATTGAGTTATCTCTGGAGCTATGAGCGTTTTGACACTTTTAATACACTTAGTAGTAATATTGTCTATGCCGGCACATTATACGTAATACGTAATGGTTAATATTCTACCAACATTACACATTAAAAACCAACACAATTTTAGGAAAATAATACAAAAACACAACGTCACTCTTTCGTATTCCCAGCGAAACTCCGCGCGTCTACTCTTTCTTGACAGACTGTATAATATATCAAAGAGGATGTAAACTGTATAATACGTAACATAATATATTGTACTTATTATCTGGCATGTCTTGTATGGCAAAACTCAAAAGCCCTTATAGGGACCGTGCAGAAACTATAGAGGGCGTCGTAATTCGACAGCAGCGACACGATGTGAGTAAAAGTAACTTGTGAGTGATTGTATTATTTGTTCACTAAACAATGCTGGCATGTCTTGTATGGCAAAAGCCCTTATTAAAATGAAGATTAAAAAAAACCCTTTGTCGCGGGACAGAAAACCGACAACATTCGGGGAACGGGCCGCGAAGTGCGAAACATATGCGAATCGGATCCACACTCATGCTTCGCAGAAATTTCGCGGACGGTCCGCGTGCGAGTGTGGCTGCGGCCGGGGAACCAGCCGCGAAGTGCGAAAAATATGCGAATCGGATCCACACTCACGTTTCGCGGAAATTTCGCGGCGTCGCGCGCGGTTCACACGCGAGTGGGGATGGAGCTTTTAGGTGGCCTTGAGTGGTATAAAGGCTGACGTTACATGACAATTCTAAAGGAACCAAATTTAAAACGGTAATAGTATGGGAGTTACGTTTCCTTAGTTTTTATTATTCATAGGTAGGATCCAGTGAACTTTAAACTACAGGAAGAGTAACTCTCGTCAAAAAAGTGCACCAAAAGGCTACAAAATGTGACCCGAATACATGTATACTTTGTGCATGTGTTCGGTACACATTTTTCGTGTATATATACACAAGTGACATTCAACCAGCTTGACATGTGATAATTATTGTCAAACTCATTTTACAATTTGTTTACTTACCTACTTTTTACGTAGCTTTTTACAAAATTTTCGTTGTTAAAATGCCTAAATACCCTGTGAAATGGTGTAGAAGTCATACAGATACGACTTTTAATACAGGAATAACCTTTCAATTTTCAGCAGTAAGTAAATTTTTTAAAATTATGCTTAGGTAAAGTTCTTGTATTTTTTCCGACCCAAAAACATGCCTAAAAAGATGGTTTATTTAAGTTGGATGCCAGGGTATTTGCGTAAAATTAAGCTGGTCTCTTTGTGTTTGTCTTATTAAGTTTACATGTTATTGTAAAAATGCAATAATCAAAAAATAATATAATTACAAAATTTTTACAAAGTCGCCATGGACAGTGTTATGCAAGATGTAACAATTTAATCATAATTCATAAACGAGGGTCTGACTGACATCAGTATGGAGTGTCTTATTTTTATAATGCCGTTTATACTTCGTTTAGTAAGAAACGAACCGAATTGGATGACGAGCCATTACTCGTTTATGTAGCATACTTACACTTTAATAGTCATGATATATTTTGTCTGAGTAATGACCGAAAATTAAAGAGATTACGAAAATCTGAATTTGCACATAGATTTTTGTAATCTGAAAACGTCTTGTCTAGGTGCTCTGGATAGTTTTAAATTCGTCCCAGTCGTACAAGGTTTGTTCAAAATTATTATATAATATTATTATTATCGATGACTTAAGGATCAGAGGAAAATGTTTGATTTTAAAATAATAATTATGTACTCTTTTCTTCGTGATCGTAGATATGTTTGGTGTATACTGAATAATGCCTTCCGCTTTTGAGAATTATTGTCCACGGCTTTGTTTCATAACTGTGACAGTGACAATAACCGCGCAGGCTGTCGTCCAGCGCGCAATATTATGATACGTTACCTGGGAAACGACCTTGGCGAGAATCTGAATTGTCATATTTTAGCGTTCGAAAAGGAGCCAAATTTAAAACAGTTGAAGTATGGGAGTTACATTTCCTGTAGTTTTGTTATTCGTAGGTAGGATCTAATAAATCCATACTTTCATACTATAAACTACTATATTATCTTCTTATGCTAAGTATTCACATATGGTTTTGCTTGATAGTTTTACTCCAAATCGAAGGAAATGACATATTTGACATATTTAATTCTATCGAGCCCGGCTTGAAGCGAGCCTTCGAGCTGTCAGTTTTGCGATCCACGCGGTGGTTATTGCTCGATTTGGAGTAAAACTATAGAGCAAAACCGTATGTCACTACTTAGCATTATCTTCTTATATATAAAATTCTCATGTCATAATGTTAGTCTCCGTACTCCTCCGAAACGGCTTTACTGATTTTTACCAAATTTTATATGGATATTCATCATATTCAGTAGGTCTGAGAATCGGCTACTGGGTACTTTTTATATTGTTATGTGCATTTGTTGAATAAATAATAGTAAATTATTACAACCTGAGACTGACGGCAACCATTGTGTGTGCGACGGGATAGCGATGGACGTTGCCATGGTAAATTGGTAACATACTTATTTACTCACTTCAGTAAAATACTATGGGCGAAATAGGTACTTTTTGTTATAGTAAAGCAACGGTTGCCGGGACAGCTAGTATTATATAAAATTCTATCGTCACAATGTTGATACCTTAGAAATAATTTATATTGTATGTTCTACAATATAAATTATTTCTATTTTGTTATATTATATGTGAATGTGTGTCTGTCTGGTCCTATACCTCTTCATGGTCAAACCACTGAACCGATTTTGCTGATATTTGGTATGGAGATACTTGGAGTTCTGGGAAAGAACATAGGAATCGTTTGAATTCGTAACTATTTACAAAATATTTACATGTAGGAAGACATTTTACTTGAAGCGTTTTTATTTTATTTGAGATAAAAACCGTGATAGCTCATCAAACCATGACACCATGAAAAATACTGTAGAGGAATTAGAATTATTTGACGACCTGTTTGATAGCATCGCACCCTCAGAATTATAATGACCTAATGCAAAAAACCAAATTTTTGGGAATCAGCCAAGAAAGTTTCGTATGTCACGACACTTTGTAAAAAATGGATGTTATCTAGAAATTGTATACTCAGAGATCGGTTTTGAAAGTTGCATATCATAATTTGGTTATTGATCTACAGGTTATGAGGAAAAATAGGTCCAATTAATTTTTTATTATATAATTATTTAACTTTTTGTGAAACTGTGGCTTTTTAGGTCTTTACTGGTCTAAATCTATATATTTTTAAAAAGACCAATTCTTTCTTAGGTCTCTCTAATTCTGAATAATTATTCAAAATATCGTTTCAATTATTAAAGAGTCTCTATGAACCTTAATTTTATCATTCGTTAGGGGAATCATGTTGTAAGTCCTATACTATATATAAAATAAAATTCTTGTTTACTAATAATTTTTTATTAAAATATTTGTTATACAATAAACTTAAAGTAAAAATCAAATTGTTACACTGTAAATGCCTATTTTAGAAACACCTATTTTTGGTTTTAGTCAGCCTTCTGAGACACTTTGCTTGTGTGTAACCCTACAGCAAAATCACATTATTATCATTTATCACATAATCATGTAAAAGTACTAATACTTCAAAATACTTCCTAGGCAGCAAAACCTATATAAAATCTTAATATGAAATTATCAAACAAAAAATAAACCAAATCAGTCTATGCTCTATCTCAAAATAATTTTTTATTCTCTGTAACAAATGACTACGTATGTACCTTATAATAAAATCACCTAGGTAATAACTTTAACATACAGTACCTATAACAATAACAAAGATAAACTTTGACAATCGTAATAACATAAACTATTAAAATAAAGAATTAAAAAAATGCGCATAATAAGTAGGAATCAAATTTTTTGTGACGAGATCTCTCAAGTCCCTTTTTTTATTTTCACTTAACTCTAGTCTTTGTAAATATGCTTTGGTAAGTGTTATATCTTCTGGTTTTGCCATTTTTTTGCGTTTATTCCTTACATTAACCATTATAAACTCATTTTGACTGTACGAAGTTTTATAAAAGAAAGCAAATGGTTCCTTTTCATCAAATTTCAGAACCTTTACGTTGGCCCATAGCAAATTGTTTTTGTGTTCGTCTTCACTGTAATTGTAGCCCCAATCTTCTTGTAATTTTTTTAAATTAAAAAAGAAGTCGTGTGTTAGCTCAAACACAGTAAAAGGCTTGCCATTTTTACGGGCATTTTTTATTAATGTAACATATTGATACGGCGTGTATATCGGTCCAGACTTTTTATTTTTTTTAATTTCTTTTTCTATCAGGCTATGGACATTATCTCCTTCATTTTGTGTATGGCCTTTTATCAGATATTTGTGAGTTATTGTACAAATATTTTCAAAATGATTAACAGCGTAACTGTATAAGCTTGTTATGTATTTATTTTTATTTTGCCCACAACAATTATCGGAGTAAAATGTCACGTTTATTTTCTTATTTTGGTTTTCTTCATTCACTCTTCGTAAATAATCTAAAACACACGACCCAATCTCATTAGCACCTCTTTTACCCTGAACCTCATCCCAGAAATAACAATACACGTTTCCATATGCCCCCATTCCTTCATTTTCTATATCGTCGTCATTTTTGTTTCGCTTTTTAGCCGTTGCTGTTTTTTTCAGCATCTGTACAATAGTAAAATTAAGGCAATTCAGTTTGGATTTGTAATAGAAGGATGAAATATCTCCAGTGGGACACTGCATGACAGCTTGCAAATCGTAGACCGCGCAAATGTTTATCTCATTTATATTCTGACGGTCCAAACGTTTTTCTTGTCGGCACAAATCTTTTTCTCTAAGGTGATCTTCATATTTGTTTTTAATATCTAATTTACGGATCGGTGTAGCAAGTTCAAAGTCAAAACATAAGTCGCATCTATCTTTTTTTGGTTGAAAGAAACCAATATTAAAGTCTTTGTTAAAAATATCATAATATAGCCAATAGTCGCAAGTAGGGCTTCCTTGGTCTTTTTGCATTTTATTAAAATCCTTCCAAAGGTCTGTTATCGTTTTATCACCGCTTATATACTCCCTTGAAGTAGACGCTCTCAAATAGTGTGATTCTATCCTTGGAATTGAATTAATATGTTGTTTAATGCTTTCAATGAGTAAAGGATCAGAGGGCTTTCTTGACGAGTGCTTTCCTCTTATGTCTTTAGTTATGAAACCTTGTGGGTCTGTTTTCTGTTTTACTGTTCTAATTTGACGATCGCAAATATCTAGTGTATTCAAAAAGAAGGTTTTGCAAACACGGATCTTTATGTCTTTAAGCGTAAAAAAAAATGCGTTGTTAGGTAATCGGGGTCTATCAGCGTTTGTGTACTTATATCTAGGCTTAATTTCCATCATACAAGATCTTATGTAAGCTCTCTGTAATTCAATATTACCTATAGACCAATATTTTTGAAACAGTGTATTTCTGTCGGTATCATTCACATTTTCGGGACATTTTAGTTTGCATTTACAGGGGCCCTTAACGGATCGTGCAGGCACTGTTTTTTTAGTAGTACATGAAACGTAAGCTTTTCCAGTATTCCTTAACACCTTAGCTACATTTTGTTTCCATTGTGATGGATTTCTTTGACGTTTTTTGGATATTTTTTTTGTTTCAGACACAGACCTATCCTCATGGGTACAAGATGATGAGCTGGAGTGTGATGACTTAGATTTTCTAAGTCGAGAACGAGATCTATGCGTAGTATACGTTGGGTCTGAGTCGCTGAGATCCACATCGCTTTCATTTGAGTTTATGGGTGACACATGGTAATACTTTTTAGCTGTGCGTGCATTTTCGTTCGTTATCTTAGAAGTAGTAGGTCTATCGATACCGGGATTTGTCCTGTTAACTATATCAGAAGAGCTGGAAGAGGACGAAGATCTGCTGGATCCAGAAGAACAACTGGTGCTTGAAGATGACGAATCGGATGATGTCTTGGATTGTTGCTTTTCAACTTCCGGTTCTATCTCTAAAAAACATTCGATTTCGTTTGTCATTTGTACCTGAAATGTAAATAAAATGTAAATTATATGCATGCTTCTTACTACTTGAGATGAAATAAATAGCAAAAAACTTAATAATTTTAGTCAATTAAATATAATTGTTTTCTTAACTTACCTCAGTCGGTTCATATAGAATAGTCCTATTTGGACTAGTATTTGGAAGATATTTGTCAGGAGAGTTTCGAATTATCGAAAGACTCTGAAAAATTACAATTGCGTATAATAATATGTGTACGCTGTACAATGCTCATTAACTTATTGTAATGAACAACGGTGATGATAGCTTACCTCAGGAAAATGTTGGCTCATTGGATTTGAAATATTGGTGCTATTGGCAATTTCATACGCAAGTGATGGTACGTTTTCTTTATTAATGTCATTCTGAAAATAAAAATGGGTTAAATAAAAAAATGGCCTTTATTTAATATAGCAAATAGTAGGAACATACTTTTGTAATACTTACATCTATAATATAAGCTTCAGCGGAATTATCTTCACTTTTTGCCGATGTTTTTACAATCAAAGGTCTATTGTTACTAGCAAGTTTTTCCTGCAAACAAAAAATTTTAATTAAACGTACGTAAACGTTAACATAGACAAATTACCTTTTAGTAATCTTACCCGACTGATACAGATTTTTTCTAAAATGTAATCTGCCCTCCTCTTCATTTTTTTCTAGTTCGGAAAAATGCACCTAAAACCTGGAAATAAATAAAATTTATAAGTATATTTTGTAAGCGTGTATTGTAGTAAGTCATCTGAATAGCAAACATTTAGTACCAAGATGGACTTATTTAAAAAAAAGTCAGTGCTATGCCGTTCGCATTTATTACAAAAGAGGCATTTTAATACAAAATACATACATTTAAAATATTATTTAATACAATAAAGACTAACTAGCTGTTGGGTCTACTATTTATGTATTTTTTTAGGTTGAGAGTGACTCAAACACTAATACGACAAAGTTAATGTGATAATTTTCGGTATAAACTAGACACAACACGCAATAGGTTTTTACTTTATTAAAAATAAGTACAGCCACTTACCTTATTTTTGGTATTGTTTCGACGTAATACGAGTTAGGTCTTTACATTAATAAACACGCAGCAACCTGCTTCAAGCACTCGCGGCACTTCACTGCTTACGTCGCTCTCAAACTGAACGCACGCGGGGGAAGGGGCGCGATGAAAGAGACCGAAATACTCGTTGCGCTCTGTTCGCACGGAAATATGCCTACCTTTTAATAAAAAGTCGATGGGCATGAATGTTTAAAGCCTTTCTATGACTATAACTCAAAATACTAAATTTTTGGATTAGGTCACTATAATTCTAAAGGTGCGGCATGAACGTCAGGAGGAACCATGACATGAATACATTTAGCTAAGCATTCAATTCCTTAATTAATAATTACGTTAAATATATTAAGTCCACACTCGAAATTTGCAAAATTGTGAAGAAGACAACGATGACTCAATCAATGATATTATAAGTCATTTATTTTCAGAAGAAAATATTTTTCATGATGCTGACAACCCTATTTTTGTTTACCAATTTTTTAAAAATTTAAAATTACCTGCACTACACCTGATGATGATTTTATCGAAACCGGTCGTGTAAAACAAAATTGCAATAAAATAAATTAATAAAAGTGGAAAAAGTGTATAAAAAGTGTAAGTTATTACTGTGAAACATGAATTTCCACCAAGAAGTTACGGTACGTTCGATATCATATATAGAAAATGTATGTGTTGATAAAGAAAATATCGCACTAAATAAATTAGTCTCGCCGTCACCATTGTCTTCTAAAAGTTAAAACATTAAATATTTGGAATGTCTTTGCTGAAATGGTCAGGGTTCAAAATATATGCGCATATACTGCTGGGTTTAATATAATATTATGTAGAAAAACTACAAAAAAAGTAAAATAATATTATGTACAAGAATATATTATGATTGCATTAATATTGAGACTCCAATGTTAAGAAAATCAAAGTTAAATAAATGATATATTATTAATGTCTTGTTTGATAAATTTTTGTAACTCGACTTGAAATATCAAAATCTATCGGTTCTGAATATTCCCTAAATATCGATTTCATGGCCCCACTTTTTTTAAATTTATCTATGCACTACTTATTTTTTATCTGTGCTTCTCATTTTGACACCTTTGATAAAAAACAGCGATCGCAGCGCCAAAACTATTTTGATGGAACTACGCAAAACAAGCTGTCCTATCTGTAGCTTGCTACATAATATATTAATCTGTGGAGTTCACTGTGAAAGAAACAGGGCTGAACAATGAAAAAGGAAACAGATGGAAGTGACATAACTACAAAAAAGTGTGGCCGGCGCCATATTGCCAGGAACTAAACATGGCGGTCTATAGTGATGGAACACTCGGTTGATATTTGTCGAGGATATCGATAAACTAAGATGTTTTAAGTGTAATTAACATTAAACACTATAGTACAGCGATGCTTTAAATAAACTGATGTACGTATTATCACTTTTAATTTGGGTTACAGAAGTTTGATGTTTACATTGTTGAGCAGAGCTAGAGTGCAGGAGCGATCCTTGATTGTGGTGAGAGAAGTGACGACTGATCAAAATTAAAAACCAGCAAATAGAGACAAACATTTATTCACTAAATGTTGTTCTAAAATTATTACAATACTATTTTAATTAAGGATGATATTGGATTAAAAATAAACACTATGGAGATCGTGACAACCAAACGAAAAGCCGGCACCCTTGGATGAAGGATCAAACTGGATTTGAAAAGCAAATAATAATACCGAGATTGACAAAGACGCAGCTATACATAAACTCATAAGAGTAATAGAGTCAGTAACATTTTTTTTGTCCTTGTCATAGTTTCACTTTTTGTTGTTGGTCAAGAATCGCACTTTTGACCAACAAAAGATTTGCTCATATTGTACTTTGCGATATTCGTTGATTCTGTGTTTTTTTAGCGAAAAACAATATTGACAGTGTTAAAGTGTGTGTTAAATTTATTGCTAAACATGGTGATTTGTTACGTTTTAGGCTGTAAAAGCCGTAGTGAGCGGAAATATGAAAACATAACATTTCATTCGTAAGTACGATATTTTGCATTTAACATCTCTCAGTTTGCAGTAATATTGACTGTATGATTATCTAAGAATATTATTACACGAGGAATGATGTGTTAATTACATTATTACAGCGTAAAATAGTATTTAAAAAACATTGTTATTGTAGTAATACACAACCAAATTCTATAGGTCGTTATTTCAACAGCAAACCAAAGCTTATTAGTACTCTTTGATTTTGTCGCGTTAAACGATTGCAAGGGTTGCCAGCGCTAGTGTTGGAGAATTGCCTAGAATTGTTATTTGTTCATGTTTAATAATTATTATTTTTACAAAAAATATTATAAGTTTTAATACTTAAAAATCATTCAAGAATAATATTATATTGAATTGTCAATTGTCATCCAACATGAATTTAAACATACTACTTCAGATAACATAATATTATTATCTTTCTATTGTAAGATCAAAACATACTTTTAACTTACATTGTATGTTTTACATTCTATGATTTATAATAAAATAAATAACTATTTATTTTAGATTTCCAAAGGACTCCACAACTAAAAATTTATGGATTCAGTCAACAGGACGAGGCAACTGTTGGATTCCAAACAAATATGCAAAAATATGCTCTATACACTTTGAAAAAAGGTGTTTTAAAAAGAGAACTAAAAATAATATCTTGGAAAAATTCTCAGTGCCAACACTACACATTTGTACTGATCAGGTAAATTCTTTCGTTCGAGTCATATTCGAGTATTATCATCCACCGAAAACTATGTCCAGCTGTAGACTTCCAACATCAAAGTATCACAAAGTTGTATAATATTATGTAATTTAACTTAGAGATAAAATATGGTCATGTGTCATGACATAAAAAATACTACACATAGTTTTTATAAAACAAAGTGATAAAAAATAGGAGATAATTTGTCGATCATTCTTTTCAGAGTCTACAGAGACATGATGACAGTCTTAAATGCTCTAAATCTGAAAATCCTGTAACTACAGGAGGCGAAATGGATACAGAACCGAGCCAAGTAAGTACATTTTCAACAATTTGTTCAGATATTGTAGGTTACAATCTACAATATCTGAACATTATTAGTATATATTATAATATAGGGTATTACAACTAGTAGTATACTTATGCTGAACCAAGTATACTACCAAGTAGTTATACTTGGTTCAGCATAATTGGGCTAGTTCGACTGGGGTGGTACTACCGACTGATATAAAATCGACGTAAAATAGCAATATGGCTGCTGCTGTGTTACGTTCGATGAGTGAGTATGCCGGAGAGTGGAGGCTACCACCGGATGTAATATGAAAATTATAATATGCTCGAGTATGGAAATTATCTATACTCTATAGTATTTACAATTTTACTTTTAACCAACTTCAAAAAAAGGAGGTTATCAATTCGACGCGTATGTATGTAATATTTCCAGAATTATTGCCTAATTTTCGTGTATGTTAGATGTCCTGTCGTCCCACCCTGTCCCGGGGTAGTTCAGATGCCGAAAACGATATAAATGTTTCGTAGCTATTGTCATATTTTAGTGTGCAAAAAAGAATCAAATCCAAAACGCTTGAAGTATGGGAGTTACGTTTCCTTAGTTTTTTTTTATTCGTAGGTTATTAGTTATTAGTCTAGAGACCGGATTATATGCAACATAAAAAGCTTGTTATATGCATGCAAATATGCATGAAAAATGCTTGAAATATGCACGAAAATTGGCAGAATATGCAAAATTATATGAAAATATACAATTCAAAATCTGCATACAATTAGTAAATTATTTTTTGATAGGCGATAATAGACCGTACAGTAACATTATAATATGACTAAAATTATTTTAAATTATTGTAAAGGTCAAATATTTTTCTAAATTTTCAGTAGTATGATTGTGTCTACGATCATTTGGAATATTTTTGTAAATAGAAAAGGTTCGCTCCACATTCACTGAGGAACCTGGGCAGAATTTGAACTTGGGTGCTATGTTAGCACAAAGTTTACCTTTTCTGGCAAAAGTTTCTGGTAAAATATGCAAATGCATATAATCCGGTCTCTAGTTATTACCCATTCACGTCGTAGTATTTATTATACAAATAGTATGGTTAAACTAATTTAATGTCAGTCAAACAATAAAATCTATCCTGTTTGTAATATTGGTACAAATGTTATTTTTTTTGTATCTATAATTCTTTGATTTTTTTTTCTTTTTTTATAGATTTGTGACGCAATGGAAATGCCAACAACCTCTTGTGCAGCAATGGACATAGATACACATGTATGTAGATTGTAGATGGTAACTTTTTTTTAGAAATACTAAAAAACAAAATAATCCCTCAAGCCCCGTAAGGCCCATATGGGCCGCGACAACAAAAGATTTCCTGGAATTAGTGATCGAAGGATTAATATACTTACTTCTTTCTATTTAATGGCACCCATAGATACAGGGTTGCACCAAAATAATATTGTCGATTAAAATGTATGTATGACACTGATGTTGAGACACATTGTATTTGTATTTACTACTCATTTCAGGTAATTGAGAGTGTGACACCTCGGAAAAGAAAACTTTTGAAAAAATTAGACCGTCAAATGCTGTTGGCCCAAACACGAAAAAGAAAGCTGGCTAGTTTGAGAGCTAAAAACCGTCGTCTCTTGAAGAAGAACGCCGAGCTTTCCGTAATTATCAAGGAAATGCAGGAAAAACGATTAATAAATCAGGACACAGCAGATATATTAAGTGAAGTCCACCCAAAATCAGACTTTTTAAAATCGAGTAAAAGTAAATTTTCACCTGAAGTCCGAAAATTTGCTTTAACTTTGCATTTTATCAGTCCACGTGCCTATAATTTTGTGAGAAACTCATTTAACACTTGCCTTCCACATACTCGTACTCTAGCCCGGTGGTATCAATCAGTGGAAGGAGACCCTGGATTCACTACTGAATCTTTTTCTGCTCTAAAGCTTTTAGTTAAAAATTCTGGAAAAAAATATATATGTGCCTTATGTTTCGACGAAATGGCGATTCGTAGGTTGGTTGAGTGGGATGGTAAACAATTTGTTGGTTTTGTTAACTGCGGTAATCAATTAATTAGTGACTCTCTCCCCATTGCAAAAGAAGCTTTAGTTTTTATGTTGACCTGTCTAAATGGAAGCTGGAAACTTCCTGTAGGCTATTTTTTAATTGATGGCATAACAGCCGAACAAAAAGCGTCATTGGTCAAAACATGTATCGACCTCATTACTGAATGTGGTGTAGAAGTTGCATCCATTACTTTTGATGGATGCCCAACAAATTTTTCGATGGCCAAATTATTAGGGTGTCAAATAACAAATGATGAAATCAATCCTATATTTTCTTATAAAGATAAAAAAATAGCAATTATTCCTGATCCCTCACACATGTTAAAATTGGTACGAAATACTTTAGGAGATAAAGAATATCTCAGCAATGAAAAGGGAGATATAGTGTCTTGGCGTTTTTTTAAAATGCTGCATGAAATCCAAGAAGAGGAGGGATTTCATTTGGCTAATAAATTAAGAAGTGCTCACATTAATTTTAAAAAACAAATTATGAAGGTCAAATTAGCATCCCAACTCTTTAGCGAATCTGTTGCCGATGCAATGGAATTTTGTTGGAAAAATATAGGTCTCCAACAATTTAAAAACTGTGAAGAAACTGTAAATTTTATAAGGAAATTCAATGCGTTATTTGATATTTTAAATACTCGAAATTTAAATGGTTACGGATTTAAAAAACCATTAAAAAGTAGTAACTATGAAAAGATTGCAGAATTTCTTGAAGAAATGTTTAATTATATTAAAGAATTGAAAATGGGGGATAGGTATGTTTTAAATACGGAAAGAAAAACAGGCTTCATGGGTTTTCTGATTTCTATTAAAAGTGTTTTGTTTTTGTATGATGAATTTGTTAAAAATAATAAATTGGAATTTTTATCTACGTACAAACTCAGTCAGGACCACCTAGAAATCTTTTTTAGTGCTATTCGGGCTAAAGGTGGTTTTAATAATAACCCTACGGTTAGGCAGTTTAAAGCTGCATATAAACGCCTTCTTATCCATGGCGAGATAAAACATCTCACTACAGGCAATTGTGTGCCTCTAAGTAATATTAATATTTTAACATGCACCAGGCCAGAGGTCGCAATAAATAATACTACAGATCGTAATCGCTTAGTCGAAGATTCTACAGATATTTCTTCTTTAGAATCCGAAGTAGTTATATCTCAAGAGCACGATTATTTAGCGAACCCAACACTATTGACAGAATTTGCAGAACATGTTATAGTTTATATAGCAGGTTTTGTGGTTAAAGCATTGACCAATCAGATAAAGTGTGAACAATGTTTAAACTCTTTAGTAAGCACTGAGAAGTTAATAAATTCTTTGCAATATAAAAAAGATAAAGGTGGATTACACTATCCGTCACAATCTGTCATAAAAATATGTAACATAGCGGAAGAAGTATATAGAAAGAATAAAATTTATAACCACAAGAACATTTTGCATCACCTTGTACAGAAATGTTTAAAAAAATGTCTTGGACTTAATTTGTTCAAATATGATCATGACTTTTCAGATCGGTCAATTTCTGAAAACCATTATTCGCTCTTAATAAAAGCAGTTTGTAATAAATATTTAAATGTACGCATTCATTATGCCACGAAGTCCCTTTGTAACACGGGTGAAAATATTCGCAATTTCTACACGAAATTAGTAATATTCAAGGGACAGTAAATGTTCATCCTTATATGGCTCCACTTATTACTGCTTTAATAAACTAAATTCTTTAATAAAGGTAGTAAATAAATAGTAAATTTAATACAAAATATTTAAACTCTAAAAAATATTTTTTAGTATTCAAATATTTTGTAGTAAAGTTACTATTTATTTATATATTTTTAGTGTTTTACTCTATTTTTTAGTGTTTAAATATTTAGTAGTAAATTTACTAAAAAAAATTGAAAACAATTTTTTTTTGTGTTTAAATATTTTGAAGTAAATTTTTGTGCAAGAACCTAAGTAATAACTATTTTAAACTGAAAAATAACTCAAACATGTTAAATATTTTCGTATGAGAAAATGATTTTGGTATTACGTATGTATGAGAAATTCCAAGGGTTCTCAAGAGAAAAGTTTAAGGAAATAAATATTCTGACCGTCGCATCTCAATACGTCATGTTCTGCAAATTCTGTCAATAGTATAATGGTTTAATGCTAATAATGAAATATATCGATTTTACCAACTCTTAGTAAAATTTTTGAAAAAATAATTTTAAAACAATTATTGCTACATTTTAATTCAAACAATTTATTACAATATGACAATCAATACGTATTTACTAAGGGTCGATCTACAACGGATGCTGGTATAGGTCTTCTTCTAATATATTTCAAGCTTGGGAGGAGTCGCAGGACGCTCTAGGTGTCTTTTGCGACCTCTCCAAAGCCTTCGATTGTGTGGATCATGCTACATTGATCAGGAAATTGCGCCACTATGGCATAAAGGACTCAGCTCTTAGCCTCTTGACTTCTTACCTTATAAACAGGACTCAAAGGGTTGAAGTAAACGGTAACAGGTCCAATGGAACCAAAATAGAATTAGGTGTCCCACAGGGATCTTTTTTAGGCCCATTTCTTTTTCTCATCTAATGACTTACCTTACCTTGTTAAGGAAAATGATAATGAGATAGTACTTTTTCCTGATGACACTTCACTTATTTTTAAAGTGAAGAGACAACAGGCGTATTTTTCATACACGATGTAAACACAGTATTAATTATATCACTTCAAACTCATAAATAGTTGGAGATTATCATACGAAAATATAACCAAGACGTATTACTAAGATACGAGAATTTTTTTCTAGAATTTTTTACTAAAAGCTTAAGAGCAGAAAAAGATTCAGGTAAAACTAAATGTGTAAAGTTCACTTTGCCCAATGTTAGGCAAGTCCAAACCAATGTACTATTGAATGATGAGAAGATGAATTTGGTTGACACCACTGTATTCTTAGGTATAACACTTGATAGTAAATTACAGTGGGGTCCTCATATTGTTAATCTTGCAGGTAGGCTCAGTTCTGCGGCATATGCAGTCAGAAAAATCAGAGAAATTTCTGATGAAGACACGGCACGATTAATATATTTTCATAGTAGAATGTCATACGGAATCCTTTTATGGGGAAACGCTGCTGACATTAATACAATATTTGTGCTGCAGAAGCGAGCCATACGCTCTATTTATAAAATGTCGTCTTTTGATTCTCTGAGAGATAAATTTAAAGAAATTGGTATTCTAACTGTTGCTTCTCCATACATTTTGGATAATGTAATATACCTATGTTAGAAAAAATATAAGTAAATTTAAAGCTAAAAGTGACATTCACTGTAGGAACACCAGAAATAAGCACAAGCTGGATTTGCCGATGATCAGACTTAGTAAAGTTAGTAAATCTCTTAAAGGTCAATGTATACGCCTTTACAACAAAATCCCAGAAAACGTTCAAAATCTTTCGATTAATAAATTTAAAAATGTAGTCAAAGACCGTTTGTGTGCCAAAGCCTATTATAAGGTCAATGATTTCATAAACGATGGCACGTCTTGGGAGTAGGATGGCTGCTTGCAAGACTACTTCTACGTTATTATATGACTTAAAATTATGTATGGATGTTGACATTGTATAATTTTAAGTTACAATTATTGTAAATTTTATTTTAAAAAGATTAATTTTTCTCTCACTTTTTGACGTGACAACGTCTTATAATTCGATATGGGCTGCGCACACGAAAATACATGACGCAATATGCGGCGTTACCTTGCTCTGAGGCATTCCATTTAAGGCTATGACGTTGTCACGTTCAACTATCGTCAGTAAACTGACTTTACAGACAACCGAGTTCGAGTCGAGTTCGAGTTCGAGCCGTTTGGACGTGAACTAACTGACAGACAGACAGTCAGAAAGACAAAACACACACACATTCGCATTTTTTTGGTAAAAAGTGGGACCCCGTGCGAGTTTCTTACGCCGGTTCTTCTCGCCGGGATAGTTCCCGAACCGGTGGTAGGCACCAGTAGTATCAACGTTCTGAAAGCATTTGTTCCAAATCTATTCGGAAATAAATCATTTTTTTTTATTTATTTATAATCTGTTTAAATATAAATACCTATATTATTTAAGTTACTATGGTCTCGCCAGACGTAGGTCTATCAACTGTCTAGGATCGGTATACATTAATTTGTGTGTTTTATTCTCAAATCGCGGAATTCTGTCTGTAGCGGTCATATTGTCATTTTCTATACAGTGCTCCAAGGCTTTAAATGAATGTGTCACTCTCACGGGGCGCTGCTGGTAAAGGAGAACTGTCAAACACACGTCAATCATTCATTTAAAGCCTTGTCGAATTGTACAAACAGTGCGAGTATTTTTCACTTAGCTCCTGGACTAGTACTAGAAAGGTCAATGACCGCAAGTGCCACCTTAAATTATTCTGACTATAGTAAATAAATGATACGGTACTGATTAAATTCATATTAAGTGTTTTTCTTAGTTCTTTTGTCTATTATTTATGTTTATGTGCCACCTTAAATTATCCTCCTGACTCATCCTGACAAACTTTCCCGTTTTTAATATTATTAGTAAGATCTTAAATCTCAATCCATTTAAATACCGTTATTAAATTTACATATAGTATTTATGTATTTATTAAAGTATTACTATATTTTATAGATATAGCGTTTAAAATTATAACATTGATATCTATTATTTACTGACTTGTAATTTTTATGTATTATATTAGTATAATATTAGTTTTGCTTCGATGAGCACATAATATTGTTGTATATTATAATGTAATCATATTTGTGCACCTCCTATCTGCTGTTTTTAATCCTATCTCTCCGTAGGGCTGCTGGAAGAGATTTCTATCTAGAAATAAGCAGTTCCTTTCTGCCGTCTTTCTGTGTTAACTGTAATTATATAATGTTTCCTGTGCACAATAAATTATAAATAAATAAAATAAAAATAGTATAGCAAGTAGGTACAGTAGTAATTAGCAAACAGCAATTAGTGTAGTAAGTAAAATTATAATTTAAGTGCAAAGATTAAAATCCATAACAATTACCCCTAACATTGAGAGAACATTCAAGGCTTAAACATTTTGAAGCTTGACGCACGTGCGCCGCGGTGGAATGGAGCCCTCACGCGGATGAACTCACGGGAAGATTGCTAATAATAAAAATACAAAAAGTAATGGTAATATGTAAAAGGTATTTTTTGCCATCTGAAAAAATGATAAAAAAAATGATTTGGTGTGGGGAAAATAAATAAGATTTGTATAGTCTGGTAACACCAGACAAAGTTGGTACTTTATATCCATCCCTTACGGGTGTACGCCCGTGTCATGTCTACTAGATGCTTGGTTTTAGCCGGCACCGGAAGAAGACAGATAAAAAAGGTGACAGCTTGTCATAGACTCAAGTTATAATCATCTATTAATATGGTAAAGATTATTGTATTGGGTTATAGACAACTCAACATACATAATGAGTAAAATTATTATTGTTAGAATGAAAACAAAGTGATTATTGAAATGACATTGATTTTGTTATCATTATGTATTGTCAAACAGATAACGAGGCGGATTAAGGTTAAAATCTTTAAAATATTATATGATCAGATTCTTCACCTTATATTTTTTAAGTTCGATAAAAAAGTACATCACTAAACGTCAACCAGCGTCTACCAATCAACATAAAATCAACCGGAACGTAAAATGGCGGACCGGCCACAGTATTTTGATTTGGTATAGACCATTATGCCAAGTCCACTTTATAAAAGTCAATGGGGCTGAAAGACCGATTTTTTTTTCTTTTGTAAATTTGTATGGGCATGGGCATGTGCCCCAGCGTAACGAGTTTCTCCATACAAAAGTGAAAAAAAATTTGGTCTTTCAGCGCTGCTATTCTACTTGCACAGTGAACTCTACTTATAGGAACACATACACATAACACACCCTAAACTCTAATGTATTATCACTTAGTTTTGTTACACCCTGTACTAATATAATATTATGATCATAGTAGTCATGTTATGAATATTATGACGTCAAAATTATTAATAAACATTAATATTAAAGGATTTCAATACAAAGATAATTAAGTAGTTAAAAAATATTTATTAATTCAGATAATTTTAAACGGCCCAAGTGTATATTTTGTATTATTTTACTACACATAATGAGATTCGTATTTTTACCTTATACACAAATATTAAATGCAAATAAATCATACTATGTGGCAATAATCTAAATTCTAAAATAATGTAATATCACAGACATCACGCTGTTAATTTGAGTTCTTTTTTTTCTTATCATCTTGATTTTAATAATTTGTTGTCTGTGAGCATCTCATCAATCACATGCTGAAGTTTGCTCATCGTACCAAACCTATTGTCTCCATTGAGACACATGTGCAGAAGACGGTCCAGGTGAGGTCTGGAGGTGTTTACTTCCTTTGGTATAGGGTACAGCAGAGGGTTCTCACTTCCCGCTAGAGTGTAACAGGCAGCCCACAGGTTATGGTCACTCAAGTGTGATTTACAAATATTTTCTATAGAAAATGTAAAGCCTGAGCCTAAAACCTCCCTACTGTAACGCTCGTACCACTCGGGAAGATCTTTCTTTGGAGAAATATGTTTGTCCAGTATGATAACATCTTCTAAATCTACAAATGTAATCTCATCTTTTTCATTTGCAACTATATTATCTAAAGACCAATCCATGAGGTAAAAACGAAACCTGCAAAGAAACAATCTATAATTCTATACTATAATATTGTAAAGCGGAAGAGTTTGTTTGTCTGAATGCGATAATCTCAGGAACTACTGGTCTGATTTGAAAAATTCTTTCAGTATTAAATAGCCCATTTATCGAGGAAGGCTATAGGCTATATTCTATCACGCTAAAACTAATAGGAGCAAAGAAACAGGAAAAGTTGGAAAAAACTGGGGAAATTATTTGAAAGGGCTTATCTCACAAACTACTGAGCAATTTTTATGTTATTTGGTACTGATAAGAAGTAGACCACGTGAAGGATCATATTATGCTATTATTGATGGACTAATTTGTCAGTGAAATATCTAATTTACGCGGGCGAAGCTGCACCGGAACGTCTAGTATATTTTAATAATAATTCAATATTGATAACAATGAACATAAAGGTAATAGAATATTCTGTGTACCTCTCATGCTTGAAAGTGAAGTCCATTGCAGCATTGAGTATTTTTTGTGCATACTTAAGTTTAGTGTACCAATTGACATGCATCATGTGGGACAGCGGCTCACCCTCGTGGGCCACCACCTCCAGTCGGCCGCACACACCACCGTATGCAGGCACAGGCCAGCCATATGACTTTGGTATTATCTGCACAGAAATTAACAAAATAATGTGCATAATCTTTTTGAAAAAGCAATTAAATAATGTGTTTTATTTATATGGCATAGTAGTTATATTGCACACCTGCAAAATAATAGGCTCCGGATTAATACTGAGCATCGTCCAAATGTTTAACATTTCTGATTTATAGTTGCTTTTCTTGTTATTGAGTATCGGTCTTATGACATCATATACACTGTACGCATACGGGCACACAATCAAACCATGTCTAGGCTCGAGGTCCGGCCAGGTGAAGTTGTATTGCACAATAGATAGGATTTTTTCATCAATATTCACAGCATTGAGTAGATCTACCGGCTTGCAATTGGGTTTTAAGCCCCATGTCTTACAAAACTTGTCGTCGAACTCATTCAGCTCAGAGTCAGACGCTAGCTTCTTCAGGACGATTCGTCGGTTCGACTTGGTGTAGCCGTAGTAAACGTTTTTGACATTGAACACGCTCGTCCAGTGAGAAGTGTCCAGGGCGATCTGACTCGAGTACAGCTCCGGGCATACGGACACTCCGTAGCAGGCGGGACATCGGCTCAAGTCGGTCAAACGCATAACTTGTGGACCCTTGCCGAACAACACCAGAGATGCGTAAAACGATATCACAAACGCTACTGCCAGAAACAGCAGACGCTTACAGAACCTGCGTCTTACCAGCATGCCTTCGGTAATTTTTTCATTCATCCTCGTAAGTAAAATACAAAAGCTTCCTTGAATTACCTACATTTTAGTAAAATTATTTTATGTATCATGTAAAATATTAAATAAGAATAAGTAAACAAAAAAAGCAAGTTCGCAGCGGCAAAGTTTAATTACACATAGGTCAAAGAGGATGTAAACTGTATACTACGTAACAACATAGGTAAAAAAAGAAGGGTGTGTTCCTTTACTTGATGCAGTATACTAACCAGTACCATTTGACTTCTTGAGCTAATCAAATCGTCTGATGTCTCTAATCAGTGTACTATTAAAAGTTTAGGAACACCCCAAATAAGAAAAAAAAACATTAGACAGATCAGCTGATATGTCAACTGTCATTGAATTGTCATTGATTTTTTGACGTTTCGGTCGCAGTGCACCTCGAGATTCGCCAATTTTTAATATAAATTTGAAAAAAATCTTTACAAAACACACTGTTTTGTTTGCGCGTATAGAAGAATAGTACATATAGAATTAGCTTGTTAACTTAACGTGCCCTCAACAAACTCGGTGGTATTTAAAGTTGACGTTATTTACATGTAAACAAAGTATCGTTGCAGCTCACTGCTCTAATGGACAAATAAAATGAGTTTTCTGTCGTATTACGTCGGTAATTACACAGCAAGCATATACGATGTTATTGGTGAGTTTTCATTTTGCATAATAATTAGTAAACAAAAGTTATTTTGTATATTTGATCATGTTTTACATACTTACTCAAACTGATGGCCATACTTACGTCCTACTTTGTTTTTAACACGGAGATTAAGGTCAAAACTGGTTTTATTTCCCTATATTTATAAATTCGCAAGTCATTTATTGGCTATAATAAATGTTTAAATAATAAATTCTTTTGAACTCAATCATGGTTGGGTACCTGATTACTGATTAGTGATTAGTAAGCATTTATTTTTCACTATTTTAGGTAGCTAAGCTAGTATTTAAATAATTTACCTTCGAATTAAAATTTAAAACAAATGTATTGTACTATTCACTAACAAGTTGATAGATAGTAATGTTGCTAAAAATGAAAAGTCAGAAGATATTAATTAACATATTTTACTTTAATGTACTCTCCATCTACTAATAATAATATTATGTCTTATTAAACAGAATTAGACCTTGGCACTATAGTCACTTTCAGTTGGCTAAATATGGCATTTCACAAACATTATTGCATAAAATTATATTTGTGAAATGGAAATTTAATCATGTCTTTGAATAAACTTTGACATCCCTGATTACTTCAATGATAAAAGCCTGTTTTGTTAATAACAGGGTCCTTAATTTAGATTCACAAATGTTATATTTTTTACCTACAATAATTTTGCTATAAGTAAATATTATCTGAAGTAGATTATTAAACAGGGGTGGATTTACACTAGGCACAGTTGGGGCTCGTGCCCAGGGCGCGGCGGGAAAATTTGGAAAGTGGAGAAAACATTTTGTTGTCATCAAAATTTCTTAAAAAAAATCATTCAAGAAATTTGACTCATTCAATATTTGCCAAATCTAATTTATATTGTAAATCATTTTGACATATTTAAAGTGAAAAGTCTTTAAAATAATAATTAAATTAATTCAATTCTCTATTCTCTTTAAAATTTATATATTTTATGATATATGTTAAAAGTTTAAATATTAAAACAGCAAAACTTTTAGTTGTATAACGAAAATGGGGCGGCATTTTTCAGCACTCAAGGGTACCAAAAGTTTAAATCCGGCCCTGGTTATAAAATCATTTTTAAGTAAGTAAGTAATAATATTAAAAAAAAAACTTTTTTAGGAACAATATCCATTTTGTGTCACTGTATCCAAATTCCAAACCGCTACCACTCACGTTATTTATCTAAATATACACACTGAATGCACTCTTATAAATTGCCAGGCAGCCCTATATTTAGAAATAGGCCGTATCTAAGGCGGAAGGCAGTGTCTTAGAGGGGCGGCACATTTCGTACATGGGTCATGGGGTGGCGGAAACAAAGTGACCTATACTGATAAAATATATGAATCCAGAACTGCGAACAGGTTGAAAGTTCATAATATTCAAAGTGCACGGTAGCTAGACCTCTTTATAGTTAAATTAAAAATATTCGATTTGGAATTTAATTATTGCACGCGTTGTATCAGTTGCGGGAGGAACTCTCGCATTATTATCTCGGGCCAGTAACGTGAGGAGTAATTACCTATAATAATGGCCGCAGCCTCGGCCTGCGCCCTGCGATATTACAGCATAATATTACCTAGCACGCCATTTTAACTTGAGGCCTATATACAAATTTGCGAATTCGTAACGCAGAAAAATGCGACGCGAATTCAATATTTCATGTCGAGTTTCTTGGCAGAGTAAGTATATATCCAATAAGCGCCAATTTTTTTTAAGTATGCAAAGCTAGTATACTGTATACCTAACCTGGACGTTTAGTTTTGGCCAAAATGCTCAATAAGAGTAGTAATACTACCCATGAACCCGTTAAATACTATCATTCTTACGACAGTCCTCAAACATGCCTTGGCGACATACAATTTTCTGCTGAAAACTGAAAAAGTATGAAGTGTGAAGACATAATTATTATACTTCATACACATTTTATTTAAATTTCATTTAAAATGCGTCCACATGAAATTAAATTAATAATTACCGATTACCCCCCAAGTCTCTACACAACGCTCCTATTTTTTTCTGGGTCCCACACCCCTTTAGACCTTCAGCGCCCAAAATATGGGGGCGTTATCGCCGACTTTGGGTAATGCTGCTCTAGATGATGTGTAAAATATCAGCATGTAATGGTAGAGACTCGAGACCTGGCGACAGCTGGCTCCCGAGCCGTCGTGGCGGTGAACCCGTGAACCCTGACATCACTGTCGGCGCAGACTCGTCTTCGAATGACGTAAACGGAAATTCAAAAACAGCATTACAGCTAATTTTCACTTGCGTCATAAGGATTACGATCTACGGAGCGACAAAGATGTGCGTCGAACGACGTTTCTGCCGAATTCGTCCGCATTGTGTCCGCGCGGCCTTGGCGGTCGGAAAGGAACCGATACGAGTTCATGGCTCCGGTATCAATAATACATATTTTGTTTACTTATTTTTTCAAATTTCGTAAAAACAATATAGGTACTCAATACCCGCTTGGAGTTTAAACGGCGAATCGCGGAGCAAATAAAAATCTGCATGAAACCATTCATTAAATTCTGCGCCTCATTCTTTGATTATGCGCCTCAGACCTCAGCTTACATAAAGTTTAGACTTTATATACTTTAATATTTAGTTAAAGCTAGAGAATGCGCCGCTAGCCGTAGGACGGTGAGTGTGGTCCAGGTGGCCGGTGGCGGTACTTCGCGCATGTTCTTACGCCGCGCGCCGCCCGCGCCACCGCGCCGGCCGGTCCTGGCCAATTTGCTTTGTAATTAACTCGCTAGATATAATATGCAGCCAGCTAGACACGGTCGAGTTTCAAGTCTAGATATAATCCTGAATGAGAGGTTCTGCTTCTGTTGGTTTGGGATTAACTGCAGCCTGTCTTGGAAGTCAAGGAACCACTTAACCAAAATGTCCGCTGGGATATGTAACTCACTTGCAAGTTGCAACAGTAATGTTACGAGTTATTTGCGATTTACAAAATTTTCATATCCACCAGAAACGCAGCGGCCAACAGCAAGTCTATTAAACTCGTGACCATGACCTTACAAGTTACAGTTTTTTTTAATTTTCACCAGCTCCGCCTGTCTAGCGTCGTACATCGATGGGCATGGCTGGGAGGTGTGTAGTTGTATGTAACGAGGCAATTTGTCAAGTTTCTCCGCCCCGACGCCCCGCGCCCCCACCGCGCCCTCCGCCGCCCGCGAATTAACCGGCAGCGCATCTCAAACGCTCAGGGAATGCTCATATAAGACTCACCTGTTCTAGGTAAAACCACGATAAATACTTTCCTAGAAGCTTGTAAATAGCAGGTTTTGACACAGCGATGTGTATATTTTCTGTACTTAAGTCCTGCAGGTCCTGCTCTACCTGACCTCTTTTGACTTTGAAAATTCTCTACAAATTTTACTAGTGGTCTGGTAAATGTCGTCGAAATATACGGGACTTTGGAACTGAAGCCCAACAGTGACCTGCCAAGTGCTCGGCCGCCACCGAATAACAATCGGCCTGCTCTACTATGGGTCTACATAATCTAACTTAACTTTAAAATGTTAACATCTACTGTCAATTTTGATAAATTTTTAGCACGAATTTTTAATTTGATTCGCACATGAATTAAAATTGACCGCAATAATGGCGTGATGTGTTTTTGCTCTCGGATGAGATAAGCTGCCAATCTAAATAGAATTCAAGTAAAACTAGTTTCCCATGAACACAATTGTCGTAAATCAAAGACTACGAATTACACAACATATTTTATACATTATCGATATTCAACTGCACACATGACCAGGCGGATAAGGAGTGCCGGGAACCTGAGCCGGGAAAGATGCTAATTCGCGACATCGACCTTGGAACGTGTAGCTCTTTCCTGAGCAGTGAGCATGAGTGAGGTCTTTTGCCTCTCGTCTCCCCTATCTATTCCTAGACAACTTGACGAAGATCGGTTCGTCCGTATGGGAGCTACGATGAACTAGACATATTATCATACAACACATAACACACTGTTTTCGCCGGGGGTTAAATTAAAAAGTAGAAAGTAACGACACTTAATTTCATCGAACGAAATAAATTCGTCAAAAAAATAATAAAACTAATATGAACCCGATCTGTACCGTCTATACCGTCGCGCGTCGTCGCGTCGTAATTAATTTATTTGTGCTTGAAACGTCTATAATGGACTATAAGAAATATATTATGCCATTCATGGCACAGTTTGAGAAATGCCCGAGGTCCTTAATGAAATCCCCATACGTGTAAACACCTGTCGGTAGAAAAACCTGTACCGTAACTGCTCTACTGGCTCTACTGCTCCTGCACGCGTAAAAAATACAAAATGTTGCACGCGACGACGCCACGTACTAGCTGGTAAAGGGCAGGCGGGCCAAACCCTACACCCTTCAGCCTACACCCGAGACCGTTAGCTACTCATCATTATCGTCCCTGTGCCATGTGCCCCCGGCGCCGGCTTCTGGAACACCTCACTACTACTCACTAGTCTCTCGCGGTCCTGTCGGGTTGAAATGTGGTGAACACACCTGAAGCATATTCCGATATTGGGAGGCTCCGAGATGGCATAGCTCCGAGGAATGGGAGGCTGAGGACTGAGGAGTGGACGAGTACGGGGCCGCGCTAGTCTATTACAAAATACCAAGCATTACCCCCGCAATCTTTCTTGTGATAATAATTAATCGGAACTGGTGCGCAAAGTATAATAGGTAGCCGCTTCGATTCCGGGCGGCCAGGCGGGCACGTCCGGCCGGTCCGGCGAGTGTGCTGGTGCGCCTAGGGGGGGTCACGGGCGCGGGCGGGTGACTGATAACGGCCTTCAAACGCGAACCCTTATCAACAATCATAGACAAACTACTCCACTTTTTCACTGTACCAACCAAAAAATAGCTCCGTAATATTTACAGTCTATGCAAACGTATATGCTCTTCAATCTGCATTAAGTACATTACAATCAATAATCATGTAATGAACAATATGTGATTCCAATATTCTAACACAAAAATCAGTGATTACAATACAAACTAATATACAGCAATATTGATAAAATAATTTGTAAAGTCGCGTATTTATCTGCATTGCTCTACTTACTAATTCCTCCAGCAGTCGGTGCAGACACAAGCGTCAGCGGAAATCCAGTTAATTGTTAACAAACCGCAGTGACACTAATTATTTTTATAAACATGTTTGTTTTAAAACATCGAGTTCGAAGGTGTAATTATTATTGTAGTAATAACGAGACGGAGGCCACCCTCGGCACTCCGGTAAACACTGCCGACTCTATATTTCGTTATATTTATTATGTAATACTTGACTTCAATATAACTTATATCGTATTTTTAGGTTCCGAACGCTACGACTTCCAAGCACGTTTTAGAAACGTGGAGATATGAAATGTGTTTACTAGATCTCGCGGGGTTCCGTAGACAATAATTATCTACATACCCGTCCGAACTGTCGACCCGTCTAGGCTCAGATCGTCGGTACGTTGCGATCGGTCTTTCGACCCTACAGCTGATATTTAGGGGCTCATTTGCATTCAACGAGACTGTTGACATTTTCGATGTGGCCGAATTTACGTCAGCGTACCGGGCAGATCGCCCCGAAGCAGGAGCGATAATATGCGTTAGCGAGTGCTCGTGCACCGGTGCAGCGACCCGAACGGTCCGGGCGAGGAGGGTCCGCGGCGGGCGGAACCCTGCGAGCGGGCTATAGTGCTGGGGTCAGCGACGCGGCGCTGCGCGGGCGCCGCCGCGCGCCAGCCGCCAGTCCCGCCCGAGCGGCCGCAGCAGCACACACGCGCCGCAGACCGCCCGCGGGCCACCGTCCGCCGTCCGCCGTCCGCCGCCATGTCGACCATAGTTGACAACCAGTGCAAGGCATACATCGTGAGCGACCTGCTCACCAAGCTCGACCTCGCCGCCTCCAGCGACGTCGTCAAGGTGGTCGCGGCGCTGCTCGGCTTCTACATCGGCATGTTCTACCGTGAGTCCACCCTCCGACTGCCGAGTACGGTCCTCCGGGCTGTCGCCGGCTCGTCTCACGTCTGTTTAGCTCCTTCTCGGCCGAGCCTGGTCAAGTACTAGTTACTTAAGACTTTGAGAATACGAGCGAGATGTATTAGCTCGTAGAAACTTTATTAAAATCGATCATTCAAAATTCAAATGTTCAAAAAAGTACGGTATGAAAATTGAAAAATATATTAGGTATGCAATTTTTCAACGCCTTCAAATTAGTATGCGAGTGTCGCTTACGAATGGCTTTACGACGCGATGTTCATTAATTGCAGTTTTCAAGTGATAAAAATTTTAAGTTATGTCAACATAATATAAAACGTAATTGAGGGACAAAATAGTTTTGTGTTCTATTGTATATTAATTATTAACACTTTCAAAGGAACCTGCCGACCTAAGTAAAATTATGACTTTCTTGTTGCGACTAACGTACTACAATAATTATTGTACAGTATCTATAAAGTAATTCCGGGGTTGAAAGAGGCCACAAAACGTGACATTGGCGATTTTAGACTACAGGCCCACGTCGAAAATGGATGGGTCAAATGAACCACCTGGGGACGTATATAGGACGATATTAGAGCATAAAATAATAAGATTTAGCACTATGCCGTCACTTGTAAGCTGTCCAACTGAATGCTGGTGAGAATTCAAAAGTGCATGTAGGGTGAGTACATTTTGGTCATATGATCCTGTACGGCATTTTTACCATCGATAGACACATGAAAAATAATAAGAAAGCCCGCAGTGCCGTACAAAAATAATGCGCGAACAAGTCGGTACTTTTATTTTATTTTCAGCCAATTTCCATGGTAAAATAAAACGTATGCCGTATTGAATCAAATGACCAAATTTATTTGGTCATTTGATTCAATACGGCATACGTTTCATACTGTTTGGATACAGCTTGGAATCAATTATTCCGCAACGCCGTACAAAAATAATGCGACAATAGAAAAAAATCGAGGGTTACAAACCCCTGTTTTTCAGGGGTCCGGGGGGTCATCTGAAACAGTACGGCTTCGACATTATTTTAGCACTCAAAAGTACAATTGAAAATAATGCCGTCAAAAAATTTTTGTCCATAATTTAATAATAATCTTAATTACATAGTATACTTACTTGATTTTTTAAGCTGTAAAATTATTTGATTCTGTACGGCGACTTTATTTATAATATGATATTGTAAAATACAATTGATATAGAGTATTGCCGTTCAAAAGAACCTGTTCTAAAAAAAATTAAACAGAAATATAAAATCTGAAATTTTAAATATTCATAGATTAATAAAATAAAGCAATTTTCTACATTTTTCCTTCGTCTTAAATAGTATTAAGATAAATAAATAAGGAAAAAATTATGCCGTACATTTTAATGCAGAGTAAGTAAAGTTTCGTACCATCATTTATTAGAACAAAATTGTGTTTTTTGTATGGGAGCCCCCTTGATTATATATTTTTTTAAAATGGTACTATTGATTTTTAAATTAAAAATAAAATTGAGTATTTTGTGAACATTTCATGTGTCTACCTGTTGCCATTATTGATATCGAGCAAAAAATTGAAAGAAAATCACGTTTGTTGTATGGGAGCCCCCCTTTAATAATTATTTTATTTTGTTTTTAGTATTTGCTGTTATAGCGGCAACAGAAATACATAATCTCTGAAAATTTCAAATCTCTAGCTATAACCGTTCTCAAGTTACAGCCTGAAGACAGACAGACATCGAAGTCTTAGGTAAAGGTATCCGTTTACATTCTTTGGGTACGGAACCCTAGTAAAACAACTATTTTTAGAAAAAAAAATCGATATTATTCGTTGTATGTACTTTTTTTACATTTCGTTCTACGGATATTTGCTTGAGTTTTTTTGTGGGACCAATAAAAATGTACGGCGTACAAAAAAATATGATCAATGCATAACATACTTTCAAAATGAATTAATTTTATGTTTGTTCAAATGACCCCCCGGACCCCTGAAAAACGGGGGTTTGTAACCCTCGATTTTTTTCTATTGTTGCATTATTTTTGTACGGCGTTGCGGAATAATTGATTCCAAGCTGTATCCGAACAGTATGAAACGTATGCCGTATTGAATCAAATGACCAAATTTACCATGGAAATTGGCTGAAAATAAAATAAAATTTACCGACTTGTTGGCGCATTATTTTTGTACGGCACTGCGGGCTTTCTTATTATTTTTCATGTGTCTATCGATGGTTATAATGCCGTACAGGATCATATGACCAAAATGTACTCACCCTACATGCACTTTTGAATTCTCACCAGCACTCAGTTGGACAGCTTACAAGTGACGGCATAGTGCTAAATCTTATTATTTTATGCTCTAATATCGTCCTATATACGTCTCCAGGTGGTTCATTTGACCCATCCATTTTCGACGTGGGCCTGTAGGCTAATTTCACGCGATTCGCGTCACCGGTTGAGGCAGGTCAACTCTGAGTACTCCATAATGATCCATAATCCAGAAGGAATGTGAAAAAACGTTACTAGTAGTGTAAATGCGTGCAATTTACAAGCTACGTGCAATACTAGTCGATAACTTTTTAACGTGAATTGTGGGTACCGCCACAACTTCATATTGAACGCGGTCATATTATTATATTCCAATTTTATTAAAACCAGTGAATAATAACATCGATCAGTAATCCGGAGTCTGGCCTTCGGCGCCGGGTTTTCAGCAATTACCGTGGGTTTTATTCTGTTTTCACCGGGTGCAGGGACGACTTTCTGTGGGCCTCGTCGAATTCCAGCGAGCACGCTCTAAATATTGGCAAAAAATGTAAAGAAACCAGTCCACGGCCGCGTATCGATCAGGATTCAGGACAGGATCCCTTAAATTATGCCAGCGAGAGGGGATCTTAAAAATTGCTCGACTTCAACATGTAATTATTGTCCAACCTGATATATTTTTAGCCCGGCGCGGGCGGTTACGTGTACGTATCTCAAACTGTCATCGAACAACATGTAGGTAAAACAGTTCTGAATTAGCATTCTACCCTAGGCTTAAATATAGGCCTAAAACTTAAAAGCTTGCTATTAAGTTTTGAGAATTAGCCTGACTTTTTTTTAATATGTACCGTTGCTGAAATCGCCCTCTACAAAGTTAAAGGCTCTAAAAAATGATGTGCACACTGCACATTGCTCATTTATCAGCACTTTAATTTTCGAAAATTTTTGGTGCTGAAAGTTACCGAAAAATTAATCAATCGGCGTTGCCATTAGCACCGGAAACTCATTACTGCAAGTTCTGCGGCTCGATACGTGCCACAGAACTTACAGATCTGATCATCGATCGCAGTCCGCGATCAACGGGCGGCTCCTTTGAAATGTCTATCTAGAACACTCGGCGCCGATGAGAACCGACTTTTATTCGGAAAATAAGCGTCTTAATCCGGTCTAGACTAGATAAATATTTTAATTGTTTATTGATGGTCACGTGGAGACTGGCTCCCGATATCGTGTTTTGATCAGCGTCGGCTATCAGCATTGACTAATGTTGTTATACCTCAATTAGCGTGACGTCCTCGATCAGACGCCTTCGACTCTCGCTCCGAAAGTCCTTCGATAGTGCCTGCCTTGTGAAAAAGCCCGAAATTGGCATGCCCACCTTTTGGCATGCCATAACTTGGCATCTAAGCACATATGCCAATTTTTCTAGGCCTTTTTTCACTAGGCCGCCGAATTAGTCTTCCTGTAGGCTGTAGAGCTGGCTGAGTATAGCCGTAACGACCTAGGTAATCCATTTCGGCACTGGACGGGCCGCGCACGCCATGGTGGCAATCATTGTCCATCAAATCTATTTAAGTGCAGCCATCTTACCATAGTCAGAAGCATACTATTGTATATATTTTCGATTCGATTAAATCCAATTTATAATCTAAAAGTAAATGATAGGAAAATTTTGTAAAATGTGTCCTTAGGTGATGATAGGTCACTGTGATTTCTAGCATACTTACTAATACTATACTAAATATTATAATACTAATGCTTAGAACTTAGAAGTTAATAATAATCGATAGTATTAATATATTTTCTAAACAAACCGAATTTTTTGTGATATAAAAAAACTAGGTCGAAGGTTAAATTATTATTGAAACTGAAGTAATCTAGGTCTGTAAGAGTGGAGACGGAACGGAAGTTTTTTGTTGTAAATATGTTGAGACTTGAGAGGCTATCGGCTGCGTGCCTGCACCGTGTGTCTCCACGTGATTCTGATTATTCTGATACATCATATACCGCTCGCCGGACTATCTTAATTGCTACACAATATTCTCATACTTCACAAAGAATATAAGAAACAAAAACAACGTCTAAAATAAGATAACAGCCCATCGCCGAACTACCCAGTGGCCAGTACCTACCCATGCCATGTAGGATACCTCATCGGAAAGTCTTAGGTTCTAGAATTCTAATTCTACTTAAAAAGTAAATGAAGCTCCTATATTATGTGACCCTCATGTAATTGTCAACATATTAGCCAGTAAAAGCTCGGCTCGCTTGCTCTCGGCCAATCAAATTGTCCTGCTTTGCTCTGTCTGACCACTCGGTTGGTGTAATCACTAATCAGGCCCTATAAGGGATGAAATGTCATGAACCCGCGTCTGTGACGCGTGTGTTGTGACAGTGTGTGTAACACGAGCCGGAGGTGTCGCCGTGTCGACCGCAGCCGCAGCTCGGAGCACGGTACAGCACACAGGAACTAGGAAGCTGCGGTCCCTGCGGTGTGCAGGGGGGCATTTCTCTCGTTTCGTTCTCTCGGAATATCTTGCTGAGACCACACGTGAAGTGAGTCCTGAGTAGCTCTTTTTCACACGCTGAAGATGCTCCACCTCCTCAAACGCTACAATTTATGGCTTTTGACGCTCAAACCGTGCCCTGTAATCTATACCAGCCGTGTGCAAAGTGTGCTCCGTGGAGTCCTGACTCCTGAGCCGCGGGGCTCCGCTAAGGCCTTGTAGAAGGTAGGGCGTAGGGCTCCGCGAGCGATAAATAAATTGTTTCTAAAAATGTCACCAGACACCAGCATGGAGACACTTTATTCAAACACAAAACGTTATATTTTGTTTTTGGGATTCCGCCCCAAAAAAGTTTGAAAACCTGGTCTTTGCAATAGAATTTCGCGTTTTAGGGTTCCGTAGTCAAAAAGGAACCCTTATAGTTTCGGTGTGTCCGTCCGTCTGTCCGTCTATCTGTCTGTCTATCTGTCTGTCCGTCTGTCTGTCCGCAGTTTTGCTCCGAGACTATAGGACCTACAAAAACAAAGCTGTTATTTGGCATGAATGCACAATATATTAATGATGCCGAAAAATGGTACATAAAAGTCTTAAAAAAAATTTTTTTTATCGTACCTACACATAAAGCGCATCACAGACGGTGAAGATAATATAAAATATATATTATCCTAGAGCATATTTTAGAATATCGCTCACCATACAAATCCTATGAACCATCACACACGACGAAGTTAATTTATATTTTATATTTTGTATCTTAAGATACCGAGCGATATGGAAATATATATTTCGTACCTTAATATTTTATCTTAAGATACGAAATATATATTTTGTATCTTAATATGTTATCTTAAGATGCGAAATATATCTTTATGAATAGGTACAGGGTGTTTTTGTGTCGAGCAGCGGGCTCATCGGTGATCGGACGCACTAGTGACTAGTGGATGCGGTGTTGCCAGTGCTGTATGTTAGAAAGTTACATACCTACTCTCATTCGAAAAGTAACATTTTGAGGAAAAAAGTAACATTTCGGATAATTTTAAATAAAATTGACTTATAATTTATTGCTTTATTGTTATTATTGCTTAAAAAGCTCATGAATCGAAATGAATGTTTCTCTTGAATTTCTAAAATACTCCTGAAACTTCTTCGTTGACAGATACTGATAAAGGTATACACAGACGGAATGCATTTCAACTGCAATCCAACTGTAAATAATTGCAGTTCAAGTGCAGTTTGAATGCAGTTGACACGACTGCAATGCGACTGCAATAGAACTGCAAACCAAACAGTTCACACGACTGCACGCCGACTGCAACTGAATTGCAATCCGACTGCGTGTTTGGTTTGCAGTTCTATTGCAGTCGCATTGCATTCATGTCAACTGCATTCAAACTGCAATTTGCAGTTGGATTGCAGTTGAAATGCAGTCCGTCTGTGTAGACCCTAAAGGTTAAATTCGCCGCAGGCTTTTCTCTTTTTTATGTGAGGCTCTATCCAAATGTTTCTCCTTTTGGAATGTGCTACTGCAATCTGCATTTCACATTCTATATCAGAATCATCGTCTGAGGAGCTGTCTAACAAATCAAGAAGTAAGGCAGTATCAGTTATTAGTTATCACTTATAGTCAATCACCCTGTATATAGAACTCTAACAAGGAATACGTGTGGCACCAACGCAGACTCGTAAGGAAATGAACATATTTTTAATATAATCGTATTAAGTTTTGAAGTGGAAAAAAACGTTTAGAGTTTTGGGGTTCTACCAGTTAAACGGTTGTTTCTGGAAATGTGAAAAAATTCACGAGGAAATATTATGCTGAATTTAAAAGGAAAACTATCACGGCTAAGAAGACTTCATAAGTTATTGAGTAATAGTCTATGAACTAAAAAATGTATTCGGTGAATTATCTTAATATATATATTTCTTGTGTGCGTGTGTATGTGACTGAACTCCTCCTAAACGACTGGACCAATTTTGATGAAATTTTTTGTGTGTGTTCAAGGGGATCTGGGAATGGTTTAGATTCACAATTTTGTCCGCTGGACAATGTTTTCTTAATTAATTTTTAATTTATTAGTAGTTGTTGATTTTGGAATGTTTTACATTGGATCCGACAGTCGGCTGCCATCGCAGTGTCAAATTTTAAATAATATTCGAATTCGGATTTTAATTTTAGTCTGTCCGACAGTTAGCGCTTCGACCAAATTTAAAAAAAATACTTTATATACCACATAATATCGGTTATACAGACCGTATAACCGAAGAAGTAGCTGCGACGATTTTTTGAAGTCTTGACGACGACCACGTCGTGGGACTCCCGATGCCGTTGAATCCGGCTCGAAGGACCAGAATATGGGGCAGCAACGTACGGTTTTGGCTGGCTTTCCTCTTCTACGAAGTTTTGAGCTGAGGTTTTTTCGTATAATTGTCCGGACGTATATTTCTCGAATTAGCACTTATCTGCGCTGCCGGCCGGCCGGCTTCGTAGACAATATAACGAATGAAATATGAATTTTTGAAAATTTCACTAGTCACTTTGCACAAACGTCAATGTCAAATGTCATTGTCCATAGATAATTGTTACACAGATTATTTACGAAAATTAAAAAGTTAATTAAAGGCACAAAAACTGTCCGTGTACTGTCGCTGCTGAGCCGCGACACTTAATATGGCAAAGAAACGTTTGCCGGGACAGCTAGTCTTAATATATATAATTCTTCTGTGAAGTGTGAATGTGTATGTCACTAAACTTCTCTCAAACGACTGGACCGATTTTGATGAAATTTTTTGTGTGTGTTCAAGGGGATCTGGGAATGGTTTAGATTCACAATTTTGTCCGCTGGACAATGTTTTTTTATTTAATTTTTAATTTATTAGTAGTTGTTGATTTTGGAATGTTTTACATTGGATCCGACAGACGGCGCTACCATCGCAGTGTCAAATTTTAAATAATATTCGAATTCAAATTTTAATTTTAGTCTGTCCCGACAGTTAGCGCTGCGATCAAATTAAAAAAAAAATACTTTATATACTTACTTAATATGGCAAAGAAACGTTTGCCGGGACAGCTAGTAATTTGTAAATTATAAGGGAACTTTTCGTTCAAATTCCTTTGAAAGTACTTAACTGAGATGATGTTGTAAGTTGTTAGTAGTGTGAAACACGTTATAAATGTAAATTCATTGACCAATGACCATACAACAAAAACTATAGCGGTAGACTACGAAAGTCGAAACCCTATATTGCGCGTGGCCCGACACGCACTTGGCCGGTTTTTTCTTTAAAATCATCTCTATATTATATTGGCGATTTTGGTAAATAGATTTTTTGTTCCATATCAAATTCCACAATAATAGGATTCACATCAAAAAGATTTTTCATTACAAAGATAATATTAAGTACTTTGATTGTTATTAAGTCGGTAATTTTCGGCCAATTATTATTATTATATGCGTACTCATTATAGATAATGTACACGTTGACATTAGGGCCCCTCCACACGAAGTTTTTTTTTGTGCACTGACGACGTGTGTTTTTGACGCGCTCGTCTTCTGCGCGTTTTCATCGCGTTTTTTCAGGTATAAACTATAAAGTTTAAAACGTGTCGGCTTCCTTGTCGCTTGCGTTCAACTTGCGTTTGTGTCGATACAAAGGAGCGTAAAAGAACGTCACGTGGAAGGGCCCTTAGTGTCTAAACAATAAACATACCAGGCCGAAGTTCCGCGGCGGAAATTCCGTATGATTACATCAGCAATGTCAAACGCATACAATCTTTATACGCGACGGGATTTCGGCATGGCGTGTCATCGGTAAGTAATCATCAGAGCTCGGGGTTAGGTGTGTGATTTTGGACGAAAAATTAATATGGACATTCCCTTCCGCGGGATTCACATAATTGTTTTTATCAACATCAAATAAAATACGGGATGTTAAAATGTATTAAATAAACATTAATATTGTCAGAAAAGAACACTACTACTACGATTAGGTCCTGCAAAATTAAACTTTGGTCATAGATTATATAATACAATACTCTAAAATCGATAAATCGATCTCTAAAACAAGGCATAATGCCTAGTTTCACTTTATTTTCAAAGCCTCTATCAACGAATATAATGTAAACTATCACTGACTTACATAATTTCGGGTACGTATTATATTATGCTCTATTGCTATCTTTGTGCGCTGTTTTCAAACTAGATAATTTTGAGCTAGGACGTAGGAAAATTACCGATCGGAAACCGACCACTTGCATTATTAAAAGTTGATTAAATGAACTATTAACTCAAAATAAGATATATTAAATATTGAGAACTGTTAATCAGTAGGTATAGCGAGGAGAGACAGAAAGAACGAATACTTTGCTTAGATCGAAGAGCAAAAAAGAACGTGGCTTTTTCCAAGATCGTAAAAACGACAGTGGTCGACGAGATGGTCGGCGCGGGGGGCGGGCACTTGATGGCTCGTATCGCTCCGGGCATACCCGAGTGAATAGTTGAATACGATCGTGGTGATTTTGACTCGTGCATTGCGTCCGAGTAGATTGAAATTTCCAAAATATTATTATTATTTTGTTATGCAATTCTTATTTAATTTAATTTTCTATAATATATAGATAGGCCATGAATGATGGTTTGGCGGCGCTATACTCGTAAACTTTAGAAATCGCCACTGAATACATCTCATAGTTGCCTTTACTTCGTCAGGTACAGAATACAGATTTACAAAATAAAAACCGTAGTTTTCAAATGTTAACAATAAATGAAGCTAATTTCAATATTTGTTCACAATAAATCGAATTATAATATCGATACATCTTCCAAAATTGGACCGATGTTTTTTGCGACGTTTGCCAGACCGCTGTGAAATGGCTCTTATAGTGAGACGAAGTAAATAAGTATTTCAACCTACTTCGATTTTTTAAATATGTACCCTTCCTCTTTTTTATTATTTCAAATCAAATCAATTTAATTGTCAGAATACATTACATTACATTATTCATTCAATTACCATCCTCGTAATATTATATGCATATAAAATGAATACAATAACAAAAATTTTTTTTAAAAGAGGGCATCACTGTGCACCTTAAGGTGCAGTGGTTGTTGCAACTACGTAAAATGGGTTTTTTAAATAACGTTTTTTGTAAAGTAAATGTCATTATTTAAGTATTAAAAAAGTACCCTTTTAAAATTGAGAAAATTTCCTATACGCAAAGGTATATCAGTACACAATTTGAAAAATTCTGCTCGATAGAAAAAAATCTCAAAGATGACTATTATAACGCTGTTTTTCATAATTAAATCATTTTATGGCTAAATTACACACTTTCTAGAAAAAACAAAAATTGTAGTACATTTGTCATAACCTAACCTAAACGATTTGATATATTTGATTTGTGTAATACTAAAAACAAAAGGTTTTTTCTCCTATTTTCTATTATCAAGGCACGCGGCGAGCGCGTAACCGCCACTGTACAAGGCGCGCTGATATGAATGTTATTATAATGTCCTTTGGGTCGATATTCGTACTGACAGACATCGACCTGCTAATTTTCGGGACTACTGGGCCTTAAAAAACAAGCCTAAATTGTGCAGAAGTAGTTCTAAGTAGGAAGCGAAATTAATAATCATTAATCAACAAATCAGATCAACAATCGGGATTCGGGATTTGTCCCGGGATTATGTCCATATTAATCTTTACATTTTGTCACAAGTACCAAAATCACACTACCTAACCCCGAGCTCTGGTAATCATGCGGAAATTCTGCCGCGGAACTTCGGCATAGTCTGTTTAGACCATGTTTAGACACTTAGCCTCGTCAGCGCGGACCGCGGCCGGCATCGCCTCGGGCTGCGCTGACGCTGCACTACTTCTGACACACTTGACGGCATCAACCACGCTTTGAACGTGGGTTGTTTACACCAGTACCATAATGAACGCTTACGTTTCTTATAATATTCCACTTTCAGGTTCGCTTTGGTTAACCCCTCAGGTTAATTATTATTATTATTACTAAAATTTAACGCCCGCAACCCCGTTTAGTTGCACAAAAATTCGTTTCCCGGGATCGTACTTTTTCCGAGATGAAAATTATCCATGGACCATGTCCTTTCCCGGGACTCAAAATATCTCATCAAAACCGGTTCAACAGCTTGAGCGTGACGAATGACGATGTAACAGACATACAGAGACACACTTTCGTATCTATAATATTTGTATGCATAATATGGATAGGTCAGTAATCTCAATTCGTCAGATACCTTATTAAAATAAATAATCAATCTGGAGGAATTTTTTTACACGATGTTTATATTCTAGAACTTACTGCGTTTAATAACAAGCATAAAATTACCTTACAAATTATTTTAACATCAGCACAATGAGCATAATATTATAATTGAAAGGACACATTTTCTGGGGTTCTTGAATCTAGAGGTTAAAAATTAAAATCAATTTAAGGCGTCCATTGTTTGAATGTCCGGTGAATCACATATTTTTACATCGTTATGTTCTTCACTGATTATAAATCGGTCATATAAATTATAATAACAACTAGCTGTCCCGGCAAATGTTTCTTTGCCATATTAAGTATATAAAGTATTTTTTTTTAATTTCATCGCAGCGCTAACTGTCGGGAGTCGGGACAGACTAAAATTAAAATTCGAATTCGAATATTATTTAAAATTTGACACTGCGATGGTAGCGCCGTCTGTCGGATCCTATGTAAAACATTCCAAAATCAACAACTACTAATAAATTAAAAATTAATTAAAAAAACATTGTCCAGCGGACAAAATTGTGAATCTAAACCATTCCCAGATCCCCTTGAACACACACAAAAAATTTCATCAAAATCGGTCCAGTCGTTTGAGAGAAGTTCAGTGACATACACACTCACAGAAGAATTATATATATACACTAGCTTTTTCCCGCGACTTCGTCCGCGTTAACATAGTATACCTATATAGACTTTCATTTAAACTTTCAACCCCTATTTTACTCCCTTGGGGGTAGAATTTTCAAAAACGCTTAAAAACGTATCCAATCATTTTTAATCAGTAGCCCAAACATAAAATCGCATGTTTCTAACTTAAGAAATGACGGACTTTCATTCAGACTTTCAACCCCTATTTCACCCCCTTCGGGATAAAATTTTCAAAATTCCTTCCTTAGTGGGTGTCTACTTAATAAAACAACCCTACTCACCAAATTTCGTGGCTATAACTTTAATAGTTTTTGCTCAGCGATGATGAATCAGTCAGTCAGTCAGGACATGTAATTTTATAAGTATAGATTATTATTATTAATGTCGGTATTGTGTCCACAATAATATTATGTGTACGTTTATGAATTTAGATCAAGTTTTATAATGACCACCTAGCAACCACTAGGTATCAAGTATAGTTTGAGAATCGCGAGTCACGACTAAATAATGAAGTTTGCAGAGGGCAGGACCCGAAAAATGGTAACATACTTAACTCTTCAGGGCCAGAATGTCTCGACTCTCGAGGCCCAAAGCTGCCAAGCCTACCGCTACGGCCAGTGCTACGGCCTACGTGCGTAGCGAGTCCCTAGTGACGCACGATCTCATCTCTCATGACGCAATAATATTTGGGTCGCTTGCTAATTTCTCATTTCTCTGCGCTGGAGTGCGATATCGCGCGGAGATAGCGCTATCGCTCACAAAACAATCTTCGTCCGTGAACTTGCCGCGTTCAATGTCAGCGGGCTTATCGTCGTGTGAGTGTGAGGCTGCGTCCCTTCGCCCTCTCCGCTCTCGTCTCGCAGAAACTAATTTAGATCTAAAGAACAGTACCTACTAGTTACTACCTATATCTCGATGTTGAACTCATTGAAGAGCCCCGAAAAGCGCAAAAATAATGTCTCGCCAGTTTCGACTCACTCCCGCAAAGATTTCGCAGTCATTAGAAATTATAGCCCCCATCTGGTCTGGATGCTGCTGCTTAGATGACAACTTGTGGTCTACCGTCTATGTATTGCTAACAGACTTACTTCCACGAGTCCAAGTTATATCCGTTCAAGAATCTCATAATGATTATCTCAGCATCATTATGTTACAACTTACAACATAATGATTAATGATACTTAGCTCAGGATTTGTACTGAAACACTTTGGCCTCTTAATAAATTGAAATTCGAAGCTATTGGAAATTATTATTTCGAACATCATTGACCATCGACAAGCGGTCAGCGGGTCGGCGGCACCAGCCCACCCCGAGTGGCGAGTGCCGACCTTCGCCGTACATTAACGTAACTTTTGGCTCGCATACATAATACACAAAGAAATTACTGTTGTTACATTTGGAGTTTTATCGTGTTAAGTTGTTTACTTTATGCCGCAATAATAGTCGGGTGGTGGTATTGACATTGGTGGCGGTTGTCGCTGTTATTGTAGCTTATCGCCGCTCTCAAGGTGGCCCGGCCGAAGACTTCAGCTGCCTCAGTTTCATTCACAAATATTGTGTAAATAGAATGTAGAGATTGTTAAGCTCACGAGTCCCAATGTAGATCCGTTGCATGGAGGTGATGAGTCACGGAAAACCCGGGCCCGGCAGTGGTTGCTTAATCGGCATAGTTACTATACTACTTACTAGAATCTAGATACTTATTCGGTAAAACTGGTCTGGTTTGCATCGTGTTGCTTCCAAAAAATACCATAGATGAAGAACGAGAAAACCCTATAATATTGAAGAATAAAAAAAGCAGTCGCTTTTGAAAAGGCATAATAATAATAATTTGTTTTTGAGTAACCGCATTCCAACCGTCTCTTTGAGCTCGAACTAGTCTCAGCTACGCTACTGCGTGATTCTTCACCACATGGAGAATTTGAGTCTCTTAAAAAAGGGCTTGATGTATTGGTCTATTATCTGTGTTTTGCTTGTGTGATATGACACAAGTTACGCCACCCGCGCCATGAACCCCGGCGTCGGGGCGAGGTCCGCGATAACGGCATCCCGGTCGATATCTACAGGATATCGAGCCGATAGCGCCGCAGGCCGGGGACTATCGCGACTCAGGCTGGTGGCTGGTGCAGCGCCCTCAGATAACAAGCTGGCCCAGCTACTATCTAGGCCAAGTTCGTTGCGGATGCCGGCTGCATCGTAAATTCTGGAACAACTTCTATGTACTATTGTTTGGAAGTTGGAACACTTACGAAGTTACGAATTTTGTCGGGGAGCACTCTTCTTTCTCCCGAATCCTGACGTTTTGACAACTTCTCAGGCAAATCTATACTTATTATAAAACAAAGTCGCTTTTTTCCCTCATGTCCCTTTGTTCCCTTTAATCTTTAAAATTACGCAACGGATTTTGAAGATTCTTTCAGTATTAGATATCCTATTTATCGAGAAAGTCTATAGGCTATATTTTATCACGCTCAAATCAATTGGAGCGAAGAAATAGAGGAAAATGTGGAAAAAACGGGGAAAATTATTTGAAAGGGCTTATTTGTACGCGCTAATCTCAGGAACTACTGGTCCGATTTGAAAAATTCTTTCAGTGTTAGATAACCCATTTATTAAGGAAAATTATAGGCTATATTTTATCACGCTAAGACTAATAGGAGAATGTGCAAAAAACAATTTTTATGTTATTTGGCACAGACCACATGAAGGATCGTGATAGGCTATCGATTTTAATCGTTTTTACAGTGGCTATATATATTATACCCGTGCCCGGGTCGCTAGTAATATAATAAAAAGTGAAAGATTTTAGGGACAAAGTGACAGATTTCCTCCGTCAGTTCTATTGAAGCAGGAAACTATTGTATGTAATATCTGTATTGTGTGTCTGTTCCAGTGGAGTACGTGGACACGGAGTACAGCCTGTGGCTGACGTGGGTGCTGACGCCGGTGGTGGTGACCTTCCTGCTGCCCGCCGTCATCATCGTGCTCATCTACGCCAGCAGCATCATCTACCATGTCTACCGTCTCTACAGGTGACCTACCTGCAATTACCATCGTTTGGTACAACTAATATAATATACTAGATGTTCCGCGTGGCTTTGCCCTTTAGGAATGTCACGGATACCGTACATTCTTCCGCAAATAAGAAACCTATGTCCTTTCACGTGGTCTATTCTTCATGTGTGCCAAATAACATAAAAATTGATCCAGTGGTTCGTGAGATAAGCCCTATCAAATAATTTCCTCCCGTTTTTTCCACACTTTCCCCTATTTCTTCGCTCCTATTAGTTGTAGAGTGGAAAAATATAGCCTATAGCCTTTCTCGATAAATGAACTATCTAACTCTGAAAGAATTTTTCAAATCGGACCAGTAGTTCCTGAGATTAGCGCGTTCAAATAAGCCCTTTTCAAATATATTTCCGTTCCGTTTTTTCCACATTTTTCTCTATTTCTTCGCTTTTATTAGTCTTAACGTGATAAAAATATAGCCTATAGCCTTCCTCGATCAATGGGCTATCTAACACTGAACAAATTTTTAAAATCAGATCAGTAGTTCCTGAGATTAGCGCGTTCAAACAAACAAACAAACTCTTCCGCTTTATAATATTAGTATAGATTCTGTACCATCGTCTACAGCGCTCGGGAAATGAAAAAATGTTATGATGTGTATGGTGTTATACCTAAGGCGCTTTTAACGCTGCATGCACTTTTATATTATTACTACCTGACCCGGCAAAGGTTGTTTTGCCGTATAAATTACTAGCTGTTGCCCGCGACTTCGTCCGCGTTAGCATAGTAGATCACATCCCAAGTATTATTTATTGTACAAAAATATTCAATGTACAGAATTGATTTTCCTACGATTTTATTATATATAGATTGTCCGCGCGGCTTCGCTTGCGTAATTTAGGAATTTCACGCAATTGTAAATTTTTCCGCAAAAAATAGCCTTTGTGCCTTCACGTGGTCTATTCTTTATGTTTGCCAAATAATATAAAAATTGCTCCGGTAGTTCTTAAGATAATAAGTAATTTCATATAATTTCCCCCGTTTTTTTCAACATTTTTCTCTATTTCTTCGCTCCAATTGATTTGAGCGTGATAAAATATAGCCTATAGCCTTTCTCGATAAATAGGATATCTAACACTGAAATAACATTTAAAATCAGACCGGCAGTTCCTGAGATTAGCGCGTTCGAATAAGCCCTTTTATAAAATTTCCCCCGTCTTTTCCACATTATCCTCTATTTCTTCACTTCTATTAGTCTTAGCGTGATAAAGTGTAGCCTATAGCCTTCCTCGATCAATGGGCTATCTAACACTGAAAGAATTTTTAAAATCGGACCAGTAGTTCCTGAGATTAGCGCGTTCAAATAAGCCATTTCAAATTTCCCCCCGTTCTTTCCAACATTTGACTCTATTTCTTCGCTCCTATTAGTCTTAGCGTAATAAAATATAGTCTATAGCCTTCCTCGATAAATGGGCTATCCAACAGTAAAATAATTTTTCAAATCAGACCAGTAGTTCCTGAGATTAGCGCGTTCAAACAAACAAACAAACTCTTTCCAATTATAATATTAGTATAGATTTCTAGTATCAATATAAAAAGTAGATAAAAATTAAAAGCCTATTCTCAGGCCTAACGAATGTACTTACAAGATACAAATATTAAAATCTGTTGAGCCGTTTTGGAGGAGTTCGCGCACAAACACTGCGACATGAGAATTTTATATGTACATAATTATAAAATTCTCATGTCGCAGTGTTTGTGCGCGAACTCCTCCAAACACTGAAATAACTTTTCAAATCAGACCGGCAGTTCCTGAGATTAGCGCGTTCGAATAAGCCCTTTTATAAAATTTCCCCCGTCTTTTCCACATTTTCCTCTATTTCTTCACTCCTATTAGTCTTAGCGTGATAAAGTGTAGCCTATAGCCTTCCTCGATCAATGGGCTATCTAACACTGAAAGAATTTTTCAAATCGGACCAGTAGTTCCTGAGATTAGCGCGTTCAAACAAACAAACAAACTCTTCCCAATTATAATATTATTAGTATAGATTTCTAGTATCAATATAAAAAGTAGATAAAAATTAAAAGCCTATTCTCAGGCCTAACGAATGTACTTACAAGATACAAACATTAAAATCTGTTGAGCCGTTTTGGAGGAGTTCGCGCACAAACACTGCGACATGAGAATTTTATATGTAGGTACATATATTAGATTATCAAATAAGTAATAACCAATCTCCTATTCGTTCTAAAATCTTTTAAATATTGAATGTCGCTGCTCGAGCTATATTGTGATATGTCGCGCTTTGACATCTCATATTATTATCTCGAGATTATCGCGGCGAGTGTACACTGTACAGCAGCTACCCGTGCCGTGGGCCGTGGCTAGCCGGTATCTATTAATTTGATTATAGACCTAGGTAGGTATATTATCATGTAGTTAGGTATCGATGTATTGTTTTATAATAATAAGAGTGTGATTGTGATATTATAATATTGTGTTATCTGAATATGCAAAATTGTGTAGGTCAAGCGATTATTTCAAAAATGTTAACTAATACAACTATTAATGTCACAAAAACAATCGACGCTCCAGACATAAGGATTTGTCTTTTTGATAAAAAGAGAAGATTTTACTTACCGTACTGCTGTACCTAATAATAAAAATAATCGGCCAAGTGCGAGTCGGACTCGCGCATGAAGGGTTCCGTACCGTTTTATAGAGCAAAAATAGGCCAGTCTTTTTTTTGTATGGGAGCCCCCCTCAAATTCTTATTTTATTATTATTATTAATTATTAAAGTACACATTCAATCAAGGATTTTGTGAAAGTTTCAAGTGTCTACTTGTTACCATTATTGAAATCAAGCAAAAAAGGCCAAAAAAATCACGTCTGTTGTATGACATGTTTTTAGTATTTGTTGTTATAGCGGCAACAGAAAAACACAATCTGTGAAAATTTCAGAAGTCTAGCTAAAGCGGTTCTGTTGACAGACAGACGGACAGACAGACATCGAAGTCTCTGTCCGTCTGTTTGTCAGCAGGCTCTATCTCAAGAACCGCACATCGAAGTCTTAGTAATAAATAAATCAGCCTTACTTGTATGTATGTGCTAATAAATAATAATGAAATCGGTAGAGCATAAATTATGTTGGAGGTCAAGTTCGGTTACTTAATAGTTAATACTTAATAGTGGTTTAACAGGAAGTTTGTCTGTCTAAACTTTAGTTTAAACTGTAAACGAACTTGGCTAGCAATTAAAAATAATTGTAATGAGCGATGATAAATGGATGGTATAATGAGGTCGGTCGTCGCGCGACCGTCGACCGGCGACCGTCACTCGGAGGCGGCGTGACACCGGCCACCGGCGACTGCCGCCTGGCCTGGGATGATATCACTGAGATTCTCACTTATCGTGTTTATGGAACTATGAAACTACTTTTGGTACTTGGTAGGCATCCATTTTTTTTCTAACCTAACCTAACCCTACGCAGGTGGCTTAGCATGACCATAGTTAATAGTAGATAGTCTGTTTTTCTTTTTGTGGTGGTCACGCTAAGAGTGCAGGCTGTTTTCGAGTTTGCGCTTAAGCTATGTCCGTGGAACCTAAGTTCCTATGCTCTGATTTTGTAATAGAACTATTGTAGTTTTAGTACTTTTAGTAGCCTTTTATGTTATAATTATATTGTTGTCGTTTGCACTTTGCAGGCACCGCATCGTGGACGGCGTCCAGACGGACTGGCGACAGGCGGCGCTGCTGGCCATCTGCGCGCTGTGGGACGCGCACGGCTGGCTCTGGCATGGTACGACCTGCGCACGCGCATCGTCATAGACTGTCCGAGACGTTGAGCAATAAGCCCTGCACAAGTTTGGGTTCTGGATGAGTGTTGGTCGGTCCAGTGCCGTAAATAGCCTTTTTTGCGCCCTGTGCGAGCTTCTATAACTGCGCCCTTGTTTTTTTTAGATATTATAGGTACCCAGAGCAATGCTTCTAGGGCTAAAGGCCTCCCTGGTCTGGCCATTCTTGCGCCCCCCCAGAGTCTGCGCACTGTGCCTGGGCACCGGTGGCACCGCCCTATTTACGGCACTGGGTCGGTCTACGCCCTACGGTGTAGCAGGAGCTTATTCCTTTTCCCCGTTATACTTCATATAAGTGTCGTATTTATTTAATCATTTTTGTTTTTGTAGTTTTATGTTAATTTGTTTTGAACAAAAACCTGTTGATGTTATTACACTCGTTGTTTGTGACTTGTGAGCAACGCGGCCGCTCTCACGCCGCCGCGCGGTTCACACACAATTCCTGCAAAAAACGCACACGAAAATCATCGTGCCAATATTTATAATTCAATATAACAACGTAATTAAATGGTATTATAAGTTAAAACATTATTCACCGGAGGTTATTCAAGTAATTAGTATTTTATGTTAAATTTAAAATAAAACATAATAGTTTAACCGCAACCATTGTGTTCGGTGCCCGGGAGTTACCGGTCAAGGAAAAGTCGCTACTCCCTTTGTTTACTCTCGAGACTGAATGGGATCAATATAAATGATGTACTCGGAGCTGATTATTGTGACGTTACGACGTCGGGTCAAAGGTGGTATCAGACGTTAATGAGAGTACAGGGCCAGGGTACTGACCGATCTGTGGTTGTGGTCGCAGGCTACGAGATCCGCGGGCTGGAGCACCTCCCGGCGGGCCCGTTCCTGGTGATCTACTACCACGGCGCGCTGCCGGTGGACATGTACTACTTCATCGCGCGCATGCTGCTGGCGCGCAGCACGCACGTGCACACCGTGGCCGACCGCTTCCTGTTCCGCATCCCGGGCTGGGCGGCGCTGCTGGACGCGCTGTGTGTGATCCCCGGCACGGTGGCGGAGTGCGCCGCCGTGCTGCGCGCCGGACATCCGCTCGCCATCGCGCCCGGCGGCGTCTACGAGGCGCAGTTCGGCGACCACAACTACAAGCTCTTCTGGAAGTCGCGATACGGCTTCGCCAAGGTACTAATAATGCTCCGACTTCAGATTATACTCGCTCTCGAGACAAAAGTTCTAATTGGCAACCTTCCTCGGAACTAGAGACACTATTTGACACTAACGATATCACGTTAGTGACTGCACGCAGAAAACTTGTCGCCCTCTATGTCATTAATATGAACAAAAGGCGAAATTAACCTGCCCAGCCCCCCTAGACAAGTGGCAAAACGCTAACGCTAACGTTACAAAATGTATGCGATTTGACATAAGTCATCGCTAGCAAAGTGATGACATTAGTCAAATCCTTACGTTTTGTAGCGTTTGCGTTTTGCCACTTGTCTACGGGGGCTGGTCCTAAATCACGCCTAATATAATTGTAGTAATAATTCTATTGTGGACGCCGCAGGTGGCGCTGGAGGCGAAGGTGCCGATCGTGCCGATGTTCACGCAGAACGTGCGCGAGGCGTTCCGCACGGTGGGGTGGCTGCGCGGCGCGTGCCTGCGCGCGTACGCCGCCACGCGCGTGCCGCTCGCGCCCGTGTACGGCGGCTTCCCCGTCAAGCTCGTCACGCACCTCGGCCCGCCCGTGCCCTACGACCCCGCCGACACGCCGCAGCAGCTCCAGCAGAAGGTACCCATGCGCCCCTTATCGCTAATATTCCGGGGACTTTGGAACTTTTGGATCGCTGTACCGACGATGCCGCTGATGGGTGCCGATTCGTATGTTAGGCCGGCCACATACACTCGGAATTCCGTTTCGAAATTCCAAAACGGAATATCGATTCGGAATGCCGAACGCAGCAAATCCACACAAATCAATGATTGTTACACACATACGGAACAAAAAAACGTACGGAAAAGTACTGTATGTGTGTGACAAATTCATTGATTTGTATGGAATATGGATTTGCTGCGTTCGGAATTTCCAAATCGATATTCCGTTTCGGAATTTCCAAATCGATATTCCGTTTCGGAATTTCGAAACGGAATTCCGACTGTATGTGGCCGGCTTTAGACTGTTAAAATCCGTTTAAAGAAAGTATTCGCTCTCGTTGCATTTTGCTTCCTCGTGCGATATCTAACCGTTTCCGTTTGCAGGTGGCGCGCGCGGTGGAGAATCTGATCGAGGAGCACCAGCGGATCCCCGGGAACATCTTCTACGGCCTGCTGGAGCGCGTGTGGGAGATGCCCAAGCCGGGGAGGACCAAGAAAACGGACACCAACGGCGTCTGCCAGAACGGAGTCTCGAGGAGCGACAAGGACGACGGGCGGGAAAGAGACAGCGCGGGCGATGCGTGCGAGCGAGACGACGCCGGCGACAAAGTCACTACGGGCGGGAGGGAGAAGGCGAAAGTGTCGTAATGTCGCGCGGGCGACCGCAGGACCGAGTGACAGTGACGTGGCCGGGCGCCCGCCGCCCCCCGGTGTCGGTGTACAAATACAGCATTTTACGAATTTACGTTCACTTAGACTTAAGCGGTGATATAGGAGCATATTTATTATAATATGTAACTGCTGACTGAAGTACAAGAATTTTCCTAATCGAGTCGGGGAAATCCAGAGGAGCGGATTTTTTCAAAGCGGGTGTAGCATATATAAACTGCTAGCAGAGTCGCATAGACCTCGTGCAGTGTATCTCCTGCCCGTTTGCCCGTTTTACCTCACCACAGTCCGCGGTGTTACGAACCAAATTTATGCCAATGTATTTAATATTGAAATGTGAGGGCTCAGGGCGGTACACGAGCGATACCGCGTGTGACGTCACGGGGCGCCGCACGACGCACGACGCACGCCGCGCTACGGCAGTAGGCGGGACGTGCGCATGTGATACAGTAAAAGACAAATATACTTCACAAATAGAAATAAAGTACTGATTTTTTTTGTAATACGCTCTATATAGTATATAAAAATATTTAGGAATAAATGGGCATTCGTTTTTGCAGAAATTTATATTATAGCTCGTATGAGAATATGCCAAATCGTAGGGTGTGAATGTACAGCGCGAGCGAAGTCGCGGGCCAAGCCACTAGTGATAAGTTAGTCGTATGGAAACTACTTAGTACCGACTACCGACAAAAACTACTTAATTGGCCATTATAATATTTTTGTAGCCGATGGTAGAGAAATAATTAGCTCTCGTATATTGTTTAACCTATTAACAGTTCTCAAATATGTACTTATTATTGTAATAATAATATGTAAATGTTAGTGTCTCTAGTGAAAAATATATCTACAAAAAATAATTATTGCTATTGATAAGAAAATGAATTCCGGGTGTACTTAAAGTACCTACTGTACTTGTAGAGGTGTAATATAATATTATCTTTAATCTGACGTTTTTATATAATAGGTCAGTTGGCGTAGGCTTACTTGCGTACTGACGCCGGAGTGCGCAAGGTGCAACGCAAGCTTTCCTTCAGATTCTCATATTGTCATAACTCATATGTCATAAGCATAACTATCTTAACAACAATAAAATGCTATGTATTTTTATTATGTGACTATTCTGCTGGAAGGCTTACAAATTAGTTTGCTAAGAAATATTATATCAATTTCTAGGTGGATGGAACGGGCCATATCTTTTAGTTTTAGTATGTGTGGTCAGAGAGAGAACGTATGAAATCGTGTGATAATAATGTAAATATTGTACTGAACGTGTGTATCGCGTGGTCGACGCACTCGACCTACTTACGAATAATCTGGTTACATATAAATATATATTTACAAACACGCTTGTTTTTTTCGGTTAAAGGGGAAGAGAGGGTGGGGGGGTTTAAATGAAAGGCGCGTATGGTGTCAGTCTGTTTATTGGAAGTCGTTGTAACCGAGCACGTCGTCGAACTGTTGCGGCGGGGCGGGGCGGGGCGCGCCCGCGCGGTACTGCGGCTGCTGCTCAACACACGCACGCTGTAGCGGCCCGCACGCCCCCGGCCCGCCCGGTACGCTCGCTCGTCTGCGACCTCACTACGCCTCGCGTTGTCTACGCCGCACTATACTGTATGTCGTCTATGGCGACTCGTCGATACAATGTTTAATAGGACACGAGCGTACCGGTCGAGCTGTTGGCGCGTTTTAAACGGGGCCAGGTCGGCGGGTTGTAAATCACATCTCGACAGCCAGGAGTCACGTACATAAAAATAAATTTGTTGCAATTAATTCTTTAGTAGCCGACCTAGCCCCGCGTTGCTTCTCTATACTCATACACAAAAGTCTCAAACTCTATACTCGTTATATTTACATAATTTATAATATGAAAAGACTAGGATATATTATTTTAACAAAATTCAAAGATAATAGCAGAAAGATTTTAGCATGAAATTATTATGAATTAGTCACTAAAGCAGGTGTCATATGGAAACTATACATTATGTGGCAAGCACCAAAATTAATAAACGGAAATTTTACACGCCAGGGCTGATATGACGTAGTGAGCTCTGAGTTTAAGCTCGAAGTTACGAACAACAGTCGTGGCGTGTAGGCCAGAATGGTTTAAGGTTAAATGAACTTCATACAATATAAAACTCTTGTGTACCTAACATAATCTTTTTCTTGTAACACCAAACATTAAGAGAGCTCTATTCATTTTTTTACGCATTGGCAACATTGTCAGTTAGAGAGAGTTGTGCTTTTATTTTATGAAGTTCATTTTATTGAATACACAAAATGTTTTTAGAGGGACAGACAAAGTTTTTATGAGATAAGATGACATATAATAGACATAATGGATTAGACTATGAAAACAGTCACCGATGAATGAAACAAATAAAAAAATGACCCCCTACACAGGTGATCCAGGCGAAGTACAGATCTACGTATCGAACATGTCCGTCCACCAAAAACATAATGGTAACATTACAAGTGAAATGTTCTTCAGTCGCACGAGGTCGCTTCACCAGCTGAACTGTACAATGTACAGCCTGTATAGTGTAATATAACTACTATGCCCTATGGTGAAGAGAACTCGGCGTAAGCGTTACTCTTGTACACTGGACTTTCGACATGGTTATATATTTTTTGTTTTATGTGTTATTTTTACATGTAAAGGTCGAGTTCACATGAGCGGGCCAGTTTACAGGAGTGCTAACTGCTAGGCGAGCGTTAGAAACTAAATATTACGAGCGACGATAATATTGTTATACAGTAAGGGCCTGTTTCACCACTTTCTGTTAAGTGCCGGATAGAGTATGGAGCATCTGTCGAATAAGTTGTGGATAGCCTATCCGGCACCTTATCAGGACGTGGTGAAACAAGCCCTCGAGACCCATTTGAGCCAACCTGGGTAAAGTATAATATCATGTCATGTCCCTGTTGTTACTTGCATTAACGAAAGAGAAGGCGAGATATTTTGACAAGCGATTAGCTGTAAAGGTGAGATGGCATTAGAGCGACACGAGCTTCAGCCTTTCTAGTCCACAGAACTGACGTTTTACGAACGTGAATCTGACGCTCAATTCATTCAGTGTGGGCGAAAGTTTTAACCTGAAACGCCGAGCCCGCCAACAGACGGTTAGAATTCAAACTTCGATATTATAAGCAAAAAAATCTTCAAAAGAAAGGATGATTTTGTGGAGTGACTCCATTTACTAAAATCGATTCCTAAGCAAAACGGCCTGCAGATTTCTAATGTTTTAGATAACGTCAATTCCGAGACACGTTTTGCTACGGAACGCGAAGTGTCGCGTCGCGTCGCGTCGCTTCAGTGCCGTCTCGCTTTAAGATTGGGCCAAGTGGGCCTACTACTGTCCGATGAGAATATGTCATTAACAGAAACTCTTCCCGAGTTGCCATCGCAAACCACGACAACAAACAACGAGAAAAAATGACGTGTATCTGACTATAGACATTGCCAGCGAGCGAGCAAGTTTTTGAGGTCGGTTGTTGATATTAAAGATGACAACTCGGCTGAAGGCTCCGGTGTGACATTATAGTCGCGGTGTGCGTGCGAGTTAGAGGTGAAGCGGTGTGTGCGGTGTCCGGTCACATGTGCGGGCGCGGGCCGCGCGCCGCCGCCTGCTGCTACAACACACGCCCCGTCAGACCAATCGCCCCCGCCCCCGCCCACCGGGGGAGGGAGGGAGGGAGGGGGGGCGAGGAGGACCATCTTTTAAAGGACGAAAAGCAACATTTTAATGCATGAATCCAATCCAAGAGAACCTCGGAGGGATGTAGCAGGAGCGCTATCGTCTCATCCGAGTATCGGTCCATTTCGGGCCTAAAGATGGTCCTCTCGCCCCAGAGTGAGGTGTTAGAGATGCGAGAAAGCCGATTAATATAAAGTAATATATTCCATAACACCAGATCTCGGACGTTCCGATTCGACCCCTGGTATTAAAGAATAAACTGATGAGAAACGAAGATATCGGGCATGAAGGGCGAGTTCACGAGATGGGGCACGCGCGAAAAGGCCGAGCCGGGAGATGATATACGGCTCGCTTCGTTTCCATGTAATCAACTCAGCAGGCTCAGCATGACCACCATAGAAATTATTTCTTTCGACCGTAAGATAGAGCTGTAGATTGATATTGATTGATGGCCTTTTTTTCTCGTGTAGACAAAAATTTCTATAGTGATCGAGCTTAGAGATGTGAAAAAATAATCGATTATGGAAATCAGCTGTTTCTGTTGTTTATTTTTAATGAATAAATCTATTGATATATAATTTATATGGCGTTTATTTTAAAATTAATTGAAAAATTAAGAAAATAACTATTTTAAATATATATATAATAAAATCGATTATTTTCTTAAGAATAATCGATTATTTATTAATCGATTTTTCATACTTAAAAAACCGATTAATTATAAATTGATTATTTTTCTACAATGTCACATCCCTAGTTGAGCTGAGCGGGCCGATGATGGTGGGAAACGGCTGGCGGCACTAAGCAGCGTGTGCGTCACGCTCGTCCGAATGACAACATATTTGTAATTTACAATAAGAACATAATATCATAAATTATTCCTTCTCAAATTAATACGTGAGTACTATTGCTTGTTGACTTTAAAATGCAAAATTATGAAACAAAAATACGGACGAGAGCGTGACTGCAGCGAAAATCTAATATGTTTACGACCTATGTACAAATGCGAAAAAATGTGGATTCTGGATCCATCCCAGTAAGATCAGTGGTAGTGCAGCTACGGTAGCAGCTAGTGACTAGGGCAGGGGTGGCCGACCAGTCGGTCGTGGCCAGGCGAAAAATATAAATTACACCAGAATACCAGACCAATAAGCTAAACTATTCTGTTTCATTTAAGATTTCGAGAAGTATGAACTTGGTAGATCGAACAGGGTTTCGTTAGTAAACGGGAGATCTTAATTCTTGGGTCTAATAAAGTTGGGGCCACCCCTGGACTAGACTCCTAGAGTAACATACATCCGACCGGGCGTTGCGCCACGTGGGACGTAATCGCCGCGCCTGTGAACGCACCGTGCGGCCAGATGTGTCTATAGATATTTTAGAAGAAAGAAAATATGAAAGTTTGAGCTAAACTGGCATGCCCACCGGCGTCGAATATCTACTATACTAGTTATTAATATATTTTTTGCAAATGTTGTATTTTAATTGTAAAAATCAAATTGCAAAACAACTATTTGTTCAAAAAACATATCGGCGAGCGGCGACGCCGGCGGGCGCGCACGTAGGGCGGCGAGCGGCGCGGCGTCGCTACGTACGGGTGTTATTTACAAGCTCTAAATGCCACGATTCCTTCTCGAAATTGAAAGCTAGAGAGGATATAGTGAAGGCTAGATGTTTCAGCACGTCAGTCGGGTGGTCGCTGTCGTACCTGCTGCAGGAGATGTCTCAGGCCGGGGTTGGTGGCCATCATCGGGCGCATGATGCGCGGCGCATGCGCGTGCGGCCCGGCGCCGCGCAGCTGCTGCACCTGCTGCTGGACCTGCTGCTGCACCTGTTGCTGCACCTGCTGCTGGAGCATGTGCTTTCGCTGCTGCTCCTGTAACGAAACAGAGGGCGGGTCAGAGGGTCGTCACGGAAGGGGAGCTGACGATGGAGCGAGGTGATACCTCGAGCTGCTTGTACTGCTGCTCCTGCTGCTGCGCGGCGTGCAGGTGCACCATGATGTCCATCTGCGACTTGAACTGCGCCTCCTGCTGGTGCGCCGCCTCCAGCGTCTGTTGCAGGTGCTGGATCTTCTCCAGGTTCTGCTGGCGCGCCGCTTCCAGCCCGTCGAGCTGGCGCTTGCCACCGCTCTGCCCCACCTGCCCGCCCATACCGCCGCTCATCATCATACCCTGAGGAAGGAATGTATTATAATCGGTGACGCCAATTTTGACCGAGCTTCTCGGTTTTTAGTTTTGATTATTGCATCTCCTGGGTCGGTCGAAGATTTTATGAGAATAAAAATCCTCGTTGTTGATACCTGTGAGGACTGCTGCTGAGGCATGTTCTGAACGTTGGACATGGAGCCGGCCACGCCGGGCAGACCGCCCCCGCCCATGCCCTGCATGCCGCTCATGCCGGGCCCGCCCATGCCGGGTCCGCCCATACCGGAGGCCCCCATTCCCGAGGTGCCCATGCCGGAGCTGCCCATACCGGAGCCGCCCATGCCGGCGCTACCCATAGCCCCGCCGCCCATCCCAACACCTGGGAAAATAATTGCAAATATCTATACATATTATAAAACAAAGTCGCTTTTTTTCCCTCATGTCCCTTTGTTCCTTTAATCTTTAAAACTACGCAACGGATTTTGATGATTCTTTCATATCATAGGCCATTTATCGAGGAAGGCTATATAGGCTATAATTTATCACGCTAAGGGCCTGTTTCACCGCTTCCTGATAAGGCTATCCACCACTTAATTTGACAGATGGAGTATGGAAAATCTGTCAAATAACCCTATCGGGCACCTTATCAGGAAGCGGTGAAACAGGCCATAAGACTAATAGGAGCGAAAAAATAGAGGAAAATGTGGAAAAAACGGGGAAATTATTTGAAAGGGCTAACTTGAACGCGCTAATCTCAGGAACTACTGGTCCGATTTGAAAAATTATTTCAGTGTTAGATAGCCCATTTATTGAGGAAGGCACAGAGTATAGGACATATTTTATCACGCTAAGGGCCTGTTTCACCGCTTCCTGATAAGGCTATCCACCACTTATTTTGACAGATGGAGTATGGAAAATCTGTCAAATAACCCTATCGGGCACCTTATCAGGAAGCGGTGAAACAGGCCATAAGACTAATAGGAGAATGTGGAAAAAATGGGGGAAATTATTTGAAAGGGTTTACTCGCGAACTAAATGTTTATGTTATTTGGCACAAATAAGAAGTAGACCACGTGAAGGATCGATTTTAATCATGTTTTCAGTGGCTATATATTTTATACCCATGCGACGCCGGGGCGTGTCGCTAGGAAGTAATAAAATTTAGTACAATTGACTCACGTCATATTGCAGTTCATTACTGGGTACGAAACATTAATCGCATAAAACAACAGCAAGTATATGTCTCACCGGGCATGTTGGGCTGCGGCGCGGGGGCGGGGGCGGGCGCGGGCAGCTGCTTGCCCATCTTCTGCTGCTGGATGACCTTGCGCAGGCGGTCCACGAACGTGGCCTGGTTGTTGGGGATGAAGCCCAGGTACACCTTCTTCTCGGGCGTGTACAGCAGGATGAGCACCTTGATGTCGCACTGCGGCGGCGACGACATCGGCGAGAAGTGCACGCAGCCCGCCTGATGCAAACGAGACGAAATTATACACTCACACTTTGTAGACTCGGAACGACTAGATCGAGTAAGGACAGTATGGTGTCTGGTGAACGGTGCTGGTGGACACTCACGTAGCCGTTGATCATGACTTTGGAGAGCGCCTCGTAGGCCTCGTTCTGCTGCAGGTGGAACAGCACGGACTTGCTGTCCTTGAGGTACTGGCCGCCGATGTTGCTGATGAGCTGCTTGGGCATGAGCTGCATCAGCAGCTTGCTCGGCCACGTGTCTGCCTTCAGCTCCGCCTCGATGTCCTTAGAGTGCGCGGACACCTGGCACGGCAGGTGCTTCGTGACCTTCTGCTGGTCGCCCGGGCCCTTCGCCTTCTCCATCCACTCCAGCGTGCCGCTCCAGATGTAGGAGCGCTGCGCACCGGGCGCCGAGCCCCCCGGGTTGGAGGGGCCGGGCTGGATCATCTGCATGCGCTGCATGGCGGGCTGCGCGGGCGGCGCGTACGACGGCTGCGCCAGCTGCGACAGCAGCGCCGAGTTGCCTGGGTACAGCTGCTGGCGCGGCGGGGCCAGCCAGCCGCCGGGGTGGCGCACGCCGGGGGCCGCCACCGGCGCCGCGCCGCGCGGGAACTGCGCGCCCGCCCGCGGCGCCGGCCCCGCGCCCCGCCCCTGCCCGTACACGTCCGCCTGGATGTCGGGCACGGGCGGCGGCGCCGGGCTGGGCGGCCGCTCCTTCAGGCTGTACCCGCGCAGCAGCACCAGGTGCCGCTGATCCTACATCGAATAATAATAAGTCGTCGTAGATATAAATTTTAGTTTATAGAGCACATTAGCAGTCGAGTGCTCACTTTAGCGTAGTTCCGCTGCTGCGCGGCGAGCAAGTCGCCGCCGGCGTGCTCGTAGAGGGCGGCGAGCGCGGGCAGGCGGCGCGCAGCGGTGACGGACAGCTGCGCGCCGCGCTCGGCCAGCAGCCGCGCCGCCTGGTCGGGCGTGGCGGGCGCGCCGGGCGGGGCCAGGCCGCCGGCGTACGCGGCGTACGGCGGCGACACGCCCGCCAGCACCACGTGCGTCTGAGCGTCGGCGCGCCCGAGCTCCTCCAGGCACGACGCCGCCGTCGCCAGCGCCTCAGTCACGCACGCCCGGTTCTCCGCGTGACCACCCACAAACCTTCAAATAGGTAAAAGTTCAGTTTAATAATGTTAGCCCAATTTACCTCTTTACAGTATAGACTGTTTTGATCGTTGTTAAACTCGATCTGAGTGGGTATGGTATACACTCACTGTAACTTATCAATAGTGTCGACGACATTTTGTGGGCATGTGAATGGTCCGTATGTGGCTACGGGCAGGCCGGGGGCACAGTCGGCCGAGTGGTAGGCCACGACTCCGTACACTGATCCACTCTCGACACCATCTTCTAATGCACCACCATGAAAGTATCTGTAAAAGGAAGTGTAGTTAAGTGTTAAGCTGTTACATGCCTGGGGCAAAAAAGTATACCTATTGTTTACATACTTAAATTAAATATTTGATCAATAGATTGTGTTTTCTAAATCAGGGATTCCCAATCTTTTTAAGCCCGCGGCGCAGTTACACGTTCAATATTTTGTCACGGTGCCCTTCTTTACCTATAGCTATTACTAAAAGATAAAAGATACCTTTAATGATTATTATAGTTAGGTTAAGCAGGTAAATGAAAAAAAAAAGTGTGTCAGCTCCGACGCAAGACTGGAGTTTACTCCTTAAGTACGAGTATCTAACCTACGCAAAAAGAGTTTATTCAACTGAAAAAAGATTAATATCATATGAAATCAGATGTTCCGGCAATAATATCTACACCCCTTTCTGCCATAGTTATTTCAAAATACTTTTAGTTCACTTTAGCCAGTATAATGATAAAAATTATAACTTCACAATAACAATATTAATTATTGATATTTATAACAAAAATAGCAATATAAATACATCGACACTGATAGAAACAAACAAGCCCAATAACATATAGTATATAGGTATAGTCGCCTATACAGCATACCGGAAGTACGTCTTAGGGGGGTATTCATTTATATTGGATCATTTATAGGATCATATAAAGGATCCAATAAAAATTATCATTTGATCATATCTGCATATTACATTATCATTTATCATTGATCCTATTTTACGTCATATGTGGTTTTAATAGCCAATGGGGAGCGCTAACGCTGACAGGTATTGACATCAGTGTTACTAGATATCAGAGAATTTGATTTGTCAAAAGACATCGTCATTTTTAATATGGCTTGTTTTATGTTATTTCAGCAAGATTATTCAAGTATATAATTAGAAAAAGAATTACATTACATTATTTGAAACATATTAACGAACAAGAAATTAAACACTCTTTTTTATATTAAATAACTGGCAACACCAATTTCTATGACCGTATTGGATCCAATCTCTCAGCAAGGCAGTAATTGTCGCTCTAATGGCTTTTTGTCACCATATCAATTCTCTTTATGTTGTCTAGTGACTTGTTTAATTTTGAATATAAAGCAGAATATCTCCTCCTCCACCTAGGAGGCTAGACATTAGGATACAGATATGATTTATTTTATTTTATTTATTTTATTTATTTAGGAAAACAAACAGTACAAAATTACATATAAAATTTCTAGGAATATAACAATAGACCATTTACATGTTTCCACTTATAAGATTCTAAGAAAAACAAAAGCTTTTGACAAATGACACAAGATCAACACAAGATAACGATAACATTTAAAATAATTAATAAGCCGGGAAAGAAAAACAATCACAAAGTCTGCATTTACAATACAATATAAGTTATTAATACTATGCGATAGCTTGGGCATCGCTAGTAAACCAGTGCTTGGAAAGTTTTTGTTTAATACTATTTGGTTTGTCACTGAATAGGTCAATATCTAATATTTCACTGAAAGTGTTAAGTTGTTTAGAAGTTCTGATAAAGAAAGAATTACCCTTGTAATTTGTTGAAAAAACAGGAATATGGAGGTACTTATGCTTTCTATATGTTCTGGAAGGTACATGTATAAGTATTTTAGATAATAGAGAAGAAGAATCTACATTGTTCTGTGCAATTTTAGATAAATATACAACATCTGCTATGTTACGTCTCTGATGAAGAGGTAAAATGTGGTGTCTAACACATCTCATGTTGTAGCTCACGTCGGTAGTTTTAGTTTTAAATTCTAGGAACTTAAGAAATCTTTTTTGAATAGATTCAATTCTGTCGGCATATTTATTATACAACGGGCTCCACACCATAGAATTATATTCCAGGATGCTACAAACTAATGCACAATATAATATTTTCATTATTTTAATATTTTTAAATTCTGCACAAGATCTAAGCACAAAACCCAACATTTTATTAGCCCTGTTAGTGATGTTGTCTATATGGGCATCGTATAGAATTTTGTGGTCATGTATGACGCCTAGATCACGTATTTTATCTAAACGATGTAGAGGGTGGTCTTTTAAAGCATAGTTTTTAACAATGCATTCCTTTTACGAGTAAAAGTTACGATGAAACACTTTGATACATTTAAATCGAGTTTGTTGATGCGACAGTATTCTTCTAGTGACTTGAGGTCTATCTGCAGCTGTAATTGATCAGTAGGTCTTGTGATATTTTTATAGATCTTCATGTCATCGGCGTAGAGTAGGAATAAACAATATTTGAAGCAGGAAGAGATGTCATTAATGAATATATTAAAAAGTAAAGGTCCGAGGAGTGATCCTTGGGGAACTCCTGAAGGGGTATAATACCATGAAGATTCATAGCCCTGAAGAACTACCAGTTGATACCGATTCTGAATGTAAGATGTAAACCAGCGAAACAGATTTCCGTGGATTCCAGCTGATAAGATCTTAAGCAGTAGTATATTATGGTCAATACGGTCGAACGCTTTGCTGAAATCTGTGAAAATCGCATCTACTTGTCCCCCTGACTCCATATTGGAAACGAGAAAGTCCGTAAAAGTTAGTAAATTTGAGGCAGTGGAACGTTTACTAATGAAGCCATGTTGTTCAGGTATAAACCAAGATGAAAGGGCACTGTATACTTGAGTGTAGACGATTTTTTCAAGAATCTTAGCAAAAATACAAAGTTTAGAAATAGGCCTATAATTAGTAATGTCACTTTTGTTGCCGCTCTTGTGTATAGGGGTGATAAACGCGGACTTCCATATCTTAGGAACAATTCCCTCAGATATGGAACGCGAATATAGTATAGTGAGTGGTGTAGTTAAATTGTTGGCACACTTCACTATGAATAACGGTGCAATACGGTCTGGCCCAGATCCTTTAGACAAGTCAAGAGATTTCATTTCTTTAAGAATCGTGTCTGTATTAATTTCGATATTACTTATACTGTGATTCAAGACAGAAGAAGATACAGTTTCATTTAGTGGCTGGGTAGAGTTACAGGGCAGCTGAAAAACTGATTGGAAATATGAAGCAAAGAGGTTCGATATTTGCTCGCCAGATTCACCCTTAACTCCATTATAGTACAAAGTCGCTGGAAGTGAGTTAGTACTCTTTCCTTTCGATTTCACATATGACCAGAACTGTTTCGGATTGGTGGTGATTGAGTTTTCTATTTTTTTAATATAAAGGTCATAACAACTTTGTTCTAATAACTTGGCTCTTTTGCGTAATAGACTAAAAGTATTGTAATCGGATATATTTTTGTAAATGTGATATTTTTTTAGGTATTTATTTTTTTCTTTGAGTACTTTTTTTAAGCTAGAGTTGTACAAAGGTGGGAAATGACAACCAGGATTGAGTGTTTTATGGGGTATATAGATATCAATAAGTTCATTTAGCTTGTTGTAAAAAAGATCAAAAGCGTGATCTAAGCTATTATTTTTTAACATGTCCCAATTACATTCATTTAAATTAGAATTAATTGAATCATAATCTCCTTTTTCAAAATAGTATTTTACCCTGAAGTTGTCTTTAAGAATTGTGTCTCGTTGAAGATTAAGCATAATGTACAGGGATGGATGGTGGTTATGATACTTACTCTAACGTCGGTATGATGTAGTTGGTTTTAAGTTCGGAGATATAAGCGCTGTTGGCGGCCGTGTCCTCCACGACAAACACGACTGCTGCATGCACCGGCGAGTCCGGGGCGTTAACTACCATTTTCTTACACACACAGCCTGTGTGACACAGGTAACAGGTTCAACTTGCTATAAAATTAAAGTCTCCTGCTCTGCTCACTGACTTCAATGATATTAATTAACGTTTTTATAATGCCATGTTAAAAATTTGATTATCATGTTTTTGTCACTTAATTGTATGCCTAATAATTTAAAAAATATATATTTTTATCTAAAACTAATATTAGGATTTAGGTAGGTACTAGTCACTAGGTATTTATAAGAGAGATGTTTTTCTGTTGTTTTTTCGACCTCAATGCTTGAATTTCTTCTTCTACGCTGTTACAAAGAGGATGTAAACTGTATACCAAAGAGGATGTAAATGTATACTACGTAACAAGAGGTCGGACTTAGAAGAAAAAAAATAAAGATTCGTTATTTTTTTAATTTAAAACTAAACGACAAAATTTTAAGTGCCACGGATTAAAAACTAAAGTGACGATATGCATATTTTTAGAGCCTCTTCCTAAATGGCAAAGGCCTCAAAAGTGAAAAAAAAAAATATTTTTTTTAAGGCTAGAGCTACTTTATGGGCAAAAGCCTCCTAGAACTCTGCTTTGTGTACTTCGATCACTAATATACAAGATACACAATCCGCGGCAAAAAACGACCTCACCAAAAGAGCACCAAACTCAACATTCTGGTGCACTTTTGATTTAGTAGTGCTCGAACGCTCCGCCGGGAAACATGCCTCGGTGCGCGTTTAATAATTGTAGAAATCATACGTCTAAAACCAAAAAAAAGGATGGAATTTCATATTTCCGGTAAGTATTAATTTTATCCTAATATATTTCTTACAATTGTATTGTAAATATTGGTATTTCTTTAAGAAATCACCAAAAGACAGTTTTAAAATTAAGTCGTAAATAAATCAACACCAGGTATAAACCATCTCAATTGCGAATACTCATACTAAAGGTACTTATCGTAGTTTATCATGCCCACTTGAAATGTTCGGGTTATAAGCTATGTTTCTGTTCCATTTGATGGAGTCGCTATTACTATTATTTTTTTATTGAGGATTTTTTTCAGGTTTCCTCGAGATCCAGTTAGATGTGGTAATAATATTATGTTCCCATCTTCGATCAAATATAGTTCCCATTAAGGATTTTTTAAGTAGGTTAAAAAGTATGGGCGTTGGGTGATATGAGTTGTCCTTTGTGGCCTATCGGAAAATGTATGTACACTTATGTATATTTTGGTTAATGATAAAATTAGACATAACATTAGAACAACATAATATTACAAGTAAAAAATAATTACTCCTCACTTTATACATTAAACTTCGGAAAAATAAAAAAATGGACTATTAAAATTATTACAAATTACAATCAACAAAAAAAATTTGAACAGTTCGACTCCACTCATACTTCACTTCGCCCTGTTCTAGCGGCGAGTTTCGGTCGTAAAATTGGATTTTTTTTTGGCACTATACAAATTTGAACTTAAATCATATACGCGGATGGTTGAATTTAGTATGAAGCGTGCATCGGACGTAAAAATTTTATTGCTTTGTAAACACAAATGTTCATTGTTTTATAAAAAGATCTTTAATAATTACTATAATTAAGGTTGATTTTAGATAAATGTATACTTCATTAAACTCTATTACTCGGGGACAGATTTTCGAGAGGTTTTGTATGAGACTGTGTATCTTGTATATTAGTGATCGAAGTTTGTGTATCAAGGTAAATAAAAAAACATTCCATGAAAACATATTTAATTTATTAAAAAACAAAACATAGGGTAAATGACTAGTAGATTGGACAGTACTAGTCATTGGAAAAAGCACAAAAACACCATACTTATTGATGTTGCTTTAAACTGACTGTTTTTAAAGTAAATAAAAAAACGCCTGATTTGAAAGAAAAACTGGTAGTTTCCAAAGCAACCTTATTAAATAATATTATAGTGTTTTGTGCTCTGTCCAATGACTGATACTGGCCAATCACTAGTCATGTTCACCTTAATATTTTTAATTATAATATAATATTATATACATAACTTATAAACTAGGTACGTTACAACTTTGAACACAGTAAATTAGTCATCATGTTGACAGTACACCTACAAATAATAAAAACTAAGGAAGAGTCAAAAAACATGCTCCAAAATACTTGTCAAAAAAGTGTACCTACCTTAGGTTCACTTTTCATACATTTGCAATATTTAGGTGACCTTGAGCGGAATAAAGGCATTATATGACAGTTCGAATGGAACCAAATTTAAAACTGTATTAGTATGGGAGTTACGTTTCCTTAGGTTTTATTATTCGTAGCAGTACACAGTGATTTTTTATTTAAGACAAAAGTGAAGTCATTCTTTAATATTTACAGAATTACAATTCAATTAAATCGGTTGCAATTAAAATGTTGATAATCTTTATCTTGAGTGCTTATTCCACTTATCCTAGCTAGGTTCCTGGATACTAAATCGTTTCCGATTTAGTCAAGTGGAATAACGGCGTTTTCACACGAGACCCGACACGACACGGTTCATAGACAAATATAAATTGTCTATGAACCGTGTCGTTTGAACGTTTTCACACGAGCGACGATTTCTGCGACGACACCGCATTCACTTATGGCTGGTTTACACGTGATAAGTAGATAAATGGTCAACTAAATTTTAACTTATGACCCTATACTTACTTAACTAAATTTTAACTTGCTATTGGCTACTAAATTTTGTGTTTACAATTTACAAATTTAAAATTAAGTTATCTACTTATCAACTTAGTACGTGTAAACCAGCCATTAGTACTTAAAAATATTATGTCATCTATTGTTGGGTTTTGTACAATATAATTTTAAAAGATAGTTTGATGATCCTTTCTAACGTCAAGTGGTACGCGGGGCATATTGTATTATATAAGGCAGTAATTTTAGTAGCCCGGTTCAAAATTCAAACTGAATCAATGAACCACAGACAACTTTCATAATATCTTTGTAATTTTTTTATCTGTGCTAAAAAACGTGACGACATAGCGGATTGTCGTCTCAAAATCGTGTGTCGTGCTGTGCGGTGTCGTTCCGTGTGAAAACGGTACATAGAAATGTATGGCGCACGGAATCGTCACCGCAGTTTGTCGTGTCGGGTCGTGTCTCGTGTGAAAACGCTCTAACATTTAGAAGCTAGGATCGTAGCTAGGATCCTAAATCGTTTCCGATTTAGTTAAGTGGAATAACATTTAGAAAGCTAGGATTAGGTTTGCGCATGCACAGTAAAAAGTAAAAACGCGTTGAAAAACAAGGCGAATAAGTTCGTTCGTTTCGTTTTTCGTTTCACATTGAGCATGCGCAAAGTTATCAATTATAATTGGTGTTAGTGTTAGTGACATATTCTAAAATACCTGTCAGATTTTCTAAAAGCTGACAGAAATTTATGGTATTTTAGAATATGACAATCACACTGACACACAAAAAAGCCACGCATGCGTAGTTGTAAAACGAAACGAACACGACTATCGATACGGACTACGAATATATATTTTTTTAATAATAGCTGATATTATACCCAAATTGGTTCTATATTTTTGCAAAAAATGAAACTAGCCTTTTTAACAGAGGCCAAATTACAATGTGTCCCAACTCCCAACACAAAATATATTTTTTTCTCTAACTTTTGATTTTTTTCTCTGGCTCTGATATTCATATGACCAACACTTCATAAAAAATCGATATTACTTCTAAATTATCTGACTTTACAGCAAAGCTAAGGAATTTATTACAATAAAAACCTCCTCTAAATTTTTAAATAAAAAATAACCGCTGCCGTGCATCGCGATCGATCGCCTCCGCGCGTGACCTATGACCACTGATCTCCATTATGTATAATGGAGATCAGTGCCTACGACTGTCGTCACTCGTCAAACTCGTCATTGAAGAGAATACAATCACTGTCGTCGGCCGCTCGCGACGATGGTCGCGATGTGTACTATCAGAGAATTTGATTTCTAGGCAGATGGCGGACCTAAGTAATTTGGTCGCGTTAAGTCAAACCCAGCCGACCGATCACAGCTAACACTGAATTGACATAAGCCCGACCAAATGACGTATGTCCCTCAACTGCCTAGGAATCAATTTCCTCGATGGTACATAACATGTATGACGTACGTGTGTAATAAATTAATAATAATTGTATTACAGAGCGGCCGACGACAGTCAGAGGTCGCGCACTCGCGCGCGGCCGCAATCGATCGTGAATCGTGATAATACACGGAATTTACATGAGTAATTAGTAGTAAGTATATATATATATATATATATATATATATATGGATTTTCAAATGTGTTAGTCGTGCTAATACTCGAAAACGGCTGAACGAATTGGGTTGATTTTAGTCTTAAAATATTCGTAGAAGTCCACGGAAGGTTTTAAAGTGACACGAAGTTCACCGGGACACCTAGTACTTAATAAATAAATAATATATTATGAAAAATATAACCTAAAATAGCTAAATAAAAGCTGCTAAATGATTTAAAATTTACCCTGTTGCTACTGTAGCGCCACCCTAATTTCACCCTTTAACGCATTTCAGCGGACACTTTTTACATACAGAGATAGTTCTCCTCCATCTACACTCCTTATTATATAATTTTAATAGTCTGTCAAGAAAGTGAAGAAATCAAAAAGTGGCAACGATGTTGACACTACGATGTTGCCACTTTTTAATTTCTTCACTTTCTTGACAGACTATAAAATCTATAAAATTAAAAGTTAAAGAACCCTTACCTCTTCATTCTGACTAACTATAATGTACGTGAAACGAGGGTGGTTTCGCTGGCATACAATTTACAAACTATAATAATTATTGTCTATCCATAAATGATGATAAAATGTAACTTGTATTAATCATCAAACAAAGGAGCAATTAATATAAATATTTTTAAAAGTATAAGCAACCAATGGATTCCCAAATCGAAAATACGAAAAATCTCATTCGTGACTGGCCAATTGTATAAATTATATTTGATTGCACAAAATATTAGGGCTCTAGTAGACCTAAGGATGTTATAGCCACAGTTTGTGACCAAGGCCTTACAAATGAAGGGGCCATCAACATGTAAAAAAATCTCATCAACCAAATTACTCAAATTACTTACTACTTTGTTGGGGATAAAAATAAAATAACTTATATTATGACATCCCACCTATCGCCCCATATCTTTTCACATCCGTAAGAAATAACTATCATGACGCCAGTGAAATGGTTTTTAGTGGCAGTATAAAGCTATATTAAATGGGCACACGTCTTAGTGGACTTGTGTGAAATAAACACAAACCTAAGCTTAAATTACCCAAGAATCACAAAGACGCATGTTCATTTAAAATATGGGATGAATATGATATATCGGGTAAAATATTATGCTGCTCGACCAATTATTTAGGTCATACAATCTCCTCAATTTTAGCATTGCGAGCCGAGCCGAGCCAATGATATTTTACCTTTGCATACAGAAAAAGCAAACTTGTTAATGGACACCTCATATTATGTCAATGTTAGTCAATAATTGGATAAGTTATTCGATTGCACAAATGGCCCTAGTGACCTAAGGAAATTAAAAAAATATAAGGGAAAATGTTCATAAAAACTTGATAAAAACAGTTTTTATCATGTATGTAATGTGAAGAAAATTTATTTAAATGCTTGGTGGTTTGAATTTTTTTTTAATCAGACAGCCAAATAAGGTTACGCAATGTTAAGGGTATGAACTGTGAACAGGTGTTATATCATAACAATTAAATATTTACTGTTTACAAGATATATTATGGGAATTGTGTGTGCCAACGATTTTAAATAATATTTATATTTAAGACAATGCAAAGACGCGTTAGAAATATCTTTGGTATTATCAGGCAACATTGCCCTACGAATTCATGACGAATTCACACCACACCATTTCACTTCGGCATTAAAATCTTCTAATACAAGAATGACTTCTTTATTGGGAAAAGGATCAAATTGTGAGTTGGATGAAAATCAAATAATAATTGATTATCACGATATTGATTTTAGGGTTGCGTATTAAAAAATGAAAGAGTCTGAGTCCGTAAATAAAAAATCAATACGTCTAATAATATTAGATGAGCCGATTAGCGATGAATCCGAGTGTAACGAAAGTCCCAAATTACATAATATAATAATTATAAGCTTGAGTTATAAATAGTATGTAGTACTTATAACTTAATGCATACCGCGATACATATTATAAGCGAAAATTTTTAATAAAAAGGATGTTACGGATCTCGAAAAAATGTTTAAGAGCTTCGAAAAACAACCAATACATTATTATGTCAGCGGATACCTAGGTACTTAGCAAAAATCCTAAACTGCATCGAATACGCAAGGGTCCTAAAGTTGACGACCCATCGGAAACATCCATTTATAATAATTATTATTTAGCATTACGGAAATGGTGGGATATTGAGGGAGATGATAAAGCTAATCTCATCACTTAATATCCAACATTAAAGCTTTTCGAAGCAGTAGTTAACCGGCCACAGCTGTGTTTGATAAGGAAGTGTTAAATTGTGTAATATTCTCTATGTAGGAAGTGAAACCAGTAGTATATTATATTATTATTTACATGAATTCACTTGTGTAACTTGTTTAAGTAGATCACTTTAATAGCTGGCATGTGGCACATCACTGTCGTGATTCCTGAATGTGTCAGAACTCAGATCAGATTACAGATGAGAGATCTAACAGGTTGAGGTAAAATTTTACATTTTTCAATGCACGATGTGCAGCTTGAAGCGCTTATTCCATTTCACTAGTAGTAGTAGTATAGTAACTTTCTAAATGTTATTCCACTTGACTAAATTTAGTCACTTAATCATTTAGATATCTAAATTTAGTGAAATGGAATAAGCGCTTTAGCGTACATGCGCTGTGCGCATCAATAGTCATTAATTTCTGTCAGACTTTAGCACATGACACTGACATAGACACTTATTTCCAACTTTTGCGCATATACCATTGACTTATAAAGAGGCATATATACGCCGCACAAAAACGAAACGACGACTGGTTAGAGTTTAGACGTGTTGCCCGGTAATCCTTATGGTTTTTATGATTATACATTTGACAAAATGCGTTTAATTTAATGATCAAAGAGCTCCCAATAAACATTTACATAATATAAAAAAAAATACGTTTAAAAAGTTATTTTACAAATTATAGCCATTGAGATAGACTACGGAGAGAGCTTTATTTCGGTGTATCTGTCGCAGTCGACTGGTTAAAAAAGCCATTCAATCAAACAGCTAGCCCTTTGACTAAACAACGCCATTCAATCACACGGCTATACGTCGTTTAGCTGACTTGTTGACTGCGACGTTCAACACTACAGCTAGATGACGCTTAGCCAACTGATTAAATGGTAAATTAATTAAGGTGACCACGAGTTTAGTGCTATTATTACACAAGCGTAATGATAACAAGCAGATTAATTGCATTCTAACTCATTTTGAATACAATTGCAATAAATACCTTGGTGATGCATGTTTTGAATTTTCACAATCCCGTAATTTCTCCTCGAATATTAGTTTAAATTTTGATTCACTCGTATGTGCCCCCCTAATTTCTGTCTCTTTAATAATACTTGTAATGTATATTTACGAAAAATATCTTAATACAACCACAAAACACCGGCACAGTATAGCAATATCCCTACAGTAGTGAAACGAATGTACTTGCGCAGAGCAACGGAGGGGTACCCGCGGGGAAGCGGGCGGCGCGGACCCGCGTACACAAACTCGCGGAGTTTGTGTACCTGCCCGCGCAGGGGTGACGTTGGCGCGTTGTCTACGAGTTTTGTGTTGTAAAACGATAACTTATCTTATAAACAATGGGATATAATATGTGTTCAGTTTCCGGATGTAAATCTGATTCAAAAAACAAAAAGGATTTAAATTTTCATAAATATCGGCTCACAGTTCACACTAATATTGTGTTGGCCTTGGCGGCATTTATTTGCATATCTGTTTTATTGTTTACGTTGTAAGAAGCGTAACATGGAGAGAAACAATAAAGAATAAATTAAAAATCTGTCAAATACCCTGTTACATACTAATTAGTACCTACCTAGCTAGGTAGTTATACCTAGCTAGGCATAGTGTTTTGAAGTGCTTCTGTACCTACCGTACCTACCGTACCTACCAATTGTTATATGATTAATTGTTGGATACTTTATATATTCCTACTTTATTATTTGTAGATAATATTATATTCGAATGCGTCTTCATTATTTTAATCCTTCGATAGTGGATTCTTGGAAATCTATTGTTATTTTATTGTATCTTGCTCACCGGTGAGCTTTTGGGGCTTGATAGGTAATGAAATTTTTAAATCCGAAAGTGCGTCTATCTGTATGTTACCTCTTCACGCCCAAACCGCTGGACCGATTTTGCTGAAATTTGGCATGGAGATACTTTGAGTCCCGGGAAAGGACATAGGACACTTTTTGTTCTGGAAAAATGTACCGTTCTCGCACGATAAACGAGTTTTGGCACAACGAAGTTGCGGGCATCATCTAGTAGAGAATTGAAATCATCTAAAAATAAAGTTTCACGTAAATATAGAATAAACAGATTAAATGATAACATTACAAGCACAATATTTTATTTTTATTTTATTTCCCGTTTCGTGGCAACCCTGGCATATCTGCTCGGTACCTACACCGGTGGCGGCATCGTGCGACATCAAAGGCGTTTCGTTACTGTAGGGATAATATTGCTATACTGTGACACCGGTTAGTTGACGCCATATTGTAAACAAAACGCACGTCTAGCGCCGCGGTGGTGAGCGCTGAACTAATTCAATCAAACGGCGGCTTTTGAATCAGCTGGAGTGTTGAACGTTTTGAGCGACTTAAACATTCAATTAAAAAGCTAGACGTGTGATTGAATGGCGTTATTCAGTCAAAGAGCTAGCTGTTTGATTGAATGGCTATTTACACCAGATGACTGCGACATATCCGTCAAGAAAGTGAAGAAATTAAATGAGTGAGCTATATCCATTCGCAGTCCTACACGGCGGACTGCCGTGAATGCTTTTACCAGCTGCAGGCTGCAGCGCCCATTGACAGTTTGACATACAAATATATACTTGTAATCTGTGGTTTGACACCTTAAAAAGCCACAGAGTACTATAATAGATACGGTATAAAGCCTTGTCGGACTATAGTCTGTACGTAGTGTCAATAAAAGTTTCTAGTGAACATTTTATGCTAGATATTGTTGAGTTTTGTCATTTGTGATTCTGCTAAATAATAAACCATAAGAACGGGCAAAGAATTGTCTCAAACACATGGATTTGACATTAAATACGTACGTTTTGAACAACATTTTTTGGACTTTATATTTTATGTTTACAACACAATTTAAAAAGATATAATGTCAATTTTTGACGTTTGACGTCTAAATCTAAAAAGTAGAATTAATCTTGTCATTGAGATCCTTCATAGGTACTATAATCTCTATATAAAATTACCGTGATATCATTCTTTATAGTTTGTGCTTGATATTAACTATACAGTCTATACATAAATTATTGTAGTTTGTGATAAAAAAAATATTATTTAATATTTGTTTATTTAAGTTCACTTCATAGGAATGTTCATGGCCGAGAGGCCGTGAGTTGTATACCTACTATTTGGTTCATAGGTAGACCTACAACTTACAAGATTAATAAGTAGGTACAAAATAATAACCTCAAGCAACGATGTTCATAAAATTCCCGTTAAAAGATGGCAGAACGTTATTCTATCGCCCTACTCTCTAGTGGCCAATTTCGATATCGCTGACGAATGACAGAAACTTTACAGAAAATTACTATACTCGTTAAACATACAAGCTTTCTACCAACTAAAGTCCATGGACGTAAAAAAAGGCGGACGGAGTCTTATTTAGTCAGGAGCACTGTGTCACAGTATAGCAATCTTATCCACTGTGTCTTCAGTGGTGTTTTTGGGAATTTGGACTTTATCTTAAAATGCTCATGAGCCAGGTATACTGGTCATTGCATATAACACCGACTCCACTTCAACCCAACTCACAGAATGGCATTGAATTATCAGTTTTATGTTGTGTGATTTAACACCTCCATTGTGGGTATCGCAGACGCAATAGATTTTCAATTTTTATGCGGCTGCCGGCTGCCACTTGGAGATTGTTGGGTTAAGAGTTAGTTTGTGCCCCCTGATGGTTGCTCGCCTTGTCGTGGCGGTGGGGCTCTAGTAACCGCAGCTTGGACAACCGCGGTGAAGCAAAGTGGCAACCAGGGCCGGCAGGTGTCGCCGCCTGGCCCGAGGAGGGCGCTCCGAGCGGACTGGAGGAGTCCGCTGCAGATGCGCACCGAGGTGGGGCCGCAGAGAAAGAGGCAAGTAAGTATTACGGTGTGCCGCTTGCCCTATCCTCTGCGGCCAAGGACGGATCGCGGGGGGGAGGCTTTGTGGTAGGTTGCCGCTCTCCCTACCCCCCCTGCGAGCTGGCGGGGCCGTTCCGTTTGAACGGCATTGGTGGGGCCGCAGAGGAAGAGGCAAGTAGGTATTACGGTGCGCCGCTTGCCCTATCCTCAGCGGCCAAGGTGTGGTCGGTGGCAGAGCCACAGACCTGATTTGCCACATGGCCTCCAAGTAGCAGACTCGGGGGCGTCTGCTACAGCCCTGGTGGGGGCCGAGGATGAGGGCGCGCGTTGTGCGCCCATTGTGGAGTCTTCGGGCCGCTGAGGGGGTCGCAGATGTGTGTATCGTTCCCGTGGCCCCGTCAAAAGGCGGCGTGGCGGAAGATGGGGGGTTTAGTGGGTATACCGTGGTCTCATTAGCTACGGGAGTCCCACATCACCGTTCGGGTCGCTTCCTGCGCCCGGGTGGTATGCGTAATGCATTTCCCCCTCCGGGAAAAAAAAAGAGTTAGTTTGTGAACTAACACTGTGTGCACAGCCAGTTGGCAACTAATCATCAACTAGTTGTTTGTTTGTTACTACATCATAAAGCTGAGAATTCATTGCCATTCTGTGAGTTGGGTTGGAACTTGGAGTGGAGTCAGTGTAATATGTGATGATAATGAGTCTGTCAAAAAGTATAAGCACAATATTATTATAAAACCCTAAAACCATAAAAAAAACTAGCAAGGCATGGGATGGAAATTGCTTTTACAAAATAATAAATTAAGTTCTTAATACTGTTTACAATAACAACTTGATCCATGTAATAATATAACAGAAGATAGGATGAGCCATTTCGGATTATGGAAATAAGGATTGTGGTTAATAAAATCACTGATCCCTTAATTTTAATCATACAATACTTCTTAGTCTTAGTTATTAAATCATATAAAATATCTGTCACATTTTATGAATTTTAGTAACAAGTAAGTGTTTTTCTATATTATTAAGTATAATATTGTATAATTATTCTCCTAGGTTAAACATGTTATTAATAGCACCACAGCATTTGCCCATAGTTACGGTTAAACCCTTTATAGCTATTGCCTAGGGCAGTATTTCCCAAAGTGTGGGTCGCGACCCACTGGTGGGTCGCGGGTAGATTTTGGGTGGGCCCTGAAACTATAAGACGATTGTCGTACTCGCTCTATTGTCATTTTACTCGTTCATTCGTCGTCGTGGGTGCGTGCGGGACGGGGGCGTGGCATTCGAATGCAAACGTAAGTAAGGCTGACGATGATGATTTGGTGGTGAACTACAACAAGAATTAACGGGTAAATGGTGCGGCAGCAACAAAGCGCTGCTTTTTATCTTCAGGACACAAGGTGCAGGGCCGCGAACTTAAAAATATCTTGTAGATGGGTCGCGGTCCCGACAAGTTTGGGAAACACTGGCCTAGGGCATCTCATCTGAGGGGGGTCCAGAAGAGTAAAGGTTTATAGACAGATTCTAGTTGACATAATATGGACAGGTGTGCTACAGGGGTGCCTCTCATACAAAAAATAAAATTTTTGACCTTCGAAAAAAGGTCAAAAAGGTCTTGCGCGAGTCTGTAGGCCTACTACGAAACTGTTTTGAGACTCAAACAATCGGACGAGAATGCTGCGTCCTGCTCTAACAACGTCATTTCACGTTTGTTAGAGTAGGACGCAGCATTTTCGTCCGATTGTTTGAGTCTCAAAACAGTAGGCCTACTATGAAACTGTTTTGAGACTCAAACATTCGGACGAGAATGCCGCATCCTGCTCTAACAACGTCATTTCACGTATGTTAGAGTAGGACGCAGCATTATCGTCCGATTATTTGAGTCTCAAAACAGTTTCATGGTACAAGGCCAGTTTCATGGTACAAGGCCTGACTCGCACTTGGCTGATTTATTTACCATTCTTTTAAATATAAAACATTGTTATTATTTATTAGTTACCTACCTGTTAACCATTTAAATTATTACTTTGGATTACTTTCAAGAAATACCTAATAATTCTTTACTAGCAACACTTTAAAAATTGAGTGTTTTTATACATTTTTTTGACCTTGCACCCTCGCTAAGTTTTTTCTCCCACATGAATAAAAGATTTTTCGCCATATGTAGGTACCTACAATAAATTAATGTTCGGCTTTTTAAGGCCCTTTATTTTGATATATTATATTGTGTGGAATGTGGATACTAGATGTGCATCTGTTGTCGAAACTCGAAACTATTGGAACGGAGTTCCTTATCTCGCGTTGCGAAAAGGAGCTAGCCGGAAAAAATTGTAACAATACTTTTTTTATTAGTACCTGCATGGTAGGGGCAGAGGGCGTTGATAGTATTCCTATGCGTCAACTAGATGGCGTTTTATTTAAAAAAAAAATTGAGTAAGTGTATTAAACGGATTTCTCCCGAGAACTTCGTTTCATTCGGGTAGGTACCTAGGTACCATATTAAAAATCAAATTTAAGCACATGACACTCATACAGTTAATCTTTATCTTCGCGCATGTGCCAGCAATAGTCGTATGAACGTTTTATTTCGTTTCAATTTTCAACTACGAATGCGCGGCTTTTTTCGCAGTTTGGTATCTGACTAGTGACTTTCAACTTCAGTGTGTCTTTTTCTAAAATCTGACAGAAATTGATAGTATTTTACTTGGTATAGCTGGTCTACCAGAATCTGATGGCAATTTTTGACAGCAGATTTTCAAAAAATATCCTTGATCATTGGATAAATTTATATATTTGCATGTTTCACACACAAAATAAGCCGCTAAAGGATTATAAAAGGATGAAAATGTTTTATTCTTATTATCTATCAATTGACTCTAAAAATACCGGGGGTATTGATAGAGTCAAGTTATTTTATCAAATCTCACTTTTTCAGGTTGGTTCTGCTCAGGTTCACAGATTACAAGTATATATTTGCTTAGGTTGACAGTCAGCTGCCAAACTGCGAAAAAAGCCGTACATACGTAGACGTATCTACGTATCTACGTGTTCGTATCGTACGTATCTACGTGTTCGTATCGTAGACGTATCTACGTGTTCGTTCGCCGTACATCTGTACGGCGAACGAACACGTTACACGACTAATATTGCTGTGACTTTTTTTTTAAGTCAGCAACACTTTGTTCTTTCATTTTTAATGACAGATTAACACTTCGGCATTCTTTTCGAATAAGCAAATAGCTTAAGCACCGTAGTAGTTTTTCCGATATATTTATGTAGTGGTTTTGACACATCCAAGATAGTGATGTACTAGCCATTAAAATTGTTACTGCATATTTACTTATGTTTGCTCTATATATATATGGTTTCACTTCTTTTTCAAACAGGGCTGTAGCCGTATCTACTGTTTCACAGAGCCTTAATGTTGGATATGTGAGACTATTTTTGTCATCCCACCATTCCCGTAATGCTATATAGTTATAAATTGAGTTTTCCGGTGGGTCGTCAACTTTAAGGGCCCTTGCGCATTCGACGCAGTTATTTTCTTTTAAAAGGATTTTGGCTAGGTATCCGCTGACATATACAGTGGGTTGTTTTTCGAAGTTCTTAAACATTTCTTCGAGATCCGTTACATCCTTTTCAATTAAATTTTCGCTTATATGTAATTCGGGAATTTCGTTACACTCGGTTTCGTCGATATTCAGCTTATCTACCATTATTGATTTTTTATTTACGGACTCAGACTCTTTCATTTTTTTAAAAACAATGTCGTGAAAATCAAATAATATTTGATTTCCATCCAACTCACAATTTGATCCTTTTCCCGGTGGAGAAGTCATTCTTGTAATAATAGAAGATTTAAGTGCTGAAGTAAAATGGTGTATTGTTGGGTGTGAATTCGTAGGGCAATGTTGCCTGATAATACCAAAGAGATTTTCTAGCGCATCTTGATTGCACTGTCTTAAATTTAAATATTTAAAATCGTTCGCACTCACAATTCCCCATATATCTTGTAAAGATTTAATTGTTGTGATATATCCGTTCACACACCTAACATTGCGTAACCTTATTTGGCTGTCCGATTTTAAAAAATTCAAACCTCCAAGCATTTTAATAAATTGTCTCCACATTACATGATGGAAACTGTTTTTATGAACATTTTCCCTTATATTTTTTTTTATTTCCTTAGGTCCATTGGGGCCATTTGTGCAATCGAATAACTTATCCAATTGACCAATGACATATGAGGTGTCCAGTAACGATTTTGCTTTTTCTGTGTCTATAGGTGAAGCATCACTGGCTCGCAAAGCTAAAATTGAGGAGATTGTAGAGCTTAATAATTGAGCAGCATATTTAACCCTCATTTTCGTCCCATATTTTAAATAAACATGAGTCTTTGTGATTTTAGGGAAATTTAAACTTAGGTTTGTGTTTATTTCACACAAGTCCACTAAGTGTGCCCATTTAGCTTTCCTGCCACTAAAAACCATTTCACCGGCGTCGTGAAAATTATTTCTTATGGATTTAAAAAGATGTGGAACGTCATATAGGATATAAACTTTTTTATCCCCAACAAAGTAATAATTTGAGTCATTTGGTTGATGAGAAAATTTTTTTAACATGTTGATCGCCCCCACATTTGTAGGGCCTTGGTCACAAACTGTGGCTATAACGTTGTAGCCTGTTTGGGTAATGGCATTTATGCAATTTTTGATAAGGACAACTAATTTTTCTGAAGAGACCGTCCCCGTGACGAAATAATGGGCGATTGGTTGCTTATACTGTACATGTAACCCTTGTATCATAAAAACGAGAGCATGATCAGCGATTTTATTTGACCTTTCATCATTACCATAATCCTCATAACCGTCGATCCTGTCAGATCCTATATTATAGATGAGTCGTTTTTTTAGCGCCATCTCGTCAAAAAGAATAACACAAAGTTTATCCTGTTCTGACATTTGAGGCGCTTTTTCTTTTAAATGATGCAGTACATTAAGGTCAATGCCTGGCATAAGTTGTATTTCTTGTACAACTGTTTGTAAGGTTCTTATGCTAGGCATTGGTAACAATTTTTCCAAATATCTGTATGCCTTTGGTGATTTTTTATAAACAGCCAAGGCCACACATTTGCTAAACGTCGACCATCGCTTACCGTGGGGTTTTTTCTTACGATTTGAGATATCCGATTCAATTAGGGATTTCAGAAGGGGCGATTCAATGTTTTCTATAGCCCTTAATTTTTTTCGCATAACTTTAATTTTTTCTTTCGCTTCTTTTAATTTTTCTTTTATTTTCTGACGACGGAGCGTAACCACGGTGGTTGTTTGCTTTTTGACTGTAACAAAAATTTTAAAATCACTCGTCTATGTTGAAAACTTTGGCATTGTTTTTGACGTAATAATTTAGACATTCTATAATAGGAAGGTTATTTCCTTAGTACAACTACTACAACAAAATAATAATATTATTATTGTTGTTTCTACGTTGGGAGTTGAATTCATTTTATGGAGTCTATCTACACTCCATAGTCTTACTGAGACATCAAGTCTGTCCGTCAGTTTGTCCATCTGTCTGTCTCATAAAGGTAATATACCTATCGGAATAGAGAAACAATCCCGAGCTGTCAAGCTTAACCAAAATTTGATTTACATCTGTGTATGCAATTATGTTTACGTGTGCGTGTCAGTGATGTACAAACATCTTGTAATTCGACAAAATATCGATCATGGAATAATTAATTGTAAGATTGTAAACATAATAAAATGGGATAAAAAAAAACTGCATAGATATATATAATAAAATTGTAATTTTGAAGTAAAATGTGACTTTTCTTCAAAATACTTGCTGCATAATTAAGTGTGCATGATTTTTTCTTCGGAGTCCAGTTTGGACGGTTAATTATTTTAAGCCATGAATTTCTGGTATCCAGGTCAGCAGGAAATCTGAAAAATTGGCCAAGTGTGAGCCGGACTCGCGCATGAAGGGTGACCGGTTTCACCCTGGGATTTTCTAAAACCCGGCACGATACGCCACGACATGTCATGACACGATTCGACATGTCATGACACGATTCGACACGACAGGTTACGTCACGTCACATCAGTACACGACACGACACGATTTCACTAGACCCTATTAATTTTCAATTCACTCTCAATGAGCCCTTTTATTTGATGCCCATCTCGCAGAAGTGCTTTCAACTATTCCCCTATCTTGGATGAGCAGCCATATTAGAATGACATTACATCTGTGGAAATTTCAGAAGTCTATCACTGATAATACATATAATAATAATATCTATGGACGCTTCACACCACGTTAGTCTGGCCCCGTGCTAAGTACCTAAAGGACTTGTGTGACAGGTACCAGACAACGGAAATATATTCAATACTTTTATTTATACTATACATATAATTATTTAAGATTTTTATTATATCATACACATATTTAATACACATCCAGATCCGGGAACATTGAAAACTTGTTGTTCCGTCGGCGGGGTTCGAACCCGCGACCCCCGGCTCGACTCTCGAGCGTCCAACGCGCTTACCACTGAGCCACAGAGGTCGTCAAGCGATTACTATAGCGGTTCTTGTTATACAGCCTGGAGACTGACAGACGGGCGGACGGATGGACAGACGGACAGGCAACGAAGTCTTAGTAGTAGAGCGGGACCCCACTACTAGGACTTTTACCCTTTGGGTGCGGACTGCGGAACCTTAAAAACGATAAATTATGTATGATAGTATATTAATATACTTACTTAAAATAATTATAAACTACGGATGAGTATGTTATCATTTCAACATTCCTAGATAATTAGTATATTAGTATACTTAACTAAAAAATATTTTCATATCGATACAACTTATCGATAACTTGATGCAGCCCTAGTGTAAAATAGATGAAAATTGTTTACACAAAATATCCCTAAATTGTGCACCATGGCTAGTCAAGTTATGTTTTCCATATAAATAAACTTAAATAGAAGTGAATTTGATAAATCAATACCAATAACTCGTAGGGAATTGGCAAAAATAAACTTAAAACTAGGTCCTGTCGATATAGAATAATTCACCTGTGAAATGAATATTTGTCCGGGTTTTTTCGATGTGTGGATCCAGAATCATTCCACAAACATTTAACCATGTTTCTAGAGCAGTATTTCTAAAAATTATTCATTATTTAACTTAAAATCACAATTTTTCTGAGAGCCCAAATTGACAACGATCGGCCCAGGGGCAGACAGACTGTCAAACAGATGAAAAAAAAGCTATGCAACCTCAAATCACGCTTCTCTTTCTACCAACCAGTGTTACTGATAGTGACATCTCGCTTGCTCAGGCCTTTGTTTCTCTATTCCGATAGGTATATTAACTTTATGGTCTGTCTTCAGATAGACTTCTGAATTATCACAGATTGTGTATCTATACTATGTATATTAATACGTGAGAGAAAAACTTTGTAACCCTTTTTACGAAAAATGGGGAAACGTAGGTGCATGACTAATCACTTGCACTTATTACTAATCAAAGTGGATACGGGGCTTAAAGGGCCTGTCACTTTGATTAGGTAACAGGTCTTATAAATTAAAAAAAATATATTATTATATGAATTCATGCAATATTTTAATATTCTATACTTAGTTACCGAATGAATAACAAAATCTTCTTACCTGGATTCGTTATTTTGACATTTGAACTGTGGTGAGCCACATCTAATTGAACGCTTGAGGCTGTGGGATCTGAAATGAAGCGCAAAACATTTTTCGGAATATTTTAAGCATTGCTTTTAAAAAACCGGCCAAGTATGAGTTGGACTCGCCCATGAAGGGTTCCACAGCAGCTACAAGGCTTATTTTTATGAAATTAAAAGGTTTTTGATAAATAATTTTTATATTTCAGTCGATTTAAGTTAAATTAAGGGTTACCATTTATGATGTATAAAAAAACTACTTGCTAGATTAGAAAAGGCAGGTTAGAAAAAAATTATATTAGAAACCTCAATATTATTTTTTGAAGATCTTTACCTGGAGTGGAACAGATTTTCATTTTCTTGCGACTCTCGTTCTCGGATATGATATCAACAAGTGATGAACAAATGGGAGTACCATATTTTGTTTCTGTATCAGTCTGTGGGATTGTAGCACCTAAAATAATTAATAGTATTGTTAATGTTCATAAACAAGGTTTTACAAAATGTTATGTACAAGTAAGAACTCTACTACCTACATATTATAGTTTTTATTTTATACTAGACTAGCTGACTGCTGAGCTGACCCGACAAAAGTTGTCAATCATTAATTAATTCGTATTGGTAATAGTTAAGAAAAAATAGATTAAAAGTAGTATCTCCATGCCAAATTTCATCAAAATAGATTCAAATATAGTTTAGGCGAAAATCATAAAAGTTTTTTGTGCGGGAACCATTTTCCGAGACAAAAAGCATCCCTTGTCCTTTTCCGAGGCTCAAAGTATCTCCATACCAAAATTCAGTACAATCGGTTCAGCGGTTTGGGCGTGAAAATGTATCAGACAGAAAGACACACTTTTGCATTTATTTTTATAATATTACTACTGCAGTGCGACAAGGCTTTATATGAATGTAGGCGGTGGCACTGCTCGTAAAGGAGAACTGTCAAAAACTGTAAAAATGACGTTTTTGTATGATGGCAGCGTAAGTTCCTTTTAATTTTCGCCACGTTTATTTAAAGAGGTTCATTCACGGCAGACCGCTTTGCCCGTTGCCGTCCGCCGATTTAAGCGGGATTGTGAATATTGTCGCAGCGTACATTGTGGCAGGCAACACCGAGCCTGGATGCGACTTGAGTCAAGTCGTGAATGTTTGCTTTTTCAACTGCGCATGCGCGGCTTTTTTGTGTGTCAAGAGAGTGTCATATTCTAAAATACCGATCAATTTCTGTCAGATTTTAGAAAATTTGACAGGTATTTTAGAACATGACACTCTCACTGGCATCAATTTATAACTTTACACATGTCAGTGTGAGTGTCATGTTCTAAAATACCTGTCAGATTTGACACATGATTTGAGAACATGACAAGGTAATTTACAAACATAGCATTCTGTAATGCTACGTCCGCACGTTTGGCGTTGGCTACAAACTCCAAATCGCCACAAATGGTCACAAACGTTTGGCTTGATTAAGAAATCCATCCACACGTTTGCGAGTGAGTTAGTTTGTTCTAACGCGGCAAGAATGACGGACATCGAAGTTGCTGTATCGGCTATAACCACAGAAATAAGATCTAGATAAAACATTAAATGTTAACTTAAGCCAAATTTTAGCTTAATGATTTCTTAGGCTTAATGATTTGGCTTAGTGATTTTGGCTTAAGTTATTTTTATCTATCCATCCATACTTCCATACTAATATTATAAATGCGAAAGTGTGTCTGTCTGTCTGTCTGTTACCTCTTCACGCTCGAACCACTGAACCGATTTTGCTGAAGTTTTGCATTGAGTCCCGAGAAAGGACATAGGATAGTTTTTATCCCGGAAAAATGTACGGTTCCCGCGTGATAAACGAAATGTTGCGCAACGGAGTTGCGGGCGTCATCTAGTAGGTAGTATAAATAAAATTGGAGTGTCTGTTTGTAATATTGAAAGAACCGTTTGTTAGTAAGTACACGCATATGAATTTATTATAATTATTGTACGCTACATACATCAAAACAACATTTTTTAAAATGTTTGTATGTCTGTCTGTCTGTCTGTTTTTTCCGGCTAATCTCTAAAACGGCTGGAGCTATTTTGACGGGACGTTTTTTGGTAGATAGCTGATGTAGTAAGGAGTAACTTAGGCTACTTTTCAACCTACTTCCAAAAAGAAGGAGGATATATTATTTTATATTTTACTTTGATGCGGGCGAAGTCGCGGGCAACAGCTAGTTAAAAATATAAGAAAACGAGTTAAAAAAAACGACACATACGGCTATAATTTAATACGTTTTCATTTGACCACCAGTCATTCATTTTTCGAAAGCACACCAGACAACTAAGGGGATACCTACTACGTATCTAAGCACATCTGTTCGCTTACAGAGCACGACATGAATGACCGCACACAAACGTGTGGGCGAGACACGAGTGGCAATTGGCAAACGCTTACGGCAGTTTCCCTTTGATTTGTCTCAAAAAACCGATACTGGTCGGATCGGCTGCAAGTCTTTACAAACATATGCAGGCACTTCAGTTGGCTATTTGTATTTGCTGTATTATGGCTATTTGTTGTATTAGGCAAAATTATTGACGAATACACAAACAAGTAAATATAGGCAAATACGGCCCTCCACACATGGACGTCAAATACCAAACTTTAACTTGATTTTCTTTACTTGCCTATTTGACTCCTTTGATGTGCGTCAAAAACCGACAAAGGTCCGTGATACGTGTATTTGGTATTGGTCATATATTTTGTCAAATAGGCAAATACAACAAATACGCAAATAGCCATATCAAGTGCCTCCATTAAACAAACCAAGCCAAACACCCTATCCACGTTTGTATTTGTGACCATTTGTTGAGGTTTGGCAAACGTGCGGACGGGCCATTAGAGTTTAAAGTTTGTGTTTACAAACTGTACAAGAGTCAAGACAAGTAAGAAAAGTATTTATAAATTATACTAAAATAATGTCTAGTTTTTAACCGACTTCATGTGTTGTTGTCTTCGATCACTAATATACAAGATACACAATCCGCGGCAAAAAACGACCTCACCAAAAGAGCACCAAACTCAACATTCTGGTGCACTTTTGATTTAGTAGTGCTCGAACGCTCCGCCGGGAAACATGCCTCGGTGCGCGTTTAATAATTGTAGAAATCATACGTCTAAAACCAAAAAAAAGGATGGAATTTCATATTTCCGGTAAGTATTAATTTTATCCTAATATATTTCTTACAATTGTATTGTAAATATTGGTATTTCTTTAAGAAATCACCAAAAGACAGTTTTAAAATTAAGTCGTAAATAAATCAACACCAGGTATAAACCATCTCAATTGCGAATACTCATACTAAAGGTACTTATCGTAGTTTATCATGCCCACTTGAAATGTTCGGGTTATAAGCTATGTTTCTGTTCCATTTGATGGAGTCGCTATTACTATTATTTTTTTATTGAGGATTTTTTTCAGGTTTCCTCGAGATCCAGTTAGATGTGGTAATAATATTATGTTCCCATCTTCGATCAAATATAGTTCCCATTAAGGATTTTTTAAGTAGGTTAAAAAGTATGGGCGTTGGGTGATATGAGTTGTCCTTTGTGGCCTATCGGAAAATGTATGTACACTTATGTATATTTTGGTTAATGATAAAATTAGACATAACATTAGAACAACATAATATTACAAGTAAAAAATAATTACTCCTCACTTTATACATTAAACTTCGGAAAAATAAAAAAATGGACTATTAAAATTATTACAAATTACAATCAACAAAAAAAATTTGAACAGTTCGACTCCACTCATACTTCACTTCGCCCTGTTCTAGCGGCGAGTTTCGGTCGTAAAATTGGATTTTTTTTTGGCACTATACAAATTTGAACTTAAATCATATACGCGGATGGTTGAATTTAGTATGAAGCGTGCATCGGACGTAAAAATTTTATTGCTTTGTAAACACAAATGTTCATTGTTTTATAAAAAGATCTTTAATAATTACTATAATTAAGGTTGATTTTAGATAAATGTATACTTCATTAAACTCTATTACTCGGGGACAGATTTTCGAGAGGTTTTGTATGAGACTGTGTATCTTGTATATTAGTGATCGAAGGTTGTTGTAAATATTATGTGTACCTACTAGGTACTACTAATATAAAAAATTTAATAGTATGTCTCTGCAATTATTAGAAACTTTAAAATAGAATCTAAATTCTAGAATATATACCTACCTAAGTATATTATTGTACTTTTGTTAGAAAACACGTTTTATGCAACGTTAGTGTAATTATAATATACTATAAACAAGAAATAAACTATGTTCATTTCTTGTTACTTACCTTCATCACAATATTTTCTTTTATTCTCATCCAACTCTGTGTCATCTTGTAACATTTTAGTGCCTGGAAAACATTCAATACTTACAGAATAGAAATGTGAAAAATAAAATATGTTATGTACCAATTGCAATTTGTTGTAATCATTGGTCATTACTCATTACAATATTAGTAGAAAATGCTTGCATAAAGTGCTGGGTTTGTAAGTTATACTACTTGGATGTAAATAAAGTGAACTTACATTTGGATTTATCAAATGGCAGAAAATAATTATGTTCATTCATAACATTATTGTGGTTGGTGGCTCTGGAGATTTCATTAGTGTCTGTAAAATTCAAATATAAATCTTTTAATTAATATTGATTGGATACTTCCAAATACTTGCTTATAGTGTTGTGTTTGTAAGTTATAGGTACCTACTTGGATGTAAATTAAGTCTGAACTTACATTTGGATTCATAAAATCTTTTAATATTGATTCTCATATTACAGGTAATCTGTTCTATTGTAAGTTTAAAAGCTAAGTACATAAACACAATTGCACTTTCATTCAATGATACACATAATATTACAGTTTGATTACAGCGGTAAACTATTCAGGTTATAGAAAGAGAGAAGATATGAAAAACTTTTTAATCATGTGTGCAATGTATATATGATAATTAATTCATTGCACACATGAATATATTGTATTGTAATATACCATACTTTGAGATATTCTAAATGTAAAAGCATTGATTTTGAAAATATTCTATCAATCATTTTCTTGGCAAGGTACCTACCTGTGTTAAAGTTATTAATGTATGATTGCTGTATTGTCAAACCTAGCTAGCTAAACAATCATAATACTATATAAAAAGACTGAACATGCTAATTTTGAAGACTTAGTTAGCATTTCAATCTCAGTCATATCAATTAACTCAGCATCCTTCCAAGATTTTTGTTTAAAAAGATGTGAAATCATATAACATGCCAATTGCCAGGATTTTTATATGAAATTCTAGATGGAGCCCAAGCCACAAAAGCTGGACTACTAAATTAAATATTGGCCTGATTTACAATCATAAACCTAGTTTTATCGAAATGCCTGGCAATTGTTATTCTTAGTCTTATGGCGCATTTTCACTGGTCGATAAACCGCATGCGGGGTGCGGGAGATTTCTAAAATGCATGGCACGACCAATCAAAATGCGCCATTACTTGTCATAGACTCCCTGTATGCTGTATACCGCACAAGGTAACGACTAATGAAAATGCACCCTTAATGCTATATCTATCAATGTTTGTGTTAAAACAAAATATTAAAATTATACAAACTTACCTCCAATTGTTACTGTTTTGTGTATAAATATTGCATTTACAGGTATTGGTGGCATAAGCTTCTCGGGTGGAAAATTTTCTAAAAATTTATCACTTAATGGTGGGCTTGGGAGATACAGGGTAGGTATAGCAGTTGCAGTTAGTCGTGTTCCTTTGTTACGGAAGTTATTAACAGGAAAGTGTTTACCACATACGAAATGAGAATAATGTAACTGAGTAATAGTTAAGCTAGCTAATGCTGGTTTCCCAGTGGCTTGAACCCATTTCTTACAACTGAAAGAATAATAATATTATTACGTAAAACGAAAGTTGCACTTGCATAATATTGTAAGTAGTAAGTATGTGGACTATCCATACGTTTTAATATATACTTTACTTATGATATTACTTATTAGTTATTACCTACTACCTATTATTATAAATGTGAAAGTGTCCGTCTATATGTCTGTTACCTTTTCACACTTAAACCACCGAACCAATTTTGCTGAAAAGCATGGAGATACTTTTGAGTAAGTATAGGGAAAGTACATAGGATACTTTTTGTCCCGGAAAAATGTACGATTACGGCGCGATAAACGAGTTTTGGCGCGCATCGTTTTGTTTAAATATATTTTGGTTTAAATTTTAAAATACATCTTACACATTAGTACTAAAATTTTCCTTACCGTTCCTTGTTGGTGGGAAATCTTGCAAATATGTAGTTTTCTTCATCGATATTACGTCCCATGCAGATTTCACACTTTTTGTACTTTTTCAGACCCATTTTATCAAATTTTTTGGTTTATTTTATTACAAAAGCGAGTTTAACAATTGTGCTAACACGGAGAAAAATTTTCTGAATCTATCCAAATTCAAATAAATTTAAAAACCGCGGCAAAAATTGGCGGGAAACGCTTACTTAATGTTAGAAAGAGTACACACTATTTATGAGCGAGACAATTATATTTGAATCGCACAGATTATGCTATGTCGTTTAGGCACCTCGTTTAAATTTGGAACCCAATTTTTTTTTGTTCGGAACTTGCGTCCACCTGCTGTATACTACGTAACAAGAGGTCGGACTTAGAAGAAAAAAAATAAACATTCGTTATTTTTTTAATTTAAAACTAAACGACAAAATTTTAAGTGCAAAACCTTTCACTCTAAACATACCAAAAATTAAAAAAAATAAAAATAAAAAGAAATGAGCTCAAATAAATGTTTTATTTCAATAAAAATTATTGTACATGGCTAAATAAATAGGCTAATAAGGTAAATTAAACAATAAAACAGATTTAATCCACAAGTTTTTGTTGATTTCTATTATTAAATATTATAATATTATTACAGTACAGTTTTATGTATTTTATTTATAAATATGATAGAATAGCTGTCTATGCTACTCTACTAACTACTTGATTGGCTTAAGCCATTATTCCACTTATCCTAGCGGCTAGCTAGGTTCCTAGGTAGGATCCTAGCTAGGATCCTAGCTTCTAAATGTTGTTCCACGTCTTGACTAAATCGGAAACGATTTAGGATCTAGGAACCTAGCTAGGATAAGTGGAATAAGCGCTTTATACAGTAAACTCTATATAGGGAGGGGATTAAAGCTGCGCGTCCACCAGGTTGGAATCGGGACATACGGTGCGGACGGTGGCACCACGTGTCGTCATATACTTGTCAGGCGCAGAATGATGTTCCAGTACTTCTAGTGCAGTTCATAGTAGTCAGTACCATACATACAAAGCAACAAATCCGTCCACTGCGTACCTGCGCTCCGATTCCGATCCAGTGGATCGCACCTTTATACATACACACTTTGTTTTGTTACACCCTGTATACGACAGCTGAAATCTATGGCGCGGGTTCAGGCCAGCTGCATACCACCTCACTTGATCAGAGGATTTTTCCTTGGTGGCCGTACCACTCATAATCCCATACCTTCCTTCTCCTAAAATCTCCTTGCATTGAATCTCTTTGCTGCTTTCGTTCCCAAGCGGTCGCATGCGACCGCGAGAACAAAAGATTTCCTAGAATCCGCGATCGAGTTAACAGCTATTGCTTGCAGACTAAAATGTTGCAAACTAGCTGTATAGGGACCTAAAAATCTGAAATTAATGAAACATTTTTCATTTATATTTCATACAGTTTACATAAATTATAGTAAGTATAGTAATTAATAACCTTATGTATTGTTACAATAAAACAATATACACATGATACACATTTCATCATTTTCCAAATTAACTGCATACTGATATACATTATAATAATTTCTATGAAATAATAATCTATCTTTTTCATATTAATATAGTTTAAGTTCTAAATTATTGTACAATTATGCAAATAATACTACGACATACTTTGTATTAGAACATGGTATGATATCGTTATGTTTTGCTTCAATTTATCAATTTACGGTTACATTTACATTTTACAATGGCTTACCTTTCGTTTTTCAATAATTAATCCACTTAATTTACAATTTTTGTAATAAATAATTTTCACAAAATGGAATTCGAACCATAAAGTTAATATACCTATCGGAATAGAGAAACAAAGGCCTGAGCAAGCGAGATGTCACTATCAGTAACACTGCGTGGTAGAAAGAGAAGCGTGATTTGAGGTTGCATAGCTTTTTTTTCATCTGTTTGACAGTCTGTCTGCCCCTGGGCCGATAGTTGTCAATTTGGGCTCTCAGAAAAATTGTGATTTTAAGTTAAATAATGAATAATTTTTAGAAATACTGTTCTAGAAACATGGTTAAATGTTTGGGGAATGATTCTGGATCCACACATCGAAAAAACCCGGACAAATATTCATTTCACGTCGAATCGTGTCTAACATGTCGTGTCGTATCGTACCGGGTTTAGAAAATGCCCGGTTGAAATCGGTCACCCTTCATGCGCGAGTCCGACTTACACTTGGCTAATTTTCCAGATTTCCTGCTGACCTGGATACCAGAAATTCATGGCTTAAAATAATTAACCGTCCAAACTGGACTCCGAAGAAAAATTCATGCATACTTAATTATGCAGCAAGCATTTTGAAGAAAAGTCACATTTTACTTCAAAATTACAATTTTATTATATTATATATATGCAGTTTTATTTTATTCCATTTTATAATGCCCGCTGTACACTCTCGCCGAGAGCTCTCGGGCGAGAGTCTCGTGCGAGAGCCCCTTGTCCGAGTGCGATCATGTACATTCTCGCTTAGTTCAATCGCAGATAAGAACTCAGAGAAGATGGACGAAAACGACCATTCACCATTCACCATGCATCGAAAGATATCATTGTAATCCAAAGATTTATATTAATATTTAATTTTATTTCTCATAGATGATGAGTTGATGACTGATAATGACGTTTATTATTGTTATTTTTCTGTTCTACACTGTCCAACGGCGGGACTAGTACTGAAAGAGTGTACAGTAGTGCGCTCGTTTTTCTCGCGAGATCCTTTGTCTCGGGCGCAAAATACCGACAACGGACCGAGAGGGTCCGAGACAGGCGAGACGAGGCGAGCGCACCCATTTACACTCTCGCACTCAGGCCGCCTCGCTGTGTCTCGGCGAGAATGTACACTGTACAGCCGGCATTATGTTTACAATCTTCAAATTATTTTTCCATGATCGATATTTTGTCGAATTACAAGATGTTTGTACATCACTGACACGCACACGTAAACACTATTGTAAACACAGATGTAAATCAAATTTTGGTTAAGCTTGACAGCTCGGGATTGTTTCTCTATTCCGATAGGTATATTACCTTTATGGTGTCGCTCTTACGACCACGCAACCGCATTACAGGCCTCTGTCAAGTGTCAACTACAGCTGATTGTCAAAAATCAAATTGTACTGACAGTTGTGTGATCGTGTGTGCACTGTGCGCTCAAAATTTTACCAAAAAAATAAAGAAAAATTGCGGAAAAGTTGTTTAAAATATTTTTATCGCTGAAATTGCGCATTTTGAGTTTATTTCTTTACGTTACTTTATAAAATGATTGACAAATCCTTACGGCATTTAAATCTTTTTGCGCAGTTTTTTCGGAAACCAGTGCATATTTCTAACATTAGATGGTTTTCGGCAGCAGCAGTAAAAGAAGACTTAAACTTGGACTTGTTGAAAACGTATAATGAAGACATAAGGGCAGGCGAGTTATTTATAACAATATATTAGGAATTATTTTATGTGTTGCCTTTCAGTTATTCTATTCAATAGGATTATTATTTTAGGATGACTATTCTACTCAGTTTATGTTTACCCGCAGGAGGCGTGGTCCCGGTGTTTAAGAAAGCTCTACTGTTTCCGTCCAGAACAGCGTTACAAGATAACATTGGTACTTACACATACAAAGAGGTGTATGATGCTGCATCTGCACTCAGTAAGAGTATTGCTAAACAGTTGTGTAAGTATTGTTACAGTATAGTACATTGTTATGTTAGATAGTGTTATAAATATTTAAGTTAATAATTAGAGTTACATAATATCATAAAATCTTATTATTTATATAAGTCATTTGGTAGGAGGAAAATGTATCAAATATATTTGTGAGATAAAATATTTTAGATAAGTAACTTTTATTAGATAACAATAACAAAGTAGATACATGATTTGTAAACCATTTACAAATCATGTATCTACTTTGTTTTTGTTATCTAATTCCTAGATAGGGGAGACAACCCTGACACAAAAAAAATGGAAGCAAGATTTAAAGAAAAACTACCCCAGGAGGACATACCAATAACTTTGGAGAATCCCTCCCTGAGCAATCAGGCTGTCCCACGTATTCAATGCAAACCCATGCATCGTCATTGTCAAACAAACAAAGTGTTAACACAGCAACTCATCCACCTAGGGTTATTTAATAGGCAAAGATCTTTGTCTACAAGTGACACTTCTAGGACACCACAACAGGACCAATCACCAAATGTGAGCTCGCAAAGACAGCCAGAACCAAAACAAAAAAGACTGCTCACCAAATGGAAGTGAACAAAAAAGCTTGAAGCTAGCTAAAACTTACAATAACAATAAGATATGAACAAGGCCAGTGACATCATCTCGGATCAAGAAGTAAATATTCCCACTTCCAATAGTTTCTCCATATTAAACTTGGACTGTGATGCGGACATAACTGAGAAAAGCAAGAAACAAAAAACATCTAAACTGCCACCAATTATACCATATGGTATAGAAGACCTCAAAATGTTAACAGACTTCATTGCGGAGGTCGTAAAAGCTGAAGATTACTTTTACAGAATCTTGTCAAAGAACCAACTATCAATATCTACAAAATCCATTGAAATATACAAAACTATGATTGAACAATATGGAGTAAAGGACTAATTGGGCACACTTGCACATACAAACAAGAAAGATGCCCAAGATTTGTCATTAAAAACCTGCACCACAGCACCCCAATGGACGCAATTGTTCAGGCAAACTGGAAACAAGGTAAAAAGTGAAATAGTTACAGCCCACAGAAAAGGTACTAAAGAACCCTATGTATGTCATCTTTGTCAACATATACCCAAACAAAAACAATAAATTAATAAAAACCATAAGATACATCTACAATCAAGTAGTTACAATTGAATATCCACAAAAACCAACTATCACAGTAGTCCAATGCAATAGATGCCAACAATACGGACATACAAAAAACAATTGCATGAGACCATACAGGTGTGTGAAATGTGCTGGCCCACATAAAACAACATCTTGTATAATTATTGACAAAAATACACCTGCAGTATGTGCGTTATGCTCTGGTGCTCATCCAGCTAGTTATTAACGATGTCAAGTATATAAAGAAATACTGTAGAGAAAAAATATAAAATTACTTAAACAAACACGGAACACCACACCATAAAACCCTACCTCTAGTAGAAAATGAAAGCAAAATGACACCAAGAACGGAAACGCAAAAAGACATAACAAGGCTGCCAAAAAAAAGCAATTGTGTACTTATTTAACAATGCTAATTAACACAATATTCAGAATCCAATACTTTCCAGATCTGTCGAAAGTATCACAGATAATTATGATACCTAAACCAGGTAAACCTCCAACAGAACCAAAGAACTAAGTTCATATAGACCTATCAGTCTTCTCCCAATCCTATCAAAGGTGTTCGAAAAGCTATATCTCAGCAGACTTCAACCTCTTCTTGAAAAAGGCAAACTAGTACCCGACCACCAATTTGGATTTCGATCAAAACATTCTACCATAGAACAAGCGCATCGAGTTGTTCATAAAATCAGGCAGTCGCTCGAAAAGAAACAGTACTGCTCTGCAGTATTCCTGGATGTCCAGCAAGCCTTCGACAGAGTCTGGCACAAGTGATTGCTGTACAAGCTCAAAACACTGCTACCTAACATTTATTACATGATTATGAGATCATACTTGACCAACAGAAAGTTCCAAGTAATATATGAAGAAGAAACATCTGAACTATATTATGACAATATCCAAGCGTCAGTACCCCAGGGCTCAGTGGTAGGACCAATGCTATACACTGTACACAGCAGATCTCTCCCAGACTGAAGAAGTGGAAACAGCTACTTTTGCAGACTATACGACATGCCTCGCTAGTGATAGCGATCCAGAGAATACCTCTGAAAAACACCAAGTTCAACTTAACAAAATAAATAAATGGCTGAACAAATGGAGAATAAAATCCAGTACCACAAAATCGATACACATTACTTTCACACCTTGAGACGGAAAGAATGCTTGCCAGTGCACTTAGAAGGTGAAGTGCTGCCAAAAAGCGACTGTGTAAAGTATCTTGGTATGCATCTGGATAAATGACTCACATGGGCCAAGCACATCAAAGCTAAAAAGAGTGAAGCGAATATAAAATTTAAAGGCCTGCTGTGGCTGATAGGTCATAACTCACAGCTATCTTTGAGCAATAAACTACTTGTGTACAAAAGTATTATAAAGCCTATCTGGACTTATGGCGTAGAATTCTGGAGCTCCGCAAGTAACTCAAATATAGAAATATGCAATGGTTCCAAAGCAATGTGCTCAGAACTCTAACAAATGCGCCATGGTTATTTCGGAACTCAGAAATCCATGAACATTTGCAAATAAATACAATAAAGGAAACAGGAAATTCATAAACAACTAAAATATATAAGAGCAGACTTAAAGAACACTAAAATGTACTTGCACAAAATCTCCTCAATACTACAGGAGACACTGTTCGCCTTAAAAGGAAACAGATTTTAAACTTGGAATGATGTTCAAGGGAACATCCACCTACTCCTATTAAAAGCGACCTCATCAGATTATAGCTTCCATAAAGCTGATTGCTGATAGCAAAAAGGGAAAAAGAAACTTTGTTATTGAGTGCATTACTACATTATATTTAATATAGTTTTTAGCACTTGGTGCTATCATTAACTTTTGTATTAGAACCGCTTCAACATCTAAACTTTTCATGTAATTTAAAATTATCATCTGCTGTAGATAAACTTTTAATATATTATATTTGAACAGTAGGTATCTGAGAGTATTGCACTTGTAAGGATAGAACTTGTTGTTTAAGTTTTTACTACCCAATTTTAAAAAAAGGAGGTTACCAATTCGACCCGTACCTATGTATGTAATATTTTCAGAAGTGCCCAGTTTTCGTATTATAAGTTATCTATATCATCGTCTGAACAAATGTGCCTAACAAAAGTGTATGTATGTATGTATGTTTTTATGTTTGTGTTTGCATATCTCAGAAACTACAAGTCTGACAAGCAATTCTTTTTTAGGGGTTCCGTACCCAAAGGGTAAAAACGGGACCCTATTACTGAGACTTCGATGTCTGTCCGTCTGTCTCCAGGCTGTAACTCAAGAACGGTAATAGCTAGAGAGTTGAAATTTTCACAGATTGTGCATTTCTGTTGCTGCTATAGCAACAAATACTAAAAACAAAATAAATTAAATATTTAAGGGGGGCTCCTATACAACAAACGTGATTTTTCAAGCATTTTTTGCTCGGTATCAATGATGACAATAGGTAGGCACTTGAAATTTTCACAAAGGCCTTAATTATATGTGTACTTTAATAATTAGTAATAATATTTAAATAAAATAAAAATTTAAGGGGGCTCCCATACAAAAAAACACAATTTATTTGCCTATTTTTTCTCTATAACGGTACGGAACCCTTCGTGCGCGAGTCCGACTCGCACTTGGCCGATTATTTTTACTAGGTATTCTTCAAGACTTCAACTTAAGGAATACTGCAAGTTTCATCAAAATCGGTTTAGTAGTTTTTGAGATAGGGAATTTTGATATTCAATTAGGTATAACGTACAATTTTGAAGTCGGTTGTATCTTTTGAAAATACTATTATTTTGTTTTTAAATTAAAATTTGTATCTTCATGTTTTACAGTAGGTGAAAAAGAGCGGACAATATGCTACATGTGCCCAAACAACGTCAATCATGTTGTAGTGCAGTGGGCCATTTGGATGACTGGGAATATCGGTAAGTATTCATAAGTAAAGAAAGAAAACGTTTATTTGTGCAAGAAAACATACATAGCTTAGTTACAATAAAATATAATAATACATCATAAAATGTTTTCGAGCACAAGCCGACGCTGCTCAGCATATGCTGCAAGCAATCAGCGTTGATCTTCCGCATCAGTCCGCATCACTAGTACTTATAAGTACTATAAGTACTAGTATTAATCCATCATCAAATAGATCTGTGTGTGTCGTAAGAAACATTACAGTGCTAACATAGACTAAGGATGTATAATTTCTCTATGGTGCTAATGTAAGTTCAAATATCTTTCCAGCCGTCCCTCTCACACCCCTCCACCCCGAGGAGATGCTCAAGTACTTCGTAACCGACAGCGACTCCAACTTGATCATCTGCACCGAAGACTTTGAGCAGCGTCTGCAACCCGTAGCACAAGAGTTGAAGAGACCTCTGATCGTATACAACAAGACGGGCCTGGACCGAGCTGCGACGACACGCGACGAGGAGAGCCTCTCCAACTCCTTCTATGCCAAAACGGAAGCCATGCTCATTTACACCAGTGGTACGTAGGAGTTGAGTTACTTAAGATTTCTTTATGAGCCATATTGGTTGCCACAATACAGTTTTTTATTACACAGTTTTTTAATTTATTGATTTGCAATATTGTGTGACAATTCTATGTAGCCAATGTAGGTATGCACTAAGTAGGCTAACTCTACAATAATATTATGTGTTCAAAGAGAATGGAAAACTTCCTTTATTTATTTATTTATTTATTAGGCATATCAACAATATGAATACAAGCTTACATTAATAATCAACAATTAGGTCCTTTTACAGCATTCATATCAATTAGAGACATGCACAACATTAATATTAAAACACAATGCAACATTTAAGACTTAACAATTACTAGTAAAGTTAATAAAAATTAATTAATCAATGTCAATAATAAAAATTATTCAATGTCAATAATAAAAATTACAAGAAATTTTGGATAATGTCAGAAAGAATAAATTACTTATAAAAATACAAAATAATAACAATGTCCAGTATAGTATTATAATTAGCATTAACATGTCAATTTCAATTACTAATACAATAGAATAAAAGAAAAAATACAATATGATTTAATTAATTACTTCTACAAAAATGTCGAATTATTGGTTCAAAAGAATTTAAATATGATAATAAATAATAATTTATTATGTAATTTATTTTACAATAATTTTATGAGCATAATATTTTTTTCTTAAAGGATGTGGAGCGATCGTGAAAGATGTCTAAATCATATGTTTTATGCCAGATGTTATAGGAATTAATCATTCTTATTATAGGAGCATTCTTGCCGACATTAGTTTTATGCCTGGGAATATTAAAGAAAGGTCTCTGCCTTATCCTGCTATTGGGTCTAGGTACTATTAATCCTATAGTTTCTAACAGTTCCTGGCAAGGGGTGGAACCTGTGACAAGATCTTTCAGGAATACCAGATCAAGCATTCGTCTGCGATCTGATAACTTGTCAATTTTAAAAGCCGAAAGTCTCTCGTTGTATGGCAATCGAATTTCCGGTGTTTGAGTAATTGGACAATTATTTATGTGATATTGTGTTGATAAAACTTTCTTTTTCTTTTATCGTTATTTGCATAATGTTTACTTCATTTGAAAGTGAATGCATTCATAATATTGTATTTGAACTTTATGTTACGAAAGACAGTTGGGCTATTAATTAACATTATTAATGTCATTCATGTGATAATTTCTATAATATGTAGGTATTTACTTTTGGCGTTTAAAGTTTAACTAGATAACCCTCCCGGCAGTCGGGTAATAAAACTGCTTAATAAACGTAAAGTCGCAGCGAGCGATTGTTTTATCGCTCGTAGCGTAGGTTTATTAATATTCTCTTTTGTTGATTGTTATACGGTATGTGTTTGCAGGCACAACGAGCAAGCCGAAAGGCGTGGTGTGGACGCACAGCATGCTGGCGTCGGCGACGGCGGCGCTGCACGCGGCGTGGCGGTACAGCGCGGCGGACGTGGTGCTGCACGCGCTGCCGCTGCACCACATACACGGCCAGCTCAACTCGCTGCACGCCTCGCTCGCCGCCGGCGCACGGTAAGGGCGGGGCGCGGTGTGGACGCACAGCATGCTGGCGTCGGCGACGGCGGCGCTGCACGCGGCGTGGCGGTACAGCGCGGCGGACGTGGTGCTGCACGCGCTGCCGCTGCACCACATACACGGCCAGCTCAACTCGCTGCACGCCTCGCTCGCCGCCGGCGCACGGTAAGGGCGGGGCGCGGTGTGGACGCACAGCATGCTGGCGTCGGCGACGGCGGCGCTGCACGCGGCGTGGCGGTACAGCGCGGCGGACGTGGTGCTGCACGCGCTGCCGCTGCACCACATACACGGCCAGCTCAACTCGCTGCACGCCTCGCTCGCCGCCGGCGCACGGTAAGGGCGGGGCGCGGTGTGGACGCACAGCATGCTGGCGTCGGCGACGGCGGCGCTGCACGCGGCGTGGCGGTACAGCGCGGCGGACGTGGTGCTGCACGCGCTGCCGCTGCACCACATACACGGCCAGCTCAACTCGCTGCACGCCTCGCTCGCCGCCGGCGCACGGTAAGGGCGGGGCGCGGTGTGGACGCACAGCATGCTGGCGTCGGCGACGGCGGCGCTGCACGCGGCGTGGCGGTACAGCGCGGCGGACGTGGTGCTGCACGCGCTGCCGCTGCACCACATACACGGCCAGCTCAACTCGCTGCACGCCTCGCTCGCCGCCGGCGCACGGTAAGGGCGGGGCGCGGTGTGGACGCACAGCATGCTGGCGTCGGCGACGGCGGCGCTGCACGCGGCGTGGCGGTACAGCGCGGCGGACGTGGTGCTGCACGCGCTGCCGCTGCACCACATACACGGCCAGCTCAACTCGCTGCACGCCTCGCTCGCCGCCGGCGCACGGTAACGCGCCTGTAGGATTTAGGTTGTGCAGCGTGCTGGCATATAGCGTATCATGCGATAGTGATAGCGCATAACCCATTCGTTAAAAAGATATCTGGCAACACTCTCCTGGGGAAGACAGATTATTTGATTTTCGTCATGAGAACCACTTCATCATCATCAGCCTATTGCCGTCTACTGCTGAACGTAGGCCTCTCCCAATGAGCGCCAACCATCCCGATCTTGGGCAGCCTTTATCCATCCGCTTTTTTTAAATCGTCGGTCCACCGTGCTGCGGTACGTCCTACACTACGTTTGCCCATGCGTGGTCTCCACTCTAACACTTGTCTGCTCCATCTACCGTCTTCCCGTCTGCAGACATACTCAGCCAACATCCACTTCAGCGTGCTAATTCTATGAGCGATGTCGGTGACTTTAGTTCTCTGGCGAATGACTATATTAGGATTTTTTTCCACCAGAGATACTCCGGTGAGTGTCCACGTTTCAGCTCCGCATGTCATTACCAGTAGAACGCATTGATTAAATACCCTGGACTTAAGGGATAGTGGGATCGACGATTCAAAGATATTTCGGAGCTTCCCAAATGCAGCCCAGCCTAAGCGTATTCTTCTATTCCTTATTCCTTCATTCAAAGTTGTGCCGCCCTAGTTGAATTGTATGGCCAAGTATTCTTGCACAACTTCGAGACAAGCGCCATTAACGACGACAGGTCTCGGGAGAACATGTTTATTAAACATGACTTTGGTTTCCTTTAGGTTCATCCCGAGTCCCATCCGTCTAGAAAAATCGTTTAGGCTGTTCAGCATCTCTTCCATCTCCTGCAGAGATTCTGACATAATGACTATGTCGTCCGCAAAACGCAAATGTGAGAGGTGTTGGTTAATGTTTAGACCCCGTCCGTGCCAATCAAGCTTCTTAAAAACGTTACTTAACTCCAACGTTATTAAACAGTTTCGGAGAAATAACATCTCCCTGTCTTACTCCTCGGCGTAATTGGATAGGACTTGTGCTCTTTTCTTACACTTGGACGGTCATCGTTGCGGCCATGTACAGACATCTTAACACCTCGACATAGCGGTAGTCTACTAGGCATCTCTGCATGGATTCCAGTACAGCCCAGGTCTCGACGCTATCAAAGGCTTTCTCATAGTCCACATACGCTAGGCCTTTGCCTAGTGGTTCTCAAATCCTCGCCTCTTTAGGCGAGGATTTGAGAACCACTTACTCGCCACTATTATTTTTTATTTAATTGCTATAAATGTTTATAGAAAAATTTGCAAAGAACTAAACTTATGATTAGTATTTAGTGTAAGACAGACCAGTGACATGTCGGTGTTCGCTAGGATCCGCATGCTGCCGTCGTTCGCGTCGCACGCGGTGTGGGCGGAGCTGCTGGGCCGCGCGGTCGGCGCCGCCGCCGCCGCCGCCGGTGACGGGACCGCCACGGAGGGAGCTAAGGTTAGTTCTGACAAAAATTTAATTCCACCTCTACACTCTTCTCTACAGATTTTCTATTTAGTAATAATGTTGAATATAACTAAATGAATTTTGTGGCGTCATGTGCCCGTTGTGCGGTGTGCGACGCGTCGCTCCGACATTGAGTAATGCGTACCCGGTACCACAGGACAGTAAACAGTCCTTCACTAGACAGACAAGAAATAAAAAGGTATTTTTAACAAAACAAAACTAATTCAATATAAGTAACAGAGTTCTAATATTATAAATAAAATAGACTTGAGAAATGGTTGATGACAACTGTCCTGCAAAAAAAAATAACGAGTGTATGAATTAGAGATAAACTACGATAACATGGCGCGCCCCTCCAAAATTCAAAACATTTGAAGTGCGTTGTCTTGCGCGGTCGGCTAGTTATGATTAGTTGATCAACAAGTCTTTTTAATAAATGACATTAAGTGAAATATTACGAGTACTGGTTGATTGGTTGATTGGTACCACTACATACAAACTCTTTCATAAAGCGCAATACACACTGAACCGGCGGCGGCCCGGCGGCCGCCGACATAGTCCGGCGACACAACCCGGCGGCCTGTATGAAAAGAATGATGTCGGCAACATGCGCCCGCGCGTGTTACCCGCCGACATGTTGGCGGCTTGGGTACGCCTGCACTCAGTTGCCCGGCGACACAACCTATAGACACGCGGCAATCACTGGATTGGTCAGTGATTGCCGCGTGTCTATAGGTTGTGACCTCAAAAGTAAACTAAATTTCTCATCTCAAGCCGCCGACATGCCGCCGACCGAATTTTCCGACTTGTATTATGCGAAGCCGTCAACTAGACCGCCGACAAAAAGTTGCCGACATAATATGTCGGCAGCCCGGCGGGCTCAGTGTGTACTTATTTATTTATTTATTTTATTTTATTCGGAAAACTTACAGCTTGCAGAAATTACAGTAAGAATACATTTAAATTAGAAACATAAAGCCAATTATAAAGTTTTCGCAATTAGATAAGACGTAAAGAACATAATCTATGATTCTAGTGACTCGACAAGAAAAGTAAGTATAAACAAATTAGGAAACAACAGTTAATAACAGTAAGAACATTACAAAAAACTAAGTATAGGAAATAATACACCACAGCACTCACAAACGCTATAACGGGTTATCGAAATTACTCAATACTCACACAAATTATGTAACAATTTTCATTTCTGATTATTAAAATAGGCATTTGATAAAAGCTTACAGATATCAGATGTTTTTATTTTAAAAATGTCGTCAATATTATTATCTAAATAAAATTGGTTAAAACGTGCGCTAGCTCTACAGACAAATGAGTTATTGCGCTTAAGGATGTGACTACACACATTGAAACAGTAATTGGGAGGGGCGCGCCATGTTATTGTAGTTTATCTCTACAACACTGTGTGACATGGTCATATATCAGCTAAATGCTGCTAGATCATTAACAATAAATAAATAATGTTATGTGTGCACAGAGCGGCGCGCGCGTGACTGTGTTCCACGGCGTGCCGGCGATGTACTCGCGGCTGGCGGCGGACTGGGAGACGCTGTTCGCGGACGGCCGCACGCGCCGCCACGTGCGCGACACGCTCGCCCGCATGCGCCTTATGTGCGCCGGCTCCGCCCCCCTCCCCGACACGCTCTACGACAAGTGGCTTGAGGTAATACCTTCACTGTTACAATTAAACTAAACTATTAACTTTGGGTCAGAAACACTGTTACCACTTACCACATCCAGGATTTTGCCTCAAAAACTTGAAAGAGCCTATCCGGACAATATATTATAGTTGTATAATTAGAGTTACTCGAGCAGCCAGCAGGTGATTTGATAAAAAGTGTTTTTTAAATTGCCGTCCACAATTACCTTACACTTGTCTCGATACAACTTTTTGAATGAAGAAAGATATAATATTTTAAGGATTGTATGTCGGTAGCAGGCATGTAAGTATTCCGTGGTCTCTTCCAGATCTCGGGCCACCGGCTGCTGGAGCGGTACGGCATGTCGGAGGTGGGCATGGCGCTGAGCAACCCGTACCGGCCGGCGGAGGCGCGCGCCGTCGGCTGCGTCGGCCTGCCGCTGCCGGGCGTCGCCGCGCGCCTCGCCGCCGCCCCCGCTCCACCCGCCCCCGGCGCCGAGGACGCGCCCCCCGCCGCCGACCAGCTGCAGCCGCTCGTCACCGTCGAGTGCGACGCGCCCGACACACAGGTTTATATTTTATGTTTATTTATTTACTAGCTGTCCCGGCAAACGTTGCTTTGCCTTAATACATAGGCTGCACTAAAAATATCGGGAATGGAATACTTCCACTGTTCCTGTCATATTGAAATCTTTTTAATTGAAAACTCCTTGGTTTTAGAAATCGAATACCATTTATTTATTTAAAAAAAGATTATCGGTCTTGTCACAAGGTCTTGTCAAACTTGTGTAGTCGTTGAGAAAATGAAATTGACTCGAGAAAATTCTAGAGCGATGATTTATTATGACTTTCGAAGTGGTTTAACACAAAAACAGTGTGTTGACCGGATGATTTCTGCATTTGTTGATGAAGCCCCATCCAAAACCACAATTTATCGCTGGTTTGCTGAATTTCAACGTGGACGTGTCAAGCTCAGTGATGATCCCCGTCAAGGTCGTCCAAAAACTGCAGTCACCCAAGAAAACGTTGATGCTGTGCGTAAGCTGGTTGAGGAAGATCGACGAATATATATATATATATATATATATATATATATATAAGGAGTTGGATATCCTATTGATTATCAGGTGATGGTGCATCACCAGGCCAACTTTTCATTATTATGTGTAATACGTATATTGTATATTCACAAATGTCAAGAACTAGAATGAAATATAAAACCCATCAAATGACTACAAGTTGCTAAAGGCCTTTCATGAACCAGATAAACCCTAACTGTCCAGCACTGAGCAGGCTGATGATGATGAACTATAGCTAAGAACACTCTCAAACATGTCAGCTCTCAATAAAAAAAAACTAGATCAAAATCGGTCCACCCGTTTGGATGCTACGATGCCACAAACATGAACCAGATAAACCCTGATTGTCCAGCACTGAGCAGGCTGATGATGATGAACTATAGCTAAGAACACTCTCGATCATGTCAGCTTTCAAACAAAAAAAACTAGATCAAAATCGGTCCACCCGTTTGGATGCTACGATGCCACTCAAAAATACTCAGTTTTTACTTCCGGCCAAAAAGGAAAAGTAATCATAATTCACATCCGAATCAAGTTGTAAAAATACAATACACAGTTACTATGGACAAAATACTTGATAACATGTTCACTGACCTGCGATCAGCTGTCTGCTTTTATGAAATGCAGTTCGAGCTGTGCTCCATCTAACTCAATGTCTAGATTGCAGAGTTTTTCAACACGAAACAAAAGTACTCGTAAACAGGAGACATTCCAATTCTTTTAAAAACACTTTTTACTGCAATGTTTAAACCGCACTATCGTCTATCGACGACGATGTTCACCCTCGTTCCATAAAGGTTTACGAGTATTAAAAGTTCATTCACATTCACAGACGTATCACGTGAAAAAATAGTTATCAATGTCACAAAACTTGTGACATTGATAACTATTTGTGCTTACAGCAGACTAAATAAAATTAAAGAAAAAACTTTGTAAAATAATAGGGATGTATCCCTCTGCATATTTTGAGTTATCGATAATTTTTTATCGATAAATCGTTATTGTTTTACATACGAGTATGTTATGATTACAGTCAAACTAAAAAAACAAAAACCTACTCAATGTTAAGAATAGCGACAATAATAATTAAAAGTTATTTAATTAATTAGGTATTATTAAAGTATTTTCATTGCATGCGTAAACGCGTATACGCGCATACGTATAATAACAATCACAATAGGCTACTTGACCTAATTTTTTTCTTCATGCTAATCGCTTCATAATCATTCATTTTTACAAAAAAAAAACTAATATTTTAATATTTTACACAGTAGAAACCCATAAAAATGTTTATTGAAAAATATGCCTCTTAAATGGCGCCGAAAACACTGTCCGCCATAGTGTGACTTCATACGCTTTGCATTTTAAACTCTCTTTATTGATTTTTTTTAATGTGCTAAATGTACGAGTCTAAAAGTGCCCAAAAATTATAAAATAATTATATAAGAAATTAGAAATCATTTGTAATGTTGAAAACTTTTGGAGAAAAGTTTTGGCCATTTCATTTCCTGTCTACAATAAATGGAGATAATATATATAAAACTGATGTTTTATTTGAATTATTGAAGAAAATATATAATAGGCTTATTCTTATTATTTATGTACAAATAAACTTACATATAGCGAGCGCGATAAATAAAAGATATTAAATTAGTAGGAGGATGACGTCACATCCAAATCGGAAGTACTGCAAAAGCGTTTTCGTCAGTACAATTCCTATTTTCATAAAATCATATTTTCAAATCGACATTATTTATCAATCATAAGCTTTTATTTGATAATAAAGGTGAAATACGGTTTCCTAGGCCAAGTTCTACTAGAAATATGCATTTGTTCAATGAAATTGAATATAGGTCAAGTAGCCTATCATAACAATCACTTTATCACGGTAATGTAGGTATCGAAATGCATCACTGTTTGTCATCCCTATAACACCTCCCCTCCCGCGCCTCGGTCGCCACGGACCGGTCAGGCGCCGACCGCGCGAGGTCCGCTGGCCAGTGCGAATCAGACAAGCAAGCAGCGCGCAGCGATTTTCGCGCTTCTTCGTTCACGCGATCCTCCGCGCCACTCTTTTCGTACCTACCAGCGATGTTATGGCCCCGCTGGCTTCTTGTTTTCTCTGTGTGTATGATATTGCAATATCTGTGAAATTGTAATGCTCTTGTTTGAATAAACGATGTACGAACAAAAGCGTTAAAAGTGTTAATTGATTATTATTTTAGTTGTGTTAAAATACTTTGTGGTGTGATAGATTTCGTTTAAAGCGAGAAGTGTTTTTGACGTTGTTGGTGGTGACTGGTCTTATTGCTTGGTGTTAAGGACTATTTTCAAAATGCATAAAGAAGTAAGAACACTTTTCACATAAGTTAATTGCCAGTTTTATGTTTTTCGTGTATCATCCGTAATTTCGATTGATAAGTGACGATTGCGGATAGACAGTTCATCCGCATATTGGTTTCGTTATTTACGACGAAATTTTTGTAACTATGTAGTCTAATAATTTTAGACTAGTTACAAGTACTTACAACAGCATGGCAAACTTCTAAGTTTGCCATAAGTATTAAGTACTGTAGTAAGTTGTGCACAGACAGTTGCTTACAGTATTCTACATGAGTTACTATTAAACTTTTAACACTGCAAGCAACTTAGATAAGAGGTCAAAGGTCAGAGTTATAAGTTCCACGTCATGGCGACCTTCATGGATTTAAAATTGAAAAGACACCACATACATTAGGGTTTCTGTGTGTTCTGTCGTAGTGTATCGTCATTCGTCGCATACGACCTTTCGAATCGTGCGTTACTGCATATATGGCACTTAATATACTTACATTAATTGTCAATATTTAATATTAAAAAATTGTGTTTATTGTACGTTCATACAAGGTAGTTCAATCGATTTTTCATAGATGGCTCTCTATTTCCTTGTATGAAAAACCTATTAGCAGAATGTTCTAGTAGGCATATCCTTACATATAAATCGATGGAATTATTAGACCATCCGTCGTACAGCCCCGACTTAAGCCCTAATGATTTCTATACTTTCCCTAAAATAAAGAATAAATTGCGTGGTCAGAGATATTCATCACCTGAAGAAGCTGTGGACGCCTACAAAACGGCCATTTTGGAGACCCCAACTTCCGAATGGAATGGTTGCTTCAATGATTGGTTCCATCGTATGGAAAAATGTGTCCGGCGGAGAATACTTCGAAAAGCACATATTTTCAAATAGTAATGTTGTGTCACTTCCTTGATTCCCGAAATTTTCAGTGCTGCCCTCGTATAAAGTATTTCGCCCATGGCAACGTCGATCGCTATCTCGTCGCGCAAACTATGCAGGTCGCCGTCAGTCTCAGGTTGTAATAATTTACTATTATTTATTCAACAAATGCACTTATCAATATATAAAGTACCCAGTAGCCGATTCTCAGATCTAATGAATATGCATATAAAATTTAGTAAAAATCAGTAAAGCCGTTTCGGAGGAGTTCGTGGATTAACATTCTGAGACGAGAATTTTATATATAAGATTTATTAATAACAATTAATTGTTTTTGTCTTAAACCCATAAATTTGATCACCGTTCAGATATCGCTGGAGGCCTTGGGCCTGGTGGCGGCAGACCCAGCGGCGGACGCGTGGGCGGCGCCGCGCGTGACCGAGCACGCGGCGGCGGCGGAGGGCGGGCACCAGGGCGAGCTGCTGCTGCGCGGGCCGGCGGTGTTCACGCGGTACTGGAACCGCCTGCCGCAGCTCAGCGCCGCCGACTTCACGCCGGACGGCTGGTTCCGCACCGGCGACACGGCGGCCTGGGCCGGCGGCCGGTTCCGCATCCTCGGGCGCACCAGCGTGGATATCATCAAGAGCGGCGGGTACAAGGTGAGCGCGCTGCAGGTGGAGGCGGCGCTGCTGGCGACGGCGGGCGTGGTGGACGCGGCGGCGCTGGGCGTGGCGCACGCGGCGCTCGGCGAAGCGGTGGCGGCGGTGCTGGTGCTGCGCCCCGGCCGCGCGCTCGCCCTGCCCGACCTGCGCGCCGCCGCCGCCGCCCGCCTGGCGCCCTACCAGCTGCCGCGCGCGCTGCTCGTGGTCGACGCCATGCCTCGCAACGCCATGGGCAAGCTCGACAAGAAGGAGATCCGCCGGCTCTACGAGAAGGACTTGATGGCGCAGCTCAAGCGGTAGTCTCCGCGCCCCGCCTCCCCGCGCCCCGCCATCCTGCGCCCCGCCCCCGGACAAACTGCATTTATTGATTTGTTGTGTTTGTTTATTTATACAAGTGTAAATAATATTATCAGTATGACTGTAAAAAGTTATTATGTAGATATGTAGATAAACTCAAACAGCTCAACTCAAACTCACTCACTCACTCAACTCAGCCACGAAATGTTAACATGATTAAATAAGCCACAAATATAGTACTCCCTAATTAATAATGCGCATGCAAATCTTCGCAAATTGTCGTAATCACGAAAACACCCGAATCTATGAAACGCAAGAGCCCCAAATAATGCTTTTGCATTTTGCACCTTGTGCGAAAGAAATAGAAGTAAATATCTTATTAATTGTCTCTATTTTTGGCGCATGCGCCACAAAACTTTTTAATGTGCATGTCCAAATCATGTCATGCCATGGCAACGCCACCAACAAGTTGCGGCGCGGCGTTGCCATGGCATGACATGATTTGGACATGCGCAATAAAAGGTTTTCTCGCGACGCTCGGGAAAAACGATCGTTGCCGAACAATGACGAAAATTTCTATGCGCATTATCACTTTGGGAGCACTGTAATTGTTGCGGGCTCGAGTCGCCGCTGTCCGGCTGCGCTTGCGCACGCCAAGCGACACGCGAAGGATCAGCGGACGACGCTCAAACAGATTTCACTGATCAGGGTATGTAATATATATTATTGTATCGTTGTTTAAAAGTTATCACTTATCAGTTATCACATTGTATATATTCGTTTTGTTGTGGATATACATTTGTTGAATATTTGAATAAAAAACTACTCGTATTTCGTATTTTTTTAATAATATTTCCAGACATAAAAAAATGCGCGCTCTCAAGACAACTCACTTCAGGTATTTAAAAAAAACTAAGATCAGCAGTTGCAACATCGTTACCTATATTTACATAACGTTATAAACTTAACCTAAATGATCGTGATAAAAATTTAACTATACGGCGGACGCGGGGCATCCGCTGAGATATTCCTTCATTTTAACCGCAGCAGTCGAGCGCGCTGCGCGGCTAGCTGTCGGTCATGGACTCGACGAAGGTGCGCGCGGCGACGGTGGCGTTGATGAGGCAGGGCTTGGTGAAGGTGGCGCTGTCGACGAAGTCCCCCCAGCTGGAGTAGGCGGCGGCCAGCGTGGCGGCCCCGCCCAGCGTCACCACGAGCGCCGCCAGCGTGACGTCGTACCAGCGCACGCTGTACTCGTCCACGTCGACGGCCTCCGTGGCGAAGGTGTCGTACTCCAGGTGCAGGCGCTCGGCCAGCAGCGGCAGACGCGCGCGCACCTCCGCCGCCTCCCCGCCGCCCGCGCCCGCCGCCGCCCACTGCCCCGTGCGGATCTTGTTGCGCAGCAGCCGGTGCCGCCGCAGCCGCGTCTTCTTGTAGCACAGCCGCACGAAGAACAGCGGCGGGAACACGAACATCAGCGGCCCCGTGAGGCACGACCCCACCAGCCCCATGATCAGGTCGAACCGCGGCACCGACTCGCCCAGGAAGATGCCCAGCAGCACGATCGTCGACCGGATGATGCAGCGCCGGATGCAGAAACCTGCGAACCGAGCCGATCGTTACAAGTCGCTCCCGAAGTTGCGTTCTCGATATTTAGATAACTGCGGACGTACTTCGGGGCACCTTGAGCAGGTCCTCGATGTGCTGGAAGAGCGCGGAGTTGCCGACGGCGCTGGAGAGGCATAGCTGCAGCGTCACCAGCACCGCCACCAGGTACAGCGGGATCGACGCCTCCATGCCTGAAATTAGGGATCCGCTGCTTATATACAGTTAAAGAACGTTTGTGTGCTAATGCTTATTATAAGGTAACTGATTTTCTCAATGATAGCACACCTTGGGAATAATAAGCTGACAAACCATAGGCCGCTTCTATAATATAAAAGTACCACATTTTTTTCATTTACGCACACGCCACACCCATTTAGATCTACCGCTTATCTGATTTTACGAGTGAGAACGCGTCCCTGCTGTAAAGGTGCCCTTAAAATTTTCTGTAGTAAGACCACTTCTTAAAAAGCGCAACCCAAAACACATGTCCAATTATAGACCAATAACACTGATCCCTATAATATCTAAAATTTTTGAAAAAGCAATGCAATCGAAACTAATTAGTTTTTTAAATATTAATAATATACTGTCTCAACAGCAATTCGGATTCACAAAAGGAAGTTCAACAACACTGGCCTGTTTCTCTTTGGTAAAGGAAATAACACAAGCGATCGATCAAGGATTATCTGTAGGTGCTGTCTTTCTCGATTTAAGTAAGGCCTTTGATTTTGTTGACCACAAACTGCTAGAAATATGTGGTATTCGTGGCAACGCATATAACTGGTTTGAATCGTATCTCAAAGGTAGAAAACAATGTGTAGAGATAAGCAAAGTTGAGAATAATAAAGAGATTTCTTACAGATCCGATTATGAAAACATAGACTGTGGGGTACCACAGGGGAGTATACTAGGTCCTATCCTTTTCCTCATTTATATAAACGAATTGCCCAAAGTAACAAAATATCTAACCTTTATGTTCGCAGATGACACTACTTTACTAATAAAATGTTTAAAAAATTTATTAAATAATGAAATAAAAAATGAAATAGAAAGAGTTAAAAATTGGCTAAAATGTAACAAATTGGAAGTGAACTTAGAAAAAACAAAGATTATTAAATTTCAAAAATCAAATTCTGAATCTGATATAAAGGAATTAGAAAATAAGATAAGTCCTATAAAATGCGTGCCGTCTACCACATTCTTAGGGTTCAATATTGACAAAAATCTAAATTGGAAAGAACATATTGACAATATTTGTAATAGATTAAATAGGTTCGTATTCGCACTAAAAAGAATACAAAATATAGTATCTAAAGAAGCAGCCTTAATATCTTATCACGGCTATGTCTCATCTGTCTTAAGATATGGTCTGATATTATGGGGAAACTCAGTAGAAGTGGATAGAGCATTTATCATCCAAAAGAAATGCATAAGAGCTATGGCGGGAGTAAAAACCTAACACCCTCTAAACCGCTTTTTAAAAAATTTAAAATTCTTCCTTTAGCCAGCCAATACATATTAGAAGCGTGTTTATTTGTTAAAAAATATGATTATCTGTTCGAAAAAAAAAGCAATACCCGAATCAAAAACAAACTTAACATACCCGCACAAAAGTCGTCTTTAAACAGCAAAAATGCATATTGTATGACAGTAAAAATATATAATAATCTTCCCGATAAAATTAAAAAAGACCACACTACCTATGATAAATTTAAGAAAGCCCTTTCTGAGTGGTTGTTAGAGAAATGCTACTACACGGTACAAGAATATTTTAATGATATAATAATTTCAAAAAGGTTTAAATGACATTTTATTAAAATTGATTTATTTATTTTGTACTCTCTGACATTAAATGTATTCTAATAAATAAATTTATATTAAGACAAAACACTAGAATTACTATGTTGCTTATCATAATATTTTATTCGATTAAATTGACATTGTAAATTTAGATTAAATTATTATTTTGACATGAACATATTTACTTAAATTTATTTATTATTGTATGACATGATTATATTATGATATTGCATCAATGTTAATGGATTTTTCTCTCTCAAAAATTTGTTATAGTATAAATTGTATTGATAATATTGTAATGTTATGAATTTCATTAATATTTGACTCTATTGAAGTGATAAAAATGTTTTGGCTTGAGTTGACAATATTGATTATAATTATTGGATTTTTAAAATTGATTCCTTAATATCCGAACTATTGTAATACTGTATGTTAGAAATTTTGTATGACATAACATGACAATATTTCCACGCCCATGTGGCAGAAATTGTGAACAAACTAAATTGTAAGACCTATATGTACGAATTTCTTGGAAATAAATAAATAAATAAAATCTACACGGAACAATTTGTCGTTTCGATCGATCGTCAAGAAAATCGTCCAATCGATCTTCTTACTATAAAATCGTTTGCGATATTGCTACACACGTACAATTTGTCGTTCGATTTTAACATCGAGGCAACAAATCGTGACGATAATTGCCCCGTGTATGGCCACCTTTACGAGGCGAGTACTCACCCTGCAGGATGTTGCTGTGCACCTGGCTGCCGTAGCGCAGGGCGGCCAGCAGCGTGGTGACGGCGGACAGCGTGACGGTGTAGGCGAAGCCGCCCAGCAGCGCGGAGTTGACGCGCCGCCCGTCCGCCATGTCCACCTGCAGCGTCAGCAGCATCGGGTGGATGTCGAACTGGAATGGACAAATTACTTCATCGTTTTCATTAGACTGTATAAAAAATTGATTTCGTTGAAATATGCTTGGGAACCACAATCTGCTGACCCGGCGAGAATGAGGATGGGTCCTGAATCCTGATGAGTGATGGGTGAAACCAAACACTTGACTCGTTATCAAGACGCAATTTATTGACATGTAATTTACTTACTACAAGCTGATGAGGTTAGTTCCGTTCAAATGAATATTACGAGCCCAATATAGTGCAATAGATCCCTAAAATTAATATGATTTTCACCTGAAAGGCCATAATGCCGTACGCGACGAGGAAGTCCCGGCTGGAGGGCATGTAGGAGAGCAGGCCGGCGGCGGGCGGCGGCGACGTCTGGTCCGTGAGGATACACGCCCACACGCACACCGCCACCGTGGTCACCACGCACACCGACGTCACCGCCACAGACCTGAACGGTTGAGGTGTTTACGTTATATATTATGTATATGACCGTTCGAAAAATATGAAGACTCCAATGACGTTTGGATGAGAAAGTCATGACTCTATGAGTTTGTACCATTGCTGGAAGTAACGACTCACTTCATCTCCTTGGGCGAGCCGAGCCACATTATGGGGCAGAGCAGGATCCCGATGATCACCATCCACACGCAGTACGTGACGTTCACCGCGCCCGAGCTCACCTTCCACCAGAACAGCTGCATGCTCTGCGACGCTGTGGAGAAGGAGGAAAGGTCGATTATGTGCACTAGGGCCTAGGCGATTAGGAGGTGACATTCGTCCCGAGATAGCTACTGACCGAATATAAAATTGGGAATCGCCGCGCCGAAAACTGTCGCATCGATCAGGAAAATAACCAAACTTCCCACGCGACTCCCGAACGCTAGCTCAGCTATGGCGGCGTATGGAAACCTGAAATTATTAATTAAATTTAACTAAGTTCTAATATTATAATTTAATCAACCGCAGGTAACTTTCTAATTTCGTACTATACGAAATTAGAAAGTAGGTTATAAATTGCAAAAGGCATCGGTACCTGTTCTTGTCTCGGATGTCGGGCTGCAGCTCCTGCGCCAGCAGCCAGCAGCGGCCCAGCAGCACCGCCGTGTACAGCTGCAACGCCAGCAGCGCCACCACGAGGGGAATCCCGTATACCCCTGCACAATGCACACGGCAATATTAAACTTCCATATTCTCTACACTCTACGAACTGAACAAATGTGACACTGTTAGGTAGATTACTTCTAGATTTTAATAGATATTTTTGCGCTAATATTTAAAGGCTACTTCAGACCGAAACTTTTGATGTTAGATAGTGGTTACAAAATGATAAAAAAACCAGAAATCAACCAAAACATGACAATAACTTAGTGAAAGCTCCGGTTCAGGGACGGAGCTACTGCCGCATCGATTATATGGGTTTGAGCTAATACAAAGCTCCGTGGGCTCACCCGTGCCACGGTAGGAAAGGGGCCCCTGGAAAGGGTGGGACGTGCGTTAGTTACTCTTCCTCCCCCAATCAATTTTTTAAACGAGGTCCTATTCACGTAAAGTTTCTGCTCTAACATCAACAAGAGATGATGACAGCTCACCGCAAGAGATGATGGTCTTGGGCAGCGCGACAACTGGGAAGACGCCGAAGAGGTCGACGATGCAGAGCACGGTGAAGAAGACGGAGAGACCGCCGGCCGTCTCCCCCGGCGTGTAGAACTGCCGGTTGACCATCACCGTCACCGGCCGCCCCGCGCTCGCCTCCAGGTACCCATTCGCGTCCGTAGAGAACTTCACGATCTTCATCGCTCGCTACTGCAATTACAGCTCCAGATTACGAGATATATGGAAGGAGCATTAAAGAATTGAGGAACCATAACAAACTTCGAGTATTAATTCCGGTTCCAGTTTTATTGTCAAAAGATGAGCAGGACACACAGATCTCTAGATCTTATTTCTGTGGCAGGGCATTAATTACGCCCCGCCCGCACTGCCTGCCGCATTTTCCCCGCGAGATAAATTTTTTCATCGACAGTGTGGATGCTCTCAAAAAATTCAATGTGTTACAGAATTGCGAAAAAAATCCGCGTGGTTCAATTTCGCAGTATCACGATTATCACAGATTTATTGTGAAGTGTGCGACCGTTAAATTCGAAAATCAAAAGCACTTAAAGTAATAATTACTAATTAGTTAATCTTCGTAGCGTAGAGCTACAAGCACTGCGTCATAATATTGTAATGTTGACACAGCACTCAATATGTTTATAAATGTTTGTGGCTGGAAGTCGGTGGACACCCCACAGACCACGCTATCCACATAACAAATGGAGCGGTTCAAATTCGGTAAGAGAAAATCGATACCCAAACCGGCTTAGCCCGGCTATGAAATTAATACACTGCCGACTTTCCGACTCCCAAAGTACTGCTACTTAATTCGTCTTTAAGAATATTTTTTACGATTAAATCCATTTTGGCATGGAGATAGAGAATTCGAGTCAGGAAGAGGACAGTTACCTACCGAGCGATAAATAAATTTGGGCGCAACAGAAGTCACAAGCAACATCTAGTACCTATTTTATGACAACTCTAGAAAGGCCAACTCATTCCTAATCCATGGTCAGGTACAACGGAAAGTACTTAGCTTAGCAGTAAGATAATACGGCACGGCTCATTAGCGAGGTGCGCGAACTTGCAGCCGGGATGAGCATTAGCAGCCCCACAAGTGGACTCGCGCCCTCGAAGGGTTACAGGGGACGAGGGCGCGAGAATTACGATTTACGACTTAGTATTAGCCCCACAAAAACTGCGAATTGGCATCGCATCGCAAAATTTATAATAAAAATGGCATTACGATGCGATGCAAATTCACAGTTTAGTGTGGGAGCCATTATAGCGCTCGCTAAATGTCATATGTGGGGCTGAAACACGGCTAGTTTAGAATATAGAGCACGTAAACATACTTTGATAGTTAAACATGAGGCAACCAATCTGGGGTGAACAATTTTTCGTTTTCCTCTATATGGTAATAAGTATTAAAATTTAGGTACCTACTACTATGTAATATGTATAGCTGAAACTTATTTAAATTATTAAATCTAAGTTATAAGTATCAGTACTATGGTTGTGTTAGTGGGATAAGGATTTAGGATTTTTCGAAACGGAATCTCAAGTGTTGAATAAAACCTTTTTAAGTTTAAGAAATATTACCAAAAACTGCAGGTATTTGTAGGTAGCCTTGACTGTTGACATTGTATTTCATTACATTGTCTAGAGACTAGAATGTAGATGCACTGTGAGCTGAGTCTGGCGCCGATGCAGTGCGCCGGCCACTGCACGAATGTCCACTGACCCGTCTTTAATCGAATTGACACACATTGTACATACTTACATACTTACATACCTCCAACATCACTACATGCCCTTCACAAACTCATCCCTTGTCGCGATCACTGGTGCTCTTATGGGGCTTGATAGGTTAATCATCATTAAAATATGTATCTGAGTGCGGGGGTTATGTCAAAGTCTTCGTTTTAATTGCAGTTATTAAAAATAAGTAATTATTATATTATATTCGTCTCTGAGTGCGGCAGTTAATATTGTATCTATCTGTGATCTGGCGACTGGCGACTGCCGTGGTGATCTGTCAGTGACACTTCCAAGAGCAAAGTTTTTGCCTTGGACTTGCCGCATTCCTATTCAAAATGTTTTAATATTATGCAGCTCTATCAATACACTTTGTAATAAAACTAATAAGGTACATTGGGGTAACTTCGGAAGAAAAAGAAAATGGGGATATTTCGAAAATGGCAAATAATTACCAAACAGAAAGTAATTTTGAGCTTTGGCTACATTTACCGAGACGCCAATTTAATCACCTCCCCCGCTTCCTTTCCCTCGAGCCGTCAGCCGGGAGTGCGCGCTTTTCGCGCCAAGTGCAATTTTATGATTTTTTGGCATTATCGAAATTACCCCGTTTTGTTTTACACAGAAATTAGGTAAGTTACGTAATATTTTGTTTGTTTTAAAGAAGCTTTGACGTTTTTTGCTTTCTTAAGAATATGTTATGTTGCTCTAGCTATAATTTTAACAAACATTCTAAATAATCCCAGTGGGGTAAATTTGTTAACGAAATTTCCCCAATAATTTTTTCATAGTCTTTTGCAGGGGTGCGCAACATAATATAAAATTTACCTGCCTTTACCAACAACATAAACGAATGAAAATACAGAGTCCAAACTTGACTCGACTCGTACAAATCATGTCGATTTTCGACATTTAGAGGCAATGAGTTTCTAAAATACTAGAGTGGCAATGTCTTACAAACTGATGCAAAAAATGCGTAACCACTTGATAGCCCAAAAGACAATGTCACTTCATAATGTTATTATGTCATTATGTATGGCAGATATGCCTGCAGGCATCTTCAAAGTGGTGACGCGTTTCTGTCGTAGACTGCCAATCTAGTTACGTTAGTAACATACAATATCATTGTTTAGAGGTTTAAAACGTGTTTTTGAATAGTGTAGAATCAATTTTTATTGTTGTTAAAATAAACAGTTTTAAAGATTGCCTAATACCTATACTTAATCCGGGTTCCCAAAAATATTTTTTTTATTACTATGCAGCAAATGTTTCGTAAGTAGCTTTATTTTGATAAGACGAACAATAATTTCCTTTGCGTAAATTCTCGAAAGTGGTAGCTAACAGAGATAGAAAGGATTTAATAAGTATTTCTATTTGATGGTCCTAAAATATGGATTGTTCTATTTGTACGACAAGGTTACTCTTGAATTTTATAACTATTAACCTATCAATATCCAAAAAATCAGCTCGTTAGGGTTCCGTTTTAGTCGTTTTAGTTCATTTATCAACCAAACTTGGTTGACTACCCTTATATGAGGTATAGCTTCACTCACACTAAAATTGAAATTCACATTTCACACACATGATGACATGACACAGATGTGACAGATGATTGATGGATATCGACGGTCGACCACATTGCATCAGTGCGACTTCTAGTAATATTTCAAAAGGCAGGATTAAATGTTAGTTTGTCAATTCAAACTTTTTAAATAATAAAAAAAAACCGGCCAAGTGCGTGTCGGGCCACGCGCAATATAGGGTTCCGTAGTACCTCTAGTTTTTGACAATTTTTTTATGGTCAATGAACGCACATTTATAGCGTGTTTTACACTACTAACAACATCATCTCAGTTACTTTCAAAGGAATTTGAACGAAAAGTTCCTTTATACTTCACCGAATACATTTTTTTAGTTAATCGAATAGTTTTCCTTTTAAATTCAGCATATTTCCTACTCCCGTGAATTTTTTCACATTTCCAGAACCAACCGTTTAGCTGGTAGAAGGGGGGGACACTGGGCTCTAATGATTTTTTCCACTTTAAAACTTAATATTTCATAAACGCAATATTTTTAAAAAAAACCTATTCAACGACACCCCACACGATGAGGTGGGCGCGAAAAAAAATATTCATCCCCGCTTGATGTGTAGGGGAGGTACCATAAAAAAAAATATTTTTTACGATTTCACGTACCATTTTGTTGCCATCATTAATATGTGTATTCATGCCAAATTACAGCTTTGTAGGTCCTATAGTCTCTGAGTAAAACCGCGGAATTAATTTACTCCTTGAAAATCTTTTGAAAAGTTTGAATTTGTCACAGTACTTATATTGTATTTTTAAATTTTAGGGTTTCTTATTCTATCCTTCCTTATTTTTGTCACATGTCAATGCATTAAGCCGCGCCGGTGTGCACTGCAGTAGTTTTACTCACATTTACTCCAGGCTACCACATGAACACTACACAGTATTAATACATATCCCACGTCCTAGGTCACGCGCAGCTCTCGAGCTAGCCGGTGGAGCGAGCGGCGGGAGACTGACCGCGGTACGCGCGGACACGCGTCCGAAATCGCCACACGATACGTGATATGCAGTGACCTATAAGCGACTTAGACAACTGGTTTCATATTTTATTTTTGGTCAAAATTACCATACTTTTAATGGTGCATTAAGAATGAATAGGAAACGATTTATATAATTTATTATTTTTTAGGTGAACATAACAATTAACTTGAAGTTGACTACTCAACAAGTTAGGCACAACAAGCAGCTGTATACACTCTACAGCGTAATATTATATTTTAGGCTCAAAACGACTCCCATATACACAAGGAACCCGTCGTTGACGATAGGGTCAGTCAGAACTCAGGCACAAGAGAGAATTCATGGGTAGTGAGTTATGTGACAAGTCAAGCGAGTGAGTCTCGACTCTCAATAGGCTGGCTATTGAGAGTCGAGACTAGTCCGGTGACCGGCTACTTAGCACGTGTTCACTTCGATTTTTTTAAAGTATTGTTTAAAATTATCTGCAGCTGATATTATATTTTGTAAGTGTGACTGTAATAAGATAGGTTGACTAATGTAGAGGTGTATTATTCTACGTATAGTACGCGATGGTCAGGTAACTAAAAAGAGTGAAATTATTATTTTTAACAAAAAATTAAAACCGACTTCCAAGGTAAAAACAATAATAACATCCTTATAAGTAATATGAACTAAAAAGTATTAAATATTTTTTCCTATCTACCTAATAGTGCCTTTTTCCGAAACTCAACTATTTCTGTACTTACTCAATCTTCATAATAATTTTGAAGTCGGTGCCAGTTCCAAAAGTTTCAAATAAGTATTCTGTCAGAGAACTGAAGATTCAGCTGTATCTGGTACCGATTTCACAATGATGAAGATTGAGTAGGTACAGAAATAGTTGAGTTGTAGCCGAATTCGGAAAAAGGCATTTTTAGATAGGAAAAATTATTTAATACTTTTGACGTGATAACGTCTTATAATTCGATATGGGCTGCGCGCACGAAAAAACATGACGCAATATGTGGCGTTACCTCGCTCTGAGGCGTTCCATTTAAGGCTATGGCGTTGTCACGTTCAACTATCGTCAGTAAACCGACTTTACAGAAAACCGAGTTCGAGTCGAGTTCGAGTTTTTTAGTTCATAATAAAAGGATGTTATTATTGTTTTTACCTTGGAAGTCGGTTTTAATTTTTTGTTAAAAATAATAATTTGAAAATTACTTAGTAGGTACTTATGTAATTGTTTTTTGTGTGAATTTTAAGAATGGAAGATTTCTGCTCGTCACTCGTGTGCTAAAATATAATTTGTGAGAAGATTGAGATTGTGAATATATTGAATATTGTAGACAATAATAATTTATTCAATACGTCCTACAAATAATAATTTACATATACGCGTGCGGTGTGAATCTTATTATCTGATCTAAAATTAACTTCTCAAACTTAATGATAATTAATAACTTTTGCTGATTAAAATGGTTTTATTACTTATTCATTTCGGCAACAATAAATGGCGCGATGTAAATCTTCAAAATCAGCAAAACATTACTACCTATTAACTTGTACCTTGTGTGCCTACCCTTGGTTTTTCAAATAATAAGATTACTAAATAAATAGGTCGCTATAATATTATTGTGAAATGTGAGCTGTTTGCGCGAGTGACGAGTGTCCGCCGAGCGCCGAGCGCCGACACATGATACGAGTATGCCGCCCGCAGCCTCTACTACTCACTCTCTAATCTACAAAATAATATTATGTATCCGAATAATTCAGAGTTAATAAAAAAATTACTTAGTCTTGAGTTGAACCAGCTCAGATTACTAAGGTCCTAAAGGCGGCTAGAATCGAAAGCCTAGGCCACGTCCAGACCGTTGATGTAAAGTTGCAGTATTTTTTATATTTTCCAAACAGTGTACTTGGTATAATAAATCCCACTAAAAACATTTCTTGTAAAATGTTGCCTCGGCCCTCGACGACCAGTGACCACATAAGGTTACCCTGTGAAAAAGATATGAGATCTCATGTAGAGCCAAGCTTCTGAATCTACACGGCCTAACTCTACTGACCCTAACTTAGGGGGGTATTACGTTATCATTTATATTGATTAAATAATCATTTTTGATTGGATCCTATAGTATAATATGATCCTATAAATGATCCAATATAAATGATAATGTAATACCCCCCTTAAACAAATTGTACATACCAGTAAATTTATGTTACATGACTTCGCCGTTTCGCTACCGTCTCGGAGGTGATGCGCGGAGATTCAGAAGCTTGGCTCTACATGAGATCTCATATCTTTTTCACAGGTGGGGTAAACCTTATGTCGTCGTCGAGGCAACATTTTACAAGAAATTTTTTTGATGGGATTTCAGTTCTTTTTGTAAGTTGGTTATTGTAAGTACTTATTTAAAGGTTTTTTAGTTACTGTCTACAGTCCCGTGTAAACTCTTTATGTTCTAATTCATAAAATTGGTGAAAGGCTCATATTAAACCTCCATCCCCCATTTTAGGGGATGGGGGGCCGAAATTTATAAGTTTATCTATTTTTGTTGGTTGTGTACTAAAAAACAAGGGGCATTTTTGTATGGAACCCGTACCCAAGCTGTAGCACATCCAGACAACCAGACATATTATACTTATCAAACGAAAGGGCTTGAAAAGCTGAACATTTTATTGTATGACATAAAATCTCTAAACCATGGGAGAAAAAAGTTAACGAGAGTAGAACGGAAGAAAAAATCCCAAAAAAATAGGTTGTCTATAAAGTCGGTTTACTGTCGATAGTTGAACGTGACAACTACCTTTGTTGAGTTGAACTTCATAATATAAGTAAATTTAGTTCCGCGATTTGATAACAGATGTCGCTGTTAGGCCTCTAGATCGCGCTATCGCTTACTCGACAACATTTATTATATGTAATGCTATGGAATAAATTCTCGTCTTTTCGCTGACACTCACTGGTCGTTTTATTTATTATTACGCCAGAGGGATTTGCGTCCCAGGGTAACCCTACAGAACGGATCGGACCGTATGACGTCATTCAAGTAGGACTTAGGAGAGAGACGGATGTCGAACGCTGCCGAACGCAAAGGCCGATTGTGCTTCCTTATCGCTCGTTCCGCGCTCTCGCTTGCACTTCAAGCATTAAATGGAACGCCTCAGAGCGAGGCAACGAGGAACTGTCATGTTTTTCGAGCGCGCACCCCATATCGAATTATAAGACGTTATCACGTCAAAACACCCTCTATTATTGTATAAATTTATAGTGTTGCACTGGTAAGGAATCATTTCTGGAAAGTAATCGTATATGGCAAAGTGCAAACTTGGGGAAACTGTTGTATTTTAGTATAATATACTTAATTGTTTAATATTTTAAAGAAATGTATGAGAAAACAATAAAACCTTGAAAATCAGCATCCCAATAATAATCTTGAACATAATCTTTAGAGCGGTTTGTTGCCAAATCTTGACAGTTGACTTAAGACTTATGGAGAGCCCCTTTCTTTTGGTCTGGAAATGCCATGCATCCCCGGCAGTGCTGGGGAGGACAACCGGGGTATGTGGGACTCGCTGCGACTCTACCCACTGAAACCCGGCCTAGGGCCCTAAGACCTGCATGCCGAGATGCCGATATGTATGCGGCCAGCAGGCATGCAACACCTAAAGTTAACAGCTTTTATCTCCATGCTGGTGTCTGCTGGTGGTGCGCGGCGCTGGTATCATATTTTGTTAAAACAAAGTAGCCCCAGTACCTAACTACATTATGCCTTCGTGGTGCTCGAGGCATAATGTAGAGCACACTTTGAGAATGACTATTTCATATTTGGACCATACTGTATAATGTGTATAGTCTGTCAAAAATTGAAGAAATTAAAAAGTGGCAACATCATAGTGTCATCCCTTTTTTCTGATTTGAAAGGGATGACACTGCGATGTTGCCACTTTTTAATGACAAGCTTTTGACGGAGTCAATGACCGCTACCGCCATGTTTCGCCGAGTACAGTAAAGTCAATAGTCATATTCAACTAAAATATTATAGTGTCATTCAATGAGCGCGCTAGTCATTCAATCGAATTGCAGATCGAATGATTGCGACATACATAGGTACGAAGTGCTCGGCCGAGGGCACTGTCTCGCGGCTGCCACTGCACTGTACTCGGTATGTGATCAAGGCAATATAGTGCGTGGAGACTGGAGACCCTCTGTACGGAAAAGTCTGTCTCTTTCTGTTCTCCACTGCTTTCATACCCCCACTATGGTAGGCGGTAACGATGATAAACGTTGTTGGAAGTCGCGAGAGCCGCTATGCTATCCCCAACCCGCGCCGGCCGCCGCCGGGGCTTTGTTTGTGGCCCGCGTGTTGTTAAACCAATGACAAAAGAAATAATCATTGTGTTAAACCATTTTGAAATTCACGCCCACCGACAAAATAATGTAAAGTCGTCGTGATAGTCGTGAACTTTTTTTCACTTTTAAATCGTTAATTTTGAAAAATGTTATTTTTTAACCCTAAAAAATTTTGTTGCGACACCAAGACCAAAACATGTTTGTGGCCCACATGAAAAAAAAGGTTGGGGACCACCTAACCCTTAAAGGTTCCCTCTAACCTAACCTCTTCCTTGTAGATTAGGTCAAGTCATCGTTTAGTGTGATTGAAACGAGAGGAGACGCGACGCGGCAAAGCTATAGTTGGTTATGTTACTGTATACTTGATACTACATAAGTCATAACTGTAAAATAACTAAGGGAAAGGCGCTAATGGTAGACACTGAACTAATAGATGACACTTACGACAAAAATGCCATAAAAATAAGAATTATTCTAATTATTTCTCAACACTGTAAATTTTATAAGCTTCTTATGCTATCTGTTGATGTGAAAAAATATATTAGGGATGCCTTCGGGGACAAAATTTTAAAATGGGATCAGTTTTCGTAAATGATGTGACCGCGTCAACATGCACCCGGCAATTTCTTAGCAAATAGGTTAAGGAAGGCGAAATTTTGCACGTAAGTTTTGAATACATTTATTAGATTTTTTGTAATTTCTATTGACTTCATTGGATTAATGGTCATGTTGTTTACACTAATTAATGTTTATTTATGATCTTTTATCCATTTTCCCTAACAATATAAAGGGTGTCTACTATTAGTTCTTGAAAATGTAAAAAAACCTAATAGATGACATGGATCTCATCTTTTAGTTTTTCAATACATACTAAAGTTATTTTGTACTTTATTCTATTGTAAATATCATCACTATTCTTTAAAAATATAATTCTATTAACAAACTAAGAACTTAGAACTACTGTACCTAAAAATGGACATGGTGTCTAATATTAGACCTTGCACTGATCTAAAAATCGATGCTTTAGTTTTGTAGCAGTAAAAAGAAGAAAAAGGAGAGCTGAGAACAAGAAGAAGAAAAAAGAAGAGGCAAAAGAAGCATGGAGACTTAAGACTAAAAATAAATTTGCTAGGAAAAAAATATGAAAAATAAAAGGAAAGATAGTTTCAGCATGGAAGAAGAATGAATAGAATCTGGAGACAACGTGGATAATATTTCTGATGCATGTAGTTACTATGATGAAGTAAATGAAATCTTTTGAAAAACGGCAAATAAAGACCTAATAATATGAAAAATGTAAAATGTAATTTAATGTTCTATGTCAACTATTAGTTCATATTGGTGTCTACTATTAGTGTTGTTCGCTTATTGTGATGTCATCTATTAGTACTTATGACTATATATATACAAAAAGACCAATAATATATTTTTTTATTGATTTGTCAGAGAATAAATATAATAATTTTATTTTGTAAGAGTTACTGAAGACATGGAAGAAGTTATCAATCCGTTATTTTCATAAATTATATATTTTATAACATTCGAATGTTTCATGTTTCCTTATAGTGTCTGCCATTAGGTCTTCTCCCTTATAGGTATGTGTCAGTGATACGACACGAGACGAGTGACGACTGACGACACCGCGAATTACCTACTTTTAGGCATCTCCAAGTCCCGCCTCGTTTCGTCTCTCGTCATGTCAGGCGACTGACAATAAAGTTTTTGACAAGTAGCATGTATAGTAATAGGGGGATCCGGACCCCCAGTATTTAGTTATATTATATCTACCTCATTACCTAATAAATTAAGAAGTCCCCTATAGCAGCACTTTGGAATTACATGTGCAACCTGGGTGTTTTTTTGTGTCTATGAGCTGCGGTGGCCGCTTAATACCTATCATGATATTAAGCGGCCACCGCAGCTCATAGATACAAAAAAACACCCAGGTTGCACAGAAAAGTAGAAAATTTACAATGGACCACTGCAGTGGTCCATTGTAAATTTTCTACTTTTCTATTTTTAATACCATACATTATCCCATCAAGCTCCGCGCGAGCACCAGTGATCGCGACAACAATTATAGAATACAATGGCAATTCCGAGAAATTCCGATCGACGGATTAAACTTATATGTAATTTGCAAACCTATATCCATATTCCATAGATGATTGATTATGATTGGTGATCCTTCGAGATTCGAGCCTCAAATAGGAAGGCTATTATAAGTTCAAGACAATTAAATTTAAATGTATGGAAAATTTGGCAAAATTAAAGTACCTAAGTAGGTACAACTTTTATCTATCAGGATATCCTCCGGGGTGTGCGTCACCCCCCCGCGCCCTGGAATAGGTATGTCCCGAAACGTGGTATTTTCCACTTAAATAAGAAACCGTACTCGATACATAAAAAGTATGTGTGACCGAAGCAAACCTTGATGAACAAGGGACATTTTTGTATAGGATCCGTACCCAAGCTGTAGCACGTTGAGTCATATTATATAAAGGGTTTGAAAAGCTGTACATTTTCTTGTATGACATAAAATCTCAAATCCATGGGAGAAAAAAGTTAACGAGGGTAGAAGGTACCCGAGAAAAAAAAACACCCTGTATTACTGCATCAATTTATAGTGTTGCTTGTAAGGAATCATTCCTGGAAAGTAATCACTAATCACTAATCATATTATATGACAAACTTAAGGAAAGTGTTATTGAACTTCATATTTTAAAGAAATGTATGAGAAAACAATAAAACCTTAAAAATCTAATCTTTCCTAGATTTTATCGTATATAATCACTTTGGAGAAATGTTTTATAATTAGCAATACTAGGGAATGGCGCAATAATACAGGATGTTTAATTTTTTTCCAAAAATGAAAAAATAACATTAGTAAGGAATCCCCCGGAGGGCGGGTAGATAAAAATATTTTAAGTTTACTCTATACTTAACTGACATATTATCCTGATAGACACGTAGTGATTGTATTCTCTTTGCTGATAGATAAAAGTTGTACTTTGCCAAATTTTCACTAAGTTACATAATAATTAATAATATTGTGTTTCGTTTTTCCCAGGTGGACGCAAGTTCCGAACAAAAAAAAATTGGGTTCCAAATTTAAATGTAGCAACTGTACCCAATCACATAATCTGTGCTTGATCTGTGCAAGGTCGACTGTGATTGGCTGATAAAAAAGACCATAAAGAATATATTAGAAGGAGTTTAAAACACAAAGTTCATTTTGTGAAAATCATTTGTAGCATCTTATACAAAAATTGTAAATTAAGTAGATTAATTATTGAAAAACGAAAGGTAAGCCATTGTAAAATGTAAATGTAACCGTAAATTGATAAATTGAAGCAAAACATAACCATGTTTTAATACAAAGTACATGTCGTAGTATTATTTGCATATTTGTATATTAATTTACAACTTAATACTATTTAAATGTATTTAATATGAAAAAGATAGATTATTATTTCATAGAAAATATTATAATGTATATATCAGTATGCAGTTAATTTGGAAAATGTTGAAATGTGTATATTGTTTTATTGTAATACATAATAATACATGAGGTTATATTAACTATACTTTAATAATTTATGTGAACTGTATGGAAATGTAGTAAATGAAAAATGTTTAATTAATTTCAGATTTTTAGGTCCCTATACTAGTTTGCAACATTTTAGTCTGCAAGCAATAGCTGTTAAGGAGATTTTAGGAGGAGAAGGAAGGTATGGGATTATGAGTGGTACGGCCACCAAGGAAAAATCCTCTGATCAAGTGAGGTGGTATGCAGCTGGCCTGAGCCCGCGTGATAGATTTCAGCTGTCGTATACAGGGTGTAACAGAACAAAGTAATGATACTTAAGTGTGTATATATAAAGCGGGGAATTGACTACCGGGCCGCCGATCGCGGGCAGGTCTGTCTCATGTCTGCTCGTCAGTTCCTAGGTCAACAGGCATGTCTGTGCCCATACCTAGGAATTGACGAGCAGACATGCGACAGACCTGCCCGGGAAGGGCGGCCCGAAGCGGGCGGCCCGGTAGTCAATTCCCCGCTTTAAGGTGCGCGTCCACTGGATCGAAATCGGAGCGTAGGTACGCAGCGGACGTATTTGTTGCTTTGTATGTATGGTACTGACTACTGTGAACTGCACTAGAAGTACTGGAACGTCATTCTGCGCCTGACAAATATATGACGACACGACGCGCCGTCCGCACCGTCGCGTACGTCCCGATTCCGACCTGGTCGACGCGCAGCTTTAATCCCCTCCCTATATCGAGTTTACTGTATAAGCCAATCAAGTAGTTAGTAGAGTAGCATAGACAGCTATTCTATTATATTTATAAATAAAACTCATAAACTGTACTGTAATATTATAATACTGAATAATAGAAATCAACAAAAGCTTGTGGATTAAATCTGTTTTATTGTTTAATTTACCTTATTAGCCTATTTATTTAGCTATGTACAATAATTTTTAATGTAGTAAAACATTTATTTGAGCTCATTTCTTTTTCAATTAATTTTGTTTAAATTTTTGGTATGTTTAGAGTGAAAGGTTTTGCACTTAAAATTTTTAACTTCAGTTTCAAATTAAAAAAATTACGGATGTTAATTTTTTTTCTTCCAAGTCCGACCTCTTGTTACGTAGGTAGTATACAGTTTACATCCTCTTTGGTTTTTCCACGATCGAGGGCACAGATTAAATATTCTCCTAGATCGAGGGTTTAAAGTGGCTCCCTCTCTTGGTAGTCGGTAGATTTATGTATTAATTTATAAAGTGGAAATAACAAAGAATTTAAATTAATAAGTAAATAAAACGTCCAAGTAGCAATCATTGTAGCAATAATTATTAAAACTTTCATAAAAAAAAATCGTAATGCGCATGCGTACTGCGTAGTGCGTAGTTTTCGCGATCGAACCTCGAAGCAAGAAATTATTACTTACCCAATCGAGCTGTGCAGAGGGCGCTGTCGGGGAATTTTTTTCTCTGTCTTCTATCATGCATGGCATAACCTCCGACCTCTCCTTCGCTCCTTTTGTGTCAAATTTTGAAACGTCCACTACGTTCCTTGTGGAAATCGTCTAAAATAATCACATTAGGGAATGGTCGGTAAAGTTTTTCATCCGAGAAACCGTGAAATTAAATATCTAAACGTTGCTACGTTTTTTCGTGCCAAGTGCAACTAAACTATCAAGATTCCGCCGATAATTCAAAGCCTACCCAGTGGGTGGCTTCATTTGGTAAGTTATCATCCTATTTCTGTCCTTGACGATTTTTCTGCTTTCAATTATGCATACGCTCGAGCCCCTTGCGCATATCATTATCACGACGAGCAGAATGCCACATACAACGTTGCTAAATACAATCTAATATAATTACACTACATTATGCTGGAGCTGTCATCGGCTACATTATCGTCTCTTCTCGGCTCCGGAGGATGCGAAATATTGTTTGAGTAATTCATGAGGCAGCTGCGTGGCGATGAACGCAAATATATCTTTACTCTGGAGTGCTCCAACGAAATTGACGTCATCGGTCATACTACCTTGTTCCTGTACCTACATATTGTGTATATATTCTAGAACAACTTGTTTCCAAAACATAAGGCTCTCACATGACACCACGGTGGAAGTAATACAAAAAAACATTGTTATTGTATTACTTACATAATTTTAGGATTTCATTTGTCAGTGTGTACATTTATAATAATCAGTCTGTCTCAACATTACTTAAAATTGGGATCTTGTATTCTTGGCAAGACTTTGAGACTATTGATTATTATTTAAAAATAATAATTATTGTGGACAAAAATTTGGAAATTACCAGTTATGGTTAAAATGTAGGTTAAGGTTTAATCCCTTGTTGCGACCGCTTGGGGCTTGAAGCATTAAGGGATTACAGATTTTCTTCAGTTTGGAGTTCAAAAACACATGAGCAGAGTGATGTTACAATTGTTTTTGACCTTCAAGTAATATTTACTTCAATAAGCCGCAGAAATGTTCCAACTCATTTTATTATTCTGTAATAAATTAAGAATGAAATCAAACAAGTGTATGACAAATGTTGTTTGTATGACAAATACCTATGTTGAACGAGAAAAGCGTGTCTGCTCGATAATTTGAATACTTAAACTATAAATGTCCGTAAACTGCATGTGTTGTTTATATTTGTCTCATATGCAAACACGCTTTTTCGTTTCATTATAGGTCTGAAGTAAAATAATCATGGACGGCAGAAGAGACTCCTTTTTCCAAAAGAAAAAACAGAAGAATGATAATGGAAAATCAGCTGTTGATAGCAACATTTGCAAAAAGAAACAGAGAGAAAAAGATTTTGACAAAAATCGTGACATCAAAGAAAAGAATGAGAACGACAAGAAACCCTTTGACAAGAAAACATACAGACTCAAGAAGTATAGCAAGAAATATAAGCTGGAACAGTGGGAGGAACAGCGCAAGAAGAGATTACATCACGAGTATCAGAAGACTTTGAAAAATGATCCCATGGCGGGGAAATATAATCCGAAACCCTTCGATGACGAGGTGGATGCGACCACCCAGCCGGGACAGTTTGTTAGACACCCAGATTTAATCGCCCAGGATAACCAACAGATCAAAAAGAAAGATCCTTTCTCGAAGGCAAAGGAAAAATTTTGCCAAGTTAAACAACAGAAGCAGGAGAAGAAGGAGCAGATGGAGCGAGCCAAAGCAGAGAGACAGCAGAAGTTGCAGGAGTATAAGAAGAAGAAACATGACAGATTTAAGAAGCTGAGCAAGAAGAACAAGAAGGGGCAGCCCGTCATGACGGGCAGGTTGGAGCTGCTGCTCGACAAAATACAAAAAGGCTGACATTTTTGTGATGAAAATGAAATGTAATCTTTACTACAAATAAAGTACTTAAATACTTTTGTAATTTGACTAAATCATAATGATTTATTTAAACATTATCACTTTGAAGAGCAGACTTTGAAATTTTGTAAAAAAAATAGGATATATTAATAATTATTAACCAATATAAGTAAACTATAGAATATCAGCCACGATTTGTCTTCCTTTCGCTTTGAACAAAGAATAAGTTTTAATTTTAATGTGAATTGAAATATCTTAATTATACTGAGTGCAAGTAAATAGTGTAGCGCTGTGTAATCAGACGGTGAAGATTTTGTGATAGTGCTGATCCCACTGTCAACACACAGACTGTTTGAACAGATGAGCGGCTCATGCCGTGTTCGCATGGACAAGACATGACTTAATTTGTACTTTGAATGTCGACCATCAATTGGCATAATTTATTTTGTAGTCTAAATTAAATACCATACTTTCCTATATAGGAAATTTAGTACCTACAGCCTGGGCGGTCTGGCTGCCCGTACTGGTTAGTGGTTGCGTTCATTAGTGCGCAACCTTTTTGTTCAGGTTTTAATCCTAGATTTTAAAATAATTTTAGTATACATAGTACCATCGAGGAAGTTGATTCCTATGCAATTGACAGACCAAGGTTATTTGGTTGAATATGTCAATTCAATGTTAATTGTGATCTGTCGGCTGGGTTTGACGTAACCCAACCAAACTACTGTATACAGTACATACTGTATACTAAAATGACTTAGTGAGCAAGGAGTGCTTAACACAAACATAATAATTATTATTTATTACAATAATAATAATAATAATTCTTAAAGCCTGGCCTTTAACATGACAAGAGACAGAAGCGAGATATTGCTATTTCTTTTTATCAGGCGCTTTATTCAGGCTTAATAGCATCACCTGGATAAATTAAATGTGCACTAAAGAATGCAACTAGTACCGGCAGCCAGACCGCCCGGACTCTAACCAGAAGAGCAAGAATGACGACATATCACAAAATCAGCCGACCTGAAATACTTTCTCGAAAACGTTGCTACCTCCTATACTAAAACTGATTAAGAAAACGATAAAGATGTTTAGTTGGTTTCCAATGTATTTAACTGAGAGGCTAAAGTAAATTTTTTGTCAAATAAGTTAAAAGCTAACATACACTAATAATTATTATTTACTAGCGACCCGCCCCGGCGTCGAACGGGTATAAAAATGTATAGCCACTGAAAAAATGATTAAAATAGATAGCCTATCACGATCCTTCATGTGGTCTACTTCATATCAGGTGCCAAATAACATAAAAATTGCTCCAGTAGCTCGCGAGATAAACCCTTTCAAATAATTTCCCCCGTTTTTTCCACATTCTCCTATTAGTCTTAGCGTGGTAAAATATAGCCTATAGCCTTCCTCAATAAATGGGCTATCTAACACTGAAATAATTTTTCAAATCGGACCAGCAGTTCCTGAGATTAGCGTGTTCAAGTTAGCCCTTTCAAATAATTTTCCCGTTTTTTTCATTTTCCTCTATCTCTTCGCTTCTATTAATCTTAGCGTGATAAAATAAGTATAGCCTATAACCTTCCTCGATGAATGGGCTATCTAACACTGAAAGAATCATCAAAATCCGTTGCGTAGTTTTAAAAATTAAAGGGAACAAAGGGACATGAGGGAAAAAAAGCGACTTTGTTTTATAATGTACCAGCGACCCGCCCCGGCGTCGCACGGGTATAAAATATATAGCCACTAAAAAAATATGCCTATATAGCCTTCTTCAATAAATGGGTTATCTAACACTGAAAGAATTTTTCAAATCGGACCAGTAGTTCCTGAGATTGCGCATTCAAGTGAGCCCTTTCAAATAATTTCCCCCGTTTTTTCCACATTTTCCTCTATTTCTTCGCTCCTATTAGTCTTAGTGTGATAAAATATAGCGTATAACCTTCCTCGATAAATGGGCTATCTAACACTGAAAGAATCATCAAAATCCGTTGCGTAGTTTTAAAGATTAAAGGGAACAAAGGGACATGAGGGACAAAAAGCGACTTTGTTTTATAATAAGTATACATAGGTATTGTAATTGGAAACATGTTGAACATGAGGCAGTGTCATTAACTGATTAGTTTGAATCGGAGGAAACAAGCAGTAGTCAGTTCGCAGCAGCTGCTCTCAGCTCGTGTTTAGCTTGTCTAGACTTAGACTAGATAATGGTTATATCACTAGTGATTACCTGCATTATATGTAAATAATATATGGCACCTAGTTTATAGCCCTTACACAGCAGAAGACACGTGAACGCTGATAGTCCTCCAACATTATAAAATATTATATGTATTTACTATTAATTTATGTTGATATTACACCTATCAATGGGCAATGGCTGTCCATTGTGCAGTCGAAGTAATTAATCACCTATGTATGGGACATACAAATATTCTTTCGTATTTTTATTATTAACATAATATTGTCTTATGATATGCATGGGGGGGGGGGGCGTGCGCGTGCGCACTGTTTGCCCACCGCTAATGAGCCGATAGCGCCAATACACGAGACTTCCTTTATTGTGATTTGTGTCACTAATCACAAGACTGTTTGTACAAGGGAGTCGATGCTCCTCTAAAAAGTATCGGATCCAAAGTACAAACGTGACCACTACATTCAAATAATGAGTTAAATTGTCTCGTTAAACCCAACCGGCGCGAGCCCCAGCAGTTAGGTACGTGCAGTGTACCATGTTATGTCAATATTTAAATTTTATCAGGATTGCGTTGGATAGAGCTCGAAGTAGGATAATGGGATTTACAGCATCTCGTAAATAAAAATTTGCCTCCAAGCTTAGGACATAACATACGAAACGCCTCGCGCTAATTTTTATGTACGAGCAAACACGAATTAGCGGTGGCGGGCGGTTCGCGGCGGCGCAGGAGTGATCCGTGATAACGGCGCGGCGTCGCGTCGTTCCGTGATAAGCGGGCGCATATATACCGCGCGCGCCGTCGGCCCCGGCAGTCCGCAGCCGTCCGCCGCCGCGCACCACCCCCGCCCGCTCCGCCGCCCCGCCGTCCCCGAGCGCCCGCACCCCGCGTCGCCGACTACCCGCATAGTTAGCAGCAACCGGCCGGTTGTTGCTTAGGAGTGCTTAAAAGCTTTGAGAATTACGTTCATAAAGGTGAGTGGAACTACATGAGAGCGGCCGAAGCTCGTTCGTTTCCGCGTTCACGCAGATTCGGTTACATAAATAGTGCCGGCGATCGCGCGTCACCGCTGACGGCCTGCGCTAGCTGCGCCGACCTTGGCCGCCAATGGCCGCCAATTCTCATCTCGCACAGATCCATCTTACGATAACGTTATCGGTTATCACATTACCTCACATCGATGTAACACGACATACATACGTATATTTTGTTACTATGTAATAATAATTATACTGTACATCCTACTTCCTAGATTCGATGGTTTCTCAACGTAGCGCGACAAAAACGATGCCGGCAGATAGACGCCAATCAATCTGATTAGCGGTCACAAAGTCCGAGCGTCTTTGGCGCCAAGGTCGAGTAAATTTCGAAGTAAATTTCAGTAAACAACGGACTCGGTTTGCTTTAGTAATAAATGATTGCTAATGCCCGTGTTTTGAGTATTGACATTGGAATATTGTATGCAGTAATGAGTCGCTCTCGCTGCGCGTAATTGCCTCCTCGGCGAGCCCGCAATCACGGGGCTTGAAATATTCAGAAGTCGTCTTCGTTAGCTAATGGTATAAAGCAGCTGCCGTTATCCGTATTACGTATACCAAATTATTTGTACTCATATTATCTTGTACTCTATCAACTGTGAACCGGTAAAACAACTGGCGCCGGATCATCATTATCGATAGGGAAGGGCGATACTCCTTTTCATTTGAAAATATCATCGAGTCTCGACCGTCGTCCACAGACCACCGAATACCCACTAGGGTGGGTGGTCGGTGGTCTGTGGACTACTAAGTTAGCTAAACTTCTGCAACCTCGTATGTGTGTGTAGAGTGCTGAGGGTGTGACATAATAATTATTATTGAAGACACGAGTTTAAGAACACGATAACTAACATAATTTTGTAACATACGGAGATTAACTCATTTTTTTCTTAATAATTTGAACAAAACTTTGTAACAATATACTTCATCACCTGGCTAATGTATCTGGATACACACAAAGTGCACAATTTATTTCAAATAATTTTTCCAGCCTTAAAGCCTTTATTTATGCTAAAAACGGCAATTTTTTTACTGTCACTTATTGTGTTTTTTTACTCATGTCTTCAATTATTCGGCCGCCGCTTATCGGCGCGAGGCGATGGCCAGCTGTCGGCAGCACACGTGATCGTATAGGAATCGGACCGAACGCGCGTTCTAAACTTTATCGCGTGTGTCTAATAGAATGTCGTCGACATTGCAGGGAGCACCGGGTGAGTCCGGCGCGTCTGGCAGTGCCGGGCGCCGAGCCACGAGCCCCTCGGCCGCGCCCCACGCCCGCCCGCGCCCCGCGCCGCGCTGCTGGCGCCGCGCGCTCAACGTCGACCCGCCCTGGCTGCGCGCCGCGCCGCCGCGCTGACACCCCCCCGCCCCCAGACCGCCGCCTAGCCCCGCCGCCCCGCCATGAGGATCGTGGAGGAGCAGCGCCGGCTGAGCGTCGTGGAGGGCCCGTGGGAGCCGAACGCCGCCGTGCGCGAGGCGGTGGCCGCCGGCGCCCAGGAGGACCCCTTCTACATCATGGACCTCGGCGAGGTCGTGGCGCGCTACCGCCGCTGGACCGACCTCATGCCGCGCATAGAGCCCTTCTACGGTGAGTTGCTTTCACTTTGCGAATCGTCTCGTACTGTCGTAAATACATATCGTGTAAGGTGATAACGTTCGTCCGTATGTTGCAGCGGTGAAGTGCAACGATGATCCCGTGCTCGTGGCGGCGCTGGCCGCGCTCGGCGCCGGCTTCGACTGCGCCTCGCGCGCCGAGATACAGCTCGTCACCGACCTCGGCGTCGCCCCCGAGTGAGTGCCCGCGATCTGCCCGCTCTGTGCGTCGCTATATCGCTACGTCCGACCGAGCGGAGTTTAATCTGTGCTCTATTCAAAATGACGGTATTGTTTTATTTGTTAAGGATGAATTAGAGTGCAAGGTTATTGAACCCAATTTTGTAGAAGCAAATTGCTTAATTGTAAAAATCGGAGATGATACAGCAATAATTGCTATTTACAGACCTACTTGCTTTCGTTCGTTGGACAATTTTCTTAAGAGCCTAAATGATCTACTCGCAACAATTACAGATTTTAAAAATATTTTTTTGATTGGTGACGTAAATATTAATATTGCCGAGATTAACTCCGAAACGTCTAATTATCTTAATGTTTTGGCTTACTACGGTATGGTCCCAGCTTTTTACGCCCCTACAAGAGAGGACAGTTGTCTGGACCATTTGATTTTGAAGTCTAATTTAACATCACATACTTTTGTACTTAAAAGTGCTATAACAGATCACTCACCTGTACTTTTCTGTCTTAAAACCAAAAATACGACTACTTCCGATAGAAAAGCAAAATATTTCAATAAAATTAAATTTGACACACTTTTGGACGAGGCTAAATTAATCGACTTCAGCAATATCTACAGAAACGACATTTCAATAGATCATTCAATGGACCTGTTTATAGAACGTATTCAAAATCTAGTAAAAAATAATACTGTTCAGGTTAAAAAGTCTAAAAGTAAAACTAATTTAAAACCATGGATAACAGTAGGCTTACTTAGATGTATTAGAAACAGAGATAGAATGCACTATAAAATTAAAAAAGATCCTAAAAATAATATTCTAATTAATTCGTATAAAAGGTACAGGAATTATTGTAATGAAATTTTAAAAAAATGTAAACAACAATACGAGAAAAATGAATTAGAATCAGCAGGTAAAAATAATAAAAAAATGTGGAATGTAATAAACTCGATTTCAAACAGAATCAAGACAAAAGAAATTCCCGTTGAACTTCTAAAAATCAAAAATACCCCAAAGGAGTCTACAGACTCCGTAAATGATTTTTTCGCTAATATAGGAGCTAATCTCGCAAACAGAATAAAAATAAGAACGAAGGTATCAACAATTGCGATAAATGATAATCAAATAAAATCCTGCTGTGATTCACTTGTACTTTTCCCCACCACGGAAAAGGAGGTTGATCGTTTGATTTGTGATTTAAAATCAGATTGTGGAGCTGGGTATGACGGGATCACAGCTAGTATCCTAAAAAATGTTAAAGATGTTATTGTCCCACCTTTAACATTTATATTTAATAGATGCATAAATGAAGGAATCTTCCCAACATCACTAAAAAAATCTACAATAATACCAATATTTAAGTCCGGTGATAAAGAAAATATTGGGAATTACCGCCCAATTTCTATGTTGCCAGTTGTGTCGAAACTTTTAGAGCGTATTATTAATAAAGGTTTAATAGACTTTCTAGAGAAGAGAGGTATTCTGTCAAAAAACCAGTTTGGATTTAGAAAACAAAAATCCACAAGTGATGCTTTCCACAATTTGACAGAACACTTAGTGGATTGTCTTGACAGGAAGAATAAATGTCTCTCAATATTTATTGACCTTCAAAAAGCATTTGACACGGTTTGCCCTATCAAGTTAATAGATAAACTAGAGAAAATCGGTGTACGGGGAACTCCACTTTTGCTTCTTAAAAGCTATCTGCATGACCGACGTCAGACCGTTAGAATCGGTGATATGGTAAGCAGTGAGCTCCCTGTCAAATTTGGTGTTCCCCAAGGTAGTATTTTGGGTCCAACACTATTCCTGTGTTACATAAACGAACTGTGCAATCTCAACATCAAAAATTGTAAAATAATTGCTTACGCAGACGACACTTGTCTCACATTCTACGGTCTCTCTTGGAATGAAACTTACCAATTAGCACAGGATGGCTTTAATACAGTAACACACTGGTTGGAACAGAATACGCTTACACTAAATGCAATAAAAACGAAATATATTACATTTACCATAAGAAATTCTAAAGAAATGGAAAGCTGCCTAAAGAGACTCAAAATCCTAGCCCACTCCTGTGGTCTACAGACGTCTGACTGTTCATGCACAGAAATACAGCGAGTACCTCATATTAAATACCTGGGCATAACTATCGACGAAAAATTAAACTTTCACGAGCAAATAAAAAACGTTATTCAAAGGATACGGAAATTAACGCATGTGTTCAGATGTCTCAGGCATGTAACTGACTGGAAGCTTTTAAAAACAATATATTTCGCCCTCTGTCAATCCATCGTGAACTACGGCATAACGATTTGGGGAGGATCCGACAAAAAGATAATGCTGGAAGTTGAACGTGCTCAGAGAATGCTTCTTAGGTGCAATTTCACCAAAGAAATGGAACGCGTTCAATTCAAACTGAACCGGTTCAAAACGTATAAACGCGCTTATAACATCGAATTGCATTTCTCCAACATAAACTGAACGCGTTCATAGCAAATCCGAGTTTTATTTCTGAACGCCCAAAGTCCGAAGTTTAACGACATAAAACCCCGTTCAAGCCCTGTCACTGTGTAGTGTCATTGCAATACTGTTTTGTTTACTATCTTGTTTTCACATAATCCCAGTTATTGTATGAATTTACCTACCTGTAGAATAGAATTAGAAATATAATAGTCTAGAATGAGACGTGCATTTGCTTTAGTTTTTGACGAAAGCTCTGACGAGGAGGAGGTTGTGCGACGTCCAAGATGGATACGCGAAAGAGAAGAACATTTTGAAATCCTAGACGACAAAGATTTTGTTACTAGATTTCGTCTTACAAAACCAACGGTTTTGTCTGTATTGGAATCCATTGAAGATAAATTAGAATTTCCTTCAAACAAGTAAGTTTAGAGACTTTTTCACTACTCAAAAGTACAAATTACTTATTTATTTAATAATATTATCATTGAATAATAGATTAGGCACTTATAATACACAATATAAACTGATTGTTACTTGTGGGCAGAACTATTATACCTATTTGTTTCAACAAATAATCAATATTCATTTATTTCAGGAATCACAGTATATCTCCCATCAACCAGTTGCTTTGTGCTTTAAGATTCTATGCAACTGGTTGCTATCAAATGACTGCTGCCGATTTATGTGGATTCAGCACTTCTACTGCACACAGAATCGTGCATAGAGTCAGTGCTGCTATTGCCAGTCTGCGTCCACAGCATATTGTGTTTCCAGAATCACCAGATGAAATTCACCAGACACAAATAGAGTTTTATAAAAAGGCTCGTTTTCCATTTGTCATAGGTGCTATAGATTGCACTCATGTAAAATTCCTCAAATCCCCAGGTTAAAATTTTTACTTACATTCCTTTTATCTATTTAGTAAAGTTACCTACTTTTAAATTAAAGGAATAAAACAGCTAGGTATTGCAAACAATATAATAATCTAATTACTCATAATAATTTCATAATAAATGTATAAAAATCGTTTATGTAATAAAAATATATGTTAAAGGCATAAGAATTAATTCAAAGTAACATTTCTTTTAGGTGGAGACTGTCCAGAAACATTTCGCAACAGGAAGAACTATTTTTCACTCAACATTCAGGCAATTTGTAATACAAAATTAGAGTTTACTGATATTGTTGCTCGATGGCCAGGAAGTACACATGATTCTTATATTTTTAATAATTGCTATAGACGAGCCATGTTTGAACAGAACAAATATGACAACGCTGTTCTTGTTGGAGATGCTGGGTATGCATGTAACAGGTACATGATGACCCCCTTAGAACAATGCCATACTAATGCTGAAAATTTATACAATGAATCTCATATTAGAACAAGAAATTGTGTAGAAAGATTGTTTGGAGTGTGGAAAAGGCGTTTTCCGGCAATGGCCATTGGTTTAGGAGTGACAGTGCAAAACTCATTCCCGATAATTATTGCAACAGCTATTTTACATAATATTGCAAGAAGAAGTGGTGAAAACACACCTCCCAATGATGACCAAGTCATTAACCCTGCATCTTGGGAAACTATATTAGCTCTTGGCAATATTAATACTATGAATGTACAGAGAACACAAAGACACAATCCAAATCATAGAAGGCGCAGCGAATTAGTAGGCTACTATGCAGAGTAAGTTATAATTATTTTTTTAGTCAGTTTGGAGATATAATTTACCTCATTATAGTTGTTAGAATTAATATAACTCTAAAGTATAAACAGATGGGTTATGTTCCATGTGCAATAGTGGCTAGTGCTGATTAATGATAGCATAGGTATTAATATAAGTTTAGTATTTAGTTTTCTGTACACTGTGTTCAGCTTTCATGTAGTACAACTTATGGTCAGCCATACATACAAAGCAAAAGGAAAAGTTTAGGTTACCTTCTATGTTATTAATTGGGCATAATATAACATAATATAAAAATTAAACAAGGATACTCAAGTAATGGTCAGTTGCCACTTGTTTCACACATTTAAATGAATTGCAATACCTATGTAATTGCATTGTTATTTATTGTAGTAAGATATTATTTCGTTTTGTTGACAATAATATTATTTCAGATGGCTCGAAAATAACTGGTAGAATTAAGAATATTATTGAATGCCTGTTATAACATTCAAATAGTTATTTTATATCCTATTTTCTTTTCAGATTAGCAAGATAACAATCAGTTGGCAGTCTTCCACCTTGCGTTTCTCTGGAACGAACTGTCACCAGCAGTACCACCGGACCTATACGACCTGCAACCCTTCAAGAAGAGAGTGTATTCCCTCTTAAAAGGCCAGCAACGCACCTGCAGCTCTTCTGATGTTGCGAGTGTCCATGGGCGACGGTAGCTGCTAGTCGATTGTCCACAAAACGAAATAGTAGCTTACTAATTCGCTGCGCCTTCTATGATTTGGATTGTGTCTTTGTGTTCTCTGTACATCCGTAGTATTAATATTGCCAAGAGCTAATATAGTTTCTCAAGATGCAGGGTTAATGACTTGGTCATCATTGGGAGGTGTGTTTTCACCACTTCTTCTTGCAATATTATGTAAAATAGCTGTTGCAATAATTATCGGGAATGAGTTTTGCACTGTCACTCCTAAACCAATGGCCATTGCCGGAAAACGCCTTTTCCACACTCCAAACAATCTTTCTACACAATTTCTTGTTCTAATATGAGATTCATTGTATAAATTTTCAGCATTAGTATGGCATTGTTCTAAGGGGGTCATCATGTACCTGTTACATGCATACCCAGCATCTCCAACAAGAACAGCGTTGTCATATTTATTATGTTCAAACATGGCTCTTCTATAGCAATTATTAAAAATATACGAATACTTCCTGGCCATCGAGCAATAATATCAGTAAAGCATCAGGTGACCTGTTTGCTTGTTTGCCCCCTTATTTTATTTTAAAAAAGTTGGAGTGTACCGTGTACCATGTATAACATTGTGGGTCCATTATTATTGTATAAACTAATAAGTCAATATTTTATGTGGTAGAATTCAAAATTTAAATGAGCATTAAATTGTGAATACTATTTGAATATCATAAAAAGATAAATTAAGTGTAATCAATATATTAAACATTGCTCAAATTAGTTTTGACATTAATATAATGTAAGTACATCAAGTAATTTATTTTAGCTGGCTATAAGATTTACTGTGGAGGTGAAATAAAAAATAAAACTTCTTAAAATACTTTATTTTTTCAAATTCCTTAGCTCTAATTTTAAAATTTCCAATTTTAGTTTTTCTTGTTCAATTTTCAAATTTTCTTGTTCAATTTTCAAATTTTCTTGCACTAGGAGAGCTCTTTCTCTTTCCTCCTGTATTTTTAATATCTTCATATTTATTTCATGCTCCTCTTCACTGTGTTTTTTTATTTTTTCAATTAAATTAATCTTTTCAATATTTAGATTGCTGTCTCTTAATGTAGGCCTTAATGTCGGCCTCCTGCGACTGGTTGAAGTCATGTTCCTTGGTGCCATCCTATAAATAAAGATCTAAAATGTTGTATTTTACACATTACCAGTTAAATTATTACTAACACATAATAATACCTTAGCAAATAATAAAATATAATTTAATTGTTTATATCACAAATTATTATATCACAAATATTATATCACATATTATTATATCACAAATTATTCTGCTTTGCGCTAACCTTGGTGAGAACCGTGGTGCTTGCTGTTCCTGCGCCTCTCTATGTTCAGGCACATTTGAAACTTGCAAAATTGGTGATGATGGCTCGACCAGTGCAGGAGCAATATTTTGCCTGAGCATTGTAGGGGTATAGTGACTCCAATCCTATATAAACATTTGATATAAATATCTTGTAAAGTTTTGTTTTGGATATTTATAGGAAATGTTTATAACTTTAAACCATTTCTCCTAAAAGTATATTTAAATTATATTATATAAATCATATAGAAAAATTACCAAATTATATTTATAATGTAAAAGTTTGAATTGTTTAATAAAGGATACTTACAACATCTGTAACTTCTGTTTCATCTGGCCTAATTTCTATTTCTGTGGTCTGGTCAATTAAAATATTTTGGGTGACAGGATCACCGGTTGTAGCAGTAGTAGCTAAAACATATTATTGTTGTTACATAGAAATTTTAAAAATATGTATCCTAAGAAACAAAATAAATAATTATAATATATAAACACTTACACAAGATTTGGGACCCATCAGAGTCAAAAATATTTAGAAATCCCGATACTCTAGTTTGAATGAGTTCTAGAACCCGGTCAATTATTGGGTCCTGTGTTTTTTTCCTAGGTGGGCCACCTCCTGTGAGTAAAAAGAAATAATGGTTAACAAAATATGATTATTATAAAACTTTGTTCCGATTCTATTACCACATGAAACGCGAGCAAGTCATAAATTACTGTACATAGGTACCTAATGCAAAATAAAGAAATAAAAATGTGTAGTTGCCTGTTGCCAAATGATATTGGTTGCGCTGGGTTTGCTCCTGCTTGGCCCTTTTTTTCAAATTCTCCCAGCTCGTTTTGAGTACTGTCCATTCCCTGGGATGTGTACTGGATATGCTGTTAAATTCGACAGCAATTTGAGACCATTGTTCGTTTTTTGAACGGATGCTTACGGCATCTGTTTTTTTGCATTCCACAACTTGAAAATATTTTTCTACCAAATCTATTAACATTGACTTTTCGGCAGCCGTAAAAGTCGGGTCTCTCTTTCTTTTCTCTGACATCGTTGTCCGTTATGCAAAGCCGAGGTCGATTAAAAGCGAGAAAGATCCAGTCCGTTAAACAGTGCCAAGGTCGTCGTTTGAGATGGGTTCAAAATCCGGGAGGTATTGCAAGGGTCAATTGGATCAAAACAAGAAAAAATCAAAACAAATCTCAAGCGCACCGAACTTCACAAAAACAACAAACAGGAAAAATTTTGACACTTGACATAACGATCGAAACTAATGTCGAGATGACAGTTTTGACAGTTGCGTTTGGATATTACATGTAACGGTTCTTACTATTTTGTATAAAAAAGAACGTGACATGGCTTCAAGGTAATGAAATATTTAAACGCATCGCGTCACGTCATGTAAACTTGGATTTATTAATCGCGATTATAAAGAAGCTGATGAAATCCATTTGCAAGAACACAAGATTAACGTCGCCGTGTGAACTAAGTTCAGTGAGAACTAAGTTTTATAAAACCAAGTTTTACACGTGATTGGTGAAATCCCACCTTAAAGTGGCGTTATGCCAGCCACGTCTTTTCCCCACAGTTACTCTATATAAAATGGCAAACGTTTTAAGTATCAGGAAATTATATATATTAGAAGTAATAATTAAAAAACACAAAACAATAGAATATCAAGCATCAAATTCCATTCTTCAAAATCGTAGATACTTTCATATTTGTCCATCTATTAGAGTCAACACAAGTTTTGCCAGAAAATTTTACAACTTTAGAAGTGGGAAATTTTACAACACTGCAAATAAATTACTCTCAATTTATCATCTAAACAGCCGTGAATGCAAAATGAAACTAAATGAATGGTTGATGAATCTTAACTATAATGAAACTGAAAACCTCCTTATTAACATATTATAGTGGCACTAATAATAATAAACTCTTAAACTCAGACACACAAACCCACACATAAACACACACACACACACACACATATATATATGTGTGTGTGTGTGTGTGTTTATGTGTGGGTTTGTGTGTCTGTTATTTTTTTATTTTCGTTATTCAGAACAACATACAGTCATATTTTACATATAAGTTTAACATTAAAAAGACCTTTAGGTTCTTAAATTAAAATTAAAAAATGACAAACATTGGTTGATCGTGTGTGGGGGTCGTGACTCGTGTGTAATGTTACATAAAATTAAAGTGTATGTTTAGAACCCTAGCCCTACGACAAAAGTCTTGGGATCAGAAAACTAGTTCTACTAGGGTTCGTGTATGTGTATGTGTGTGTGTGTGTGCGTGTATGTGTGTGATTACAAAAATTTTTTTGGTGCAGCAAAAGAAAACAAAATTTACAGAAAAATTACCTGAAACTCATAAAGCTTTCATACAAATAAGAAACATTTTATTTTGTATACAATTTTTATAAAATATAACAATTTTTTGCATATAATATGTAATTATTTTACATTAAGTAGGGTTTACAAAAATCCTAAGATTGAAAATAGTATAAAACATTATTATGTTTTAACTAATTATAGTAATTCAGTTTTGAGTAGGTTTTTTTATTTTGTTTATAGAATGACAAAAAGGGTCTATATGGTGTAAGTTATCATTACAATACTTTGGTACTCGCCTGAAAAAGCTATGTTTGGCATAGTTTGAGTGGGCATAGTCTATATGAAACAGATTATGAGAACGTAAGAAGTGACCTGGAATGCGATATGTTATTTTTTCTAGCAAGTTCTGCGAATTAACATGATTTTGAATTATTTTGAAAAAGAAAATGCAGTCCAAATACATACGCCTGTCCTTAAGTTTAGTTAAATTAAATTGTTTGGAGTTAGTTCTATAGCAAATATTTTTAAGGAAGATATCCTGAATACGCTCTAGACGGTCGATATGAACTTGATATTGAGGAGTCCATATGATGCTGCCAAATTCGAGAATGCTCCTAACGTAGGAATAATAAAGAATTTTATATGTGCAGGCACGTTTAAAGGGTTTGCCGACACGCAGTATCATGCCTAGCATTTTGTATGCACGGTTACATATATTGTCAATGTGAATATTGAAAGTTAATTTAGTGTCCAGGGTTACTCCCAAGTCCCTTATTGAATTTACTCGGGTTATTTGTGTTCCACCTATGTTGTAATTAAAATTAATAGGATTATTTTTACGAGAAAAACTGATGACGTAGCATTTGTTTAAATTTAGATATAATTCATTGCGGGTGCAATAATTTAAGAAATTTTGTAGGTCTAACTGTAAGGAATGACAATCATCTATGTTTGAGATTGCTTTATATATTTTAGTATCATCAGCGTAGATTATGTGTTCACTGAAGTTAAAAATAGTGTCAATATCGTTCAAAAAGAAAATAAAAAGTAAGGGACCTAGGTGCGAGCCCTGCAGCACTCCGGATGGTATAGGGAGGAAAGTCGACGTATATCCCTTTATAGCGACTGCTTGGCTTCGGTTATTTAAATATGATTAATATGATATATATAAATAACGATAAGAAAGTTAGTAGGTAAATTAAAGTAAAATAGTTAACAACGCTAATTCTAATTTTATAAATGTTTAGTGCTTTCGAAGAAATATTGTAAACAGTATGATTGTTATTAATAATTACGGCGAAGTTGTTAATTATAGAGTAACTGGAGAGGGGGAGCCAGGAGTCCCAAGGCACAGGGTAACCTAGTTTGGGCTCCTGTCTCCCACACTGCAAGTCTAAAATGTTTGTCATGTTTTTGTATTTTGTTTTCATTTTTTCTGTGTACTTGTTGTGGGAGAAATAAACTTATTTTATTATTATTATTATATTATTATTATTATTCCCAGGCGCATCATATTCGCCAACCCGGCCAAGATGGCGTCGCACATGCGGCACGCGGCCGCGGTCGGCGTGCGCGCCGTGACGTTCGACTCGGAGAGCGAGCTGCTGAAGATCAAGCAGTACATGCCGGCGGCGCGGCTCGTGCTGCGCATCCGCTGCGACGCCGCCGCCGCGCAGTGCCCGCTCGGCATCAAGTTCGGCTGCGATCCGGCGGAGGAGGCGCCGCGCCTGCTCAAGCTGGCCGCCGTGCTCGACCTGGACGTGGCCGGCGTGGCGTTCCACGTGGGCTCGGGCGCCGGCGAGACCGCGGCGTACGCGCGCGGCGTGCGGCTGGCGCGCGCGCTGTTCGAACTGGGCGACTCGCTGGGGCTGCGCCTGCGGCTGCTGGACGTGGGCGGCGGCTTCCCCGGCCACGCCTCCTCGTCCATCGGCGACGTGGCGGGCGTGCTGAACGCGGCGCTCGAGCGGCACTTCCCCGGGCGCGACGTGCGCGTCATCGCCGAGCCGGGCCGCTACTTCGCCGCCGCCGCGTACACACTGGCGGCCGCCGTGCACGCCACGCGCGAGGTGCGCGGGCCGGACGGCGAGCCGCACACCATGTACTTCATCAACGACGGCGTGTACGGCTCCTTCAACTGCGTGCTGTACGACCACGCGGCGGTGCGCTGCGAGCCGCTGACGGCCGGCGGGGAGGCGCGCGCCTGCTCCGTGTGGGGGCCGTCGTGCGACGGGCTGGACTGCGTGCTGCCGGCCGCCGCGCTGCCGCCGCTGGCCGCCGGCGACTGGCTCGTGTTCCCGGACATGGGCGCATACACGATCCCCATCGCGTCGCCCTTCAACGGCTTCCCCGTGCCGACCGTGCGCCACTTCATCGACGCCGGCCTCTGGTCAGTTCACCGCAAACATAATACGCAATTCATTATATACGAGGGCTGCTATTTATGTATCCGGAATTAAAAAAAGAAACAAACATATATCATTTAATATGGTTTTATTGCTTTTAAAAATATTCGCCGCGATGATCGACACACTTTTGCATACGCTGGAACCAATTTTCATAGCACTTTTTCCATTCTGATTGAGGTATCTCCAAAACGTGCATTTTGAACGCATCAACAGCCTTTTCGCGGCTCGAAAAACGTTGACCACGTAATTTGTTCTTCGCGTATGGAAATAAAAAGAAATCGTTAGGTGCCAAATCAGGGCTGTACGGCGGATGACCAGTCAATTCGATCTTTTGACCCTCCAAAAACCGAGTTGTTTCAGCTGAGGTGTGACAGCTAGCATTGTCGTGATGTAATATGATTCTGCGTTGTCGGTTGTCCTTTCTTATTTCTTCAAAGACTTCTGGTAAACAAATGGTCGTATACCATTCAGAATTAACTGTTTTACGATTCTCTAATGGCACTGTAGCCACATGTCCATTAATTCCAAAAAAACAGGCGACCATTTGCTTCAAAGTACTTTTTGCACGAGTAACTTTTGTTGGTTTCGGCTCATCTTGGAACACCCACACCGTTGACTGTTGTTTAGTTTCGGGGTCATATGCATAGATCCAAGATTCATCACCTGTGTAGATATTATAAACGGCTTTTGACGTACCACGGTTGTATTTTTTTATCATTTTTTGCACCAATCGACACGAGCTCGTTTTTGATCGATTGTCAAGTTGTGCGGAATCCAACGCGAACATATTTTTTTACAGCCAAATGTTCGTGCAATATCTTATGTATGCTCGTCATACTTATGCCTAAGGACGCCTCTATCTCGCGATATGTAACATGACGATCACGCATTATTAGTTCCCGCACAGCATCTATATTTTGTGGGACAACAGCTGTTTTTGGGCGACCTTCTTTATTTTCATCCGTGAGCATAGACCGCCCACGATTAAACTCACTGTACCAGTGATAAACAGTGGTTTTTGATGGTGCTTCATCTCCAAAAGTTGCGGTGAGTTGAATAAAGCACTGTTGTTGATTTAGCCCACGCCGAAAATCGTAGTAAATCATTGCACGAAAATGTTCACGCGTTAAATCCATGGCAAATGAAGACACGCAATTTTCAAAATGACGCCACAATGGAAAAATAATTGACAGTCACATGAAACAAAATGTATTCTTCAACCAAAGAGTTCTATTTTCAAATGCTGTAATTACTTTTTAAATATTGTTCTTGTAAGTGGCCAGTTCCGGATACATAAATAGCAGCTCTCGTATTTTATTTCAAAAATAAAAATAAAGAATTAAAAAAAAATTGTATGACAGCAAGAAACCTCTATGAAAAAGAGTGAACTCTTTAATATGCAACAAAAAATAATGTGACGTTACAGGGAGGAGCTGCGCGAGCGCATGCCGCTGTCGGCGGCGCAGCTGGCGGTGGTGCGGCGCGCGCCCCCCGCCCCCCCCGCGCCGCCGTCGCCGCCCGCGTCCCCGCCGCCCGCGCCGCCGTCGCCGCCGCCCGTGCGCCGCGTGTTCGTGGAGTGCGCGCTCAAGTGACCGCGCGCCGCCCGGGGCTGACCGCACACACCGCACTCACCGCGCTACTCGCGACTTCTCGATACTGTTTTATCCAGCGATAGTTTTCAACGAGATTTTTTTGTATCACTGTTCCGTAACAGTCAGCCTCTATAAATTTTCGTCGCGGATTTGCTGACAATAATTTTCTTAGTCGCTTGTCGTAGGAGCTTCTCTTTGCAGTATTTCCACACTTTGTTTAATCCACGAGGACTCATAATAATATATTGTAATCGTCTAAAGTTGTGACCTAGTAATGTTTGACTTAATTGCACAAAGTGTCTCGCCTCTGCTTGTTATTGACGTAATGATCGTGTGACCGTAGTGTTAGCGCTCGCCGGCGGCCGGCGGCCGGCGTCACCCCTACACCTGGATCAGCCCCAGTAATAAAAAATATAAAAATCACATTTTATGCAATTTAATAAAATATGTATGATTTTTATTTTGAATTGACTAACCGTTACTGCTTTGACGAATATTTGTTGCTTTTATTATAACATTTTTGGTAACCAATTTTTCATCATTTTTATAATTTTACATTCCTATGTTATAATGTACTTACTTTTATGTGACTGTATGTTGTTTTCACGTTTTTCGTTGTATTTAAATTGATTGGTCAAAAACTGTTTACATATTAATTATGAAGTATATTGCTTAAAATGTACATTACTGTATTTTATTTGAACCTGCACCCGACTCTTACAGATTTATTATTACTGTGACCACAAAAGAGTTTTCTTATTTAGGTATGTTACGTTCTATTTATAAAATGTCTGCTTTAAAATCTCTGAGAGATAAATTTAAAGAAATTGGTATTCTTAAGGGGCCGGGTACCATCGAAATTCTGCGGCGGAGTGGGGTAACCGGTACACGTGACAATAATTCATTCAAGGTATTCAAGTACAATATTCCCTAAGCTCCAAGCGGTCGCATGCGACCGCGCACGCGATAACAGAAGATTTCCAAGAATCCGCGCTCGAGAGAATGTTATTGTTGTTGATTTTGATAGTTTTTTGTGATACTTGAAGAAAATTGCTTGAACAAAATATAATTATTTTGATTTGTGGTGCTTTAACTTTTGATAATAATGAATACAGTAAGTATATTATAATAAATATCATAATATTATTTTCTTATACTTACTTAGTATTTTGTAAATAAAGTTTAGGAATAGCGATAGGTTCTACTATTTAGAAGGCCGACATAATATTGAGACTTTTTCTAAATCCTAACATCCTAAGTATTTTTTTAAATGTGTTGAAATTAAACAAGCAAACTGCAGAATTATAATATTAGTATAGAGCAGGGGTCACCAATTAGTTTCGCTCGGGGTCCATTTTAGGAAATGAAATGACCTTCGCGGTCCACACATTTTGTACAAAAATAAATTTTATTTACATATCAATGAGAAAAGTGATAATTTTTGTTACTTGTTTGGTCTGAAATTGGTGCAATCTATTGATATTAAATCCTGGAGAATGGAGATGTTTATCACTAGAGCGAAATTTATTTAACGAAGTTCATCTTCGTAGATGCTTGGTCCGCACACAATAGGTCGCGGTCCGGATGCGGACCGCGGTCCGCCATTTGGTGACCCCTGGTATAGAGTATAGACTATCATAGGGCGTTTTCACACTGCGACGGGAACGACACGACACGATACCACAGAAAAGATAAAGGCCACCGCACATATTATACAATTTCAAGTTGGCCGTCTATCGTACAAACTAAATTGCGTAGACGTGTCACAATTTAATTAAACAAAATCATTGATCATACCTTGCATTTTAAACTTCGATATTATCCAGATTTTTAATGAAAAAATCCAGATAAAAAGGTGATAATAATCCGTATTTCCATACTAATATTTTTTTTATTATTATGTGATTCGGGGCCGTCACGATTAAGTTGTCCAATTAAATTGTGACACTACGCAATTTAGTTTGTACGATAGTCGGCCAACTTGAAATTGTATAATATGTCCGTTGACCCTCTATTCTGTGGTTTCGTGTCGTGTCGTTATCGTGCAGTGTGCAAACGCCCATAGATAGCAGAAAATTCGGGCACATTGTGACGGAATGCATCGGGTCGGGTCGCATTTCTCGTATAAGTTTTTTAAATTACCTATCGCGTATTCGGTCGTAAAACTTGTATGAAAAATACGTCTCGCCCCGATATTATTAATTTTATCTAATTACCTACTAATATAAATATATAAATAAAATAAATTAAACCCACCGGCACAGCCATCGGCCAAATTTTTAGGGCTTAGGTAAGTATCATTAGGATTTAGGAGAGTCTTTTAAAAATATCTATGGACGCTTTACACCACGTCAGTCTGGCTTGGTTTTAAATTTTAATTCTATAATTGTACATAATACCTATATTTCGACACTTTAGCAAATAAACAAAAAATCGGCCAAGTGCGAGTCGGACTCGCGCATTAAGGGTTCCGTACCATTATAGAGCAAAATTAGCCCAAAAAATGTGTTTTTTGTATGGCAGCCCCCCTTAATTTTTTATTTTATTTTAATATTATTATTAAATATTAAAGTGCACATAAAACTAAGGACCTTGAGTAAAATTCAAGTACTTACCTGTTGCCATTATTGATATAGAGCCAAAAAGGCCAAAAAAATCACGTTTGTTGTATGGGAGCCCCCCTTAAATATTAATTTTATTTTGTTTTTAGTATTTGTTGTTATAGCGGCAACAATCTGTGAAAATTTCAACTTTCTAGCTATTACCGTTCTTGAGTTACAGCCTGGAGACAGACAGACAGACGGACAGACATCGAAGTCTCAGTAATAGGGTCCCGTTTTTACGCTTTGGGTACGGAACCCTAAAAAGATTATATCGCGAAATAAATACTTACGTCAAATTAAAATTTAAAAGATTCTAAAAAAAACAATTTTTAAAATCTAAGGCTGTTTACACACGGCGCCGTACGCCGAGGCGGCAGCGTCGGCGCGAACATGATTCATGGGTCCGACTAGTCTCGTATGTTTGTTGAAAACTGCGGCACCACTCGCCGCCGCCGCAGCGGTTGCGCCGTGTGAGAAGGGCCCATAGAAATATGTACACGAATGAGTATTGAGTATGCAGCGGCGCCGCCGCGGTGGCGCGGGCGAAGCGGCTGCCCGCTGCCGCTACGGCGGCTGTGTAAACACGCTTACAAATAATAATAATTAATAATGCTCTTTTGATTTTTATTTTTAAGGCTTCCGTAGCCAAATGGAAAAGAAACCCTAATAGATTCGTCATGTCTGTGTGTCAGTCTGTCTGTCCGTATGTCACAGCCACTTTTCTCAGAAACTATAAAAACCTTTTAATTTCATAAAAATAAACCTTATTGTTGCTGCCCCATGTCCATTGCCCATGAAGGGCCCTTCATGGGCGAGTCCAACTCGCACTTGGCCGATTTTATTATTTAGTTGATAACAATGTGAGGAATATTTGGAGTAACCTTTTTTTTCTGTTTTTGAAACTTTATTGTTACGTACTGTCTTTTAACAATACATATTTAAATAAAAGCGTCGACCTCTGTGGCGCAGTGGTTGAGCGCATGGTAGCTCTAGCAGGAGGGGGTCGCTGGTTCGAAATTCAAATCCCACCGACGGAACAAAACGTTTTCCTGGGTATAATAATGATAATAATATTGTAAAAACTAGATGACACCCGCAACTCTGTTATGATCATTATGATGGACTCATTTGATGGTTTCAAGGATAACGCCTAACGGTGTTCACACAAACACACTGTATATCCGGTAGGTAACATGTCTGGTACTTGTTACAACACAAGTCCTTAGTGTACTTAGCACGGGGCCAGACTGACGTGGTGTGAAGAGTCCAATGTAGATTTTTATTATTGTATTATTATTATTTTATTATTTTAATATATTTTGTAGAATCTGTATTCTGTTTAGTTCAGTGACAAGATCGACGACAATACGCCCGCGCCTGTATTCCAAAATATAAGACAACCACAAAAACAACATTGTTCATGAAACAGAATATTATACTTCGCAAGTCGCAACACACGCACGGCTTGAATAACTTGAACGAGTAAAATAATGAATTACGACTTCACGTACGCTGCCGTGCAGGGCGTCCGGGCGCGCGGGGCACGCCGCACGGGGTACCTCGCAATAGCGAGACAGCGAATAGCGATATATAAAACTTGTAGTGGCGCTAGTGTCGAATTTGATTTGAGCGGCCGCATAGCCCGAGCTCTTAAGGCGTATAGAGTCGTGAAATGGTCATTTTGTTTTCCTAACTACTCATTCATTTCTGACAGGAAAGGGTTGAAAAAAATATATGTGATAGATCAGTTTAACAACTAATATATCTACATTTTTTGCTACTGTGTGTCTTACCCTTGCTTCAATAAAAAAATAATACGTGACATCGATTTTCAATTTGAATTCGGGACTTCACCTAAACGGCTGGGATATATGCATATTTTTTTTTCATAGATATATTTGGAATCTATTATTATTGAATGTCAGCATTTTTTATAAAAATCGAACAATATTTTCTTTTGAAAGATATCGAAAAACAGTATTTCCGAACAACTCGGTTCAAAGGCAGTCGTCCGCTAGCATTCAGACGGGGATGTTGTGCCACTCGTTGCCAAATCTTGCCGAGCTATCGAGCGTCTGTTTGTCTGCATTAGAACACTACAATATTTCGACGGTCCCTATGTATAAAAGGTCAAGTCCAAAATAGCAATTTTTTTATTGCATCATGCACTTCCATATAATGAGATACGCATATTCCTACATTATTTTTTAGGGTTCCGTACGTCTGTATGTCCGTCTGTCTGTCACCAGGCTGTAACTCGAGAACGGTAATAGCTAGAGAGTTGAAATTTTCACAGAATGTGTATTATAATACACATTCTGTGTATTATAATACACATTCAGACATATATGTCTGTTGCCGCTATAACAACAAATACTATAAACAAAATAAAATTAATATTTAAGTAATTTCCCATACAACAAACATGTTTTTTTTTACCTTTTTGGCTCGTAAGACGTAATCAATAATGGCACTTGAAATTTTTACAATATTCTTTATTTTATCTGTACAGTCTAATAATTAATAATAAAATTAAAATAAAATAAATATTTTAGGGGGGCTCCCATATATAAACACTATTTTTCGCCTATTTTTCCTCTATAACCGTACGCAACCCTTTGTGCGAGTACGACTCGCACTTGGCCGATTTTTTTCTATCACAAGTAATTCCAAGGATACGAAGACGTAAATGACGACAAATTGAGAGTTGTGTTAGATTTTACTGTGGTAGATGTGGACATCTATACTTACCGTCTTGTACCGCGTTTGAAATTACACGCCTTTCCGCGGGAACATGGACATGTCATAACTCATACAGTTTGTTCTCAATTTCTCATTTGCAGGGAGCGCTGCACGCGGGTGTGTTCGTATTCAGTGAATGTATATTATTATTATTATACAATATACATGTATTTTTTATATAGTTTAGCAATGTAAATGAAGTCATGTCGTACATGTCAGTTTTTACCTATAAGGTAGTGGTAATTTATAGACTAGTTATCATATACGTTCAGTTATTATGAGACTTTTGTTCTTTTTCAGTGCGACTCGTGCCACAAATTCAATCAATTTTGAAACCAATATGAGTCTCTGGGTAATCAGCAACGTGAAATAATAGTAAACGTTTTAAAAAAATATTTAATAATCATAGCAACGACGCATTTTGTAAATAAAATGAGTCTTTAACCTCATTATGTTTTTGTTTAACCCAGGGGTTCCCAATCCTTTTCAGCCTGCGGCGCAGCTACACGTAAAATACATATTTTGTCATGGCGCCCTACTCAGAGTAGTAGAGTAGGCTACTCTACCTAGCTATTAGAAAAAGATATAAATAAATACATAAATAAATACCTTTAATGATTACAGTTAGGTTATGCAGGAAAATAGTAATAAACAAATAGTTAATCATCTGCCTGCTTTGCATAATTAATATTAAAATTTAATTTTATAATATTTGTAGTTTCAGATGGTGATGGAGGAATTTTTAAAATTAAACAATTTAATTTATCTAATAATCACATTTTATTAGAATTTTTATTATGAACCTATTGTTACTGATGAAATGTCCTTTTATTCGTTGCATTAGAACATAGAAAAAACAACTTAGATTAGCAGTGTATAAAAAGAAAATATTATGTCTGTCTTTTTTAGTTTTTCTTACTGAAGAGCCAGAATTTCTATTACTTTTACATTATAAACTTATAAATTATGACAATACGAATAATTTTATATAGTCCTGAATGAATTTAGGACCTAATATATATTATGTCGCAGTCATCTGGTTCAATCTGCGATTCAATGGAATGACTAGCGCATTCATTGAATAACACCATTCAATTGAATGACTCAGCCTAATGTCGATTGAACGATCGTCACTTAACGTCCAACTAGTTAGCAATTTGTAACATAGCCCTTTGAAGATAGCGGACATGAAATCAGTCGAGTAATTGAACGTTTTTCATTTTTTCCACTGCAGCGCTAGTAGTCACTCAAACAAATATGGCGTCAAACAGCTCGCATAGCTGATAGCAATTAGCAATGTGTTGATATTATGTCTATTAAATTAATTTAAAGTGCTAAAATAATATCATAACAGCGTGGATTTACCTATTTTAAATTTAAACTCAGTTTAAATAGAAGTCTTTGTGATAACTACCCCGTAAACGGCTACTTAAAAATTATATCATGCCATTTAACGACTTCATTATAATATTAAGTAAGTAGTACGGTCAACATCTTGATGAGTTATCCTTTAGTCATTCAATGAATGTGCTAGTCATTCAATCGAATCGCAGATTAAACCAGATGACTGCGACATAATATAATTTATATTTTAAATCTTTCAACGTAAAAACGGACATGTACGACTTAACCGTTAAAGTCTTGAATTATTGTCAGCGTAAAAACGATCATCTAACAATTTTGGCGGAAATATTGTTACAAATATTTGAAATTGTGTTGTATCATTACAAACGGCCTACTGCCTACATTAAACTTTACACAGCAACAAAAAATATTGTGTTTATGTTTTATGATAATCTACAGTAAAAGTTTGAATTTTAAAAACGCTCTCCTGAAAACCACTACTTTTGACATGTAGCTTTATATGTAGGGACCATCGAATTAGGCAGTGATAAGTAAAGACCGGTTCTGTTCGTCATACGCGCGAGTAATCTACGTTCGATGTTTTCGCGCGGGGAGTGCAGGGCAGGGGATCTAAACCACGCCCAAATGTCCAAGGTTATCGAGGACTCTATGCGCCTTAAGGGCCGTGCTGCACCCGGAATGGCAGCGGCGCAGCGCGGCGAGCACTTTTAGTGGCATAGTACCACGGGCGGCCGCGATTTCTTATGCGATACTATGTAATGCTAAGTACTAACATACGGTTTCGTTCGATAGTTTTACTCCAAATCGAGTAATAATTACTGTGTGGACCGCAAAACTGACAGCTCGAAGGCTCGCATCGAGCTGCTCGAAGGATTAATGGAACCGGATTGATGGAATGAAATATATCGATTTAGAATAAAACTATCGAGCAATGCTGAATGTAATGGACGAAAGCCCGAGCCGCGGGTTTTGTTTGACGTTATTGCTCGATTGAGTAAAACCAATAATGAAGATAAAGTTTAAAATCATAATTATGACACTGAAAGTGCTCGCCGCGCCGAGCTGATTACTGTAGGAACACTAGAAATAATCACAAGCTAGTTTTGCCGGTGATCAAACTTAGTAAAATATACGCCTTTACAATAAATTTAAAAAGTAGTCAAAGAACGTTTTAAATGTGCCAAAATCTACTAAATTAGGTCAACGGCTAGGTACTTCTACATATTTTAATTCCAATTTTTGACTTACAATAATTATGCAACTATTACCTTTTTTACCATTGTATAAGATTAAGGCCGCGTTTTCACTGACGCGGAGCGGAGAGGAGAGGAGCTTAGTGGTTCCCAAATTGACCAATCGTGCTATGACAGCGAAGCGGAGCGGAGATTTCGAGCATGGTGATTGGTCAGTTCGGCACCGCTAAGCTCCTCTCCGCTCCGCTCCGCGTCAGTGGAAACACGGCCTAAGTTACATGACATTGTAATTTTCATATTTTAAAAGATCATTTTTACCACTTTTTTAGTAATTAAAAAAAAAGTAAGGCCCCGTGCGAGTTTCTTATGCCGGTTCTTCTCGCCGGGTTAGTTCCCGAACCCGTGGTAGGTCATACGTGATGACTTTCACGAAAAGATTTGATTCAAATTTATTCAGCAGTAAAACAATTTTTTAAAGTAAATTCGTTAAAAAACTCGGTTAATGAAACGCCATTGAGCCTGTCCATTTTCAGTGTGAGTGATATGTTATAAACTTATAACTTATAATATTATACGGCTTGCGTCTATTGAAGGCATTATACTTCAATAGACGCAGCAAGCCGTTATAACCCTAGTAAAGTGGCGATCTGGCAGGAGTAGGAAGCAACTGTCAAAAACATCGGTAGTAGAAAACGAGATTCCTACAGTTATGCAGAGTAAAATACGATAGAAAATTGAGCTTAACTCTTTATTGAAGGTCAAAATAAAATAACCGCGACCTATCACCTCCGCCGCGACATATCACCTCCGCCGCGACCTATCACCTCCGCCGCGACATATCACCTCCGCCACGACCTATCACCTCCGCCGCGACCTATCACCTCCGCCGCGACATATCACCTCCGCCGCGACCTATCACCTCCGCCGCGACCTATCACCTCCGCCGCGACCTATCACCTCCGCCGCGACCTATCACCTCCGCCGCGACCTATCACCTCCGCCGCGACCTATCACCTCCGCCGCGACCTATCACCTCCGCCGCGACCTATCACCTCCGCCACGACCTATCACCTCCGCCGCGACCTATCACCTCCGCCGCGACCTATCACCTCCGCCGCGACCTATCACCTCCGCCGCGACCTATCACCTCCGCCGCGACCTATCACCTCCGCCGCGACCTATCACCTCCGCCGCGACCTATCACCTCCGCCGCGACCTATCACCTCCGCCGCGACCTATCACCTCCGCCGCGACCTATCACCTCCGCCGCGACCTATCACCTCCGCCACGACCTATCACCTCCGCCGCGACCTATCACCTCCGCCGCGACCTATCACCTCCGCCGCGACCTATCACCTCCGCCGCGACCTATCACCTCCGCCGCGACCTATCACCTCCGCCGCGACCTATCACCTCCGCCGCGACCTATCACCTCCGCCGCGACCAAAACTATAGGTGCTTTGGGTGCTGGTCGTTCTCACCTCTGGGTTATATACAGCCTACAGCCTACAGGCAAACTTTCAGTTTTTGTAAAATGACGAAAGTCTGGCTGTCGCCGGCTCTTCTTATAATTGTTAAACTTACAAACTCCGGATTACATTTCACAGACATCTAGAAAGTAAATTTACAGCTTAAAATGCCAATATCTGGGTTTTCATCTAATTATTATTATTGGTATTCAAATAATTCTTTGTACTTATATCTAATTATTTTAGTTTTAAATTCAAAATAAATATTTACGACATGTGAACTGTTGTAAAAGTCACCATTATTTTTTATGGAAAATATTGAATCTTTTAATAGCCAAATGATATGTTATAATAATAATAATTATTACGAGACATTTAAAAAAAGTTAAAAAACTAGTGTAAAATAAGAGTTTATTAGCATTTTACAAATGACCAGCTACTCATATCATACAAGTCATACAACAATTCAATCAAATTACAAACATGTCTCAGTTCAATCACTTCCATTAGGTATCACAAGTTCTGAAAAATATTATTAACATTCAACGTTACAATTACTTCAAAATACAAGTCCACAGTCAGTACATTACACATCTTCTGCACATTATTACTTACACTAGACGCACACATACACAGCCCAGTCACTGCACTCCTCACTCCTCAGTCCTCAATCACAAGTGGGCGTCGGCCCGAGCCACCACACGCTACATCACAAACTTAACGTCCCGGGGAACTGACGCTCAGCGTCGACGGATTCGTAACAATCACTTTTACAACGAGAATAACGTTCAACGTATATGTATAGGTTGCCCTCGGCCCGGCGCGACGCACGTCACACGGCGACTTCGCTTCCGGGATCGATCGATCTCTATCGGACTCGTCGCGGGCACTTTGAAGTCGGCGAGACGGGCGCGGCATCAGCACAGCTGCACGCCGGCGGCGGCGAGGTAGCCCTGCAGCGCGGCGCGGTGTGGCTCGTCGAGCGCAGCCACGCGCGCCGGCAGCACGCCCGGCGCCGCGCGGCCCAGCGCGGCCAGGCTCTCGGCCAGGTAGCGGCGCGGATCGGGCGCGGCCGCCAGCGGGTCGGCGGTGGCGCCGCGCGCGCACGCCAGCGCCGCGTACTGCGCCTGGTAGCCGGGCGCGTCGTCCACCTCCACGAAGTGGTCGTCGGGCAGCGTGCTCTCGTCCGGCGGCAGCTCGAACAGCGCAATGAGCGCGCGCAGCAGCGGCGTCCACAGCTCGGCGAGGCGGCCGGAGCGCGCGGCCTCGCAGCACAGCAGCCGCACGCAGCCCACGGCCGCCGCCTTGCGCTCCAGCGCGCCGCTCACCTTCTGCAGCTCGGGCAGCAGCACGCGCTCCACGTACATGGCGAACATGCCCGCCTGCACCGAGTCCACGAGCTGCACGAGGCGGTCCGCCCCCGCCGTCGCCGCGTAGAACCCCAGGAAGGCGATGAGGCCGCGCACGTACTTGGTGGTCTTGGACGACGACAGCCGCTGGAACAGCAGCGTCATGATCTGCTTCTCGTACGGCTGCATCACCGACCTGCGAACGACGCAGTCGTAAGGCAAATCACGATATACATGTTCGATTATAAAGCGTCAATGTCGTGCAGAGTATACTCACTCTCCGAACTTGAAGAGCATGGTTTGGATGAGATAGAAGCCCTCGTGGTCGTTCGTTTTGGACGCGATCAGCTTCTGGAATACGCCCAGGAATGCGTTCTGAAAACACAGAAATCCTTTGTCACCCCATTTTTTCTCTGCAAAGCAAACTAGTATGTCATTATAATAAATAAAATAAATAAATATTTATTTTAACTGACCAATTTGCCGTCGAGTACGAGCTGCGGGCGCGCGGCGACGAAGGCGCACAGCAGCCGCACGAGCGCCCGCACGTTGGCGGCGCGCTCCCACAGCGCCGGCGCGACGACGCACGGCAGCAGCGCGGCGTACGCGTCCGCCCCGCCCGCCGCCTCCGCCCCACCCCCGCCACCGCCCCCGCCGCTCCCGCGCAGCTCCAGCAGCAGCGAGAGCATCTGGAACACGTACGGCATGAACTCTGCCGCACCGTGCACAACGATTAAATAATATAAATAAAATAAGAAAAAAAAAATTAAATTGTATGAAAAAGTAAATACATTATTTTAACAGAGCACGCAAACAAATTGACGTTTTAGTTTTTTAAATATGATAAGCGGTGAATCGTCTATAGTCTATATTCCATAGTCTATACCTTGCACGTCGTTCTGGAGGATCTCCTGGAAGATGGGGAACAGCGCGTCCTCGAACGCCGTCACCGCCGCGGGGTTCGACTTCACCACCAACCTATTAAAACAAAGTAAATTACCCGATAACTAAATTCATATTTACGACAATATACAAGTTTAAACAGGAAAATAAAATATGTATTGGTCATTTTAGTAAAAGATAGATACGCCTGGTAAGGTTAAGATACTAGGTAACAGAAACTGGTAAGTGGTGATACACCTAGCTTATTTCAAACATCAAGATCCGTCATACTATTAGAAAGAGCTAGTTTGTGTATTTTAATACAGTTAAAACGTCGTATGATATATTATATGAGTGTCAAGTATACACTCACGATATAGACAGCGAGAGGGTCTCAAACAGGTAGTGGTTGAAGTGGGGCTTGCAGGGGTTCTTGGCGACGGCGGCCAACAGCGACGCCAGCTGCGGCAGTGCGGCGCCCAGGTACGGCAGCGCGGCGTCGCGCAGCGTCGACAGCGTGCGCAGGATCGCTGCGAATGCGTCACATTCGGTTATCACATTTTCCAGCTGTCTTTTTATACCTTGCAATGCCAATTGGCTGACACGTAAGCCACGGGCTTGCAGTTTTTTGAGTGGCTCAAATTTCATTAACTATGTACTCAGCTAATTTTGTGTTCAAAAGTCAATCCTAGTGCCTTATAATAAGGGGTGAATCAAGCGACATGTCAAACTTTGTTAGAAGTTTTGCACAATGATATCTTTTAAAGTATGTTCTACACAGTAATATATTCTATATTAATCTAAACTTTATATACATCTTAATTGACAGTAAAAAAAATAATACACGTAACATAAACAATGAGCTCACAGCGACAATTTTAAGTTTAAAATCTTTGAAGCTTATTTTCTCGAATTCTCTCAAGTGTCGCTTAATCTGTCATTACATAACGCCGTCCAATTATTAACAGGACATTTTATCCAAGATTTGCGGATTGCCTTAGTGCGTGCTAAAAGCGTGTTTTAGTTTTTTAAACTACTAATTATTTTATTTTTATTTTATTTAGGTAACAAACAGCCATTATACATAAATACTTAATTCTAAGTTTACAAACAGGCCTAAAGTACCATTACTCAATATAAAACTCAACACATATTATGGTGAATTCGTAGCGTTGAGTCGTTAGAACACAATTGATAAGAATACATACGTAAAACCTTAAGTAAGTACCTAGTAATATTATACTAACACCTTATAATGTAATTATACATTTATAATGTTCACAGTTGCATCTAAGCTAACATATTGTATTTAATATTATTGTAGAATCAAATCACGCACTTTTGATTTATATGATAATAAGTTGTTACAAAATATGTCAACAGTGTTTAAATTTTTGTTATAGTGGTCACAAGCACGACGAAGAAAAGAGTTTTTTGAGTAGTTAGTTCGTGAGAGAGGGATATGAAATGTATTCTTTGATCTTGATAAGAAGTTTGGGATTTTAAAAGTAATATGTTCTAATAATGAAGATGAATCAATATAATTGTGTATTATTTTAAATAAAAATATAGCATCTAAATATTGGCGCCTTATTTTTATTGGTTGCATATTATGTCTCACTTGGGATGACTTGTAATCACAGAATTTAGTATTAGTTAAATAATCTAATGATTTCAGAAATTTATTTTGGGTGTTTTCAATTCTTGCAATGTGTATTTCGTATTGAGGGATCCAAATCATGCTTCCAAATTCTAAAATACATATTATGCATAATATAAAACTTTTAAAGTTTCAGGCTTTTTGAAGGGTTTACCTAGGCGTAGTATTAAGCCTAGTTGTTTATATGCTTTCGACACAATAGTGTCTATGTGGTGATTGAAGTGTAGTTTGGAGTCAACGATCACACCTAAATCGCGTATTTTATCAACGCGTTTGATTTTAATGTTATCAATCGCATAGTCAAAACAGATAGGGTTATGTCTGCGCGTAAACGAGATAGTGTAACATTTTTCGACATTAAGATAGAGTTGATTAGTCTTACAGTAATATCCAAAGTTATCAATATCAGACTGAAGCTTCGCGCAGTCAGAAAGAGATTGTACAATTCTGTAAATTTTTGTGTCGTCAGCAAATAAAAGGTGATGGGATCCTTGTGGAATTCCTAATAATTTATCTAAACAACTTGAACGTCTCGGAATTTTTATATTACGGAACTTTTTATTAATATATCGCCTACGTTATGATAGGTACCTTTCATGATATACTCGTTGTGTTCGCTGGGGTCGTGCGTGTCGGCGAGCGCGGCGAACAGCGCGGTGAGGAGGGGCGCGGCGTGCTCGCGTACCGCCCCGCCCGCGTGCCCGCCCGCTATCAGCTTCTCCAGCGTGCACGCCGCGTACGTCCGCACCACGCCGCGCCCGCCCACGTGCGTTATCTGACAAACAAATGGTTTTTTTTAATAAAAAATGTGTACACACGCACGCACACATAAAACTAAATTAAAAACATACATACTTTAGGCTTGTTGAATGTTAACTTTGTATTGAGAATATTGTATTGGCTGTTTGTAACCTACATACAATATAATAAAATAATGATCATCAAGATCTCACCAGCAGCGGGAAGGCGGGGTCGAGCACGTCGGCGGCGAGCAGCGAGCGGAACGTCATGAGGTACTTCATCGCGTCCGCCTTCAGCACCGGCAGCTCGTTCACTGAAATTTCGTTGAACATTAGAAAAACTCCTAAATGTGAGCCAGTATACACCAAACACTAGCAAACGCTTGTAATAAAAGTATACATAATGCACGCTACCGGTAAGTTCATTTACATCGCTAGTTTTTCGGGTACGCGCAAACTCTAGCAAGAGGTAGAAAAACGGCCGCCTTGCGCCCCGTACAGCTGTATACGTCGTCGTCGGGCGTCACGACGTCACCGGGTACAGCGCCGTGTCCTCGCCCGCCCCGCGCCCCGCCCCCGTCCCCCTGTATACACGCACACTACGCACCGTCGGGGCGTCGCAGCTCGGGCAGCACGTGCGCGGCGGCGATGGCGGCGAGGTCGACCAGCGGGGAGGCGCGCGTCACGCCGGCCGCCTGCGTGCCGCCGCGCGCCGCCAGCGACGTGACCAGGTATAGCGCTGTGTCCTTGCCCACCCACGCGCTGCCACCGCTCTCGGAGTACTTGCTCAACATAGCCTGCGGATATTATTTAGAGGGTTAAATAAACATACTACATAGTTGCGTTACGCTTCAAAGTTCGAACAAAGGGAATATAAGATGATTTGTCGCCTATCTGAAGATGTTAAGATGTCAAGGTATACAGCTTTCGTAGATCAAACCGTAAGGTTCTCCATGTCGCTAGTGTTTGACATGACGGCCGTAGTATATTGTAAATCTAAGAGTTACATATACATACCTCGACGTACTGTCCGAAGATGCTCATGATCTTGTCCTCGTAGTGCACGGCGAGCGTGCGCACGAGGTCGCAGGCGGCGCGTCGGCGCGTGTCCACGTCCGAGCCCTCGATGTCGCGCCGCACCCACTCCTCCGGGTTGTCCGTGAACACCTCCATGTCCGACTCTACAATATTATATTTGAAAAATAAAAAAAATGTTTTGAAATTGTGGGCAGTCTAGGCTCAGTCAAGCAATATCCCTACAGTAGTGAAACGAATGTACTTGCGCAGAGCAACGGAGGGGTACCCGCGGGGAAGCGGGCGGCGCGGGCCCGCGTAAGCAAACTTGCGGAGTTCGCTTACTTTCGCGCGCAGGGGTGACGTTGGCGCGTTTTCTACGACTTTTGTGTTGTTAAACGATAACGTCTTATCTTATAAACAATGGGATATAAGTGTTCAGTGTACGGATGTAAAAAGTATAGCAATATTGTGGTCTAGGTATGTAGCAGACCTAGACCACAATATTGCTATACTGTGGTCTAGTTATGTATGTTTTACTGGTAGTGCCTACTATTTCGATTTCTATGAATGAAATGTCGATAATTCATTTTGAATCTTTATATTAGAATTGGCATAGGCGGGTTACAATGAACGTTTTACCTCTGAACTGCAGGTTGGGTATGACGACCTTCTCGCAGATGCCGCTGAGCGTGGCGGGGTCCTCGAACAGCCCCTTGTACGAGTTCTTCTCCGCCACCTTCGCCAGGAACGTCAGCGCGTTCGACACCAGCTGCGAACCGTATATAGTTATTCGTTACTCGTTAAGCGTACTCTCTACAGATATCATTTGCCACTTCGATAACATTGATAAGAGGGCGAGAATGTCAAGGTCCGAATCATTGTAAGTATCCCTACTCTGACGCTGGGAACTCCTAAAACAGGGAGGCATACGCCAAAGGACAGAGACGGTAAAAGTCATAATCTCGATGTCTTTAGCGTACGTTTTAATATATCATCAGTCGCAACAAGAGAATAACGAAGATCGCTAGGGCCTTTTATAACTCACCACGTCGTACTTGGTCTGGATGCCGGTGCTGAGCAGCAGCTGCCACACGGCGGTGACGAAGGGCGGCGCGTAGGGCGCGAACTCCTCCTCGTACTTGAGCGTGCTCCGCGCGCAGCTGCTCCAGCACGCCCGCTATATAACACTCACCGCGTCGTACTTGGTCTGGATGCCGGTGCTGAGCAGCAGCTGCCACACGGCGGTGACGAAGGGCGGCGCGTAGGGCGCGAACTCCTCCTCGTACTTGAGCGTGCTCCGCGCGCAGCTGCTCCAGCACGCCCGCTATATAACACTCACCGCGTCGTACTTGGTCTGGATGCCGGTGCTGAGCAGCAGCTGCCACACGGCGGTGACGAAGGGCGGCGCGTAGGGCGCGAACTCCTCCTCGTACTTGAGCGTGCTCCGCGCGCAGCTGCTCCAGCACGCCCGCTATATAACACTCACCGCGTCGTACTTGGTCTGGATGCCGGTGCTGAGCAGCAGCTGCCACACGGCGGTGACGAAGGGCGGCGCGTAGGGCGCGAACTCCTCCTCGTACTTGAGCGTGCTCCGCGCGCAGCTGCTCCAGCACGCCCGCTATATAACACTCACCGCGTCGTACTTGGTCTGGATGCCGGTGCTGAGCAGCAGCTGCCACACGGCGGTGACGAAGGGCGGCGCGTAGGGCGCGAACTCCTCCTCGTACTTGAGCGTGCTCCGCGCGCAGCTGCTCCAGCACGCCCGCTATATAACACTCACCGCGTCGTACTTGGTCTGGATGCCGGTGCTGAGCAGCAGCTGCCACACGGCGGTGACGAAGGGCGGCGCGTAGGGCGCGAACTCCTCCTCGTACTTGAGCGTGCTCCGCGCGCAGCTGCTCCAGCACGCCCGCTATATAACACTCACCGCGTCGTACTTGGTCTGGATGCCGGTGCTGAGCAGCAGCTGCCACACGGCGGTGACGAAGGGCGGCGCGTAGGGCGCGAACTCCTCCTCGTACTTGAGCGTGCTCCGCGCGCAGCTGCTCCAGCACGCCCGCTATATAACACTCACCGCGTCGTACTTGGTCTGGATGCCGGTGCTGAGCAGCAGCTGCCACACGGCGGTGACGAAGGGCGGCGCGTAGGGCGCGAACTCCTCCTCGTACTTGAGCGTGCTCCGCGCGCAGCTGCTCCAGCACGCCCGCTATATAACACTCACCGCGTCGTACTTGGTCTGGATGCCGGTGCTGAGCAGCAGCTGCCACACGGCGGTGACGAAGGGCGGCGCGTAGGGCGCGAACTCCTCCTCGTACTTGAGCGTGCTCCGTGCGCAGCTGCTCCAGCACGCCCGCTATATAACACTCACCGCGTCGTACTTGGTCTGGATGCCGGTGCTGAGCAGCAGCTGCCACACGGCGGTGACGAAGGGCGGCGCGTAGGGCGCGAACTCCTCCTCGTACTTGAGCGTGCTCCGTGCGCAGCTGCTCCAGCACGCCCGCTATATAACACTCACCGCGTCGTACTTGGTCTGGATGCCGGTGCTGAGCAGCAGCTGCCACACGGCGGTGACGAAGGGCGGCGCGTAGGGCGCGAACTCCTCCTCGTACTTGAGCGTGCTCCGTGCGCAGCTGCTCCAGCACGCCCGCTATATAACACTCACCGCGTCGTACTTGGTCTGGATGCCGGTGCTGAGCAGCAGCTGCTACACGGCGGTGACGAAGGGCGGCGCGTAGGGCGCGAACTCCTCCTCGTACTTGAGCGTGCTCCGTGCGCAGCTGCTCCAGCACGCCCGCTATATAACACTCACCGCGTCGTACTTGGTCTGGATGCCGGTGCTGAGCAGCAGCTGCCACACGGCGGTGACGAAGGGCGGCGCGTAGGGCGCGAACTCCTCCTCGTACTTGAGCGTGCTCCGTGCGCAGCTGCTCCAGCACGCCCGCCATATAACACTCACCGCGTCGTACTTGGTCTGGATGCCGGTGCTGAGCAGCAGCTGCCACACGGCGGTGACGAAGGGCGGCGCGTAGGGCGCGAACTCCTCCTCGTACTTGAGCGTGCTCCGTGCGCAGCTGCTCCAGCACGCCCGCTATATAACACTCACCGCGTCGTACTTGGTCTGGATGCCGGTGCTGAGCAGCAGCTGCCACACGGCGGTGACGAAGGGCGGCGCGTAGGGCGCGAACTTCTCCTCGTACTTGAGCGTGCTCCGTGCGCAGCTGCTCCAGCACGCCCGCCATATAACACTCACCGCGTCGTACTTGGTCTGGATGCCGGTGCTGAGCAGCAGCTGCCACACGGCGGTGACGAAGGGCGGCGCGTAGGGCGCGAACTCCTCCTCGTACTTGAGCGTGCTCCGTGCGCAGCTGCTCCAGCACGCCCGCTATATAACACTCACCGCGTCGTACTTGGTCTGGATGCCGGTGCTGAGCAGCAGCTGCCACACGGCGGTGACGAAGGGCGGCGCGTAGGGCGCGAACTCCTCCTCGTACTTGAGCGTGCTCCGTGCGCAGCTGCTCCAGCACGCCCGCCATATAACACTCACCGCGTCGTACTTGGTCTGGATGCCGGTGCTGAGCAGCAGCTGCCACACGGCGGTGACGAAGGGCGGCGCGTAGGGCGCGAACTCCTCCTCGTACTTGAGCGTGCTCCGTGCGCAGCTGCTCCAGCACGCCCGCTATATAACACTCACCGCGTCGTACTTGGTCTGGATGCCGGTGCTGAGCAGCAGCTGCCACACGGCGGTGACGAAGGGCGGCGCGTAGGGCGCGAACTCCTCCTCGTACTTGAGCGTGCTCCGTGCGCAGCTGCTCCAGCACGCCCGCCATATAACACTCACCGCGTCGTACTTGGTCTGGATGCCGGTGCTGAGCAGCAGCTGCCACACGGCGGTGACGAAGGGCGGCGCGTAGGGCGCGAACTCCTCCTCGTACTTGAGCGCGTACAGCGACGCGCACTCGCACACCTCCGTGCGCAGCTGCTCCAGTACGCCCGCCGTGTCCTCGTCCTGAAAACGTCATAATGTTATAAAATTATCTATTTCATCGCAAGAATGTTGTATTTTTTGGAACGCTTTTGTCTAGCAGCAGCCTTAAGAACATAATATGTATAAAAATAAAAAATTAATAGAAGTCTTCATCTGATACTTAAACTATCTTTTATTAATTATTGTCTTTCAACTGTATTTTAACAGACATTTGTGTCACATACGACTCATTGAATTGTTTTGGTTGTGTAGAACACACTTCTTTATAGACAAAGTAAGTTGTTCTATACAGCAATTGTATATTTAAAATATTTTGAACATACAGCAAAAAATATGAAAAATGTTACTCACATCCGTCTCTAGACTAGGCACATTGACTTGCAGCAGGTTCAACAGGTTGGGCATCCACGTCTGCATGCTGTCCTCGAAGAACTCAGGCAGGTCCTGGTAGTTGAGGGAGTAGAACACCTTGCATATCAGCACCAGGCTGCCGTAGATCACTCTGAGGGCTTGAGGATTGTCCGCGTGTTTTGTTGTTAGATCCAGTGTCGCCTGAAATGTTACAATAAATGTAACTTTTAAAAAGTTCTACGTACTGTTTTAATAAAACATTTTATGGCATCACACCGAAGTTTATACAATATGACTGTTTGCTGACAAATAATATGACTTTCCCTACGGAATATTTATGCAGAAGGACGCAGTAGGGAAATATTTGTACACAATTATTAGTACAGGCTAATTGATAGAATAATATACGTATTTTATATTTATAATCTTAATACATTAAAATATATTTAGGTCTCAAGTCTGGTCCACTGGGAGACATTATATTAACTAAACAAAGACATACCACAAAGAGGTCAGTGAGAGGTTTGGCGAAGTTTTCCAGCACGTGCTTGATCTCCTCCCACAGCTTCTGAGACTTGAACTCGTAACGGTAGCGCTTGAACAGCGAGTGAGCCGTGCGGAGAATACCATTTATCACATGGAAATCACCTGAAATCAGCAAATTTAAACTTTCTTTTATGTACAAAATTTAATTTAAAAGCCTATGCCCTTTAGCAGCGGTCGTTTGTGAATAAGTTATATGTACCAAAAACAATGTTTTCTAATACGCCAGTTAGTAGTTATCACCACTTCATATTATCACCACCTAATCACCACACATAAAGACTTATTTCCCATCACTATGTTGAGCTTCTAGGGTTAATAGGAATATGAGGTCTGTGGCCCGCTTTTAGTTTATTTTGCCACCTTGCTTGCCAAAAGGTTGCCAACCACACATATAAATTTGTAAAGACGATATTAGGTTGAATTTACATTTTATAAATACTACTGTATAAATATTATAGCTGTCCCGGCAAACGTTGTTTTGCCCATATTATTTTATTGAAGTGACTAAAATATAAATATGGTGCCATGGTCGTCCGACCTGGCTCTCTTAGGCATTTTCAAATATTTAAGAAAATAATTGAATGCGCCAATACGACAGTTGAATGAAAGAAGACAACGAAAATTGGAGATGAAAGTGTACAGTGTGGAGTGTGGACACTGGACATAGAGCTATAGATCTAAATTCCCCTCTCGCACGCGCGGAGGTGATGGCCTTGATGACGCCCACTTCGAAACGGGCCATGCAGTAGAAATCGTAATATTTTAATTTCGCCATAACTTTAAAACCAAATGTCCAATTTTAGTCATTCAAAGACCAAATATTATCTACATAAACTGTTCTTAGTGACGAAATAATTAATTTTGATAGGGATTAATAGCATGAGTAAAATAAACTCGTTTAAATGTAGTCCGAAAAAAATCAAGATTTAAATAAAAAAATGGTTGGTGTGCCTCACTCGACATAGATAGGTATAGTGTGTCGCGGACTTTTTTGTAGATATTTATAATATCTACAACTAATTGGGACATTTTATGGTTCTATCTTTTATAGTTTAGACAGCGTTCGCAAAATAAGTAACTTTTCTGGTTGATTTTTGTCCGAAAATTTCAAATATCTTACAAAAAACCTATTTTTTTCCAAAATAAAATATAGCCTATGTTACTCGTGGATAATGTAGCTTTCGAATGGTGAAAGAATTTTAAAAATCGGTGCAGTAGTTTTTGAGCATATTCATTACAATTAGACAAACAAAGTTTACCTCTTTATAATATTAGTATAGATAAAAATTGGGCATCTTTTATTAATCGATTGAGAGATGAGATGGGTGAGGCCGCCAATTTTTGCTGATATGACACAGAAGAATAGAATATTCGCGTAGAGGAATTGGCGAATATCTAAGCTGCATGTGACGTTGGAGCACCAAAATGGTAGCAAATTTATTCCTCTATGCTATCATAGCGTTGAGAAAATCAAACTCATCTCTGTAAGTAACAAACAATGCGGTTTTTATTATAGCCCCAAACATGGCCCTTTTGACTACTCACATGATGCATTGATAGTTTTATGTGAAACAGTAATACTTACATTTGTGTCACAAAAAACTATCTTTGAAAAAACTGTGTACACAGCCCAGCTGAGGTTCAAATGTGAACTGTCGAGAAATGGTGGATATTACGAGATGTTCCATAGAATACATAAAAACTCAGCGTTGCCACCTCCCGATTTTACCTTCCTTAACACCCAACGATAATAATTATTATAAATCAGTATTATTGGTGACGTTTAAAATGTGGGGTAGAATTGATGTTTCTAATGATTCATTTGGTTTTCAAAAGTTTATAAAGAAAGTTATCTTAAAATACTATAAAAATTAGATGAGGTAATAGCCATTTATATAAGTACTAGCTGTTCCGCGCGCGTTATTTAGGAATTTCACGCAACCGTAAATTTTTCGCAAAAAATAGCCTATGTCCCTTCACGTGGTCTATTCTTCACGTTTGCCAAATAAATGTAAAAATTGCTATGCAGTAGTTCTTAAGATAATAAGTAATTTCATATAATTTCCCCCGTTTTTTTCACATTTTCCTGTATCTTCGCTCCTATTAGTCTTAGCGTGACAAAATATAGGTAGCCTATGGTCATTCTCAATAAATGGGATATCTAATACTGAAAGATTTTTTCAAATTGGACCAGTAGTCCCTGAGATTAGCGCGTTCAAATAAGCCCTCTCATATAATTTCCCTCATTTTTCCACATTTTCCTCTATTTCTTTGCTCTTGTTAGTCGTAGCATAAACATATATAACCTATAGCCTTCCTCGATAAATTGGCTATCTAAGACTGAAAGAATTTTTCAAATCGGACCAGAAGTTCCTGAGATTAGTGCGTTCAAATAAGCCCTTTCGTATAATTTCCCCCAGTTTTTCCACATTTTCCTCTTTTTCTTCGCTCCTATTAGTTGTAGCGTGATAATATATAGCCTATAGCCTTCCTCGATAAATGGGCTTTCTAACACTGCAAGAATTTTTCAAATCGGACCAGTAGGTCCTGAGATTAGCGCGTTCAAACAAACAAACTCTTCCGCTTTATAATATTAGTATAGATTCATAACATATCCGACTTATCTTCAAATCTGTCATACTTACTGCTACAGCGACAGTTAAAGTGCACCTCTTCCAAGGCGGATTGTATAATATATTTTAAGCTATTTTCTTACCTTTTTTTATATTTAATTGTAAATATATTTTTAGACTATTATTGGAACTCTAATAATTCAAATGCATGCTTTGCTTTCTTCATTAGAATCAGTTTTCGAGCGTAAGATAAACACTATACTTTTTAAAATACAAAGGGCGGAGTAAAAAAAATTGCAAAATCAGCAAAAATTGGCGGCCTCGCCCAGATATTGACTGTGAAATAAAAATATAACAAACCAGTAGCAAACTTCTCCACCATCTCAGATATTAGTCCCGGCCATTTCTCGGGGAAATCAGTCTTCCCAATGATAGATACGGCATCACTGAATTGTCTCTGAATGGATTCCGGAGACTTCAGCATCAGTGTGACTATCAGAGACTTGATGGTGGCTCGGTCTGACGGATGTATGCGGTCCTCGTTGTCTTCCTCCTGATTCATAAGTATAACAAATGAAATTTTTGTGTAATATTTTATTATACTTTCTAATTTTAGACTGTGTTATTCCTATTTGTCAAAAGATCATGCCTTCTCTTTCATAAATACAATAAACAGGAGAGATAACATGATATTAATCCTTCGATTGCGGATTTTTGGAAATATATATAATTTACTGTTATTCTATTGATTTCGCGACCACTGGCTCTTAAGGGGCTTGATAGGTAAAATCAACATTTACCGTAATCTAAGTCCAAGAGAGCCGCGGTTTATGTAACAGTTAACACGTAGATAGACAAACAATAGAAAATAACAAAGTTCTTACGACTGGCCAGTTTCTTTTGATATAGTTTTTGAATGTGATGGCTGCTGCCACTCTGATTGTCATCTCCGCATTGTCCTTGTCGATGAGGTGCAGGAGCAGTATTGCATAATTTTGATTCACTTCCACACCCTCGAGAAATTTTTCAGCTGAAAATCGGTTAGAAAAGTTTTATATAAGATATAATTTGTATGCTTGCTAATTATGACTTCTAGGTCCTTAGAATTTCATGTTACACAAATTTGCAGTTTGTGTAACATGAAATTAGAGAATACCATAACGGAGCCGACCGCCTGTTACTTTCTACCAACAATATTGGCTCAGTTTTAGGTTAGGCTAAGTCGCCGGTTATTTGTAATAATATTACCAATGTAGGAGTCTGTACTCTGTAGCAAATTTGCATGTACTTTAGCTATAAATACTTACCGGGCCTTCGGACATTGGGATCGGGGTTTAATGTCTGCTGTAAATAATTGGCGAGCGTTGCGAGATTTTCGTCCGTCACTTCCATGTTAGTTTCTTTTCGAGACAATCAACTGAAATGGCAAAGTCACGGAACTAAGCTTAAAAAAAACAAAAATTAAACGCTTGTTTTATCTTATTTGAAATACAAAAGCCGAACGCACTAATAAATTACTACTCAAATCACAATTATTATTCAAATAATTACTGATTACTCAGCCAGCCCCGCTAACCGGAGTCTTTTGAAATTTGACAGTTGACACTTGACACCCGTCGGCTGTCGGCACTCGGCCGTTTCAGGTAGTGTAGCCAGTGGCAAATAAACGTCAAAATTAAAACCGGCCAAGTGCATGTCGAATGTCGATGTCATAATACCTGCGGGTATTGCGCATGGTGGGTTCTGTAGTGTTTTGACAATTTTTGTATGGTCAATGAAATGTACATCTATACTAATATTATAAATGCGAAAGTATCTCTGTCTGTCTGTCTGTCTCGCTTTCACGCCAAAACTACCGAACCGATTGTAATGAAATTTTGTACACAGATAGTCTAAAGCCTGAGAAAGGACATTGGCTATTTTTTAACTGGAAAAAATGCGTAAAGTTCAAATTAAGTTAGTTCCAAAAATTCAGAATAGATGGCGCCTGCCATCTCCTACATCGCGATGACGCTTGCTCAAATTCTTTCTATAAGAGGTGGTATCATCTTGCATTAAATTTTCGATTTTTTCGATTGTTATTTGTTATTATTAAATAACTAAGTACTTTATCAATGCACTATGCAGTGACGTAACCTTAAATCTACCAATGATAAATATTTTATGGGTAAAGTTGTGTAATTGGGGGGCCTAAATAAGTATATTTATTTGCCATAAATAAAATTTCATTAAAAAAAATGAAATAAGTTATGTGCACACTGCACAGCTGTTTTTAGGTGTTTTGATTTAATGGGTAATAGAGTTTTTTACAATAGCTTAATTTGACACCAATTTTGTTGACATCGCGCGCTATAAACTGAAATCCACGCGGACGAAGTCGCGGGCAACAGCTAGTATTATATATATAATATAACGTGTTTTACACTACTAAGGCCCTGCGCGCACGAGCAACTTAGTTGCTCAGCGATTTATTTGTCTCTCAATGAAGTCTAGGAGCTAGTATGAAAGTGCGCGCACGTAGCGAAACGGAAAAAAGTTGCGTTGCTGTCGCTCTCGTGCGTGCACCCCTGCGACGGCGTCAATTTTTTCGAAAGAGACAAATAAATCGCCGTGCAACTAAGTTGCTCGTGCGCGCGGGCTCTGGAGCCCGCGCGCCGCCCGCCCGCCGAAAGAATTGCCGCCATGTCGCAGGGGTGCGCGCACGAGAGCGACAGCAACGCAACTTTTTTCAGATTTTTCTAGACAGTCATCAACATGGATTTGGTCGAGACGGCTGTGGTTGTTGCACTCGCAATAAAAAACCGAAGAAAGCGTCGCAAAATAGAATATTGGGTGCATCCATTATGGAGCGATCACCTGACTCTTGGGAAATAAATTTCATACTGTGTTTATGAAATTGAGAGCATACCCAGAATAATTTTACGTTTTCTTTAGAATTAGTGTCGAAAGTTTTGATGAACTGTGCAGAATCTTACGACCTGGCCTCGTTCATTAAAATCTAGGGTAAAACCCCGATATTTTGCCTCTATTTTGCCCCTATCTTGGTCGAAAACTCCCTACATCTAGGGGGAAATCCCCTGATCTGGCAACACTGGGCCGGTCGGCGACTTTATTGTTGCCTGTGCGCGCACTTGCATAGAAACCAATAGGGAAGGAGACAGTTGCGTTGCAACCAAAAAAGTTGCCCAGAGTCGCGTCGCGTCGCTACGTGCGCGCACTTTGATACTAGCTTCTAGACTTGATCAAGAGACAAATAAATCGCCGAGCAACTAAGTTGCTCGTGCGCGCAGGGCCTTACAACATCATTTCAGTAAGCGTGTTTACACACGTGCCGCAGCGCGGCGGCAGCTCGGCGCGTGTGTCTCACCTCACTCTCTAGTCTCTACACGAGCGTCGCGTCGTAGATTTTTAAGCCGGCTGTACACTCTCGCCGAGACACAGCGAGGCGGCCCGAGTGCGAGAGTGTAAATGGGTGCGCTCGCCTCGTCTCGCCTGTCTCGGACCCTCTCGGTCCGTTGTCGGTATTTTGCGCCCGAGACAAAGGGTCTCGCGAGGAAAACGAGCGCACTACTGTACACTCTCGCGTCTTTCAGTACTAGTCCCGCCATTGGACAGTGTAGAACAGAAAAATAACAATAATAAACGACATTATCAGTCATTATCTGTGAGAAATAAAATTAATTATGATTATAAATCTTTGGATTACAATGATATCTTTCGATGCATGGTGAATGGTGAATGGTCGTTTTCGTCCATCTTGTCCGAGTTCTTAACTGCGATTGAACTAAGCGAGAATGTACATGATCGCACTCGGGCAAGAGGCTCTCGCACGAGACTCTCGCCCGAGAGCTCTCGGCGAGAGTGTACAGCGGTCATAACGATGCGAAGCCGTGTTGAGGCCTAGTCACCAAAGCCCTGGTCTTAACTCTTATAAAATTAGGGTGAAGCCAAACGAGCGACTCGAGCGTTATTTGTGAGTTGTGAGTCGCAGAATTCCTGACCTGACCGGGCATAACACCTCACTCGGTCGGAAGATCTTCCTTTGGCCTCCACACATTATTCCCACAATAGTAATGAAAACGAAATAAATATACCTACTTACCATATTATTACATTTACCCCCTAAAAACCCACTGTTTTTATTTTTTCCAACTAAATTTTGTAGGAAATCCCCATAGTTGGCAGCACTGCCTGCGCTCCCCGCCAACTGAATAGGCTACTTGACCTAATTTTTGTCTTCATGCTAATCGCTTCATAATCATTCATTTTTACAAAAAAAAACTTATATTTTAATATTTTACACAGTAGAAACCCATAAAAATGTTTATTGAAAAATATGCCTCTTAAATGGCGCCGAAAACACTGTCCGCCATAGTGTAACGTCATACGCTTTGTATTTTAAACTCTCTTTATTGAAATTTTTTTAATGTGCCAAATGTACGAGTCTTAAAGTGCCCAATTATTTTTAACAAAAAATTAAAACCGACTTCCAAGGTAAAAACAATATTAACATTAATATGAACTAAAAAGTATTAAATAATTTTTGCTATCTAATAGTGCCTTTTTCCGAATTCGGCTAAACCTCAACTATTTCTGTACTCAATCTTCATTATTTTGAAGTCGGTACCAGATAGCTGAATCTTCAGTCCTCTGACAGAATATTTGAAACTTTTGGAACTGGCACCGACTTCAAAATTATGAAGATTGAATACAGAAATAGTTGAGGTTTAGCCGAATTCGGAAAAAGGCACTATTAGATAGCAAAAATTATTTAATACTTTTTAGTTCATATTAATGTTAATATTGTTTTTACCTTGGAAATCGGTTTTAATTTTTTGTTAAAAATAATAATAATTTCACTCTTTTTAGTTACACTGGTAGGTAAACCTTCGCGTATATTTTACGTATCTTATTACAATTTGTTAAGAGTCACAGTTCACACTCACAAAATAATATATTATCAGTGAAGTGAACATATTGTGCTAAGTAATTTAACAATTTTAATACTTCAAACCCCAAGCGGTCACCGGCGATTGCGATAACAATAGAAAGGCTATTGTGTCTCGTTTTTCCACGATCGAAGGATCTATCAGATAAAAAACTGTATAAACTTGCATTGGATGTAGCGTAGCTACTCATCTAATACCAAAAATTATTTATTTGGCAAAACAACGTTTGCCGGCACAGCTAGTAATATAATATTATCATAATTATTGACAGCTGTTCTTGTAATCAAGAATTCAATTTCAAATCCATTCAAATCGATACTTAGTGCGCCATCTATCGATTAATAAGTATAACTAATTAAAAAGACACTTGACTTTGTTTTGTTTAAATGCTCTTTTTAAAATAACTTTATTTTAATTCTATATTTTGTCTATTAAAATTTTATAAAGTAGTTAGTAAAGTATTCGATCTGTATATAAAGTAGTAAAGTATATTCGATCTTCCGCCACTCGCCGCGCGGCGGCGCCGCGATACCGTCGCCTCCGCGGTGCTGACCGCCGTCTATATTTAAACAAAGTGTTGTTATACAGTATAAAATTATTATTATTATTAGTATATCCACACCTATGCCTTGTACTATTATCTATTCTGTGCCATGAGACATTGGTGACCTTAACACGACGTGGTAATGATGAAGACGATGATGATGATGATGATGATGATTATGATGATGAATATGAGTTGCATAGTAGCATATGCTTTCTGTTCTTAAAACAACGCCGAAACTCCCAAACGTGTATCTATAAGGAGTCAGGAGTTCTCTCAGCATCTTCGAAACCATGGTATACCTTGACCCAATATTTGACTTTTTGGTAGCATATTCTTAGTACACTTCACATAAAACCAAAATCACCATATGTTTCCATATAAATTTCGAGGAGTTCCCTCGATTACTCCTGGATCCCATCATCAGGTCACCACTTTGTGAACACGGTACCAAATTGGAGTAAAACCAAATACAACAAAGCAAAAATTTCGAAAATCGGTTCACAAACGGCGGAGTAATCGTTGAACATACAAAAAAAAAAATAAAAAATAAAAAAAAATAAAAAATATCCACAGCCGAACATATAACCTCCTCGTTTTTTGGAAGTCGGTTAAAAATTATAAAATAATTATATTAGAAATTAGAAATCATTTGTAATGTTGAAAACTTTTGGAGAAAAGTTTTGGCCATTTCATTTCCCGTCTACAATAAATGGAGATAATATATAAAAAAAATGATGTTTTATTTGAATTATTGAAGAAAATATATAACAGGCTTATTCTTATTATTTATGTACAAATAAACTTACATATAGCGAGCGCGATAAATAAAAGATATTAAATTAGTATGAGGATGACGTCACATCCCAATCGGAAGTACCGCAAAAGCGTTTTCGTCAGTACAATTCCTATTTTCATAAAACCATATTTTCAAATCAACTTTATTTATCAATCATAAGCTTTTATTTGATAATAAGGGTGAAATACGGTTTCCTAGGCCAAGTTCTACTAGAAATATGCATTTGTTCAATGAAATTGAATATAGGTCAAGTAGCCTATTCGGTCGCTATATGCGTGTGACTTGTGAGCCGGCAGACAACTCATTTTGAGTCGCCGTGTGAATCAAACAGGATTTTGTATGAAACTGAATGCAGCAGAATTCTGCCCGGCAGAAATTCTGCGACTCACAACTCACAAATTACGCTCGTTTGGCTTCACCCAGGCTTTGTCCATATCAAGTAGTCGTATCCGTATCAAGCGTATCGTATCGAGTATGCGTATCCGTGTGGTCGCCTATTTTGACCATTGCGTATCTTTTATCACGTGAGCCACAGTTCGGCCAAAAAACGACGTCCACACTTATATATTATACTGTATCTTGATCGCGTATCGGCTCGCGGCTCGCCATTCATTCAATCAAGAACTCCCAGAGTGCAGACATCAAAATCCGTCCACATTAGATCATTCTACCGATCATGATACGCGTGTCCGATACGACACGTATAGATAGTAGATACGCGGTTTATAGCGATCGGGGTGTATCGTGATCGCGATCATTTTGCGTCCACACTAGCGAACGATACGTTTCGATGCTATCATGCTACGCGACGGAGATATGCGAAAATGATACAAATGTGGACAAACCTTTACGTAGGTACTGCCGTCTTATGAGTGCAATGGTCAACGAGTATAAATGACCAATCTAAATGGTCATGATTACGTCTCAATTCATATTGAATATTATGCTGAAATTACTACTTTATACTTTAGTTTTCATATTTTTTAAGACTACTTACGCTGAAGGGATAAACGCAAGTAAAAGCATAGAAGATGAACCTACAAGTTTGCCCGATGATGATGGGAGACCATCGCTGGCCTACCCCACTACTCTGTCATGCTTATTCATATTCTCGACTATCCTCACGGGCGTCGTGGTGCGGACTGTCATGCTGCGGACGAGCATGTGTGTGCCGTATAGGGTCATCATGTTCGCGATAGGCGGCGTGGCGGGCCTCTGTGCCGGCAAGTACCCGGGGTTCAAGCCCCTGGTCGAGGTGTGCTACACTGACGTCGACGTTCTGCTGCTAATGTTTCTACCGATATACGTATTTTACACCTCCTATGCCGTCGACGCGCACTCTTTTTGGAAGAGTTTCCCTCAGTTCGTGCTGGTGGGCGTGCTGGGGATGTTGATGACGACAGGCATGACCGCCTTCATGGCGTACTACCTGTTCGAGTCCTCCTGGGAGCTGGGCACGTGCTGCCTGTTCGGGGTGGTGTGCTCGCCGATATATCCCCTGGAGGTGGTGAAGCAGCTACGGGAGCTGGCAAAGGGCAAGTACATAAGCGTGCTGCTCCTGGGCGAGGGCCTCGTCGGGGACGCCACCGTCATGATCGAATTCATCTCGGTCTACGGCTTCATGGCGATGGCCCTGGACACGGCCTCGCAGATATCGCTGCTGACCCTCCGCTACGCCGGGGGAGGAGCCCTCCTGGGAGTGGTGATGGGAAAAATCATCGCGACGCTAGTGTCGTTGACGTACTACGACCTGCTGTGCTGCGTCACCGTGACGCTGGCCGGGGCGTACCTCACGTACTACGTCGGCGAGAGGTACCTCTACGTGTCCGGGGTGCTCGCGACGATCGTGGCCGGCGTGATCGTCGGCAAGCGCAAGTCCACCGTGGCCGGCGAGGTGGAGCAGACCGTGTCGCAGTTTTGGGGTATCCTGGCCCACTTGGCCAACACGCTGCTCTTCACCATGGTGGGCGTGGTGATATTCGAGCGAGTCAGCTCCGTCATCACCGTCCGCCAGGTGGCCCTGATCTTCGTGACGTACACGACGGTTTACTGCTCGCGGCTGATGATCTACCTGGCGATGACGCCGGCGCTGCGGCGCTTGGGTTACGGCATGGGTTGGCCTCACTCGCTGGCGTGCGTGTGGGGCGGCCTGCGCGGCCCGCTCTCCCTCTGTCTGGCTCTGATCGTGCTCTACACCCCGACGCTGTCGCGTGCTGGAGAGGTTAGGTTAACGTTTTGACTGTGTGTTATTTTAATAAAACAATGACGTGCATTTTATTGGCTGAGTAAATATTATCTCAGGTGTTCATAATACAGACGACGGGACTGGTGATGTTATCCCTAATAATCAACGCGACGACGATGCAGAGGCTTCTGAAGATGCTGGGCCTGGCGGAAATCTCGCTGGCAAAGAAGGCCAACATGACCAATTGCGTCCGGCGCATCATATCTACGAGAGACCGCTGCATATCCATGTTGAAAATGGACAAATTTCTTGCCGATGCCAACTGGGATCTCGTACAATCAGGTATTATTTTTATAAAAAATTAAAATAATAAATAAGATTGCAATTATTATCGATTTTCGTGGTATTTGAAGAAAAATATTAATTTTTATTCGAGCGTCTTTAAGAGAATAGGTACCTATAATCACTATACTATACTCGACGAAACATGGCGGTAGCGGTCATTGACTCCCTGTCAAAAACTTATCATTTTCTATACAAAGCCGCGATTGACAACATCTGACACTTCTTTGTAAATCGCGAAAATGACAAGTTTTTGACAGGGAGTCAATGATCGCTACCGCCATGTTTCGCTTAGTACAGTAGACCCCTAGACCTATACTTTTTAGTCATATGAGACAATATTTTGTAAACGAATGGAGCGTGTACGTTTGACTTTTGAGGGACGACGATCAAGCACCCGTACCAGCTGCAGCTGTCTCGGCGGGAGGAGGAGGAGGACGACACGTACATGGGCTACCGCTACACCGTCTGCCCAGACTGCGAGCGCGAAATACCCAACGAGCCCACTAAGAAGGAGTTCGCCGAAATGATGAGGTGAGAGCAAATGCATAGGCAGATCAGAAATATCAATAATAATCAAGACCATTTTGATGCCATTTTTAATATATTATTTACTGCCAATTTTAGGGAGGCCAACCAAAGAGTTTTGAAAGCTTTAAAAATCTCTTATTGGCGCCAGTATGAGCACGGGAAAATCAGCAAAGACGGCGTTAGGTTGCTCGTGCAGGCCGTCGAGGTAGCTTCCGACATGGACGACGGCAGGATTAACATAGAGCAGCTCGGCCACTTGTGGAAGCCCAAGGTCATTTTAATTTCATGTATTGTAATGTAGGAGAACTTCGATATATACTTTACTAGTTCGATTCCCGCGTTGGAACAAAGTAGCAAATGTTTTAAAAATGTTAAGAACCTTCAGAATGTTTCTGGTTGTGCTATATCTAGGCGTACGCGGTGTGGATTCGACGAAAGCTGGTCGACATGATGACGCCCGAGGCGGCGAACGCGCAGGTGCCGCGGCAGCACTGGCGCCAGCGCTGCTACCGGCTCGTCGCCAACCGCTGGTTCGACCTTGCCATCTACGCGGCCATCCTGTGCAACACGCCCGTCGTGCTGTGTGAAGTGTTCATGGCCGTTCCCGTTACCTTCACTGCCCTCATCACTATAAAGTCACTCAACTTGTTAGTATAATATTATGGTATAATTTAAATTACATAATCTCTACTCTTGAAGTTCCTTAATAATTATTTTTTATTTCTCTCTTTTTGTCTTTCGTGTGCTGCAGAGTATTCTACATAATTTACGTGATCGAGATGATACTGAAGATGGTGGCCTACACGATACGCGGCTACTTCAAGTCCCACTGGAACAAATTGGACTTCTTCATCATAATAATGGCCACCGGAGGTGAGACATTCTTCCTCTACGAATGAATAATTAATATTTATTGTAAACACGTAGGTAAGTAGCACAGGGTGGGGTACATATTATTAATACTTTTTGAATCCATGTATCTGTGATGCAGACCTGGCGTTGGACGTGGTGGACTCGTGCACGCCTTGGGACAAGTGGACCAACCTCAACTCCAGCGTGCTGACAGCCACCAAGCTGCTACGGATGCTGCGCTTTCTCCGCCTCTGCAAGCTCGCCAGGTCTGTCGGGAACTCGCCACTCGGAACTCGTGGTATGCTGTATGTTGCTTACTTCAAACGTGACACAAACTTACCTAAATGATTATTTTCAGGGTATCGGTGCCGAAAATAATGTCGTACATAGACAGAGTTATTGACATACAACTGGCGTTCGGATATGACGTGGCTAAGGTAAGACAATGTTAAAAATCGGTGATCTGAAAAATGAAAAAAAAAAAAAAAAAACTTAATATACATTGGTTATAAAGGGTTTCGTGACTGGAGAGCAGGAGGTGTGCTCCCTGCTGCCGCAGCTGGTGGATAATGTCGTCATACAGGAGACGCTCTACAACAGGCTGGAGGCTGACAGGTTCCACTATTTGTCATTGTATCAACGTCCATTAACGTCTCAGGCAGCATAGTACATTGTAGAGGAAGGGAGGCATGACGGGGTATCTAAGGAACATACCAAAAATACAGTACAATCATTTCTTTTATTATGTTTATTTATTTATAGCATAATGGCTTATCTAACTACAATTTGGCATAGTTTTTGGGAGATGAACTTATAGCATTTTTATAAAATAAATGATTTAATAGGACCTTTCGAAAAACCATCTTGCCCCTTACCATGGGGTAAGATGGGGTTATGAAAATGGGGCAAGATGGGGTAAGCTAATCTAATCACAATAAATACAAATATGAATTTCTTGGGTGTTTTCATCATCCACACCAGTACAACCATTATGAGCCCAACGTTCACAAAGCTGACAGCCTACCAAACCTTCGGATGATTTCAGAAAACCCAATGCCCCGTCTTACCCCAAAGGCTGACTTAGAAAAGAATAAGTTCCTAAAAAAAAACAACTGAACTTTTGTCCAACTATACCATAATAAAATAAACAAAACTTACAACCACATACGAGAAAAGACATAAATTGGGTAGTCATAATTACCTAACACTTAACAGTAAGGACGTTTTTAACTGCGTAAAATTAGATCGACGAGACACTCAACGTGATTTCTCCCGTCTTGCCCCAAAGGCTGACTTAGAAAAGAACAATTTCCCAAAAAAAAACAACTGAACTTTTATCCAACTATACCACATTAAAGTAAACAAAACTAACAACCACATACGAGAAAAGACATAAATTGGGTAGTCATAATTAACTAACAGTAAGGACGTTTTTAACTGCGTAAAATTAGATCGACGAGACACTCAACGTGATTTTAGTTTGTAAACAAAAAACGCGTGAACTCCTACTCACTGTTTCTGTCGTGCTAATGGTTGATCGAGTATGGCTTCCTATTGGCTTATTGCTTTCTGTTCGCAAGAGTCTAGTTTCTTGTATATTGCGTGACCCCGTCTTACCTCGCGTCCCCGTCATGCCCCCCCTTCCCCTACAGTGCAAGTCTACAGCTGGCTAATGGAATGTAAAATAACCATGTTAGGTATATCTCGCACAGCTATAATATTGACACAGAAAACTAAATAGTTAATACGCGTTAATGTACGGTCTATATCCTGCAAGATAGTTGAGATATGCTTTCGTGGTTTTCCTGTCGTCTATTAAGCATTCCCTTCTATGCGTGCAGACTGGCAGTGACGCGACAACTGGGGCTGCTGCAGCGCGACCGACCCTGGACCGCCATCACGGTGAAGACGCGCCAGGCCACCACCTCCACGCTTAACATCATGCTGCTCGACGCTGTTCAGCTTAAAGAGGAAGGTAACTTAAATAATACTAGTACTCTATTAATATATCATGTTCTTCAACTCTTCTTGTCTTTCGTTCAGCGAATATAACAAATCGAATTATGTTTTACAAGGAATGCGACAGTTGAAACATTGTTTTCCTTACATTTTTCAGGATTTCTGGATGAGATGGAGTATCGTTCTCTCGTCAATGCCATTCAAAGCAAAATCCAAACGTGCAGACACAAAGGAAGCTTGGTGGCGCCGTCGTCGCCCGAGGCGAGCGATCTGTTTTCAATTTAATATAGATTCTTTAATTTAGCATTTTCCACGTGGACTCTAAATATCTCTTCTTTTTCCAGACGCAGCTGCGTGCGGTGTCGTGGCTGCAGGGGAACCCGAGGATAGCGGACTTTTTCATCGAGAACTCCGAGATACACAACTACAACATCAACGATATCCTCATATCTAAGGGTGAGCAATTCTGATAAGACTAGCGTTATGGTCTGGCTGAACGAATACAAATAGACAGCGCTGCTGAGCGACTTTTCCGGAGATCAAAGTTCACCATCTACCACCTGACTGAGGCGTTGGTAGAAGAGGTCTCACCAACTTATCCGGTTACGTAACGGCACAGTTGTGTAGGGGAGAAGCCGCGCGGGCTGTACATCCTGGTGTCGGGGCTGTGCGAGGCGACGTACGTGCCGCCGGACGAGCCGCTTGACGACGCGCTGCCCAACTACGAGTTCCTCACCGACCTCAAGTTCGGCGAGCCGCGCCAGGACTACATCGTCTCCGGGAACGCCATTGGGATTATAGGAGTTAGTAAGCGGCCTAATAGGCTAATATTAAGTGGTGAAGCGGTACCCACAGTAATTAGTGCTACAATCCTGCATCGCGCTATCGAAGTTTTCGTGCGTCGGTATATATATGTCGCAGCCAACTGGTTAAAATAGCCCTTCAATCAAACAGCTAGCCCTTTGACTGAACAACACCATTAAATCTCACGGCTAGCTTTTTAGTTGAATATTTCAGTCGCTCGAAACGTTCAACACTACAGCTGATTCAAGCTGCCGCCGTTTGATTGAATTAGTTCAGCGCTCGTCACCGCGGCGCTAGGTACGTTTTGTTTACAATATGGCGTCAACTAGCCGGTGTTTTGTGATTGTATTAATATACTTTTCGTAATTATACGTTACAAGTGTTATTAAAGTGACAGAAATTATGGGGGCACATACGAGTGAATCAAAATTTAAACAAATATTCGAATTTCGAGGAGAAATTACGGGATTATGAAATGCATCACGAAGGTATTAATTGCAATTATTGTGTTCAAAATGAGTTAGAATACAATTTATTCTTCTTATTATCATTGCGCTTGTGTAATAATAAAACTAAACTAATGGTCAGCTTAGTTAATTTGCCATTTAACCAGTTAGCTAAGCGTCGTCTAGCTGTAGTGTTGAACGTTGCAGTCAACAAGTCGGCTAAACGACGTATAGCCGTGTGAATGAATGGCGTTGTTCAGTCAAAGGGCTAGCTGTTTGTTTGATCGGCTATTTAAACCAGTTGGCTGCGACATTTATACGACAGCTGAAATCAATCACGTGGGCTTCGGCCTGACCGAGCATACCTACCACTTGTGTGTCGCAGGTGCTGACTAGCCGGCCGTACAACTACACGGTGCGGTGCGACACCGCCGTGCAGGCCTACTTCATCACGCTGCAGGTCATCAAGGAAGCTTTCAACTTGGCCCCGCATCCCATTTCAGGGTGACGCTAACAAAATTTGGATACAACTTAAACTCAATGTCATTATACCTATTCCGTTCTTTGTATTAATTCTAAAAAAAGGCGGAACTATTTAACAGACGCTTAGCATAAACCTAGACTGATCTAAGAGGGACCTAGCGTATTTTAGTATAAAGTATAAACATTGACTTCAGTCTGGAGGCGGCGATGTGGCGCGAGATCGGCATCAAGCTGGCGATGATCATCCTGCCCACGGTACCCGCCTTCCACGGCTGGTCCACCGAGAAGCTCAGCATGCGCCTCGAGCACGCCTTCGTGCCCTGCCTCAAGGCCTTCAAGGTTTTATACACTCCTCATAATTAATGAAAATTCATGTTAGACTTCAATGGAAACGGGCGAAACACAGTTTGTGCAGAATCTTGTAACTTTTATGCGAGCAGTAAATTATGTGCCCTATATTCTTACAGTTAACGATTTGGAGGTGTGAACTTCCAGACGTTCGTGGTGAACGAGCTGATGGAGGACCTGGTGCTGCTGGACGGCGTGTGCCAGGACGCGGCGACGCGCGAGGTGTTCCAGCCGCCCGGCTACCTGCCGCGCACGGCGCACCGCCTGCTGTTCCCGCGCTCCTCGCAGCTGGCCGTCGGCGCCGCCTGCCCCGACACGCGCCTGCTGGTGGTCGGCGCGCGCGACGCCGACGAGATCGACATCATGGAGGACGAGGTCGACGACCTGCAGTGCGAGCTGGTGCGCGCTTCACACAAATAACTTTCATGGCTCATTCGGAAGCAGCAATCCTCAAACTTGATGAAATGTTCGTAATGAGCGTGATAAACAAGAATAATGTCTGAAAACCATCATCATCAGTCATCAGACTTTAGAGGTACAGTCCATTTCAAACCGCCGAGATTAGAAATAGTGGTTGAATATTGTTTCGGTGTCCTTGTGCAGTCTTAATTTTCATCAGCTGGTGTTGTAGGTATCGAACGCGTCGTCCCGCTGCCTGTACCACCGCGCGGCGCACAACCTGTCCGCCGATCTGCGCACCATCAAGAGCTCGGTGCGCGCGCGCAGGCGGCGGCGCGGCGTGCGGCGCGTCAACTACCGCGACTCCGTGTGGGGGAAGAGCAGCTGTGAGTATATTATTATTGTAGTTTTATCAAAGTCAAAAAGATGTTATATCTATCATCGATGATTTACATCGATGTAATCTATTACATTGTAATTTTTCGCTTGTTGTTTGCGAATGATTCTGTTGCTAAAATGAAATGCAGCTGCCAGCTAATAGGGTACCGTTTGTGCAGCGATTATCACGTCTATGGCGTCGCACGACAAGGAGTCAGCCAAATACTTCAAACCAAGTTTCCACATCGTGGTATGTATTTTCAATTAGCTTTTTAATTTTAATTAAAATATTTTTATCTTGTATAGCTCCTAGGACCTAGGTCCTAGAGGCTAGAGTCCTACACCTAGACGAATCTGTAGACGTCGTTTTAAAATGTTACCGTTCCATGTTACTAACAGATGTCGCTTTTTTGCAGACCGAGAAACTGGAAGCCGCAGGTAAGTTGTCGTTTGTCATGATTTCGCGTAACAGACTATTGCTTAAATTAATTTCTTTAACTAGCATCTTGACTAGGGATTGCAATCCCGCGGGATCCCGCGCCAATTTTTAATCTCCTGGATCCCGCACCTACAAAACCCGGATCCGCGGATCCCGCATGACCCATTTGCATAATTTCTCGGGGAGCCCATATTATGATGGAGGCTTTGATAGCAGCGCTTAATGCAAACCCGGTCAAAGGCTTGGCGATGTCCAAAGTCCAAACTAACAGCCAATGCCTCTCCCGTTGACACAATCGCCTGAGCCCAACGATGAGTTAGGTACGCCAAGAGATCACCATCCGAGCGACCCTTACGAAACCCGTACTGTTTATCACTTAGTAATCCCTGGCCGTCCAAGTATCGAAGGAGCTGACTATTGATAATTGGTTCCATTATATTAAGAAATTGGTTATAGCTATTGGTATGTAATTGGAAGGATTTGAGCGGTCACCTTTTTTGGGGATTGGGTACACCAAGGCTGTCTTCCTGGAAGCTGGTACAATGCCAGAAGAACAGGGGAGCCGAAAAAGACGCGTTAAGATCAGAGCCAACTCTGGAGCACACTTTTATAATACACTATAGTCCGCGCGGAACTAGTTGGCCGCGCCTTAGGTTTGTGAGCGGTGGGACGGAGAGGCGGGGGCGCTTGATTTTGACAGTTCTGGCTATTTTATTTATTTATTTATTTATTTATTAAGGTTACCAACAGCATATGCATTTAAAAAATTACAAGCAATTATAGTATACAGGAATTTTCAATACCTGATGCACACACCTTTATAGGCAACACAACATTCATAAGTATAGTGTAACAACATGCAAAATTACAATAAAAACAATTATAAATTATATGAGCATACCATTAAAAATAAATTAAATTAAAAAAGAATTATAAATTACAATTAAAAAATCTGATCGAATTTCATAATTATTTTTAATAACATTTAAGAGCAACACAATATAATAATTATTGATTGAGGTAATATTAATATGATACACCAAATTATTCAAATTTACACTAACAATTTTATATTATATTACATTAATTAATTGATTTAAGAATGTTTCATATGTACGGGATATTGTTTTAATTATTGGTGGGTAACTCAAAGCACCTTAGGACTTTTTTCATGAAAACATTAAAGTTGTCATGAAAAATGTCGACACTATTGTCCTTTGCACATGTGTAGCTGTATAAATCACACATACGCTGTGGTGGGGCATGCTTCCCCACGTTTGTTCTCCAAGGGGGCCCACGCAAGATTTTAGCTATAGGGTGCCGTGGTCGATTATAAGGGGCAGACAGTGAAAACAGTCCCAGAAGATCACAGCAAGCAACCTTTCCATTCATAATTTTGTGGAGCATGGCAAGATCGTGGATTTTTCTCCGAACACTAAGTGGTATAATCTTGTAGAATTTTAGGCGCTGCTCGTATGGGCTCCTATGGGAAATGCCTCTGTCTGAAAAGGCCAAGTGTCTGGTGAAGTGTCTTTGAATTTTTTCTCTGAGATGATTGAGCATAGGAAGGACTCCATACCGAGCTTGCGTACTCGACGTGACTGCGTACTAACGAGTTGAAGAGCAGTATTTTTGTAGCTGGTTTGAACCCTATTGTGTTCCGCTTAATAAAACCTAGCATACTAAAAGATTTATTAACGACCGAGTTGATGTGGTTATTGAATTTCAGCCTGCCATCCAACACAACGCCCAGATCTCGAACCTCGTTTACCTCGTCCAATTTGGTACCCTCTATGTGATAACAGGACGCGTGCGGTTGTCGTTTTTTGGTAAACCTGATGTAGACACATTTTTTAGGGTTTAAGGCCATGCCATTAAGAGCGCACCAACGACTTAAGGAGTCAAGATCATGTTGCAGAAGAAGACTATCAGCATAAGAGGACACAAGTCTGTACAGTTTAAGGTCGTCCGCGTACATCGAAGCTTCGCAATATCTTATAAAAGTTAAGATATCGTTGATAAATGCGGAAAACAGGATAGGGCCGACGTGAGATCCTTGGGGAATGCCAGAAGTTACAGCGTAAACGTATGAATCGTAACCATTCACTAAAACCACCTGGAATCTGTCCCTTAAGTACGAGGCGAGCCAGGACAATAGACGACCGTGGATTCCAAACGACTCCAACTTGCGTATCAATAAGGCGTGATTGACTCTATCAAAAGCGCTGCTGAGATCAGTATAAACGGCATCCACCTGTAAACCAGAGTCAACAGCCTGGGATATAGAGGACACGAAAGGCAGAAGGTTTGACTCAGTTGAGCGGTTCCGACGAAAGCCATGTTGCTTGTCACTTAGAGTGATTTCAATATGCCTTGCAATCGTGGGACACACTACTGATTCAAAGATTTTGGAGAAACACGACAAGATAGAGATTGGCCTATAATTATTAATAATATTCTTGTTCCCTTTCTTGTGAACAGGAGTGACTCGCGCTGTCTTCCATTTTTGAGGAAAGATGCCAGACTGTAGAGAATTATTGAAAATTATAAATAATGGCAGAATTAGGTGCTCGCCACACTTTTTAATAAATATAGGGGGAATGCCATCAGGACCAGCACTTTTAGAGGTATCGAGTCGTTTGATTATTTGACAGATTTGGTCTTTTGACACACATAGTTGGCTTATCGTTTCCACATTCATAGATGGCGCACAGGGAGGTGGTAAATTGATGTCGGGAGGTAAGTATGTAGAGCGGAAATGGTCGGCAAATAAGTTGGCGATTTCAGGACCAGTATCGGCGTGGTTGTCATGAAGAAACATTTGTGCTGGTATCAGGGAGTTGCCTCTACGTTTGTCCTTTATGTGTCTCCAGAATGATTTGGGATTTGAGATAATGTTGTTTTCGAGTTTTTGTTTGTACTCTACGTAGCACTTATGGGATTGGTTTTTAAAACGATTACGAAGTATATCATATTCAAATTTGTCGCGGGGATTGCCGTATTTACGAAACCTATCCCTCAATTTGTCCCGTTCAGTTTTAAGTTTAGTCAGAGCTTGCGTGAACCACGGAGGCTTATTAACCTTTTGTAGCTTGCGCTTAGGAACATGAGCGTCGACAATATTCATGAGTGTACCGTAAAATGACTCGACCTGTTCATCGACACTGAGGTGTAGGAGTTTTTTTTCCCAGTTTGTGGCGCTTAACTCGCTCTGAATGCTATTATAATCAGCTCTGAATTAATTGTAATCCGAACGCGTTTTGGAGCGAAGAGTCGAAACATTCGATACATTTTGCAGTGTGAAAGATAAACTAGGATGTTTTGGATCCAGTTTACTTAACTCATTACACTGTTCAGACACGTTTGAGATACATAAAGTACTTAAGATTAAGTCCAGTATTCTGTTATCACAATTTTTGATGTTATTATATTGATGAATATTGTTAGAGTATAAGAAATCTATTAACTCGTATCCTAGAGCAGAATTGTTCAAATTATTGGGCATCATATTGTAGTCATTACAATGATCTTTTGTCCAATATATAAAATTTAGGTTGAAATCTCCTATAATAATTAAATCGTCTACATGGTTAAGAACGTTGCTGGCGTTGTTTAAAAAATTTGAAATAATAATGTATTTTAGACAAAATACACAAGAAATTGCAATAGCAAGATAAGTCCGCCGATGAAAAGACAATATAGGGAAATAATATTTAAAGTGCATAGGTTTTTAAAAAACGGAAAGCCGATGTCAATCATTTAGAATATAAAACTGATCGTGGCGGCCGAAAAGGAAGATCTTCCGACCGAGCGTGATAGCATGCTCGGTCAGGCCGAAGCCCACTGACGTCATTTCAGACGTTGTATATATCTTGCCGTTCTCCGAAACTTCGATAGCGCGATGTAGGATTGTTAGGCGAATTGTGGTTACCGCCACAGTCTTTAATTTATTATTTTCAATAATTGAATTATAATATTGTTCACGATATCGCGAGATTGGTCGTCACCGTCTAATCTCATGTGCGTTGCGAGCAGCAAGCAACCCGCCCCCTCACCCCTGTCCCTACCTAAGGCGCGGCCAACTAGTTCCGCGCGGACTATAGCTGTCCCGGCAAACGTTGCTTTGCCATATGTATTTACTATTATTTATTCAACAAATGCACTTATCAATATAATAAGTACCCAGTAGCCGATTCTCAGACCCACTGAATATGCATATAAAATTTGGTAAAAATCAGCAAAGCCGTTTCGGAGGAGTACGGGGCCTAACATTGTGACACGATTTTATATATAAGATTTGGAAGATTCCGTCAGGCCCACTCGACTTTTGGATATCAAGGGACTGGAGGGCTATTTGCACTGAGCACTGATGAAACCAAATATCCGACAGTGCGGTATGGTCGGCGGTTTCTGCCCCCCGTCATCTCGAGATAAGTTTGACACAAAGAACTTACCCAGAAGATCGGCTTTGTATTTTGCGTTATGGGCCAATGGTCTATTTTCGACGTGTAGGGATGGTAGGGTTGCTTTTGCAGAAATTCCCTTCAATAGCTTTGGCCAGAGACTAGAATACACGGGTTCTCGAAGGGAGGCACTCGAGTCTCTCACCAATTCTAATGACGTGCTGTTTCTTTGCCCGAGTGATTTCTTTCTTGAGTACTTCATTTTATGTGCTGGTATTTAAATCCCGAGCAAACACTACATTGGCCCAGGATTGGTAAGCCTTCTGCTTCCGGCGAGAAGCTTTTTTGGAGTATGGCACTATAACAGAGGACGGAATAAAAAGCTTCATCCATTGCATCACCACGGAGTTGGCAGTGTTGTTGGGATCATCCGGCGAGAAGCACAAGTGCCCCCAAGGATAGGATGCAAAAAACGACAGCATCCCAATTCCCATCCCAGTCCGCTAACTTGCAGTGCCACACACTACGGTATTTAACTGTAAGCTGTCGCAATACCGTCGTAAGTGGCACAGAACACCAGATGAACCAAGTGGTGCGGTCATGGATACTTGGTAGCCATCAGGATTTGAAGTCAGAAGGTCCCACAGGGAAGGATTCTGACCGTCTACATCTGGGATTCGCGAAGGCGTAGCAACCAGTTGTGTTTGGAAGTGTTAAGTCGTCCGCAAGGGCAAAGTCGCAGACAGATCTTCCTTTATGATCAGTTTTACTGGAATTGTGCCAGTCGGTGGTGGGCGTTAAAGTCGCCAAGTATTATGATCCCTGCGGATGGGGGTCACCACTATGCGACCTATATAATTATAGGCACGCATAAACGCGAGGGTGGTCGTTGCAATCAATGTGGAGCCATAATGTTGAGAGATCCCTGACTTCAAGATTGCTTAGGTATTAAAAGCATTTTAATTTTAAGATCTAATAAGACTAGAGTGATTACATAATTTCAACGTTACTTTGTTACAAAACAAATATTTTTGTGGCATTATAGATATTTTCTATTGATAAAGTTGATTTTTAATAAAACATAAACCGGTACTTTTAATTTATTCAATTTTTTAACATTAATTCAAACATGCGGGATCCCGCGGGATTGAATAAGGTGCGGGATTGCAATCCCTAATCTTGACGTAAGTGTACCTATAGGCTATAGTTAAGCAATTAATCACAGTATTCAATTAAAAATTAAATACTTTGCTAACCTTCTTTCAGATGACGTTGTTTCTCGAAGGCACATCCCCATACCGACCACGTCTACTCCGGCGCAAAACTCTGAACACGAGGTGAGAATGTTTAAGGCTCCTCTCGCGAAAAAAGCGTGCAGATGAAACCACTTTTCATCGGCATTAATAGAGAAATTATATCTGATAAAAATAATTAGTAATCTACATGATATGATACGTAACGTGGTTTTGCCATATTTTTTCTATCGGTATCACATAATAAAGAAATAAAAAAACCAAATCACCTCCAAATCGTTGAATGAAACCACTTTACTCCTTCATTATTTATCTAAAGAATATATAAAAAATATCTACTGCTTTGCAATACATAAGTTGATAATTTGGTTTTTTTACTTTTTTGAAATATGTATTATACTAGCTGTCCCGGCAAACGTTGCTTTGCCATATTAATTTTATAAAGTATTTCGCTCATATTATTTTATTGAAGTGGCCGCCGTCAGTCTCAGGTTCTAATAATTTACTATTATTTATTCAACAAATGCACTTACCAATATATAAAGTACCCAGTAGCCGATTCTCAGACCTACTGAATATGCATATAAAATTTGGTAAAAATCAGTACTTAAAGCCGTTTCGGAGGAGTTCGTGGACTAACATTGTTACACGAGAATTTTATATATAAGAGAAGATTAAGCCTTAAAAAGGTTTTTCCTCCCATTTCGCCCTATCATGGACGCGGCGAGTGTCGTAACCGCCACCGTACAAGGCGCGCTGTTATGAATGTTATTTTAATGTCATTTACGTCGATATTCGCACTGACAGACAATGATCAAGGTCATTGGCGGATACACAGGCCTTAACAAGGTGCTCCAACACACGTGAATCCTGTAGGAAACCGGCAGTAATTATGCAATGAATGGGTGTTTTCACACTGCGACGGTAACGACACGACACGATACCACAGAATAGATAAGGGCCACCGCACATACAATACAATTTTAAGTTAGCCGACTATCGTACAAACTAAATTGCGTAATGGGACAACTTCATCGTGTACGCTGCCAGTGCCAGCCGCAGACTTTTAAATTTATTTAGTAACGGTGTTGCTAGCCTAGTGACGTGCGCGTTAAAATGCGTAAAAAGCACGCTTTAATTGTTGCACTAATAAAACGAAGGCGAAAAGAAAGGAGAATATTTTGGGTGCATTCAATACTAAGTGACAGAATATTAGAATTAGTACGATAGTCACTTTGTACGATAGTCGGCCAACTTGAAATTGTATAATATTATGTGCGGTGGCCCTCTATTCTGTGGTATCGTGTCGTTATCGTGCAGTGTGCAAACACCCAATCAGTCAAAAATTACTAGATAACTTAGCATGAAACCGCCATAAACCACGCGCACGGTCGCACCTGGCCGCCACCGGGCCAGCGGCCACACCATACATTCGTTGGCCGCCGCGACCTGGCCGCTGCGACCTGGCCGCTAGTGCGCTATTGGGCTTAAACTAGATTGGTGGTGCTATTAATATAATCAGTAATCACTGACAAGGTATTGCTTTTCCCCAGATATACAACACAATGTTGAACAAAGGGAAGCGCGGATAGGAGGCAGACCAACCCTCTGCATAGCTGGTATTGTTCTGGATGCAATAAACAATAACTGTAAATATTTTGTATACAGCTTACATGTTTTTTATAAATATTTATTGAATTAAAAACGAACTCATAATAATTATGTATTCCGTTACACTTCTCACACTGCAAGTATTTTTCTTTTTGTTCTTAGATATTGACGGCACAGTTACAGAGATACCGTTTTAAATAAATAAAAGAAGCACCATGTTTTTAACATATTTAATAACTTATTTCACTATAAAAGCAATACAACTTATGGTCCCAAATGTTAAATCATTCGACCAATTAAATTAGAAAATTTTTATTTACATTTTTAAAACATTTTTTCCATAACCACACCAAAGAATTTCCAAAGAATACTTTATTAAATGACTAACATTTGGACTTTTATAACATAATAATATAAAACATTTCTTATAGTAGGTCGAAACCTTATTCACTAATGAGAAATGAATTAAGTTTTAAAAAGTAAAAAAAAAATGCCAAAGGAATGTTAAGTAAAATACAAACTTTTTATGATAACTCAACTAATTACTAACCATAAGTATTATTATCAGTCAGTTACCACAAAAATAAAAAACAAGCTGATATTATAATATCATAGTGAGTGCAATACAACATTATATAACATAGTATTAATGACACACTTCTGGGCATTATCATTAGTTGCCAATACAAACACAATGGGAGCAACTTAGTATGATGGGCCATGGGACATGGCCCATGGGCCTATATTATAAGTCATAGGGTCTAGGGTTGGGTTGCACCAACTAACTTTAACTATAATTACTGTAACTTTAACTACAATGCAAAATGTCAAATCTTTGGTTAAAGTTAAAAATGGACGTCATCAAGACGCCCGCGCCATATTTAACCATAACCATAGAGCTCAACAAGGTTATAAATGCACGAGGCGAATAAAGGAACTAACGCTGTCAAAATACAAAAACGCCATTTTTGACAGTTCTCCTTTACCAGCAGCACCCCCCGCCCACATTCATTTATAACCTTGTTGGACCAGCTGTCATCTGTCAATTTTTCTGGTCAAAGTTAAGGTTAAGGTTAAAGCTAAATTTAGCCCTAACTATAACCATAACTTTAACTTTAACCACGCCTCTGGTGCAACCCACCCTTAGGCTGCGTTGCACCAGAGGCGTGGTTAAAGCGCTTATTCCACTTATCCTAGCTAGGATCCTAAATCGTTTTCGATTACGTCAAGTGGAATAACTGTTCGAAAGCTAGGATCCTAGCTAGCTTCCTAGCTAGGATAAGTGGAATAAGCGCTTAAAGTTGAAGTTAAGGTTAAAGTTAAGATTAAAGTTAAATATGGCGTCCTTTTAGCTTTAACTTTAACCGGAAAATTTGCCAGATGTCGTATGAGCATATGGGGTGTTTGGATGCCATATTTAACTTTAACCAGAGATTTGCAGTTGTCAAAGTTAAAGTTAAGGTTAAGGTTACAGTTAAAGTTAGTTTGTGCAATCCACTCTGTGTACCAAACTTTTTAAGTTGTTAACCCTTTAATGACATCTTGCTATCATCATCTATAAAGTATGTAAGTAATCATAATATTATTAAATAACACTTTGAAATACATAATATTTTAATATAAATTCAGAATAAATAGATAAGTAACAATTTTACTCAGTAATATTTAAAACCACAAAATTTTATATAATTTGTATAAAGAAAACTATTAAAAAAAATACTCAATCAAAAAATATATACTTAAAGTATTGCCCATGTTTTTAAGTATGATATAATATAATTTTACAATATTTCCAATTTTGTTAGAAACAACATGAAAGTAAACTCCAAAATAATATGACCCCATACTTTCTGTGAACATCAAAATTTGGTAGTACACAAGTTCTACATAATTATAATGACACAGTTTTTAAGTTTATGTTAGGTGTAGGTGTACAATATTATTAATTTACTCTATTTACACAGGTTTCATACAGTCTCTTTATAAGCAGTTATAAAACTAAATAGTCTCACGATAGCAAACAAGTTATGTATTGTTATTTAAACAGGTTTCAAATAAAAAATATCCATCCATACCTGTAAAGTGATGGAGCTGCATATTAATGCACATGAAATTAGAACACCTTTTGAAAGATTGAATGTTTGGATGTTAGGGAATCTTTTATTTCTATTTTATAGAGATGTTACGCACCTAACACAATAGTGATATGTTTTGGATGATATCATCTACTTCCTGGGTTGCTGGATGTTGGGGCAGGGCTTAACGTTGATGTGCGCCGGAGGCTTCGGACTGTGGGCCACCTGGGCTGCTTGCGGAGTGAAGTCGGCGTTACCTTTGTTGGGTGCACCGGCGATCGTAATGGGGTTGGTGGGCACGGGCGACGGGCCAGAGAGGCCTGTCAAATCCTCGTTGGGGAGCTCCTTGTTGTCCTTGGTATGAGGTACCTTGTGCTGAGTGATCCTCATGCCTCCCGCTTTGACTGGAAAACAGGCACATTTAGTTATAAACTAAATAAAAGTTACATATATGACATTGACTATTTGTGTACAAACTTGCATCAGCCAAGAGTAGAGCAAAGCATGAAAAGTACTAAGTCTATTCCTGTAAAAGGTGTTCTTTGTGTATGAAAATGCTTTTTTTTGTTCAAACAAGATTGAGAATTGATGCAAAATGACCTTGATGTTAATCTGTCTTTGTTTAATAACATTCGCTTCGCCACAGCCGGCTCCGCAGGTAAAGGATACGTTGTTTCAAGGTCATGTTTAGCCGTACCGAATAAACGATAATATACGCGTTAAAAAAACTAATTTCCTCAAACATAATCACGATTTTTGATAAGGAAATGTGGTAGAAACAAACAATAACAGGAGCATTATCAAGGCAGATGAGACTCACCCGCAGGAGGGTGTCCTGCCTTCAGCTGAGAAGTTTCTTCGGTTGAAGACATTTTAACACGGGTATATGAAAAATATTAAAATATTTTAGTGAAAAAAACAGATTAGATCAACGTAAATACGCTTTGTAATTGACAACGTGTCCAATACGAACCACAAACCAAAAATGACAAGATTGGCAACTGTCTAGTGTCAAATGTCAGGTCAGTGTCAGCCATACTGTCAGCTGTCAGAAATATTCAGTGTTGCCAAAGGAAAAACCATACTACGGACAAGACAAGACAAGAAGCAAGAGCCGTCAGCCGAGAACTGCCCCAGGGCAGGGCAGGCAGGTAAGGCGGGCCGAACGGATACGAAAGTAGCCAAGTTTAAAACTACGTATTGCACTAGGCTAGGTCTACGTGCTTCGTGGATCATCGGTTTTGTTCGGCTGTTTCCGTAGCCATTCGGCCTCTCCTCCCTGCCCTGGCCCCTGCCCCGGGGCAGTTCCAATTGCCGAAAACGCCTTCACATTACGTCGCCAGTAGTGCGGCAGCCGCGCGACTCTCTTCAGTATAAAAGTCGCGCGGCTGCCGCACTACTGGCGACGTAATGTGAAGGCGTCCTTAGTTCCGCTTTAACTCGAGAATGGCTGAACTGATTTTGCTAATGTTAGTCTTGAAATATTTGTGCAAGTCTAGAGAAGGTTTATAAGTGACACGAAGACATAGTAAGATAAGGTTATAAAAATAGAATTTTAATGAGGGTTAGGAAACTTGAAACTATACAATAGGCACATAAATTTAGGTCATATTTTATGAAAAACCACATTATTGTAAAGCTTTTATTTTGGATCTATGAGGAAGAATAACGTCTCTATCATCGGATCCAGGCTTGATAACCTCTTTTTGTATTTCTAAGATCATCCGCAGCATGAAGTTGATGACCTGCGCGCAAGTTCCCTCCCGCAGACGCGTGAAGCTCTTGTTGGGAAGTGGTTCTCCCTGGATGACGACAGTTTGTTGGGTGAGGGAGGCGATTAGGCGTTTAATTATATCTATCTTCTTATTGGCGGCCAGTGGTCGTAATCGAATTACAAATCGGAGTAAGTATTCGATTAGTATCACATCTTCCTGTAAAAGAGAAGAAAAAACATTAAGCTGAGCTACTAATAAAATAATAGGTAAATCACAGCGCGAGATGGATTGAGATAAAAAAATAACAACATTATAGTAAATACATTAGTAGCAGCCATCAGGCTTTGCTAGAGCCAGTCTGAATATGCATAAGTACCATTTTCATGGCGTGCACACAGGAGTCGACGCGGTGTGAACGACTGATGATGGTGGCAAGGTCGTCCGTGTCCAGCACCGGCGCCTTCAGCCCCTCCAGCCACTCGAATAGCAGACCGGTCAGTATCTCAGGGTTATCCTACAAAAGACAAAAAAATATTGTCCGTCGATCAAGGGCCAACAATGTAAAATACATTTTTTAACCTCCTCTTACAAACGCCACTGAACGCCACCGTATTGTCATTTTAGATGTGGTATATGGTACATTTAATATTATGTCGCGTCGACTTCAAAAACTTGGAAACGCGCCGATTCAGTATTATGAGGTGTTTGGTCCGCTACAAATAATTTGTACAAAGTTTTCTTTTAAGTATTGTGTTTTTATTTTTATGTTTAGCTAATAAAGAATTTTCTACTTATCTATCTAATGCTGCATGGTCTGGAATTACCTCTTCGTCTATCCTGGCCATCGCCTCCCGCCTGTGGTCGATGTCGCCGCGCAGCTGCTTCAGGTGCCGCTGCTGCTCGCTTGGAAGACTTTGGTGATCACAGACGAACGCCTGAAAAATTTTTATAACTATGTAATACACAACAGATTTACAATAATGTTGGGACTATCTTTAAAAATCCATCGCATTCGTTACACACAACTATTATTTTTTGAATCATTTTTTATTGCGAGTAAATGACCTCGTAAACTCGCACCGCGGGGATGGCGCCGCCGCAGCCGCCGGTGATCCGGCTGACGGACTCCAGGTTCCGCTCCACGTCCTCTTCGAGTGGATCCCGCCACTCGATCATGGGAAGAGCTGCAGCCGTCACCTCCGCTGTGAGGAGGAGTTGGTGAGACATAGACGACTAGGTATTTGCCTATTGGGGGTTTTAGGCCCGTATTTTTGGTCAGTACTCAAGATGCATCTCTGTCTCAAGACACGGTTCAGGCTGTGTGATTGCGGTTGGCTGTCAAAATTTGAACCAATCACAGAGCCGAACCGCGTCTTGAGACCGAGATGCATCTTGAGTACTGACCAAAAATACGGGCCCTAGATTACTGTCTTGTAATCTGTTTATTAGTAAAGCTAAAGCGCCTTTTACGTGTCAGTTCCAATCAACGGCCAAATACCAATAACTTACGTGCTATCTCCTCAGGAGTGTCGGGATCGGGCGGGCGCGCCTGCTTGAGGTAGTACACCAGGAAAGACTTGTAGAAGGGCCTGTGCCGGAGCCCCGTGTCCAGTCCCGCACTCCGCTGGCAGCCGCACAGCTGGAGCAGCCGCTCTACTATCACGTACACTATCTGACAAGCGACAATAACAATTATTGTAAAATATAAAGTGCTACTAGGTTCACTATCATATGGGTTCACTTAATTAGGTTAATGCGGGTTGATAGTTCGTCTAAAATTCCAAATATTACCCATCAGTCATCATACGTTTCTTTCACAACTACGAAAAACGAGAGAGACAACGAGATATTTAAAACACAGATCCCAGAGGCCAGATGTGATGTTTATGTTTACTATACTTTTGGCAACTCTTTGAAGTTCCTCTCCTCCAGGCCGTGCAGGCAGATCCTCTGCCTGTGCAGAAACTGGCGCAGAGTGAACTCCGCGGTCCGGCGGTCCCGGCGAACTGATGTGTGGTCTCTGGAACAGGATAATCATTCCATTTCAGGACATTAATTAAGTTCAGAATATTTAGGCGTTTTACAAAACTAAGGTCCTGTCCTCACCTGGTGCTGAAGACGACGGTCTGGGGCAGCACGTAGCACTCGAACTGCTGCACGCAGCGAATCTGGCCCCGGGTCTGCACGGCGCGCGGCCGGCGCCTGCGCACCAGCCTGATGGCGTCATTAGCGCGCAGTCGCATCGAGTACACAAGGTAGCACGCTATTAGCACGCCCGTTCTGCCGAGACCTAAACAGATAAGGCTTGAAAGAATGTCGACAACTGAGACACTATTCTGTCAGCATAACGCTTTGATCATAATGTAGCGATTGTTACCCGCATGACAGTGTATGGCGACTCTGCCCTGCTGCACGGCGAACGACAGCACCTTGGTCATGTCCAGCAGGCTGCTCAGCGTCGCCTCGCCGTAGTCCGGCCACGCGAAATTGTAGTAGTAAACTGCACACATTTAAGCCTTAACATCACTGTCTTTCATGCTAAAATAATATAGAATAATATTGTATAGCTTTTTAATCGACCCTATAAAATTAGGTTTATTCAAGGGTTTGGTAGATCAACATCATCTCATAAACGTAATTAAGATCGTATGTGACGCATATTATATCTCATATATTCCTACGGGAGTTCTATGAATAATTTCACCGCCTTTAAACACTTTTGTAGTATTTAATCAGGAATCTTCGGATTAACTTTTCCATCCACCAAACTGTAATAGAAGCGGGACAAGGCCATATTATACGTACTATCGTCGGCCATGAAGACGCGCGGGTCGTAGGTGAATCCGGAGTCGGTGAGCGGCGGGCCGCAGCTGGCGTGTTCACCCGCCGTCTGGAGGTTCACCACCGACCTGATGCCCCAGCTGGAGACGGAAACGGAGCCGTGATAACGCCATCGCCAATGTTTTAAAACAGAATTGTGTTCCACGGACCTACTGCTAAGAGACGAAGCATCGCTATTTGCTGCATCGAAGTTAGATGCAGATAGGTATTATAGGTAAATGATTTGCACTTATTAAAGGTTCCGCTTTGGTTCATTATTGATTTAACCTGCATGATTGCCAACATGCGTCTGTCTATAATATAGAGCATATGTCGTAGGATGATTTGATAAATCGAATTTTCGCGAAAATTCTAGGGACTTTGCGAAAACACAGATAATTAGACAATGGTGATTACATTTTTCAAATTTACTGACAAAAGGTAGTGTTTTCGCGAAAACACGAGTTGCCTTAGTAACATTGCACATTTTTAACGCTGATTGGCTTAATTTTTACTTACTGGCCAACTCTTATTCTGATTGGTTACTATCTTTCCCAATGTACCTTTGAGGTATTACACCCAGTATACGTTCGTAATCGCTGACGTATGAATTGATCTACGACGGTGTAGCTGTGCATTGAAATCAATCAAAATATCATCGTATCACGCCTCGGGGTTGGACCCATGCGTGATAGGTCGTTGAGCAGGGCTACGGTGTCATAACCTGTCGTCGGATACAGGTAGGTACCTACTCAATAATGTAGCTCGTGCGTCATGGGGTGCAGTGTTTGTCGCAAGGTCGATTATAAGTCGAAGGGCATGTTTGTGCATTATGGGTGAGGACTGAGGATAATCACCAGTGGAACTGCTGCAGCAGGTTGCGGGCGGCGAGTGCGGCGGTGCTGGGCCGCGCCATCGCCACGATGTCCTCCGTCACCCTGCACACACACACACAACACACTGCACTCGGCAATCGACATACATACTGCATCGTCGTTTCAGCTTTGTTTCTAATTATACGCTCAAGTAGTTACACTTGGAAGAAAAACAATGAATTATAGAAAGTATTCTCCAGAAAAGTGATCCGGTGATCAATAGATACGCATACAAATCAACTTTGCCCGAGTGTACCTTTATTGTTACAACCGCTTAGTTGTTACACAGCTTACAATGGATATCAATCCAAATTACAATCTCTTGCCACTTTTTGCTTGTTGCGAATGTTTTTAATTTTATATTACTGCATTCGTTAATCACAAATTCACCTACAACTTTAATTACGACACGACGCTAATGTATACATAGAAAAACATTTGTACGTCGCACTGTAAATTGCATGCCATTAAAATATTGTAATTTATTAGGCGGCTGGAGTACAGTCACGCAAATCATTGCTATATTTTTACGACACGAAAATTATTATTTGACCCATATTAAAGTGGCCTGGCACCGCGCCGCAAACACCGCCGTCGCACGAAACTCCTGATGTGAAGCTTACACGAATGTTTTAAACCGCTTAATTGGGCTACTGTTACGAGTTAGTGCTACAAAATGCTAACAAGTTAACATTCTAATGTTGCAAGTAAATCGCCGGACAGGAGGAGTGAATAAAGTTCAATGTGCTCTACGTCTACCTGTCTGCTCTACGACAGTTTTCCAAGTTTTGTCTCTAGTTTGTGTTTTGTTCTTTTAGCAAGGTTTTTTAATTTATACACACAGAATTCCGGTGACACGAGCTATTAAAATTTTCAGAACTCTTTAAAATTTAATTGCATTCACTTTTTCTGCAGGAGATCTCGTCTATGTCGCAAAGAGTTTTAGTGCGAGAACGTGTACGAGAATAATCATTCTCTGAAATTGATGCAGTCGCTAAGGTGGTACTTGAAGTGGGATGATGAACTTAGGCCGGTATAAATAGTCAGTACTCAAGATCTCGGTCTCAAGACACGGTTTAGGCTCTGTGATTGGTTGGCTGTCAAAATTTGGACCAATCCTATGATTGGTTGGACGCGGTTCGGCTCTATAGCCGAACCGCGTCTTGAGACCGAGATGCATCTTGAGTACTGACTATTTATACCGGCCTTAAATCATTGCCTGGCAGTTTCCTACCAGTCGGAGTAGAGTCCCTGTAGGGCGGCGGCGCCGGGATGCGGGCGCTCGTAGGGGCAGCGAGCACCGCCGCAGAACAGCGCGCACTGCAGCGCCGCCGGCGTCGCCAGGCGCAGCTTCTCGCCCAGCGCACTGTACTGAGCTGATGGCGGACCGGCCAGCCGCCGTCGCCGCCGCCTAACACAGAGGAAGACCACTATAATATAACAGTAGGCAGGCAGCTGTTAGCCAGCAAGGAAAGAAACGCTTTAGAACGGACAGATAGACAATAAAATTAGTTTAACCCTGCAGCTCTTAAAATCTACAACCGAGCCCCGACCCTTATAAAGCAACATAATATCGTGATATACACTCGCTAGTCTCTATACCGCATAATATTTTTAGCTGGAATAGTGTTTCGGGGAACGGCTGGTCATTATTTTATAGGTCCAAGGCTCAGGTATTTTTCCATTAACTCTTTCAATGAGTTGACCCCTGCAGTATGTTTACCCCGAGTCGTACGCACGAGGTAGGTAAATGTCACGCGTTGCGTGTTCCCCCCCGCCTCCCCCTGCCCTGCCGGGGGCGAAGCGCTGGGCTCCGCGCCCTCGCTGTGATTGTCGCGATTTATTATAATGACCCAATGTCCACTCACAATTTCCCCTGTAATTACACTGATTGGAACTTCAAAATAACGCGGTTGTTTGTCGTGAAAAATTCCATTTGTGATAACTGATATAATATGGGAAATGTCCAAAGGTACTAGCGTATATGTCGCAGGGAAAAGAGGATATCATGGATTTCACGATATCTCTAGGGATATCACGACCTCCCGGTAGATGCCGAATATTCTTGTTTGTTACGTCTTCTTACTAAAAATATCTAGTGATATTATGTCATTTCACTAAACTAAATCTAGTGAAATGTCAGAAATGCGGATACCGCCGAATAAAAATCGAGCCACTCATTTCTCTCGCTCGCTCTAGTTCCCACACGTGACACGGGCACTAGTGGGAGTGAAACAAATGCGTCGCTCGAGCTGGCGCGGCTCGTCTAGCCTATAGACAGACAGACAGACTAACCGTTTGGGTACGGAACCATAAAAACTAGGATAATCGAAGAGCTGGAGTACCTGTAGTACCTGTGCCTATACAAGAGCCTAACCAAACTAGAAATCGACATGCCACCTTTACAAAAAATATTCAACTTGGTCGGCCGTTTCATTTGACGTCAAAAATCAAAGGTCTGAAGTATCTGATGAAGAACCCTCAGCTGGTTTCAACTGTATGATTCAGAGATATGGTGATGCCCCCTTAGATCTGCTTTAGTTGCATTACACGTGTGATAATAATAATAAAGAGTAATTTTATAGTGCCCAAGTGTGTGCGCAGTACACAAGAGCAATCTCTATAATATTCCTTTACTCGCATAACCCGGTGGGACGGAAGACTGATACTACCGGCGAGAGACAAGGCGCAGGACCGACTTTTTACATGCCCATCCGACGCATGGATCATCTAACATCTTACTTGTCAGATTCAGATGTTAGATGATCCTATCAAAGTACCCGTGTGTATACTAGAGCAAGCGAGAGAAATGCGTGGCTTGATTTTTATTCGGCGGTGTCCGCTTTTCTGATGTTTCACTAGATTTAGTTTAGTGAAATGACATATCACTAGATATTTTTAGTAAGAAGACGTAACAAACGAGAATATTCGGCATCTACCGGGAGTTCGTGATATCCCTAGGGATATCGTGAAATCCGTGATATCCTCTTTTCCCTGCGACATATACATAATATTATAATAAAAGTTAGATGAATATAATAGCATAATCTTATTATGCTGTTAAATTTAACAGTATGTAGCTACATAGGCTACTAATATCCGTGGACAAAAAAGATACGAGTACCTAAGTACCAAATGTACCTAAGTACCAAATGGATTTGGCTCGGGACTGAATGATCAATCTTTTACGAATTTTAAGCAGTACCTACTAATTTCTACATTGAACAGAAGAGGGGCAGTTGGCATATTAGAAGTTACCTGGCAGTCTTTTCTGCCGGTGGGTCGGGGGCCACCTTCCGTCGCGCGCGTGCTCGGCACAGTCGGGCCAGCCGCCAGCAGCTCAGCCTCTCCCACACGCTGTTCCGCTCCGACACTCCCTCGGTCATGGTGTTCACTTTACAGTTTACACTGGTATTTACTTTACACTATTGTGATATACTAAACACTATCAAGTGTTTTTAACTTTACTATGTTTAATGTAATGTTTTTAAACTTTAAACATGCTAAAAGGACTCACAATAGTTTATTACCAGGGTGAGACAATATTAAGTTACCCGCAACTCTGTCTTAAGCGATGAGTGGTCGAGCACCATGGGGTTTTAGGGCCGATTCACACCGGATCGGCAGCGGCCGGCAGCGGTGCGAAGAGCACTTTTAGTGTGAAATAATTTTAAACTTTTTTACATCCTAGTGTCGCTTGAAAACTTCTAAAAGGGCTCGAGGCGCCGCTGGCGGCCGCTGGCGGCCGGCGGCGGCCCGACGGCTGCCGACGGCGGCCTAAAAGCTAAAGTGCTCTTCGCGCCGCTGCCCGCCGCTGCCGATCCGGTGTGAATCGGCCCTTAGTGGGTACTGGGCAGACTACGCAGGATTCCCACATACCCCGGCCGATATCCCCAATTTGCCGGGGATGCGTAAAGCATTTCCCCATGTTAAAAAAAGGTGAGACATTCGTGTTTGTTTTGTTTTCCTATAAATTATTATTATTTCAATGGAATGAAAGAATAAAAGGCTCTTAAAATAGAAGCCATTTAGAGGTTATTATTTTAAGAGCTTTAGCTGTGGAGTTCTTTCTACTCTTATGTCATTAAATATAAATTATTGTTATCGTTATGTAAATATTATGTACCATCGAGGAAATTGATTCCTATGCAGTTGATAGTCCAACGTTATTTGGTCGAATATGTCAATTCAATGTTAACTGTGATCTGTCGGCTGGGTTTGACCGTTTGACGTAACACAACCAAACTACTTAGGTCCCCGATCTGCATAGGAATCAACTTCTCTGATAGTACTTGTTTCTTTACTACCAATGACACCATAATGATACTTCACAATAATAATAATTATTATTATGTCACAGGTGACAGGCCTCGCAGGCTATCATTAATAGGCTTTAACGCCATCACGTATCTACCGATAAACATCACGTTGTTATTAAAATACAATTATTAATAATGACTTGATAGCATTCTATTGATATATATATTATATATATTGATAGCATTCTATTGATAGCACCTTGTTAAAAACTAAATAAGGTTATATAACTTACAAGTTTTTAGGATCAAATATCCTAAAAACTTATGATGAAACTAAGTTTTTGTCCTTATAAAGAAAATCTTACGAGAAAACCTTACAGTCTTAACTCTACATGTACCAAAGAATGCTCTATCAATATATTCAGTATATTGCTATCCATACTAATATTATAAATGCGAAAGTGTGTCTGTCTGTCTGTCTGTCTGTCTGTTACCTCTTCACGCTCAAACCGCTGGACCGATTTTGCTGAAATTTGGCATGGAGATAACTTGGGTTCCGGGAAAGGACATAGGATACTTTTTATCCCGGAAAAATGTACGGTTCTCGCGCGTTAAACGAATTTTGGCGCAACGGAGTTGCGGGCATCATCTAGTCCTAAATAACTGATGAGTTGGTAGATATGGTGATAGTCACAGTGCACGTCGTTAGTGTCAGCTGTTAGTTCAGCGTGTCGAGCTATTACAGTGATCATTTAAAACTCATTATTGCACCGTGTGTGCTTAGCCATAGCCCCAGCCAGCCGCTAGCTGAATATTAAAGCGTGGTAGCACGAGACCGTATTTTAATATAATTTAAAATACACAATAGAAAATATACAACAAAACAAATGAAATTGAAAAATATTTACTTGAGTTTGGCTGATACCGTTACGAGCTGTTTAAAATTTTACTACAAAGGCCTTCCAATCTATTCCTATGTGGATTGAGGCTCCAATACATTAGATATGTTAGGATTTAAGTACGAACCTCAAAAAACAATAGTCTAAGATCGAAGTACTCGGCCTAGTTAATAGCTATTTACATAAAGTAGATGCAAATTATCAAAGCGTAGAGTTCAGGGCGCGGGTATCGTTATTATTGAATAAGGGGCTCTTATCGATTGACCCCTCTACATAGTGCATAATATAACTGTCGCCTGCAATTATTGAGAGGACCCGACAATAGTGACACGACTCGACTTCGGCTCGAAAGTCAAGCTAAGTTATTTACGCAGATTTACTCTAAGAGTAAGCGAATTGACTCGACTCTCTTTTAACGCTCTGCGAACACGGCACAATCTTAAATATACAGAGTGTAACAATACAAAGTCATAATATTCTGTATACAAAACTACAGATTATCCAATATTGCAATTATAATATATTTTTAAAAGCGAAAAAAGTACTAGTCTTAATAAAGTAACTGTATATTAATTATGTACTAATAATTTAGAGAATTGTTGAGATTAAAATAAATTTATCCAAATTGTTGACACTTATTCCTTAACGAACTACTACACTGCTCGACTGCATTGGTTAAAACATATTTTAAAATAATAATTTTAAACCTTGTCGGAAAACAAAAACTTGAAATAAAAACAAGAAAACAAAATCGTCAAAGCTTAACTTTCGCAAAACTCAATCTGTCTTTCAACATATCAAAACTTTTTTTAAACTTTTTGTACCAGCTAGTGATTTCTTGATTTTACTTCTTATAACTTATTATCTCGAACACACTTCGCGACTGTTACTTTTGTAACTTTTACTTAGTGTTTATCACGTTCCGATCGTTGGGCGGACGGGTGTTAGGCGGGCGGACGTTGGGCGGGCGCCGGCACTCCGGGCGGCGGTTTGGCGGTAACTGGGCAGGTATCGACTACACGTCACCGTTACTGCTCACTGTTTATTTCGGCACTACTATAAATGTTGATTAGCAACATTTTATTACAACTTGTTTGATAATGCTAACGATTTGAGTAGTTACTTTGATTCGGAAAGTGCGATAAATCGAAAAAAAATATTATAGATTGTAGTTACACTAACTTTGTACATATGCATACATGCACAAAAAATTATATGAAGTATTGACAATACTAATGGGAACGTGTAGGATTTGTGGAGAGTATTTCACGCTTAAAGTGTTAAAGTTTCAGTCGTAGCAGCTCCGTCGCAGCTTCGTAGCGGAGCGCTACGAAATACGAATTTACACTTTCCTAGTCTTTTCTCTTCGCTAAACTTTTATTTTAATCATTTTCAAAAAAAAAATTAGTTTATTATTATTTTAGCAATATTCCGCGAAATACTAATAATAATAATAAACTAAATTTTAAGCTATGGATTTCCGCAAAGTAACGCCTGATTCCATTAAATATTAATCATTTGCTTTTCATACACAATTTTCGTGGGCATTATTTTCGTAAAATTATCGTATTTTGTATTTTGCAATATTCATTGTGATTTGTTCAATATCATATTCAGTCTGATAATAAAATACTTACAAGAGAAAGTGTACATTCTCTTTTCGATAAAATAAAACAAACAATTTATACAAAATACATGTATTACGTGAATTAGGAGATAAGATGAATAAATACTAGTCGTGTGACAATATAGACCAATGTTAAGCGCGCATGCACTTCATCCTCTTGGTGCTGGGGTCGAGCTTGCAGACCTCGAAGCTGTTGCACTTGACGTTGTTACAGTACGTGCCCGCGCCGCCGGCTGGAACATACAGCAGTCAGTTGCTCAGTTACTCAGTCTCACGCTCGTCGCTCACATAATAAAGTACTCTATGTCGCTCACCGTCGACGCCGACTGAGCGCAGACCGATACGCGTTAATCAAAAACGCTTTCTAGAATTTCATACATCTCGGGTCATCGGCACCGATGCGCCGTGAGATTAAAATATCAGTCTTATTGACGACTTGCTCGCTTGCTCAACCGATGCGAACCCATTCACAATATCAGTAGTGTGTTTTCGCGGGTTCTGTATCACGATTCTGGGTCCACCCCTCCCCCCGCTCGCGGCTCGCAAACTTTCTCGATCACTTTTTGTCGGTTCGAGCGGCGACGTCGCCTTAAAAAAAGTTTGGTGTCAAAATAGGGGTTTTCGACCATGTCCGTTCGATATATGCGATCCGTTTCTGCGTATTTGCACTAGTTTTAAAGTTAGCTTTTGTGTTTAACCCTCATTATCTACTATCTCCACGCTCCATTGTTCCTTAATTACGGTCGCTGATTATTACAATGTAAAGCTCACCTCAGTGTCCTATTGTTCGTAATGAGTACCTGGCTAATCGCTTACGTCACCTCAATTTCTTACAAGATTTTAAATAAGTAAATAAAACTTGATCAATTTTTTATTACATTTATTTTATTTAATTAAAACATGTAATTAATAATAACTCCCATAGTAGTATGATTTCGTGCATTGTGAATCACTATTCATAATATGTAGTTCCCCTCGGTATCTAATGAATATTGACAATGCAATCCTGCTAATAACATTTTGCTGTGTAGCAATCCTCGTAAACAACATTCCAAAGTTTTTTTTAACAATATATTTATTAAAGCTAAGGTTAAAATAAAACTTTGGTTTACGTTCAAACAAATTATTTATTTGGTATTACATACCACAATTCATAAAACAAGATTCCAACATTTTATTCAAAAACATATCATTTTTAAGTGTGTCACTACCAAATTCAGTCTGAAACTCTGACAATGACTTGTTATAAAACTTATACAACAAGTACAATTAACAGTTCTCTCCACACACAGAAGTCCAATCATTTTGTAGCCTGATAGTATTATAACGCCATTTCCTTGCATTTCTATTCAAAAACATTTTGTGCATCCCCGCAGGGAAGCGACCATATGTATCAAAATATTCACCGATGCCATGTTTGTCTATGTGAATAGCTCCCAGTGAGATCCTGGTTTTGAGTCCGGGTCCAAATTGCTTATAAGATATGTAGGAGTCGTTATATGCATTGGCAATCGATTCGTGGCATATACGCTATTTTTTAGACTTGGATGAAGTTTTTTTAAGTATGATTTTAGTTGTAAAGTATCCATAATTCGTTAAAAAAGACTTATTCATTCACTCTATCATATGATTCACACGCAAGTGAAATAAATAAGGTAAGACAATCTTATTTAACATGCAATTGACTGGGGTTTTTAATGAAAATGAAAGCACAACTTGCATATTAAAAACATATTACAGATTAAGAACTTAATAATACTTAGAAAGATAATACAATGTTTATTTCTTAGCTACTATAGTCAACGTTAGCATTACGATTTTTATCTATTTCAATAACATTATCAAATTCTGCATAGACAACGCAATTTATCGTTTGAGTTAGAGCAGATTCAAAGCGAACTTCTAATCTAACACTACCATGTCTAATAAGATTCCAATGACCAGAAGAATTGGCTGATAAATCAGGTGTGAGATCAAATGCTAACAAACAATAACCTTTCGAATACTTATCGTGAGATATACCATTCCCTTCGTTAAGAAAATGTATTCCTGTTCCTGAGAATAATGTATGATAGGTTGCAGTAAAAATATTAGTATCGAAAGATGGTTGTAAAACTTTTGAAGGAATTAGCTGACCGTCAATATATAAACAAAAGGAATTCATTTTATAGTTCTCAAAATTGAACGGATTTTTAGACCAACAACCATTAGATGCTGAATTATTTACAAATCCAACTATACATCTCTTAGGTACTTGACCCAAAAATATATTGTCTAATGTCTTGCCCTGAACCCCTGACGGTATCGTTAGAACTTTTACTTCGGCTCGAGTTATTGGATATTTTGCAGTTGTGGTGGCTAAAACTTTTTGATGGGCAAGTAAGACGGAAGGGTTAATTTTTGTTCTTCGAACAAGGAGAGTCGCATCTGTAATGTTTATTTTGTATTTAACGTCATCTGTTGGAGCCATGAGGTTAAACGATTCACGTGACCTAACCAATTTAATATTCATCTCAACACCATTAATTAAAAACTTTGATTGATTGAATATGTCACCATGGAGATGTCCTATCATTTCAACTTCCTTACTTTCTGAAACTAATTTTTGTCTTGTAGTAAAACCTGAATTTTTTTCATCGGTTGAATCCATTTTACCAGCAGCATCTTCATACCAAAGACTACAAGTCAAATGAGATTGTTTGGCGTCGGGTGAATAATTCAAAAGAGTTTCAATGTATGCTCGATAAGCATATGTATTGTTTGGAGGTGAAACTAATTTTTGATTCAAAGAAACATCGAGTTGACTAAAAACTGAATGAAGCCAATTGTTTACAGGTGCTACAACAGTTGAAGCTGCCAATTTTGAAGAATCTTCGTTTAACACTTTCGCTTTTAAATGAATGAGTGTATGGGATAAGTCTATATAGTCATCGCCAGTTCCAGGAACTTGAAATTCTATGGGTCCATCGTCGGCTAAAGATGAAATTGGTTTGTAGTGCACCCACATTCCACTTTCGATGCTTGTTTGTGTTGATGGCAAAGCAAATAAATCTAATTCAGACTTTATACATTCACAAGAGTGACTATGTAAGAAAGACATTGTTTTTAAATTTATGAAAATGTATCTCCTTGATATTGACGAGTTAACTTTCTTTTCTTAACGCCTCTTCCTTTAGCACTCGACGAAGGAATGACTGCTCCAAGACATTTTCTTTTAGTTATATAGCCTGTACCAGACATATTTAATTTATAAATATTTAATCTGCCCTTCTTTTCAAATTTGAACTAATTTCCTTAAGTCGTGATTTTACTGATTCATCCATGGGTCGTGATTTCGCCATATCAGATAGGAATCCAACACCCGCACTCAAAGCTTCTTTTCCTATTGCTTTAGCACCACTCGAAAGCAAAGGTAGGACGGATCGAACAAACCTCCTAAAAAGCTTCCAACACCATGACCACGTTGATAAGGAACTCCTTTATATATTACACCTATTCCAGAACCAGCTTGATGAGTATAATAATTTTCATATGGGCAATTTATAATATTATTGTGATGATGCATTATAACTTATAACTTTCTGAAGTGCAGTTTAATACACGCTGTTCCAAACTGGAATGGTATCTTTTGACCAGTGCTTGATCTTATATCTATTTCAATTGTATCAAATTCTCTGCGCATGACTGGTAAGTAGTGAGAGGGAGAAAACACATGCATCTTATTTGCTCCATATATATATTTTTAAGGGTCTAGTGGTATAATTCTAAGTAAAGAGTACATCACCAACAATCTGTGGTTCCACTATATCACAATAAACAAAGAGTTGTGATGGAAGTCCCAGATGTAAGTTTGCAGGGCGTTTGCCAAACGTTTTTTCTACCAAATTCCTATTAGGCTCAAACCCTAATTGAATGCCTAACTTAGGTGACAATGTTAAGGACTTCAATGAATCATCTGCGATTGTCACAGATACAAACTTAGATATTTCATCGTAACGAAAGGTAATATTTTCTCTCATATTATTTAAAGCTTTTAAAATGTGATTAATATTATCATAGTTGGTTGCAGGAATGTGTTTTTTGTAGTGAACAATAGAAGGATATTTTTCATTAGGCATTATCATATTCTTAGAAATATAGACTATGTTTTCTTGTTCTTGAACAGTAAACATTGTACACGGATATTGAAATTCAACAACACCGACAACCCATTCTCCTTCTAATTTAATTGATTTTGGTAATTTTGTTGAAAACTTTGTATTCATATTATCTGGAAAATATTGTATTGAACTGTTGCTCAGTAACGTTAGATAAAAACTTCCTTTCATTATATCTGTTTTAAATGAGATGCCAAAATCCAACTATTAAATTTATCAGGATAACCTTTCCACTTGACAAGCACTTGCCTTCTGCTACCAGAATATCGAGAAGTTATTATTTTATCTATTTTGTAATCTGAAGTTGGGCTAGGAGGTGTAATTTTTTGTAATTCTCGTTCATAAAAAGTACCTTCTATGTCTTCTTTTTGCAAATCCCTCAAGGTGTATACAACCCATGGTGATCTTGGGATGACACTTGAAATAATAAAGATTTCATCGCTCCAGTTTGATTCATATCCCTTTTGGAATATATGTTTATATTTTGTGATTCTAACATAATCACCGACGTGAAACATTGGTAAGAAGGTATCTTGTGGTGACCTTTTATTTTCTCGAGCATACAAATTATTCCAAGCAGTCATAATGTTACTAGAACTTACATCACATGGAGACATTTTAATACTTGAATGAAAACTATGGTTATATGCATATAATAGATCTTGTAATATATCTATATATCTGTATGTATTTTTATATGTAAAAGAGCGCCACATTTTTGACTTAAGTGTTCTTTGAAATCTTTCTACAATACTAGCCTTATTTTCAGGATTATTTGTTGTATAATAATTTATATTTTTACTCTTAAAATATTGACAAACATCTTTAGAAAAAAACTCAGTACCCTTATCAGACCGTAAGTGGGTAGGGACAACATTAGCTTCCTCAAAAATACTCTCAAAACAAGTTTTGGTTGTCAAAGAATTTTTATTTTTCATGGGTCTAGCATAAGCATACTTACTAAATACATCAATAACACACAATATATAATTATAACCATCATTATATTTACTATATGTTCTCATGTCACTTAAATCTGCTTGTCACAGTTTATTAATATCAGATACAATATATTTGTTCCGAGGAAACTTTTTATAAACTGGTTTGTGAAGTGTGTATGTTTCTTGAGATTGTAACCATTTCTTGACTTCATTTTTATTCATTTTACCTGCCATAGCTTTTGCAAGTTTTTTAATACTGCTATAACCTGCAGGGTGTGATGCGTCATAATATATATTGTTAATCTCTAGTAGGGTGTCCATTTCTCCCAATCAATATTCTTTTTTATTTTCCTGAAATACTTGTGTTCAGATGTAGGTGTAGAATATTCTTCATCACCTGATGTTTCTTCAAAAGATTTCAGTCGAAGTTGATTAATATACTCGTTTTTCTTTGGATTACCAATATAAGTGAGTGGCACTTTTATCTCCTTCAAAGCTTTAGCAAATTTTTCCCAGCCTATTGGATCACTTTTTTTAATGGTCTTAAAGAATCATTGACTAAATCTATAATATTGCTGCCAGTTATTTTATTATTATCCACGATAACTGTACCATCATCATCCCAGTGTACTTTTTTTTGTCTTGTCAATAAGAAATCTAACAATGACTCACCTTTTTTAGCGTAAGATTTAGGTATTAAATTTAATATTTGTTTTTTGGAGTATATACATTATTCTTGAATAATGTCACTTTCTTTGGGTCCAACTTCTTTATTCAATGTCTGATCAACAATAGGATCCTTATTGTTTGACTCGCTACTGACTGAGGTGAAGCGCCTGCTACCCTATATAGGTTAGGAAACCTGTGGTTAGGGCTAGCAGTCTCTTTTCCCCTAAAGTACAGGACATACAATTTTTATACAATACTTATATTAGCATAGTTCCTTAATTAATTTTACAATTTGTTTTGTATTATAAACTTATGTATTCTGTGTGGCACAGAATTTGACTCAGTATAAGAATTATGATTTTATCTATCTATTTCTATTTACCTTTAATATACAATACAATTAAATATTTAACTTATTTTATCTCAATTTTAAAATTACATAATATGGAAGTGGAAGAGAGTAGACAAGAGTTTGTGGGTTTGTGAGTATTTTAACCTTAGCTTTAATAAATATATTGTTAAAAAAAACTTTGGAATGTTGTTTACGAGGATTGCGATACAGCAAAATGTTATTAGCAGGAATGCATTGTCAATATTCATTAGATACCGAGGGGAACTACATATTTTTTTTTATTAATTCCTTGTCCCCCTAACTGTGTCAGGGCTCGTTGCTATCTTACTAACTACATATTATGAATAGTGATTCACAATGCACGAAATCATACTACTATGGGAGTTTTTATTATTACATGTTTTAATTAAATAGAAGAAATGTAATAAAAAATTGGTCAAGTTTTATTCACTTATTTAAAATCTTGTAAGAAATTGAGGTGACGTAAGCGATTAGCCAGGTACTCATTACGAACAATAGGACACCGAGGTGAGCTTTACATTGTAATAATCAGCGACCGTAATTAAGGAACAATGGAGCGTGGAGATAGTAGATAATGAGGGTTAAACACAAAAGCTAACTTTGAAACTAGTGCAAATACGCAGAAACGGATCGCATATATCGAACGGACATGGTCGAAAACCCCTATTTTGACACCAAACTTTTTTTTTTAGGCGACGTCGCCGCTCGAACCGACAAAAAGTGATCGAGATAGTTTGCGAGCGGGGGAGGGGTGGACCCAGAATCGTGATCCAGGATTGGAATTTGGATATAAAAATTTACTGCGCGATAATAATAATTGGCCAATATTGACTGAACATTAGGTATTCGGATTCGGAAACTTACGGTACGCAAGGTACCTTAGGTACCGTACATTTTCGAAACCGTGTCAAACGGCAGTTATGACTTGTTAAAACCTAAAAAGCTGGATAAAGACCCGTGGCTATATGAACTTTAACTAGGAAACAACAGCAATTGAAAGATTGATATAAATGTGATCGGTCTTATACATTGTTATCCTATATGGGATGTCAACTCACACTGCGAGTACTTGTCCTGCCCGCCGGCGCCGGAGAGGCCGTTGACGTCGACGCAGGACTTGGCGTTGCAGGCGTTGGCGCAGCACACCTTGCCGTTGCTGCACTCGTAGTTCTGCAGGCACTTCGGAGAGCACCCGTACACCTTCGACGGCAGCGGGCAGCCCGCGCCGGCTGCGGGGGTAGAAGCCATTACGGGTGAGTGGAAGCCATAAAGGGAGATATTTTAAAGCGAGCGATGGAGGTGGTTCGCAAGTTATACTTTGAGCCGTTATGTTTGAAGACCATAAAGGGGTATCCCGAACAGTGCGAGGTAGTGTACTTGCTGCTATCTTGGTTGGCAGATGAGGTAGTAACGCTAATTGGTCTGCTGTAGAGGAATACCGTGGGAGCTATCAGTTGACAATGATTTTACGTCTAGTTGACGCAAAACAGAGTAAACCAAGTTGCTAGGTCAAAAATGGTATACAGTCAAACCCAGTTCTATTGTCTTAAGGCTCTAGTTATAACTGACTGCTGACAAATTTTTGCATAAGGAGTGTGCCTATACTTAGGTAGAGTACTGGAGCTAACGCTGACACGAGTGAGTAACGAAGACTTACCGGCGTCCGTCTGGCTGGCGATGAGCACCACCGCGACGACCGACAGCAGGATTGTCAGGGAATCTGAAATTTTATGACACACTGTTTTAATAGGTACTAAGTATATAATTATTTCTAGGGCATCCTACCAAGGTGCCTACCGAGGACTAATTGCTTAGTACCAATATTTTCGGTTTTTGAGGTTTATTTGCCATGAGTTTATCTATTTAATAACGTTAAGCCAAAGACCTATTACGTATTAAAGGAATATTTTTAGGACAATAATAATAATATTATGTCAATAGTGTTAAGTGTGAGGAGAGAAAACCAATGGAACTGGACCGTAATGCGCACAATCTATACTTATACTTATTACTTATACTTATATACTTATTACTTATAATATTATAAAGAGGTAAACTTTGTTTGTATAATTGTAATGAATAGGCTCAAAAACTACTGGACCGGTTTTAAAAATTCTTTCACTATTCGAAAGCTACATTATCCACAAGTAACATAGGGTACATTTTATATTGGAAAAAATAGGTTTTCCGAAAAACTCAAATATCTTAATTTGAGTTTTTCGGACACAAGGTGTAAAAAATCAACCAGAAAAGTTACTTATTTTGCGTACGCTGCCTAAACTATAAAAGATAGAACCATAAAATGTTCCAATTAGTTGTAGATCTTATAAATATCTACAAAAAAGTCCGCGACACACTATACCTATCTATGTCGAGTGACGCACACCAACCATTTTTTTATTTCAAAAATCTTGAATTTTTTTGGAGTAAGTACATTTAAACTCGTTTATTTCACTCATGCTATTAATCCTTATCAAAATAAATTATTTCGTCACTAAGTGCAGTTTATGTAGATAATAATATTTGGTCTTTGAATGACTAAAATTGGACGTTTGGTTTTGAAGTTATGGCGAAATTAACATTTCTACTGCGCGTTTAGATCTATAGCTCTATGTCCAGTGTCCACACTCCACACTGTGCAGTGTGCACTTTCATCTTCAATTTTCGTCATCTTCTTTCATTCAACTGTCGTATTGGCGCATTCAATTATTTTCTAAAATATTTGAAAATGCCCAAGAGAGCCAGGTCGGACGACTATGGCACCATACTTATATTTAAGCCACTTCAATAAAATAATATGGGCAAAACAACGTTTGCCGGGACAGCTAGTAAGTTATAAAGTTATTTAAACATACATTGTTTTAATAGTTAATCTTTTGTGTAACCTAAGGGCTAAGATGTTTATTATTTGTATGTTAAATGTTTGCGTGCTAGATTTGACGATGTTTTGCAATACATTAAGTGATAACAAATGGCAAAGTTGCCTGTGATACGAGTAATAACACTATCCCACCAAAAACATACCTGTTAAAATGGGGCCAAGTTCCTATCAGCAAATTTTTGGTCTAAAAAAAGAGTTGAAATCCAATCCAATGCCAAGTTTAGATGCACTTCATCGATTGTTATCATTTTCATCAATAGCCTGATCCATAATACTTCTAATTTGAACGTGGCAGGTTAATTTAATTATATTATCTTATTTTACAATTAATTCAGAGTTACGTAAAGCACGAAAACCTGCCAAGTTCAAATTTAGAAGTATTATGGATCAGGCTGTTGATGAAAATGATAACAATCGATGAAGTGCATCTAAACTTGGCATTGGATTGGATTTCAACTCTTTTTTTAGACCAAAAATTTGCTGATAGGAACTTGGCCCCATATTAACAGGTATGTTTTTGGTGGGATTTCAGTCCTTTTTTCAAGAAATTATACCTATTTTTTTCTTTTTGAGCCACACCCGACTTAAACAATACCTTCGATATATGGCGCTAGTTCTAACCTATCAATAGAAGCGAAATTTTCAAGTAAACAGTATTTATTTAACCTAAGTATATCAACTCCCAAGCGATCGAATTCGACCGCGTAAACAATAGATTTCCAAGAATCCGCAATCGAAGTATTAATAAGCTATACGGTATGCATTACACATGATGACAATATTTTAAACCAATTCTCGTTGTATCACTGGCGTATAAGAATTTTTACCTATAGTTCGTAGAGGAGCCGATTCACGCATGACCGATTTCTTCTTAATTTTTTTATTAATCTACATATTATAACACACGACCTGAGTGTCAAATTTCATTACGTTAGGAAAATTGGAAGTGGTATCTAAAATTCGTAGATGAACCGATTCACGCTTGACCGATTTCTCAAATTTTTTAAATCTACTTATAACACACGACCTGCGTGCCAAAGTTCATAATGCTAGGACAATCGGAAGTGGCCTCTAAGGTTTGTAGGTGAACCGACTCACGCTTGACCGATTTCTTAAATTTCTCAAATAATCTACTTATAACACACGACCTGTGTGCCAAATTTCATAACGCTAGGACAATCGGAAGTGGCCTCTCAGGTTTGTAGGTGAACCGACTCACGCTTGACCGATTTCTTAAATTTCTTAATTTTTTGTTAATCTACATATAACACACGACCTGTGTGCCAAATTTCATAGCGCTAGGACAATTGGAAGTGGCCTAGAGGTTTTGATTACCGGTCAGTGAGTGAGTGAGTCAGTGCCAAAATTAGCTATTTTCACAGGGAGATATTTCAGGATCTACCGAAGCTATATCTATGAAATTTGGTATACTGCGTAAGTACTAGTATATAATTACGTAGGTCTAATTTTATCTTTGTATTCGCAATAGGCACTGAGCTACAGGAGGGTCAAAAGTGCGTCGAAACGGTTCGTGTAAATAGTGCACGGCATGTGCGCGGCCTGCTGGAACTTGGCCGCGCACTCCGTGCGCTTTGATTCCATCCTATATCCATTTGTACCTACTACGGTTGCGGTAGGTACACACTACACACGTACACTTCATGTAGAGTGTAGACATTGCACAGTGACAATAATAATAATTCTTATTCTTGACCTTTGTACATTTTGCATACTTTACACACTAGCGCGGCCCGGGGAGCGACTAGCGAGGGAAGAACCGAGCATCTACAAGCAAAACTTGACTGACAGTACCGACTACCGGTATTGTTATATTTTGTTAAGGTCAAAGGTGTCTCGTAAGTCGTAGGTACGTCGTTTAACCAATTTACAATCTCGGAATTGGTTAAGTGGTGCATTACCACACGTAATTTGTGGTAATACCTACTTGCATTAGACTGAGTGCAAACTGAGTACGTGTGTACGGTAAACGTACCGCTGAGGCACTGCGTCCGGTTCTTGTGGCGTGGATGCGCCGCAAGAAGAAACCCCTCACCTTCCGCCTTACGCAGGTACTCACCGTGCACGGATTCTTCGGTGACTACCTGTGTAAGGTCGCCAGGAGAGAGCAAACGCCATCCTGCCATGAGTGCGGCGCTACGGAGGACACGACCCAGCATACCCTTGAGGTGTGTGGTCGTTGGGCCGTGGACAGAGAGGACGATCCCACGTCTCTGCCGCTCCACCGTCGTAGGACGGGAGTGCGTCGCTATGCAAACCTCCTAACTCTCGTCTAACAGGGATCCGGGAGAGGATGGGAACCTGCCCGGCTTAGCCAGTCCCGGCGCCGCGGGGAACACTTCAGTTTGCCGAAGCATTGCCTAACTTGGTGGAAGTCCATTTCCTTATGAGGTAGACCGGCCAGTCGTGGAGGGAATCCTGTGTTAGACAAATTCAGGACATCCATTCGTATACGGCTGAAGGCAAACCGCAGACCGTGGCTTTAGTGGGCAAACCCGGCGCTTCTCGCCTTGAGTCACACATACCCTCGCGGCCCCGGATAATTTGATATAAACTTCAATAAATAGGTATTAAAATGTTGTAAGTATACTCTCCATCCATTCTCCAATATTATTTTTTTGGCAATTTTTATTATTGTGTTGTATAAAATAAATATAATAAACACAGCCTTCCAAGTTCCAGCCTTGGTCAGGCGAACTGTTTCGACATTTTGCGAATGCAAAATTAGAAGTCGAAGAGTCGAGTCAAACAAGTTTGTGTCGACATCGATTGAAAAAGTCCTCCGTTGTTTCACCATCATGAATTTATAATATATACTTACTAATATTATAAATGTAAAAGTGTGTTTGTCTATCTGAATTATATCTTCACGCCCAAACCGCTGGACCGATATTGATGAATGATGAAAGGTATGCCGTATGCACTATGCAATATGCATATTGCAAATAATATGTTGAGTCCCGGGAAAGAACATTGGAATTTGGATCATTTTTGTTGCGGTAAAATCCCGCGCGATAAACGCGGCCCTTTCGGCGCAAGTCGCAACGGAGTTGCAGGCGTCATTAACTCATGAGTTGCTATCGAAAAACTGGTGGTCAATAATAGTAAGCTGTTTTACCAAAAACAAAATCCTTATAAAGTTTATCAACGAATTTTAGGAACCTATTGTGAGGGGCCAGGATGAGAATTGAGACTGGGTTGACGCTAAAAAGACCGTATTATCAATCAAATTAATAGTTAGGTAGAGCATAGAAATCGATTGAATTATTATTATGACAAACCGTAGCCAATTATTCCTCGAAGGTAAACCTACAGCTAGGTACTTTATTTTTAATTAGATTGTAATAAGGTTTCTATTATAATCATCAACTGAAGACAGTTAAGACGAAAAGTAAATACTCACTCATTGTTTTGTAAAGTTGATTTCTGGATGTACGATTGATAACACTATCGCGCCTCCAGTGCGACTGCCGAACTGGTTTCGACTGACCTCCGAGATGTCACAGCTTCCAGCGCCCGCTATGTTAATTATGTGTACTGCATACGTAAATAGTCAATAGTCTTAAAGATGTAGATTGTAGAGTCTCATGTAGAGTAAACAAACTTTAACATAGGAGCCCATAATAATAATAATAAGGACAGTAAATAAGTAACTAAGTAAACTACATTGTAAAAAGTTTTAAGTACCTATCTGCAAAGTTAGGTACCCCCTCGACCAAAGATACAAAAGAAGTTGCTTCACCTACGGTACCGTACCTTTTAATCGTTGTGCAGTTAATTAAATAATGGACGTACTAGAGCTAATAATAAGCAGTAATTATACAAATAATAAGCAGTCGTTACAAGCCAGCTTCTTCTTAGGGTTGGACCTCATCTGGCAACACAGACAGAAAGCATAATGCGATAGCACGCGGCGGAATCCTCGAGGCTATCGCATTATGCTTTCTGTCTCGGTCTAGCAAATGGCAGTTCTAAGCGACAGAAAGAGAAAAGGCGACGGAAAAAGGCGATTCCGTGCTGCCAGATGAGTCATGAGGTACAAGTGTACAACCCTTACTAGTCAGTAGTCAGTGGTCTCCATCCGTGAATCGTGATCCGGCTCATATTATCTGTTTTACATCCTCTTTGCTCATATCCAACAAGGCTAAACTCCAGCTCACCTCCAGCTGGACTCCAGCTTACCTCCAGCTGGACTCATTGATGCGTATCGTATACCCATAGATGAGTATACCAGTGTTAATCGACACCATATCGACACTATAACTATTTTTGAATATTTGTAAATTGTAATACGTACCAAACGTAATTTTTTTAGTTATTTATGGGAATAACATCATAATACTCTTAAGCCTCTACTGCTTTTTTTTAACGTAAAGCGCCCTCTTCACGATAGCAGAGGAACTAAATTGCAAATTCAAAAATTTCGTTTTGTTGATAAATGTCAAACTTCAACGCGTATTAAAACTTCGTCAAATACAATAATTTCATTGAAAATTACATTTTTTGTAGCTTTTTACGTGTGAAAATATCAAAACAGTGAACGTAATGGTGCATAGTGTATAGTTGGACTCGAATATTGTGTACTATTTGATAACATGGATCCCTTCACTCAGGTAGGCTTGCTTCAAATTCATAAGTTCGAGGTTTTCAAATACATAGGTTTAGGTAAGTAAATGTAAATTACACTCATAATATCTTCCAGCGTATGTTGGAAAGAGCGCGGGCCCGACAAGAGAAGATAGATCAGAAGCTGGCGAACTCCGGACAAGCGGTTCCCAAACGGAAGCCGTTAACAGAAAACGCCGTAAACAAAACCCAGTCGCCCGTGAAATCGCCGCTCAAGAGCTCGCACGAATGTAAAGTGACAAAAGAGATCGTCAAGGGCGATAAGTCCAGCCCGAAGAGTCCGCGGAGCGACGTGGTGGTGACGAAGCGGGAGTTCCGGAGCCCGCGGCGCGCGAGCGGGGCGCGGCGCAACTCCGACGTATCGGTGGAGATCAACATCTCGCACCGCAACGACATCCAGATCGAGGTGCAGGTGGAGGAGCGCGACGCGCCTATCGCCGTGCTCTACAACCCCGCAAACATTGACACACACAGCAATGTCGTCATCAAGGAGATTGAAGGTATGCGTTTGTTGTCCTCTGCTGTGAATCATTACAAGCATATAGTAGGGGAGGGGAAGGTGCTATTTTTGTAGTCACTCGAGCGTCATGGAGACCTAGTAGGTTGTATACATTAGGTAATACTGATAAAAAAATAATAAGAGCATTTTTTATTTTAGCGGTGGGTTCAGAAACTGCGGCCATTTTAAAGTTTTGAAAAAGAAAATATATTCACAAAATTGGTTATTTCGGTCAGTTATTATTATATTTTAGACAACAAGGACTAAATCATTTAGTTTAGTGCAAAATAAAATATCTGCGAAGCTTAGTTAGGAAAATATAAAGCTTTATATTTTTATATTTTAAAATGTCCCTACGGGCTTACCAAACCTTTGAATCGTCAGTGCTTTTTATGGAAGCTTTTTTAGGGTATACTAAACATCCCCTATCTTAATCTGACAGATCGGATGACATTTCAATACTCAAAAATTTAACCCACCACGTGAGAAATCTGATTTCTATAGCATGATAACTAGACACATGTCGGAAGCCTATACAAGCTTAATCTGACACGCTCGAGCTACTCCCGAAATCCCCTCTTCGCCTCCTCTACTAATATATCTAAGTCTATTCTAATGGGTTGGCCTCCGAGATGGCCTGTGATATGAAGTCTTTTAAGCCGAGTAGTACTGAGGCCTGGGCTATTCCAGTCTTTTTCCAGTTCACATGGAATGAGAGTTTTGCTTAAAACTCATATCAAGATGTAAAGGTACCTTGTAAAGAATACACACAGTTGAACTATATTGCCCTTTTTCTTCCTTGTGAACCACAAAATTACAAAGGAAATAATTCAAAACTATTTGTTAAGTCCACTAATGGCTATATTTGAGTAAAACCTTTTGAGACTTAGGATGTTTCACATAAGCAGCTACTTTTTTAGGTTTCCATACCCAAAGGGTAAAAACTGAACCCTATTATTAAAACTTAGTATTCTGTCCGTCTGTCTGTCTCTCTGTCTGTCCATCTGCCTATCCGCCTGTCTCCAGGCTGTATATCAACAACCTCAATAGCTAGACTTCCGATTCGAACTTGGCCGATTATTTATCATGCATTGTAAACATTACTTGAGGATAAGTATAATTTTATTATTGTGCTATAAGGAAATAAGGCAGCGATTTTACAATGAATCATTTCTTAACCTTCTACTTGATTGATACAAAATGTAAATCTTATTATTAACAGTTCTACATTCCGTTTGGGTGTTTAATGCAACTGTAAGTTACTTAATTCTATTAATATTTTTAAAACTAGATGATCTGGTTAATTTAGTATCACTTTCTTCCTGTTAAACCTTTCCTGGACTTTAACAAAAATTTTCGGACTAAAATTAGCCAAATTGGTTCAACCGTTCTTGAGTTTTTTAGCAAAAGTAATAAAATTGAAATTCTTTATTTATATCTAAGGTAGCCGTAACATTCTTATTGGATATACATATATTCTTCTAATACATAATTATAAGAAAACCCTAATGTAGATAAGGGAATAGGGACGCTAACATGCTTTTAAGTTGAGCTTTATAATTCCCACAACTCATTACCAAGTGTTATCAAACGTCATTTACAAATTGTTATCATTTGTTGTTTATACTCAGTTGATCACCACTAGTACCTATCTACAGAGGAAACTAAGTGCTTGTTTTTTGTGGCTGCTTACTCAGTTATATAGTTAAAATGTTTACTCAGATATTATATTGTGTACTTCATATTTTTGTGTGAAGTTGTGGTTTTAGTCTTTAAACCCAAATATTTAAATTCCATTTGAGATATCACACAAAGGTAAAATAGTAAAGTTTCTTAGTTAAAGTGCTTGTTTATTTTAAATATTGTTTATAGTGTGGACCACGGACTGTTATAATAGCTAAAAAGTGTTAACTGTTATAGCTAAAAAGTGTTAATGGTGTCTTAGTGAGTAGAATTAAAAAAATAATACAGTTTGTTTTGTAACTTTCAGAGGACACATCTACTTCAGTAGACAAGAACACCGACATGGCTGACACAAAAGCTGATAAAGCTGGACTCCGACACAATGTCAGGTCCAGGCTAGACAAACTGGCAAACCTATATTCAGGTATGTAAATAAAGAATTATATTATACTTAAAAACTAAACAGTGGATACAACAAAATGTAGCAGACATCAATTCAAATAAAATAAAATTATATTAACCCATCAGTCGTGGTAAAACCAGACACAATAGCTTTTTCATTGTTATCGCGGCCGGATGTAGCCGCTTGGGGCTTGATGAATTAATTAATTAATAGTATCCATTTAGTGTTATTAACAACAATGTCCACTGATTTCAGACAAACCGCTGTCTTCTCCTATTCAACGGACAGAGCAGGACTTTGCCCTGGAGCCCCAACAACCTGTGACGGAGCCCACCAAACCCAAGACTGACAACAAGAAGAAATTCGGCAGACTAGCAGCTCTCGCAGACCAAATCAACAACTGGGAAGATGACTTGACTCACCATACTTTTGTGAGTATCCTTATTACGTTTCATATTTTTATAAACAAATGATTTATTATTGAAAAAGAAATTCTCAGTCTTAACCCTAGATCACTAACCATACGCCAAAATTACGACGCGAGCTTTGCGAATTTAGTGTTTAGGTTAGTTCCCGCGCCCCCTCCACCCCGCCCGCTTCTAATACCTTCCTGATTCGCATCACCAGTGACTAGCAATCACTCGTTGTGGACGGGTACTAATTAGAATGGGATATATGGCGACATCGTCGTAAAATTTACGAAAGGTTAGTATCTACGTTAGTATTTTTCCAAGTTGGGGATTTATTTTCGGTTATTATTTTCAATAATTACATCTAATAGTTATTGTTTTTATGTTTTGTTAAGACTTAAACATGACTATATTTGATAAATTACTGTAAGATTTCGTTGTTTTTCGCGAAGCTTTGATATGTTTCTATAATTTGTTAATATGTTTAGTTTATGATAGTGTCAGATGTAGCAACACTAGTCTATGCGCCCCGCTCTAGTTTGTCTCTGACACTTCTCTGCACGCAAGGACTGGAATGCCGCCTTTATACGATTATCAATACCTTGTTATTAAAAGAAGTCGCGCAGCCTGGAGTTTCATTCAACACGCCTAATCATCCATCAGACATGGTGTCAGAAGTCTAGAAGAACTCATCGCCAAAATACGAAAGGTACTGTGCCGAAATATTAATTCTATATCGAAGTCGTGTCCAACATAACAACCAACATGGCCGACGAATCAAAGAACAAAGGAAATGAAAAGCAGGCAACGCTCAAAATAGGCAGTGTCTCGCCGCTGGACATCCGAAGTTCCAATCTCCCCCTCGCCTGGAAAAACTGGCTAACGTAACTAAAAATATATCTGCGTGCCAACCTACTTGAAGATGCATCTGATGCCAGAAAAGTCGCTATCTTACTACATTTCATAGGCGCAGACGCACTCACGATATTCTACGCATTTAATGTCGACATTGACACAATAACATTTGGGACGCTAATAAAGAAATTCGACGAATATTTTCTACCCAAAGTGAATATTACTATGGAACGGCACAAACTTTTCAATAGAAGACAGGGTACATGTGAATCCATCGATGATTATGTCACCGATTTAAAGAATATTGCTAACCAATGCGAATTAAAACAAGAAGATATACTTCGCGACATATTTAGTTGGAACTTAAATGCCAACAATCATTTTATCCAAGAAAAAATCCTCCAGGAAAAGCCCAAGACATTGGAAGAAGCCATACAACTTGCGAAGGCCCAAGAATCAACCAGGAAACAAGCACAAGAGTTAGAAAGAAGTCAGCAAGGTATAGTCCAGCAAGTCAAACGACAGGTGCGACAAATGTCCAATCAACATCAGGTCAGGTCACAACACCATCGGTCAAGGTCAAGAGGAGATGCACCAAAAAGGGTACAACAGAAATGCGGCCGATGTGGGCAAGTTCACAGGTATAAATGTCCCGCCACCGGAGTCAAGTGCAAAATTTGCCACAAGTATAATCATTATGCTTCAATGTGTACAACAAAGAATGTGCACAGGATCACACAAGAAATGATAAATGTGAGTCTGGATCATCAAGACGACTATAGCGATGAACATAACCTTTTTATTGGTACTATATCATATGTTAACAATGTACAAATTAATGATACTTGGACGATAGATCTAGTCATTAATAACAAAACAATTAACTTCCTCTTAGACTCAGGTGCTGACACTAACATACTATCATACAGAACTTATCAAAATCTACAATTGTCTAATACAAGTATTAATAAGAGTATCTATAAATTATCAACATTTACAGGTCAAATTATCCCTACAATAGGCCAATGTACATTACAAGTCATGCACAATAAGCTAACATATATGATTGATTTTCACATTATTGATGGTAACTGCCAAAACATAATTGGTCGTAACACTGCAACACAATTGAAATTAATAAAGCGTATAAACACAGTCTCATTTCAGCCACAAGTCACATACAATGACTTATTTCAAGGTTTAGGGTGTATTAAGGACTTAGAGGTAAACCTTAATCTAAAGCCTGATGCCACACCATCCGTGGAGCCATGCAGAAGAGTGCCATTCAAGCTCAGAGATGCCCTAAAGAAGGAATTAGCTACATTGGAGAAAGCTGGCGTGATTGTACAAGTTGAAGAGCCTACAGAATGGGTAAGCTCTATTGTTCTTGCAACTAATAAGAAAGGTAGACTTCGTCTATGCATTAACCCAATCAAACTAAATCAGGCGATCATGAGGTCACATTTTCAGTTCCCCACATTAGACGAGATCAAATCAGACTTAGTCGGCTCAAAATTTTTCACAACTTTAGACGCTAACAAGGGTTTCTGGATGCTCAAATTAAATGAAATGTCTTCTAAATTGTGCACATTTATAACACCTTTTGGTAGGTACAGATTCACTCGTCTCCCTTTCGGTATAAACGCAGCTCCAGAAATTTTTCATAGAGAAATGCTCAAGAGGTTCGATGACATACCGGGAGTAAAAATAATGATGGATGACTTCTTAATATATGGTAGAACTTTAGAGGAACATAATGAACGGCTTCAACAAGTTCTAGAGAGAGCTCGTGAAATAAACCTCAGATTTAACAAAGAAAAATCAGTCTTTTGTCAGGACAAGGTCAAATATTTAGGTCACATCTTTTCCAAAGATGGTATTACAGTCGACCAGTCCAAGGTAGAGGCCATTAATAAAATGCCAAGCCCTACCAACTTAACAGAATTACAACGATTCCTGGGTATGGTCAATTATTTAGGCCCCTTTATTAAAAATTTGTCTCAAGAAACAACACATTTGAGAACACTGTTGTCCAAAAACACTGAGTGGCATTGGTCAGATCAACATGAGGCTGAGCTCTCAAATCTGAAAAAAATCATTAGCTCTGCCCCTGTTCTTACTTACTATGATATAAATAAACCAATTCTTTTGTCGGTAGATGCCTCCAAGGATGCCTTAGGAGCAGTCCTGTCACACGATAAAAACCCTATAGCATATGCATCAGCATCTTTAAGCAAATGTCAACAAAACTACAGCCAGATCGAAAAGGAACTGTTAGCCATACTGTTTGGTTGCACCAAGTTCCACCAATATGTCTATGGTAGGCAAGTAGCTGTAGAAACTGATCACAAACCATTAATTACACTGTTCAAAAAACCTTTATATGATATACCCCCTAGATTGCAAAGAATAATGATGCGCCTTCAGCCATATGATTTATTGGTTCAGTATAAACCAGGTCGCTATTTGTACATAGCAGACACCCTTTCTAGAAATGCACTACCTGATAATACACTCATAGATTTAGAAAAAGATATTGATTTACACCTAAATATGATCATGTCCAGTCTCGCAGTCAGTCCAAGTAAATTAGAACAAATTCAAAAAGAAACATTAAATAGTAAAACATTACAACAAGTCATAAATTACTGTAATAATGGGTGGCCTGAACACAAAAATTCTGTTAGTCCAGATGTTAAACCTTATTTTACTATTAAAGACCAGATTTATCATAATAATAACATTCTATTCAAAGCACAAAGTATTATCATTCCAGAGTCCATGAGAAATGAAATCTTATCAATCATTCATGAAGGCCATCAGGGCATAAATAGCTGTATACGTCTAGCTACCAATAATGTGTATTGGCCTAACATCCAGTTAGACATAGAAACATTTATTAAAAACTGTCATTCTTGCCTCACTTACTCTAGGAATAATAGTAAAGAACCGATCATACACCATGAATATGATTTAATTCCATGGTTCAAAGTAGGCCTTGATCTTTTTGATTATGATGGTTCTAAATATCTTATTCTTATAGATTACTTCTCCAAATTCATTGAAATTGCCTTACTAAAGTCAAGTCAAGCCAGTACGGTTATCATGCATTTGAAATCAATATTTGCACGCCATGGTATACCAAAAATACTTGTTTCTGATAATGGTCCCCCCTTTAGTAGTAAAGAGTTCAAAAAATTTACCACAGATTGGGATATATCACACACTACCGGAAGTCCATATCATAGTAGATCGAATGGCATGGTAGAAAGAGCAGTAGGCATAATCAAAAACATTTTTAAAAAATCTAAAGTAGGTAACTCGGATCCATATTTAGGGCTACTACTTTATCGTAACACTCCTAGCAGTATAACAGGATTCTCACCTTCACAACTTCTCTCTGCACGCAAGGACTGGAATGCCGCCTGTACAATTATCAAATACCTTGTTATTAAAAGAAGTCTCGCAGCCTGGAGTTTCATTCAACACACCTAATCATCCATCAGACATGGTGTCAGAAGTGGGACTTTTACTAACTTTACGGACTAAAACTTTTAGATGGATTTGAGGGCACAAGATAGGAGAACGGCTAGATGAATCTGATGTAGAGTCACTTCCCAATAATCAATCACAGTCTTCAGCATCCGAGGATACTGATCACGTGGAAAGTGATGGGAGCTTGGGAGTGACGAGATATTGGAGGTTTGTCGGAAGATGAGTTCTTTGTTCCACGTCGCAGTCGTAGTCGAAGACTAGACATAGATTCTGATGATGATGCTTCTCCGATACTTTACAGGGATCATCTGATTCCTGTGGGGTATCGGAATTCGAATATGAGGAACAACCACAGCAGCAATCCATCATTGAACCAAGACAGAGTATGTATACATGTACCTACCGTAAGAACCAACACCAATGGTGTACAAAACCTAACGTACTCGTTCATCATCATTCTCAGGGAATGTGCTACATATTGTTCCCTGTCCTACAAGTATGGTAAGGGAACTAGAATTGCACTATAAATGGCAGACAAACTGATGCAGCCTTGGCTGCAAGAGAGATATTAGACTGTAACTTTGCAACGAAATTTGATGCAGATCATTGCAGAGACCTTAAAAATTGAAGACTTAGGAAGAATCTGGTCAAGCCGTTGTAAAAAGTCGCAAAAATTTCAGCTACTGTCCTGCAAAAAAAACGCCGTATGACGACTTACTTCTGCAAAAGCTGCAATAAAGCGATTTGCAGAGAGCATATTGTTCCTATGTGTAATCATTGCTCATAATATTTTTTTTGGTTTCATTCATGTTTTATTTAGTTAAAAGAGAAATAAAACTTATAATAAAGGTCATTTAGTTTCATAAATATAGATGGTTATTTATTTTTTTCGTGTTTTAATTCGTCGTAAAATTTACGAATGGTTAGTGATTATGTTACTCCAAATTAAGGTTAGTGAGCTAGGGTTAAAAATATAAAGGTAAAAAGGTACACTTATAAATAGGGCCCGGATTTATACGTTTATAAATACATATTTTTGTTTTGCGTGATTTTCGGCCTAGAATGTGGTTTTTACACGAATTATCATGTTGAGACTATGAAAAACCAAGTTTTATTTTCCATATTTTTCCATATTTTAGGGTTTTTCAAAGATAAGTCCATATTGTGCAAGAAAATGTCACAATCGTCCATATTTTCCCAAAAATACAAAAAACTCGAACTTGAACTCGAACTCGACTCGTACTCGGTTGTCTGTAAAGTCGGTTTACTGACGATAGTTGAACGTGACAACGTCATAGCCTTAAATGGAACGCCTCAGAGCGAGGTAACGCCGTATATTGCGTCATGTTTTTTCGTGCGCGCAGCCCATATCGAATTATAAGACGTTGTCACGTCAAAAAAAAAATACGTTCCCGCCACCGGCTGAGTATTTCGTTCCTCTCGCGCTTTATCGTCGTATTTATTGTTTCCAAAGAAGATTATTCCTTCAGGATTCAAACCCCATAAGAGCACCGGGGATCGCGACAACACTAGAATACAATAGCAAAAGAAATAGAAAATAAAGTTTCAGATGCAAAAGGTCCTGTTGCTGACATGGCTAAACAAAAACTGAAGTATATATGTTTCGGTCTTCGGGTAAAATAAAGGATGTAAGTACGTAACACACAAAGAAAAACAAAATTCTGTGCCGATTATTAGAGTTCCGTACCCAAAGGGTAAAAACGGGACCCTATTACTAAGACTTCGATGTTTGTCTGTCTGTCACCAGGCTGTATCTCAAGAACGGCTATAGCTAGACTACTGAAATTTTCACAGAATGTGTATTGTGTATATCTATTGCCGCTATTACAACAAATACCAAAAACAAAATAAAATTAATACGGGTGGCTCCCATACAACAAACGTAATTTTTTTGCTATTTTTCGCTCAATATCAGTAATGGCTACAGCTAGGCACTTGAAATTTTTACATAATCCTTAATTATATTTGTACTTCCTTTAATAATTGATAAAAAATTAAAATAAAATAAATATTTAAGGGTTATAATAAGGGATAAAATTACAATAATTAAACATTGTTTTGGCTACACCAAAACAATGTTTAATTATTGTAATTTTATAGTCCTAATTTTTCCATATTTCTGTTTTATAGTCCATATTTTTTTAGTCCATATTTTAAGTACATATTTTGGATTTTTTAATATTTATATTTTTCCGGGCCCTACTTATAAAGTATCAGTCCATTTAATAATATGTAAAACAATAATTCAACAACAATATAATTTATGGTTATAGCAACCAGAGAGCAAGTCTGCCCCGAGCAAGAAAACCAAAGAGGAGAAGTTGGACGCCTCCACCCTGGACGTGTCCATACACTCCATCAATGACATCAATAGGGTGCTACAGACTACCCCGGCCAAATCTACCAAGGTAACTTCTTAACTGTAACTTTAGAACCAGCATTGACTCAAGAATGAAAAGCTTCTTGACATATTTGATAAAGTCCATTACAATTAAAAATGTATGGTATGTAATATTGTCAAATCCCATACACTTTTTGATTTCTTTTTTTGCTATTATTTAATGAATGCTTTGTAAAATATTTTTGTTTTAATATGTCCATTGTTAATAAAAATAATAAAGAGTTTGTGAATGTGAGCATCTCCCAAAGAATGATCAAATCTAGTTTTCTTGTTAAAATCTGATGTGACAAGCAGTATTTTTGGTTTTTAACTATTAGGAGATCACTAAATGCTTGATAATTCTAGAATGTTATCTTTTTCATGTTATCCATAGATAAACATAATATTGAACCACTAATTTGAAGGAACGTTTTCAGCCGAAGCCCAAAGACGCGCACACATTCGTGAGGCCCGCGGTCAACGAGTGCCAGCGCCTGGAGAAGAAGATTGTTGCCGAGCTGGTGAGTCATAGATGTAGTTTGCACTTGCTGCCTCTATGTGCACTTCGTTCAACGGACAGCATAGGGCTGTAGGCTGTAGGGTTTACAGGGTAGGTGAATTTATTAAAAGGCTTTTCTTTGATAAAGAGGATCAAGTATTTGCCAGAAGGTACTTTTCGTGGAGTAAAGACTCGACCGATTATAATTTTGTTTTTGATAAAAAAAAATTAACAGAAAAGCAACAGTTCCTAAAGTGGTCAATAGATGGCGTTGTTGCACAGAAACTTTTTTTTCTCTTTACTTTCAATTGTAAAGTTTTTTTTTTTTTTTTAATATTAAATTTTATTTAAAAATGAGGTTAAATTTCAATGTATATTTTCCAATTGATTCTAGATTTTCTTATCGATTTATAATTATGTTTTCTGTCCGTTGATCTTTTTGTTTAATTATATTTTTTTACAAAGATGTGCAACTTGTTCCACTTTTATTATTGTTAAAAAATTATTTATTGAGTTTCAAAAGTGAAAATATTAACAGCCAGGTAAGCTATTCCGCTTATATTATAATTTTTATTTATTTAAAAAATTAAATATTGAAACTAACTAATAAATTTTCATATTAAAATGTATTCATTATTATTTTATAATTTTAGATTGCTTAACGAATCAGTATGAGCAGCGCCATCTAGCGCGCGTTGCTAGAATCTTATATTTGCCTACTTACAATTTTATTTACAAGAGTATTTTGTTAATGATTAAACTACATACATGTGTATAATGTGTACGGTGTATATTGTCGCGTACTAACTCCTACAATTGGTGAGGGTGGCGGTGGTAACTGGTGTCGGGTATGAACGGAGTTGCATCGCTCGCCGCGTTATTTTATGTCGGGCACAAACGTATGTGATATGTCGGTTTCCGGCGCAAGCCCTAAGTCTGTTTTTATGGGCTGCTGCTACGGATAATCCTAAACTAAGACCCGCGTTATTCAAAAACCCTAAAGACGTCCAATATGAGGGGGCAACCCCAAAAAACGGCACTTCGAACCCTAGAATCGGTCAACAGTAACTATTAAAAATCTTAAAGACGTCCATATCATGGAGCAACCCCAAGAAAAGTGTAGACACTTTGCATCCTAGAAAACTGCGTAGCGTGTTGAAATACAGTTTAAGAGCAGCGATGATGATGATGAAACCCGTTTGTCGTCTAGGCGCGGCGCGCGGCGTCCTCGCGATTTGCGTATGAACTTTACGCGCCCGAATACAGACAAAGAGTCGCGACCTTAGCCTTACAAGCGCCTTACGAATAAAAAAACTATGGAGTCAAAAAAATCTTGGACAAAAACGTTGGTACTGTATGGGTTATATTATGTAAACGAGATAAAAATATTAATTCGGTACCTACGAATAATCATCATTCGTAGTTCGGTAGGGTTTTAATGAATGCATTATGAACATATACTATGAACGTAACCAATATCTTCACTATCTTAATATAAAAATCTCGTGTCACAATGTTAGTCCACGAACTCCTCCGAAACGGCTTTACTGTTTGTTACCAAATTTTATATGCATATTCAGTAGGTCTGAGAATCGGCTACTGGGTACTTTATATATTGATAAGTGCATTTGTTGAATAAATAATAGTAAATTATTACAACCTGAGACTGACGGCGACCATTAAGTTTGTGCGACGGGATAGCAATCGACGTTGCCATGGTGATTTACTTATTTAGTCACTTGAATAAAATAATATGGCAAATATATTATGGCAAAGCAACGTTTGCCGGGACAGCTAGTAAAATTATTAATAAATAATAATACAATAATTATGTATATTGTGTTGATATAACTATAGGTAACTCCATCGCGGTGCTGTGCTAATCGCGCATGCGCACCACGCGCGCGCTGACAATTTAGCGAGCGCGTGCGGCGCCTGCTAACGCGCACAGCTCGCACTGCTAATCACGTTGCGTACGAGTATATACTATTAGCATACAACCGTCTTGTACGACAATCGACATTGACAAAACCGTCTGCTAGATCATCAATGAGAAGATGTTTGCATTTTATTTCGCTGAAGCATTTAATCAAATCGGATTCTGCAGAACCGATTTGAATCTGATTAAAAGTCTATAAAAAGTCTATAATATCTATGGACGCTTCACACCACGTCAGTCTTCCGTCCGGCAACTTTTTGTTCCGTCGCCGGCGCGTTAAGAACTATAAGAAGGCAGGGTATGGTGGGGCGAGATGGGGTGGGGGTAGCTTTTCGACAGGAAGACAAAAGGGATTATGCTCTTAACCTTAGCTCACCTTGGGTTCCAAAAACATGCCTGATATTACATATTGTGGTACCAGTTAACTCTGTACTCTGGTGCCTGTTAATTATTAAGGGTCTATAATCTATATCCTCAGGATAAGAATCATAGATTAATATGTTTTACTTTACGTCTTATCTAATTGCGAAAACTTTATAATTGGCTTTATGTTTCTAATTTAACTGCATTCTTACTGTAATTTCTGCAAGCTGTAAGTTTTCCGAATAAAATAAAATAAAATAAATAAAAATAACTTAAGAGTCCGTAAGTATAGGAAATTTTGCCGATGAATACGAAATTGCAAAGGTTCGCTACAGAAATATTATTAGGTTTTTTCACCTTAATGGACTTAAAAAAAGACGGTTGGTGAGTAGTGTTTTGTGTCGAACTCGAACTCGACTCGAACTCGGTTGTCTGTAAAGTCGGTTTACTGACGATAGTTGAACGTGACAACGTCATAGCCTTAAATGTAACGCCTCGGTTCAAGGTAACGCCGCATATTGCGTCATGTTTTTTCGTGCGCGCAGCCCATATCGAATTATAAGACGTTGTCACGTCAAAATATATATATTAATATATAGTATTATTAATATATTTAAGCGCGGAAAGCCGACTCGAACCTTGCGGCGAGTAATATAATGTGAGATTTAGGTTGTTTTGAATCCTGTTTTTTGGCACAATTTGTTTCTTTTTTCTCGAATTGGATAGAATTTTATCTATAAATTATTATTTCTGTCGTTTTCTTTTTATGAATTACAGCTCTAAGTTGCCGAAATTAACAGCAATTCTTTGCTCATTTTCTCTAAAATTTTGCCGAGTTACATATTTTTTACTCAACTATTTCATATTAAAGTGGTAAAAAGTAATTCCAACATTTTATAGACGACTTTCTTAACAGTACATTGTATTTTTTTCATACCGTTAAGAAGTAAACACAATCCATAAACAGGTGATATTCTAAACCTTTTACAGCAAAAATCACAAAATTGTCGCGGGTTTGAGTTGGATTATTTAAAAATACTTAATAAACAAAAAAATCTAGCTCCAACATTAGATTATAATTATTGAAATGATCTTACATGTTGTGCATTAAAACTTATAGAAATAAGCCCGTCACAGACCTAGCTATAATATATATTTCTGTGACATGTGGATTTAGTATAGAATAATATGCCTTGCTACAAATATATTAATATATATTATAGCTAAGTCTGTGACGGGCTTTACTGCATTTTAACTGTTAAATCACGTCTGTAAAATCAGCGAAATCGGCAAATTTCGTATACGGACTCTTAATGAATCTGTGAAAAATGAAAATAAAAAGCATACTACTCAATAAAAAATTTTATAATACATTTATCATGTAGACGCGTGACGGGCGTGAGAAAGGGCTTGGGCGTACACAAAGTTATATTATTGTGATGTGAAGTCGTAAACCTGTACAACATGAGTGTCCGGCGCCGACCGCGGCCGGTGGGAGTTGGGACAGCGCGAGCGGGCGGCCGACACAATCCTGATAACACTGTGTAAAGTTGTAAACTATTGACAACGTCGTGACGGGATCCTGGCGCGTCATACTCGCTGCGGGGCACGCTGCGATTACTTGGACGCACAAGTCTCGGGCTAGGATGGGATTTAAGAGCCAGCTAAGATTTAGAGGCACCCACTCGGCTGTTCTTATTCTATTGCAATTTTTACACAGTGAGATTTTCTCTATTCATACTTAAAATGTCCTTTCTCACCGAATTTAAAAAATCCTCTTACTTCAAATAAAAAAAATTACGCTTTCCATGTTTGTCTGAGAGCTTGAAAAAGCTATTATAGCCAAAATATTAACATATTAAGCAATTAAGTAAATATTATATTATTTTAATAACAGCCATAAAGAATCTTACGATATTTACTAATCTACTTGCAATGGGGTATACTTGTTTCCGAAATTACTAATTTCGGAAACAAGTATACCAAAAGTGACTCCTCACACGCAGCTAGTGTGAAGCTCCAGACCTCACCTCGTTAATGTCTTGTGTCCCTGTGACTCGGAGGATTTATACCGTGTTTGAGCCATTACGTCCGCGGCTCGGGTTTCGTGAGCGGATTTGTGGACATCACCGGTTTAATGTCAAATCTGACGTGATCGCCTCCCAGCTTGTATCGATATCGTGTCGATAGTAAAAGTTGAACTGTGTGAGCATGACTTTCTGTAGACATCTATCATAACTTAACTATCATAATCATAACTTTATGGGATGAGGGGCCGATAAAATGCTTCCAATTCTTCATTTTCTTGACTCCAGTAACCCACGCTAAAATCAATCCAAATTTTCATCGGCATTTCTGAGGAAAAATACACAATAACATTATTTGGGTCATATAAAAAATAATAAAAATTATTTGATTTTGGCAAGTTCTGGATGTGTTGATGTGTCATCTGATGTGTCATGCAAAATTTTTATAACTTTCCTCATTGCCGTGTTCCTCGAATTCGTGACCCCAGGGCTCAGGCAGTGTAGTAAAATTTCCCAGTTCGCATTGTTTGAACTTTACGACCGCTCACGTGATATTATACCTCTCCGAAAACCTTTTGTTTGGTCCACGCGACACGCTTCGCCGAAAATATAAAGAATCGAATTAGTGGTGCCCTCAACACTAAGGACCTCCCGCCGTGACCTCCTCTTGCTGGCTGCTGCAGAACTTCAACATTAATTTTCATCCAAATTTTTAAAAATATTTCAAAAGAAGAAGTCATATAATGCAAGGAACTTAAAGATTTACAATGATAGTTAGAAGTATAAATAGAATTAAATACGTAAAGAAAATAATGAGGCTTAATTTCATAATGTCCTCTAAAAGCCTATTTTCGCCAACCGTTTCCTAAAGTTAAGTGGTCCTCTGTGGCCTGTTAGGGGACATGTTTCTAAGGATATCATTATAGTTTTTTATATAATTTCTTATTGCTAAAGACTAAAGTGACACATTCTTTGAAGTAGTTTGGTAGCAACGTTTTTGTCCTAAAGGCCTCTAGGGAACACTTAGCGTATGGGGCAGCCCGCAGCCGGCTTAAACCGAGATAAGTCCTAACTACATGGCCTCGGACCTAGGTTATTAATCCTGCTTCAAGCCGTGTAATCTGGGTAGATATCTGCCAGATAGTCGTAGTCAGACTCCCGGCGAACAATGGGTAACGGCGCGCGGTAACGGAGGAGACAGCTAGTCAGCCGACTTGCCTCAAATACCAACGACATTTTCATAAGTGTTTCTTAGACTAGCGTTGCGTTGTGTTTACCTTATATTACTCGGAAATGTAAATACGCACTTGGCAATTTCAAAGAACCGCAATTTTTGCATTGCTCGTTCTTTTCATAATACATATGTTTTTCATACCTTGCGAATTCATCAGCGTATTAATTATGGTCATTTATACTATTCGCCGAATACTTACTCGCATTAAGATTTCCCGATATCAGTACTTCCATACTAATATTAAAAATGTGAAAGCTGGGCCGTCTGATACCTCTTCACGCTTAAACCACTGAACCGATTATCGCAGAATTTTGTACGCAGATACTTTCTGTTCTGAGAAAGGATAGACGATACTTTTCATCCCGGAAAAATGTGCGGTTACCGCGCGATAAACGCGGACGGAGTTGCGGGCGCCATCTAGTTTATTATAATTTGGCCTAATGAAGCTGGTCGACATCAGACGTGTGAATACATTAACCTATCGGGTAAACTTTCACATATTACCTGGTTGCGGCTTATGCAACCATTACGAGTAGGTCTGGAGTAGGTCCGAGATAGATCGTTTTGCTAACAAGCTTAAGATTTTAATGTCTTGACTACAAGTCGAGTCACAAAAGTTCTATACTCTATGTAAAAGTTCTGTACTCTAAATTAGTTAACATATCTGTCTATGTTAACTAATTTAGAGAGATTAAAGTTCTTGTATTTCAGTTTATACATTAGCTGAAAGACAATCTCGCCAAATGAGATCGCTTGAATGCATAGAGTTCGGAAATCCATTCAAAATTATCTATCTGAAATGGCTTGCACCACCACTCAAAATAAAGGAAAAAAATCACCACTGTGATCATACTGTGATACATTTTTTCTTGAACATATTTTGTGCGGGCTGCGTGTCAAATTTTAAATAAGACTAAGGGCCTGTTTCACCGCTTCCTGATAAGGCTATCCACCATTTAATTTGACAGATGCAGTATGGAAAATCTGTCAAATAACCCTATCGGGCACCTTATCAGGAAGCGGTGAAACAGGCCATTAGGGTCTGTTTTACCACTTTCTGATAAAGTGCTGAATAGACTATTCACAAATTTTTTGACAGAATCTCTATACTTCATCGTCTAGTTAATTGGTGGATAGCCTATTCGGAACTTATCAGGAAGTGGTGAAACAGGTCCTAAGTCTAAGCCTAAGTCCGAACTATCCTAATACAAGACACCAATCATCAGCGCCTGACACACAGTGTGTGGGTATAATTTTGTGCCTGTAATGAAGTAGAATCTAGTAGAGTCTAAACAGACTCTCCTTCATTAGACTAGACTTTAGACTCTAAAGTCTAGCTCTAGAGTCATGTGTCGTAGTTGATGATGTTGGCTACATCCGTGTTTTCAATATTTTCCTGTAATTAGCTATGCAGGCCGCCGCCAGATGCAGTCGCTTCCCCGGGCTGCTGCATTCTGCGCTCGCGTCATAATTACCGCGCCGCAGTGTGACGTCACCCGGCTGCGACTAAATATTGACTCAGCCAGAGAACCCCAGACAAACCCCAGACAAACCCCAGATAAAAAAAATGCAGCCTGCAGGACAAGACGAGGATTTACAAAACAAAATGATTACATACTTTTGTATTTGCAAGCGTCCCATCCCAACTTCATGAATTTGCCCATACTTTTTTTTAATTACCCTATTAGCGCTGCTACTTTAACAATGAACTTTATAGAAGGAATTGATACATACTTATTACTTACCCTAAAGTATAATTACTGTTTTTTGTTACATTACAATCTACAGGGTGTAACAAAACAAAATGATAATTTAGAGCGTGTATGAATCCCCCTGTATAGACTTTTGAACTGTGAAAGTACAGCCACAGAATACATAATAGTACCTTATGGTACAGCGCTGAAAGAGTCACTTTTTTTAAACTTTTTTATGAACAAATTCATGACGCTGTGGCGCTTGCCTATACAAATCACAAAATAAAATTAGCTCTTTTAGGGCTGCTACTTTTGGAGTGAACTCAATTAAAGGGACACATACACACCCAAAGTGTTATGATGACTCTGTTTAGTGTTTTGTTACATCCTCCTGTATACACAGGGCCCCCGTAAGGGCTACTGGCGCCTGTGTGCAGAAAAAAAGGTTTGGGCGCCCCTTTAAGCAAATTTTTGGGTCCTTGGTTTTGGCGCCCCTAAAGATGGTGATTTGGCGCCCCTAAAGGATGGCGCCCGTGGGCATTGCACATATTATGGTAGCGGGGGCCCTGTATACATTTTGTTTAAGTCATTGACTAGTTCTTCCGAAATGGCCATAACTTCTGGCCAATTATTCCAAAGACGGTTCTACGCGAGTAGTTAACACCTAACAAAGGTTGTAAAAAGCTCTCAACGCATAAACATAGTAGATGCGCAGTGAGCGTTCGAGTTCGTTCACATTTATTTTACCCCGTATGTTCGAGAGTGATCCTTAAGTCGTCGGTATAAGGGTGCTGTTGCATGTAAAAGTAACTCCTCGTGGCAGTTTGTTGAACTAAGTTTTTGCCCGCGCGCCGCTGTGGTCGTCTCTCGTCACGACTTCGGCAAAAAAAACGCCTAACGGGCCACTTACGACGCTATTATATGTCTTGTATCACAATACTCGTTAGCTGGTAGAAGATACAAATGTTTTCATCGCTTTCGTGGCTCTGTAATGTCTTATTGAAGTTACAAGTTATTATATTATTATTGACTGAAACTTACGATGACTTAACTAAGAATTACGCTAACTAAGGGCCTGTTTCACCACTTTCTGATAAAGTGCCGAATAGGATATTAACAGCTTTTATGACAGATTCTCCATACTCAAGTTAAGTGGTGGATAGCCAATCCAGAACTTATCAGGAAGATAGAAGTGGTGAAACAAACCCTAAATAATTTATACATCTTTAGCATGTTTCTGAAGATTACCACAGATCTTAAAAAAAACAATTGCATGCAGCATTCTGTACCAAAAAAGAGAATCTTTGTTCGGACCCTAAACTAAAACTGGGCAGGTAAACAAGTCGGACCCTTAACTAAAGAGCCCTTTTTACGGGCCGGAGATAAGGACGAGTTTGAGGGACACCCTCGACGTCGTGACTCGTGTCGTTGACTCGCGCACGTCCGTCATCGTTTTCGGCAGGGCGGTAGGGCCAGCGTAGGGCCCACAATAACTCAATAAACACGTTAATTTCGTCCTATTAAACATGTATTGTGTTTTTTGAAGATATTCCAGTTGATGGTTAATAAAAACCACCGTTTGTATAAAAGTTTTAATGCCAGATTATGATATTTTTTCTGGCAGGCGTAGCATGGTCACCATAGAAACGGTTTCTTTTTACGGAAGAATAGACAAAGTGACAGACAATGGAAATCCGCCGTTTTGTCGATAAAATCTGTCAGTTTGTCGATTCTTTCCCATGTCTACTGCAGTTGTTATGCTAGCCCTGCAGAGCTGCTTCTGGGTAAAGATACCTGTACTGTTACGAATCATCAGTCAGCCTATTTAATATATCGTAAGATAGGCTTCATGCGGTAAAGGAATAGTAAGGAGTTAAAGGAGGACTAGGCTACTCCAAACTTAAGCGACGCTGCTGATAATGATGATGGTGTGATGATCAGAGTTATGAGCACAAGGCTGTACTCAAGTCGGCAGTATTCAAATTAGTTGCGTCAATAATTAGCACCGATAGCTGAGTTCGGTTTCATCATCATCACCCGGTACACTACACTCATTGAGGCCACATGACATGACGTACTAACTACTATAGTTTGTTCGTTTTATGATGATATGCGTGACACATTATAATTGACAATAGTAGGGAAGTTACCTAAAAAAATTAATCGAATAATTTAAAAACATCGAATCACCTCGTAAAGGAATTGCAATCGAAATTATCGATTTCGTACTATTGTTTCAGAGTGACGCCGGCGATTAAGATGGCCGCCCTTTTTTATCGATTTGATTTCGATTCAACTGTGTCAATCTCTATTGACATAAGTTCCTTTTCATGCATCTGACATTTTTCAAATATTTTCGTAACAATAATTTTATACTCCTATTTCAGAGTTAATATTTATAATTTTATATCAATAACTTAGCATTTAGCAACTTTACATTTTTATTCATTTACAATTACGGGAAACATTTATTTTTGTAGATGGAATATAATTTATTACATTCAGATTTTTTTTGTTTTCTTGTAAAAAAATTCCGTAGCACGGAATATGAGAACTGTCACCCATATCATCTTAGAACGAACAAACTATAAGTACCAATAACCAAACATCTATGTCCCGGTAATACAACCCTGTGCGACGGTAGTGCACGTGTCCTCACACCTGGCTAGGGTTGGCCGTAGATAGCTATTTAAAGATATACCTACCGTGTTACTTGAGCTGATGCAGAGCTTATAATATATTATAATTCAGACCCTAAACTTAATCTAGAAGGACTATAAGCTGGATAGGACCGCGCTATTTAGTGGCACTTGTAATAGACGTAAAATGCAAATTATATTTTGCTGCTGAAACAAAACAGGAAGTGTAATAAATATATTATCGACAGCCCTCGCAAAGGCCGTGGTAGCAAATCTCGATTACCTGTTATATGATACATCCGATTACCAAGAATCTATACGCGTTATTTTATTCTCGTTCATCATGATCAACTGTATTGCGCTTTATTGAATATTATACCTTGTACCCACGTCTTCAAGCCAAAACTTCTGTATGTGAGGGCTGAGGAGTGTTAGCCTGTAGGCGTCTACGCTTCTTCGCGATGGGGTCTCCTTGTTATGCCCTTACAGCTGTTGGAATAGTCGCCTATAACGGCTGAGGGGCCTCAATAGTAAAGGCTTCTGGTGTAACAGATATTGTGTCAAATCGTAATCGAACAATGATCTTCCTCTCATTGTTTCGTAGGAAGTGCCAACGACCGAATCTAGGGTGAGAGTGTCGCCACTCGTCACGCGCTCCACTTGTTACATTACACTACTGATTGCCAACTACAGTGCTTACTGAACCATTTTTAGCTAAACATTGGTCTCTTAAACACATCTATTAAAAAAAAAAAAACGTTGATCATGTAGAAATAGAGACGATGTTGTCTCCATAGTAGGTAATCTATTAATGATTGTCTAAATTTAAAACAATAGTCGATTGTGATGCAAATAGCTTTGTTTACATCGACCTATGCGTCGGGCGATCAATAGCCGGTGCCGGTAACTCCCGCGACCTGTCCCCCTCGCGTCGTCGGCGCGAACGATCCTGAATCCCGAATAAAAATAAACGGCAGACGAAGCTCCCCAATTCGAAGTAAAACGCATCGTCGGCGTCCCAACTGACAACTCCCAAGTCCCAGCACGGTGCCGGCAAACGTATGGCGGCGGCGCGCGGCAGACGGCGCTCCGCCGGCCGTCAGTCGAGCGCCCGGAGCCGGCGGGGACTGTCGCCCCGCGCGCCGCACGCCGCACGCCACGCGCCACGCGCCGTACGATAATATTTACGTCCGCGAGCGATGCGACTCCCCCACTGACGGTGGCGGCTCCGTCGATATGAACACGTGCTCACCCCGCGCATTCCGCTGCCCTTCCCCGATCATAGGAGGGTGAGGGGTTCCGCCGCTCGGCCGGCCGATCGCGCCTCGTGTACGAATTCGCTCCGACACCCGACCCCGACCGACAGGACGCGAGTGCATCCGCGCCCACCGGTGCAGTTTCGGGCCCCGATATGGCGGCGATGGCGGTGTCCAACCCCGCCGTGGCGAAAAAACCCTCGATAAAAAAATACAAGGCTCCCACGCCGCCCGGCTGCGACGAGATATGCGACAGCGAGAGGGACAAGGAGAACAAGGAGGAGGCGGAGGCGGAGCGGGCGGCCGGCGAGGGCGCCCCGGCCCCGGAGCCGCCGGCCGGCTCGCCCCGGAGGTTCCCGCCGCGGCTCAACGGCGCCGACCGCTCCTCCGTGCTGTCGAAGGCGGCGATGTTCGAGGCGGGCAGCCCGCGCGGCCGCGACCCCGCCGAGATGTCGCTGCGGGAGCGCAAGGCCCTGTTCGAAAAGAACAAGGGCGCCGCCATCGTCCCCAAGGCGCCCTTCGGCCTCGCGCCCTCCGCCAAGGCCCTGCACCCCGACAACAAAGGTGAGTAACCGCTCGTTCTTGTTTACTCCTGTGCCACGGTTTACAATAGTCATTGTGTTGTTGTCCCCCTTTTTTGTGTAGGTCAGCCGTTTCTGACCCTTTTTCGCGTGCGAATTCTAACAATGTGTATTGCAGTGAGCGTCGTCAGCAGGTAGCAGGTAGATAAGACGAGGAGCTATGTTTATTCAGGGGGAGGTTCGTTCATTAATTAGTGCAGCGAGTCGGCGCTGGCGACCTGCCAACCGAGTTTGTTTATTTGCTGGCGGCGCGGCTGGTGTTCGCTCCACTCCGACCTTCGATCACTAATATATTAGTGATCGAAGACTCCGACATTATTTTGATAATAACTATTAAATTTATCTACGTTAAGTTGCAACATCGCGCCGTATTTTTCCGCTATTATTATCCTACTATTATTCGTAGCGGCGACTCCATTATCGATCTGGAGCCATTCTAACACGGAAGTTCCGAAGCCGTCTAATTAAGACACTATTCATTCAGCCGTTCGTGTCAGCTGGTGGGTCCAATTAGAGAATTAGAGAGACCACTCACACGAGCGGCGGGTCGGCAGCTAGGACGTTAATTTCGGGAGGTCCATAACCCCGGAGATTGCGCCACCATAGCTGGAGCCGTGCGTCACCGCTCACCAGCGCCGGGCGCTGATGGCTTTAAAATTGCCCGCGACACAATACCAAATTGAAGGAAAACTATCGGTTATGAATTATGATTTATGTTTAATGATGTGTCAGCACTCAGCACCATTGTGCCCTGTTAATGCGTTATCCGGCGAATATGACTCGCGCAAAATAGTGTTGCGTCGTAGAACAAACTCACTCGTTTTTGAGACGAATCATATTTATTTCGAAAATGACCTTAATTACCGCAAGTACATACAGCAGCTTATCAGTATTTTTATAATAAATATTTGGACCGCCATAGACAGAGGTCTACTTGTTACGAATGGGGTCAGCGGCTCGCATCTGCGTCAGTGGACGTGTGAGTTGTGACGCAATGCGGGCTTCCCTTGGATCACACACCACGTTGAACCCTCATGCTAGTTAATCTAGAGCCCAGAGAGCCTAAAGATCATGAACACCCCACTAAAAAGTAACTTTGTGAATTATTGTGATCAAGGAACTCTAGGGACGTAGTATGTTCGAGTCACAATAATTATTATAGATCCTCAAGGGTCGCAGTGACGTCAGGGCTACAATGACCTGCCTTCAGGAAAAAAAATGTCATTAAACCAGTCATTCTCGTGCTAGTGTAGCGCCGTCTTCTCGTATTCGCGATGTCTTCTCGGACACTCTCGGCGTGAACGTCAAACAACAATACACAATTAGCGACGTTTGCGACACGTCGTTAACATCAGCTGAGATCACTAATTGCCGCTTGTAATTACCAACAACAATTAGCCTTCTTTTAGCCTTCCATTTAATATACTCATTATTATATTTTCCTCTGACTGTCTTGCATCAGACTCATGAATCCTTCGACTTCTCAGAAGTCCCCACAAAACACCTACTGAATGTAAATAATTCTGTTTTTATTCATCAGAATTGTTCATGTTTACTCTGACGATCCTGGAATTTATTGAAAGCGTTTTCTTTGCCATCCTTCTTGATCATCTAACGAGTCCTTTCACGCTTAGAGCAGGTCCTACCTTATTCGGAAATTCTAAGACAGGAACGAGACCGGCACCGGGTGCTAGTTTCGCTTGGAATGCAAAGTCTTTATCAAGCTCTAAGATTGTTTTTAGATATTTCCTATTCTTATTGAAAGCAATGAAATCATTAAATCCTTACCTTTTCGATTTGCCAAGTGTTCGTCATCAATTGTAAATTTTAAACAAGACGTAGAATCGCGTGGCCAAGTTCTTTGTGCTTAATATAACAGTAGTACTAATTATGTACTGCTTTTAATGACTCACAGCCAGGCCAATGATTGCAAGCGTCTACCTTCGGAGTTCTTTGACGCATTGTCATGTGTCAACCCTTGTTCCCGAAAGAATGTTAATGTTAACAATTAAATAAATGCGATAGATGAATATCGTAATATTCCATTCCATAAATATTACGTTCGCGTTCTAGATGGCCCAGTGAACATCATAATATCACTTCCCTTCTAACATAATATTATTTTTTTACCGTACAAAGTACAAACCTTTCCTGGACTTCTACGAATATTTCAAGACTAAAATTAGCTAAATCGGTTCAGCCGTTCTCCACTTTTAGCAAGACTAACAATTTTTTTTGTTTATACTATAGATAGATACTAGATTGACTAGTAAAACTTGATCTATTTTATTCTCATTATCGTAGTCCTACTATTTTTTGATTCTCAATAATTTCAACTGGACGGATTTCAGTACCTCAATATTTTTGTCTGTTTAGAATTATTTTTCCGCGGAGTTTCTGTGATTTTAATTTTCTTCTTTTCTTTAAAAATGTGTTGTGTTCTTATCAGAGGTATTACACTGTAAACAGGCTGTAGTGTGCGTTAGTTTTTGGCCAGTCTCTTGTGTGCGTCTAGTGTCTGTGTGTACCTTTTCCATATCAATGAACTCATTAGTATTAGCGAGTGCTCGAGTTATGTTAATTTTTGTTCTGATGACTTAATGTCGGTTTTTAATTAAAATTTTGCCGTACCCGGCTGTCGACACTTCCTGTTAAAATTAACACGATGTTGGCGGTTTTGTGGTAGTTTTTAATTTTTTTCGTGTTTAATTGAACTAAGTGTTGGATTTTTTGTATTTTCTATAGGAAATTCTTTACTCAAACCATAAGTAGAGTACTAGGTAACTAAAATTGTTTCTAATGAAGTGCTAGAAGATGTCAATTAAGGACTTCCTAACGTTGTGTTATTGTAAACATTGTTTAGAACCCCAATAGCCGCTGTGTGTGTGGCTGTGTTCTACCGCTTGTGCGAAATCTATCACGTTTCATGAACACAATAACAACAGACATAAAGTTATTATGAGTGGCTAACTGGCTACGAACTACGTCTAATATCGGGCCTTTACTCGAATTCGATTAAAATTACGATACGCATAATCATAATATGATTTCTAACTTTGCGTATCGTAATTATTATGGATATGATTAAAGACATCACTAGCGCTATGTCATAATGTCAATATATTCTATTACTGCAATGTTTTCAGTTTTCACGCTAGGCGGGCGCTAGCACAGATCGTAAACAAAAAGTTTTGTTCGACGTTTCACAACCTTGCTGTCAATATCCTGATGATGTGTGTAACATGTCGGATTTTGGTCGGATTATTTACTGTATGTGCAGTAACGCCTTCTTCTGCGACCTTTGCGTAAGATTCCCTATCAAATCCCATACATTTATAAGAGTTTACAGAAGTTGAAGGTATAGATGCAATAGAGATAAGACTTATATTAGAACTTACTACTCCCTGGGACTACGAGCTCTACAGCCATAAGCATCTAATGCAAATGACGTAATGATTGACTAGTTTTTTGTTCGATCCGCTTTTTCACTTTGCGTTATCTAATTAGCTGATGGCTCAAGGATTCACAGTCTCTTGTGAGCAAAAAGTCTTAAGCGCATCACACACGGTGAAGATAATATAATATTTTATCATAAGATGCCCAAATATAAAATATTATAGTATCTTAAGCTATCACACACGGCTAAGATACGATAATATTAAAAATATGTTCATTTCCTTACGAGTCTGCGTTGGTGCCACACGTATTCCTTGTTAGAGTTCTATATACAGGGTGATTGATTATGAGTGATAATTAATAACTGATACTGCCTTACTTCTTGATTTGTTAGACAGCTCCTCAGACGATGATTCTGATATTGCAGATTGCAGTAGCACATTCCAAAAGGAGAAACATTTGGATAGAGCCTCACATAAAAAAGAGAAAAACCTGCGGCGAATTTGACCTCTAGGGTCTACACAGACGGACTGCATTTCAATTGCAATCCAACTGCAAATTGCAGTTTGAATGCAGTTGACACGACTGCAATGCGACTGCAATAGAACTGCAAACCAAACACGCAGTCGGATTGCAGTTCAGTTGCAGTCGGCGTGCAGTCGTGTGAACTGTTTGGTTTGCAGTTCTATTGCAGTCGCATTGCAGTCGTGTCAACTGCATTCAAACTTTACTTGAACTGCAATTTACAGTTGGATTGCAATTGAAATGCAGTCCTTCTGTGTAGACCCTTATCAATATCTGTCAACGAAGAAGTTTCAGGAGTATTTTAGAAATTCAAGAGAAACATTCATTTCGATTCATGAGCTTCTTAACCCTTAACTGTAGTCGTGGGTCCACTGGACCCATGGTGATTTTTTAAACAAGCACTAGTAGCGCTGTGGGTGATGGAGTTCCCCGCGCACCTCAGTACCTTTCGACACTAAGCCGGTGAGTACTCAGAGAGACAGACGTATTTCGCACGCTACTCCAATGGTAAGTAAATGATTATACATGGGTCCATTGGACCCACGACTATAGATACGTATTTTTTATAATTCTTGTTTTGTAGTTGTTTGTATGTTAAATTTCAGTTTTCATCATGGAAAATAATAAAAATATGTCAACCAACCGCGAAGACATAATAGAGCAATGACTGAATGCTGATTTAAGCATTGATGAAGAAGAAAATTCGGTTCTGTGAGAGATGCTCTAAATACTCACCCTGATAATGAGTTTTCTGATAATGACGAAGATTTTGAACAAAAGGAAGAGGTGCTCATTCTGCAAGCCTGCTAAGAGAGCTAAGACTGTTCACTTATGTACTATTAAGTGCCAGCAGCCTATTTGCATCACATGTGCAAAATTTGTTTGCAGTACTTACATGTTTGTAAGTAGGCTAAATGAAACTAGTGTCAAAATTTTTGTTTTAAAATTTATTTCTTTATTTTTGGTATGGTTTTAGAAAACATATCTTTTTATTATATAAAATATTTTTTGTTTTTACTTGGCGACCAGTAAGTATTATATTTTTTATAATTTTTTTTCATAAGCTTGTTTTTAGATTAAGGAAACCTGAACTGATTGTAAAAAGTACAAATTAATGTTAGAAAAGTATGTTTCTATTGTTGATTTTTTAAAACACTATGTTTTTTATATAATATATAATAAAGCTAATAAACATTTTATTCATTATTCGGGATACTTTAATTTTTATTGCCTTTTAAAAATACATGGGTCCAATGGACCCCACAACTATAGAAACGTGATTATTTTTCACCACTGTAGTTAAGGGTTAAGCAATAATAATAATAAAGCAATAAATTATAAGTCAATTTTATTTAAAATTATCCGAAATGTTATTTTTTCCCTCAAAATGTTACTTTTCGAATGAGAGTAGGTATGTAACTTTCTAACATACGGCACTGGCAACACTGCATCCACTAGTGCGTTCGAGTTGAGCCCGCTGCTCGACACAAAAACACCCTGTACCTATTCATAAAGATATATTTCGCATCTTAATATAACATATTAGGATACGAAATATATATTTCGTATCTTAAGATAAAATATTAAGGTACGAAATATAATATATTTCCATATCGCTCGGTATCTTAAGATACAAAATATAAAAAATAAATTAACTTCGTCGTGTGTGGTTCATAGGATTTGTATGGTGAGCGATATTCTAAAATATGCTCTAAGATAATATATATTTTATATTATCTTCACCGTCTGTGATGCGCTTAATTAGACACCAAACTTGTTTTATCCATTATTTTAATAGCGTTTCTGTGTATTTTAAATTCTTAATAATAAATTAATTAACCATCCTTTTAAAAAAAGTTAGGTATGGTACTTTCTGCATACCGAAGTTTGCTAATAAGCACATTTCCACATAATATTATGTAACAAAACAACATTTGCCGGATCAGATAGTGTTTGGTCCTTTTTTGGTAATATCAAATCGTAGGACATTATGTTATGACTTGTGATGAAAGATTTCAATACATAAGATTACAAGAAAGGAAAACAAACCAAACAGATGTGTTTTATTTTTCATCGCTTTACTTCAAATATAATAATGTATGTTTGTTCCTCGCTTCCTGGCCGGGCTCCTTTGTGTGTATTGTTTGCCGCACGATGCACATATTATGCCATAATATGCCATGTGCATACAGTCCATTAAGTTTGACGTTGCACAATTTGCACGGCTAAAACACGAGTCACCAATTTCTCAGTATTTTTGTTTGGGACGCGTTTGGCAAGTTTTGTGCAGATATCGCGTCTAGACTTTACACCCGACGGGGCCTGTTTTGCCAAATTCTGATGTTTAGTTTTAAGACACGTAGAACCTGTTGGTATTTTAGCACTTACAGAACATTTCTTATATTTTAATTTGCATTTTTCTGAGTTTTCCTTGGTTCTCTTGTCGTATCTGATGGTAAAAAATAAAAATGTAGTTATAATAATATAACAAGCAGGGTAAACTATTTTGCAATAGACTTAAGTTACTAGCTGTCCCGGAAAACGTTATTTTGCCATTTAAAGTATTTCTACTTCATCAGTTCATACAAAATCTTATCCCCTCTTTTGTCCCCTAAGAGGGGTGGGGGGAAAAATTTTATACTTACACCAGATGTTAAGTTGGAAAAAACAGTTAATAATATGTAGTAAGTCCATTAAAGAAAAAAGTTTGATAAAAAATCTGAACCCCTCTTTGCTTCCCTTAGAGAGGTGGAGGGGGGTGATTTTTATACACCAAATTTTGAGTTAGAAGAAGACAAATATATCTGCGAAAACCGTATGCAAATCTGATCAGTAGTTTTCGTGTTACAGCAAAAGTCTTATACAAAATCTGACCCCCTCTTTCGTCCCTTTAGAGGGACGGGGGGAAATTTTTTTATACACCAGATGTTAAGTTGGAAGAAGACAAATATATCTGCGAAAACCGCATTCAAATCGGACCAGTAGTTTTCATGTGATGGTGGAATAAACATACAGACAGACAGACAGACAGACAAAAAAACTAACCACATTTTTGGCTTCTATAACGATGTAGTAACACCCCCCGCTAATTATTTTTTGAATATCTTTAATGTACAGAATTGTCATTTCTACAGTTTTATTATATGTATAGATAACCGAATAACAAAGACCACAGTTTTGCATTAAAGTAGTGTCATAAAGGATGCAAATAAAGTTGAATAAAGTAATAGTAAAGACGAAATTATATTTTAGTAGGTAGTTTAGACTTTAGTGTATAGTTACTTGGTAATGGGAATTGGGAATATTACGTAAAGGTCTGAGCAGAAGGCGCTACTGGCACTTACAGTAAATATTCCGACCAAAGTTCGACACGTTGCACATGTCATATCGGAATATTGACAGAAACGTTGTCAAACGTCTATACTGGTGCTGACTGCTGCCTCTAGCTTGAAAACATTGCAGAAATAATATTATGTACTATCAGAGAAGTTGATTCCTATGCAGATCGGGGACCTACGTGGTTAGGTCGCGTTAAGTCAAATCGAGCCGACAGATCACAATTAACATTGAATTGACATATTCGACCAAATAACGTTGGTCTCTCAACTGCATAGGAATCCACTTCCTCGATGGTACATATCCTATTGCGGTCGCTCCTAAATATCCAGTACATAGGGTAGGTGATCCCTTTTGGCGTTAAATGTGAAATTGACCGAACAATAGGTTCACAGTGTGACTGTCAACGTCAGCACGTTATTGTTTTATATTCGGTTATTATTTCATATTTCACAGCCCGCGACACCGCGATACGAGTTACGACCACAGAGCGTATTGTGTTACGACGACACATTATATTTATCTGCAAATCTCTGGGTTATCTCGATCGGCTGCGGATGTTGAACGTAAGCTGCTAGGTTGTAGGTACATCAGTTTGTACCGCTAATGTTTTGTTTCATCTCTAAATGACTTGCCGACCAAAATCCTTTCCCTGTTTTGTCTATTCAAAAGTGATAGGGCTTATGCTATTTCTGAGTCTTCAATTGGCTTATAATATCTTGTGCTTTGTGGAATGATTTTAAGTTTTTGAAGCCTAATACAAGAAAATCATTGTCTTTTAAAAGTAGAACTCTTGTAAACTCCAAAAACACCAAGTTGTCTCATTCTAGTCCTACTTTGATGGTATTTACTGTTGAGGATAAAAATAGTTTGTTGACAATAGTGTGACAGTGTTAGATTTTTTATCTGTGCGAGGTCGCGGCGGGGTCGCCTGCATAGCTAGCACGGCCTTTCCTAGTCGATTCTTCGGAAGAAAGTAATGGCAGTTTCTTTCCCATGTCTACATATCTTTTTCCCGAGCATGGCGCTACCCATCGACTCGTGTTTCAGTGGACAAAGACAAGAAACTCTTTCCATAGCAACGAACATAGCAACGGTAATCGTACCACAGACTCTAAATTTTTTTTTCTTATTATGGCGCTCGGCTTTATAACCGTGGCCAGTGTCAAGTAAAATATGGCGGGGAAAGAAAATCGTAAAATGTTTACAACATTTTTATGTAGTTTTTCGGTTTTCCAGATTATCGTCAAGTCGAAAGTCTAATAAAAGTCTAAAAAGTAGTAGGTAAAGTCAACGAGTCAAGTCAGTTGTTTTAGAAAAGTGGTAGACCCTCTACTAAAACTTAAAATAGCACAAATTTAGGAAATAAATATAAAAATACAACGTCACTCTTTCGTATTCCCGACAAAACTCCTCTAATATTTTACAGATAATATGTCAAAGAAGCTAGCGATGTGACAAAATTTGTAAAATTACGAGTCAAAACCTATTTGATTCACGTAAAAAAAATATTGTTATCTACAATTTTTAATCTGTTCTGTTATCTGCATCACAATTCGCGAGAAAACTTCAAAGTTATACGGTACACATAGGTACTACATAAAATTTGGAAGTTTATAGGTATCGTTTTAGTGAAATTGAAACTAAATAATACTATGTCTGTCTCTCAGACTGGTCGAAAAAAGTAAGTAACTAACTGTTGTTGCTAAATGTAAACAATAATGATTTGTGGCTTACAATAATTATTCACTAAACTGTCCACTGGTATTTTGAAAAACCTAACTTACCTTTACTAAAACAGGCAGTCCTTGAGATGTTCGAGGAGCAAGATCCTGCCTTAACTCCTCGCACAAATACTCTACCATTTCTTTGCTGCTTTATTGTTTGCCAGAAACTCATTTTCTGGCAAACTTAGAGCATTAGAAAAGTTGCGGATTGCGGTTCTGTCGCGCCTTCTAATGCATTTTTCATTAAAAAAGACTAATTCTATATCGGTAATATCGCGCCATATTTAATTCCGATGCCTAAATCAAGGAAAAAATTAAGTGTGAACTGTGAAGTGAATGGAAACTTAAAAGACGTGAGTTTCTTCGAGGAAAGAATCAAGAAAGCAACAAGAAAGTAAATGTCAAAAGCGGATAAAAATGGTCGTTATGCTTGACATATAGATTTTCAAAGCGGAAGAAATCGAGATACGAAAGAAACATTTTCTCCTGTGTTTTTCCGGTAAAACTGTCAAAATTTGGTTTCTTCCGTTTGTCCGCTGACGGTATGCTAGCTGGGCTGGTCGCCTGCTACCACGACAGTAGGTATCTGTGTCAATGCGGTCGCTACTGGCACCAGCTACAACAATATATCAAATGCTTGTTTCTCACCTGGGCTTATACAGTTTATGGGCTAAGTTTTCCTTGTAAGCTGTGTATGTGTAGCCGACTGATAGCTGTTTTAGGAAAGGTAAATGCAACTAAATCGTGCCAACGTTTCTGACGTTGCTAAAATTTTTGGAAATTCATTATGCTTGGTGCTTACTTCGAAATTCTTAAATCCGTTAAAAGGACGAAAATATCTAAAAGTTGTGAGTATCTTTCGTATCGTCTTTATTATTGTCGTGAAATCTTTAAGTGCTTTCTTTTATCATTAATTTTATTTCATCTTTGATCTTGCTGCTATCTTCTATAGTCATAAATGCGACAGTTTTTGTTCGACCTACTTCCGAGATGTGTTCAGCTTCAGATGATTGTCCGCGAGTCGCGAGTGGCGACATCGTCCTAGTCTGCTAAGTGACAACGGTGCTACGGTAAACATTTCAACTTATATATTTTGCAACCGGGTCATGTAATGTGCTAACAGAAACTATTCATCTCGATGAGCATAACAGATTTTTTCGCAAAAGATCTAGGCTTTAGATAGGATGCGAGCTGGTTTATGTAGAGCGCACGTTTTGGTACGCATACGGGTATGACGAATGACGATATCACTCGTAGCCCGAAAAGTTTAAAATTGTAAAAGTACACAGGAAAGTGATTTGGTGCTATGTCGTTTACAATGATTTGGAAATTGGAATTGAAAAAGACGGCTCGAACGATAATAATATTTGTGACTTTCTGAAGCTACCTAGTACCACCTATCTGTATTGTATAATTTGGAGCTTTTTAGGTCATTTCTTTATATTGATTTGAACGGAATGTGGAAAAAGAAATTGTATGTAGTATAAAAAATATAGAATGCTATTTACCGAGCCTAAAACATGGGAACAACTTTCCTAGCCGTCATAGTTCCTGTAATTACTGTAGAAAATGTCAAATAATGCCGTAAATAACTAGGTGCTAGGTATAACGTAACGTGTAATTTAGCTGCCGTCGCGCTGTGTGAACACTCTTGATTCGGGGGCGGAGACCTGCGGTGGGTATTTGGACAACTAATGACCTGATGAAATGGGACCATAATATATGTATCAACAAAGGACTAGATAAGATAGCACACATCTGTAATCTGTTGTTTTGTCCTCTAGGCTCTAAGGGTAATACACTGAATAAATGGGACTTGGGAGTAATGAGGATTATGGTGATTACTATTCCCTCAAGCCCCAAGCGGTCGCATGCGACCGCGATAACGATGGAAAGGCTATTGTGACTCGTTTTCCACGATCGAAGGACATTGTGAAGTGTGATGTAGTTTATTTTTTTCGTTTCATTCAAGAAGGTAGTTGGGAGTTGCTAATATGGAAAGAGGTGTCGCTACACCTATTATTTAATCTATATTGGTCAATGTAAAGTGTAAACTGTAGATCGTGGAGAGCGAAGACTAGAGTAGTAGCAACAATCCTTAAATTAATAAAGTAAATTCCAACTTTATGTAAATTCTTAATTTAAAAACACTCGTACGTAAGAATAATTTTGCTCGCCGTGTGGGGATCCCCCAAGGTTGAGTTTTATCATCCGTTACAATTAGGGAACACATTAATATGCTGCTGTTGGCCCAATTACATTAGGTACTACAAGCTAGATCATTGTGTAGGCCTTCGTTTGATTTTCTAGGTAAGATTAATACCAACCCCTGAATAAAAAAATCGTCTGTTGTGGTTATAACTTATAAATTATAAAAATCTTACAGCTAGCTTATATTATGTAGCAGCTAGCTAGCTAGCTTATATCTTGCATACGTACATGTAGGTATAATAATAACTTAGACTAGCAGGATATAATTTAGCATTAATTGGTTTTCCCAGACTATAAAAGTTGTCACCATATTTTGAGTCTGGGAAAACCGATTTCTTTGAATGGGCGAAAGTAGGTTATGTTGGTTACTTTCTTCTCGTTGCGGAGAGCTTCAATTATTGTCCTTAAACATTTGGACCGTAGAACAATAATCGTCGTTTGCTTTGGGTACTATTTGTCTGTTTTCCTCACGTTGTTCCATAGTTTCTGCCTAGATTTTCCGAAGTCACGTCGTAAAGTACTCGGCCCTCTAAATCAGTTTTTGTTTGAACATGGCCACCGTATTCGTGTACGTGAGGTACAAAGGAATTCGCGTAGTTCTAATACAAAAAAAAAAAAAACCAAATTGCCCGTACAAGGTATCAAAGTACGGAGCACTGAGTAAGGCGAGCCAGATGTCGCCAACCTTGACTGGACTGGTCGCCCTTTTGCCCTTTTTGTCCCGCGCCAGATTTCACGTGTTAACTGCGAGCGATTAGGGCTCATTGTTCTGCTAATATATTCATTCATGTATCTAGACTAATGATAGTGATTTGTTAGCGCGTACAATGCCTATTGAAGGTAGGACGTACTTTTTTTAAACAATACTTGAAGAAGTCGTAAGTTGTAAGTAGCGGCGTAACTATGTGCTGTAACTCTACTGACCTATAAAAGCTTTCGTCGTCTGAATATTTAAGAAGCTTCTAAATTCTAACAAGCTGAAATCCCTTGGCCTCATTAGAGTTTTTGGCAACTCATGGGCAACATTCTCTATATAAGGTTCATTTGTGTTCAAACATCACAGAGATCCTCCAAATCTGTTCGAAAAGTTCCTATTAGTTTTGTGGGCATTGTTTATTATGAAAGCCACCTCATCACTGAACAATTAAGGGTGCATGATTAGGATGATCCTGAAATTTTTTGCTGCTTTTTTGCCAACCTTCAATGGGTGGAAAATAATTATGTATTCAATGAGTCGGCGAACAGCTGCTTCCTGTTGCGGTGGGCCGGTTCCACTTGTGTGATCCCGGCGTTACGGCGGGCTCCTCGTCATATGTCGTGAAGGGCACGCAAAGGGCGCACCTGTTTCGTGCGGTAGACAGTAGGACCTCGGGGCACTAGCGAGATAGAGTCGTTTAAGTAGACTCATCAAGTTCACGTTAATGATTAACGAGATGGTGTCGTCTACATAGACAATATAACGTGAGCGAGAGGATTTAACCCGCGGAGTAGATGTGTAATGTAACGTTGAGGCGAAGGTGACACCCTGCGGTACGGCGGGGCCGGCGGTAACGGTCGGCCGCGTGCTGGTGCGCCGATCATTGTCAGTCGATTGTCATTTGTCGATATCTAACGGAACCGCCACAATGAGCTTCTGAAAATTGTGCTTGTGCAATCGAGCGCGAAAACGTTGCGGGCGTGGGACTGCGGGCGAGTCGCTCGGCCGCCGCAGCAGCGCGCGCACGTGTATCCATGGTTACGTGCTCCCCCCGTGGTTTACCTATCCGACGTGTGATAACGCCGCACATAGCCAATGTAAGTTTTAACTTTGTACGCGAGTGTTTCGTCCCTCTAGCCGTTATTGGAATAGGATGGTCACATACCGAAATATAGGAGGCAGATCCTCCTATTTTTCGGTACCTGCAGCTGCAGCCAGGCCCGAAATATTCAGTTAAATTTGTTAATTTTTTAAAAATAATAAGGTATTTACGTTTTTACAAAAGTCATAAAAATGCTCATTTTTTAGCTTGGTTGCGAATTGCCTTTTTATATGGAAGCTTTTCAGAAACTTTCTGATTTTTTCTTGTGCAACATGTTTGTCAGCTAATTCTAAAGTCAAGTATAAGTTAACACGTTCATCTATTGGTATTCGCGCGTCACAGACGACTTTAGCTCGTATTGTTAGCTATTGAGGAAATCCAACATCACCTTCGTGTGTATTTCTTAATATTGCATTGGTCAAGGTAGAAATGCTATTATTGTAAGAAAATATTTAAATAAAGATATAAATATGTACTACTTAATAGCCTATTAAAATTAATCTAGAGACAAAATATGTAGAGTCAGCGACTATAGGAGAGCCTTGATTGAATTTTAGTGGTATGCACCAGTGTAGTCCCGACGTTCAGAGAATATTGGAAAAAAATTATTCTGAATAAAAAAAATTGAGTTTGAGTTTTTTTATAGCTCTGAGCATAATTCAGTGGTTACTTTATAGCTTGCACTACACGCGGTCTTAAGTCCACCTGTGACGGCTGTGGCCGATCGCAGTTTATCTTGTTTAAGGGCGGTACATGGGTTTAAAGCCTTTTTCGCTTGTGAGAGTTATTTCAACTGGGGTAGCACTAGCTTAGATCACACAGTTTAAACTAAATTAAGCCCAATGCCAAAAATATAAATGTCCTAGTTAATTTCTCTGCAATTTCAACTTTGAACTAGTCGCAAATAGAACCTACTCTGACTATGAAGTCACAATACAGAAACATATTGTCACATAACACATTGCCCTTCGGCATAGTCCTCCCCCATTTCCTTCCATTCCGGTCCGTTCTCTATCAGGCTGTTCTCCTCCATCCCTTTGGGTGGTCGTTCTCTCATCGTTTGGTCTGACGTCCTTTTCGTCTTTTTCTGTGTCTAGGACACCATTCTAAGATGTCCTTTGTCCGTTTTCTGACTATAAAGTAGTGGGTTTTATTGACTATTCGTTATCATATGTAGCCTCTTGTACGACCAAGGTTTTCATTTTGAAACATCCGTAGTTAAACTTTTTATTATAATATTGAAGTATATTGTGCAACATCCTGGACGTACCACTAGCCACAGTCACCAGTCACCAAACCCTGAGACGTCATCTGATGCAGTGATTAATGTCAAACCGCAAACGATGCTGCTTAAAATCGATAAAAATGGCAAGATAAAATCCGGCTTAGTCAACAGTCAACATCCATTTAATACTTCCTATCGCAAAATTCAAAAGCATAAATATTGGAAAAGTATCTTATGCCCTTCTCGGGACTCAAAGTATCTCCATACCAAATTTCAGCAAAGTCGGTCCAGCAGTTCGGGCGTGAAGAGGTAACAGACAGACAGACACACTTTGGCATTTCTAATATTAAGTATGGACTTGACCCTTATGGAAATAATGAAACTTGACTAAAGGGCTTGGCCTGCGTAGAGTTTTAAAACCTAGCCGGTCAATTAATGTTAGTAAGTACTACTACGTGCTATACTACAACTACTATTCTACCTACCTACTGCCTATTGGTTAACCACAAGATCGAGGAAAACCTGTCGAGGAAAAACTGCGCATATCTTTTTAAGTTGTTACCTTATATTTCCCCATACGTGAATCTTGAGCTTTGCATAATATTAAGTTTTATACGGAAAATAAGATGATGCTATTATCAGTCGATTTACCTGTCGCACTATCGAAAGATTTGAGTTGAGAGGTTTAGAACTTCAGACAGATCGAATTAGGGGAGGAACTGGCTAGCTGTATTATGGTAGTTATTTACGACTATTACTAGTTGATTCGGTGAACTTCGTATCCTTTTCCTCTTAATCTGAACCTTCCCTGGACTTCGAACATTTCAAGCCAAATCGGTTCAGCCGTTCTCGAGTTTTAGCGACACTAACCAATTTTTAACTCATTTTTATTTATATACTTAGAATATATTCGTTTTATAATCGACTTTCAAAAAAAGGCTTTGCTAATCTTGGTTACTAAACAATGTTATCAAAAACCTTACTTTTACGCATGTAAATTTCTCAACCGAATTTTTTGTCATCATAAATAATAATAATTTCACAAGAATTGGAACAAAGCCCACTTGCATAATGTACTCGTTACAATATAATACACGAATATAATTAACGTTAACAGTACATTATTGTGGCCGGGCAGTGAAATTGAGGACCATCATCATCAGGTGCTATCCACTGAAAATTGTAACGCGCAAGCTCGAGGAATGGAGGGCTGAGGCAGGTGCCTTCTATCGCATATTACTTCTCTACCCCCGTACCACTCTTCTTAATTCCTCAAAGCTCTAGTGCGGATCATAATCCATAATATCCATACTAATATATTATAAATGCGAAAATGTGTCTGTATGTTACATCTTCACGCTTAAACCGCTGAACCGATTTCGCTGAGAGGTATGTAGGAGTCTCCGGAAAGGACGTGGGATGGGGTCCCGAAACGATATGTAACTACGTCGCGGACGTCATTGTAGATCGTAAATAAGTGTCTTAACACACTAGGCCGAAAATACGCGGCGGAAGTTCGGCATGATTACGCTTACAATGCTCTACGCCAGTGGTCCCCAACCTTTTTTCCACATGGGCCACAAACATGCCACCAAGATCAAAATCTTGGTATCGCGGGCCGCAACAAAAAAAAATTAGGGTTAAAAAATAATGTTCTTCAAAATTAACGGTTTAAAAGTGGAAAGAAATTCACGACTTTATAGACGACTTTACATTATTTTGCCCGGTGGGCGTGAATTTCAAAATTGTTTAACATCACGCGGGCCACAAATAAAGTCCCGGCGGGCCGCGGGTTGGGGATAGCGGCTCTACGCATACAACATAACGCGATGTAATTTCGGCATGGTGTGTCATCAGCATTTTAAAATACATCAGGCGTAATCATGCCGAATTTCGGCCGCGTTTGTTCGGCCTACTGTGTTTAGACACGTCTTAGTGTTTATATAATGTGAATAATGCATCATACGAACATTACCTTATCAAGTTATCACGAACGAGAACTGTTTAGCATGATTCATAGCTTTCACTTTTACCGCGAGTTAGAGTAATACGGTATCAGCGCGGTCGCGCTCGGCTGAACACCGGACAGCACGTCTGTTGCACCAGACTTGACCTCTACACTGAGATCGATGGCACGTAGACTAAACTGACAGCTTGGCTATATCGGCTAGTATAGCACACAGGAAAGTAAATATTCGTCCTCGTTTCCATGCATTTCCATTTCATACTTCTGCACATGCAAAATGCTTAGGCCTCCGCAAAACAATCACGATGACAATTTTCTCCAGCAATGCTTTAGGTAGAGTTCGTCAAGTTATGATAGAGTAGAGCCGGAATAAAATAAAAAAAATCTACAAAAGTTAATAAAATTGAGGTAACAGTAATGGGTATTGTCCAAAAAAAATCACATGTACTTTTTATATTTTTTTTCGTTAAAATAGGGTATTTTAAGAATATAAATTAAATAATTTTGAAATCCATTGGCTAGTTTTTTCTCAATAAATTTTTAAAGTTTCGCTCTGACGTCATCATCGGCGCCCAATTGACCTCTGTAGTATGTTTTTTTTCCTTTCAATCTTATTTATAATGGCTGGTTCGTCTAATGCAAGTTATCATTATGTGAAAGCTGATACGAGAAACTTACCAAAAGTTCGAAACGTAATGTTGATCGAATTTATTGCTAATTTAACGCCACTGAAGGTCAAACTAAGGTTAAACATATTTGTTCAAAAATATAAGTAACTAATGGGTATTTTTTTCGTTTATATACAGAAAAACGATCACTGACCTTATTCCTCGAAATGTTTTTCTAATGAGCAAAATTAAAAAAAAATGGACAATGCCCATTATAGTAACGGAATAAAATAATACAATGAGGTGTTACAGCGCGCTGTATGATGTATCCTTCAGTCAGTGCGGCTTCAGCGACGCCGGAGTGTGATCATTATAATCATTATAATCACGTAGAGTACTGACGTTACATCATACTGTTGCGTAACTAGATCTTAGCTTGTGTGTTCTAACTGGGGTAGAAAATGTTCCTCCCTGTCGGTTTGAACGCGGCCTTCCTTGGTATGTTCAGTGTTAATGTCTACGAACACCTTAAAATGAAAGAGTGACCTTGTGTAGGGTAATAACTGCTACTATATTTGTGTTATGTGTGTTTTTATGATTATTAGAATAAGATGTGGATAAATTTGATCAATGGTCGTTAGTAGGTTCCTCTAAGTTGCTAATAACAACAACGTAAAACAATAAGAGCTCGCGTTTGGCTCGGGTAGCCGGTGATTTGTGCAAATGATATTCACGCCACGTTAACCCAGTTAACCAGAAACAATCGACCAATTAAAATATTTAAACGAACGGTACAACGCCTCAACGGCTCCTGAGATAGACGTCAAGTTCTGACCTACACTGCGTTTCTACCAGTTGTCTGATGACTTACATTTCTACTAGTCCGATGATGATGCTCATTTGACTTTAACTCCTAAGATCAATAATACAATACCTATTACAAATGGTGGCACAGGTTTTGTAACATTTAGTTGTATAGACTTTATCTCTACAAGTTTTGTTGTTTTCAGACAAACCGGCCAAGCCGGTGCAAGCTAAGACCCCGACTAAGAGCAATTCGGAGAAAAATTCTAGAACCAATTCGAACTCGTCGCTCGCCGACGACAATATAAGCCAGAGCTCCCTCGGGGGAGGGATCAAGGGGAAGCTGGCCGCGCTGTTCAACAAGGAGCAGACCATAAGCGAGACGACGATAGCGAACAAGTTCAAGCAGGAGAGAGACAAGGAGATGGCGATGCTGCAGAACAGATTCCATTATAAGGTTGGTATACCTTTATCGTTATGTAGCCATAGTAGCCTGTGTTTAATCTGCAAGCGTGGAGAAACAAGCGTGAATAATTTGAACGAAGGTTGCTGACAAATCCTCGGTAAAAAGAAATTGACCTGCTGTATTTACTTACTGTGCTATTTCACACCCCGAATATCGCGTCTTTTCTTTTCTAATCAGGCTTCTGTCGATGAGAAATTTAGACGTTTCGGACCGTGTGTTAACATGTAGGATGTGTTATCACGTAGGATGTGTTAATTTTGTCAGTGTCGGCTTCCCACCGCCATCACTAGCGCCAGAGAAATCCATGTCGCAACAGACGTGTGAACGCCGCAATCGCTTTCCTAGGTAGTAGGTACTAATGTATCGGGCAAATTACAATGTGACGACACACGACTTCCTTGTCGAGCTAGATATAGTTTAAGCCAGTGTGCTAGTAGTCAGGCATATTTACTACCTTTCTTAATGTATTTCATCGCATTACACACATCGTCTGTAATCAAAATGATATGTATGATTACCGAAGTCATAAAAAAGCTTTTCGCTGATTAGTCATTATTTTTGAGGAATCACCTTTCTAATTATGCATTTTGATTTTCAAAACCTCTCTGCATTGATTTCAGAAGCCCCAAAAGGATGAGTCAGACGATGAGCACAGTGAACACGAGGCCGCGCCGCTCATGGGCAGCGCCCCCGCCGCGCCCCACCGGAAACCCGAGATCGTCGCCAACATACCCAAGACGCAGCCCGACCAGGACGCCGCGAGGGCGGACCAGGACAGGGTACAGGACGACAAGGTCGTCGGCGCGCAGCCCGTCAAAAGGAGAAGTGAGTTGCAACTTATCCATGTTTGTACTCTGTTCAGATCCTACTCGATTCAAACGTTAAAATAAGACGACCATGAAATATCTAGGTTGTTTCATTGTTGTCTTGTTTATGAATATTATTAAGTTGGAAATTAACAGTGTCGTTATTTGGCAATAACAGCTGGCAGCGCCATCATTTAATTAAGTTAATGTATTCAAGCTCGTATGTGTCTTCGCTTCGACTAAGCTTACATCCATGTAGCTAAATGATATCACACCCAGTCCACTAACGTGCGTTTTCCATTTCCAGGTTCGCAGGACTCTCAGATAGTCCTGAACGTCCTGGAGGAGGTGAAGCGGGTGAAAGTGAACGGCAAGGAGGCGGGGCCAGGGGTGGGGCAGGGGGCGGGTCTGTACCCGCGCCTGCCCGAACCCGATCGCAGCGACGACGACTGCGCCGGCTCCAGGTGCGGACACTACGTCCTCGAGTGCATATGCTTCTTCATGTGCATATAGACGCGTGGAGATGCATATGCTGGAATGTGTGGAAAACTTGGAGATGATCTGTGTGTGACGCTGTGTGCGTCATCTGTGTGGGTGCACATGAAGGATTTATGTGCATTGTGCATATAGACGTAAAGATGCAAATGCTGGTGACATACTTGGAAAGGTCCTGTGTGCTCGATGGTGTAATAATATTGCGCTGTAGGAAACGCGTGTAAACAATATGCGTAGAGCCCTAAAGTTATTTGGCTAACCGTGGCCTAAGATATTATCCGTAACCTACATTTCTAAGAAAAGTAGATTTTCAGTAAACCTAGTTTTCCTTCTTACTAAAAATATTACTTTTGAAAGCGCGCTGGACTGAGTCGGAACTCAAACTCGGAACAAAAATCCCTCGTTTGTCCCTCGTGTAAAACTTGCACTGATATCAAATGACTCTTGATTACAAGTTAGAACAGATTATTATCAGAGTAGGGAGCACTGATATCATGGAATCGTTGTGATGTTGAAATATCATTAGAATGTGATGAAATAGGAGTGTTACATTTGATAGAACTTTACATGAGCTTCAAAATTTTCTCAACTTGGATTGGCTGACTGAGTAGATATTAGATGAAATATAAAGACTTGCTATTGTTAAGACAATAACGTCACAATTTTATATTGGTATTTTTACTGTTGTCTGGACAAATGTCATTTTTCGTCTTTACACAAATTGCACACATATTTTATACATAGTGTGTAAAAGTATAAAAATATATCAGTACCGTTATGACGTAACATACAATAATACTAATACCGCAATAGAAAAACCCAACAAACAAATATTATTAGTATTTGCAATATATTATGCGGTTTTTCCTCGCGTACCGTCGCGGTCACAACCAATGTAATTCTTTTAGATCTTATTTTCATAGTAATAGGATTTAAAAGCTCTACACAGCTCTCCACACCAAGTGTGTCGACCGTACCTAGTGGTTGACATTGGTAATAGAGATGCGGGCAACCTGTTCCGATAATGTGCCGATTGTTATATTGATCATCTATTCACTATTGTACACCTTCCCACGGTCACAATACGGGCTATTATCGCTTAACTGTATTAGAACGTAATATATTACGTATTACGTAGCGTATGGCATCGCAAAAAAACATGAACACGTTGTATAAGCGCTAATGAAATCTTGATACATTATTGATTGATTGAAGTATTGTATGCGTAGGATAGGCGAGGTAATGTAACTCAAAGGCTGAAATCAGATGGGAAATAAATTGTTATAAAGACATTATTATTTATTCATGAATATGATTAATAAATTTTAACATGTTAAAAGACCAATTTAAGCCATATCATGATGGATGGAATTGGTGACAGGCGATGATAGTTGTGATAAGCGCGTTAACCGTATTACTTTATGTAGTTTCAAATAATAGTCGTAGATGTTAGAATTTTAATGCACACTATCTGTATACGATTTATATAAAGTTGCCTTAGAAGCATCATAAAAGTCACTCCAGTGCCTCGAACAGTTTTTCATCTACGAGTGTCAGCGTATGTTAATAGCATAATTACAATACAAGGCAAAATAACTATAAATTATACAAATATATTAGACGCGCCACCACATATTATGCGCTACAATCATTCATAAGTTATTGAAGGTTAAGCTATTATCGGCCGCGACCAGCTCTAGAAAATTCGACCGCACACGTTCATTAACCCACATTCGGCAAATACATCAGCTAAAGATGTAACAACATAAATAGGATGTTAACAGTCTAACTGCCGCAATCAGAGACAAATATTAATTTCATAAATGTAATTAAATTAAGCTTTTGACATAAGCCCTGCCCCATACTATTTATTTGTCAAACTCTTCATTAAATTAAAGTAATTATTAATATGTAACTAGATGACGCCCGCAACTTTGTCGCGCGAAAACTCGTTTATCGCGCGAAGATCGTACATTTTTCGAGATAAAAAGTATCCTATGTCCTTTCCCGGGACTCAAAGTATTTCCATACCAAATTTCAGCAAAATCGGTCCAGCGGTTCGAGCGCGAAGAGGTAACAGACAGACAGACACTCAGGCACACTTTCGCATTTATAATATTAGTATGGATCGTGTCAGTCTCTCAGTGCGACAGTTAGTATTTCGCATATCGAAGTGAAGGAACAGTGTTTTGGTGATAATTTTTTGACGCTAAATGATATAAATTACAACTAGGTGTAATGATATCATTAAAACATGTCATTAAAGACTTCTGATTTATAGACAATTCATGTTAAGGCCTCATCGTGTTAGCGCCAAATGTAGGTAAAAGACGTTAGAACATACTCGTAATGCACACAAACCAGTCTAGATTCTACAAGTGATTAGACCTAATATCGTAATACTTAAATGAGACTGTAATGTTGCCTGTAGTTAGTGTTTAAGTGTTTGTACATAATATACACTAAGACCTATGACCTAGGTAATGATAGACTCGGCCGGATGTCGGGGATTAATATTTATTTAAATGTGGACCGTCAGCTGACGGGTGACGGTCCGTATTGACCGACGCGAGAGTCGTAGTACACTAGTGACGTGCCTACTTAATTATAGTTTAGTTTTAACGTTTTCTCATACTTCTGTAATATATTTTTACTTGTGACACGTTCTATATTTGCAACTACTTTTATCATTAGTAAACTAATATTTATGTCAGTTTTTAGACGCCGGTCCCTTATTGTCAATTCGATTATGGCCTGACCTATTTAAAATCTAAGAATTTTATCAGATCCCTATTAGATAATTATCTTGTTTGGACAATGCCTATTAATTTATTAAAAGAACAATAATAAAAGACATTAAATAAGATTACCTAGAAATATATGTAATATGACCTAGAAACATTACACTTATATAGAAGAAGAAATACTATACGTTAACATACATACAGTTCCAATTACATATAATAATATTAAAGTAGTTCAATTGTAAAGTAATAGATAAAGCGCTACCGTTTGATGGTCGCATGGTGCGCAACTAGTTGGCCGCTCTGCCGGTATGTGAGTATATGGGCAGAGCGGCCAACTAGTTGCGAACAGACTATAGTGAAGGCCGCAGAGTATCAATCTTGTAGGAAAATACTAATAAAGAATAAAAGATAAACTATTGCCGTTATGGCGCATTTTCACTGGTTGATAGGGCGGGGTACGGGAGATCATGCCAACCAATCAAAATACGCCATTAGTTGTCATATACTCCCCGTATGCTGTATACTGCGCGAGTTAACGACTAATGAAAATGCGCCCTTATGGTCAATTTACACCGACGCGAGGCGCAAAGGGGCGCTGAATTTTAAAAGAACACTGTTTAAAATTTCATGAATTAAGTAGAAAAAAATACGTCTCACTGCATAAGCAGCGTCACGCTGTACATCTATACACCCTGTGTTACTTATAACTAGCAAATAAAAAGTTATGTTCTTGTTACAATGTTGAAATCTCAATGGCGGTTTTAAATGCAGCGCCGCATCGCGTCTCGTCCCGATGTAAACTGATGTTTAGATGTAGCTCAGCCTGTCTTAAGCTTGTAAAGCACATAGATATTACATACACATAAGTACAATATAATGCCATTTCATGTTACAACCGGTACATAATAGTGTTAATGTCATTAGACGCATCTACTACCACATAATAACATACGACACACAGTGCTCCCAAAGTGATAATGCGCATAGAAATTTTCGTCGTTGTTCGGCAACGATCGTTTTTCCCGAGCGTCGGAAGAAAACCTTTTATTGCGCATGTCCAAAATCCAAATCATGTCATGCCATGGCAACGCCAACTGTTTAAATAGAGAAAATTAATATGATATTTACTTCTATATCTTTCGCACAAGGTGCGAAATGTAAAAGCATTGTTTGGGTCTCTTACGTTTTATAGATTCGGGTGTTTCCGTGGTTACGACAGTTGCGAAGATTTGCATGCGAATTATTAATTAATAATTTGGGAGTACTGTACTCGAGACGAGAGAGTCTAGAGACAAAGGATATTACGCAAAGGTCGGAGCAAAGGGCTCTACTGGCACACACAGTCAATAATCTGACATGTTGCACACGTCCATAAAGTTAATATACCTATAGGAATAGAGCAACAATCTCGAGCTGTCAAACGTAACCAAAATTGGTTTTCATCTGTGTGAAAAATATGTGTACGTATACACTTACACAAGCATGATTGAACATGAATTCTATGAGATTATATTGACAACGTGCGGCACGTGCCGACTGGACGTCAAAAAATTAAAAAAGAGTGCTGCTGTCATGTATCACACGTCTCTTTTTACCACGCAGTGTTACTGATAGTGGCATCTCGCTTGCTCAGGCCTTTGTTTCTCTATTCCGCTAGGTATATTAACTTTATGCACACGTCATAATCATAGTATATTGACAGAAATATTGTCAAACGTCGAACAAATCATTTTGTTTACTGTCTGTACTGTTGCTGCCCTCTAACGTAAAAACATTGCAGTAATATAATATAATAATTATTATTCAAGTACAACTACATACATAGTTTAAATGATTCAACTAATTTTACAATGATTTGTGGTAATACTTACTTTTTATGCGTGTTTCATAATAGTTTTAAAGTTTTACATTCTACACCAGAAATGGGCCTATAAATACTGCCAACCAGTTTTTCAGATCTTGTTTCAATAGAGATGAAAGAGAGAGAAACATGTGCTCTAGAGGCGTTTTGTGGACCTTATTATACCTTGTGACAGTCCCGTTTTTACTTTATTTGAATCTTATTAGTACGGAGATAAGGCCTAATATAAGATCCTCAAAACCGGCGGTGTAGCACACCACGCTAAATGTACTAACTCTTCCCTTTCAGGTGTATGTTAAGTTTTGTCTGTGATAATAGAAACGTTTTCTATGTTTTTTTTGTACTAATAAAATATTGAACTGATTTGATGTTTTTATTTACCTGCTGTTCTGTGTTACCTGTTATACAATATTGTGTAAATAAATGGATTTATATCTCGAGCGTTTGTGCAGATTCCTTAAGCCTTCTTCTACATCTAAGTAAGTACCTAAATTCCCGACAGTCTTTCGTTTATAAAAGTTTGACCATTATTTATGTCTTATTTATTATAACTATTATATTTGAAAATATAGATCCCGCTTAGGTGGTTTCTTAATATATAGTTATTCCTGTCTTTCTTCGACAGATTCATTGTTAAAAGTAGCAACTAACGTAAAATATTTGAACTAGGGTCAATAGTACAATTAGGGTCATATTGTACTCGTACAGGTGTTTTTATTTTTTCATAATATGTCCTGACTATGCCGACCATTTTTTTTTTAATTGGCCGGGTAATTTCGGAGCCTATTCGATACTAACTAAATAACTTTTCCTCTTTATAATTAGTTTAGAACTAAAGATATATCAGTCATTTAAAGTATTGAACTCTCTGGAGTCTGGGTAATATAAATGGCTGAAAAAACGTGAAATATTTTAAATTTTAGTAGGCGTTAGCTGGATTGTCATATTTGTAAAGGGCAGACAAACCTAATAAGAATTGTTTGATGGATAATACTTGCCTCTTGCACTTACTTAAATATAGTAACTTAGTAGTTTTTGAATGTCCTTCAAGTGATCGTGCAGTACCTAAGAGCACTCTTCTCTTTATTTTATTCATATAACTCTGTGGAAGATACTCACTTCCATCCCCATGACGAGACATGGATCTCTCTTGGAATACTGGTATGTGCTCTCTTACATACATATGCCAAAAATCAGGACATCCTCATAACAAACATGAAAGCATCTTAGTTGTGTTAACGAATCGAACCCACCGGTTTAAGTGTTCCGAAACAAATCTTTAAAGTCTAAACCACTGGACTATAGATTATGGAAGTTGTTTTATAATTTAGGTTATTAAATTCTTAGATACTGTATATTCCCAAACGATATCAGTATATCCTGTTAAGAATTATTGTCTTAGACCGCTTAAACAGGATGTTCCAATAATTTTCACGTGCTTCAGAAAGTTGTTATTCTTAAGGGGTCATCCATATATTATGCCACACGCATTTGTGATTTTTAGACCTCTCCCTCGTGCTTGTCACATCTGTGAGCTTCCCATCCCTGCTGTGACGTAACACAATATTTTACAGTTTATATTCAGGAATAGTTAAATGAAATAGCAGTTCCGAAATTGCATGTGAATCCATACTAATATTATAAATGCGAAAGTGTGTCTGTCTGTCTGTTACCTCTTCACGTCTAAACCGCTGAACCGATTTTGCTGAAAATGTATAGATATACTTTAAGTCCCGGAAAAGGACATAGACTACTTTTTATCCTGGAAAAATGTACGGTTCACGCGCGACACACTAGGCATCATCTAGTTCTAGTAGATACATAATTATTTCGTTATTATGGCAAAGTTCGTGTTTTGACACTTAGATTTGGAAACATGACATCACAAAATTTTGTACCCCCTCCCACACCCCTGTCCCACATTGAAACGCTTAGTCGATCCCTCTGCTGCCCTCTTTACGTGTAGTAATTTATGGATGGCCCCTTAAAAGATTACAAAATATGATAATAGGCGGAAAAATAAAATTTATTTATTTTTATTTGGAACAACAACAGCCATCATCCTTATATCACTAACACTTGTAAAATATGAAAATATAGTCGCAATGATAATCATTTCTTCCAATTTTTTAGGTTTTTCTATATATTACATTTGTAAAAAATACTTTAAATTGGTATAAAAAATAGGTAAGCGCTCTTATTCTAGATAACATATAAATAGACTAGTTTCTAGAATAAAAGAAATAGTAAAATAGGAATAGGAATAATAGCCAAGAATGAATAATTAATATAATTCGTTTTAATACAAATTGATCTTAACGTAAACAAAGCTCAGTATTAGCAATTGGCTTGCTACTAAATCACGCTATAATCCTACCATAAAGAAATACAATGGCTCAATGCTCAATAAATAGCCGGATAACAAAAAGTCTATTCAATAATTATTAATTTTATTCACACTAGATGACGTCCGCAATTATCGCTCGAGAACCGTACATTTTCTGGGATGAAAAGCATCCTATGTCCTTTCCCGGGACTCCAAAGTATCTCCATAGCAAATTTCATCAAAATCGGTTCTGCGGCTTGGACGTGAAGAGGCAACGATAAACAGGCACACTTATGCATTTATAATATTAGTAGGTATATGGATTTGAAATAAAAATGATCAAGGTATTAATTTTTTTGTCTATAATTTTATCCTTATTACTAAAATAAAATTAAACAATGGATAAAGTACTAATTTATACAGTGTTTTGTCTTCGTCTTTCACGCGACTGTTCCAAAATCAGACAAGGACAAAATATGGTAGTCTATAGAGTATATTTTGTGTAAATATTTTTATTATTAAGATTATATAATGTGTATTCAAAACCGTCGCAAGAGATTATAAATCCATTTACACAACAAGAGTTGAAACCACAGAACAGCTTGGTAAATGAATGCTAAAATGTATGTAAAAGGTTACATCTATATAAAATTCTAATATACAATGTTACATTTCAGTGTGGAGGATATCCCGGACAAGCTGAACAAATCAGACAACTGGGCAGAGACCTCCTTCGGCAGGGAAGTCATGAATGTGAGTGCCGCCCCAAAGATTTAATTATTACGTCTTAACATTAATTTAACCAAGTATTTGTCATAAACATCTATACATTTTTTTTCCGTTAAACTGTATTATTAAATCACCGTTAAGTGATCATTAAATGTCTCTGGGTGTAACTATGATATCTCTAGATGAGCTTCATAAACCCCCTTTCTAATAAAAAGGGCATAACCGATAAGGGCGAAACACAGTTGTGTATATAACTTGATCTCGACTATAACGTTTTCTTTTATCAGTAATGGGCATTGTCCAAAAAAAATCACATGTACTTTTTATATTTTTTTTCGTTAAAATAGGGTATTTTAAGAATATAAATTAAATAATTTTGAAATTCATTGGCTAGTTTTTTCTCAATAAATTTTTAAAGTTTCGCTCTGACGTCATCATCGGCGGCCAATTGACCTCTGCAGTATGTTTTTTTTTCGTTTCAATCTTATTTATAATGGCTGGTTTGTCAAATATAAGTTATCATTATGTGAAAGCTGATACGAGAAACTTACCAAAAGTTCGAAACGTAATGTTGGTCGAATTTATTGCTAATTTAACGCCATTGAAGGTCAAACTAAGGTTAAACATATTTGTTCAAAAATATAAGTAACTAATGGGTATTTTTTTCGTTTATATACAGAAAAGCGATCACTGACCTTATTCCTCGAAATGTTTTTGTAATGAGCAAAATTAAAAAAAAATGGACAATCCCCATTGTTTACGGAATCGTTTAAGAGAAAGTTGGAATACAAAATAGTATGTAAAAACGAAGTTATTTATAACAACAAAACACAAAAAGGAGAGAGAGAGACAGAGAGAGAGACACGCGCTACCGCACGTCTTACATCTGTAGCATTTTTGCTCTAGTTGTAATATACCGACACTTTTGTGTCATGTCGCTACAACTTTTTCCGTCTAGCCTCCTTTCGCAACGCGCGATTAGGAACGTTTTCGTTTAAAAAAAAAACCCAACATTGTTTTCAGATCGTGAAGCGGAACAACAGCAGCTACAAGAAGGCGGTGGCGTCGGAGTCGGAGTCGGAGTACGACAGCGAGCTGGACGATCTGCTCGACGAGGCGCTCGATGACGAGGGACCCACCCCGCCCAAGCAGAACAAGGTACGCCGGACACACAATACCCGACTACAATACAGCACTAGATGCAGGGGTTTTAGCAGTCTATGTAATGCTAAGTACTCACATACGGTTTGGCTCAATCGAGCAATAACGTCAAACAAAACCTGCGGCTCGGACTTTCGTCCACACGTTCAGCATTGCTCGATAGTTTTACTCTAAATTGATACATTTAATTCCGTCAAGCTGGCTCGATGCGAGCCTTCGAGCTGTCAGTTTTGCGGTCCACACAGTAATTATTACTCGATTTGGAGTAAAACTATCGAGCAAAACCGTATGTTAGTACTTAGCATAATGCATGTTTCTTTGTTGTATGGGTAGACAACTAGACATACTTTCCCATTTACTATTATAAACCCCCATATTAATTTAAGTATCTACGCATCGAATGACAAGACAAGTTTCCCTGTATCTAGATTCTAGCTGCTACTGCTAGCACATTGAAAAGTGAAATACAAAGACAGTAAACCTTGTACACTATTAAACGTGAATATCTCTATTACAAAGGGGGATAGAGTTATATGATGCACGTAAACGCGTTTACTACTGTCAAAACTTTGAGACGCGGACCTACTTACTGTACTTCATGACAACGAATAATTTAAGAAGTTGGTCTCCACGTTTCACGGTTTTGATTTTAATCGGCGGCACGCTTGCAGCAAAGCGGGCTGTCGTCATCGAGTTTCGTGTACCAGGAGCAGGGGGCGTTCCGTTCGCCACTGAAGACCACGCCCACCGCCCCGGCCACGCCTGCCACCCCAGCCACCCCCGCCGCGCCCCCCACCCGCGCGCACGAGCTCGTGCACAGCGTCAGCTTCTACCGCCGCATGCAGGCCGTGAGTACCACCTTATTTAGATATAATAATATTTTGATGCTTGGTTCACTAGCTAGGATAAGGAAAACTTAATATCATAAGGCCGTTTTTCCACTAAAGCGGAGCGGGGCTTAACGATGACCAAATTGACCAATCGTGCTTTTCCAGCGGAATGACAGCGAAGATTTCGAGTATGGTGATTGGTCAATTCGGCACCGCTAAGCTTCGCTCCGCTTCAGTGGAAACACGGCCTAAGGCTGTTCTAATTTGCTGCGTTATATTTTAAAAGCAGTGCATTATTTCCGCACTGTATTTCAGTCAGTTGCAGTAGAAATAAACGTATTTAATTATGATATTGCAGAACAGCACGCCATCGACGCCGGTGCGTACAATCCGTCACGCGTCGCCGGAGCACGAGGCCACGCCCTCGGAGCCGCCCGCCGCCGTCACCGTGCGCCAGCGCATCAAGGAGCTGCAAGCGGAGATCAGCAAGCAGAACACCGTCATATCGCAGGTATTTACTGACTTTTAGTTAATTTCCGTTTGTGGATCAATATTCATAACTTTAAATGATTAAACGAATGAATTTTCCAGGCGAGTCAAGCCCTTAACCTCTGCGCTGCGACCGTAGAGTTCAGCGGATCCACGGAGCAGGCCGAAGGGGAGAGACTCCTGCTGCTAGCGAGTAAGTTAAATAACAATTCTGTCAATAATTGTCATTTTCTGCTTTTAATAATTAATTATATATTAATGTATCGTTTACTTTATTCTTACACTAATTATATTCGTAGTAATTGCTTCTGAAATGTGTTTCAGCTCATCGTCGCCAGGCGTGCGTGCACGAGGTGCAGCGGCTGCAGGTGGAGGGCGCGGGCCCGGCCGCCGCTGCCGGCGCCGCGGAACTGCGCCTCTCCGGCATCCGCATACCGCTGCGACGCGACTACGTGCGCCAGTTGCACGCAGGTACGCACTCTTACTGAGGCTGCCTTGTCCCAAAAAAAAAAAACTACAGTTCACACTATCTGTTACCTACTACATATTGTAATGTTTGTTATAATAAGAGTAGAAGAAATAATTTCAATAGAGGGAAATAAATTCGAAAGCACGCTGACAGGGCGGACAATGATATATTATGCAAATTTTTAGAAAACTCGTTATCAACAAGTCGCTAATGTTGTTTTGCAGACGGCGCCGTGGGCCACCACGCGGTGTGCCTGCTGAAGTGCCGCGACCGCGTGCTGGCGACGTCCATGCAGCTGACGTCGCCGCAGCCTCTGCACTTCGCGGACGACGTGCGCATGGACGGCCTCGCCAGCGACTTCAAGGTCACCGTCGAGGTCTACCTGCTGCAGGCCTCCAAGGAGCTGCTGCCGCACGACGTCAAGTACCACATATCCAACAAGAAGGTTCGTGTAACTTGAAAATTAGCTGTTGTAAGAGAACAGAGGTTATATCACAATAATGCAATTCAATAAAGAAACAATAGCGCAATAATTATTCTATGAAATAATATTTATTTATTTTCTTACATTAGATTGCACTTAAACAGAGTACGTAGGTATATTTAAAAAATGTTGTAAAAGGAAAATGTGTTATGACGAGTGACGTGTGTTGATTATGACGATCGATCCGCAGAGCAACTCGAAGCTGCTGACGCCCAAGTCGAAGGTGTCGGAGCTGAAGACGCCGCGCGTGCAGAGCCCGGCGGGCCCGGGCGCCGTGCGCGCGCCGCAGTTCCAGCTGCACGGCTACTGCATCTTCGCGCTGGCGCAGGCGTCGCGCCGCAGCTTCACGCTCAACAAGGTGCCGGCCGGCAGCCCGCTGGAGGGCGCGCTGCACGTGGACATCGTCGCGCGCATGCGCCGCCCCCCGCCCCAGCCGCACGCCGCCTTCCTCACCGCCTACGACGACGTTAGCGGCCTCGGCGCCTGGCACCGCCGCTGGTTCCGCCTCGAGGCGCCCGTGCTCTCCTACTGGAAGTACCCCGAGGACGTCCAGAAAAAGGTACCCGCGAAACGTTACCCGCCTACGTTCTTTTATTCAACGCCCCACTATCTTACAATATGTTTTAATCTGTGCGAACGCCCCGTCCCTAGATCCCGATCGGCGACATCGATCTGTCGGCGGTGGTGTCGGAGCGCGTGGTGGCGGCGCCGCGTGACCTGTGCGCGCGCCCGCACACGCTACTGCTGGAGACGCTGGCGGGCGAGGAGGGGGCGGAGCGGGAGGGGGGCTCGCTGGTGCTGGCGCGCGGGCCGGACGGCCGCCTGCGCCGCCGCCACCTGCTGGCCGCAGACGGCGCGCGCGACCGCGACCTGTGGCTGACGCGCCTCAACGACGCGCTCGAGTACGTGCGCTGCACGCAGACCGCCGACGCCGATCAGCCGCCCGCGTAGTGGCCGCGTGTGTAACATAGAGCGCACTCGGCCAAACAAAGCGATATGACTTCTTAAAAGATCGTAATTTTTTTCCAACTTTTTTAAACACGTCTTTATTCCACCAATCAACAAAATATATAGACCAAACAAAACTCGTTTATGTTCGGTCGAGTGCGCTCTAAACTGTCAATAAGTGTTTTGCGTGCGAGGGGAATGGTTGCATCATTGCAGTGTAAAATAGTTGTGATGAGGTGTCCTGTTTCGAGAGCACGACAACGCTCGCTCTCCTGACTAGTCTCATTTGTATTACGTGTCTGCTTGATTACTGTGTCCTGGTCAGATTTAACACAACAACGGAGACGATTGGAATGAATGTACATACCTGTTTTAACGAATATTTAGTCGCTTGTTATCGAGCTAGATTATATGTATGATTAATTAACAGATAGGCCGGATATGCCTGTGTGCCGAGTGTGAATTTTTTCTTTCACATTCGATCGTGAACGTGTTTGGCGTAAACTAAGGTTTTGTATGAGATTACTCACTGGGCTGGGCTCAATCCCGTGAGCAGGTGGCGCTGTACAAATCCCATACAAAATCTTAGTAAACGCCAAACGCGTTCACGATCGAATGTCAAACAAAAACTCACACTCGGACACTGTTAACTGTTATCTGTGTGTTGCTATTTGAAATAGCTAATTTTTAGGTGTGAATGTCATTTATCAATGAAGTACTAATCTGATTGGATTTTATAGCTTTAGCGTCTTTTTAGATTATTTTAGAATAACAAAGTATTATTATTAATATATTTAAAGTTCGATATTACAACTATATTTGCAAGTTTTAAATAATAATTGTATAAGTACAGTCAAAAATAATGATGCTTGTATAATAATATCATCACAATTAACTTGAGAATGGAATTGATTTTGGGCAAATTAAAATATTCATTATTTTATTTTTACACTTGTAACTTCTACGTTACAACAGTAAACGGAAATGCTATTGTAAGAAGTGAAATTATTATTAACTAGAGATATACGAGTCCGTGTATAGCCGCCTTATGTGCTATTACAATATCTCTATAGTTTAGTATGACTTTAATATATTTTAGGTTTTATTTTCGACTACCGACATGTACTGACTGAGTGGCAAAATTTAACTACACGAAGTATTTTAAGTATTTTATTAGTGTAATATTTGAATGCAATAAACTAACCTACCGATATGCAATGTGTACATAGAATCGACTACTACAATATATTACTGAAAGTACTACAAGTTTTTCATTTATCGAGACCTATTATATTATTTACCTAGCGTTTGGACTGGGATATAAAAGCGATTTTCGTGTCGTTTTAGTCCGCACACCGAATAAAGAGGAAATCCGTTGACCTATAGCTGCTTATCTGTATCATACGCGTTACCTTATTTCTAACTACACATTGTATGTAAGTTTAATGTTAAGTTTGTACGTATTAAAAATTTAAGCAGCTATGAAATAAGAATTTAATAAGTTATGAAAGTAAAAACAGGTTGATTTACATTTTAAATAAGGTAAACATGTTTTGTTCTTTATTATTGCGTATTTATATGAAAACATTACATGTCAACAAGAGAGTCTCCAACATCAAGTTAACAACACAAACATTCGGTAAGTAAAAAGTAATTAAGTAACATAATATTTTTAAATTGTAAAAAAAGATTCCTTGCCTATTTAAAACTTTATAAAGTAAATGACTATAGTAGATTGGGCAGTACTAGTCATTGGAAAAAGCACAAAAACACCATATTTATTAACCGATTCATGGCCAATGCCGCGCCCAGCGCGTCATTCAAAAAGTTTTAGTGAGGCCGATGACGCGCCAGACGCGGCATATAAGAATTGTTAAAAAACACGTTAAAACTAATTTATTATACTGTAATTACAATTCCCTTGTCTAAATATACATGTTGAACTCAATTTTATGCGTGGCCGTTTATTCTAGAATTAAAGGCTACTAGTCAGAGATCGTCAATCATTGGTTCACTCGAAGAATCCTTACTTTTCTGCGATTAGCGTATTTATGAAACTTTTTTTTCTTATTAACACTCATCTTCATCAGCGTCAGTAATTTAGCTTCGATGCTACTGTCTGTTGAGTTATTTTTTGCGTCATGACAAATACGAGAACTTTCAATTACTTAATGTCCTTTTCAATGTAAAGTTTTGCAATATTGAGTGACTATATTCTGGAAAACTTTCATTCTCCTTATTGTTGTTTTCCAGGCAATTTTCATTTGAGTATGTTTGTAAATCGTGGCTGGCTATATTCAGGAAAGTCATTATATTCCTGCTGATTATCCAAAACAAACGTATTTCATTTGTTTAAATAAACGATTTTCTGAGAGCTCTTAAATTTTAATACAAATTTATATTGTCATAGCTACATAACTACTCTAAGCTATTTATTCTTCACTAAAATAGATGAAGTTGCTAGTCATAATAAATCCCACAACCTTTACGGAAAAACTACCATGCCTATTGATTTGTGCTTTAACATGTAATTAGGGTTCTAACTTCCGTACCCAAAAGATAAAAACGGGACTAATAGGTACTAAGGCTGGCCTCACACAGCCGGAACGTCTTTGAAAATAAGATTGATCAGTAGTCTCATGATTCCTGGCACATATTTAAACGTCTTTATGGAAGAAGAATTAATACTAATAAATATTATTTTTCTTTTACTTTCGTTTTCACTTAATGTTTCCCAATTTGGAATTAAACTTTTAAGAATTTCCAACCACGCTATGTTTTTTTCCCTGTCATGGTAATCCTCAATGGATGTGTCCTATATTTCAATGCTTAAGATTAAATTTTCCGTGTCAGACATCACGCCAGCAGGTCACAACACGTCCAGGGGTTAGCTTCTTGCAGTGTTAACTGAAATAATTCATAATCTGATTCCAGTATGTGTGTGCCGCTCTATTAAAATGTATGGGAATACGCGCGTTATGAAATCATAATCTTAAATTTATCGATCCGGAATTCAGAACGCTCGTCAGTATCATTCTTACGTCTTACGTCTCGTCAGATCGATCTGAGAAACATAATCTGAAAAAAATCAGAATGTGTACGTGGAGCATACTTACTGATATTGTATGGAATTCCAGTCTTTCTGAATTAATAATATGAATTCAGAAAGACATTCCGGCTGTGTGAAGCCAGCCTAAGACTTCGTTGTCTGTCCGTCTGTCTGTCTGTCTGTCTCCAGGCCGCAACTCAAGAACGGTAATAGAATTGAAATTTTCACGGATTATGAATATCTGTTGCCGCTATAATAACAAGTACTAAAAACAAAATAAAATAAAATAAAAAATGAAGGGGGGCTCCCATACACAAACATAATTTTCGTCATAATTTTGCTCTATAATGGTACGGAACCCTTCGTGCGCGAGTCCGTGTTATATGTGTTATCATCAGTCAGTCAAGGTGTGACGACGTGAGCCCTCACAAAGCTCGGCTTTTAGTAACCAGCACTAATTAAAATCATTAATACCTACATACTCGTATGAGCAAAATTTGTGCCAAAGGTTGACGACTACTTACACATTTTGTTAACAGTATGAATTACTACTTTTATACGCCATATCAGCTTTGAATTACAACTAATACGAACACTGCACACAAAATTTATCTTTTCTCCTTCTGATTTACGCCTATTTACAATAAAATATGCATAAAACACAACCAGTGGCCAATGCCGCACGTGGCGCGTCATCGTTTAGCAGGGCCGATGACGCTTATGGTGCGTCATCGAACAAAGTACTTGGCCTGTCGTAAGAATTTGTTGAAATGAAGGTGGCAACGAATCGGTTAAAGTTGCTTTAAAAACTGACTGTTTTTCTCTAAAAACAGGCGTTCTTTTACTTTAAAAACAGGAAATTTTTAAAGTAACATTAATAAATATTGTGTTTTTGTGCTTTTTCCAATGACTGGTACTGTCCAATCTACTAGTCATTTAACCTAAATAAAATAAAACAACTTCAATAATAATCATTTATCTTCTGTTTTATATTATGTAGATGTCGTAGGGTATGGTTGTCATTCGTCGTCGTCGTACCGCTCCGTCTTCTGCGGCAGGTCGTCGTCGCGCGGCTTGTGCCCGCCCACGCCCGGCGACATCGCGCTGCGCAGGTCGTGCTGCAACAACCTCCATGTGGTTATAACTTACAGCTATAGGGCCTGTATTCACTTTGATTAGTGATAAGTGCAGGTGATTAGTAATCAGGAGAAAGCAAGTGTGGACAGCGATTAGTGCAAGTCCATTATTTTCTCCTAATCACTAATCACCTGCACTAATCACTTGCACTCGCACTAATCAGAGTGAATAGGCCCTTATCTTCATTTTGTGTTTCAAGTTGTAAGCTATTCGATAAGGCATACCGCTATGTTAGTTATTATTATGATCTGTAGTGGTATCTCACCAGGAAGTGTCTGCAGATCCTGGCGAACTGTCCGCAGTCGAAGAGCGCGGGCGGCGAGCGCTTGCCCCCCGACCAGTCGCGGCTGAACGTCACCTGCCCCGACACGAGCGCCGCGAGCGTGAGCAGCGTCAGACCCGCGAGCAACCTGTGACAACGAGCGAGTTCAGCCGAGTGAAGTTAAGCACCACCACCGAGTCCTGGGAGCTAAGGAGGCCAGGCTTAGGACCGCAAAGTATCGCGCAATCAGAGGAGGGTTGCGAGGTATTTTGCGGCCATACGCCCCTGTGTAAACCACTGTCACATTATTGGCAACATTAGTAGTTGGTAGGTACGTCACACACGGTCTAGTGACGTCACACGCTGCGTCCACCGCAGTCACCGCGTACTACGTCATAACTCATAACTGAACGCACTAATCGACGGCAACATTAAGGTGAACGCATATTTGCGGCGACTGCGGTGCGTGCGGTGCGGCCCAAATCTGCGTTCACCTTTAACGCCATTTGTGAAGAGCTGTGTAAACGAAGGTACAGGGTAACGCTGATGTCGTAGCATAATTCATATAAAGTAAGAGTTCTGGGTTTTGTCGTCACGTCATAATGCACTTAGGATAAGAGTTTCACGCAACTCTTCAATCGTCGGTGGCGCTGCGACGCGTACTAGTTACGCACATGTGACGTCAGACAGTTGTAAGGGTTCTATTCTTCATATTATTATGTATGTACTAACACTTGCAGGGGTTTCTATCTATCTACATAACACTTAATTGCTGACATCATTGGATGAAATATACCACACATGTTTTGAAGACTACCATACTTTCTTAAATATTTAGATTGTTAATTATTTTGAATACGCCAAAAAATCATTGATACACTCTTTTAAACATCGTTTGACCTACAGAATCCGTTATATATATTTGCAATATTTAACAATTAAATATTAGTGCTAAACCACATGGATCCGTCGTGTTGCGGAGTCACAAGACAATGCGTTATTTTGTTCCAAAGATGCAACGGAACGGAGCAACGCGGCATCGAACGCTCACACCTCTTACAAGGTCTACTTTATTTCTATTTAAGATTAATTAAATATTTCGTTAATGATAATGAGGACAGGTACCTCCAGGTGGGCGCCATGTCGTCGCGGTCCAGGTGGGAATACTCCGCCGCGGGCCGACCCCGCGTATTTATACCGCGCCTACAGGATAACTCCCGACGATATTTATTTACTCCTCTGTAAAATTGTATCATTTCCATATTCCATTTTTATCTAGTTGAGAGGGTTCCGTATTTACGAAATCAATATTGGTTTCTTGATAAGTTGCTAATTGGTTATATTTTCCATAATATATTTTCCGTATTTTCTGTTTGACCAAGTGATCATTCTGATCAAAGAATCTTCATTGAGACAAGAGTAACAAAAATAACTATGTAACACCGTCGACGACTAGAGTAACACCGTCGACGGACGTGGTAGCCTAGAAAATTTATTACCCACCAAGTTACCTTTACGTATATACTTAATATGATATCTAATTCATTATTATCAGTTCTCACTGACCCCTAATACTAGTGCACCTCTATAATATCAGCCTATCGGTCGTGGGCAGCCCAATACCTTTGATCGACAGATCCTTTGTGGCTGCACCGGACAATACGTGAGACGCGACAGGTGCGCCATTGTGTGACCCTCCCCCCCCCGCTCCGCACCGCACCGCACCTGCGAGCCGCCGCGTAAATCTCCCTGTGCGGGCCACTTTGATGCGATATATTTAGATGGTCTAGGATTTGCGACCCTTTGTCCAGACCGGGGGCTCCAGGAGTATGTAGCGCCTCGACAGTAAATATTTTGCTGATAACATCTGCGGCAGTTTATACAGCTCAAAATAATGTTTTAAGCATCTAGGATTAGGAGGAAAATTATTTTTTCGCGCGGGAACCGTACGTATTTCTGAGATAAAAAAAATGTCTTATTTCCATTCCCGGCGGCCGGCACCCGAAGTATCTCCATACCAAATTTCAGCAAAATCGGTTCAGTGGTTTGGATATGAAGAGGTCACGAGCATAATATAGATACAGACACACATTGTAAAATTTTACATGACTTGCCTCCTGACTTTAATCAAGCAACATAATATTTTTTTATTTACACAATCAGCCATAGGCTTGGAAAAAACACCTTTTATCCGTAGACCGAAATCAAACAGTTCCGCAATTTTATGATAACTTTTAAATAACACAATGTTTTTATTACATTCCAGTTTATGACGGAAATGTTAGCCGCGGCCCGTGCTGTGTTGTCGCAACATCGAGCCAGCAGTTTGCAGAATCCAGTCCAACGCGCGTCGTCTACACTCTACGTCCAACTTGTAAGTCCTCGTGTTTTCCTTTCTTATTTATTTTATAACTAAGCACTAATTAAATGACAATGCAACTACGTTATGCGTCTATTTTTTCGCGAATCGACATTTGAAATATTCGAAAAAGTGTTGTTTTTACCAAAGGAGATATTACAAAAGTAGTCAAAAGTTACCTCCGACACTACACAATAAATTACAATAATTTATGACAAACTTTGAATTATCTGCAACCTGCGAGCTATTAATAAACATCTTGACGAGAATTATCATATTGTTGATTTGGAATGAGGAAATATCTCGCGAGATGTACAAGTCGTATCATACGACAGAGGAGGCGTGGTGTATCGTATAATTTCAAAATCGTATTTTTGTATCCATAGTTTTTCATAAAAGTACATATTCTTCTTATCTTCAAATAACTTTGCGAAGAAGCCGTATGAAATGGATTAGTCAATATTCGATTCTCGAATCTCGAATGTCTTCTTTCTTTATTGACTAGTCATAAGCATCTACCCAGGTTCGAAAGTGCATTGGCGACTAACCAATCTAGTTTTTGGCACACACAGTCTAGTTTGCACAGTTCGCACTGGTCGCTCTAGTTCTAATTATTATCAGATCGTAATTATACCAATACCTTAATAGTTCGACGCGTATTTAATTAAGCACTGTAAAATACAAGTGACGTGTTCTTAATAATTATTGGAGCCGGAATTGGGCGCCATGTGCTAGGATATTTTTGCTCGTGACCGCTCTCTCTGAGCCGTCGGACCAGTTCTGTCAGTCCTGTCATAGGTCACAGCAATAATATTGTGGTGTTTAGCAGCGGGGCCGCGGCAGAGTTCGCCCGGCCGTCGTCGTCAAAACCCGGTGAGTGATTAATAGAGTAAATACTAAATAGATGACGATTGACGTCGACAACTCCGTTGTGCCAAAATTCGTTTAGGTATCGCGCAGAAAACGTGCATTTTCCGAGATAAAACGTAACCTATGTCCTTTCTCGCCTTTCCCGGCACTCAAAAAAATCTCCATGCCCAGAAAAATCGCTTCATCGGTTTGGGCGTAAACAATATAAGGTATAAGGATACCAACAAACTGCAAACAGATAGATATAGTTCCATTGGACTATTATTAGGAGTTATATACCTTTGTCATGTCCAGTCGATACCTAACTACCGCTGTTCTCCAGCTAGCGAAACCTAACGCTAAATATCACGCCGGTTTTCTATAAAACTGTAGAATCTGTTTACCGTCATGTTTCATTTAGGCTCAGAGTATTCCCTTTAGCTTGAGATGTCAACGTTATATTTAATTTACATAGGTGAAAACTACAACTCAGCAAAATTTGAACTGTATTCTTCCCATTTCTTACCCTTTTCTAGTTATCTCTATTGTGAACACAGACCTTATTATTATAACATAATATACTTATCTTTGTAGATGTTTTTATCATTAAGGAGGCTAATTTTAAGCAGCTAGGTCAAATATGACATGTTGGGCTTTCGTTACATCATAATATCAGCTGGAAGTGTTATCAAATCGAGTCTTCTAGCAGCTATCAGCGCGGGCGTTGTCAGTCCGTCACGGTCGTCTCACCCCCGAAAGATAAATAATTATTATTACTGCACACGTTACTAGCGGAGATAAGGTAAAGTCACATTACAGATTCACTGTTTGATCATTGAATATGTTTTTAAAGCTATTTGTTATACTGTGCCGTGCGGAATAAAGTTATCTTGCTTATAGAGTCTAGTCTTGCTCTTACCGGCCGGTTTTTTTTGCGTATAGGCCACTTTAATTTTCCCGCCCCCATGTACGAACCCTGCTGCCCATAGGCTATACTGTCTATACTTAAATCCAGAGCCACTCACCGGGCAAGGTGTTCTACTGCTCTCTAGTCATATAAGGTCTTGTACTGTTTTCGTTGGGCGTTTTAAATCATAAGTTAGAGCCTAGAGACGCGTCAAAAGATTGGTGTTTAGGTACAGTAGAGTTGGATATAAATTTACTGCTGCTTAATACTGACCGTCAATTAGTCCATATGCGAGTGTTTGGCTCTTCATGCTCAAAGTTCAAACTATTGCTATGAGATATTGAGAAGCAGTTTGAGTCCCAGGATAGGAACACGGGGTAGTTTATGTCACGGACATTGTCGCCGCCATAGACGTCGCAACGAAATTGCGAACAAAATCTTGTTTTCAACAAGCAAATCGAGCGCCAAATTACAGCAACAAGGACGCGACATTTCTAATGTAATTAAGTCAAACCTTTCAAGTTTTTGCGTCGAAAGAGTTGTGGCAGTAGGGGGAGGTGGTGTGGTGGGCCACAGTAGCGCTCCGGCGGCCCGCAGCCCCGCACGCGACCCTCAGAGCGTGACGACCGACCACACACCACGCGTGAGTTACCACTTACCACACGTAGCCCGTACTAGCGAATCCGGGAATCTAAGACGGATCCGGTGTGCCACTTTTGAGCAAAATTGCTAAGAAAAGTGATATGCCGGATCTTTCCTTTATCGACGTAATTCAGGCATTGCTCTGTACATATATATTTAGTACAAAGGTGAAGCGTAGTCTTTGCACACGTGCCACACGGGAATTACCACTTACCCCTCTTACTGTGAATTCTAAACGTCAAAAAAGGACTAAATCAAAATATTTTCTTCTCTTTCTAGGCAAAAAATGACATTATAATCGGTAGCATAATGTTGTTTGAATCACAACAACGCGTATACCGCGTTCAAATTTCAGGATCTAGGACTCTATTCTCTACCTATGTAGTACTTACCTACTACTTAGATCTTAACAAAACGTTCAGTCGGCTACGTTATACGTAGGATGAAGAAACTGCGGTATAGTTAGGTGTATTTAGGTGATGTCCGATTTCCCTCATTAGATGCGATATCGGTGCATAATGAGCGCACTAACAATGTTCGTGCGTACTGCGACTGTGTGTGCGTAAATACGTAACTACTGCGTATGTATTTACGCACCATATCACAGAAAAACAGACAAACAGTAATCTAACTTTGTTTGAGAAATTAACAAATACTTTGCCATGTTTTCTTAAATATTTTAGTAAACATAAAGAAACCATAAATTTTTTCGAAATGAAAAATAAAAGATATCTGTTAATACATATCAAAATCATAACCCTCCTTTTCGCTTCACCGTAGTCGGATATATAGAGATAAAAACAATCAAAATATAATCAGAATCTGATACATCGTTTGGGTGGTAACTGATAACCTTTCAATGTTTTACACCGATACAGTGATAGAGAGAGTTGCTGACGTCACAACTCACAGCTCTTAACAATAACCCCTCGGAGTCCGCATGACGTAAGGGCTGGAACGTTCGCATCAGCGAGATACCCACAGGGTTATCACTATAATACAGTATAAAGTATAGGCTCATTAAATGTTGATACTCTATTGTTCATCTGCGACCGGGATTTACCCAGGTTCCTAGAATACAACAGGATCGTTCCTTAGACCACTTGAGGAGACTCTCCGACCGCGACCGACAAAATTATAAATTCTAATAAAATACCACTTTATGACCAAGGTCCTAGGCTATAGCAGAGGCTATAGGTTTCATCTTCTACCGTTCGCTGTTTCTGTCATGTCGCTTTTCTTATATAACAGACAACGATAAGTAGGTAGTTTATAAGTGTGATGTTTAGAGTTTTGAGGGTAGAAGTTAGAACTCTACGCCTTTTGACTGATTCAGTGGATTCAGCAACCCCTGAATATAAATATTTGTTTGTTAAATGTCAACTCGTTGAATTAAAAACGTAAAAATAAAAGTAGAATCACTGTGTCCACAGGAAATCTCGAGTTTTAAGGGATCAAATAATTATTAAAACTTGCAACTGTTGACTTTTGGATCTTGGGTCTGTAAAGCGTTTGAGATTAGATCTTCCGGATTGAAGCATGAAGCGTGTTTTTTGAGTTCTTGCTGTATAGTCTCTACTAAATGTCTGAAAATTTTCTGCGTTTAAATTAGTTTTAAGTTTACTAAGAAAAATTATTCTACGTTTTAGAAAACCTGGGATAGTTTTTATTCCGATATAGCTTGTAAGCGGGACCCAAATGATGATCTCCAGACTCCAAGCCAAACATCATTAATTAAATCGATTCTTTCAAACACTTTTGCATTTATAATATTAGTTTCGATTGATCTCAGAAAATATTATATTTAGATACTTGCGAAGCTTCTTTTCACTTCAATATAAATGAAGTGTAAAGAAGCCCCGCAACTCGCAAGTATACTAGTCATCTTGTAAATAATAGAGAAGACCACGGAAAAGACATCGGCTGCTATTGAATAATTATAAATTATAATTCAATAGTTAACATTAGGCCGTAATAATTACAATTAGTACGGCTTAAGGTTCGATTAACGCTAAATTTTCTATATTATGTTTGCATGTTGTTTACAAACAAATAGATGTGATGTTGTTTTCGCAGTTCCGCGTATTATTATTATCTACTGATAGTGCCTGTTCTCGGGCAAGATACGAGTCGTGTCAGCCCCCCCGGTTCTGCCTCCCCCCTGAAGCCCTTGAAGAAAACCACATCAACTAAAATCACGCTTTTTCATCTCTCATATTTTTTCACATTGACAATTAATTTACCTTCACAAAATATTACTTTTTTTCTTTCTCTATGTTCGACACCCGTATCATTCTGTATGATCTACAAGTACTCCATCTTGTATCTGATTAAAATACAAAAATAAGATTTTCGATAAATGGTCACAAGACCGACTTTATCTATCTCGATCGAGAGGAAAAACCAACTTAAATTAGAATAGAAAAAATATTGTAATCGGAAACAATATGATGGTTCAATTAAACGCTACAACCGGGATAAAATTACATTAACCAGTCCAACAATTGGAACGAAGTTCCTTTTCGAGCGTTCGGCGTAAAGAAGCTGCTTAGACCGAACGCTATTAGACCTTGATTTGATCTCGATACTTTTTTATTTGTAACTGTTTTTTAATATGTACCATACCATCCCATTACCAACCTTATGTAGATCCTAGATCTTCTAGTAATCAGCCGACTAAAAATGTAGAGAATTGGCTGTAAGTGTTCTCCTGCAAACAAGTAACTCAAAAGTCAATATTTTTCTGGCAACGTTAAAATAACAGTCTAGAATTAGTTAATATTTAATACGAAACCCTTAAAATATGGTAGGTGTGTAAGGTCTCCTGTAAACGAGCAGCAGAAGCGATGTTGTAATCCGCGTACAACATTACGTACGCCTACGTAAGGCTCAACTCCAAACAGTGCAGTATTTTTACATAATTATTTGTGTAGTCGTTAAACACAGATAAGATGTATTTATGTTTTGATGTTATTTGCACAAGTCACTAGGGCGATGTGGCTCGCGTGGACACTCACCGCAACAAATAGCAATAACGACAACAACAATAAACAGAGTTTCTGAAACCCAACAGTTGCATTTCCGATTCCACAACTGCAACATTATAATGACCTCCCTAAAAGTTAATTAATGTTAAACACTTGATCTCGTCAGACTTCCAACAAAAAACAAAATCAATAATGTAGATTTAGATCTTTAGTAGATGACATCGCCCGCAACTCCGTTGTGCCAATATTCGTTTGTCGCGCGGGAACTGTACATTTTTCCGGGATAAAAAGTATCTTAAGTACTTTCTCGGGACTTAAAGTATCTCCATTCCGAATTTAAGCAAAATCCTAGTAATTTATTTTACAAATAAGAATTATTTAGATGTTTAAAGATAATAATATTATCTTTAAACATCTAAATAATTCTTGTTAAAAAGTCTATTAGATTAACTAGTGAATATCCATATTATGGATATTCACTAGTTAATCTAATACACTTTTTTTCGCCGAGAAATGCCGTTTCACATTCCGCGGAGATAGGATGCTCCAGCCTCCAACCGCGGATTATATATTGTACGGACGCTGTGCCCTAGCCCCTAACAGCTAACTTCTAAGTCATAAGAGATGGTAGTGGACGCAGCCCTACATACTATAAAACTCGGCGGTACTGCACCGATATTGCCAATGCCACGGGTACATCAAGACCTAAGGGCTTTAGTGTATCCGAAATCAAGGACTAGTAGTTACTACTTACTAGTTCGTATTGCGAACTTGGCGTAACTAGTACTAAAGGCTGCTATCTTTTGCTTCTACTAAGTAATGAACTGACACTTCGCTTAGGTGTCGATCTGTGTGTTAGTCAATAGAGCGAGCGAGGGGTGCTCGTCAGCAGAAGAGATGATGCGTAAGGATGGAAAAAAAACAGTTTATCTGCGGAAAAGTATTGAGGTTAAGAGTAGTACGTCACGCGGCGAAAACAGCCGGGGGTATATAAACATTGGCAGATATTGTTTCGATACACAACTGAACATACGCAAACCGTATCAGTTATTGCGAGATATTATTTGTTATATATTTTTTGTGCAGTGAATGGGTCCGTAGCCGAGTCCAGGTGAGCGAAATGTGGAAAATATAGTGTCGTTTAATTGTTTGCTAATCGAAGTTGTAGATTATTAATAAATAATAATATCTAAAACATTAATTATTAAATTAAAATCTATCGTCCTTAATGTCCTACTACCAACTAACTACTGCTGTATCTTATTAATAATGGTGATTATTATTAAATTAACAACGGTTACCTATGTACTTAATAGTAAAGTGCGCAAGAAACGTATAGATGGCGCTAGGAGGTTTTAAAAAGTGGACCGCCAAACACTCGTTAGGTTTAAATAAATTCTCCCAAAATTAATTAATCTAATGTTTAAATATTATTATATTCTCATAGTTTTGCATATTAGTTTAATATTATGAGTGACTTGATATCTTTTTTTATCTACCCACTATCTCTATAGCTCCCTTATCGCCGACAAATCTGCCCTTGATTTATTTTTGTCAAATGTTTTTGTTTCAGATTTGAAACAACAAAATGGTGCTAATATTAACAAGACTGACAAAAAGGTAAGAGTTAATTTTGCTTTATTCCACTCATTAACCTACAAGTAGCAAAATCATAAGGTCTACAAGTAGCCTCTGCCCTGCCGGACCGTAGACACCGCGTTTGCAACTACTCTGGCATTGTGGTTGGAATAGGCAACTCATGAAAATGTTGGAGGAGACCTACCTGATAAAGTGCTAGTTATCCTAATTGTCGCTAAAACGGGTGTCGCAGCCATTCTGAATGTGCTGCAATAATCGCTTACCAACGACCAATTACCAGAAACCCGGACAGTTGTTCCCTAATATTATTTAAACTGTTTTCTGACATCGGTCAAAATGCTAAAGTCGACGCTTAAGCCAGCTTAAGCTCTATTAACATCTCCAGTAAACTGTTTTGACCTTAAATGGCTAGTAACCCATTTAATGTCAAAATGGTTTAACGACTCTACATCCTATCTCCACTATAAGATGTAGGTTGTAGAGTCCAAATTTTGTACTGGCCACTCCTACACGCGAACAAGCTATATATATTTTGTTACTAGCTGCTGGCAACCGCCGCGGCCGCAGAACCAGTTCTGTCGGAGTTTTCCATCGACATGTTTACGCGTTGATAGGCACGGGGCGGTCGCGGGGCGGCGCGGGGCGGCGGGGGCGGTGCGGGGTCAGAGGTCCCCGTATCGCGGGGGCTCGGCACTACACACGCCCCCTGTTTCTGTTTCATCATCGCTGATAGTGCCCGCTGTTGCTATAACACGTACCGTTTACGAGTAAATAAGGAAAATTTTACCAATCGTAAAAGTATTAGGCAATAGTTGCCTGACAACAGTCATATTCAAAGCTCTTAGGAACTCTACCACGGTGGTCTAGGTTGTCTCTGCCTAAAGCGAAGGAGCAGGAACACTGTTGGGGTGGGTATTCGGGCTTCACACGAGACGAGAGTAAGCGAGAGTAATATATAAATATGCACTAGCTATTTGACCGAGATTTGCTCGGTATTCGATAAAACACGAATAAAATGTCATTTTCTAAAAATGATTCCTAGCTAGATCGATTTATCGCCATAATAAATCGTAAACGCATTTCCCCAACGGAAAAGAGGAATTCTACCTCGTTGAATCTCTTCAATAATTCTTTTCGAGTTACTTCTGGAATTAAAGACAATAACAATAAAAAAATATAAATATAATTATATAATAATAAAATATAATATTCCGAGGTCCGATGATTCCAAAAACGTGACACATTTTTTCGTTACATGTTTAATAGGTTTTACCCCTCGTATTTTTCTCATACCGGGCGCCTTATATATGAAAATCGATTCTTAAGGAGTAAACTCCAAAAAGTAAATAAGTACTTAGGTATATAATAGAAGTCTGTAAACACTGTGCAGGTGTAGGAACCCGCTCGGGATCCCTTAGTTTTCCAAGAGATGCAAGACTCAAGTACGATACCGCAGAGCTTTTATTAAGTATTGTGCGTGAAGGAATCATTGCCTTGGGCTCAATATTCTTGCATACTCGCTGGTAGTAGGATCTTAGGATGATGAGGGGCTTTTTCTCAAAGAAAAAAGATTTTTATCTTGGATCATACATATTATGACCAAACCGTGTGCAGAGGTGTTAGTTGTGCAAAGTAATGTAGAGTCGTGTCGAACACAGCCCGGGATCACGACACCCGGCGCCGTGTCGCGACATCAAACGATAACAGATCCAAGTCGTCAACACAACTATAATTATTGTATCCAGATATTACATTTTACTTATATTATAATAGGTTACCATAGTAAATTTTAAAAAATTGTAGAGCTAAACAGCATAAAAAGATCGAATGTAATAGCTTTAGGCTGCATCTAGTTACTCAATCCAATTTGTTCAAAAATAAAATGGATAGAAAGAACCATTTACCTACTTGCAGCTAGTTCAGTCGGTTACTAATTGTCGTTTTAAATAAAACTATCAAGTTTTGTAATTAACAGAGCGCAGTTTATTCTGAGAGATTTTACAATGGAAGACACTAAAAGACAATATGGAGTCCGGATATGAAAAAGACTTGTCTGTGGCCATAGACTAAAATGTTTCTTTTTTTATGTGAAAAAAGAATAAGCTAAGGTTCAAATTTATATTACAACACTAATTATTACAATTATACACTATACAATATACATACAAGGGAGTAACAAAACAAAGTGATAATTACTTTAGAGATGCTTTAGAGTTTAGGGTGTGTTTATTGTGTTGGCTGTGGAAGGAGCAGCGCTGAAAAGCTATGTCCACAAGCAATTTCATCTTCAATTTTCGTAATCTTCTTTTTATTCAACTTTCGTATGGCATAGTCAATAATTGGATGCATCAAAATCCACCCGCGTTGAAAGAAAAGTGTCATAGCGAGCGCTACGATTTCAACGCGCGTCACGGGCATGCCTCACGTTCGCTGTTGACTGCGCTATAACGCATGCCCTTGATGAACAAAAAAAGGCCCAGTGTGGACAAAGCTATCGAGATTTTTTTGTGATATACAACCATGTTACATATTGTATGTCTAAATATAAGAGACACTCACACCGTTAAGTATTATCACTTTCTTTTCTAGTATCCTGCACACTTGACACTATAAACTCTTCTTAAATATGTCTTAAATATATACTTTTCCTTTGAAACTGTGTGACATTTCTATTTTGCACCCCCTCGTAGAAATTGATTCGTAGGTGGCTGTTATTTTGCCAAATTATTGTCAATTTAACGTTAATCGCCACTGTCCTCTTTGTTGGCTTGTTATTAAAATCCAACCGAATTACCATCTGCCTTTCAATCAATTTCTATTTATTTTGTCTCTTTGTTTACGCTTAGGTTAAATTAGTTATGCATGGACTATACACCTGTGAGTCAACTTCCCTATCGTAACGGATTACCTAATCTAGTTTAAACCCTAATCAACAACAAAATACTAATCAAAGTCCAAGTCGAGCTGCAAGCAACAAATATCTTCGGTCAAATAATTAAGTATCGACTTTATCTGTTACTTATTATAAACAGGAAGGAATATATTTTGGAAAAAAACCGCTCACTAAAGGTGAACGCAGATTTGGCCGCACCGCACGCATACCTACCCGCGCCGCAGTCTTCGCAACTTCTACATTCTTTATATGAAGAATTCGAAATGCGGCGACTGCGGTGCGTGTGGTGCGGCCAAATCTGCGTTCACCTTAAAACGTTACACCAGTGATATAAAATGTAGGGTAACCGCGCGATCCGATTTTTGTAAACTTGTCCTTTTGGGAGCAGCTTTTGGTGAAAACTTAACTTTGTTGTACTTATAGATTTTTTATAAAACGTTATTAGTTTTGTTTATTTGAAATGTTGTGTAACTACTTTCTTTCCAACACTTAAAAGTGCAAGACTGATTTTAGTAAAAAATGTTTTAAGATTTGACATTGTAGGTACCATTTCAGGCTGTAGGCACGGATATAGTTTTTGATCAATTTTTACTACGCCCACATTGTTAAAACAACACAAAGTTTGCAGGACCGGTCATTATTTGTTCTATCTAGGTTTAAGTAGAGAAATAAAAAATATAACAACAGTCAAAAGTCTGGAATCAGGAATCGTGACTCGGGCGGGAGACGAGACTCAAGTATAATAATATATTTATTATTGTAGACAGCAATTACTGTTCCCGATTGAAATTGTTGACTAGGATGTACCCATCTTTTAGATGCTCATTAGCAATAAATAATAATTAATTGTCTCGGCCTCTGACTCCGGTCCGGGCTGAACTCTGGACACCTCGATAGTGGTTTCCTTGACCGGCGATAAACACAATAGGCGCAAAGTCTAAGACGGAAAAGTTACCAATTCTCTACCCGGAATTAATAGTAACTGCGTCTAATTTTTTAAATCATCTCGTATTTGACTATAATACTTTTTGAGGCCTTCCCGTTTATGGGACGAAGGATACAGCCAATAATTTAGTTTTTTATTGCCTATCAACTTTTCAAAGGTATTTAAGTTGTAACCTTTATCTGCTTCATATTAATGTTTAATTCATCGCGCCTCCGATCAGGTTGATCAGGTTTCTTACGTAAGTTGAATTTAACGAATATTATGTGAAATATCGGCCGACGGAGAGCGCCGCGGAGGAGCTGTGGCAGGCTTTAGCAATTATGCCCCTGTACTACAAACTAGCCTATATGAAGCTTTTGAGGACGAACAAACTCGATGTCATTTTCTTTCTCTATTATACAAGGTGTAAAAAACTGAGTAGTTTTTTATAAAATAAGGGGGCAAACGAGCTAACTGGTCACCTAATGGAAAGCAACTAGTAACTACCGTCACCCATGGACACTCGCAACATCAGAAGAGCTGCTGGTTTGTATGTGTCCCTTTTATAGAGTTCACTGTGAAAGTAGCAGGGTTAAAAGAGCAACTTTTTGTGATTTATACGGGCAAGCGCCTGAGCGTCAGGAATCCCATACAAAAGTGAAAACAAAAGTTGCTTTCAGCGCTGATACTTTCACAGCGAACTCTATATAAGGGACACATACAAATCTGCAGCTTTTCTGATGAGTCATGAGACCCATACACACCCTAAACAAAAGTATTATCAATTAGTTTTGTTGCACCCTGTATAATATATTCAGGTTTAAGTTAATTATTTTTTTTTATTTTGCTAAACGTATTCGAAAAAATAAATAGTTCTATTCAGCTTTTATATTAGATAGTAAAAGTGAGTGGTTGTTTTACTGCATTGTTTGACCTTGGTATAGAGATTGTGCTCAATATCTGATTTAAAATGTGTCACAAAATCCTTTATTTCCAAATATAACAATAAATGTATTATTATTATGCTTTAAATAATGGATACAAAAATACTTACAACATTGTTTATTTCAAGGGCATTCGTTTCCTTAAATGTTTTTATTGTACCTATGGTATAATTGACTTTGGTCAGTGGTCACTTACGAGTTACGCGATTGCCCTTTTAACACCAATATCTAGACTCTATAATAGAAAACAAAACTGTTTTCATCTAGATCAGAAGAAAAACATATTTATTATTGAAAGTTCTGTTTACTAGGTCTAATAAAAACATGTAATGAGTGGAATTGAAGTGTGATGCAACAATTCAGCCACAAACGTCATGTGGCCATTCTCTGCTCCTATCAAAGAGGTCAATCAATAGGCAACTCACTGTAACATAGTATCACATACAGTAAAAATAATATACTAATGACAAATGAGTAATGAAAATTTAAGATTTGAGGATTTTCACGCGTAAGCACAACACAAAATCAAAATATTCTTCAATTAAAAGGCTGCAAATCGAACATTAAAAAAAAAAAAAAAGAATATTACATATATTTTATTTGAGGTGTAAGTTTAAATACAAGACACGTAATTTTAGAAAAATATTTAATGGCAAAGGTTTTTATTGCAGTACTTTTTATCCCAAAGCCCTGCTATAAATTTATCTTTGAATCTTGAATTTCAGGTGAAAGCACTAATTTCTAAGAAACTGTTCTATGCGTCCTCGTGTGATCAAAGTGATGGCCTGCACGTAAAACCTGATGCAACGAGTACCACTCTTTTCTTTGTTTGCGAAGTCGGTTCAAAACAAAAGTGTGACGTCACGAGACGCGTGACGTAGCGCCGCGCCCCCGCCGCCGACCAATCGGCGCGCACCGTGCGCACACTCCTCCGATATAATAGCGCGCGCGCGCCGGTCAAATCGCATTATAGCGTTTGATAGTTTAGGCTCAGTTACCATATTAAATGGGTGACAGGTTCCTCAAAATAAGATTCTACCGGTGGCTGCTATTCCTCTTCAGCTTCAGTAATTTGGATAAAATTTAGCCATTTAATTTAATTTTTTAATTACCATTAAAGTATTTAGTCCATTTCAATACGTAATATTCCAATAAAATGCTGCACTACAAAACTATCCCCGAAGATTACGTGAAGAGAACCGAACAGTAAGTTGTTACTTATAATATTTTTCTGCGGTACTGCTCTAACTAGAATTTGAAAGTTCTCAAAGTACTCTTATAAGTTATAAGGCTTTGCTCTTTTGTCTTATGCGAACAAAAATAAAATAAAAATCGTTACTTTAATTTCAAGAGTATAAAAACTTAATAATATATTTAATCACTTTTCAATTTTTTAACATCAATCAATTTGTCTCACGGTTCAACAAAAAGCTTTTCAATGAAACCTTTGAGTATCTCGTCGCTTCCTTTATTGTTCACAATACTTGGTTTTAATATTTAGCCAGTGTGCTGCTGGTTAATGCAAAAATATCTCAGAAACGTTAAACGTAGTTAAGACATGGAAAGACCGATTTTTTTCCGCCGATTTATTTAATTTCACATCGTGAGCTTTTTTTCTCGTGGTGACTGTTTTTATTCATTAATATAATTTGCAAAATATATATATAGTTATTTACTATAATTAATTCTTTAGAAAATATGAATTTAAAAAACGCAATAGGCTTGATGACATTTTTTTTTCTTATTGGTAATTGAAAGAAAAAATGGAAATATCGCTGAAAGAATGACTCTGATAGCTTAAAAATTCACCAAGATATGAACAATTCAAACAACTCATAAAATAGACCTGCCCGAAACGCTCCATACAAAGTGCTACGAAAGACTGACGTCACTCTTTCGTAGTTTGTACGGATCGGCAGAGAACTTTGTTCGATAGGCATATTAAATATTGCGTTTATGAAAGTGGTTTTATACCAAAAGTTGCTTTTAATTGCATAAGTTATCGAATGGTATACAAATATTAAGAAATTTGATTGAAAAAAAAAATCGACTTGATTATCCAACTTTGAAGGCGCATAACAAAAAAAAAATACAAATGCTATCGAGCTGAAATTTTGGTAACACTTATTTTTTACCGTGATTTCTTTATTTTATTAACAAAATTCGCTAATCTTTGACCTTGTCATCATCCCTATTAACAAATCGGGACATGTCCGGAAAACATAGTTTATGGTCACTTTGGAACTTGGATTGCTACTTGCAAGAAAAAGTGTCTCGACTTTCAATTGAGAACTTTACGTATATTTCCGATTATTCTGGCAACATCAATAATTAAAATAACATACATCATACATGAACAAATCCTTTGTTTCGCGTTCAGTTTCATAGCTGAACACCGCGTAGTGATTATATTTTCTAAGACACTACTAAACCAAAGTTACTTTAATATTAAAGAACCCCAAATGGTCAATAAAATATTATCCATACATTCCGCATCCAAATTGTCATTTTTCCTTCTTACCTCCGCTAATTCCATTAATTAATTTTATTAGTATTAATGTGTTTGTCTGTGTAGATGCGCGGCGGCGGCGCAGGCGGCGCTGGCGTGCAACCGCGCGGCGCACGTGACGGCGCTGCGCGGACACAAGCTGCCGCAACTCGCCGCCCTGTCGCCGAAGGTGAGCCCTCATCATGATCCTCAGACTCTTAATACGCAACACGTAGTCCTCTTCTTTTATCTAAGTAAACTTTCTATGATACATCTAAAGCCCAAGAGCGAGATACATGGATTTTTGTATGGCAGGCAACCAGATATTACTGTAGAATACTTTTAAGAAGAACTCAGCGGGGCTAAAATGGTCACATTTAGCAATTTCTCTCAATCAATTCAGCAAATGAATTGTCAAAACTGTCAAACTGACAAATGTCAAATCAGTACAAAAATACAGAAATGAATTGCAAGCAGAGTTGCATTTTGCGATTTTAGAAAAATGAATCATACTTATTATGATTCATATCATGATTCTTCAAAGCGACCATTTTAGCCCCGCGGGCCTGCCTAATAGTAAATCATACCGTGTATTGTGTAACTGGACTACACTACATCGTTCCATGATATGTATGTATAACGCGTGTGTGTGTGTGTGTGCGGCAGGTGCGCGCGTTCGTGGAGCGCAGCGCGGCGCTGTGCGAGCCGGAGCACGTGCACGTGTGCGACGGCTCGGAGGCGGAGGCGGCGGCGCTGGTGCTGCTCATGCGCCAGCAGGGCACCGTGCGCCCGCTGCCGCAGTATGACAACTGGTGAGTTACGCAGCTTCGTCGGCCTATCGCCGTCTATTGCTGAACGGAACGAGCGCCATCTATCCCGATCTGCTGGCGACATTAGGTACTGAGTTATATTTTTCGCGTATGAATGGGTTTCCTACTAAAAAAAAAACTAAAAATAAAACTAAAAATAGTAGCTTTAGATTTTGTTATGATCACCATCCACGCGTCTAGGCGTCCGTCTCTATACGAGCGGAAGCAAGCGGAGTTCGAGCGCCCTCAGACCTCAGCTATTTGTTCCGGTCCTTCTCGGTCGGCGCCTTCTCTATTACTCAGTATTTCCTGTAGTTACTAGTTATAGCTATGGTATTGTAGCGAGTGGCATGTTCCAGCTGGCTGACGCGCACGGACCCGGCGGACGTGGCGCGCGTGGAGTCGCGCACGTTCATCTGCAGCGAGCGCGAGCGCGACGTGGTGCCGGCCGCGCGCGCCGGCGCCCGCTCCGCGCTCGGCAACTACATCGCGCCGCACGACTACGACGCCGCGGTGCAGGAGCGCTTCCCCGGCTGCATGAGAGGTGGGTGCAGTAGCGGGGCTAGATCGATGGGTAACCGCCCAGGGGGCCGGATAAAAAGGGGCACTGAAGGCAAACAAAAGGGCGCCATTTTTTCAACACTACCCTGGGCGCCTAGGGCGCTGGTAGTGCTAAAACCGGCACTGGGTGGGTGTCAGCCCTAAACACATCGCTAGGGGTGGTAAAACTACGTTTACATCTCCTTATTACATATTGGGTATGTAAGACAATAATTACAACCTCCGCTCTAATACCCACTACCGGTGACCACAGTCGACGCCGAGTAAAGGCAATCGTAAACGAAATGTTCCCTTCTAGGCTTTCACTGACGCCTTGAATACCTAAACCTATATACTCGTACCTATAGCCAAGCCCAAGCGGCTCTTTTTTGCTCCATCGCGGTTAAAAAACATGTTTCTTAACCGCGATAGAGCTATGTTGTAGGCACCAGTTTCTTAACAAAATAATATAATGAATTCTATAAGCAGGGGTTTTAATATGAGAACTTGTGTCCAGGTCGCACGATGTACGTGATCCCGTTCTCGATGGGCCCGCTGGGGTCGCCGCTGTCGAAGATCGGCGTGGAGGTGACTGACTCCGCCTACGTCGCCTACTCCATGCGCATTATGACCAGGATTGGTGAGTTTATCCTTTAGTTTCAGTTGTCCAAGGTACTATATACTTGGGCTCATGAAGCGTCAATAAATCTTTAATAATTTTGATCTTGCCCGAGTGACTTTTAGCCAGAAAAATTACTTCTTCTCCTGAAATATAAAAGTTATATCGCTTCTCTTCTTACAAGTCTGTTCAAGACAAGAGGTACAACGGTTTGTAACGAAATTCACGTTTATGGCACTTCTAAACAAGTTTAACATCTCGATCTTGCGTTTAAATATATATAACCATTGCATGATGATGATGGAGGCTTGTTCATATCACGTCGGGGTCACCAATGTAGGAATATGCCGTATATGCGTGGAGGCCGCAAAGGAAGATCTTCCGACCGCCCGAGGTGGTATGCTCGGTTAGGCCGGAGCCCACGTGATTGATTTCAGCTGTCGTATATATTAATGTCGCAGGCGGATTGTATATTCCGCCATTTTACATTACGGCTAGCTGTTTTAAAAAACAGGGCCGTTTTGTAATGCGGCGATTTATCGATTAGCTGGATTTAATGCGGCTGAATCAAAAATCGCCGAAATGTATTCGGTGCCATACGTTATTCAAAACGGCTAGTCATACTGTAATAAAGCGAAAGATACGTCGCCTCTTTGACAGTTTTTAGTTCCGATTCTTAATACTCTTGGCGCTGCCTGTGACATAACAACAACAATGGCGTTGGATACCGAAAGTGTGTTGCTAACCTACCTCTTGGATAGTAATGGTATGTTTGGTTATCTATTTGCCCATATAAATATGCTATCCTCTTTCCAGGGAGCAAGGTCCTGGAGCAGCTGCGCAAAGACGATCAGTTCGTGCGGTGCCTGCACTCGGTGGGCGTGGGCGGCGGCACGGCGGGTTGGCCCTGCGACCCCGCCCGCACCATCATACTCCACAGGCCCGCGGACAACGAGATTGTCAGCTATGGTAAGTGACGTGTACTCAATAAATTTTATTGAAGGGATCGCATAATTCGTCATTGCGTTGCAACTGTGCATCGCAAAACGTCACGTGTGACGCTTGGCCGGAGGGTCCGTTATACTAGCGTACCTACTTCAACGTTTTTTTTTCAGTGCGTTGTTGTTGTCATGCTTTTTTTCAAGCTCATGTTTATTTTATACATTTAATGTTTATATACGTGTTATGGCGGCGTCTGTGCCTCAATTTATTAATAATGTATGTGTGTGCACTGTGCAGGTAGTGGTTACGGCGGCAACAGCCTGCTGGGCAAGAAGTGTTTCGCGCTGCGGCTGGGCTCCGTCCTCGCGCGCCGGGAGGGCTGGCTGGCCGAGCACATGCTGGTATATATTATAAAAAATATTCATTATTTTAAAGAGCACCGATAGAGTAAATCAAGTTTTTTGTGATTGATCTATCGTTAAAAACTCCTTCGACATCTTGGATTATGGATAAATCATAAAACATATGCTGATACACTATAATCCAACTTCTAACCTTATTATCACGGATGTAGTCATGTTGATACACTGTAATCTCAATTCTAACCCTCCTCACCTTTCTAGATCGTGGGCATAACGGACCCCAAGGGTCGCAAGCGCTACGTTGCGGCGGCGTTCCCGTCGGCGTGCGGCAAGACCAACCTGGCGATGATGACGCCGAGTCTGCCGGGCTACAAGGTGGAGTGCGTGGGCGATGACATCGCCTGGATGAAGTTCGACGACAACGGCGTGCTGCGAGCCATCAACCCCGAGAACGGCTTCTTCGGAGTAGCTCCAGGTTGGTTTTTTATAAAATAAGGGGGGTGACGAGCAAACGGGTCACCTGACGGAAAGCAACTACCGTCGCCCATGGACACTCGCAACATCAGAAGAGCTGCAGGTAGTTGCTTAAATAGTTGCATGATTTGCTCACAAAAAGTTTTTGTTGTTGATAAGTTTATGTTATGTAATCTTGGATATTTGATTGATAAGCTGTACATGAGTACAGTATCAGCTAAGTGCTTCGTTACAGACATACAATACTCTCTCTCCCTGTGCGTGTAATTTCAATAGAAGAGACAATAGCTTAGATAAACAAAATAATTCAAAAGATATGCTAAAATTTTAAATTCACAAAATCGCTTGTACTTCAATAACTTCCTTAGAGACTATCATTGTTAGTGTACTGTATATTTTTTTTCAATAGTGGTCCGAACGTGACCTATCCTAAAATCAAGAGCATAACCATTTCGCACTTCGACTAACCCCAAATCCCAATGTAACCTCAGGTACCTCGGAGGCGACGAACCCGATGGCGATGTCGACGGTGTTCCGCAACACGGTGTTCACGAACGTGGCGGAGACGCCGGAGGGGGGCGTGTGGTGGGAGGGCATGGGCCCCGCCCCGCCCGCGCTCACCGACTGGCGTGGCCAGGCCTGGACCCCCGACACCAAGACCCCCGCCGCGCATCCCAACTCCAGGTCAGTCTAATGTTAACTTTAGGGCCTGTTTCACCGCTTCCTGATAAGGTGCCGGATAGGCTTATTTGACAGATTCTCCATACTCTATCTGTCAAGTTAAGTGGTGGATAGCCTTATCAGGAAGCGGTGAAACAGGCCCTAAAGTGTTAGTTGTTTTATCATGAGCAGACAAGAAGATGACTAGTAGAATCGTATAGACGGACAAATTTAGTGTTAACCATAGAGAAGTGTAAACATACGCAGCAATGCGATATAAGCCAAAAATACCACGATATTATAAAACAGATTTGTGTGTTATATACCACAGCAGAGAAAGAAAGTCATGTATCATTTGAACACACATTATCCTGAGTGGTGCGGTGTCACCTCCGAATATAAGTACAGGCCGTAAGAGCTATTAGAATAGACAGTCTAGGACCTAGGTGTATGTCACTAGAAGTAAGCTATAGAAAGCAAGTTATATTAACAAGCTGTATCCCGCAGGTTCTGTTCCCCGGCGGCGCAGTGCCCCATCATAGACGGCGAGTGGGAGAGCGCGGAGGGCGTGCCCATCTCCGCGATCCTGCTGGGCGGGCGGCGGCCGGCGGGCGTGCCGCTCGTGGTGGAGGCGCGCGACTGGGCGCACGGCGTCTTCATGGGCGCCTCCATGCGCTCCGAGGCCACCGCCGCTGCTGAGCATGCGGTAAGGGAACATCTAGCTTCAACAATAATCTGTTACACAATGATTGTCTGGATCGTACAAATAATCGAAAGATCCAGCTCGGGAAAACGACAGAAACTTATATACAAGTACAGTTTTAAACATTAAACATCATTGTAACTACTGGCTCAGGAGACGTTGCAATCACTGACTCACTGGCTCAAGGAATTGCAAAAGTACAGTTCAACCTACGTTCACCAAAGTAGCTAGCGCTAGCAATATTAATTGGTTCACTCCCTTGGGATTTCTCGTGTTTTACTTTTTATGCAATGAAAAGTACCTACTAATGTGTTTGTCTTTTTGCTGTCCTAACATTTACTTTGCTAATACACTCATACACAACATTTATTTTCACTCAATGAAAAACAAATTATATTCACTCAATAAACACCATTTAAATGATTGTGTGTTTTAGGGCAAGGTGGTGATGCACGACCCGTTCGCGATGCGGCCGTTCTTCGGTTACAACTTCGGCGATTACCTGCAGCACTGGTTGTCGCTGCCGCAGCCCGGCAGACAGATGCCCAAGATCTTCCACGTCAACTGGTTCAGGAAGGACCAACAGGTACTAGCTCCTTCTAACGTTATCATGGCACTAGTGCTTATTGTTTTAAGTTTAGGTGTCAAACTAGCCGTTATTCTTTAATCAAATTTAAACTTACCGATGATTTTGTTAAGTTTTTAACCCGTCAACCCCCCTTTAAGGACACCGGTGATCGCGACAACAATAGAATTACAATACATTTCCAAGAATCCGCGATCGAAGGATTTATATCGGTCCACCACACCATAAGCCTGCGCAAATAGAGCGTCCCTTTACAAAATATTTTCTTTATCCTGTACTTTTAAAATTGTCAGGAATTTATACTTGTCAGGTTTATACTTTTAAGTATTCTAAGGGCCTGTTTCACCACTTCCTGATAAGTGCCGAATAGGCTATCCACCACTTAACAGATGAAATATGGAGAATCTGTCAAAAAAGCTGTGAATAGCTTATTCGGCACTTTATCAGAAAGTGGTGAAACAGGCCCTAAGTAGCCCTGAGTATACTATTTTGTCGCCATTGTGCTCTTTAAGCCGCTAAGAATTAGGCAAACCTTATTAACAAAATAAACTTAATTATCTACCGCCCTATTCTAGACACGCGGCTGCGTGTCAAACCAAGCTCAAGCAAAGGAATATTCTAACAATAATGGTATCCCCAGGGCAAGTTCCTCTGGCCGGGTTTCGGCGAGAACTCGCGCGTGCTGGAGTGGGTGCTGCGGCGGTGCGACGACGAGCCGTGCCACGTGACCACGCCCCTCGGCCACGTGCCCGCCCCAGGCGCACTCAACACCGACGGCCTGGGAGACCTCAACATGGACGAGCTCTTCAGCATACCTAAAGACTTCTGGCTTAAAGAGGTACGTCATAATATAATCAAGTTAGTTCAATGTGAACTGAGATGTACAGCAATTTTTTTACAGCTACAAAAATGTGCAATTATTGTTTTTAAGCTGGCCCCTAAACGACCAATTTTATTGTCAATATCATGCTTCAATTTTATTGAACAGTTTATATAACAACTAGCTGTCCCGGCAAACGTTTCTTTGCCATATTAAGTATATAAAGTATTTTTTTTAATTTGATCGCAGCGCTAACTGTCGGGACAGACTAAAATTAAAATTAGAATATTATTTAAAATTTGACACTGCGATGGTAGCGCCGTCTGTCGGATCCAATGTAAAACATTCCAAAATCAACAACTACTAATAAATTAAAAATTAATTAAAAAAACATTGTCCAGCGGACAAAATTGTGAATCTAAACCATTCCCAGATCCCCTTGAACACACACAAAAAATTTCATCAAAATCGGTCCAGTCGTTTGAGAGAAGTTCAGTATTATATATATAAAGATTACATTGAAGGTGCGCGATGTTCAATATCAACCCCAGACGGTCAATAATATTACGCAATACGTGATATTGACAATAACATTGTTCGTCTAGGGGTCGGTTAAAACACCGTTTACGTAAATTTGAACTTACATTTGAAGTAAAAAAACACTTTTTTTTTAGTAAAAACAATAATTAAAATATATTTTTCTTCCAGACTGAATGCATAGAGAAGTATTTCACGGAGGAGGTGGGAGAGGACATGCCCAGCGAGATGTGGAACCAGCTCAACACTCTCCGAGAGAACATTAAGAAGGCCTAGACTTGCACGAAAACCCACACAACACAACGACCTACATACGCACTTGGTCTAAAATATAGGACCAAGACCATAATTTATAGGCCTAAAACTAAGTTGCTAGTTACAGACAAGTGTAACTAGCTGTAACTTAGGACGTAGGTTTTTTAGTTAGTCCAGTGTAACTCACTATAAGATCTGTAATACTCGTTATTTCCAAAGCTGTATTATTTATATCAAGGATTCGGTATCTAGTTACCGAAGGACAAGGACTCACGACACAGATAAAATGAATTGTATTTATTAAGTATGTTAAGTTAGAATTTATTTTTACGAGTTCCGCCATCTTGAATTTGAGTTTTGAGTTAATTCAAGCTTAGAAAATAAATGGAAAACCGAATTTGTACCGCAGCGTGACTTCGTATTGAAATGGCAAAGGCTGTGTTTTAGAATTAAATAGTTTTATAGCTAGTTGTACATAAGTTAAGCTGACCAATGTTACAATATAATAAATATATTTATTCCATGAAATTGACTTTATTTAAAAATATTTATTTATGTAACCAAGTAGCAAAAATCTTATTAAATCGAAAAATGTACACTAAAGTTATGAAAATGATAAAAAAGAGTTGTACAGTGACGCATCAAATGCATTTTTACTTTTGATCAAAATTTGCCATTAGACAGGCAAACAATTTGATAGAGGCCCAATTATTACTCTTCTTGTGTGCAGTGTGTTTACGAATACATAAAGGCGCGATTCCACCGCAGCGCACGGATACACTACGCACGTGCGTCAAGCTTGCTCGAATATGGTGCACACGTAGCTCAACGCTGGCCACGCTATAAATACACGGAAGCTAAGAAATTGTCAACTACATAACAACAATTGTGATTTGTGTACATAGTCGTGGGTAACGTGTTTCTATAGCGTGTGCTGCTGTGGAAACGTTGACCCACGTCCCGTACGTAGTCAAAGAAATATATTCGTGCATCGCGTGGCCGTGCACAGCGTGCGCCGCGGTGGATTCGCGCCTTAAGTACCTCAGTCTTTACACACAGCTGTGCGAACAACAAGCCTCTATCCCAATTTTTCCCTGATGTCTGAACGTTATTTTACTAGTAGAGGAGGTGGTGCTCATTTTGAAAAGTCATTTCATACCGAGCGAAAATCGTAACAATAATAGTATTATATTAATACATAAGAGTTTAGATCGACAGCTACTTCAGTATGGTGGATAAAGTTGTTGTTGGGAATCGTATCAATTTGGTTGGTGTCATTTTAGTTTTAGTATGTAACAACAGATGGCGCTTTACAAGTAAAATGTATAAATTAATTCTTCCTCACAAAATATATTGACTATCGAATTAATCCTTCGATCGCCAATTTTTGGAAATCTTTTGTTATCGCGGCCCACTTGAGCCTTACGGGGATTGATATGTTAATTACTTAAAATTGATACATGTGAGAAAATTCAATCATGTCAAAAGTCTGTCAAAGCGTTATCGTTGCGCTCCCCAATTTAATCAGTTTTCGTGAGTTAAAACAGCAGTTACGAACTAAAGAACAGTGTATTCTGATAATCAATATCCTCTTTGAGCTGTGATAGTGTTATTCAAGCGGAAAAACAGTGGATTTCGCCAAAAACTTGCAATGAAATAGTGGCTTGAACACTCAATCATAAGAAGAATATTTTTATACCCTCAACATCTTTATTTTGTTTTAAGTGAAAGTGACATTTGGATATTTGACACTGACACCTGTCAAATATAGTGATACCAGCTTCATAAAAATAAATACCCAGAAAATTTATCGTGATGTCACTCAAACGCACACCGCCTAAAGCGTCCACCAGCTCACCCTTCTCCCTCACCTTACCTGAATCTAATCTGCAACATCATACAGGATCGGACTCCGCGCTGGACTCCATAATTACTCGCGGAAAGCGCAAATACATGTCAGATGAGGAGACGTCAATGCGCTCTTTTATACAGGAAATCAAAGGCATGTTTAATGAGTTTGCTAAAGACCAAAATAATAAATTATTGACATTGCAAAGTACTGTATCGACCATCAAAGAGCAAAATGAGGAAATATCACTATCCTTGAGTTTTCTTAGTCAGAAATATGATGAGATGCGTAGCGAGATTGATCTTCTTAAAAACAAACAAAAGGATTCCGAAAAGTACACTAATGTTTTAGAACATAAAATTGAATTGTTAGAAAGAAAGATGAAAATAAATGAAGTGGAAATCCGAAACATTCCCAAAATTACCACTAAGGAAACAAATCAAGAACTTCACAAAACATTCCAAAGTATTTGCACTAAGATAGGAATAAAAATAGATGAAGGAAAAATCAAGTCCCTATACAGAATAAACACGAAATTGGAGAAAAATAAACCCATTCTTATCGACTTTGTTGATGCAACGAGCAAAACCATGCTACTAACTGGATTTAAAGCATATAACGGCCAGCATTCTACAAAAAAACTCAACACGAAAGACTTATTACTCGATGGCCCGGAACAAAGAATATATATCTCAGAATCACTCACATTTAATACGAAAAAGTTATTCCGTAAGGCAAGGGATTTTGCTGCAGCAAACAATTATCGTTTTTGCTGGACTGCAAATGGAATTGTCTATATGAGAGAAAAGGAGGGCTCGAAAGTAATAAAAATTAATTCTGAGGAAGACATTCCCAAAACTGAAGTATCACAAAATTGACTGTTTTTGTTTATGTGTTTACCTAAAAATGTAACATGTTTCTTTTTGATATTGCTAGTACTAATAATTATTCTTTATTGCATAAAAATGTCTAAACTGTACTTAAATTCTCTTAGCATCGGTTATGTTTTACATTGTAACTCTATTTCCCACAAACTATTAACTACTTACCTTATACATAAATTCTCGCCCTCTCATTTTATTTTGTTTCCTATCATAGAATGTAACATGCATTACAACTTGAGTACTGAAATCAATACTAGGTTACAACCAAACTATAAGTACACAATATTCTTTCAAGTTTCCTTAGACACACATAATAATATTACTTTAACTCAAACAAGAGCAACAATAAATAACTGTTGTACTATGGTTAACACAATATACTCTGTTATCCTGAAATTTATTTATATGACTATTATTACCATAAGATATTTTGCTAAGCAACCAATAAACAATCTTATAACTTGTTCAAATATATATCTACATCGTACACAGAAATGCTTTACACAATATGCACATCAATATACAGTATATAAAAAGAGTATATTTAAATATAAGAGACATATTTTACGTTTAAGCTTTATCCCTAAAATAAAAGAAGTTTTTACCCCAAATAAGGAATTCTACTACATAATAATATTTTCCTACATTATAAAACCTTGTGTATTGAAACATAAATACTTACGCCACCATTTACTTTCTATAATATATTATATTACTGAAATAATATTGGTTACTCAAAGAGTGTTTACTAAAATCAAAATAAACTTTTTATTTAATCATAAGGGTACAGGCAAACAGGCAGGCAAAACATATATAGGTTGGGAAGTAATATCTAAATATATTTTGCCTTTTTCTTTACATACTTATTCCTAAAACAAATATAATTTATAAAAATGAATTCTATTAAAGATCTTATTAACACTATAGACACATCTTCAGTCTCAAATTCCTTCTTGTGTGATCCAGAGAACATTAAATTAAAGGTTGGGAACATTAATCGTAAACTCAGTATAATGACACAAAACATCAGAAGTATAGCACACAATTTTAATGAATTCAATTTGCTACTTTCAAGATTAAATATATTACCGGACATTATAATACTCACCGAATGTTGGCTTTCTAGTAACCCAGCAATACCGAAATTAGATGCATATACCTCACATTGTACAAATAGGTTGCATAATCAAAATGATGGCATCGTATTATACATAAAGAGCAACTTAATAACAAATACATATGAACCAGATTTTTTCGAGGCTAACTGCCTAGTTACTAAATTAAATAGGAACACAGCTGTAATATCTATTTATAGGCCGCCCTCTTATCAAAAAATTGATAATTTCCTTAGCTCTTTAGAACAAATACTAAATTCACTGTCATCATACTCGAATATAATACTAGCTGGAGATATAAACATAAATATTAGAGAAAATACTAAACAAACCTCTGAGTATTTAAATATTATTTCAACCTGTGGCCTCTCTCCAGCTCATTGTCTACCGACGAGAAATAACGCCTGCCTAGATCATATACTTGTCAAAACTCAGTACTCTCCTCAAACATATATTATAAATACTAGTATCACAGATCACAACACAATTTTATTCTCTTTAAATCAAGCAAAAAACAGGAACAAAAACAATAGAACTACATTACAAAAAATTAACTATAAACAAATAGAAGAGGATATAAAACAGTGGGACACACGCAATATCTTAGAGGCTAGGGATCCAGATGTTGCAACTGACTATTTCATTGAGTACTTAAGCGCTATAATAAATAGAAACACGACACTTAAAACTATATCAAAACGTAAAAACTTACATCAACCATGGATGACCCCTGGACTCCTCAGATGTGTACGACATAAGGATAAACTGCATCTAGATTTAAAAAAATCACCTAATAATGAAACAATTAAAACTATTTATATTAGATATCGAAATTTCTTCAGTAAAATTTTAAAGAGAGTTAAACAGGAATATGAAAAAAAAGAACTTGATAAAGCTTACTCTACTAACATGAAAGAAACTTGGCAAGTAATTAATAAACTAACTCAATATAAGAAATCTAAAGACACAAATAATAATTATTATAATACTAATGAATTGGAGGATCCGAAAGAGATTGCAAACAGATTTAATAATTATTTCAGCACTCTAGGCAAAAATTTGGCTCAAAAAATTATACAGCAACCGACTAATCTCACGCCTCAAATAAAAACTCACTCGCAAAACTCATTTGTTCTATTAGACACTAATTTAAATGAGATCATATCTATAATTAAATCACTAAAAATAAATAGTTCACCAGGATGGGACAATATATCTAATAAAATAATAAAATCTAATATCCCTACCCTTGCACCTTTGGTTACACATATATGCAATCTCTCTTTTGCTACCTCGACCTTTCCTAAGAAACTTAAGCAATCTATAACTATACCGCTATACAAAGGTGGAGACAGTAAAATGTTATCAAATTATCGTCCTATATCCTTGCTAAATTGCTTATCGAAAATATTAGAAAAATTAATCAATAAAAGGCTTATTAACTATCTTGAACATAACAACCTACTTTCTCCTAACCAATTTGGTTTTAGGACTGGTAAATCGACAAATGATGCGGTGTCAGAACTCACAAACTTTATCTCTAATGAACTAGATGTAGGCCGAAAGTGCTTAGCAATATTCCTAGATTTAGCGAAGGCTTTTGACACCGTGTCTATACCTTTACTACTTAACAAATTAGAATCATATGGAATTCGTAATGAACAACTCAAACTGTTCCAAAGCTATCTGACCGACCGGCAACAGTCAGTTAGGATCTTAGGTGTTATAAGTGACCCTATTTCCACTGAATATGGAGTGCCACAAGGAAGTGTGTTAGGACCCACCCTGTTTCTGGTGTACCTTAATGATATAATAAATACTCATTTTCCTAATGGCAAAATAGTGGCATTTGCAGATGATGCAGCTATAATATTCAGTGGATGTACTTGGGAGGATACCTTCACACAAGCTCAATTCGGATTTAATTCTATTCAAGAACAACTATCTGCTAACCTTTTAACAATGAACGCTGATAAAACAAAATGTATTACATTTTCCATAACTAACAAAACACAACCTTCCCTATCAAAACACACTCTTGTAGTTCATAAAAATAACTGTAACACAAAACTAGATATAAACTGTGGCTGCCAAACATTGGAAAGAGTGACCAATATAAAATACTTGGGCATCAAACTGGACTCCCTTCTTAACTTCACTCCGCACATTATTGATCTATCACAAAGAATTCGCAAATTGATAGTTATATTTAGAAACATAAGGCATGCGGCTAGTCATCACTTATTAAAAATTATCTATAATACCCTATGTAAACCGTTATTAACATACTGTATAAACGTATGGGGGGGAAGTCACAAAACGAATCTACTAACACTTGAAAGGGCTCATAGAGCTTTGCTTAAAGTAATGTACTGCCTTCCCTACAGACATCCTACCTTTAAACTTTACAATGATGCAAAACTTCTCACCGTGCGTCAACTATACTATCTACATATTGCACTGAAACAACACTCCCTAATCGATCAAGAAGTAGTCACTCTTACGAACAGACGCATCCCCAAGCCTTTCGATGTTCCCAAATTTAAAACAAAATTTCTAACTAGATTCCAACCTTTTGCTGGCCCCTTTTTGTATAACAGAATAAATAAAAAACTAAACATATTACATGAACACAAACATCAATGTAAAACAACTATACACGATTGGTTGTTATCCATGGACTACACTACAACAGAAAATCTGCTGACACTTGCCTGTTAACTTCACCAGCCACTCGAACAAACTAAACAAACACACAAAAATTAATATACACACAACCCATTAGACAACTCAACCCCTAGTGGAGCTTCTTCGAGAGGAGAAGTTTCCATCCCAAGATATGAGATATCGTAGGGCTAGGGCTACTCAGGGTTACACCCATACACATTAATTTCACACCCCCTAGAGGAACTGGATCCTATAGGAAGCAGTTACCATCCCAAGATTACTCGTAGGGCTAGGATCATATTATTTTCCATACACGACACAGAGACAGACAACACAATACCTGAGCGCTAACATGACAAAGTTAAGTACCTATAAGAACAGGTCATGTGACCTAGTTTAGGTACTTAGTACCATAAAAATTGTTTATTTTAATGTTAAGATATTGTTATTGTAACAATAATTACTGTAATGTAAACAATGTACCTTGCCTATATTGTTATCAGCAATAAAGATTATTATTATTATTATTATTATTAATTTTATGGTTCATTCAAACGAAAATCACTGTCAGCTGAATGTTTGCAGGTGAAAATGTTGTCTAAGCTACGCGACGCCCTAGGATACATTGAGCGCGAAGTAGGGCTATATTGGTCATAACTTATGTCGCTGGCTGACGGTTTTTCCACCATCGTATTAACGACTGACGGTTTTCTTTATTATTTACAAAGTAGAAATATTCACCTGTACCTATAAATTTTGTACGGCATAAAATGACTATAATCATTTTTTTTTACATATTCAGTAACGCGACTGACGTTGAATCCCCCGTCTGCAATACGGCTGACGGTGATTTTGGTTAAACATGACCTCAATAATCATCCATCAGTTTCATACGGTATAAAATCAATTTTAGCAAAAAATTTTGCGACAACTTTGAGACACTCTTAATAAAAAAACCACCACGGGTGCGGAGACTGACGCTCATAATGTTGATTATTAAGGGGCGATTTCATCAAAGACATGGAACGCGTTCAATGTACACTGAACCGGTTCAAAACGTATAAACGCGATTATAACATCGAATTGCATTTCGCCGACATAAACTGAACGCGTTCAATGTACACTGAACCGGTTCAAAACGTATAAACGCGATTATAACATCGAATTGCATTTCGCCAACATAAACTGAACGCGTTCACAGCAAATCCGAGTTTTATCTTCTGAACGCCCAAAGTCCGAAGTTTAACGGCATAAAACCCGTTCAAGCCCTGTCATGGCGGAACGAAAAACATAGACAAAAGAAATGTCAAAATAACAGTTTTGACACATGTGTTTGGTTAGTTTATGTATTGTTTCTTACTAATTTGTAGTTAAATTAACGTGAAAAGGCTTTAAAATGATGAAAACATGTAAAATAATCGCGTGACGTCACGTAAACTTAGATTTAATAATCGCGATCAATAGAATTTTGTGAAATCCATTTGAAAGAGAACGAGATTTACGTCGCTGCATGAACGCGTTCAATGGGAACTAAGTTTTATAAATCGAAGTTTTATGTGTGTTTGGTGAAATCCCACCTAAATATTAACCTACTACTGGACAACAATTTGGACGTTATGAAATGACTTTGCAATAAATAGCAGTACCTCCCCTACTATACTTTAGCAGTAGATATAATACTGAATCTTTTGCACCTGGTTATCTTTTGGCGTCTATACTCCTACATAAAGTGGGCTTATTTAACTTTATAATTCAGTTTTTCTTCTTTTGGATTGTTCATTTAACATATTATAACACTTTGTTTATATAAAAGTTTAATATCTGTCATTTCATATGTTTGGCGGAGAAGACCCTAACGCCATCTAACGTGGAGGCGCGCGCGTGCTTCGTCAGCAGTGCGTTCACGTTGAGTTTCTCTGTCGCGTACAACCTGAAATATAATATTGTTTCCAGTTAGCTAATACAAAAGGACTATTCAATAGGCCACAGTAGTTTTGTAGCTATTGGGAACCTGCCCGGCTTTGTCAGTCCCGGCGCCGAGGGGAACGCTTTAGTTCGCCTAAGCGTTCCCTTACTTTGGTTGAAGTCCGGTCCGAGATAGACCGGCCAGTCGTGGAGGGAGTCCTGTGTTAGACAGATCCGGGATTTCCCTCCGTTATACGGCTGAAGGCGAACCGCAGGTGGTTTTAGTGAGTAAGTAAGTTTTGTAGCTATCAAGTGTCACATAATTACAACTACAAACGATGTGCTCCGAAATTCAAACAGTATTGTGACTGTTGCGATTGGCAGACGAGTTACGAGAGAGTGGGTAGTGCCCTAGTTTATTATACTCACGTATGGAGGGTATATGAAAGGAGTAATCTATTATATATAAATCTCCTGTCACGATGTTTGTCCGCGTTGGATTCCTAAACTACTTAACCGATTTTTATGTTTCTTTTTTTAAATGTGTGCTTTTTCCAACTTGAGAGATAGGATACTTAGATCTTTAATTATAGTCGCAATTAAAGATTTATTTTATTGCAAATTATTTGTCTTCAAAGAGCGACCATTTTTTATGCGACGCGGGTCACGGGATAGCGATGGACGTTGCCATGGTGACATACTTATTTAGTCACTAATTCAATAAAATAATACGGGCGATATACTTTACAATTTATTAATATGGCAAGAAACGTTTGCCGGGACAGCTAGTATCTTATATATGGGGGATATTTGAAAAAGTGTCCAGCTGCTGTACGCAGTAAATAACAGTTGAAAAATCCTCCGAGAGTGGCGCTAGCTGCAGCAAAGGGTATGGAAAGAATTATGGAGTGTAGGAATTAATGTAGCCGTTGATGACAAAATATAAATTATTACTGGAATATAAATTATTACTAGAATTACTAGGTTAATACCAATATATTTTGAAAAATATAACCTAAAATAGCTGAAATAAAAGTTGCTAAATGATTTACTTCTTGCTACTGTAGCGCCACCTAATTAACATTTTTAAAACATAATTTAACGCATTACAGTGGACACTTTTTACATACAGAGATATTCCTCCTTTCATATACCCTTCATATACTCACGTAAGTCCACGTATGTTTATCATCTGTATGAGGAAATAAGTTCAAACACGTGTGTCATGTATTATTTTGGCATTTAAGTATGTAAATGAGTATTTAATTGCAGAAACTTAGGCAGCTGTCACTTGTCATATATAAGAAGGTGCACAGTGGCAACTCACTGAGGGCGCCATAGTAAAAAGAAAGTAAAGTAAACAAAGTGAAGTAAACTCACTGTATGTATGGCGAGATCTCGTCGACGGTCCATTTGGGCTTGGTCTGGAACAGCACCTTGAACCGCTCGCCAATGTCCTCCGGCAGGTCCGACTCCGCGAAGCCCCAGATCACCTGCGGCGTGCTGCTCTTGTCGATCAGCGCGACACCAGACAGATGCGACTCCTGGAAACCAACATCACCATTATATTATAAGACCTAAAAGAACAAGTATTTATCACAATCTAAACTATTTTTAATCAGAGGGAATTTTTACAAAAAGATTATTTTAAACTAACGGCAAGAAGTACTGTTAAAATCGTTAAAATTAATCGGGCGTATCGTTAAAATTAAAAGAAAAAGTGTAATGCCTAAAAGGACGCCCATTGCCAATGTTAAATAACAATAAAAGGAAAACTCACATCGGTAACCATCCCCTCCGGCACGGAGTCCCGCCACGCCTGCATGAACTCGGCGAGGTTGAACTTGCCGGCGCTGTTGAGCAGCACCCGCGCCAGGTAGCGGCACACCTTGCCCTCCCGGTACCGGTAGTACTGCACCTCCCCTTCCCGCACCGACTCCTCCGTGTAGAACCTAAACATGGCCTCCAGGATCGGCCTCGGGATGAGGTCCTTGAGGCTCTCCAGCGTCTCCTCCCGCGATATGCGGTCCAGGGCCCAGGAGTTCTCCTCTATCAGGTCCAGCATGTAGGACAGCACGCGGAACTCGTAGTCGAAGTCCAGCAGGCGGTAGTGCTCGTCTACTTTAACGGCCTGGATCTTCTCCAGTTCTTCGTCCAGCTCCGCCCTCGACGCCTGCACCCCGTCGAGCAGGTCGTCGGAGGTGAGCAGCTTGCTTTTGTCGACCGCATACTCCAGCTCCGGGCCGCGATATCTGGACGGTTCGAGGAGTTTCCGGAGCTTGGCGAGGCGCGGCTTGCACGGCTTGAGCTCGTAGTAGGTGAAGAAGGTGTCGAGAATGTCCCTGTGCTCGATCCGGCGCGGCGGGCGGCCGTCGTCGGACTCGGTCGACCGGTCGAGGCTGGCGTTGGACTTGTCGAGCGACGTGTCGGAGTCCATGGAGTCGTGCGCGACGGTCTCGTCGAGGCCGGTGGCCGCTGCGAACAGCAGGTCGGGCACCAGCAGGAGGCTGTTGGATGTCTCCGCTTCTTTTACGTCGTAAGTTCTGCTGTTCGTACATAGTACGACATTTTCGTCGGGGTCACCTGGAATTAGATGCGAGTTGCGACTAAATTAGTTATATAGACGTATCACGTAACTCTAACTCACCTAGTCTAGGCCGATAAATAAATAAAAAAAAATACCTTTGAAAATCATATCGTTGCCTGCTTCGATCTCTTTCAGTAGGTAATCATCTAGCAGCATCAGTTTTAAATTATTACTTCTTTTGCTAGCCTCAGGAAACCTTAATATTTGTGTGACTTCTGTCAGCTCGGACTCGTGTAGTTTAGCCGCCTTTATGATTTTCCTTACATCTTCGGGCGCCCTTTGCACACTATAACAAAAAGAAGTAATTACAGCTTATAATAAATATTATAAATTATAATATAAAATTTAACATAATATTTTATTGAATGGACACTGGGTGACTGGACACGACTTTATTGTGGCAAAAATGCCTATCATTGCGACAGATTAACTTTTTTACCATATTTTGACAGTTTTGATACTTGACAGTTGACAGATAAAAAATCCAATTTGACACTGACATAACTCAATAGATTAGATTTTGACCCTCAAAAATTCCTCTAGAAAATTGAAATTTAATTTCCAATTAGTGTTTTAGATTAGACCGTTTAGTGCGTAGTAAATCCAAAATGTCGATATTCGGTGAAATACTTCCAATAAACAGGAGCGAGGAGAAGAACAAGCAGGCGAGCGCGAGCCTCTCGCCGTACCTCAACTTCGACCCGAGCGTAGTGCCGCGGATGCAGCCCGAGTTCCTGTACCCCGACGAGAGCCACATGGCCTCCACCGCCCGCCGCTCCAACGTCGCGCTGCCCATCATCGGCATGTCCTTCATGACGGGTTCAGGTCTGAACATAACCTCTCCCTCTGACTTCCAATAATTGTCTATCGTTGTAATACAAAAAATTGTGTTGTAACATTTGAGTTTGGGAAGATTCGAGTAGGTATAGGTAGGTATAGTAAAGAAAGTTATATTTAATTTTTTTCAGGTTTGGGTGGGATGGCTGGATTATACAAAGGTCTCCGAGCGACCACACTCGCAGGACAGACCGGCAAAATCAGACGAACTCAACTAATTAACTATGTCATGAAACAAGGTAAAGTTCACTTTATTATAACAATAGTAGATGTTATCATTGAGATGTCAATAATTGCCATACAGAAAATAGAATCCATCTAATAGTAGGAGATCCGGCCATAGAATGACCTTCACCCATCGTATTACGGGATGAAAATGATTTTTTTATAAAATTAAACATGTTAAAAAAAATATTTACAGGAGGTTGTCTGAAAAATTTGGTGCAAAGTGTAATTAATTAATAATTAAAAAATGTTTTTTTTTTTTAAACATTACATTCATTCCCTTACGCAAAAAACTGTATACTAATCGAAAGTATGTAGCTCATAGAATATGCAAACGCTGGGTTGACTTTTTTTTTCCGGTGCAATTATCAGGTAGGCAGCTATATACAGGTAAATCGATACTAGTAATTTTCAACGATCCACTTACGCGATAAACCTTATATCAAAATAAAGATAATTTTATTATGAATATAATGACATAAGGTTGAATGAATGTAATGTTTAAAAAAAACATTTTTTAATTATTAATTAATTACACTTTGCACCAAATTTTTCAGACAACCTCCTGTAAATAATTTTTTTAACATATTTAATTTTATAAAAAAATCATTTTCATCCCGTAATATGATGGGTGAAGGTCATTCTATGGCCGGATCTTAGACTATAAATAGCTCTGGTCATAAAAGAAATAGTAAAGGATGAAGATGTATTGTATTTTGTAATTAATCCTTCGATCGGAGGTTCTAGGAATTCCCATTGTATTCTTTTGTTCTCGCGATCACTGGTGCTCGCGCGGGGCCAATATCCAAAGACCAAACAAAGTATAAAATGTACAAAACAGGAGTTTTAAAAGATATAATAACTTTTCAGGGACCACAACGGGCTGCACACTGGGAATCCTTGCATCTTTCTACTCGACTATTGCTTTGGGAGTGACATGGCTGCGAGATCAGGAGGACACGGCCAACACATTCATTGCCGCTACGACCACCGGAGTCCTGTACAAATGCACCAGCGGCCTTCGCTCGATGGGTCTAGGAGCTGCGGCAGGGCTCACCCTAGCCGGCATCTACACACTGGTCACAGACAACGACAACATATGGAGCAAAGCGAGATATATAAGAATGTGATGTGATTCCCCCTACTACGCTAGTTTTATGTAAATAGTAATTTTAGGTATTGTTTAAAGGCACTCAATGATCTGTCAAGTGAATATAGACTTTAATGCCATGTCTATAACTTGTCCAGGTTGCCGTGCGCCATACAGGTTATCCTGCTTTCAATGTTATGTCCCATATTGGAACAGGAGTAGCACAATTTTATTTAAGTCTCAAATAAAAAATGTTCAGAAAATTAAATCTTTTATTTTACAAAACTCATATTTACACCTTAAACCTACTAGAGTATATTGTTTACATAATGTAAATGGAGAAGTAAATATAAAAGTTGAGCAACTAAAATTGTAATTCTTTATATTGCAAGAAATTAAAATAACTGAAATGTCATAATTTCATAATTATATTATTATTGTTAGTAATTGACAATATAATTAATTAGTTCTACATAGCTTGACCTTCAAGAACTACATGTCTTGTAACTCGATACTAATATGTAAGATAGGGTTGTACATATTTTACAAATTACAGGGAAACATATGAATTAAGCTACAATGTTGGACTGGTACTCCAGTAGTATTTGCTAAAATATAGTCCATCAAAAGTAAAATAATTTGTATGCAATGTTTTGAGCTGTATGTTACTTTATTGATCTCAAATTATACCACATAATGGTATCATAAAATGAATTGCCTGTCTTCTGCTTCACATTACTTATAGTGGAGATTATAACATTATAACTAAATGCTAAAATGAACATTAAGTCTATGAGAGTATTGAGTCATAAGAAACACTTATCTTGAGAAGGGAAGCCACACTTGGTACACAGTATCCAGACTTATCATGACATTATCTTTATTAACTCATAAAACAATAAAATATGTATTTACAAGTACATATTATTTATAACCCATTTTACAGTTGTAAAAACTAGATATTAAATACAAATAAATTCATTAGGATTTTCTTAAACAAGTAACAGATGTTCACAGAGCAAATCTGTATTAGCTCTCTGTGTTCTCTCATCATGCTGTCATGAATCATGATATCTATTCAATGAAGTAGAAGCTATGCAGGAAAAGTAAATAACAGCATGTTTCATACATAGATAATATTATTAATTCATGAACAATGAAAAAGCTATTGTGTCTCGTTTTGCCACCATTGATTTTTTTTTCACTGGTTAATACCAATAAGAAATTTTATTTTATTTTATTTTACATGAAAAAATATCGTATTTGAATCTTCACAACGCGTGCGGTAGTAACATAATATCTGATTTGAGTTTTTTTATATATATCATTGCTCCCAAATCAGAATAATTTATAGATCAGTCAATTAAAAAAATAATATACTGCACTATAAAATTTATAGGCCAGTATATAATTTTTTTATAATGAGAGAAAATAATGTTTGTTTAATATTTAAACTAGAATACACTGGATGTGGCAATAACTGCAGTGTACCTAGTAGTAGTAGTAGTGGTGTAGTAGTTACCTATTTTAACTAAGGTTAAATTGTACTGTTCATAAGGATAGGATAATATACTTCAATATAGCTATATTCTATGTACACAACTACTTCTTAGGCATTACTCCTTATTTAAACATTTTTTAAGAACATAGTTTCAAGTATTAAAATATTTTATTGTATACAAATAATTCCAAAAATATATTTGGCAAATTATTTATATTAAGTTTGAAAAAGGAGTAGTGTTCTCTATATTTATTACTTGATTAAATTTAAAAGTAAGTACTGCTTCAATATGGTTTGCTCCAACTTAAACAGCTTGTGTAGTGTATTGGCTAATTTAGAGATAATTGTATCAAACATTGCTCAAGCGCTAACCACTGTTCAGTCATTTCAAGACTCTTAAATTGGACATAATATTACCAACTATTATGATCTAGTTATATTATATATCATTTGGCAATTTAAACACATGCAACCACCTGCTGATATTCTTTCAATTGAGTTCGGCATTCTGTGCTGCAGCCGTTTAATCCCAAGGCGCAGCAACTCGTGTGTCACAAGTTTGCATTCAAAATGGATTTCATATCCTCTGGCAGAACACTGTTGAGCTCCTCGAGACGTTTAGCTAACAGTGTCCGAGTGTTACTGGCCACTGGGGGATCACTTCTCAAAACTTCCCGGAGCTTCAGAACCATATCCACTATTTCCACCTCCTTCTTTCCAATCGACCATCTCTTCAGGTCACTCTCGGCAAGAGCTTCCAATTGCAAGGCATGCAACTTATCAGTTAATTTTCCATGTCGCTCGTGGAACCACGCACTGAAGTTTGGAGTTCTAAAGAAGTGTCTGTACAGCCCTATCCAGTCTCCCTTGATACCGGTAGTGAGGTGAGGGCCAGCATGCTGTAAAGATGCGAAGAAATCCTCTGGGTTGAAAGGATTCGGAATGGGTGGAGCTCGGAACGGAGAAATATTCTTCTGTAGAGGCATCAAGGAGGCCATGTATCTCTCGAGGGGTATCATAAAGCTCTGTGTCAACTCCAATAGATGCCTCTTCACCATCGCAGTCTGTACCTCCGTAGGTCTTTCTGTCCTCATACCATTGTGGAGCTTCTTTATAATAGCCTTATCTTTTTCCAGGAACGGTTTATACTGTGTGTACAACCCTGGGGCAGAATCCAAGTGTTTGACACTCCCCACCTTCCTCAACTTTGTTTTGATAGACGATGAGTCGCTGAGTTTGATCGTGTGGGGCCAATGTTGTAGAGTCTTAGTAAAAAATGGATTGGTTACACCGAGGATTACACAGGGCGGGTTGAACTGTTTACGGGTGAACTCCTTAAACTCACTATCGTGTATCGTAAAGTACGGCCTGTGCTCTGCCGTATATGGAAGCGGCTGTATTAAATTGGTCAAAGCTTGCACCAGTGCCGAGCTGTCCGTGGGCGAACTGGCCATAACGACGATGGGCTCCGCGGTCAAAACCAGCTCCCACAACAGATGCAGGTGGGATATCAAACTCGATAGGGGATCGAAAACGTTGACGTCCTGGATAGACGCAAGGATGTGAGGAACGTTCGACGACTCCAGAGGCTTCAGAATATCCGACCGAGCCACTTTTCCAGTTTGGTGATTAGGAATATACGACTGGAAGACACTTCCCAGCACCGGCAACATCATGTTCTGGCCGGCGTCCAACGCGGGCCACCGGTTGATGTCGTGACAGGCGGCCTCGAGGCCGCTCTCGCCGTCCTCGAAATATTTGGGGGCGATCAACTGGATCACCTTGTAGAACAAATTTATAAACGGCAGGCGCGTCAACAGTATGAGGCTCTTCTGGAAGTATCCGCGCGGCAGGGACGGGTCCTTGACCTGGCGGAAGTACACGAAGCCCCAGTAGTGAGTGCAGTCCGCGCGCAGCGTCGGGACACTCTCCTCGTTGTACCGGAGCTGCTGCGGCGTGAGCGGGCCGCGAGTCCGCAGCCGCACGTGGAACTGGGTGTCCCCCATACAACCCGAGTTGGAATCTGGAAACGCCAGGTAGCAAATGTTGCACTTCTCCTGGTCGGAAAGCTTCACTCCAGGCGGGTACACGCTCTCCATCGCCTGACCCAGTTCCAGGTCGAACGTGACGACACAGATGCAGTGGAGCCAATCCGAAAACCTGCTCCATTTGGATAGGAATTCTAGTTCTACCTTGGAAATGTCATTGCCTTCGTAATTTCGTAAACCGCAGGCCATGTTTGTTTTCTTAATTAATAAACGGCATCCATTATATAAAAATAATTAAATTACCACGATTGTATCACAAAACTGCACTCTTTGTTTACGTTGATTACGCATTATTCGTTTGTTTCACAAAAAAATATGGATAACTTTGTACACAGATAGGACGCACACCAGCTGTTCTTGCAATATGGCCGCGCGCGCCAAAAGAAAACAAACAAAATTTTGAGAAGTCGACTAATAAAATTAAAAGCTATTATTTTACTTACCCATTCTCCATATTATTAACTTACACTTGAATTTAATTTAAATTCATAACAAAACAATCGGACTAATAAATACACAAAAAACGAAAATAAAAATTTAAAAACTTCACTGACGCGAAGTACTAAACGCTACGTTCCATTATACGCAGATTGCAGAATTAAAATTTGAAAATATTCATATATAATTTACTACTTCACATCACACATGAGTCACGACTCAATGAGTCGTGAGTCATGAGTCATGAGTCATGAGTCATGACTCATGAGTGTCTGTGCTCATGAGCACACTCATGAGCCACTTTTGTTCATACTTCATTCATATTAATTTTTTGATATTAGAAATTAGAATATTATTGCATTTTTACGGACATTTTCTAAAGCGGACGCCACACTCGCGGCGCGAAAGCCGTGTATGAATGAATGAATGAAAACATTTAAGCCGGCTGTACACTCTCGCCGAGACACAGCGAGGCGGCCCGAGTGCGAGAGTGTACATGGGTGCGCTCGCCTCATCTCGCCTGTCTCGGACCCTCTCGGTCCGTTGTCGGTATTTTGCGCCCGAGACAAAGGGTCTCGCGAGGAAAACGAGCGCACTACTGTACACTCTCGCGTCTTTCAGTACTAGTCCCGCCGTTGGACAGTGTAGAACAGAAAAATAACAATAATAAACGTCATTATTAGTCATTAACTGTGAGAAATAAAATTAATTAAGTCTATAAATCTTTGGATTACAATGATATCTTTCGATGCATGGTGAATGGTGAATGGTCGTTTTCGTCCATCTTCTCTGAATTCATAACTGCGATTGAACTAAGCGAGAATGTACATGATCGCACTCGGGCAAGGGACTCTCGCACGAGACTCTCGCCCGAGAGCTCTCGGCGAGAGTGTACAGCGGTCATAACATATTATTTCAACGTGAACCGCGAGTGTATCTAGGGTTTAGCCGTTTCGCGCATAGAGGTTTCGCGGCTTCGCGTTCGCGCTTCCATGCTTTCCCCGTCCGGTGTCGGTTTTGACTTTGACAGTTGACTAGCAGTGTTGCCAAGTATGGGGATTTCCCACTAAATTTAGTGGGAAAAAATAAATTTAGTGGGGTTTTTAGGGGGTAGAATATCTTTTGGATAGTTTTGGGAAAAAAATTTTTGAAGAATGGATATTTTTTAAAATAACAACCTTAGAGTTTGGTATTGATTTTAATACATTTTATGAAGAAAAAATGGTTGCCTGTAAAGTCGGTTTTACGGGCGAAGATTTTACGTGACAACGTGTGGGAGAGAGACGCAAGGCATTCGGCGGGCCTCTCTCTCGTTCGGTGACTCATCGTAACGTTACCGAGCGTTACACTTTTTCATAAGTGACTCCCAGCCGCAACCTAATTTAAGACGTTGTCACGTCAAAATTACTGGAACAGCTACTATATGGAACTGCCACACAAAGCACATGTCTCTATAGCTTAACCATTGAATTTAATAATAATAATAATAATAATGTTTATATTTTAACAATAAGACATCACATTACACTACAATACACATACACATTACAAAACACATTACAATTCATAAAGAAAAAGTAAAAGAAAAATATGTAATTACAAAAATAATAGCATTATTATAGCATGAGGAGCGGTACAACTGTCATGTCTACTGCCAAAAAGGACACCACTCAGGCGTATCACCGTGACGTACACCACAGTGCCTGGTATTATGTGGTTCCTAGTAAACCGTCATCTGGAAACAGGAACAGATAAGCAATCAGCAATACATTATAATATACAAAGTATTATTTTATATATAAAATACAAAATACGTTAATTAATATGGAAATATAATATAAAATAAGTACTTAAGGCCGTCCCCCGAGCAAACGACCTTGGCCATACATTTGCCGCGTTGCCGAGATCGCGCCAAAACCCTATTATTTTTACTCTTAGTTCTAAATTGTCCTAAAAAAAATTTTAAATGGCGAATATGTAGTCAAAGAGGATGTAAACTGTATACTACCAAAGAGGATGTAAACTGTATACTACGTAATAAGAGATCGGACTTAGAAGAAAAAAAATTAACATCCGTTATTTTTTTAATTTGAAACTGAAGTTAAAATTTTTAAGTGCAAAACCTTTCACTCTAAACATACCGAAAATTAAAAAAAATAAAAATAAAAAAGAAATGAGCTCAAATAAATGTTTTATTTCAATAAAAATATTATACATAACTTAATAAATAGGCTAATAAGGTAAATTAAACAATAAAACAGATTTAATCCACAAGCTTTTGTTGATTTCTATTATTAAATATTATAATATTACAGTACAGTTTTCTGTATTTTATTTATAAATATAATAGAATAGCTGTATATGCTAATCTACTAACTACTTGATTGGCTTATACACTTATACAGTAAACTCTATATAGGGAGGGGATTAAAGCTGCGCGTCCACCAGGTCGGAATCGGGACGTACGGTGCGGACGGCACGTCGTGTCGTCATATACTTGTCAGGTGCAGAATGACGTTCCAGTACTTCTAGTGCAGTTCTGATAGTAGTCAGTACCATACATACAAAGCAACAAATCCGTCCACTGCGTACCTACGCTCCGATTCCGATCCAGTGGACCGCACCTTTATACATACACACTTTGATTTCTTATACCCTGTATACGACAGCTGAAATCTATCGCGCGGGCTCAGGCCAGCTGCATACCACCTCACTTGATCAGAGGATTTTTCCTTGGTGACCGTACCAGTTACCACTCATAATCCCATACCTTCCTTCTCCTAAAATCTCCTTGCTTTGAATCTCTTTGCTGCTTTCGTTCCCAAGCGGTCGCATGCGACCGCGAGAACAAAAGACTTCCTAGAATCCGCATACAGTTTACATCCTCTTTTGAATCCGCGATCGAGGTAACAGCTATTGCTTACAGACTGAAATGTTGTAAAGTAGCTGTGCTGTGGACCTAAAAATCTGAAATTAATGAAAATTTTTTCATTTACTACATTTCCATACAGTTTACATAAATTATTTAGTATAGTTAATAACCTTATGTATTGTTACAATAAAACAATATACACATGATACACATTTCATCATTTTCCAAATTAACTGCATACTGAATACTGATATACATTATAATATTTTCTATGAAATAATAATCTATCTTTTTCATATTAATATTATAGTTAAAGTTGTAAATTATTGTACAAATATGCAAATAGTACTACGACATAAGTACTTTGTATTAGAACATGGTATGATATCGTTATGTTTTGCTTCAATTTATCAATTTACGGTTACATTTACATTTTACAATGACTTACCTTTCGTTTTTCATTAATTAGTCCACTTAATTTACAATTTTTGTATTTTTGTAATAAATAATTTTCACAAAATGAAATTCGAACTTTGAGTTTTAAACTTCTTCTTCCTTTATTTTCTTATGTAGTTTATATTCTCTATGGTCTTTTTTATCAACCAATCACAGTCGACCGTGCTTAAAAATTGTACAGATTATGCGATTTAATTTAGTAGCTACGTTTAAATTTGGAACCCAATTTTTTTTTGTTCGAAACTTGCATCCACCTGTATGTAGTTTATGATATTGTCGATCTATTGGCGTGAGTTTCAAATAAAAGTAATTTGTAAATCCTAAGGAGATGCTGAATGTATGCTTGAATTTTAACAAATTGGTATTACTTTGGAAGCTGATATCATGAGTATAAGAAACAAATAGTTAAAATTTAAAACGACAAAAGAAATGTTGATATATTGAAGATTATTGCTGTATTTTTATTATAACTTTGTAGCTTTCAGATTATGAGTTTATAAGGTTTTAAATACGGTCAATTACGGAATCTCCGGACGGAACGCCCACTCAAATCTCAATGCTATGGAATGGTTATACGGCGGACCCGTCCACCTGCCGCCCGCGCCCCTCGTAAAACCCGTGCTCTCACGCTCACCATAACGCAAACGGTTGTCCCATGGGGTAGGTGCGCCGCGCACGCAGGACTACGGCCACCGCTATACACACCGTAGCAATGAGCGATATAATTACGTAATACATAAACAGTAATAATAATAATATTATATATGGTAATGATTTATGGTACAACGAGATATACCTACTACTTGTATAATAATATATTATCATCGCAGTGCAGGATTCAGGTAAGTTGTGAGTTTGTTATAATTTTTAAAGGTATTTAAAATATTATGTGTACTTGATATATTACAATATTATAATTCATACATAAATTACATGGAAAATTGGATAAATAATAACTAGATCTTTCAAAATTAATCCTTTCAATGTGTAGACTAATTAATAGATAATATAATATTATAATTTGCAGGGAGTATGGATATTATACGTCTACAATGCTTGTAAAAACAGCGCCTTTCTATTTTCTAACAACCCGAGGCATGGGGGATCGGGCTTGAAGGATAGTCTTTGACCTTGCAAGCGACTCTGGAACATCCGTAAACCGCCTTGCGCCGGCTTACAACTTTATCGGTAAGTACAGCTGAGATAACGACCAGACAATAATAATAGGTAATTTCATCGTAACATTATAAGTTCATAAAATATTAATAATAATAATAATAATTGTATAAAACCAATTGTAAATAAATAATAATAATGTTAATACATTTGAGCATATCATTAGTCAATAATTATAGTTTATAGTTAAATTACTGCAAGTTGTTCAGTTAGTAGATAGTATTTGAGTCTTAATTTAAAATTCTTTACTGTTTGCAGAGTTCGAATTTGCGGCGGCAGAAGATTGTTCCAGACTTTGCTTGCGAGGTATTTGAAGCTGCCTTGGAACTTGGAAGTGCGGCGAAGCGGAGTGATCATCCGATAGTTAGATGGTTATAGGTTGCTTTAATGCTCGGGCCACAGTATAACGTCTATGCCGTTAATTAACGCGATAATGGACGTTAACCGTACGTGTAGCCACAATTTAACGCGATAATTTTCAACGGCGTTAACGCCGTTTGCCGTTTGGCGATAGCTCTAGTGGCGGTAATCCAAAGAAAGAATTAATGCGATGAAGCGGCTACAGTCCACACTAGTATCGTCACTGTCAAAGAGGATGTAAACTGTATACTACGTAACAGTCACTGTGCGTTGAGAGTCCGACGGGATCACACGTGTTGGCTACATACGACTTGTTTACATTTAAATCGCACGCTTTCGAATTTATATATGTACTTTGGATATGGAGTCTCCACTCCAGTTACTCCTAATGAGAAAGTAAATGCCTTTTTTTGAGACTCTGCAAACCGAACCATGTTTGTGGGATCTGCAACTCAAAAGTTACAAGAATCGTGGAATGCAACGTGATGCTTGACGACGAATAATAGAATAATTATTACCTTTTGAAGAAATTAATTAACATATAACTGTATTTTAAAAAGGTAAAAACCGACTTCATAAAATCACCCTACCTCACAACTACTGAACCAATTTTGATGCTTGCACTATTCCCTAAGTTTAACAATATCTATACAACAAAAAAAGAATTACTGAAATTGCAATCAAATGGTAGTTCCAAATATATATGCAAAATTCGCATTCGCATTGCGAACACAAATATAAAAACATACATACTTAAATACATACTGTATACATATTTGAAATTTGGCACATTTGTTCAGGCGCTGATATAGACTAACATATTATACGAAAATTTGGCAGTTTGGCTCCTTTTTTTGAAGTCGGTTTAAAAGAAGAAGCCTAATGGGATCAACGCCGTTTTTAACGCCAATAATGGGCTGTGGGCATTAAACGTTGATCGTTCAAGTGTAGCCACCCACTTTAGCGCGTTAAAATTATAGCAATAATTGTCGCGTTAATGGGCATTAACGATGTAACTGTGGCCCCAGCATTAAAACAACCTGTTATAAGACGTATTACGTATGTACAGTACTTTAAAAACAGGCAGTTTTTAAAGCGAGCTTTAATAAATAGTGTTTTTTGGCTTTTGTGCTTTGGTAATTCGGTGCTTCCAATGACTGGTACAGCTGTCCAATTACTAGTCATTTACCCTACTAGAATATTATTTTCCTACCATAATAATATTATACTCGACAGTCGACACTGGCCATGGTTCAATGTCATGGTTATAGGTAATAATATTATAGCCGAAGTGCGCAAAAAGACCGCGCCGCAGGTGCCCGGCGGGCACTGGCGGCGCATGTCCGCGGCTGCCCGCCGTGGTCACACAAACCAGAAGGTTTACATGTAGTTATTGTAGACGCCGCGCCGTGTGCTTTGTGTACGCGGCGCGGGCATTCCCAGGCATCGACGGGCGTACGTGACGAAATTGACCAGCCCGCCCCGCCGGCCGCTATTCTTGCTTTTTTCTGTGCTGTGTGTCTTGATTTCTTCTCACAGGGCAACGCGGCCGCCGCGTGAAATCAAATACCTCATGATTCATGATCTTAGGAATGAATTATACCGCTTAGTGTGTAGTACAGTCAGATTTTTCCACGTATTTGCAAAGTAACAGTAATAACACCTAAAACCCTACTAATAAAACAATGGCCAAATATATTTGTTTCACGTACCTAAGTACCTATTCAGATAAAATTTTATGGTTTTATCAAAGAATATATTGTATTATATTAATAAATATCCAATTTTATTTAAATGAAAAACTAAAAATTTGAAAATGATCGGTTTTAGGGTTCCATACCCAAAGGCTAAAAACGAGACCCTATTACTGAGACTATCATGGCGCTTGCGATTCGTTATGTCAAATTCTATACACTTTTAACCGACTTCCCAAAAAGGTTGCAAGTTCGGCTGTATTTATGTACTATCAGAGAAGTTGATTCATATGCAAATCGGGGACCTAAGTAGTTTGGTTGCGTTACGCCAAACCCAGACAATTAACATTGAATTGACATATTCGACCAAATAACGTTGGTCGAACTTCCTCGATAGTCGATGGTACGCTTAGATACTTTTATTATGGACTTGTAGTTCCAGATATATGCGAACACAAACATAAATATAAGGGTTCCTTGTTGACTACGGAACCCTAATCAAAACATACATATTACATACATACAATAATTATGCATATGTCGCAGCCAACTGGTTAAAATAGCCGTTCAATCAAACAGCTAGGCCCTTTGACTGAACAACGCCATTCAATGATACGGCTATACATCGTTTAGCCGACTTGTTGACTACAACGTTCAATACTACAACTAGACGACGCTTAGCTAACTGGATTAACCATCGGACTGCGACACATTACATACTTATACAATAGGTACTATCGAGGAAATTGATTCCTATGCATTAGAGAGACCAACGTCATTTGGTCGATCATGTCAATTCAATGTTAATTGTGATCTGTCGGCTGAGTTTGACGTAATGCGACCAAACTACGTAGGTCCCCCATCTGCATAGGAATCAACTTCTCTGATAGTACCTATACATACATATTGTACAGTTTTGAAATTGGGCACACTGATATAGATTAATTTAATATTCAAAAACTGGGCAGTTCTGGAAATATTACAAACATACGGGTCGAATTATTAATAAACTCCTTTTTGGAAGTCGCTTAATATTAACAACCAGCAATAACTCTGATCAGTCAAATTACCTTGCACCTTTGGATCGATCTCACGTGAACTCAGAGGTAAAATAGCTCCGAACGATGTTAATAATTGGTAATTTTATTCAGTTAAGGAAGATTGCGATCAAATTAAATAATAAGTTAATAACCAACCTGAACAATTTTATACGTTTACTCCACACGTTGTAGGTCACGTGCTGTGCCTCGTCCTTCAACTCCCAGAACTCGGGGAATCCCTCTAAGTTCAAACATTATTGGAACGGAGTTCCTTTTCGCGCGTTGCAAAAGGGGGCTAGGTCGAAAAAATTGTAACGACACTTTTTTTATTAGTACCTGCATGGTAGGGGCTTGCGCGTTAAGTGAATAAACAGCGACACGTTGTTAGTATTCCTAAAATATTTCTATTACTTATCAATATAAAAATTAAGTAAGTAGATGAAAACCTATTCTCAGGCCTACCGAATGTAAGTACATAATATACAAAATTTCATTAAAATTGGTTGAACCGTTTTGGAGGAGTTCGCGCACAAACACTGCGACACGAGAAAATAGTATTAAGATTTTCAGAGCGAAGTAGCTATACTGTTTAAATACTACTGTTGTGCTTAGGACATAAATGTCCGTATGGTTGCCCAAGCACATACGGCATTCTCGAAAAATAGTCCAGACTCTGGAGTCTGGACTGTCTGGTCATTCCTCTGGACGATGCTACTACTCTGGAGTAGTAGCATCGTCCAGAGGAATGAGCAGGTCAATACGTCTGGGAGTGGGCGTTTTCGCACTGCAACGATAACGACACGACACCATATCGTCGGACTGGTAGTTTCATACAATCACTACTAAACGCTTTCACACTGTGTCGTTGCAGTCAACGATATGGTCGCCGACAGATTGTCGTGCTGATATCGGGACGACACACCTTTGCTGACGCAATACTTGGTACAACTAATATATATTCTGTGGCAATCCGCAATACTACTAAGGGGGCGTAAAAAACGCCTCACGCAATTTGTGGACGCCCCCTAACCGCATGACAAGCTGTTGGTTTATATCGTGTCGATATCGTCCGACGATATCGTTGTCGTCCGAGCAGACGACACAACAGTATCGTGTCGTTATCGTCGCAGTGTGAAAACGCCCATTGGACACACGCGCGGGTTTCCCGATTTTGTACTTCACCGTACGACATCTATCCATATTATACATCAGTACTAAATAAGATCTGGAAAATATGTCGAGCGCTTACTAATAGTCTAAGATCCGGCCATAGAATGACCTTCACCCATCGTATTACGGGATGAAAATGATTTTTTTATAAAATTAAATATGTTAAAAAAATTATTTACAGGAGGTTGTCTGAAAAATTTGGTGCAAAGTGTAATTAATTAATAATTAAAAAATGTTTTTTTTAAACATTACATTCATTCAACCTTATGTCATTATATTCATAATAAAATTGTCTTTATTTTGATATAAGGTTTATCGCGTAAGTGGATCGTTGAAAATTACTAGTATCGATTTACCTGTATATAGCTGCCTACCTGATAATTGCACCGGAAAAAAAAAGTCAACCCAGCGTTTGCATATTCTATGAGCTACATACTTTCGATTAGTATACAGTTTTTTTGCGTAAGGGAATGAATGTAATGTTTAAAAAAAAAACATTTTTTAATTATTAATTAATTACACTTTGCACCAAATTTTTCAGACAACCTCCTGTAAATATTTTTTTTAACATGTTTAATTTTATAAAAAAATCATTTTCATCCCGTAATACGATGGGTGAAGGTCATTCTATGGCCGGATCTCCTACTATAAAGGTCTTTTCCCCAGGCCACGAACGCTTATTTCTTTATTTTGACAAAAGGATAAAGTAATTGGCATAAGTATTTACACAAGTACATTTTGAGTCACGCGCCGTAGAGATCAACTACGATAACATGGCGCGCCCCTCCAAATGACTGTTTCAATGTGTGTAGTCACATCCTTATGAAAGAGTTTGTATGTAGTAAGTATTCAACCAATCACAGTACACGTAATATTTCAGTTAATGTCACTTATTACCAAGATTTGGTGGTCGACTAATCATAACTAGCCTACCGCGCAAGACAACGCACTTCAAACGTTTTGACAACGCGCTTCAAACGTTTTGAATTTTGGAGGGGCGCGCCATGTTATCGTAGTTGATCTCTACTAGGTGGGGTATGATACCAAAACGCACTTAAACACATGCACCTAGGTTGGCAACAGTGGCGGGGCAAGACCAAAATTGGATGTGGGTTGTTAAACTAATATGTATTCTGTGATGTGGGCAAGATATTATGTTTTGCGAGGCCCCCTGATTGATGTGGCACGGATTTTGTTGAGACAAAGAATTTTTTATACTCAAAAACTCAAAAATAAAAAACTAGATGACGCGTTCGTTGCGCCAAAATTCGTTTATCGCGTAGGAACCGTACATTTTTAAATAATATAAAAATACATAAAAATAAATCTATGTCCTTTCCCGGGACTCAAAGTATCTCCATGCCATTAAATTTCACCAAAATCGGTTAAGCGGTTTGAGCGTGAAGAGGTAATAGACAGACAGATCACAGACAGACAGACAGACAGACAGACACACTTTGGCATTTATAATATTAGTATGGAGTATGGAAGTATGGATATGGATATGAGTATCGAAACTTATACTAAATCCTAATAAAATCCTCGTGGTTCTAGGGGCCTGGCACCCCTTGGACCATTTGGGCGGTCGCCTACGTCTTACGCCGCCTCTGGTTGGCGACGGACACCGGACTGAATATTTCGCACCGGCAATCTCCCATTTGCAGCTACTGAGAAAACCAAAACAAATTAATAATATGAATTTTTTTACCGCTGGGATATGTCATGCGGAAGCTGGTTAAAGCTATGTTAAGTTAAGATATTATTACATTGATGATTTTATTCAAATTAATATTATACTCTCTAGACGCCACCCATTCCAATTTCCACGTGACCAAATTTTTACATTAATTAAGTAAGTATAATAATTATAAAAAAATATTATAAATACATCTTAATGAAATAACAATCTTATTTATTTGAAAAACGGTTAAGTTTATCTTAGATTTTAGTTGTACAAGTTTACTACACATTAATTTTACGTTAAATATATAATTTGAAAATCATGTAAATGACGTTTTTGTCTTATATTATACAGTAATGAGTTATGAACTTATGTGTATACATCAATAGGTACTAATTAATATTATAAGCGTGAAGACGTGTCTGTCTGTATCTATGTTACTTCTTCACGCATATTTGCCGATATTTGGTATGGACACTTTGAGTCTTGCGAATGGACATAGGATACTTTTATCCCGGAAAAATGCACAGTTCTCGCGCAATAAAGACATTTTGGCGCGAAAGAGTTGCGGGCGTAATCTAGTAACATTAGATTCAGATTAGAGGGTCTCTCTGAGGGTCGTGAACTTGGTTACAGGTTTAACTCTATGACATGTTGTAATCGTTGGCTTATCTCTAGGCTATATCTAGACCACTAGCGGGGAAGTCCAGGCTGTAGGCTGTGGGCTGGAATTACCTGCGTGGCAGTTTACTCTCACCAACGCGAATACGTAACTTCTTTTTTCCTCAAACTTATTCATAGAATAATTATTGCTTTAATTGAAAGCGGTTGTCATATATGGTGATTAATATTGATCGGAATCAGACAAAATACATCATAATGTAAAAATTATTAATTTTATTAAATAATACAACAAAAACATATTATTATGTACGCGAATTTACCTCCTTCATTGTAGACAAAAAAATCACGCTTTTTATCAATGGCATTAAATAAAGTAGTGTTTTAGTAGTTTGTATAAGTTAATTACAATGATATATAGCTTTGTCTCGCGTGGAAAAAGTGGGGGTTCTCTTTTTGAACCTTGTCACCAAAGAATAAAGTCGATAAATGATAAACCGCTCTTCAACTGTAACTATAACCTCAGACCAAATAAAAAAGTAAAGTTCTCCGAACCGCGTTTTGCTCTGTAATTACTAGCTATATGAAAGTAGGAATAATTTTTATCACTACATATTTTAATGTTATCCTGTAGGTTATTCTACATCGCAACTCAAAACATGGTCAAAATATTATGTTTTGGATTGGGATGTGATGACTACACGATAATCGTAAATTTTCCTTCATGAATTCGTAATAATATTTTCAACCGACTACGACATGATTGTGGGAGTAAGACTGGTTGATATGAGCTTGAGACTTGAGGGGAGATATCATTAGACTGATTTTGGTCGTAGGAGTGGCGCAGTCGATGTTTTGTTTTTAATCTCTTCGTTTTTTCTTGTAACCGTTTTTTCTTGTAATTCAGCGTAAACATTTGATAGGTTTGATATAAGAACCTTTGTTGAACCTGATTTTATTAGGTTGATCTGAATAAGTGCATAATCCTGATAGTCTTCAGCAAGATCTTGACCCGCTATCTGACGCAGCCCCTCACCCTGATCACGTCACTCGCTGGTCTTCAGGTTTTCCCTGGTCGTCGTTACAGCCTTAATATATTACCACCGTCGACCGACGCGCCCAGTGCTAATCTGCGAACGCTAAGATTCGCGCGTGCTCTCAAATTGGTACAAATTAAAAATAATTGAATATATTATAAGCCTTCTTAGTTTTGAAAGTTTATTTAATAGTCTGTGGATCGGTTGACACTGTGTGGAAGAACATGTTACATGCCCTGCTGCTTCGCCTGGCCGTCGCGCTCAGGTAAGAAGACCTTTGGTGGTAAATGGAGATTCAGCAAATAGATACAACACACAACAGCGATATAAATCTTTTCACCGTAGCCAGTTAAAAGAAAAAGGTAAGTTCAGTTTAAAACCTCTAAAACCGCGGATAAATCCGACAATTTCCTTACTTTCTGAAATATGTACCTACTTATTGGAAAATAATAATAAATTAATTAATATAACCTTTTCCTACTTATGTACTTAGTTAATTAAAAAGGAAAATTTCATTTCTTTGCATAGTAAATTTTTTGGTCTGCACCTCGAGCAAAGCTGTAGAACTTAAAAGTTTTTTAAGTTTTTAGGAGCCAAGTTATTCTAGGACTTTTTGCCATATCTGAATGTGTTTTTTTAGTTCTAAATTAATGCCTTCATTTAATGAATATTATCTTTATTTTGTGGATGGTATTTTGCATATTATGTTTAATAAGTGTTAATTATGTTTAAATGTGTGTTACAAAGTATTCGACGTGTATGTAGATAAGACACGTACGAGAGTTCAGCTATATTCATTTGTAATAAAATATAATAGTTAATAAGTACTCGTAAATCACTAACAAAATATATTACTACGTGTGACTTCATTACAGTGCACATAATATTAAAAATCTCTTTACCTTGTGGAAGTTGGTTAAAAATCAAAACCTTAAACAAATCGGTGTTGCAAAGTCAACAAACTTCTGTTAAGCGTACGATATCGAATGTTCCCAAATTCCACATTAGTTATTCTTGCCCAGAAACTTAAATACATCCATATTATATAATATTATTAGGTAAGATCCAATACCGTGCTATGTAATGAAGCTTGCCGTTACAGCAGTGATCTCAATTGGTGTAATGCCATCAAAGTATCTTAGGAGTACCCCAGGGATATATTTTGGGCCTTCTTAATTTTGACCCCAGCACAGACGGGGCTTTACAATCGTCAGCTTAGTCCAGAGACATTCCGCCTACGTACTAATGGCTATCACCCAATAATATGCGACAGAACTTCTGATGTTTTGATTTGCCGTTAGAGCGTCAGATCTGAAAAGGCCCATAGATACAATCAGATAAAATATATTATTGTCATTTATGCCGCCACTTCATTTTTAAAATTATTGAATGCAAGTTGTCTGTACTCTGAACTACAACATAATATCGTCTACAAATAAATACTGCACCTGTAAGTATGGTAGAAATAAGTTTGGAAATAAATAAAATATAATAAGCTAATTGTTTAATTTTTTGTAGAAATAAGTTTGGAAATAAATAAATAAACTTATCCTTAACCTTAAACTCTACTCACCGTTCTCATAATTACGATCGATAATAATGAACTTAACATCCGGGTTGTATGGAAATGTAAGGTAGTAGTGAGTAGTGAGTACTAATATTATGAGACATCTGATCAATTAAATTTTACCTCGATTGGAAAATAAAAGACATATTATACATGTCGGTTATTTTTTTTTTAATAAGCCGAAGTGTTTTTATGGAATCAGCCGCTCCGAAACTTCTAAAAATGAAACTCAAAACGATATCTGACAACGGCCGTATTATTCGCATAAAAAAGTAACAAAAAGAAATACAATATTCCAGATACTTATTTGATGTAGATTCGTTAAGATTGACATTATTTCCGCATTACGAATCCCGGAGATCGGAGGAAACTTGAGCTACTATTGTTTTGCCTATGATGTAACGAAGTTAAGCTATATACGGCTAGACGACGTTGCAAATCCTTTGCTCCAAAATTTGTTTATAGCGCGGGAACCGTGCATTTTTCCGGATAATATGTCCTTTCCTGAGACTCAAAATATCTCTATACGAAATTTCAGCAAAATCGATACAGCGGTTTAGGCGTGAAGAGGTAACAGACAGACAAACATTTTCGCATTTATATTATTAGTATGGAAGTGATCGTGGCTGTCATCAATGAACTCGCTGGGAGCTGATGCCCTCAACATGAACTGTCTGATGTGTCTTCCGGTTGACATTGACAATGCTTCCGTACTAACTTCATTTAAAGTAATTTATAACATATGCAAACTTTTATTATAACTGGTCAAGGCAAATTATAACTGTGTTTATAATCCATACATCCATACTCCATACTAATATTATGAATGCGAAAGTCTGTCTGTCTGTCACCTCTTCTCGCTCAAATCGCTTAACCGATTTTGTTGAAATTTGGTATGGAGATATTTTGAGTCCGGGGATAGGATATAGGATACTTTTTATCCGGGAAAAATGTACGGTTCCACCGCGATAAACGACATTTGGCGCAACGGAGTTGCTCGCGTCATGTAGTACCTAATTTATAAATTAGGCTGCAAATGCTGTAAAACAGGAAAACCACTTTTATTTAATTCAATTTAAATAATTACAGGGTGTAACAAAAATTAAAAATAAGTGATAATACTTTAGGGTTTGTACGTGTTCCTTGTAGAGAGTTCACTGTGAAAGTAGCAGCGCTAAAAGAAGATTTTTTTTCACTTTTGTATGGGCAAGGGCCTGAGCGTCACGAGTTTCCCCTACAAGGAACACGTACACACCCTAAAGTATTATCACTTATTTTTGTTACACCCTGTATAGTAGCATTTTCAATGTATTTGTAAACAAAATAAAAATACAGTATATTGTTGTCACATAAAATGTGTGTTGGGCTGCCTCCAGTGCTATTACCCCGACCTCCGCGGACAGTTGTTGTATGTTCACTGTTGCAGCCTGTCGCTGGCCCTGGCGGTGGGCGGCCACCACCCGCACAAGTTCCCGCCCAACTTCCGCTTCGGCGCCGCCACCTCCTCCTACCAGATCGAGGGCGGCTGGGACGCCGACGGTGAGTACACACACACACACACACACACACACACACACACACACACACTTCATGTGACATGTACTCGTAGTATCGACTAGGCACGATAAAAATCTAAAACATCTTATTAGGTACATTTATCATTCAGACAGTGATGAATGCGGTCGGAGATGACCGTTTAGATAGCGACAACAAAATATGACGGTCACACCTCAAGATTTATTTCAGAGTGGTTATAGCTCCCAGTGAGTTATTTATTTGTGTCCACAAAATATAAACCTCATTAAAAAGAACATACAAAATAATAAAATAATTCGCATCAAAAATAATATTCATGTGCCCAGAATTTCCCGAATTTATATACCTAAGGGCAATACGTTAATTAATAATTATTAATAATTATTGCGACGTTGGTAAAAAATTGCCAAAAAAATATTCAGACAGTTAATGATACGAACAAGTTTTTGCGGTCTCGTCCTAATTGGGCCGGAAATTCTTCTCTAAAACGACCGGTTCAAATTCATAACAAGATGCTGACTCAAGGCTGTTTTGGCACGTGATCTAAATAAGAAAGAACACCTTTGCTTTGTTGGTTGTTACACATAAGACAGCTCAGAAGCTCACGTCTCCGCGCCGTCGGTGTCATCAAAGTATTATTTTACATGTTTTTGAAATAAAAATTAACTCCGGCGTCGTTTTGATTGAGAGCTGTCTTGGTGCGTTTACTGTCATCAATGCGCCGAAACATCCTTGTCGGTCTATATTGCGTGTCATGACCCCTTCATAATAAAGTTTAAAATATTGTGATATTTTGACGTGTCCAAAACCGGCACAATTGGTAAACTTCCCCAGTCACGTGTTTGTGATGCCCTTGTGACGCTTGTTACGAATTTGATGTCGACATTTTTTCATCTCTATCCTTGGCCTTTCTGCGACGTCACGAGATGCGGGTACGTCAATGAGGGTTGTATGACGCTATGTATCCGTCAGGTCTGGTGTCAGAGTCAGAGTTCAGATAGGCTATATCGTGACATGTGGAAGCTATTTCGTCAGCGTGATGAGACAGATATAAGACAGCTATATCATGTCATGTGGAAGATATTTCATAACATAATATTATCAAATCAAATCATTTACTGTCATTTATTTCGGGCATCATTATAACAACTCTTTGACACTACAATTGACATGATACTCCCATTAAAGTTATATACCTAGTGGAATTCGGTTTTTATGGATAAATGTGCCTGACGACTACATAGCGCCATACAACCCTCATTGAGACAATAGACTGGTTTAGCTGATGCATTAATGTCGGTTTCCAAAAATTATATCAAACAAAGGGAAGGAGGATAAAAACATTCATGTATTTATTTTACGAGGAAATAATAAAATGCAAAAAAGTTAAACAATTTTTTGTATTTCAATTTCAAACACATGAGCACCAATTTGTTACGAGAGGAACTAAATGGCATTGCACTGCAGTAGAGCTTCGCGACACAGTACTGTATTAGTAGGAATGGGAAGTGAAATGACGCTCCAATGCAGTGAGCCAACAGCGCGACATGTCTATTGTGGCGCGACGCTGAGATCATTATGACGGTGAAACCGCATAGGATTCAAAAGTGAATTTGACGTTTTAGGGTCAGTTCAGACCGCAACGCCAACGCGACGCGTAGATGCATTTCTCTTCGAGACGTCTTGCAAATCTGTCAAACCCATACATTAGAAATGCATATCCCGCGTCGCGTTGTGGTCTGAATTGACCCTTATAAAACGTTAGTTCTACATTGAAGTGAAATGTCGCGCCGTGTCGTGCCGCTCTACTGCGGCTTAAGGCTCAAGATTCATTTAAACAGTTGGTATAAATTAATGTGGTTTACTCCAGGTAAGGGCGAGAGCATCTGGGACCGGTACAGCCACCAGCGGCCAAACGCGATCCGCGACAACAGCACGGGGGATGTCGCCGCCGACTCCTACCACCGCTGGCGGGACGACGTCGACGTGGCCGCCAGCCTCGGACTACACTTCTACAGGTGAGTTCCCATTGAATTGGAGATAGGCGGTCGGTCCAGACTTAGTTTTTGGTTGCTTGGTTCAGTTTTGAAGGAGCCGATTATCAGAATCTGTACTGGATTTACATGTATTCGTGAATAAATATAAACATTGCCAAAAATCCTTGCTATATATAATGCGAAAGTGTACTCTCACCCATACCTCATCTATACATATTATAATAAAACTGTAGATATGAGAATTCTGTACATTAAAGATATTCAAAAAATAATAAGTGGGGGGTGTCACTACATCGCTATAGAAGCCAAAAATGTGGTTAGAATTTTGTATGTCTGTCTGTCTGTCTGTCTATCTGTCTGTCTGTATGTTTGTTCCAGCATCACACGAAAACCACTGATTCGATTTGAATGCGGTTTTCGCAGATATATTTGTCTTCTTCCAACTTAACATCTGGTGTATAAATTTTTCGCCCCCACCCCTCTAAGGGTACAAAGAGGGGGTCAGATTTTGTATCAAACTTTTTTCTTTAACATGAAAACTACTAATCCCATTTGCAAACGGTTTTCGCAGATATATTTGTTTTCTTCGAACTCAACATCTGATACAAAAAAAAATCCCCCCCACCCCTCTGAAGGGGGTCCGATTTTGTATCAAACTTTTTTCTTTAATGGACTTACTTCATATTATTTACTGTGTTTTTCAACTTAACATTTGGTGTATAACAATTTTCCCCCCACTCCTCTTAGGGGACAAAAGAGAGGGTAAGATTTTGCATCAACTGATGAAGTAGAAATACTTTATATGGCAAAACAACGTTTACCGGGACAGCTAGTCACCTTTAAAACGGAAAGGGACATAAGATGTGGAAAAATTGTACTATTCCCGCGCAATAAACGAATTTTTGGACAACGAAGTTGCGAGTTACATCCAGTACTAAATATGTGCAGGTTCTCAATATCGTGGCCTCGGATCCTGCCGTCGGGGTTCAGCGGGCGAGTGAACCCGGCCGGTGTGCGCTACTACAGTGATCTGATCGACGCGCTGCTGGCGCGCGGCATCGAGCCCGTCGTCACCATGTACCACTGGGAGCTGCCCGTCGCCATACAGGACATGGGTGAGTGGCGGAGACTATGGCCAGTATAAGTAGTCAGTACTTAAGATGTGACCCGGTCTCAAGACGCGGTTGATTCGTCCAAATTTTGACAGCCAACCAATCACAGAGCCTGAACCTTCTCTTGAGACCGAGATACATATTGAGTACTGACTATATATACGGGCCTAAGACCTGACTATCACGTGTAAAATAAATACTACAGAATATGTTAAAATAAAGTACCTGAAGCTATGACTGAAGAGCCTTCTGATCCTTGCAGTACACGCCACTGCGAACGGAGATGGAATCACACGCTGCTTACTATTAATAACGCATTAAACATTAATCTCCAAGATGCAAGGTGGTAGGCATCATGTAGACTTTCAGAAAATATTTGTAAAAATTTATTCTGAATAAAAAATTTTGAGTTTGAGTTGAGTTTGAGTTTGCTTCAGCGCACCGCGTGTTGCATGTTGTATGGATCAGAAGGAACCTTTACTATAATAATGTATTCCGTACACACGTAAAACACATATTCCGCTTACTCAGTAATTTACATTCCATGTAATATCTTTATTATGATATGACGCTACGAATAATAAAAAGGTACTTTTAAATATTCGTAGGTACTTAACACGACGCCGAAATTTTTGTGCAGAAACCTAGATAATTACTATTTTAAGCTGAAAAATAACTCAAACATGTTAAATATTTTCGTATGAGAAAATGATTTTGGTATTACGTATGTATGAGAATTTCGAGAGTACCCGGCCCCTTAAAATCGGAAATTGTAATTGCATTGTATGGCTCTCAGGCGGCTGGACGAACCCCCTCATAGTGAAGTGGTTCTCCGCGTACGCGCGAGTCCTGTTCGCGGAGTTCGGGTCCCGCGTCAGGACCTGGATCACCATCAACGAGGCGGTGGTGGTGTGCGACTTCAACTACAATCTGGGGAGCTTCGCCCCCGGCGTGCGGGAGCCCGAGCTCGCGCCCTACCTGTGCAACCGCCACGTGCTGCTCGCGCACGCCGCCGCCTACCGCATATACGAGAGGGATTACAAGGCGAAGTACAACGGTGGGTGCTATTGCATAGTAGTTTAATACGAATTAGAGGTGTGACGTGTGACATAAATACAGAAAATAATATTGTCAATTGAGAACGATGACATTATAAAGATTCCACCCAGCAAAGGTTTGTATCTAGGCCGGTTATAGAAGTGTTTAGTTAGATAGATGTTATTTTAGTTATGACATGTGATAACAGATGGCACTATACAAATTTTGTAAACCGCTACATCGCGCTATCGAAAACCTGATGTGAGCCTATATAAGCCCGAGTTAGTTTCGAATAAACCGAGTTCCAACAGCAGTGTGGGTGTTTCATTGAGATTGCCCTACGCAGCAACATAGTTTTTAAAATTTCATTGTTACTCCGCTTTCGAATCGTACTTCTTAGTAAGAACACCGTGTACTTCTTATCAATACGTAACATTAAGATGAATATTAGTAAATTATTAGACTTGAACGGTTCATGTAGCATCACAATTGTATACTCTCCAGGCAAGATGTCGCTGGCCAACAACATGCTGTGGGTGGAGCCGGCCTCGTCCGGGGACCGGGAGCTCGCCGAGCTCGGCCGACAGCACTCGGTGAGCAATATTTTTGGTTAAGTGGATCAATGGCAGCTACGCGCCGTAGCACCGCGGCGTAGCTCGTCACAGGAGTGAGCTACGCGCCGTAGCACCGCGGCGTAGCTCGTCACAGGAGTGAGCTACGCGCCGTAGCACCGCGGCGTAGCTCGTCACAGGAGTGAGCTACGCGCCGTAGCACCGCGGCGTAGCTCGTCACAGGAGTGAGCTACGCGCCGTAGCACCGCGGCGTAGCTCGTCACAGGAGTGAGCTACGCGCCGTAGCACCGCGGCGTAGCTCGTCACAGGAGTGAGCTACGCCCCGTAGCACCGCGGCGTAGCTCGTCACAGGAGTGAGCTACGCGCCGTAGCACCGCGGCGTAGCTCGTCACAGGAGTGAGCTACGCGCCGTAGCACCGCGGCGTAGCTCGTCACAGGAGTGAGCTACGCGCCGTAGCACCGCGGCGTAGCTCGTCACAGGAGTGAGCTACGCCCCGTAGCACCGCGGCGTAGCTCGTCACAGGAGTGAGCTACGCCCCGTAGCACCGCGGCGTAGCTCGTCACAGGAGTGAGATACGCGCCGTAGCACCGCGGCGTAGCTCGTCACAGGAGTGAGCTACGCGCCGTAGCACCGCGGCGTAGCTCGTCACAGGAGTGAGCTACGCGCCGTAGCACCGCGGCGTAGCTCGTCACAGGAGTGAGCTACGCCCCGTAGCACCGCGGCGTAGCTCGTCACAGGAGTGAGCTACGCCCCGTAGCACCGCGGCGTAGCTCGTCACAGGAGTGAGATACGCGCCGTAGCACCGCGGCGTAGCTCGTCACAGGAGTGAGCTACGCCCCGTAGCACCGCGGCGTAGCTCGTCACAGGAGTGAGCTATGCGCCGTAGCACCGCGGCGTAGCTCGTCACAGGAGTGAGCTACGCCCCGTAGCACCGCGGCGTAGCTCGTCACAGGAGTGAGCTACGCCCCGTAGCACCGCGGCGTAGCTCGTCACAGGAGTGAGCTACGCCCCGTAGCACCGCGGCGTAGCTCGTCACAGGAGTGAGCTACGCCCCGTAGCACCGCGGCGTAGCTCGTCACAGGAGTGAGCTACGCGCCGTAGCACCGCGGCGTAGCTCGTCACAGGAGTGAGCTACGCCCCGTAGCACCGCGGCGTAGCTCGTCACAGGAGTGAGCTACGCGCCGTAGCACCGCGGCGTAGCTCGTCACAGGAGTGAGCTACGCGCCGTAGCACCGCGGCGTAGCTCGTCACAGGAGTGAGCTACGCGCCGTAGCATCGCGGCGTAGCTCGTCACAGGAGTGAGCTACGCCCCGTAGCACCGCGGCGTAGCTCGTCACAGGAGTGAGCTACGCCCCGTAGCACCGCGGCGTAGCTCGTCACAGGAGTGAGCTACGCCCCGTAGCACCGCGGCGTAGCTCGTCACAGGAGTGAGCTACGCGCCGTAGCACCGCGGCGTAGCTCGTCACAGGAGTGAGCTACGCCCCGTAGCACCGCGGCGTAGCCCGACACAGGACCGCGCTACGCCGCTTAGACCCGCTAGGAGCTCCCTACGCGAGAGTCCTAGTCCACTATAGGACAACAATATTGTATTTAAACTATAATATATATAATGAACGCCTCCTTGGTCCAGTGGTTTAAAGCGTGGCTCTTGACTCGGAGGCCGTGGGTTAGATTCCCGCGTTGGAAACCTGTTATTTCCAAGTTTGGTTAGAACAATGCAGGCTTATCCTGATTGTCTGACAATTATTGTGATCCATACGTCGGATGTAAAAAGTCGGTCTTGTGCCTGATCTCTCGCCAGTCGTGTCGGTCGTTCGTCTGGGTTATGAGAGTAAAAGGAATAGAGAGTGCCTTTGTGTACTGCGCACACACTTGGGCACTATAAAATTACTCCTGTGTAACTGGCCTGGTTTCATTGAAACTAGCCACAGTCACCGAAACCGGTGTGGGAGTTATTATTAATTATTATACTTATATTATTTATATATCCGCCATAATATTATATCATAATAACTCATACAGTGAGTTTATTTTGTAATTTCTTGAAATTGTATACCACGTGTGTGTGTCTGTAAAACTCAACTCAAGATTTTTTATTCGAGGTCGCCTGTTGTTGATGTTACTACTTACAATTCATTTACAGTTTTTATACAACATCACGGTTTTTTGTCGATGACTATTGTTTTTTGTCTGTCTGCCATTTCGTAGGTATATCCGAATAATAAGCTTCATAATTTCCATTCACATTTTTTTGCCAAAAATAGCGTGCGGCGTTTCTTACGCAGGTTCTCTTCGCCGTCACTTATGGCTGGTTTACACGTATTAAGTTGATTAAGTTGTAAACACAAAATTTTGTTGCAAGTAGCAAGTTAAAATTTAGTAAGTACTAAACTAGACGACAGTTATAATTTAGTTACTACTTATCCACTTAATACGTATAAACCAGCCATAAGAGATTTCTCGATTCGGCGCGGTTGTAGGACAACACTGCTATGAAAAAAAAATCCTCAAATCTATTTAAATATAAAACAATAATTTTCATAAATTTTTTTAAATCCCTTCCAGATGGGTCGGTACCTGCACCCGATATTCGGGCGGGGCGGGGGCTGGCCGGCGAGCACGGAGCGCGTCATGCTGGACTACAGCCGCCGCCGCGGGTACAATGACTCCAAGCTGCCGCCCTTCTCGCAGGACGAGAAGGACTTTATAAAAGGTGTTGACCTACTTCCTGGTCCTTGCTATAAAAATTGATTAGCAATGCCATTGAATTTGTTGCCAACATGCGTATGTAAGCGATTTCGATAACTCACATGCGAGTAATCGCGAGTATGAATAATTATACGGTGAACTATGTTTGACTCTGAAGTTAATGCGATTGTTATGTATTCGATTATTTTGTGTCGCCAGTGACAACTTCAAGTTAGTCGACTTTTCTCTTCATATTACAATGTTTACGAGGTGCTTCCTAATTTTCCGTGTTGCTTTGGTCTAAATAGAATACCTATAGTATGTGCAACTTCCAAAAGAAGACTTCTGACCGAGCGAGGAAAACCAATGGTTATCCTCGCTCGGTCAGATGCTCGATTCAGTATCGCGGCGCTTATAGGTAGAGAAAATTGATTCCTATGCAGTTGATAGACCAACGTTATTTGGTCGAATATGTCAATTCAATGTTAATTGTGATCTGTCGGCTGGGTTTGACGTAACGCAAACAAACTACTTAGGTCCCTAATCTGCATAGGAATCAACTTCTCTGATAGTACGTTACATCAATAATGATTTGATTTGAAATACCATAATTTTTATCCCAGGCACGGCGGACTTTATCGGCATCAACTACTACACAACGTCGGTGATCCGGGCGGCGCGCGCGGGGGAGGAGGGGGAGTGGTTCGTGTCGGGGTCGCGCGAGCTCGGCGCCATGCTGGCCAGCCCCCCCGCCGCGCACACCGGCGCCTCCGCCCTGCTGCCCGTGCACCCCGCCGGCCTGCGCCACCAGCTGCTCTGGCTGCGCAGACAGTACGGCGACGTGGAGATGCTGATCACCGAGAACGGGTACAGCACCTACGCCGGCCGGAACGACCACGACCGGATACAGTTCATCAACGATCATCTCGAGCAGGTACCTAGCAGACAGCATACAGACGAATACATGAGATCATCGCATGACAAATGTATTTAACGCCACGTGGTTATTAGATGAGTCTCTTGTGCAAATCTCACTCGTTCATCAAGCTGCACGGGCCTAATCATACATCAAATGAACAATGTAATCAGTATCACCATGGACATTATCTTAGTCCTGGACGTAAGTCCAGAATACATCTGTATTCTGTCGTTAATTACTTCAACAATTGTAGACCCTAGAATCTAGACCTAGAGAGGATTTGATAATATGCCTTTTAATATTTTCTAATAACTAATATACGTTTAGGTGCAGCTGGCGATATCGGAGGGGGTGCGCGTGGTGGGGTACACGGTGTGGTCCATGATTGACAACTTCGAGTGGATCGACGGGTACAGGTGGGCTTAGCTTTGTAGCTGCAACATGCGCCAACAGAAGTAGGAAAATTCGTAGACAAAGCATCATCTTCATATTTTCATTTTCAGAAAACTTTGTCTACGAATTTTCCTACTTCTATATATATATGTTTGTCAACTATTATATTTGTTTGTCAACTAATTTCCGCACTTTTGGACGCTCAGCTGTTCATTAAAATAACAGTCACAAAGTTGTAAAGTTATTTTGCTCAGCTAAAATAGTATTCAGAGTTCAAACGATCAATAAAATCTAGCCGTCGACCGACTTTTTGAGTCCTGTGCGAAACCCTGGATAGCGAATGCATTTTAAAAACTTCTCATGATTCACAAATAACAAAAACATTTAAATGTAGTGTGGTGTGAATGTTTGTTAAATAAATGCTTTATTATTAATAATAATTAAACGTTAATTATTTCAGTATAAAGTTCGGTCTAGTGGAGGTGGACTTCAGCAGCCCCAACAGGACGCGCACGGCGCGCGCCTCCGCGCACTACTACCGCTGCGTCATCGACGCGCATGCGCTCCACAACGACTGCCTGCACCAGAGTGTACCTGATGCCGCCGGGGAGCTGGTCAGCGGATACCTCACGTTAGTGGTTCTAGTAGTGACTGTGCTAGTGGTATTGTGAAAATTATGTATATACTTGTGAGTGTTGGTTGTGCACAATATAGATCTTGCCGTGTTCTGTTGAAGTAGGTAAGGTAGGAAGATAGGAAATTACGGATGAGGTGCAGTATGTTAGGTCTCTTTGGTGTGACGAGGAGAGCACGGGACGGGTGCTCAAGGCAGGCTATATTGGTAGACGAATCGGAGGTGGAATGAGAGGGGCGGGTGCGCGCACGCTATTGGTAAATCAGTGATCAGATGGATCGTTATCCGCTGATTGCGATTAAGGGCGTTCCGTCCGGAGATTCCGTAATTGACCCTATTTAAAACCTTATAAACTCATAATCTGAAAGCTACAAAGTTATAATAAAAATACAGCAATAATCTTCAGTATATCAACGTTCCTTTCGCCGTTTTAAATGTTCTATTTTTGTTTATTATACTCATGACATCAGCTTCCAAAGTAATACCAATTTGTTAAAATTCGAGCATACATTTAGCATCTCCTTAGCATTTATAAATTACTTTTATTTGAAACTCACGCCAATAGATCGACAATATCATAAACTACATATTTGCCGTTTTAATTTTTTTTAGGACAATTTTGAACTAAGATAAGTAAAAATAATAGGGTTTTGGCGCGATCTCGGCAACGCGGCAAATGTATGGCCAAGGTCGTTTGCTCGGGGGACGGCCTTAAACGATAACACGCTAATAATTAGCGGCTATAAAAATATATGTATGTTACTGTTAGTATCTACCTTGAATGCTGAATGAAATACCCCCTCCAGTTTGCCGAGTGATCATGAAAAAATGCGTCTATATTATATCATCGTTTTGTGGGAGTGATTCTTGTCTGTAAATAAAATAGTTGTTACTTATAGGATAGAATATATTATATAAGTTCTAGGTAATTGCCAAAGATACACACACTGGCTGTAATAGTGGTAAATTAGTACGTGACACTTTAACCCAAAGATTATTATTTTTTGTTCAGTCTGTTTTCTATCAAGTAGCAAATAGTAGTCTTACACACGTCGTACAATGTAATTCAAGACGTGAGTGGAAGAATAAGGTAAGTAACATGAAAAATCTTCCCGTTTTTTGCTTATATGGAGGCTTTGGGGCCGGAAAAAATATTTGAAATAGAAAAACTATGGATTATATGTGTAGCCAGATAAATTAGCTAGGTTATGAAGAAGATAAGTTACAAGTTTTATTAAAACAAGTAGGAAAAAAATTAGTTATTGTCCGAATGTTACAAAATTGTTCAATTCTTCCACTCACGTCTTCAATTATGATTCAACTTTGATAGGAAACAGATTTGATCAAACAGGAAATGTATCTGCAATTATGTTGCATTCAAATAATAATAATTATGGTGTACATTCAAAAGTGTGTTCCCAAATATAGCCCAGCGTACTGATCGGTGCTCAAAAAGTTTCGAGCACTGCCCACTGCCAATAAATAAATGTCCAGTAGCTGGGTTTCATTTAGAGATAAATTACGATAACATGGCGCGCCCCGCCAAATTAATCCTTATGAAAGCGTTTGTATGTAGTAATTATTCAACCAATCAACCTGTACCCGTAATATTTCACTTAATGTCACTTATTACCAAGATTTGTTGGTCAACTAATCATAACTAGCCAACCGCGCAAGACAACGTACTTGAAACGCTTTGACAACGCACTTCAAACGTTTTGAATTTTGGAGGGGCGCGCCATGTTATCGTACTTTATCTCTAGTAACTTCTGTTAAATATATTGTTGTGTACCTTGTTGTTAGCGTCATATATCACTTAATTCTAAAAGGTAAAATTGTAGGCCGGCAATGCACTTGCAGCTCTTCTAATATTGCGAGTGTCCATGGGCGACGGTAGTTGCTTTCCATCAGGTGACCCGTTTGATCATATGTGCGCTTATTTTACGAATTAATAAATAAATAAAGGCTGTGCCTATTTTATAGCGTTTGAATGTGATATTTACTATTGCTGATTACGCCTGCTAATATGTAACATAACTGGCGAAACTTGTAAACACATGGGCCACTTAACCGTTTGCCTTACTTCGAAATGCTATTTATTGTTTAGTTTATTATTACTAAGTAAGTTGCTCAAAATTAATTAAAACTAATAATTTAATATGTCGTGTTTTTCATTATTTCTAATTTGGGCACAGGTCCTAATACAATAACATAATTTATTACAAATATCATCAATTTATCACACACCATGTCACTTACGAGTAAGTCTAATAAATTAATGATTACTTTTTGTATCTCCGTTTTTCCTGCATCATAATTTATTCTTCATAAAAACCAATATTGCCAACAGCTAGCAGAAACTAGATTTTATGTTTTTAGCTAGCAGACTTTCCTTAGATGAGTTAGGTAACTCAAATAAAATAAAAAAAAAACTATTACGCCCCGGCCCACACATATATTATGACGAACTACGCCTGGCTGAGCTGCCGCGGCAGTGTTTTTCATGTACCTATTTAAAATTTAAATGTAGTGCGTGTGCTGGCTTATTGCTAATGCTATTTTTGAGGAGCCTTCACTTTTTAATATTCAGTCTGCAGCTTTGAATTTAAAATATTCTGACTTCCAATTTTAATATTTTACAAACTAAATGCAATATCAATTGCATTTAGTTTGTAAAATATTCGCTAAAGGTTACACTACGATATAATCTTAGATACTAGATACGCCCGCAAAATTGCGCCAAAATTCATTTAGTGCGAGAGAACCGTAAATTTTTCCAGGATAAAAAGTATCCTATCGTTTTCCGGGACTCGAAGTATTTCCATATCAGTTTCCAGCAGAATCAGTTCAGGGGTTTGGGCTCGAAGAGGTAACAGACACACTTTCGCATGTGTAATATTAGTATGGACTCCGCTACTTGACAGTGCATAATTAAACATAACATAAACATTAAAAATGTATGTCCTTCAACACTTTATTGTTGTAACAGCGGGGAGGGGGAAGGCAAGTCTTCATATGAACCGCGCATAACCACAGTAAAAAGTAATTTTAGTCTCACACGGACCGTCGTCGGTGCTGATGACCCAAGACGTATGAAACTCTTCTTGAATAACACGAGCTGTGCTGATTTCATACTCTTCGGTGTCAGCGAGCGGTCAGCGTGACACTAAAATCGGCCTTCAGCACGGCGCAGGGGGGTGTCGTCAGCTGGGTGAAGTTTGCTTCTTCGATTGTGCTGTCGCTTCATCAGTTCCGCCCAGATGCATATGCCGTTATGGCACACGAAACCCGGCGGACAGCCCTTCCCGAACCAGCTGTCGTACGCGACTGTCGTTTTACCGCAGGGAGTGTAATCATTCCGCTTCATTCTACCGCCCGAATTCCCCCCGCTGTCGGCTTCCCTTTTCGACACTTTTTGACCGGTGAGCAGCTCAGGCTGGTCGAGCTCATCGCGAGGCGAGATCTCGGCCCGACAAGCGCTCGCCAGGACGGTCACCGCGAGCGATATCAACAGTATTCTGGTCATTTCCCCCGGCAGCTGCCGTCAGAATGTCACTTCACAGAGAGTGGAACTGTCACAGATAGTCACAAAAGTTGGTAAACTCATGCCGAACTAACCACTTCGTCTCACAATTACTACAAGTTGGCCACACTACGTATTAATTTAACGCTTGTCTTGGAATTTTAATGCAATATGTAAATATATCTACTTCGTATTGTATTGTAATCGTTAAACATTTTGTTTGTAAGCTGAAAAAATATATATTTTACATAGTACTTATATATTTTCCTTTCCTGTTTTAAATCATCTCAATGTTACATAGAAAAAAATGTCTTAATAAAATAGTTTATTTCAACAGTAATAATAATTATTAATCTTTAAAGAGGTTCAACCGAGTAATAATAATAATAATATGAAATATCTATGGACGCTTCACAGTTCACACCACGTCGGTCTGGCCCCGTGGTAAGTACCTGAAGAACTTGTGTTACGTGTACAGACAACGGAAATATATTTAATACTTTTATACTAGACATAATATATTAAACACAAGTTTAATACACATCCATAACCCAGGAAATTTTGAAAAGTTTTTGTTCCGTCGGCGGAATTCGAACCCCGAACCTGCGATCCCCGGCTTTAGCCGCCACACGCTCTTAGCCATTGAGCCACAGAGCTCACGATATAAGAATAATTACAACTATTGTATACTCTTACATTATACAAAACTCTTTATTGTCAAAAATAATAATTTAAGGGGCCTATCAGACAGAGCGGTCGCGCGTTCAAGCGTTCGAGTGGTCTGTCAAACACGAGGAATTCTGACGCGGTCAGAACGTCCCCTGTGTGAGTATCTCTAGATATAACGTAATACAACTATACAACACAAAGAACGCAAAATTGACCGCTTGAACGCCTGACCGCGTGACCGCTCTCTGTCTGATAGGTCCCTAACAAAGTTTTTCAAAAATATCAGCCCTGCAAACTAGGCGCAGCATGTGCTTTGGGGAAATTGAAATATTTTTACCTAGATGACCAGGGTGAACTTTGTACCACTTCCTTCCTTTATAATATAATATATTTTATATTCTGGTAAAATTTAGCTTATATAATTAGGGGTAATGGGTCTCAAAAGCTCGAAATGAATACTTTTATTTATTTATTTTGTTTATAATGAACATTAAAAATGCATGTTCTTCAGCACTTTATAATAGCGGGGAGGGGGGAAGGCAGGTCTTCGTGTGTACCACGCATCACTACACTATGAAGCCGACTTTATTCACGCGGACCGTTGGCGCCCATGGCCAAGATGTATGAAACTCTGTCATGAAGATTTTAACATAAGTAAGCCCCGTAATTATCTGTCAAACGCTTTATTTAATTACTAGCTGTCCCGGCAAACGTCGTTTTGCCATTTAAAGTATTTCTACTTCATTAGCCGATATGAAATCTTAACCCCCAAAAGAAATTTTTACAGGAAATTGGAGCCTTCTGAAGAGTATAGGCAAATCAGTAGGGATCATTGGTATTCTTGGTATATGAATTATGAGCTAATTCACCAGCTGCAGTGCCGGTCATAATCTTCGCTACTGCGCACCCCGCCTAGCACCCACTTCGAAACGGGCGTTAATCGCAATTTTTAATTTCGCCATAACTGCTAAACCAAACGTCTAATTTTAATCATTCAAAGACCAAATATTATCATAACAAACTGCACTTAGTTATGAAATCATCTATTTTGATAATAATTATCAGTATCAGTAAAATAAATGCATTTAAAAGTAGTCCAAAAAAATCAAGTTTTTCAAATAAAAAAATGGTTGTTGTGCCTCATTTGACATAGCTAGGTATAGTGTGTCGTGGACATTTTTGTAGATATTTATAAGATCTACATTTATTTAGAACATTGTATGGTTCTATCTTTTATAGTTTAGGCAGCGTACGCAAAATAAGTAACTTTTCTGGTTGATTTTTCTCACCTTGTGTCAGAAAAACCCAAATATCTTACGGAACCTTACATTTTCCAAAATAAAAAGTTGCCTATGTTACTCGTAAATAATGTAGCTTTCGAATGGTGAAAAAAATTTTAAAATCGGTCCAATAGTTTTTGAGCCTATTCATTACAATTAAACAAACAAACAAACAAAGTTTACCTCTTTATAATATTAGTATAGACATATATGTAATTAATATTTAAAAATAAGTATACAGTAGGAAGCTTTTTGAATAACGGTGTCGGCGCCGACGTTAACCTGCGCAGTAGGGAGTCGTCTGAGTCAGCGGTGTGATGTCAGCGCACCCGGGTCGACGCAGATGTCACCCCAGCACTGAAAGCCCGCCGGACAACCCTTGCTCTTGGGCAGGACAGTAGCTCTACCGCAGGGGGTGTAATCCACTTCGCTGTCGGCTTCCCTCTTCAATACTTTATGACCGGAGAGCTCAGGTTGGTGGAGCTCATCGCGAGGCGAGATCTCGGCCCGACAAGCGCTCACCAGGACGACCACCGCGAGGGATATCAACAGTATTCTGGTCATTTCACAAAAGCCGCCCTCAGAATGTCACTTCACAGAGAGTGGAAATATTGTAACTACAAAACTTCATAAACTCATGCCGAACTAACCGCTTTGTTTCACAATAACTACGAGTTGGCCACACTTGCTAGTTGCTACGTATTCATTTTACGCTTGTTTCGATAGTGCAATAATATGTAAATAAGTATATGATTTCTCATTTCGTTCACACTCAATTATAAACTACGAACTTATAAAAAATATATTTTAATAAAAATATAGTTTATTTTAACAGCAATAATTATTCTAGGGGTATTAATATAATATTATAACTTACTAGGCTCTCTTACGGCCGCACTTTTATGATTAAACTTCAATTTTAGTAGGACTTTCACAGATAATGTACCTATGGACTTTGTGCGGTATTTATTAATATATCTTATCTAAACTTTATAAAATATATTTTTACTAGACTTGCATAATATCTGCATATCGGTATATTGCACTATAAATAAGCATTAAGCGACTTTAAAATTGGTATCACAGTAAGCCAATAAGCGCTTTGTTGTTTTGAGTTTAGACTAAACTCAACAATTTGAATCAGGTACACTATAACGAGTCCATGTCACGCAGTATCATCATCACAATTATCGCTAGCGTAGGCAGCGCAGCGGCGCGGGCGGCGGCGGCGGTGGCGTAGTGGCGGTAGGCCTCAGGTATGTCCAAGGTTCTGTTCCGGATGACGTGCGCGAAGTAGCGGGCGGACGTGCGCGGGGTGCGGCGCCGCGCGGGGTCACTGAAGTCCACGTGGTATAGGCCGAAACTGTAACTGTACGGACAATACTTTAACAACTTCTACGGTCTAATAATGAATATTATTTATTAAATAATAATTAACCTATTAATTTCTAAGAAAAACGCAAGAAAGCAACGTTTTTACTAAAAGCAACAAGCCATTTAGAACTTATAAAGCGTAACCTTGTTTTGACAGGGTCGTGTTTAAAGGCTACCAAATACAAAGTGCTTTAAGAGAGGCTTTAAATTCCAAGCATTGATACGATATTGTCATAGTTAATATCCAATAAGTACATAGTTATAGCGATTTGGGGTGATACTATATTAATTGTATAGGCGCCAATAACATCTTCTGTAGATTTATAAGATTCAAGTTTTTCAGATATTTTTAAGATTCAACTTACTCGTATCCGTCCGTCCACTCGAAGTTATCGAGCATGGTCCAGGCAGTGAAGGCGGTGACGTTCACTCCATCCTCCATCGCCAGCAGCACCTGGATATAGGCAACTCTTGTTAGATTGGGATTCTAAAACTTACTGGTGATTGGTCAATGATTACTGTGAGTTACTTATTTTTGTACTTAGTCAAATTGATTTAGACATCAAATGTATGGTGTTTACTATTTTGGGATTATTATAATATGCAATTTGACTAAAACCCTAACCCATGGATAAAGAATGGAGTATATTGCCAAAATGATTATGACGATAAAGTTGAATTTGTTGATCATTAATTATATATGGGATTTAACATTGCTAAGACTTTCATCGCTAATTAGGCCTACTTGGGCTTCTGATAGACTATATCAGCTACTTCTTTATAATATAAAGAGAGTATATTATTATGTCATAGGAACAGTAGATAGTGACCTGCTCGAGGTGATCTTTATAGGAGTGTACTCGCAGCGGGTCGTGGATACCCTTGTCCCGCTGCATCAGGCCGTTTTCGAAGATCTGGATCTCCAGGTCGCCGTACTGCGCCTTGATCCAGTTCAGCAGCTTCCGCAGCCCCGGCGGGTAGATCTGAAATATATTTTGAACATGGAAAAATAGTTGATAAGGGTGACGATTCCCTTGCTTCATATCGTCCCAATTCCGACCATCGGAAGTTAAGGAGAGGATGACATTCCTGGCAACAGTCACGCACGTTTCCTCTACAATATTTCCTGCGTGACACAAAAAATACTGTGGTGGAAACGTATGGTGGCGCAAAGCCCTTTTTTAAGGACATGATGGAGCCGTATTGTCCATTGTCCAATGCGTATCAACAAGCATTATGTGATTCTGATGGGTCCTTTCGTGTTAATCAGGATTGAAATTAGTCCTGTGATAGTAGGACGTACATAGAACCAGGGATGATCGGCGAACCAGTCCGGCCGATGTCGGAGATGCACGCGCAGCTCAGGCACGCCGTCGATGGGGCGCGCGCCGACCGCCTCGCCCGCGCCCGCGCGCTTCACGTACCGCGACGTGTAGTAGTTCAGACCGTAGAAGTCAAACGTGCCTGGAATAGTATACATAGAGACTAGAGTAAGAATTTAACTTACGTAGAAGTTTGATGTCCCTTCGACGGGTATTCATAAAACAAGAAGCAACACGAGCAAAAACAATGTCACCTTTAAGATAGTGTTACCTACGCAGTGTTCTTGCATATCATTAGCGCAATAGTTTTCAGAGTTTTATGGTATAGTTCTTGCAATCTACGAGTGCGCGTCGCCCTTAGTTGTGTGAGTGACCATATCTATACACGCGTACATGGCTCGCTCGCTACTGACTGCTCCGTCGGGTACGCACACTAACGAAAATGTCTATTCACATTTCCAACTACAAATAAAGGCGACGCGCACTCTTAGATTGCAAGAACTATACGTGGTATATACCACATACCATAAAACTCTGAAAACAAAATATCTCAGTATAATTTTTGCACTATGTAACCATCCCATAAACTTAAAGACAAAATCTTTGCATAAAAACGTCGCATTGCGGGATACGGCAGGTCATCAGCACAGCACATTTAACTGTACCTTACATTTACTTTCAAAGCTTTCTCGGCTTCGATTGATTATAAGGCTTTTTGTTCCACTTGCTCTTACAATCTATTCATTCTTGAGCTATAAGAAATACTCCCCAGAGACTGAACTTAAATATCTCATTATTATTTATGTCATAGGCATATTGTATGTAGTAAGTACCCTACCTCTTATCATCTTAATTTCCTGTTCGGTGAACTTGGGCAGCACTGTGGGCGGGTAGCCGGTCCTATTGCGAGTGGCCTCCAGGTGCTTCTCCAGGGCGGGCGGCCACCCCCCCGCCGCGGAGAAGATGGGGTGCGAGTAGATGCCTGCCTGGATACAGGACCAAGGTTAATGGCTGTAAATCTCTTGTATCAAGTAATGTGTGTCACGTTAAGGACACTTTGGTCCATCGTAAACGTGTGATGACTCGAGATTATCTATCAATCCCAAATGAGTGGCCTCCTTTGAATCAGGATCGATCGCTCACTCGCCTAATTGGACTTAATGCTGTGTTGAGGACTTACTTCTTGTTATTTTTCATGTTATGAAATTTTAGTCACAAGACAAATAAAGTACTAACATCTGCCTGTCGCGCCAGCTCAGCCAGCCCCTCGTCCGCCGGGTGCTCCGCCTGGATCCAGATTATCTGGTTCGTTAGCGACACTCTACCTGGAATAGACAACAAAGTAGTAGAGCTAGAGGCTAGAGCTATAAAAGACAGGAGCGCAAGTACGAATTCTAGAAGGATAAGCATGCTCCTGCAGAATACTACGTAATCATCACATTAATGTGTATCAACTTTCATTTATTTGGTAAAACATGCTTACTGCAACATACTATATTAATGCCTCGATCGTGAAAAAACGAGACACAATAGATTTGTATGGTTATGGCGGTCGCATGCGACCGCTTGGGCTTGAAGCATTAAATCTTGTTCCTGTCTATTAAAGGAGTATTTACTTACCATTGTAGATATGCCTGAACTCCTCGTCATATATCCGCCAAGCGCGCGCGTGCGCCAACATGGCGTGGCGCGCGCACAGGTAGTCACCGCGGCCCGGGGAGCGCACGGCCGGCGCGTGCACGCCCGCTGCGTACGACAGCTCGCAGAATATCAGCGGCTCGTTCAGCGTCAGCCACGTGCGTACGCGCGCGCCGAACAGTGCGAACGCCACGCGCGCGTACCCCGCGAACCACTCCACGATCAGCGGGTTCGTCCACCCGCCTGCAATGTATATCCGAGGAAATTGATTTCTAGGCAGTTTATGGACCAACGTCATTTACGTTTGGTCGAATCATGTCAATTCAATATTAATTGTTAATGTCAATTCACAATTATTGTGATCTGTCGGCTGGGTATGACATAACCGACTCAATGGTCCTAAGACAAATTAACAAACTGGACATTAACAACAGGGCCCTGCATCCCACCTATTTTTATTAACAAATGCAGTAAAAACTTAGCATACCCTTTTGCTTTCATTTTTAACTATTCTTTAAGCACTGGCAAGTTTCCTTCGCTCTGGAAGAGAGCTAGAGTGGTCCCCGTATACAAATAAGGCGATGAAAGCAACGTTTCCAATTATAGACCAATCTGTATTCTATCCTGCTTTTCCAAGCTCTTTGAATGTCTCGTTTACCCAATTGTTTCGTCTCACTTTGAGCCAATTCTCAACGACTTCCAACACGGTTTCAGAAAGAATAGACCAACAGAGACAAATCTCCTCGCATACACGTCATATATTTCACAGGCAGTCGACTCGAGGTTGCAGGTTGACGCAATATATACCGACTTTTCCTCAGCATTTGACAGAGTGGATCACGCGTTACTTATTTATAAACTCGAGATATGTGGTGTCTTCGGTGCCCTACTAGTCTGGTTTACCTCATATCTAAATGGCAGAATACATTTCGTATGTTTAGATGGTTTTGAGTCACTGCTCTACCTTGCACTATCTGGAGTTCCCCAGGGATAACATCTAGGTCCCTTACTATTCTCAGTATTCATAAACAATATTGTTCAGGTGATAAAATACTGTATGCGTTCAATGTTCGCCGACGATCTCAAATTGTACATGATTGTACACTCATCAAGGGAGTCGTTACTTCTGCAAAAGGATCTAGACAGTATTAGCAAATGGTGCTCTGACAATAAAATGAAATTGAATCCTAAAAAGTGCTTTCATGTTAAATTTACTAGAAAAAAGTTACCATATCCCTCCAAGTATTTGTTGGATGGGTGTACTCTCGAGGAAGTCAATGAAATACGTGACCTCGGTGTCACTCTGGACACGAAGCTCACCTTCAACTCTCACGTGAATAATATCGTTAAAAAGGCGTCGCAGATGATGGGATTCATAAAACGTAACAGTAAGGATTTCTCTATTAACACAAAAGTCACCCTTTATAACACACTATTAAGGAGTCATCTCGAATACGCCAGCTCCATCTGGAACCCTGCTACCGCCGTTCTGTCGCAGCGAATTGAAGCAATACAAAGGTCGTTTACAAGGCATTTAGCCTTCACATGCAGCGGTATATCTCATAGGGCACCGTATACTCAACGTCTCGGGTTCTTCAAAATTAATTGAAGATAAGATGCGGAAAACTACTCACTGTCTTTTACTCCTCTACAAAATTGTCAATGGCCATACAGGTTACACCGAACTCCTGCACTATTTATCACTGACCGTACCTTACAACTTACCACGTAAACCTATTACTAAAATCCTACGGGGTCCTGATTCCAAAACCAATCTGGGGTCTAATGCTCCTATCTCCAAAATGTGTAGTGAATATAGTACGATCAACAACGCATTGACCGATATCTATATCTTTCATGATTCATTTAGCCAGTTCAAAAACAAAATTTACAAGCACCTCTATGTGGTAAATGACGTCGAAAGATGATAACAATGAATGTTTTATATAAAATTTATCACAATAATATCAATTAATCCAATTAACTTTAATGAACTCTATAATATTGATTGAGTTACGTAAACTGTGATGTTATATGCTTTAATTTAAATGTTCGTAGATTTTCCTTTTTTAATAATGATGACTAGTATTAATAATTTAATAATGATTTGAAATTTTAAATAATTTTACTGTAATGACCCATCTAATCTAGTTTTAAAATTGTGTTTATTATTTTCTAATTTTTATTTTATTTTATTTAAACTGCTTTTAGTTAAGATTTAAATGTATTTTCGTAGTTTTAAGTTATTTATTAGTATGTAATTTAGCTTGTTATGATTAATTTGCATGAAATCTTAATTTTACTTAATTCATAATCAAATTTTATCAATTTAATCATGTTATGAAATCAATTTTTATATCGTATATTTTGTAGAGCTATAATCGCGAATGCTGTGTCGCCTGTTAAGGTACATGCATCGGTGCAAATTACTATTATTTATTGTATTTAACAAGGTTTTAATGTATGTACTGTTTGGTGTCCTTAATTTAAATAAATAAATAACGCGACCGTCCCCATCTGATTATGAATCAACTTCTCTGATAGAACATAGATACATTGGATAATATTTAAATGTATAATGAATTCATCAGAGAAATAAATTCATACAATGCAATACAGATTGCGGATCTGCATTGATTAGTCAAACTATGTTTTTTTTTATTAAATAAGGGGGCAAACGAGCATACGGGTCACCTGATAGTAAGCAACTACCGTCGCCCATGGACACTCGCAACATCAGAAGAGCTGCAGGTGCGTTGCCGACCTTTTAAGAGGGAATACGCTCTTTTCTTGAAGGTTTGCAGGTCGTATAGGTCCGGAAATACTGCTGGTGACAGTTCGTTCCAGAGTTTTACAGTGCGCGGCAGAAAGTTACGCGAAAAACTTTGTCGATCAAACACCGACAAAGTTACGTAGGTTCGCCTGCCTATAAATCAAGTTCTCTATTACTATACATGGGAATAATCTCTAAATATTAACATCGGCTAAGTTTTCTCATAAACTAAAACATTATAGCATCGCGAGGCTTAAAAGAATCTGTTTCTTTTTTATGCTACTGAAAAAGACATCAACGCGCATGCATCTACGTAAAATTAAAATATTTTTGTGGCTCGAGTTTTAGTATCATGTTTCTTTATAAGTATATTGATTACACAGGTTTTTCATATTTTTTTACAATTGCTACACACTATTCCACATAATATTGATACAACAATTATTGTAAACTAAAAAAAATAACAACGTTAAAATTTAATTAGTTTTAACGTTCAAAGACGTTCGTCCTTGGCCTACAAATCGAGAAATGTTTGTTTACCCAAATCCATGAGTGACTGCGGCAGGTCCCAGTGGTAGAGCGTGATGGCGGGCTCGATGCCGTGCGCACGAAGCGCGTCGATCAGCTCGCTGTAGTACCGCACGCCGGCCTCGTTCACCGCGTCCGGGAAACCCGACGGCAGCAGACGGCTCCATGAGAGGGAGAACCTGGGGGCAGTTCAGCAATGACGTCACAAGTATGAAGTTGTCGATCCTGGTGACGCAGGAGATACAATGCCCAATGAAAAAAAAGACGGGTTGCACTCCGGGAGTGCCGGCAGAAGTGAAAACTTGATTATCAACGTTGTGCATTTTTTTACCCGTTTTTTATGAAAATCGATTATTAAAAAATTCGATTTTTTAATTAATCGAAACCCTTATACAATCTTTTAAATTTTTAACCCATTTTTTATGAAAATCGTTTTTTTTAAATAATCGAAACCCTTACAATTCGAGTTTGAGTTCGAGTTTTCGAGTTCGAGTTCGACACAAAACACTACTCTCCAATCGTCTTACGGTTTTTCTATGGTTTTTCGATCAACACGAAAATCTGACGCGAGTTTCACAGTTTTTACCCATCCCAAAAAAGTGCTCAACGCCGCTAAAGAAGTTTTCACTTCAAAAAGTACCTATAAAGTTGTGGCAAAGAAAGAAAGAGGTACAAAACGATCAATTCAAACAAAATTGCTTCTTTGCTTTAAGTAGCCCTGACTTCCATAGATTTAATTAACCACGTGTACAGCTGTTGGTTCTTGGTAGTTTATCGATTATATATGTTCAATGTTCATCTTAATAATACACATTACACAACTTCATTCATTACTTCATTTAATTATCTTTACTACGAAGGCCAAATACCATTAGAAGAATAATTTAACCGCACCATGGTTTGAATTTACGTAATACATCTGTAAAACAAGGAAGCTATATTATACCAGGAAGCGATCCTAACGATGAGTATGGTTCGTTTCTAACATCCTCATACCGTTCTAATATTAAAAAATTATACATTAAACCACTTAAACTTATTAATACTGTATACTTTTTAGTATTACTAGCTGTCCCGGCAAACGTTTCTAGGCCATATTATAAGTATATCGCCCGTATTATTTTATTGAATTAGTGACTAACGGCCGACATACGACCGATCGCAGCTAACATTGAATTGACATAAAATATGTCTCTAGCTAATGTCTAATGAGAGCTATTCCTATCTCTAGTAGGGCAAAACCAGAGATAGATCAAATATTGGGAACGGCCATAAATAAGTATGTCACCATGGCAACGTCCATCGCCATCTCGTGACCCGCGTCGCATAAACAATGGCCGCTCTTTAGAGACAAATAATTTGCAATAAAATAAAATTGCGACTATAATTAAAGATCTAAGCTATCCTATCTCTCAAGTTGGATAAAAGCACACATTAAAAAAAAGAAGCATTAAAATCAACTAAGTAGTTTAGGAATCCATCGCGGACAAACATCGTCACAGGAGATTTGTATATATCTATATCTATATATATATATATATATATATATATATATATATATATATATATATATATATATATATATATATATATATATATATATATATATATATATATAATTGTTATTATATTATATATTATAGTATATGATTGTAATTTTCCACCTTTTAGGTAAAAGGTTGCCCCGTGCGAGTTTCTTACGCCGGGCTAGTTCCCGAACCGGTGGTAGGCCTCATATAGATGTTCTAAAAGTTAACCTATTTAGAAATAAATATTTTCGTTTAATTTCATAGTATGTAAGTCAGTATCTACAAAATATGACTACGTACTTTTTACAGCGGTAAGCAGATATGTAGACAAAGAGAACTTTTTTTATCAAAGAAGTAGGCCTTCCGGAGACCGGAAGTTATATTTCGTTGTAAACGAGCGTTATAATCTCAAACACATGATTTTTTCTTGGTCAGCCCTTTGATTATTGAGAGTTGAGTGAGACACCTACTCCTCACCTGTAGTAGTCCAGGCCCAGGTCCCGGGCCATCTGTACGTCCTGGCGCCACAAGTGGTAGCTGTCACAGGCCACGTCGCCATCGCCGTTGATGGTGCGGCTGGCGTGCACGAACGTGTCCCACATGCTGGGCGTCTTGCCTGGGGAAGGCCGTATGGGCAATTGTAGAGTCACAATTATTTTTTGCTGCATACGATTCTATTTCAAAATTAAAATTACTTCTTAGGTTATGCATGACAATATTAATACAATAATCACGTTATATCCTGAATCCTATTGCACTGAAAAAATTAAAGCTCGATCTCTGGTTAAATAGCTAGTTACTTCTTGTACTGTAAGTTGTTGGGAAACTAAAGTATTAAGTAAACCTTGTTAGTTAGATCCTCGGGCGGTGATTATTTGATCAACTTATAAAAATAGATATTTCTGTTAGACTGCACGTTGTTACTAATTACTAGGGGAAGAACGGACAAAATGACAGGGTGTTTTCTTTTTCAATCATATTTTTTTATTTAATGACATTATAATTGGTCTCAACGGTTTAACATTATCTTAGGTTCATTGACTATCAGTAATACAGTCTTTTAATTCAATAGAAACTATGATAAAACATACAAAAAGAAAAAATATGACTTATCACAAAAACCATTTTGTCCATATAGTATGGACAAAATGACATACACATTTTTAAGAACCTTTGATCTTAAAAATATGTTGTGTGTCACAATAATTAAATCGTTTGAGATTCTTTCTAGCCATTTAGATTCAGAATTCTTGGCTCCACGACTGCCGATTAGTTTTTCTTTCGTAGTTTCGCGGCATATCCCCTAACAAAATTATAAATGTTAACAGAAATACTGTACAGTGTACAATGTACATAGTATGTCATTTTGTCCAAATGTAACCAAAAACAAATAAATATCAAAATTCCACCAAACAATCTAATGATTGCAATAAAGTTCATAGAAATCACTGGCTAATAGCGTAGTTTATCGATTTTAATACAAATAATAACAAATGACAGCAAATAACTCGCCAGAAAACAGGAGAAAACCATCTGTTAAATAAACTTTTGAAGGCGAGAAACACGTTTGATCTGCTATCTGCGGCGCAACTGTGAGAATAGCGCTCAAAGTCTGGCAGGATTGTTAATATGACTGCCGTCGCGTGATACAATCGCGGAAATGTGTCTAAAACCCCCCAATTTTGAAACAAAATGACATATACGGACAAAATGACATAGTGCCTATGTCATTTTGTCCGTCTATGTCATTTTGTACGTATTTCCCTTACTATTTGTAAGTCGGTTGAAGACTCACCGCTAATATTCCAGGCGCCCTCGATCTGGTGCGCAGAGGTGGCGGCGCCGAACTTGAACCCCGGGGGGAAGCTGCGGTCGCCCCCCGCGCCCACCACCGATACACTAAAAACATCAGTTCATACTTAGGGAGATCGCAGACGGCACACTTTTTGTGTGATCGAGTCTGCGGCGCACACACATTCAGCATGGCGCGGCGCGGCCTTAATATTCTTCTTTAGAGTGAAGCCGAACGAGTGTATTTTTTTGAGTCGTGAGTCGTTAAATCTTGGTTGGCAGAAATTCTGCTGCATTCGGTTTTATGGGAAATTCTTACTTCACTCACACGAGCATAATTTTGTACCGTCGAGGAAGTTGATTCTTATGCAATTGACAGACCAACGTTATTTGGTCGAATATATCAATTCAATGTTAATAGTGATCATGGACGTATAAAAAAAGGCGGACGGAGTCCCACCATACACAAAACTGTGTCGTTCAGAGTCGGCCAGCTGGCTGTATGTACACGGTCCGCACGCACACATTCTTGCGCTAGTCCATACCATTTGACAGGCGTCAGAACGTGTGCGTGGCCGACTCAGAAGAAAAGTGAACACACAGTTTTGTATATGATAAGACTCCGTCCGCCTTTTTTTCTACGTTCACGATTGTGATCTGTCGGCTGGGTTTGACATAACGCAACCAAACTACTTAGGTCCCCGATTTGCATAGGAATCAACTTCTCTGATAGTACTTAATAGTCATGATTAGAATGCGAAATAATTTACGCGACCGAAATTCTGCGTCTCGCGACTTACATAATTGCACTCGTTTGGCGCTCCATCGTGGATGACAGTTAAAATATTAGCAACTAGCGACCCGCCCCGGCGTCGGAAATAATGATTGAAATATGATCCTTCACGTGGTCTATAACTTATCTATGCCAAATACTCGTAACATAAAAATTTCTCGAGTAGTTCGCGAGATAAACCCTTTCAAATAATTTCCCCCGTTTTATCCACATTCTCCTCTATTTCTTCGCTCCTGTTAGTCTTAACGTGATAAAATATGGCCTATAGCCTTCTCGATAAATGGGCTATCTAACACTGAAAGAATCATCAAAATCCATTGCGTGGTTTTAAAGATTAAAGGGAACAAAGGGACATGAGGGAAAAAAGCGACTTTGTTTTATAATATGTAAAGATTAGAAATTTTATATTGCAATAGGACATAATATAATATCAGTGAAATATTTCGCTCAAAATAAATCACGCTAGACGGCAGTACCAGCATAGCAGGATAGTCCGAAACAAAAATTTTGTTCGACGTTTGACAACGTTCCTGTCAATATATTATTATTATATTCGATACTCGCTTTATATAATAGAGTAGCGTACCATAATGTACATTGTGTAGTCAAAATATTATGTGCTAACAAAATGGCTGTGCCTGCAGTTTAGATTATTCCAGTGGCAATCCAGCGCTGGATTGGATCACTGGGTTGGAAATGGTTGGAATAATGTAAACCGGCCATTACAGTTTAAAAGAACATTTTTATTGACGTTAAGTTAGCCGTCAGATGCCGTCAGGAAGTGAAAGACGGAAATGCCCTTTCTACAGTTTCATTATCTGATAACAATATCTACGAAGAGTGAATAAATAAGATAAATCGAGAATAATCCACAACTGCTGAGCGTAATCCTATGTTAAGAATTCAGATAATGTTGTTATTTTATACTTCGTTCATTAACAACTACACGTGCCGTCACTTTTAATTATAGTACCTAACTTTGTTACCTTTATTTAATAGTATTTATTTCTGTTAATTAAGTCCAACATCCTACGTTTTATTGTTTTTCAAAAAAGAAAATAAATAGCGAGAGACCAAGCCAAAGGGCCTGGTCCTGAGACCTCTCTATACAACATGACTGGTGAGTCATGTTTAATACTCTGTACTTACTCGATTCTCATTATAATTATGTTATAAAATTAGGTACTTAATTTTTTTCAAATTTCTCTTTAAATAAATGAATCATGGACACTAAGTAAATTACGCGGCTAGACAAGTAGGCATACTATGCGGTCGGCGCGGCGGCGTAAGCCACCAAAGAAACACCACGCCGCACCGCGCCGCTACACTTCCCGCGCCCGGTGTCCAATATGCGTTGGGTAAATCATTATTTAACTTTAAGCTACGTTTACTTAGTGATCAATGACCTCGAGTATTGAACAAGTCTCACCAGTCACGCAGTATAATAATATATTATATAATCTATGGCCTGTCCACATCTCCACGTCACGACGTGGTCAACGTGGAACGGTGCGGCAACGTGGCATGGTACGTTGACGTGACGTGCAAATTTACGTTAACGTAACGTAAAATGCACATCACTATAATATAGCAACATGCCTTGTAAAACTGCTACATTCTTCACTACTTATATAGATGTGGACCGCACAATATATTGTATTCTGCTTTTGATATTGTTAAAAAACGAGAAAGAGAAGAAAAAAGACGTGCATTTTTACGTTAAGTTGACGTAAATTTACTCGTCACGTCAACGTACCGCGCCACGTTGCTGCAACGTTTCACGTTGACGACGTCGTGACGTGGATATGTGGACAGGCCCTTATGGCTTGTTGTGAAAAGGTACTTCTGATCTGGATCAAAACGACTTACAAACGACCTATAAATTATTATATTCCAGGTTTCACAAACTCTATCTACACTTCGGTAAAAAATTAATAATTTTTAATAGCTTGAATACAAAAAGAAGTATATTTATTCCCTAATAAACGATAGAATCAATAATCATTTCCTATTTAAGGCCGTCCCCCGAGCAAACGACCTTGGCCATACATTTGCCGCGTTGCCGAGATCGCGCCAAAACCCTATTATTTTTACTTATCTTAGTTCAAAATTGTCCTAAAAAAATTAAAACGGGGAATATTTATGTAGTTTATGATATTGTCGATCTATTGGCATGAGTTTCAAATAAAGTAATTTGTAAATCCTAAGGAGTATTTTTGAATTTTAATAAATTGGTATTACTTTCGAAGCTATCTATCATGAGTATCATAAACAAAAACAGGAAAATTTAAAACGGGGAAAGGAATGTTGATATACTGACGACCTCTGTGGCTCAGTGGGTGGGCTGTTGACAGCTCAAGCCGGGGGTCGCGGGTTCGAATCCCGCCGACGGAACAAAAAGTTTTCAAAGTTCCTGGGTCATGGATGTGTATTAAATATGTGTATCATATAATAAAAATCTTAAATATATGTATAGTATAAAAAGTATTAACAGTATTAAATATATTTCCGTTGTCTGGTACCCGTAACACAAGTCCTTCAGGTACTTACCACTGAAGTGGTATGAAGCGTCCATAGATATTACTCGTATTATATTATATATTACTGAAGATTATTGCTGTATTTTTATTATAACTTTGTAGCTTTCAGATTATGAGTTTATAAGGCTTTAAATACGGTAAATTACGGAATCTCCGTAGGAAATGGAATACATTTATTTCCTTCAACTTATTTACTGACTTTTTTAATAATAATAATAATTTTATTTGCAGAAAGAAGTACAAAAAGTTGTTGAATTTTATCCTTACATTTTAATTTTAATGTATGTATGTACCTACCTAATTAATTATTACTAGATATCATTGATTAGATCTTGACCTATTTTTATGTGAAAATGTCAACTACTCGTATAAACAAGTTGTATATTATACACACACCGGCAAAATTAGCGGAACATAAGTAAAAAGGGCCACAACTTGAATTCAAGTGGGTCGGGCTGTGTGAAATCCTTTTTTATAGTTTCTAAGCTCATTTAAGAAATAAAATATTGAACAAAACTGGCAAGTTGACAGATTTTTATTGCAATTATGCCCTACTAAGTGTTTTTCGATGATTGACGTTGTAAGTGTTTCTGATAAGAATAGCGTTTTTAGCGGGGTGCAAGGTATGCCAGCTCATTTGATTGTTTGGTTTTTGGAAGAACACATTGCTTAGATACAAAATTAGTGTATTTTCCAGCATCTACGACAGCTAGATAAGAGCTGTAACCACTATAGAGAAAGGTCACACCTACCGTTCGGTCAGTCAGGCCTTAGGTGTGTCGGCTTTCGTGGTCCATCGTAAATTTCAACGCTACAGAGAGACTGGATCTTACGTTCGGAGACGAGAACAAGGCAGATATCGGGTGGCAAAGGTTCAGGATAACCGTTTTGTAAGGGTACAAGCCTTAAGAAATCGACCTTAAACTGCTTTGCAGAGATGAAACCTATAGGAACAGGTCCGAGATGTACCTGTAAGTGATTTTACAGTAAGAAGAAGACTCAAAGAAGTTAAATTAAACTCAAAGGTGCCAGCAAGGGCACCAAAATTTGAGACAGGGCACCAAAGAGCCAGGCTAAGATTTGCGCGTGAACATCAAAATTTGACAAGTGAGTGAAATCGTGTGCTGTACAGTGATGGGAGCAAATTCTGTGTAAATTTTATTGACAGGCGATAAAGAATGTGGATAAATCGTAAGGAACGCTATAGACCATCAAACTTAACGGAAACAGTGGTATATCATGCAGGCTTCGTAATGGTTTGGGGTTGCATATGATTTGGAGCCCGCACAGAGCCGATGAATGTTTATGATGGTACTTTGACAGTACAGGGCAATAGCACAGACATCCTAGAACTGCATGTTGTGCCTTTTACACAGTTTTAGGTAGTAACTTCAATTTTTTGCGCGTTCATAGAGTAAAAAAATCGGGCATTATGACCTAAATGATGCTAGCGTAGCCCAGGTGGAGAGGTCAGCACGGTCTACGGATGTGGATCCGATTGAGAACGTGTGGCACATCAATGGGTGAACGGTACGAATTAAAACTCCAGCTCCAAAATGTGTTCAGGAGCTCGAGTTGGCGCTACTGGAGGAGTAGAAGAATATCCCACAGGAAATGATTGACATTCAAAATGCAAGCATGTAATGGCGTATCCAGACTCTCTTCAGATCCATAGAAGGCATGACACGCTGTTAACATGGCATTTCTTAAGTAAAAATGAAGAATTTAACTTAAAAACTTACTACTGAAATTTCAAATATTTTTCTTAATTTTAGATTTTTGCAGATTTTTTTAATTTTACACGTTTTATGCCCTAAATTTATATAAGTTTTATTTTTTAATCATCAACTATTAAATTAATAAATAAATATAAAAAACACCGATTAATTTTCAAAAAAAATAAAATTTTATTATGTTCCGCTAATTTTGCCGGTGTGTATATATTAAAATAGTATTTTATATAAAAGATAAAACCGACATCAAAATTCTACGTAACTGAGAATCAAAATTCCCTATCTCAAAAACTACAGAACCGATTTTGATGAAACTTGCAGTTTTCCTGTTGAACAATACGTAGTACAACAAGAAAATAATTACTTAAATCAGAATTGTAATTCCGGAGATATGCGAACACAAACGTAAAAATATACATCATACACTTTTAAAATTTGGCACATTTGTTCAGACCAAGATATAGATCAATATTTAAAAAAACTGGGCAGTTTCGGAAATATTACATACATACAGGTCGAAGTGACAACCGCCTTTTTTAACACCTTAACTGCGGCAAGTAAAATCTTAAACCTTCGTCTGGTGCGGTGGCGGGCCAAAGTGATTGCCCAATGATTTTTCCGCCAGAGCGGGGTGGGCCTTTCTCGACCCACCAGCACAAGGTTAGATTAAATTACTATAACTTTGCGAAAAATTTAGTTTGTTATCATTTTTAGCAATATTCCGCGAAATAAACTTCCACCTTTAAGTAAATGAGTGAGTGCACGCATAGGCATGCGTACAGCATCCTCCTACACTGCCTATGCGTACACTCGCATGCAAGAACTTGCAAACACCACCACCACACAAGCAATAATGTTGGCAAATCCGTGCAAGGCCCCTCACCACCATGCAGGTTGAAAGCCTCGACGCGCGTTTCGCTCCAACACCGGAGCATCCTCAGGATGTGGACTCTACGAACAACGTCCGTCAAGTGCCGCCGCCGGCCAAAACATCGCCTTTTATACCCTATCAAGCCCCGCTACTATCCCCACTACCCCCACTACCCTCACTAGTACCCCCGAACATATACTACCCCCGTAATAAATTGCTTACTCTTACTAAAACCTGCATGGAACAAAACTACTTTCGATTTAACGGCGAATTCCTTTGTTCAAGACGACGGTCTAGCTATGGGTTCACCTTTAAGTCCTTTGATGGCCGAATTATTTATGGACGATTTTGAACAAAGAAATATCGTCGTTAATAAAAGTATTTTATATTACTTTAGATAGATGATTGTTTTCTTTGTTGGACGGGTACACAGAGACAACTGGACGTATTTGTTAAAGAACTAAATAAAAAACATATTAAAATTAAATTCAAATTAGAATATGAAGATAATAACATCCTAAATTTTCTCGATTTGTCTATTTCTAGAGTTAATAATAAATTTTGGAATCTTTCGCAAGCCGACATATACTAATACTACTATTCATGCTTCATCATGTCATCCTTGGCAACACAAACTCGTGGCCTTTCATAGTTACATTCATAGATTATTATCGATCCCTCTTAGTAAAGATAATTATCAAAATGAGCTTAATATCATTTTCCAAATTGCGATATCCAACGGATATAATCCAAAAATTATTAATAATATTTTGAAAAATAAAAACAAGAAAGAACTGGTTAAGTTTTTGTACGCAGGACCTATTGATAAGGAGATAGTTAGATATAAGTCCAGTTTGACCTACATGGGAGAGGTATCTGCACGCTTATCCAAAATAATGAATAACAACGATATGCATATCGCATGTTCAGGACAAATAATACTTTAAAACATCATTTGTGTCATAACAAAGACCGGATTGATGAAAAATATCAGTCCGGTGTCTATAAGATCGATTGTCCTGAATGCGATAGTGTATATGTGGGTCAAACTGGACGCAGATTTGAGACTCGGTATAAAGAACATATCGCGGCTTATAGGAATGGTCATCCTGATAAGTCACATTTTGCTAAACATCTTTTAGATAGTAATCATACCGTGCCCGATGGCCATTCCTATAAAGTTTTACATAAATGCGATAAAGGCTTTCGGCTGAGCGTGTTGGAACAATTAGAGATCATAAAAAAAAAGAAAAATAACAGATTTGCATTGTTGAATGACCAAACTTGCTTGACTACGTCACCGCTTATTAATATGTTCGGGGGTACTAGTGAGGGTAGTGGGGGTAGTGGGGGTAGTGGGGATAGTAGCGGGGCTTGATAGGGTATAAAAGGCGGTGTTTTGGCCGGCGGCGGCACTTAACGGACGTTGTTCGCAGAGTCCACATCCTGAGGATGCTCCGGTGTTGGAGCGAAACGCGCGTCGAAGTTTTCAACCTGCATGGTGGTGAGGGGCCTCGCACGGATTTGCCAACATTATTGCTTGTGTGGTGGTGGTGCAAGTTCTTGCATGCGAGTGTACGCATAGGCAGTGTGGGAGGAGGGAGGTGCTGTACGCATGCCTATGCGTGCACTCACTCATTTACTTAAAGGTGGAAGTTTATTTTGCGGAATATTGCTAAAAATAATAACAAATTAAATTTTAAGCTATGGATTTCCGCAAAGTAACGCCTGATTCCATTAACTTTGCGAAAACATAATGTAGGTGTACAGTTTTTCAGACTGTTGGAATAACCTTGAACCCAACTACTTTAGATTTGATTCGCCCCGGGATCTGCCAAACAGGAAATGAGAAATAAACCAGGGAAAGTGGCGGCCCGATATCGACCCGAATCGCACTAGAAAGTTTTTTTAGTAGAGATGGGAAAGTCAAAAATAAGAGGATATCGAAAATATATATTTTTATTAATATATTTAAATTCCTGTCTTTAAAACACAAAGCCTGTTTTTGTTTTCACATTCTGCAGTATGTTTTATTATTTTTTTAATTTCTTTTTTGATTCTACACTCCTCATGGTTTCTCCCAGTTTTTCATATCACCCTGCACAATTTCGCCGTTTAACGCTCATCTCAAGGACATGATTTTTTGTTTCCTGCTATCGTGCGTTGTTAATTTTATAAAATGAATAATTATTGTATTTTAAAAAGATAAAACCGACTTCAAAATCGTACGTAATTGGGAATCAAAATTACCTATTTTAAACACTACTGAACCGAATTTGATAAACAGTATTCCCGAAGTTAAATAGTACCCAGTACAAAAAAGAATTACTTTAATCGGACTAGTAGTTCCGAAGATGTGCGAACACAAACATAAAAACATACATGAATATGTGTCACTTTATAAATTTGTCACATTTGTTCAGATGCTGATAATATAGAGTAAAACATATCAAAACTAGGCAGTTCTGAAAATAATACATACATACAATATACATGTTGAATTGATAACCTTTTTTTGAAGTCGGTTAAAAAACGCGACGTACGTCAGCTACGACTTACGATAGATTGCACATCACTAACTGGCGAGGCGGACGCTCGGTGTGGTATCGGGTCGCCAACCGCCTGCTTGTACGGCGGGCCGCAATAGGCCCACTGAGTTGATTTTTGACACCTCCAGTGCGTGGTGGGTCGATAACGACCCGCCATAATTTTTTTATAGGAAAGACCTATAATTTTAAACACAATCTCAAATATATATTTGCCTCTGTCGTAACACCACCTGAGATAATCGTTCCGCACCGAGTGAGAGAACATAGTTTTCTTCGTCTGCACCAGCTGAAATTCCGCGGCGGGCCGATTTCGGCCCGCCCCGCAGTGAAGGTGTTAAGTCGGTTAATAAACAAACGTTGGAGTTTACTATTTATATAATATCTATGTACTACGTATTTCAACAATGAATAATAAATACTATATAAATAACCTGGACCAGTTTGGAGGTCAGTCCACACCTCGCTGGCCATTATCTGCCTCGTCATGGTCTACCCACGTACCGCAATAATTTGGATATCTCATATCCAAACTTATATCGGAAGGTTTTCCTTAAATTTTGCAACATTGTCATAAAGACACAAGGCATTTTAAGTACCATCTCAATTATAGATTGGCAATATTTTTTTTTATATTTTGTACTTAAGTAGTTTTCATAGAATACTCTCCTTATTAATATGAGAACAATTTCGATATAATTTACCGCTTTCAGACTACAAATATTGACAGTAATATTTGTATACAGGTAGACTGCAGCCATGGTATACTAAAAATTTATTTTGGTCCACAAACGGAGGAGTTATCCTCTTAGGTAAGTATATTATTTTTTAATGAATAATTGTAATAATCTGTGATTTTATTATGTTAGGTATGCTATGTTTTAATGTTTCCTTTTTAATTAATAACTGTTGTAACAATATGTGATTTTATTATGTTAGGAATGCAGAATGCTATGTTTTAATGTTTCCTTTTTAATTAATTATTGTTACAATCTTTTATCTTATTATGTTAGGAATGCTATATTTTAATGTTTACTTTTTAATTAATATTTGTAACAAACTGTGACATAACTTGCAGTTTTAATATTAAATGAAAGGATAAATAATAAAATCAAAAAACCCGCCTGCATGGATAAATACAATAATTAAAAATCAACTGAAATTACTGAAACAAGATGAAAATTCAGTGACAAAGTATTAAAAAAAACAATGATTAGGTACTTTAAACCAGAACCATACATTGAAACAGTTCCAAACCTATAGGTATACGGTATACCTACGTATTGTAGGTACACTTTGAAATATCAGCACGGTAGTTTTTCAATTTTTATTAGCTTGATTGTCGAAATGGTTAGATGAATAAAACCATAGCTACAACTAAAAAGTCGCAAATAAAATAAATTAATTAAAAAATCAAAAAGCCGACTGCAAAAAACGTTATCTAAAAAGAGCGAAACAAGTCCTTATTCTGCCGGAGGCATCGAATCCATATTATTTTAATTGATACGACTCTTGCTTACGAGTTTCATGCCAGGATAAATAGAAGGTTACATAGAAAAATGTAGAAGAAGAAAGTGGATTATTAAATGCAGTCGGAGGCATAATATTTTATGATTTATGAATTACTTAATGTTGAACTTGGTGCGACATGCTTCCGACTGCTATTATTACCCGACCGACTGATGCTACATTTTTCTATGTAACCTTCTATTCATCCTGGCATGAAACTCGTAAGCAAGAGTCGTATCAATTAAAATATGGATTCGATGCCTCCGGCAGAATAAGGTCTTGTTTCGTTCTTTTTAGTTAACGTTTTTTTGCAGTCGGCTTTTTGATTTTTTAATTAATTAATTTAACTATTAAACTGTGGTTGTAGGTATTAAGAAATGTAAAGTCTGTGATAACTTGAGTATCTATATTTTATTTTAAAGTACAAGTATGTGTCATTTTATTGAAGAAACGTAATTCTTGTAAAAAATCTGATTTTATTATAAATGGTGATGAATCGGTTACTCAATGCTCAGGCTTAGAGGAGCTCTGAATGTTTTAAAAATATTCAAAGTAATATAAAAGTTGATAGCAACGTTTGTGACTCTGATTTTTTTTTGTTTTTTAAGTATTTTTTAAGTATTGTTATCAGGCTTCAATTTAATTTAATTTAATTATAAAAGTAGCCAATAAGTGAGTTATTATCCAATAATAAATACAAGGTAAGTACCCGATTCTTACATAAGTATTTTATTTTTAAAGGAATGGGGATTAATGAACTTTTTTAGTTCGTAAATCCCCATTACAAGCTAAAATTGTCCTTAACGGACAAAAGGTTCACTAATCCTAATCCTAAGGGTCAACGGGAAAAAGAGGAATAAGCCGCTTTGCGATAGGATACAAAATCTTAGCACATAATCTACAGGTAGGATTTTGATGAATGAAGTGTTAATTTATATTCGTTATAATGGCCCAGATCAGGTTACATATTATTATTATGATAGGCTATAATTTTATTATAATTTGCATACACATAGCTTTGCGTTGTTATAATAATTCAAGACGTGAGTGGATGACTAAGGTAAGTAACATGAAAAAACGGGAAGTTTTTTCATGTTACTTACCTTATTCATGGAGGCTTTAGGGCCGGAAAAAGTATATAAAATAGAAAAACTATGGATTATATTATGTGTAGTCAGATATATTAGCTAGGTTATGAAGTAGATAAGTTACAAGTTTTATTAAAATAATAAGGAAAAAAAAGAGTTATTTTCCATATGTTACGAAATGTTACTTGTTCGATTCTTCCACTTACGTCTTCAATTATTCTTAAGCTTAGCTTTGAATAAATATTAGTATGACTAAGAATGAAAATTATTATTAGTATTTTATTAATATTAATAAAATATAAAATTATTATTAATTATGTATTTCAAAAGATAAACCGACTTCAAAATTGTACGTAATTGAGAATTAAAATTTCCTATCTTAAACATTACTGAACCGTAAAAAAATATAGTGAAAAATATAGTAAAAATAAAGTGGAATAAGTGCAAGGACAGTGTCAAATTATTCATTACTGAACCGATTTTGATTAAATTTGCAGTCATATTAGTTCAGTTATATTGTATTTTTGCTAGGAAAGTTTTGGGGTAGTTCTGATTTTTTCATTCCATATGTGTTTTGGGGTGCTAAATCCGAATTACGCCACAACTTGTGTGGAAAACCAGGTGGCATTTATTAAATGAGAGCATCCATAAAAATTAAATATTGAAATGTAAAAAGTGGGTTTTGCATAAACTGCTAAAAATTTACAATTTTCAACTCGCACTAGAAACCGAACGATTCGTCTGAAAAAAAAACTAAATACTGCTATTTGTAGAGAATTTCAAGTACTTTATTTTCTGTAATGATACCATTTACCAAAAGTTAATAGTTTTCGAGTTTTAAGCAAAAAACCGGAAAAAAGCAAAAAAAAGAACTGGTTTTTCTGTTTTTTTTAATGTTGCGTCACGAAATTTCGTCCGCAAACCTCAGATTCAGATTTAGCACCCCAAAACACATATGGAATGAAAAAATCAGAACTACTCCAAAACTTTCCTACTAGGGTCACTTTACGTTACAAATTTACTGAATCATATACCTAATATCAGATATAATAAGAAATCATTAAATTTGCAGTGTTCCATAAGTTGAACAATACCTAAACAACAATAAAAAAAAATAACAACATAAAAAGAATTAGGTACTCAAACTTGTAATTTAGGAGATATGCTAACACAAATATAAAAACATACAAACATTATATATGTTACGGGTAATGCTAGAAAGTGGAGTAAACCTAGGTTTACCCGGGTCGACTTAGTATTACCCAAGTCTTTTGGGTATAGTCCGAAAAATAAGAAGAATAAATTTTAATTCGGGGTTTACCCATACTCACCTAGGTCTACCCAACTCTGGCTGGGTAATGTTAAAAATTTGTCCAATTCATTACTAAAATGAATATCCAAGGGTAGGTATTTTAAACATTTATTATTTAAAAAACATACAAAGGCAAACGTAATTTCTCGAAAAACATAAACTTAATAGCTTCAATGGAAAAAACTAATTAGCGGTTGCTGTAATTAAAATTGTAATTATTTATTTGAGCAAGATAAACTGCTGTGACATTTTGGATTGCACAAGTTTTTTGCAGCTTTGCATGAACACTTCTTTGTAGCACATTTTGTTTTGCTATTACACCTTTTATAACCCTGGCCTCCTGAAAGTGACTGTCATTTGCAAGCTGCCGTAAAATTTTTTTTTCGGGTGATATATTTTCTATATCAATCAGTTTATATCATGACAAACGGAAAACTGATTCCTTGAGAACTTTTGCCCAATAGTAGCGGGGGAACGCGGGCCCCCGAGTTTTATGCCACAGGCTCGAAAATAACGCAACACCTAACATTACCCAGCCAGAGTTGGGTAGACCTAGGTGAGTATTACTAGTATTACTGGTTAGGTATACCTATACCCCGAATTAAAATTTAATTTTCTTATTTTTCGGACTTTACCCAAAAGACTTGGGTAATACTAAGTCAACCCAGGTAAACCTAGGTTTACTCCACCTTCTAGCATTACCCGTAACATATACACACATACGTCACTTTTGGGCACATTTGTTCAAACGCTGATATTGACTAATGACTGACTAACATAAACTGGGCAATTCTGGAAATATGACGTATACACATACGGGGCGAATTGATAACCTCCTTTTTTTGAAGTCGGTTAAAAGGAGTAAAATAAAATTGCAACGTCATTCACGAACTCAATGCAGTTTTCGAAACATTTTTTATGTTTACACAACATTGTGCAAATATGGTGTAAGTAGTTTTAATTTCAAGTTTTGCCACAATTTCATAACTTTTCACTTAGGGCACATAACTACGAACTCGCATCGCAAAAATCTGCGACAAAATTTCATAATAGAAATGATTACGATGCTATGCGAATTCGTAGTTTTGCGTGGGAGCCCTTATGCCTTTCTTTTACCAAGGGGTGCCTAATAACATCTTCCGTATTACCTTTATAAACTGTCACGACCCTCAGACATGAGAAACACGACTGAAGGAGGAGGAATTCAATAAACAAATCACTTACCCCATAACAACAGCAACAACTTGCAGCATCATGCTCACCGCCGCCACAACTGTGAACTAAATTCCGATATGCATATCTTTATATTCATTAATCTTAAACAAATCCGCCAAGCGCGACCCTGATCCTCGCACTGGGTTCTCTACAATAGCAGTTTCGTTTCTTATGTAGGACATATAATATAAGCTCAATCTTCGGAATAATACCGGAATATGGTAATAATAATAATATCTATAGACGCTTCACACCTCGTCAATCTGGCCCCGTGGTAAGTACCTGAAGGACTTGTGTTACGGCAAAGAATATATTATACACTAGTTGCGGGTACCAGACAACGGAAATATATTTAATACTTTTATACTATACATAGATTTAAGATTTTTATTAGGTATATGATACACATATTTAATACACATCCATGACCCAGGAACTTTGAAAACTTCTTGTTCCGTCGGCAGGATTCGAACCCGCGACCTCCGGCTTGAGCGCTGACCACGCACTCTGATCACGCCACATAGGCGTAGGTACCTTATATTATAACCGCAGGTGGTTTTAGTGAGTAGGAGTCTCACATACCCCCGGGTCACCCAACCCGGGGCACCCATGATGGGTTTCCCCTGCGACATCAAAAAAAAAAAAAAAAGGTACCTTATATTATGTAGGACACATACGAGTAATTAATAATATACGATTAGCGCTTAATCTTCGGAATAACACCTAAGTAAGATGTTAAGAATTTTTGCCCTAATTCCTAAATAGGTACTTGGGATCCTTGCTGCTTTTGCCTCTCAGGTCAAAAGTAATATAATATATTATATTACTTTTGACCTGAGAGGCAAATACTGCAAGATCGCTTCGTACAAAATCGCATACATTTTCTGTGAAGATCCACACGTCTTATAATTATACTTAGTAATTATTATTATATCCCGTGAAGCCTTGTTAACACAAGCCCTATACGGGCTTTTAACACTGACTGTTATTTGATAACTGTATTTATGATTTTCTTATTGAATAAATACTAAATAAAAATAATCGGCTAAGTGCGAGTCGGACTCGCGCACGAAGGGTTCTGTACCGGTATGGAGCGAAAGTAGACAGTAAATTTTGTTTTTTTGTATAGCCCACCTTAAATATTTACTTTATTTTAATTTTATTATTAATTATTAAAGTACAAATATAATTAAGGATTTGTGACAGTTTCAAGTGCCTAGCTGTTACCATTATTGATTACGAGCAAAAAAGGCCAAAAAAATCACGTTTCTTGTATAGGAGCCCCCCTTAAATATTAGCTTCATTTTATTTTTAGTATTTTTTGTTATAGCGGCAACAGATATTATAAACAAATTGTGAAAATTTCAGAAGTTAAGCTATAGCGGTTCTTGAGTTACAGCCTGGAGACAGACAGACAGACAGACAGACAGGCAGACAGACAGACAGACGGACAGACAACGAAGTCTTAGTAATAGGGTTCCGTTTTTACCCTTTGGGTACGGAACCCTAAAAATATATGTGATGATCCGTGGAATTCTTCCTTAGAGCAAAGAGATAACTTTGGTTTACCTTTTATTTATTTGTACTAGATGTCGCCCGCAACTCCGTTGCGTCTCGATTCGTTTATTGCGGTAGAACCGAACATTCTTCCGGAATGTATCCTTTGTCCTTTCCCAGGTACTCAAACACTCAAAGTATCTCCATTTCAATAAAATCAGTTCAGTTCGGGCGTGAAGAAGTAATAGATGGAAAGACATAATTTCGCATTTATAATAAGTATTAGTATGGATACAAATATAAAAGCCTAGACATTCCTCGCTGACTTGATAAGCAGGGGCGTGCGATAGTTGTTTGAACGAATAAATATTCATAATGTTGCTTTTAACGAAGCGATGGCCGATGGGCAGTTTTGTTGACGTATATCGCGGCATCTCAATTATGTCGGTTGCGACACCATCCTTGACAGTCGATACACACGTGATAAATTCGGCCCGTGGCTCCGAACGTGGTAAATAAGGCCGTAACCTCGTGGGAAAGCCCATACCTCGACTCGACCCAATATCACGGCCTCACAGAAATTTGATAGAAAAAGAAATAAAACGTATGATATGTCTCGCCGAGGCTTCTGATGTTGCATGTGCAGCTTCTCTAGTGTTGCGTGGTCGTGGTCATAAATAGGCAAATGATCCGAGTCAAATATATCTTCCACAATACCTACACCAGATACTGTGTGCCAGGCTGACAGGGCAGGGAGACCACACAGTGATCTAGCCAGCTTTTACTTTTAATGGTATTGGTCCATGAAAGTATACGCAGCCGGTTCTAATATTTTAACATCCGCACATACCCAAGACTGATCAGCACAGAAGCGCTCTAGTTATGTGTAGAAAAAATCGTCTGGGTGTGCATTATAGTCCCCTAAAATAAATAAATTCTCCACACTATTACTCGCTTCGATGGCACTTATCTCACTTAAAATATCAGTAAAGATCGGCAGGTTCTCATGCGATTTAGTTGGCATATATACAGAAAAAACCAATATAGATATATCCCCAATTGTACCTTTGATAGCAGCTAATCGCTTACTATGACATTCTATAATGGATACAGAGTCAAACATACCTTTTCTCCAGAGAATAACTACTCCACCATGGTCCCTCTCAAGATAAAATTTTTGTTTCAGTTGTACCTATGGGGACCTCTAAAAATTTTAATATTTTTTTTCATTTTTGTATCAAAATCTTAATGCGGTTTACAGACTACAGCTACTTACCAAGTTTCAATAGTACCTATAGCTCTTATAGTTTCGGAGAAAAGTGGCTGTGACATACGGACGGACAGACAGACATGACGAATCTATAAGGGTTCCGTTTTTTGCCATTTGGCTACGGAACCCTAATTAAAAGGTTACATTATAATTCTCCCGTTAGTCTGGATCAGACTGATGGACTGCACTGATGCCAGACTGACAGACTGACAGACTGACAGACTGACCGTGTAACCTATGTCAGTGTTGTTGCATTGGAAACAGACGTTTTCTGCTGTGCTAAGAGTGAACTCACAAGAATAGCTATTTATAAATTATGGTACTGTTTGATACACAGTAATATTTTAGTTTTTTTAAATGGTAAGTTTTTATTTATAAGTTTCTATCGCATTGGGGTTAACCTGTAATGGAAGCAATATAAACAAATAAATAAACCCAGCTTATCAGTCATACTAGGCAGCTCCGTACTGTTACGGAGTTATAGTTCTTGCAATCTACGAGTGCGCGTCGCCTTTATTTGTAGTTGGAAATGCGAATAGACATTTTCGTTAGAGTGCGTACCCGACGGAGCAGTCAGTAGCGAGCGAGCCATGTACGCGTGTATAGATATAGTCACTCACACAACTAAGGGCCGTCGCCTCGCACTCGTAGATTGCAAGAACTATACAATATTTACTGTATTTAGTAATTAATCTGTTAGGACTTAGAAGTAAGAAAAGTATAGGACGTGGTTTCAATTTGCTAGAAATGAGGTGTTCTTGGCAAGCTTTTAGTAGTAGCTTTATTAATCTATATATATAAAAATGGATTTTCAAATGTGTTAGTCGCGCTAAAACTCGAAAACGGCTGAACGGATTGGGCTGATTTTAGTCTTAAAATATTCGTAGAAGTCCAGGGAAGGTTTTAAAGTGACACGAAGTTCACCGGGACAGCTAGTAATAAATAATAATAATTAATGATGACGCCCGCAACTTCTTTGATAAAAAGTTTCTTATGCCCTTTACCGGGACTCAAAGTGTATCCTATCGTATCGTATCGTATATTACCAAAGTTGAGCAAAATCGTTTTTCTTGTTAAAATATAGGAAAGTTGATATTTTTTGTTATTTATTCTGCTGATGAAAATATATTAATTTTTAACCGACTTCCCAAAAGGATGAGGTTACCGATATGTTTGACTGTATTGTAACTGTCCAGTCAAGATGACGACGAGTAAACTGTTACATAGATGTAACAGTTTACTCGTCGTCATCTTGTCATGTGAGAGAATCGCTTCAGTTATTTACAACTTCTAATAAAAATTTGCATATCGCATAAATATTAATATTGATAATAGAATCCTATTAATATTACAAACGCGAAAGTTTGTAAGTCTATTTTTGTTTAAAATCGTAATGCGGTTTACAGAATACATCAATTTAACAGTTATGTTCTTATAGTTTCGGAATACCTACCTACTTATTGTTCATGTTACTCCTAATATAGATAATAAATTAATAGACGTGAAGTTCCCAGAGCGTAAAAATCGTGCAAACCTCCGATTTTTGCAATAGTGGATGAAAATTGAAAAGAAAAAAAGGAATGTGTAGCTGATAACATAAATAATAAAGTTTGCCTATTGAAAAGTTGTGCTTTTGATTTTTAAATTATTCTCTTCCACTTCAAGTAAACTCATAAACTGTAAAATTTTGAAGAAAATTTGCATATTTCTTTCTTTTAAATAAATAGCAAAATAATAAAATATATTATTATTTTTTGAAATATATTATTATATATTATTATATTATTATTATTATTATTATTTGTATCGTTGCTTATATTCCAAAGAAAGAAAATAAGTTGAAAAAATATATAATTTAGATTTAAAATTAATATTTTTGTATGTAGATGAGCATACCTCCAAATGTGCTTGTTGTGTGCCTCGCCAAGTAAATGGCGTTCCTATTTTTCTTTGTTTTTAAATAGGAAGTTCAAAATTATTTTTTAGGCTTAACAAAGCCTTCTATTTCTTAATGTGTATAACTTTTTAGCTCTTACTTTATCAAATTTTCTGAAAATGTAGCACAAACTTTTCACGGATATTTCGAAGAAAATCTGTATTTTATTTCTTTTGGTTAGGTTCTTACTGAATAAAATTGATTTTTAGTAATTTTTTTCATTATTTATATTTGCTAAAACATACTTAAAGGAAAAAAATACAAATTAGGTTAAGAACTAATATTTTTTGTATTCAGGTAAGCATTTTCCAAACATAGGTCGCAGCATGCGTCTTTAGTATGTACGTGAGATTTGTAGCACCCAATTTTTTTTCTGGCTTAGGAAGTTTAAATATATTTCAAAGACTAGAAAAAGTCTTTAATTTGTCGATGCATTTAATGTTTTAGCTCTCATTTAAACAAATTCTCAACAAATATAGAAAAAAAAATCGGTCTATTTTACACATTTTTGGAGATATTTAGACGTTTTTAAGTACTTAAATGTTATCATTTCTCTAAAAATTAAATACGCACAACAAGTAAGTTTAACACACTTTTCGTTACAACCCTTAAATCCACCCAAACCCTTTTATCTTGGTTGCGACGAGCGTTAATCTCTAAAAACTTTGTAAAAACCTTATTAGTTGTATTTAGCTTAGCAAAGCAAACTTTCTTTTTTAAAAATAGTGTATTTGGTTAATTTTCAATGTAAATAATCGGATAAGAGTCATTAAATAAAAGGAACAAGATTTTTTTTTTCTGGACCGGTTTTATAATATGGTGAAATATTAATTTTTAATTAAGTAAGTAACTAAAAAATTAAAAGCACAAAAAAAATTTGGTAAACTTTGCAAGTTATAGTGTAAAAAAGAAAATGACACCTCAAAAACAAAAATCCATTCACTATTACAGTTTTCAGAGGTTAAAACCTCTGGCGACTGCACTAATGACAAATTCCGTTTTTTGCCATTTGGCTACGGAACTGTAAAAAATATGATTTATTTCAAATTTACCTTTGCTAGAAATAAGTTTATTAAGATACTTTTATCACATCTGGTATTTACCAGATGTGATAAAAGTATCTTAATAAACTTTAATAGAAGATTATATATATCTTTCGCGCTATATTATTTGGACAAATGTCATTTAAATACTTACGACGATAATATGTTGCGAAGTGGTTGCGAAGGTCGCAACTTTAGCTAGAGAACCCAAGGGAGAAAATGTTATTATATCGGGCTTGGTACAACTAATACGAGTATATATTCTGTGACCGGGCGGCGGGCATGGGCATACAGCATGCTCAACATCTTGCCAGTCAATTTAACACTTGCAATTTAAAAGTCTCGTTTTAATGACAGTCACCAAATCGAAGGTTCGAACTTTGGAACTTCGATTTGGTGAAAATAAGTTAATTTCCAGATACATGAATAATTTAGGATCATCCAAACTCCATACTTAGCACGAAAAATTGAATGGAAGGGAGATGCAAACATCGTCTAGTACTCTAGTATGTTTATTAATGACCTCCTAATAAAGCATTAACACCAGGTTATGTATTTGTCTGACAGATAAACCATCAATTCCCAAGCGACAGCCGACTACCGCATAACAATTGAAAATCTATTGTGTCTGGGATACCCACGATTAAGGTGTTAAAATAGCCACCAATAACCCGCGAATCAGCATTTAGCAGTAAACGAAGCGCTACGGAAACATCCAAAACCATGATCGGTTTGGCCGACTAGTCAGCCAATTAGTCGGCTTCTTTGCAACCGACCAATCGGCTAGTCGGCTAGTCGGTCAAAGTCATGATCGGCTTATCCCTAGCCGTTATAGCTTCGGCTTCTCACTACGTATAGGCCCTACAGATTATGTACTGGGCGGTCAAAATAAAGTGGCCTACTCTCATAAAAAAAATCGGCACTGCATCAGCTCCAGGATCCACCTACAGGTCCCCAGACGCAGCGCATGCGCATGTCATGGATACCGACCGATAAGCATAATATAAGAGTTATATATTCATTGAGATAGTTTATCTCAGGCACCTCTAGCTATTTTCTTTTTCGTATACTTAGTTGTTATACAGTACTTAATATAAGAATAATAATATTATTATTGTAATGAATCATGATAAACTAAGATGATGCCAGTTACTCTGCGCCAAAATTAGTTTATCGCGCGGAAACTTCCTTTCCCGGACTAAAAGTATATCTCCATACCAAATTTCAGCAAAATCGATTCAGCGGTTTGGGCGTGAAGAAGTAACAGACAGACAGACTCTATTAGTATGGATTGATAAGATGCCACGTAGGCCAGCCCTCAATGCGGTAAAATATTCTATCAAACTAGCTACATAACCTCGTTAATTGTTCAATGAATTCCTGCATATACCTGCCTTACAAGGTGAGCAGATTGATCGATAGTCGATACGAATCTTATTACTTATTGCATTTATTAGCTGAGGGTCGGCGCATACTCACGACACCCCGCTACCGCCATAAGGGTGCGTTTCCACTGACGCGGAGCGGGGCGGAGAGGAGCTTAGCGGTGCCGAATTGATCAATTCGGCACCGCTCCGCTCCGCTCCGCGTCAGTAGAAACACGGCCTAAAACCGCACTAGAGATAAACTACGATAACATGGAGCGCCCCTCCAAATTACTGTTTCAATGTATGAAGTCACATTCTTATGAAAAAGATTGTATGTAGTAAGTCACAGTAGTAAGTATTCAACCAATTAAACAGTACTCGTAATATTTCACTTAATGTCACTTATTACCAAGATTTGTTGGTCAACTAATCATAACTAGCCGACCGCGCAAGACAACGCACTTCAAACGTTTTGAATTTTGGAGGGGCACCATGGCGCGCCCCTCCAAAATTCGTAAAATATCGTAGTTTATCTCTACACGACAATTCAAGTTCCATAGAAGGCTCTCTAGCGAAGACCTTTCAATTGTTACATAATGTCAATTCCATACATTTTGATGGGCGATTCTATAAAGGTGAACGCAGATTTGGCCACACCGCACGCACCGTAGTCGCCGCATTTCGAATTCTTCATATAAAGAATGTAGAAGTTGCGAAGACTGCGGCGCGGGTAGGTATGCGAGCTTGCCTATAACTTCATATAAAGAATTCGAAATGCGGCGACTGCGGTGCGTGCGGTGCGGCCAAATCTGCGTTCACCTTTAAGCGACGAAGGTTTCGGATACAGCTCTGACGTGCTACAAATATGAATCAGAATATGTTTACAAACAAATCAAATCAAATCAAAATAATAATTTATTCATATAGGTCATACAGTAACACCTATGAACGTCAAGAAAACGTCAATTCTATGGAAAGTGAACGTGACGCGTAGTGCAGTCTAGCCAGACGATCTGTACACACTCGACACGCTTCTTCATACATTTAAGGCCCTACTTACAGTCTTTACAAACGTACGTTTTTCTTTCTGTATGTCAATGAAGCATAATATAATTCATAACTCCAAAACGGATGAACTGTAATGTGTAGTTTTTGTAGTTGCTGTCAGTTTAAGTGCTATAACCATCAATCATGGTCGATACGATGACCTCAAATATTGGAGCTACTTTAATTATTGAAGATATACTTCGCACAGTTATCTTAAGGCCCAATTTCACCAACGACTTCGAATTAGTGTCACTTTACCTCTTTCGTGTTTCATATGAATGAAAAAGAAGACATGACATTTTAACAAGCTGTTAACACTAACAGACGTTGGTGAAATTGGGCCTAAGCCCAACGGCTTTAATGTTTCCAGTATCCACACTGTCCCGGCTAGGACAAAGCCTAAAGAAGATAAGCTTTAAAGGCTACATTGTCATCGGAGCTGTCTAGCGAGGAATGTGTTTTTAAGATTTAATGGCGGGGACTGTGACGATTCTCAGCAACAAATCCGTGCAACCCTGATCATGGAAACGCCCTCTTAAGTTCTAATCTAGAGTCCAGAGCTTAGAGCTTACCAAAGACAGTTAGTTATATATATAACATACGAGTACATATGCACTCGAAAACATGATCTTTCTTTTTATTTCGTTGCGACTTGCGGTTGTGTGAACTTATAGGGTGTCACAGCAACTGTAGTAGGAAATAACGAATTGCCAATAAAAGAAAACATATAACAAAACAGTTTGTACTATAAAAAATGCTATAATAAATAGTATAGGTTAGGTTAGTTGGGTTAGGACGTTAACTAGAAGTGGTATTTGTGTAGTCTGCGGAGCGCGATGTGATGACGCCGGCGTAGTAGCGGGCGGACGCGCGGGGGACGCGGGCCAGCGCAGCGTCGTCAAAGTCCACCTGGTACAGGCCGAAACGGGGCCTGCGGACAGAGTGTTAAGGGTAAGTTTTGGTGAAAAAAAACCACCAGCGAAAGACTGAGTTTTTCTTGAGATGACGATACAAGTACTTTACAGTTGACTACAGTTTTGGAGAAGTGACATAAATACGTACGGACGTCAGACGGACAGACATTAGTTACCGTTTTTTGCCATTCGGGTATAGAACCCTAAAAACATGGATCGAGTAAACCACTTCATTATAAATAAGTTACAAGTCAATGTCAAAAGTCAAATTTCCAGAGTCTGGTTTGGTTGAAAAATAAAATTACGAAGTATAGGTATAGTTCTTGCAATCTACGAGTGCACGTAGCCTTTATTTGTAGTTGGAAATGCGAATAGACATTTTCGTTAGTGTGCGTACCCGACGGAGCAGTCAGTAGCGAGCGAGCCATGTACGTGTGTATAGATATGGTCACTCACACAACTAAGGGCGCCGCGCACTCGTAGATTGCAAGAACTATATAATAACTTAAACAACAGCGATTATAGCTGCATCAATTTAAAAATCATTCACCGTCTAATTTACGTAGGTAATTATTTTTGGTTTATTATTAAAACATAAGATGATAATCTCAAAGACAAAGTACAGTTCGTATCAACACCATAGTGGTATGTAGCCTGAATGCAGATTTTCTGGGCGAGATCGCTGATATTAGTATCTCGAGACAGAAATATAACAGGCGTTAGACAGCTGATTTTGAACAAAACTGATATTCAAACTTATTATATTATAAACTGATATCTGTAGTCAAGGTGTTGTACAGGACATTTCTGACACATGGTAGATATTTGTGCATCATACAAACGCCTGTTGCATTGCTGTCACAATATTATATAAACTCAAAATCATGTCGCAGGATCCTCATCACCTTGATGAGTGGCAGTCTTCCACCGTGCGTTTTTCGCGTAACTTTCTGCCGCGCACTGTAAAACTCTGGAATGAACTGTCGCCAGCAGTATTTACGGACCAATACGACCAGCGAACCTTCAAGAAGAGTACGTATTCCCTCTTGTATTGTTATTCTTGTAAGTTTTAGTGGTATCGGTACTCACGCGAAGCCAGCGTCCCACTCCAGGTTGTCGAGCAGCGACCAGGCGGTGTAGCCCACCACGCGCACGCCGTCCTCGTGCATCGCCAGCAGCACCTGACACGTCACAATACTTGTAACACCCAAACAACTTAGAGCGCTTACAGAGGAACGGCATTTATCGATGGCAAGCGTCGGCTGCCGTCGACAAGTGCCATTGCCCATTCTTCTGTAAGAAGCTTTAGTAGATAATCCTCAAACAAATCCGGGATAAAATTTTCTATGTCCCTTTTCTGGACTCAAAGTATCATAGATCTTTATTACTGATATTGATGAATGATCTTTGTGGACCAATGATTGGGTGAGTGATGTTCAAGCCGGTTGTTGCAACTTCAAATCCCACCGTGCTTACTGATTTTGCTCAATTGTACCCTTTTAAAGCATTATTTGGATTCTGGAAGACCTGACTAAAGTACCTACAACATAAATAACCCACCTGCTTGAGCATCTCGCTGATGTATGTGATCCTCTCGTCGTCCTGTATCTTGAGGCCTTCGGAGTCGCCGTAGCCGTTCTCCGTGATGAGGATCTCCACGTCCCCGTAGTTGTCCTTCAGCCACTTCAGCTGCTTTCGCATGCCCTCGTAGTAAATCTGCAGGTAAACGCATTAAACGGTTAGGATGGCTTGCAAATTTTGACTGGCCCTTTAAACATTCTAGAGACTAGAACAGTTTTTTTTAATGTACGTGCGGTTACCCAATATGGTATTTTGGTCACGACCGCGTTTTCGACAAAAATGTCAGCTTGGTCCTGAGAACTGGTCAAAAGTAATTTTGTGGGTTTCCTTTGCCGTCGCGTCGTATAATTTACTTGTCATCTCATTGGTAAGCGCCACCACATGGGATTAAACCTGCACCCTCTCTAGTGCGAAAGGTCTTACTAGTACACCATGGCTCTGAAAGTTACTTTAGGCTAAAGCGAAATGTTACTCACATAGAACCACGATAGGCCCGCTTTGCCCCACTCGGGACTGGGGTAGAAGACGCCGTCCACCTCAGCGGCGCCCAGCGCGTACGTCGGGACTGACTCCCCCTCCCGCGCGCGCCGAGCCACGCGAGACGTGTAGTGGTTCATCGCCAGGAAGTCGAAGGTGCCTGAGGGGTAAGTAATGTTTTTCTAGTCGAGTCAGCTCACTAGACTATCCAGGCCTCCAGCGGCTGATCATTAAACTAATCTCAATAGACCTCTAATCGAATTGTGTACCTCTGACAAGTTTAATTTCCTCTTTGGTGAAGCTGGGCAGGCGGGAGCGCGGGTAGCCCTGCTCCTTGCTGTTCTTCTCTATGATCTGCTCGATGGCTGGCGGCCATCCACCCTTCTTCGAGTAGATGGGGTGAGTGAACAGACCCACCTGAAAATGGTTTAAAACTTAAAAGTCATTGAAATTTTGGTTTCATGAATATGGTTTCTAAAGGTACAACTTGGAACCGAGCGACACGCGACAACTGCAGATGACGTGTCGTCGCGACACTGCTGGTTTCTATGTATTTCTAATACTTTAACTTTAATACATAGAAACCAGTAGTGTCGCGATGACACGTGCGTCGTCTGCTGCCGCTTCATTCTTTGTACCTTTACACTGTACAAATTTTATACGGTAGCTCAAAGTGTCCTTGAAATCAATGTCGCTCAACACTGAGACTAGTATTACCTCCTACGTAGTCTAGTGGTATAGAGAGCGGCTCTTGACTCGGAGGTCGTAGGTTCGATTCCCGCGTTGGAAACATGATATTTCCAAGTTTGGTTAGGACAATGCAGGCTGATCAGGAGATAAAAAGTCGGTCCTGCGCCTGATCTCTCGCCGGTCGTGTCGGTCCGCCGTCCTACTGGGTTATGGAGTCCTAAGAGTAATGGAAAAGAGAGTGCTCTTGTGTACTGCACACACACTTGGGCACTATAAAATTACTCCTGCGTAGCTGGCCTGGTTTCAATTAAGCCGGTCACCGTCACCGAAACCGGTGTGGAAGTTATTATTATATAGTATTACCCGCGTGTAATTTGATACCACATTGTTTTGCTACTGTTGTCTAAAATCTCGTAATGCGAGAGAAATTATTTGATAATTAATGACACTGTGATGTCAACAGTAGAGGAGTATTGTACTCTAAGCCCAGATATGCAAAATTTTGTCGTACGTCTTGAGCTACTGAGTACCAGGTGTTATTGACAAATTCAGGTGGTCTTACATAGATCTGTCGCAGCAGCTCGGCCGTGCCGTCGTCGTCGTCCTCGTCCGCCTCTAACCACACCATGTGGTTGCATAGCGCCACTTTCCCTGCAATAATTTAAGGCAGGTTTCATGAAGATTCTTAGTATAAGCTAAAATGTTTCCCATAATTTCCAAAGTCTTCTATTTCAGTTTAAATAAAAGTTTTTGATAATTTCATATTGCACCGAAATGCGTTTATGATTACGATAAAAATATATTCTGTGTTTTCCTGGGATCCAATTTATACCTAGTTCTGTGAAGGATGTTTTGCGTCAAAAGGTAAAAGACAGAGTGTCCAACTCTCTGATCTATAATATTTTCATGTGCATTGTACTTCCATCAATATCTCAAATTAGGAAAAAACTGTATATAAGTAGCAAAAGAGACATCATCGCAAGATCTTCTATTCTCATCAGTGCGACTTACCATGATACTTGTTCCGGAACTCCTCGTCGTAGACCCTCCAGGCGTGCGCGTGCGCCACCAGCGCGTTCTTGATGCAGATGTAGTCGGCGACGCCCGCCCAGCTCACACCGGGAGGGTGCGTGGCGTAGTCGTAGCTTGCCACGCAGAACGAGAACGGCTCGTTGATGGTCAGCCAGCGCCGCACGCGGTCACCAAACTTGGAGTACGCCACGCGCGCGTAGTCCGCGAACCACTGACCGATGAGCGGGTTCGCCCAGCCACCTGCGAGATGCAACCGTGTAATTACTATAGTGGAACTTTTGTTTCGACCGGCATTATGTGATTATGTCTGCGACTATTCTTGATCAAAAATCTCGTGTCCCGAAATATCTGACCACGACTGAGCCTGTCGTGATATCAACGAGATTGACACGATTTTTAAAAGGCACCGACTTTCTAATAATGACAATCCATGCATGTATCCCCATTTTTAGGAGACTTTGGATATTTATCAACTTTATGATGTATATTTGTTTTTATAGTAATTCACAGTGTGATAAAAACCTCGATTTTGTTTCACCGCGTTTTTCTTTCAAAATACTACAGTTGATTCCGAGATCGATATTCTTTGTAGTTATTTTTTTAAAGAGTGTCAAAGTTGGCGTTTTTCCGAGTCAAAAATTTGCATAAAAATTAATTTAAAAAAAACTAATCAAGTAACATTAATTTTGTTTATACCAATTGAACAAGCACTTAATACTTTACTTTTTCTCCAAATTTGGTTAACCCATTGTGTATTTATTTATTTAATAATTTTAGTTTTTCATTTTTAATTTCGCAATTAGATCGAGTTAGAAAAAGTTTTAAGCATGAAACGATAGTGTGAGTAATCCTTTATCAATGTTATTAAAAATCACACTCTAATAACCTCTATCTCAGAAGTTACATCCAATTTAAAAAAAAATTAATAAAAAATTGGATTTTTTGTACCTAGGGTTGTCACTAAAGTATTAAGTGCTTGTTCAATTGGTATAAACAAAATTAATGTTACTTGATTAGTTTTTTTAAATTAATTTTTATGCAAATTTTTGACCCGGAAAAACGCCAACCTTGACACTCTTTAAAAAAATAACTACAAAGAATATCGATCTCGGAGTTCTACTCTAATGTTTATATAACTATCAACTATGGTATTTTGAAAGAAAAACGCGGTGAAACAAAATCGAGGTTTTTATCACACTGTGTAATTAGCGAAGTAATTTCAAAGTAAAACTTTTTATTCTAATATCCGGTACTTTGTATGCCGTACCGAGATCCTGCAGGTTCTGCGGCAGGTCCCAGTGGTAGATTGTGACGACGGGCTCGACGCCGCGCGCCAGCAGACCGTCGATCAGCTGGTTGTAGTACCGCACGCCGTCCTCGCTCACCTCGTTCGACAGACCGCTGGGCAGCAGCCGCGACCAAGACAAGGAGAACCTGTAACGAGGGAAGATCTTGATGTGAAAATGTCAAGGAATACATATAAAGACGGCTATAAAGACAGATAAAGGAATGCCATTCGCATTTAAAAGTCTTCATTTGTAAAAAGTAATACAACAGCAGCTATACTGTACTCGGCGAAACACGGTGGTAGCGGTCATTGAATCCCTGTCAAAAACTTGTCATTTTCTATACAAAGCCGCGATTGACAACATCTAAGTGAATGACCGCTACCGCCATATTTCGCCGGGTACAATATAGTATCACTTGATTGGATCTTGAGTGGATCAAGTAAATTCTCCGTGTAAACATGTTTCAGTCCAGAATCCAGTACTTATTGACAGCTTGTTGTTTTAACGATGGGAATCAGAGGGATGAGCATGAGTTTATTTCTGTAGGTGTACTTAAGAAATTAACGTCGCGTTGTTGAATACCAAAAGAATGTACCTAAATACATAAGTATTTAGGCATTTAAGCAATTTTTTTAAGTTTTAAAAATGGGGGCTATCAAAGATATTTATTTGGTATTCGAATCATATTAACGTCTAGGGCTTCAGTCTCGAAATCAGCGGGCAGCGGGGCGGGAGCGGCGCTACCAATGTTATATGAAACTTTTGAAGCCAGCGTACAAACAATAATAATAATATTAATAATGTTTAAATATGGAACTGGCTTCAAAATCAGCCGCGCGCGGCGTACTAGACGGCTTACGCTTAGAATCCAGAGAGCTCATTCACGTCGAAACCATCATCAAACGTGAGTTTCGAAGTCCCCACCTGTAGTAGTCGAGGCCGAGCGCAGCAGCCGCCTCGACGTCTTCCTGCCACTGGTGGTAGGAGTTGCAGGTGACGTCGCCGTTGAACTCGGAGCCGGCGCGGTGCAGCCAGTTGTCCCACACGCTCGCTGACTTGTCTAAAATCATGTTAATGTTTGTATTATCATGGAACAATTATATATGTTACGCTCAAAGACCGAAATCGCTCAGTGAGCGAAAAAATAGCTCACAACGCGGTGTGGTCATAGTGAAACAGCCACGACGCGAAATTCGCATTGTGGCTCTAATGAAAACGGCCACGACGCGTTCTGGCAATCGCAAAAAGACTATAACGCGAAATTCGTGTCGTGGCTGATATGCTATTCGTTTTTCTTGATTTGTTCTTGATTGATTAATCGTCCATAGGCATAGAAGATTATAATATTTGAATTACCACGAGTACTACAAAATATTTTTTCTTTTACTAAATCACTGCATAACGTGTTTATCATTATTATTTATAAAATATCCATAGTTCTATACTATCCGTACTAATATTATTACTGTCTGTCTGTCTGTCTAGCGCAACGTGTTGTTAATTTATATTATTTAAATTATATAAATTAACAACGCGAAATTCGCGTCGTGGCCCTTATGAAAACGGCCACGACGCGTTCTGGTAATCACAAAAAGACCATAACGCGAAATTCGTGTCGTGGCTGATGCTATTCGTTTTTCTTGATTTGTTCTTAATTGATTAATCATCTATAGTTATGGAAGATCAAATTTGAATTACCACGCGTACTACAAAATATTTTTTTTCTTTTACTAAATCACTGCATAACATGTTTATCATTATTATTTATAAAATATCCATAGTTCTATACTATCCGTACTAATATTATTACTGTCTGTCTGTCTGTCTAGCGCAACGTGTTGTTAATTTATATAATTTAAATAATATAATAACTACTACTAGTTGATGCCCACAACTACGTTGCGACAGACAATACGAATATTAGTACGGATAGTTATTTAAGGAACTATGGATATTTTATAAATAATAATGATTATTCACACGTTATGCAGTGATTTAGTAAAAGAAAAAATATTTTGTAGTACTCGTGGTAATTCAAATATTATAATCTTCTATGCCTATGGACGATTAATCAATCAAGAACAAATCAAGAAAAACGAATAGCATATCAGCCACGACACGAATTTCGCGTTATGGTCTTTTTGCGATTGCCAGAACGCGTCGTGGCCGTTTTCATTAGAGCCACAACGCGAATTTCGCGTCGTGGCTGTTTCACTATGACCACACCGCGTTGTGAGCTATTTTTTCGCTCACTGAGCGATTTCGGTCTTTGAGCGTAACATATACACATTACACATATTATACATTATGTTACTATAGATGAAGCCCGCAACTCCGTGGCGCAAAAATTGTTTTGTGGCGCGGGAACCGTACATTTCCGGAATAAAAAGTATCCTATGTCCTTTCCCGGGATTCAAAGTACCATACTAAATTTGGCAACAGGCAGACAAACAGATACACTTTTGCATTTATAATATTATAGTATGAACAGTATGAACAGTATGAACAGTATGAACAGTATGAACAGTATGAACAGTATGAACAGTATGAACAGTATGAACAGTATGAACAGTATGAACAGTATGAACAGTATGAACAGTATGAACAGTATGAATAGTATGAACATGTGTGTGAGTATGGATTTCTAGAAATCGAAGTGCTACGTCTAATTTTAGCCTGTTAGAACTAGGTGCAGCTAATTTTGTAAAATCTAGTTCTTAGCCGATCATATTTTTGGGTAAGTTTTACCCACAGTTTTACAGCAGGAACCATGACCTGACAACCTTTTACTAAACCACAAACCAACTATAATAAATATAAATTAGTTACCCCCTATTGATTCACAATAAAATTACATCATGGTGATATAGTTAGCTTTATTGCTCTAGATAACACTGTCCATTTGATATCAAATCTCGGTCATAAAATAGTGAGACAAGACCACAATATAATATTGTGTCTGGACGGGGCTCGGTCACGTGTTGTTATTTTCCTTGTTCAGGTGTTGTTCAGGTTATCATCACATAAAAAGGCCTAAGCCATCGTATTTAGTGTTATCGGTATGTCCAATGTCCGTAGTACAGTTGTAAAGAGTTTGACAGCCCGTAAGCCACAAGAGTTTTGAAGATAAGTGTTTTACAGCCTAGCCGATTGGGATAACAACAAAGAACACCGCCTAAAACCCCCGCTCGGGCAAGTTACGCAAGTGTAATTGTATAGTGCCCATGTGTGTGCACAGTACGCAAGAGCTCTCTCTTCCTACTCTCATAAGCCAGTGGGACGGAGGAACGACACGACTGGCGAGAGATCACGGCGAAAGTATAGCCCCAATTGTGCACATATTGAAGTCAAAGTAAAATTGTAGAGACCGTACAAGTACAAACTCTACAATTTGAATTTGACTTTATAATATAGAGAAGCGTGAAAACTATATTAATCTCACTTTTTATACCTTTTTTATGTTTCGTTACGATTTTGTCTATAAATAAAGTATTTTGATCTATCAATATCTTTTATTATATTTTGAAAGTTAAATCCAACTTATAAAACGTGACGTATTTTTTACAAAAAAACACTCAAAAAGTCAACTAAAATTGTTGCTGGAACTACTCAACTCAAACTCAACTCAAACTCAAACTCAAATTTTTTATTCAGAATAAATTTTTGCAAATATTTTCTGAAAGTCTACATGATGCCTACCACCGGTTCGGGAACTAACCCGGCGAGAAGAACCGGCGTAAGAAACTCGCAGGGGGCCCACTTTATTTACCAAAAAAAGTGAGAAAAAAATTAATCTTTTAAAATAAAGTTTACAATTCTGTAACTTAAAATTATACAATGTCAACATACATACATAATTGTAAGTCATAAAATAATGTAGAAGTAGCCTTGCAAGCAGCCATCCTACTCCCAAGATGTGCCGTCGTTTATGAAATCATTGACCTTATAATAGGCTTTGGCACACAAACGTTCTTTGACTACATTTTTAAATTTATTAATGGAAAGATTTTGAACGTTTTCTGGGATTTTATTGTAAAGGCGTACACATTGACCTTTAAAAGATTTACTAACTTTACTAAGTCTGATCACCGGTATTTCTAGTTTGTACTTATTTCTAGTGTTTCTTCCGTGAATGTCACTTTTGGTTCTAAATTTACTAAGATTCTTTCTAACATATAAAACATTATCCAAAATGTATTGAGAAGCAACAGTTAGAATACCAATTTCTTTAAACTTTTCTCTCAGAGATTCAAAAGCTGACATTTTATAAATTGAACGTATAGCTCGCTTCTGCAGCACAAAAATCGTATTAATGTCGGCAGCGTTTCCCCATAAGAGGATGCCATACGACATTCTACTATGAAAATAACTGAAATAAACTAGTCTTGCTGTGTCTTCGTCAGCAATTTCCCGTATTTTTCTGACTGCGTATGCTGCAGAACTGAGCCTATCTGCAAGATTAGCAATATGAGGACCCCACTGTAGTTTACTATCTAGTGTAATGCCTAAGAATACAGTGGAGTCCACCAAATCCATCTTCTCATCATTTAATAGTATATTGGTTTTAACTTGCCTAACATTGGGCAAAGTAAATTTTAAACATTTAGTTTTCTTAGAATTTAGAAGTAAGTTATTAACGTTAAACCAATGTACTATTTTTGAGAGAGCACTATTTACCTCGTCGTAATTTGACTGTTGTCGCTTCACTTTAAAAATAAGTGAAGTGTCATCAGCAAAAAGTACTATCTCATTATCATTATCCTTAACAAGATAAGGTAAGTCGTTTATGTAGATGAGAAAAAGGAATGGACCTAAAATGGATCCCTGTGGGACGCCTAATTCTATTTTGGTCCCATTGGACCTTTTACTATTAATGTCAACCCTTTGAGTTCTATTTTTGAGGTAAGATGTCAAAAGGTTGAGTGCTGAGTCCCTAATGCCATAGTGGTGCAATTTCCTGATCAATGTAGCATGCTCAACACAGTCAAAAGCCTTGGAGAGGTCGCAAAAAACCCCTAGGGCATCCTGCGAGTCCTCCCATGCTTCAAATATACTATAAAGAAGACCTATACCAGCATCCGTTGTGGATCGACCCTTAGTAAAACCATATTGATTTTTGTGCAATAAATTATTTAAGTTAAAATGTAATAGTAACTGATTTAAAATTATTTTTTCAAATATTTTACTTAGAGTCGGTAGAATCGATATAGGCCTATAATTTGTAGGATCAGATTTAAGTCCCGCTTTAAATAAAGGTACAACCTTACTGTGCTTCATCAAGTCAGGAAAAACACCACTCTTTATGCAGTCATTAAAAATCATTGATAGATGAGGAGCTATAATGTCAATTATTGATTTGATAATTTTAGTAGACATGCCCCAGAGATCAGTAGTATCTTTAATATTTATTAATTTAAAAGTATCAATGATATCTTTGGGGACAATCTCTCTAAACCTAAAATTGACATTACATTCCTTTACATTGTCTCTGAGTAGTTTTTCAGCAGCTGCAGGTGAGGAGTTTAAATTTTTCGTAGTTGAGACCGGAATGTCAGCAAAAAATTTTTCGAAGACAGTCGCAACCTCATGATCATTGGTAATCTTTTTATTTTCAAAATAAATTTCAAAATCAGAGCTACGACTGGTGACGTTTCCAGTCTCACCAGCTATTACTTTCCAAGTAGTTTTGATTTTATTTCTCGAATTTTTAATTTTATTCCTAATGTGAATAGCCTTAGCGGCTTTACAAACATTTTTAAAAATCTTTGAATAGTTTTTTACATATGTTTTGAATTTATCACTAGTATTCATGCATTTTTCATCATACAATTCATATAATCTTTGTCTGCTTATTTTAATTCTACTACTACTGATATAAAATTAAATGTACAATATTAAGATTATTCCCTGTAGTAAAAATTTTTTGAAAAAAAAAACTTGATAGCGTACAAAGAAAAGATAGTGGATTCACTTCCTCATTCCCTTCCTTATATTCTAAGCTAATATTGATAAAAAAAATCGCCTCCGTGGTCTAGTGGTATAGAGCGCGGCTCTTGACTCGGAGGTCGTGGGTTCAATTCCCGCGTTGGAAACATGTTATTTCCAAGTTTGGTTAGGACAACGCAGCCTGATCACCTGATTGTCTGACAAGTAGTGATGAGCAAAGCAAGACCAAGACCAAGACTCGACCAGTCTTGTTCTTGGTCTTGGTCTTGCTTGTGCAGTCTTGGTCTTGGTCTTGCTTAAATCTGTCTGGTCTTGGTCTTGGTCTTGGTCTTGCACGCCTAGTCTTGGTCTTGGTCTTGCAAAAAGCAAGACTCTTGCACACATTTTTCAAAACTTTTTGTAAACGTTTTCATTTTCTCAAAAACACAGAAAGATAAAAAATTTTAAAAATAAGAACTTTTTCTGGGATTTCTTCTAGAATCTAGATTATTTTTAGGGTTCCGTAGCCAAATGGCAAAAACGGAACCCTTATAGATTCGTCATGCAGTCTGTCTGTCTGTCTGTCTGTCTGTCCGTCCGTATATCACAGCCACTTTTCTCCGAAACTATATACTTAGAGCTATACAATTGAAACTTGGTAAGTAGGTGTATTCTGTGAACCACAATAATACTTATTTTGATACTAAAATAGAAAAAATATGAGAGAGACTCTTCCAAAGTGGTAAAATCTTTGTTCTCTCCCCTCTAACTTCTAAAGTATGATAAGATAAGGCATGATAAGTCTAAAAAAATATATTATGACTGTACATTACTATAGAAAGTACCAAGAAAAAAATGGTTTGAACGAGAACTAGCAAGAAGTTTTTGTATACGTTATAAATGGTATACCTTAATTTCATTAATTCAACAGAAATCGGCCAAACACGAGTTGTACTTGCGCACGAAGGGTTTCGTACCACTACAGAGCAAAAATAGACTAAAAATTGTATTTTTTGTATGGGAGCCTCCCTTAATTATTTAATTTATTTTAATTTTATTATTAATTATTAAAGCACAAATACCATTAAGTATTTTGTGAACATTTCAATTGCCTATGTGTTTCCGATATTGATGAAGAGCAAAAAATAGCAAAAAAATCACGTTTGTTGTATTTTTTTTTTTTTTTTTTTTTTTATTAAATAAGGGGGCAAACGAGCAGACGGGTCACCTGATGGTAAGCAACTACCGTCGCCCATGGACACTTGCAACATCAGAAGAGCTGCAGTATATATATATGTATAGGAGCCCCCCTTAAGTATTTAATTTATTTTGCTTTTAGTGTTTATTGTTACAGCGGCAACAGACATACATAATCTGTGAAAATTTCAGAAGTCTAGCTATAGCAGTTCTTGCGTTATAGCCTGGTGACAGACAGACGGACAGACGGACAGACATCGAAGTCTTAGTAATAGGGTCCCGTTTTTACCCTTTGGGTACGGAACCCTAAAAATATTTTAATTCCATGAAATAAACCTTTTTGGCTGCTGCGGAACCCTTTATGGGCGAGTCCAACTCGCACTTGACCGGATTTTCGGATTCTCTCTCGGTTGAAAGATCTTACTTTTCGGCCGCCATGTATAATGTATATGTAATATGTATTCCCAAATTTTTAGTTTGAATGCATGGTTACATAATCAAAAGGGTAAAAACGGGACCCAATTACATACTTACACATCGCTGCCTGTTTCCAGGCTGTATAAGAACATGAAACTCATGATAAGTAGATAATGTTATTAATATTTTTAATAGTTATAAACATTTTATCTCATATTATATTCACTGCGACTAATTAGTTAATTTTTTTTAGCAAGAGTCTTGCATTAAGCAAGACTCTTGCATAGTCGGTCTTGGTCTTGGTCTTGTTCTTGCACACCTAGTCTTGGTCTTGGTCTTGCTAGTCTTAGGGTAGTCTTGGTCTTGGTCTTGGTCTTGCAATTTTTGCAAGACCAAGACTGACAAGTGAGATTAGGCCTGGAGATAGTGACACAAAATTCTTGGTGATTTGTGCCAGTATACCGGTTTTACAGGGGTATAATTACGTAAAGGCAAAAAGGAAAATGATGGTCATAGCGCTTGCACTGGCAGCCCAAATGCGTGGGCGTTAATCGAACGTGTCGGATAAATAACGAGTGTCGAACGATTTGTTCCACAAAAATGCTTGTATTTTCAGATAGTCGAAAAAAAATAAGTAGGCGAAAGCGTAATGCCATACTTGTCGGGTGCGGCTTACAGCCCGCCATACCGACGCGAATACGTTAATTTTAATAAAAAAAATTGAACCATTTGTGCCAGGCTAATTTTTGCATCGCTAATCATCGTCGAGTAGCCATTCACGAAAATCACCTTGCCACACTTTTCCGACAGAGCCCAATGGCCGCCATACCACTGCAAAGGTGTAAGATTTTTTTTCGCCAAACGATTTGTGCCAGTATGGCATTTAAATTTTTGGAAAGTATTTGACAAAATATGACCGTTATTATTTTTCCCATACTTCTAGTAGGAGGAAAAAGTGCTGCCATACTTGAAATACTTATTTATTTGACACGTTTTAAAAATACGACTAGATACGTAAAATCATTTTTTTATATCACGGCATCATTGTAGTCTCGTCATTTGACAATTGTACCAAAAAAATTGTTACAGATTGTAACCATAGGGCGGGATGACCATCGGACTTGAGCAAAAAAGTGATAAAAATTGGACGATTTGTACCAGTATGCCATTTTGATTTTTGGAAATTATACGGTACAATGTGACCATTATTATATTTGCCATACTTGTAGTAGACGGAAAAGTGGTGCCATACTTGAAAACCGGTTTGAATTACGTATGAAATCTTAGGATTTTGAAAAAAATATTATTCACATTCGCTGCCTCCCACAGGTATGGCATTATCAGACTCCTATTTATGATTATACAGGGAACTGTTAAAAAAAGTTTCAGGGTGGTACAAATCGTTTGGCGAATATAAACTTACACCTTTGCAGTGGTATGGCGGCCATTAGGCGCTGTCGGAAAAGTATGGCAAGGTGATTTTCGTGAATGGCTACTCGACGATGATTAGCGATGCAGGAACAAATCGTTCGACACTCGTTATTTATCCGACACATTCGATTTACGCCCACGCGGTTGGGCTGCCAGTGCGAGCGCTATGACCATCATTTTCCTTTTTGCCTTTACGTATTTATACCCCTGTAAAACCGCCATACTGGCACAAATCACCAAGAATTTTGTGTCACTATCTCCAGGCCTAGATGATCCATGCGTCGGATGGGCATGTAAAAAGTCGGTCCTGCGCCTGATGTCTCGCCAGTCGTGTCGGTCCTCCGTCCCACTGGGTTATGAGAGTAAAGTAATAGAGAGTGCTCTTGTGTACTACGCACACACTTGGGCACTATAAGATTACTCCTGCGTAGCTGGCCTGGTTTCAATGAAACCGGCCGCCGTCACCGAAACCGGTGTGGGAGCTATTATTATTATTATCTATACTTCTATACTCTATACTAATTTTATAAAGAGGTAAACTTTGTTTGTTTGTTTAATTGTAATGAATAGGCTCAAAAACTACTGGACCGATTTTAAAAATTCTTTCACCATTCGAAAGCTACATTATTTAAGAGTAACATAGGCTACTTTTTATTTTGGAAAATGTGGGGTTCCGTAAGATATTTGGGTTTTTCTGACACAAAGTGAAAAAAATCAACCAGAAAAGTTACTTATTTTGCGTACGCTACCTAAATTTTAAAAGATAGAACCATACAATGTTCTAAGTAAATGTAGATCTTATAAATATCTACAAAAATGTCCGCGACACACTATACCTAGCTATGTTAAGTGAGGCACAACAACCACTTTTTATTTAAAAATCTTGATTTTTTTTTCACTACATTTAAACGCATTTATTTTAATCATGCTGATAATCCTTATCAAAATAAATTATTTCCTTACTAAGTACAGTTTGTTAAGATAATATTAAAAATTGCGATTTACGCCCGTTCCGCAGTGGGCGCTAAGGCGGGGTGCGCAGTAGCGAAGATTATGACCGGCACTGCAGCTGGTGAATTAGCTCATAATTCGTAATATACCAAGAATACCAATGATCCCTATTGATTTGCCTATACTCTTCAGAAGGCTCCAATTTCCTGTAAAAATTTCTTTTGGGGGTTAAGATTTTGTATCGGCTAATGAAGTAGAAATACTTTAAATGGCAAAACGAAATTTGCCGGGACAGCTAGTTTATATTATTGATATTATTACTTGAGTAGGTATGAATGGCGTCGCATAATGATATTGTATCCGACGATAAGTCCTTGAGACTTTATGCAATTAGTAATGTAATTGTTACAGTTGAAAGTGACTAAAAATTCATAATTATATACGACGAAGAAGTAAAACACGTGTGCACACGAGAGACGATATTTGCACTGCAACTGTATACCGCGCAAAAACGTTAAATACTGTTTTACTGAAATAACCTGGAAATAACGAACAAGTATTAAATATTATATTATTTTTGTACCTCATACGAGTAGGTCAACTTCAGATGTTGCATCATAAAAGGGTTGAAAAACACTGTTGTACAAAGCTCGAATATAGATTTAATAAATTTACCGACTATATTAAATAAATAACTTACTTCCACGTCTTATATTTTAATTTTAAATAATAAGACAACACTTCTTCTGAAATTTTGGTGCGGTAGTTAGATACTTTGGTTTATATTCTTCTCTTCTCTCTATTACTTTTTTGCAAATTCTACTGATTTCCACTTGAATGTCATAAAAACATGGGACGAAACGCTGGATGCGAAGTGAATAAAAATTCGCGTCTATAGTTTCGTCCCACTTGGAGGAACATTTATGAGATGAAAGACTCAACTACTCCTGGTTTAGGAGGTCATTACCGTGATAATGATAACAACATGGTGTTAATCATATCTGGGATGATGGCGTCGCGGCGAGACCGCGTGAGGCCAAACTATAAGCTCCATCGCTTAGCTGTCTATCATCATATTAGCTTCCCAAATATAGTAACCCTAGATGACGCATGACGCCTGCAACTCCGTTGCACCAAAACTCGTTTATCGCGCGGGAACCGTACATTTTTTCGAGATAAAAAGTATCCTATGTCCTTTCCCGGGACTCAAAGTATATCCATACCTGACGTTTTAGCCGCGTAGAGCGCATAAAGTTAATATATCTAGTAGAGCGGCAATTTACAAATAATAAGTATATTTTGGTAGTGACATAATTATATTATGTCGCGTCGCTCCGCACTGTAGTAAAAATTCAACAGTTGTGTTTTCGATTATCTCCTTAAATGTGGCATAGTTTTACATGTCGGATGTCCCAGCCTTAGATAGCCATACTGAGGACGTTAATTTGAAAAGGCGAATTCCAAAAACGCCAAATAAAATCATCCCATGACTATAAATGGGGCCTCCATTTATAGTTTTGACCATACACGAAACGGCTTTGTACTGCGAACTAGCCATTCAAATTGATGGGTGACTTGTGTATATTATATTATAATGCTACTAGCTGTCCCGGCAAACGTTTGTTTGCCATATTATAAAAAGTATATCTCCCGTATTATTTTATTGAATTAGTGACTAAATAAGTATGTCACTATGGCAACGTCCATCGCTATGCGTCGCGTCGCATAAACAATGGTCGCTCTTTATAGACAAATAATTTGCAATAAAAAAAAATTGCGACTATAATTAAAGATCTAAACTATTCTATCTCTCAAGTTGGAAAAAAGCACACATTTAAAAAAAACAAACATTAAAATCGTTTAAGTAGTTTAGGAATCCATCGCGGACAAACATCGTGACAGGAGATTTATATATATTAGATATATTAGTTTAGATTGGACAGATAACTCCAGATAACGCCTCCGTGGTCCAGTAGTCTAGAGCGTCGCTCTTGACTCGGAGGTCGTGGGTTCGATTCCCGCGTTAGAAAGATGTTATTTCCAAGTTTGTTTAGGCAATGCAGGCTGATCACCTGATTGTCTAACAAGTAAGATGATCCATGCGTCGGATGGGCATGTAAAAAGTTGGTCTTGCACCTGATTTCTCGCCAGTAGTGTCGGTCTTCCGTTCCACTGGGTTATGAGAGTAAAGGAATAGAGAGTGCTCTTGTGTACTGCGCACACACCTGGGCACTACAAAATTACTCCTGCGTGCCTGACCTGGTTTCAATGAAACCGGCCACCGTCACCAAAACCGGTGTGGGGAGTATTATTATATTATAATGCTATTGCATAAGATAGTGTTCGCCGTGGAATTATAGTTTCCCGTGGCTTAGTAAATTTAATAATATTTAATTTTAGAAACAAAAAACGTAATCACTACCGTTTCGAAGCCCTAGCCTGGCAGGAAGAAAGAAGAAGAAAGTAACAAGGAGCGCGCGAAAATGATGAGGATGGTCAGTGGTGGCCTTAGGAGGTGGCGAACGGGGCAATCGCCCGGGGCCTGCAGGGGCCTCGCGTCAAGGAAAATTGGATTAATGTGGTTAAACTAGAGATAATCTTAGTAAAAGCGCAAATTATCAATTTTAAAGTTTATCATCCATACGTTCGCATTACATAGGTATTTTTTCGTAATATAAAGGGCCTCGCAAAGACCTGCTGCCCGGGGCCTCGCAAAGACCTGTCGCCCGGTGCTTCGCAATGAGTAAGGCTGCCACTGTCTGGGTGGTATACTCACCGCTGACGTTCCACGCGCCCTCGACCTGGAAGGCGGAGGAGGCGGCGCCGAACTGGAACTCCGCAGGGAACTCGTAGCCCCCCCACACTCCGCCCACCCCCAGCAAACTGAACAGGAAAAAAATATTTGTTATTTTTTTAGAAATTCTCTTATTTTCGGGATACTCTGGTACGAGTATGTCACCATGATAACTTACAAGTTGTACAGATATTTCAATATCCGGTGTATATTCATCTATGTATTTCAATATTTTTTTTATTGAATAAGGGGGCAAACGAGCAAACGGGTCACCTGATGGCAAGCAACTACCGTCGCCCATGGACACTCGCAACATCAGAAGAGCTGCAGGTAAGAGGGAATACGCTCTTTTCATGAAGGTTTGCAGGTCGTATAGGTCCGGAAATACTGCTGGTGACAGTTCGTTCCAGAGTTTTACAGTGCGCGGCAGAAAGTTACACGAAAAACGCACTGTGGAAGACTGCCACTCATCAAGGTAATGAGGATGGTATGTTTTTCGCGTGGGTCGATGGCGAAAAGTTGCAGGTGGTATGATTCCGAACAATTCCTCTGAGCACTCCCCGTGATACAACCGATAGAGGATGCAGAGTGAAGCTACATCTCGGCGTAATTCCAAGGGGTCCAAGCTGTTTGAGACAATATGGCAGTCAACAATTCGAGCGGCCCTTCGTTGGATACGATCCAGAGGGAGCAGTTGGTATTTTGGCGCCCCTGCCCAGAGATGAGAACAATATTCCATATGAGGCCGTACCTGCGCCTTGTAGAGTTGTAGGTGTTGGTCCGGGCTGAAGTACTGTCTCGCTCTGTTAAGAACACCAAGCTTCTTCGAGGCTAATTTGGCCTTACCCTCTAGATGGTATCGGAACTGGACTTCGCTCGATATGTTGACGCCAAGTATCTCAATGCTAGGGGAGATGGTTAAAGATGTGCCCTCGAAACGAGGATATACGACTATTGGTGACTTTTTAATGGTGAACGCGCAGACTTGTGTCTTGGCGGGGTTGAATTGGACCAAGTTACGTCTACCCCATTCAGAGACCTTTTCCAATAAATTCTCCACCTTAGACACAAGTTCGTTTCGACTCTCAGTGACATTTTGCCGAGAAATATTGGGGGAGCCGGTATATACAGCATCACCTGTACTGTCATCTGCATAGCAATTAATGCCACTGGTCTGCAACATGTCATTGATATGCAGTAAGAATAGAGTAGGCGATAGCACACAGCCCTGAGGGACACCAGCATCAACGGAGTTAGTCTCCGAGCATTCGCCGTCAACTACGACCTTTATGCTTCTGTCTGCTAAGAAACCAGTGACCCACTTACATAATTTCTCGGGCAGCCCGTATGACACCGTAAGGCCTTCGAAATGTCCAAACTAACAGCCAATGCCTCTCCCTTCGACTCAATTGCCTGAGCCCAACGATGAGTCAGGTACGCCAAGAGATCACCAGCCGAGCGACCCTTACGGAACCCGTATTGCTTGTCGCTTAGCAATCCCTGGCCGTCCAATTTCCTGATAGATATGCAGATAGATGTTCGATGTTTTTTGGAAATGACAATTAATTTGAAAGCAGCACTAATTATAATATTTAATTAGTAATAGGTAATAGATACGATTTAGATTAGAGGCAACAAATAGATCAATAAGTCATCAGTCATCACTCATCACTCATCACAAAGGCCTTAAGAGGCCTGGTACACTTGGAATTTCTCATACATACGTAATTCCAAAATCGTTTTCTCATACGAAAACATTTAACATGTTTGAGTTGTTTTTCAGTTTAAAATAGTAATTACCTAGGTTCCTGCACAAAAAATTACTTCAAAATATTTAAATACAATTTTTTTGCTTTAAAAACTAAAAAAAATTAAAAACAAAAAAAAATATGTTTAAATATTTTGAAGTAAATTTTTGTGCAGGACCCTAGATAATTACTATTTTAAACTGAAAAACAACTCAAACATGTTAAATATTTTCGTATGAGAAAATGATTTTGGAATTACGTATTAGGGTTGTTGAGGAAGTTATTATGAGGAAGAGGAGGAGGAAGAGGAATTGTCACGCGCTAATTTAGAGGATGCGGATGAGGAAGAGGATATTTTATGAGGAAGAGGATGCGGATGAGGAAGCGGATGAGGAATAAGATGATAGGAAATTATAAATATAATAGCGGACCCAACCCAAAAGAATTTGTCCTGTTTGTACATAACAATACAAAAAAAGACAGGTTGCACCAATGATATTGTATGTTACTAACGTAACTAGATTGGCAGTCTACGACAGAAACGCGTCACCACTTTGAAGATGCCTGCAGGCATATCTGCCATACATAATGACATAATAACATTATGAAGTGACATTGTCTTTTGGGCTATCAAGTGGTTACGCATTTTTTGCGTCAGTTTGTAAGACATTGCCACTCTAGTATTTTAGAAACTCATTGGGTTGCACTCCGGGAGTTCCGACAGAAGTGAAAACTTGATTATTAACGTTGTGCATTATTTTTTTTAACCCATTTTTTTGAAAATAGATTTTCAAAAATCGATATTTTTAATTAATCGAAACCCTTACCATTTTTTAAACCAATTTTTTATGAAAATCGATTTTCAAAAAATCGTTTTTTTATTAATCGAAACCCTTACAATCGATTAAATTTTAAACCCATTTTTTATGAAAATCGATTTTTAAAAAATCTATTTTTTTAATAATCGGAACCCTTACAATCGATTAAAAAATATCGACAATCGAAAAAAACAATCGATTGGTCGATTTCGATGTTACAACACTACTCTCCAACCGTCTTACGGTTTATCGATTAGCACGAGAATCTGACGCGAGTTTCACAGTTTTTACCCATCCCACAAAAGTGCTCAACGACGCTAAAAAAGTTTTCACTTCAAAAACTATTAAAAGGGCATTTTCCAGTGGACCAAACTATGAATCAACCATTCTCGAAACACACACAATATATAATCATCAAAATCGGTCCAGCAGTTAAGGAGGAGTTCGTGTGCCTAGTCTGAATTTTTTGTGTTTCACATTCGATCGTGAACGCGTTTGGCGTTTAAGAGTCCGTATACGAAATTTTCCGATTTCGCTGATTTTACAGACGTGATTTAACAGTTAAAATACAGTATTTCTATAAGTTTTAATGCACAACATGTAAGATCATTTCAATTATAATCTAATGTTGGAGCTAGATTTTTTATTTTTTTTAAGTATTTTTAAATAATCCAACTCAAACCCGCGACAGTTTTGTGATTTTTGCTGTAAAAGGTTTAGAATATCACCTGTTTATGGATTGTATTGACGTCTTAACGGTATGAAAAAAATACAATGTACTGTTGAGAAAGTCGTCTATAAAATGTTGGAATCACAGATTAAGGATATATATATATAGATGTAATTACCTTAGCCCGTCATCGCGTGGCCATTTTGTGCTTATTTTCATACAAGTAGTGTGCTTTTATTTTCTTGAATATTTCTATTTGTCGAGCATTTCGAAGCACATTATTATACAGAAAAGAAAGTCATTTAGTTCATGATATCGATAAACTATAGTTCAAGTAATGAGAATCCGTAAACACGCATAAAAAGCTATGCAATTTTTGTAGACAAATTATTAATTGATGTGACATTTTTAGCACTAATGCCTTACATAGCACGATTAAAGGATTATTAAACTTATAAATTATCTTTTTAGCTTACAAAAATTCAATCGGTGAAAAGCCCAAAAAACGTTGTTCAAAACTTACGTATTTAATGTTAAATCCACGTGTTTGAGGCATTCTTTGGCTATTCTTATGGTTTATTATGTAGCGGAATCACAAAACTCAACAATATCTAACACAAAATGTTCATTAAAAACCTTTATTAACACTTTTATTACATGAAATATGTAGATCGACTCCTTTGTTATGTCCGAGTAAGTCGGACATAACATTACACGCTTTTGACGCTTATACACCGATATAACTCTCTCTCCTAGTGTATATTAACTCAATGGTTGGAATTACTTTTTACCACTTTAATATGAAATAGTTGAGTAACTCGGCAAAATTTTAGAGAAAATGGGCAAAGAATTGCTGTTAACTTCGGCAATTTGGAGCTGTAATTCATAAAAAGAAAACGACAGAAAGAATCTATAGATAAAATTCTATCCAATTCGAGAAAAAAGAAAAAAACAAATTGTGCCAAAAAAACACGATTCACTATTGTGAATCGTGTTTTTTTGGCACAATTTGTTTTTTTTTTTAGAGAATTTTATCTATCTCGAACTTGCGGCGAATAATATAATGTGAGATTTAGGTTATTACCTAAATCTCACATTATATTATTCGCCGCAAGTTCGAGTCGGTTTTCCGCGCCTAAATATATTTTTAATCTAATAATTTATATATATTTTTTAAAGTCTAATAAGGGGCTAAAACCTAATAAGTAACATTTCTGTAGCGAACTTTTGTACTTTCGGCAAAATCGGCAAAATTTCGTATACGGACTCTTAAGTAAGATTTTGTATGGTATTTGTACAGCGCCACCTGCTCACGGGAGTAATCCCATACAAAATCTTAGTAAACGCCAAACGCGTTCACGAATGTAAAACAAAAAACTCACACTCGGCACACAGTAACATACACACACGCACACAAAAAAAAGATGAGCGACGCGCTCTGGCGTGTGCGTTGACATGATTGGATACGCGACGCGCATGCGCAGTGAAATTCCTCATAAATTCCTCTTTTATTTTGAGGAAGCGATAGCGGATGAGGATTTTTTTATTTTTATTTATGAGGATGCGGTAACGGTTGAGGAACCCAAAATATTGCGGAACTTCCTTATTATGAGGAAGCGGAAGAGGAATCCTCAGCAACCCTATTACGTATGTATGAGAATTTCGAGGGTACCCGGCCCCTTAATAAAAAACTAATGTTCAAGTAAAATTTTATGTTCGTATAATATTTCTTTATTATTGAAACTTACATTCTTCTGCTTAATACACCGCTCAAAAAATTAAAATAGAGTCTACGCAAATTAATACCTCTATAGTCCATACTCCATACCATCTACATTCAGAACTTTAGAACCAAGACCATATAAATTTGGTATTTCGTAAATGAGTACTTACCACAACGCGACTACTCCGTACCCCCACATCTCTGCGACTGCCGGAGATAACGACTGACAATAAATAATGACATCGTTATCACTTCATAATACTTTTATGATGTTTAGGTGGTTCGGGCGGAACTAGGGCTGGTCAATCGCCGAGCCTAGTAGCCGGACCAGCCAGAAAAGCCGGACATTTGTACAAAAAGACCGGACACCCCGTTATGGAGGATCGCGTCCCAACTCCCAACAGTATAATGATAGAATTAGTTATAGCGCGTACTTTGGGCTTGATTCCGCGCAACTGAGCGTTTTGGCCGCTATACCACGAGATCACAAACAATTACAGTATTTAACTATATTGTATATTTAAACGCGCGTGTAGCGGCCAAACCTCTCTGGCGAAAGTATATAAATAGTGTCATTTAAGATGTACAATCTTCTGAAATTATGAGGATCTTCCACAGAAATAAGATCCAGACACTTGATAAATGTCTGTGGGATCTTCGTATCAAATTATAGACGCAAAGCTAAAGACGGACTCCGCTTAATTTGTACCGGACACGCTTTAAAAATCGGACACTTAAGTATTATATAATACGCCTGGCAACTGGCAAGTGGCAACCCTAGCTGCGACACCTTTGGATCCTAGATCTAATATTTCAGTATCAGGTCTTAAGTCAAGGTTGTTTCTGTTAAGGTGACGCCGCGTTAAAGTAAAAAACCGTGTTGGGTGTGTTTTAGATTGCTTGCTTTCTCTCATAGAAAAATGGAAAGGGCGTAGAGACAAAATGGTTTTTGTCGCGTAATGTAAAAACCATAAATATTATGATTCATATAAGTTATTAGAAAATTAAAGTGTATGCTATGTACAAATTTTGGAAGCTTAAATCACTCTTTTGCGTTGACAAAATAGGAATTCCTTTTTTATACCGGTATTTTTGATTAATTATTATTATTTGTTATAAAAGTTGACCAATCGTGTTATGCTATGGGTATTGGGTAATTCAAAGACAAAGACATAATGAATACTGTCAAATGAATTTAAATTTCTTAGCTTTAGTCATTTCTGAGAAAAATCGATGTCGCTTCAGCCAAATTATCAAGGCGTCGCCTTAAGGGCGTTACGTCCGGAGATTCCGTAATTGACCGTATTTAAAACGATATAAACTCATCATCTGAAAGCTACAAAATTATAATAAAAATACAGCAATATTCTGCAGTATATCAACATTCCTTTTGTCGTTTTAAATTTTCTATTTTTGTTTCTTATACTCATGATATCAGCTTCCAAAGTAATACCAATTTGTTGAAATTCAAGCATACATTCAGCATCTTCTTAGGATTTACAAATTACTTTTATTTGAAACTCACGCCAATAGATCGACAATATCATAAACTACACATTCGCCGTTTAAAATTTTTTTCAGGACAATTTTGAACTAAGATAAGTAAAAATAATAGGGTTTTGGCGCGATCTCGGCAACGTGGCAAATGTATGGCCAAGGTCGTTTGCTCGGGGGACGACCTTAATATGCGCAGTGCCTACTGCCCACACGTGTACATATAGGGCATGTTTACATTTACCGAGTAGAGTTGTGAGACAGTGCCCTCGGTGGGTACCATCGAGGAAATTGATTCCTATAGGCTGTTGACAGACCAACGTCATTTGGTCGGACCATTTATTAACAAAAATTGCGATTGATACAACGTTGTGATCGATCGTCGGCTGGGTCACAGAATAGCAATGTCCCTAGTATGTCATATTGCTTTACTGTGGCTGGGTTTGATGTAAAGCGACCAAACTACGTAGGTCCCCCAGCTGCCTTTTTTACATGGGGAAATGCATTACGCATCCCCGGCGGATTGGGGATATCGGCCGGGGTATATGCGACTCTCTGAGTAACTACCCACTAAAACCCCATGGTGCTCCACTCACCGCTTAGGTAATAAGCTACGGGCACGATCAACCCACCGCAACAGTTCCCCTATCTGCCCAGGAATCAACTTCTCTGATAGTACATCCATAAAACATGCCGAGTGTTCGGCCGAGAGCACTGTCTAGTGTCTCACCAAGTCACCAGTCACCACTCTTCTCGGTAGGTGTGATCATGATTCATGGCGTAGCCTAAACTATTTTGATAGTACCTACTCTTTAAGTGTATTTAAATTAGTATAATCGGCTGTATTTTCCTATAAAATAAATGGACTGATTAACGTGAGCAAGTTTCTTAAGTGTTAACAATAGAAAATACTTAAACAATAGCAATAGTCTTTTAAAGATTTCATTTAATTTTTGTTTTTCATTTGTAGAGGAGCACCATAATTATTATGGAGTTTTAAAAAGTATATCCCACATACCATCGGCCGAAGTCTCCAATCCGCCAGAGAAACTCCCTCCTGAGTCCCCCGGTACAGTGGCGGGGCAAGACCATATTTTGATGTGGGCAACATGTGTTTTGCGAGGCCCCCTAAATCCTGATGGATGACGCAAGAGGACCTCACTTTAAATTTCTTACAGGTTTATAAAAATTGCTCGATGGTTTTTCATAAAAGGTAGAGATCTCTCATGCAAAGATTTTCTTTAGAATAGAATAGAATAGAATAGAATAGTCTTTATTTCCAGGAAATTTGTTTCACAATGGTTCTTAATATATTTTATGTAAGGTATCAAAATTTCTGCCTCATTGGCGTGGAAATATTGTCTAATTCAAAACATTTCTTTAAATCTTATTCAAATCAACATGCAAACGTGCCTTAAGTAACTACTAATAATTTGAGAAGCTCTTATTACATAATTTAACATAATTATTATTATAACTCCAAAAAATAATAATATATAATTATAACAAGACGAATGAGGAGAAGCTAAAATTCAGTGTCAACCATGTGTCAACTTTACAATGGAGGTTACCTATATTAAAAATGGAAGTTTAAGGAGGAGAGCTATACAGTATACAGGTCAACTTCAATTCAAGTTACAGTCACACTTTTACAGTTTAACATTATAATGTCAGTCATAACTACACAATATAGTGAGAAAAAGGTACAAATAAAATCAAATTATAATGTCAGATGATAAGGTCAAGTTTACAAATTCCATTTCTATATAAAAAAAAAAACTTAATTACATTATAATATTGTGTCATTTATGTCAAAAAGAATTAAATAGTATATAGGTATAATTATTACATTAATGTCAGGCCCACAAGAGTCACATTCACATACATGTTGGTATTATTTCACACTATATCAATAAATTAATTCTATGCTAAATATAATGTCCTGTTATCGGTAAAATAAAAGATAAATATTTAATATTATTGTCATAAATTCACCTTTAGTCTTAAAAAATAATCTAGATCCAATAAAATGTTATCTTATTATATTATGTCAAATACCTATTCTATATATTTAAAGTTAGTTTAAATTTATTTGCTACTGCTATATCGTTGAAGTATTCTTGTACTGAATAATAGCATTTTTTTAATAGCCATTCAAATAGAGCCTTCTTGAACTTATTATAACTATTATTGTCATTTTTTAAATTGTCTGGCAGATTATTGTATATTTTAATTGTCATGCAGTAAGCGTTTTTGCTATTTAATGCTGATTTTTGTGTAGGTATATTTATTTTGTTTTTATTTCTTTTGTTTCTGGTTTCTTTATTGTCTTTATGTTCAAATAGAAAACCATTCTTCTTTACAAAGAGACATGATTCTAGTATATACAAACAGGCTAGTGGAAGAATTTTAAATTGCTGAAAGAGCGGTTTGCAATGAGTGAACTTGTCTACCCCTGCCATATTAGAGTAGAAAATATAATTTCATTTCCCCTACTTAATATACTAATCTTTTGAATCTTTTTCTAATCGTTTTTTAAATGAAAGTTATCTCTCAGCCTCTGGCGACCTACAGAAGCTTTGCGACCCCCGACTCCCACAGGTTGATAAACACTGGCCTAAACCATCGACGACCACGCCCCCGCGCCGCCCGAACCATAATATTATTGTTATCGACGCGCCAAAACATCCGCATCTCAAATAATAATTTATCGGGCTTGACAATGTGCACGTTTGTGGAACGACGGGTCTTCGGATTTAAAAATTTCAATTCCAAACATCCAAACATTTCGGTTTTCAAAACGTTCTCAAATCGTTCTCAAATACGTTTTTGTTCCCAAAAACGTTATTGCAGTGAACCGTTCCGAACGAATCAAAACCGTTATTAAAAATAACGTTTTCGAGCCCTGATTTCATCATTATTTCAGATGTAAAGATTTTATGTTTTTCGCACGTGTCATTATCAAACTAAATTTTGTTTTATCAGTTCAATAAACCGTCATAAAACTAATCGCTCGAAGGATTATTCGGCCTTCAAAAATTTGAGTCACTCACTGCCACACTCAGAGACGAAATATAATAACATAATTAGTTAATTACTGTAATTAACCTATCAAGTATCAAGCCCCGTACGAGCATCGGTCATCGCGACAACAATCCATACTTCCATACTAATATTAAATGCGAAAGTGTGTCTGTCTTTCTGTCTATCCGTCTGTCCGTCTGTCCGTCTGTCCGTCTGTCTGTTTAGAGCTCGGTTCTCCGTGAAGACCATAATATATCTAAGGGCCTTATCACACTGGCGATTAGCGAGCGATTTGAAAGCGACGCGCGTAATATACATACAGGTATGTTAATATACATTAGTATAGATAAAATAATAAAATGTTTTTTTTTTTTTTTTTATTAAATAAGGGGGCAAACGACCAAACGGGTCACCTGATGGTAAGCAACTACCGTCGCCCATGGACACTTGCAACATCAGAAGAGCTGCAGGAGCGTTACCGGCCTTTTAAGAGGGAATACGCTCTTTTCTTGAAGGTTTGCAGGTCGTATAGGTCCGGAAATACTGCTGGTGACAGTTCGTTCCAGAGTTTGTTTATGTATGAATTAAGACTTGACAGCAACAATATTAAGCCGTAATTTTTTATGTTAAATTAATAATAAAAACACCTTTTGAATTGTAAGGAAATACTTATAATGTAAGGTAGTTTATATTTAAAGTATTGCTTCTTAATTATTTTATGAATATTATTATGTTAAGATTTTGTTTAATTGCATTTAGATTTTAGATAAGTATTTCTATACTTATAAAATTACATGTCCTGACTGACTGACTGATTCATCATCGCTGCGCAAAAACTGTTAAAGTTACAGCCACGAAATTTGGTGAGAAGGGTTTTTTTATTGAGTAGACACCCACTAAGGAAGAAATTTTGAAAATTTTACCCCGAAGGGGGTGAAATAGGGATTGAAAGTTTGAATGAAAGTCCGTCATTTTTTGAGTTAGAAACATGAAAGTTTATGGACGTTTGCTTAAATAGGGTCCCGTTTTTAACCTTTGTATAAGGAACCACAAAAAGTGGAAAACTATCCATCTTTGTTATTATACTATGTTAACGCGGACGAAGTCGCGGGCAACAGCTAGTTATTTATATGGCAAAACAATGTTTGCCGGGACTGCTAGTAGAATATAATATTTAAGTAAACAGTAACTAAGGAAAATGTGGGTACTATAATTATTGTCCAGTGTGGGTAGAATATTCATTCTACCCAGTGCAGTATAAAATAGCTAGCGAACCTAGTGCGGCTCTCATTCTGGCCGACAGTGTGTAAGGGCGTTCCGTCCGGAGATTCAGTATTTAAAACCTTATAAACTCATAATCTGAAAGCTACAGAGTTATAATAAAAATACAGCAATACTCTTCAGTATATCAACGTTCCTTCCGCCGTTTTAAATTTTCTATTTTTGTTTATTATACCGTAAAGTGGGGCTATTTAGGACACATTTTACACTATTTTGGTTTATATTTCATTTATTTGTTCGGGTAGATTCTTGCAAAAATTACAAATGGATTCCTGAGCGCGTGTTTTTTGCATATCAAGTCAGTTTTTTGACATTTATATTAAAGTGGCCAGTAAAAAAAATAAAATAAACCAAGTCCCAAATATCGCTTGAATGGGGCTATTTTGGATAGCTTTCAGATTTCATAGTTAAATCATGGTTTTTAGCTAAATAACTGAATTAAACATATATTGCGCTATTTGGGACGCAAAAACATAAAATAAAATATGGATTTGAATTGAATCTACCATTAAATTTAGGATTTTTCGAAAATAAAAGCACTTTTAAGAAAAAATAGATTTATTAAAGTTCCATAGATTACTTTTGAACAAATTTTCTATTAAAAACAGATCAAAATGCGTAGTAGCATCATTTAAACAAATGAACATTTAACCTTTCCATAAAAAATATAACAAAAACATCCTAGAAAAAGATTTGGTTTTATTTGTACTTAGTTACATAAATCGTTTATCAAACGTAGCTATATCTTAATTTCTATCAATATAATAACCTGCCTAGGTACTAATCAGTCTGCTCTTAACTCCTTCCAGGGTTCCTATTAACCAATATTTGTATATCCTACTCATTATATAGAATCATTAAAAACATTTATTAAAAGAACAATCAGAACAAAACAAATCTCTTAACAAAAATAATATTTTAACAAAAATAAACTCTGATTCAGTCTGCTCTTAATCACTACCTGTTTAGCTATTATTGCTTTATTTCTTAACAACTAGTCAGACTCAATAATCAAAGTAAAAGTAATCTTCATTTACTTCTTCGTTATTCGGGACGCGTGACCCAAATAACCCCACGTTGCCGTCCAAAATAACCCCATCCAAATTTGTCTGCAGAAGTCAAACAAAATGTACGATAACGTATCGATATTTAGCAAAATAATCCACACTGAAATATATATATTTGAAATACGTAGTAAATAGTTCGCTTACCTTTTAGAATTTCAGTGTATATGAGAAGTTTTACCACCAAAATTTTTAAACTAAAATAATGACATGTGAAGTTCGTTCAGTTGTAACCATAAAGTTAATATACCTATCGGAATAGAGAAACAAAGGCCTGAGCAAGCGAGATGTCACTATCAGTAACACTGCGTGGTAGAAAGAGAAGCGTGATTTGAGGTTGCATAGCTTTTTTTTCATCTGTTTGACAGTCTGTCTGCCCCTGGGCCGATAGTTGTCAATTTGGGCTCTCAGAAAAATTGTGATTTTAAGTTAAATAATGAATAATTTTTAGAAATACTGCTCTAGAAACGTGGTTAAATGTTTGTGGAATGATTCTGGATCCACACATCGAAAAAACCCGGACAAATATTCATTTCACAGGTGAATTATTCTACATCGACAGGACCTAGTTTTAAGTTTATTTTTGCCAATTCCCTACGAGTTATTGGTATTTTTACGTCCGTGTTCACTTCTGTATATGTTTAATTATTTGGAAAACATAACTTGACTAGCCATGGTGCACAATTAAAGGATATTTTGTGTAAACAATTTTCATCTATTTTACACTAGGGCTGCATCAAGTTATCGATAAGTTGTGTCGATATGAAAATATTTTTTAGTTAAGTATTTTTTATTATCTAGGAATGTTGAAATGATAACATTGAGTATGTTATCATTTCAACATTCCGTAGTTTATAATTAGTTTAAGTATATTAATATACTATCATACATAATTTATCGTTTTTAAGGTTCCGCAACCAAAGGGTAAAAATTAAGTCCTAGTAGTGGGGTCCCGCAGCCCGCTCTACTACTAAGACTTCGTTGCCTGTCCGTCTGTCCATCCGTCCGTCCGTCTGTCTGTCTTCAGGCTGTTTAACAATAACCACTATAGTAATAGACTTCTGAAATTTCCACAGATGTAATGTCATTCTATATCCAATACGGCTGCTCATCTAAGATAGGGAAATAGTTGAAAGCACTTCTGCAAGATGGGCATCAAATAAAAGGGCTCAGTAAGCTCATTGAGAGTGAATTGAAAATTAATGGGGTCTAGTGAAGTCGTGTCGTCTCGTGTAGGTACTGATGTCACGTGACGTAACCTGTCGTGTCGAATCGTGTCTAACATGTCGTGTCGTATCGTACCGGGTTTAGAAAATGCCCGGTTGAAACCGGTCACCCTTCATGCGCGAGTCCGACTTACACTTGGCCAATTTTTCAGATTTCCTGCTAACCTGGATACCAGAAATTCATGGCTTAAAATAATTAACCGTCCAAACTGGACTCCGAAGAAAAATTCATGCATACTTAATTATGCAGCAAGCATTTTAAAGAAAAGTCACATTTTACTTCAAAATTACAATTTTATTATAATATATATATGCAGTTTTATTTTATTCCATTTTATAATGCCCGCTGTACACTCTCGCCGAGAGCTCTCGGGCGAGAGTCTCGTGCGAGAGCCCCTTGCCGTGCGATCATGTACATTCTCGCTTAGTTCAATCGCAGATAAGAACTCAGAGAAGATGGACGAAAACGACCATTCACCATTCACCATGCATCGAAAGATATCATTGTAATCCAAAGATTTATATTAATATTTAATTTTATTTCTCATAGATGATGAGTTGATGACTGATAATGACGTTTATTATTGTTATTTTTCTGTTCTACACTGTCCAACGGCGGGACTAGTACTGAAAGAGTGTACAGTAGTGCGCTCGTTTTTCTCGCGAGATCCTTTGTCTCGGGCGCAAAATACCGACAACGGACCGAGAGGGTCCGAGACAGACGAGACGAGGCGAGCGCACCCATTTACACTCTCGCACTCAGGCCGCCTCGCTGTGTCTCGGCGAGAATGTATACTGTACAGCCGGCATTATGTTTACAATCTTCAAATTATTTTTCCATGATCGATATTTTGTCGAATTACAAGATGTTTGTACATCACTGACACGCACACGTAAACACTATTGCATACACAGATGTAAATCAAATTTTGGTTAAGCTTGACAGCTCGGGATTGTTTCTCTATTCCGATAGGTATATTACCTTTATGGTTGTAACGATGTACTGTGTCATAGACTGACATTGACAAGTGTTATTTTGACAGAAACTATCATACTATTGCCATGACACAAAAAATATTTCTACAGATTAGAAAAAGAAAGTTATACACATTTATGTCCTAAATCCTGGGTAGTCCCAAATAACGCCAAAAATCTCAATTAACCCCAATTTACCGGTACTCATTCCTTCAGGCTTCCAAAGTAATACCAATTTGTTAAAATTTGAGCATACATTCAGCATCTCCTTAGCATTTACAAATTACTTTTATTTGAAACTCACGGCAATAGATCGACAATATCATAAACTACATATTTGTCGTTTTAAATTTTTTTTAGGACAATTTTGAACTAACATAAGTAAAAATAATAGGGTTTTGGCGCGATCTCGGCAACGCGGCAAATGTATGGCCAAGGTCGTTTGCTCGGGGGACGGCCTTAAGGTGATAGATAGATAGATAGATAGATAACTCTTTATTGCTCACAAATTGGTACTATAACTAGTTAGACTAACTTAACAGTATTTTTACAGTAAACTGTGGGCAAGGGCGGCCTTATCACTTTAAGCGATCTCTTCCAGGCAACCCTGCGGCTATAGAGATATTACATATTTATAAGCAGGGTAATACAAAAAGTCGAAAAACAGTTAAAACAGTTAGCAGATGCTAGAGAAAAACTTAATATCTAATATATTTAAATTCTACAGATTATTTAGTGAGCGACTCTGTTCAAAAGATGGTTATGCAGCTTAGTTTTGAAAATAGCTAGTGAACTTGACTCTCGAATGTCACATGGTAAATCGTTCCACAAGTGTGCAGCTCTCACAATGAAAGAACCCCTGAAATAGTCAGTTTTAGTGAAGGGCACAAGGAGTTTCCTACTATATACAGAACGCAGCGAACGACTTTGGTCATCGTCCCGAAATTGGAAGCACTCTTTCAAATAGGGAGGACAGCGAGGATCGCACAGAACATTGTACAGTAATCCGAGGACATGCTCATCCCGACGGAGTCTGATGGGCAGCCAACCAAGTCGTTTACGATATTCTGAGACGTGATCGAACTTGCGCAGTCCATACACGTACCTAATACAAACATTTTGTAGTCTCTCCAACTTATTGAGATATTCCTCATTAAGATCTGTCATGCAGATATCAGCATAGTCTAATATAGGTAGGAGTAAAGACTGCGCAAGCTCGACTTTAGTTTTTACAGGAAGTAGGTTCTTCCAGCGCCTGAGCGATCCCAATGCAGCAAAAATTTTACGACTGGTTTCAGTAATGTGGTGAGACCACTTAAATGTAGAATCAAAATACACTCCAAGATTTTTAACCACATTACTGAAAGGCAAAGTGACATTGTCAAATTTTACACTCGGCGTAAGATCGTAGTTCAGCCGGTTAATTTGTTTGTGTGTGATATACCTATTTGTTATAAAGATTTTAGTAATAAACTTAACTTGGTAATTTATTGTAATTTATATAAAGAAGATTTTGTATTTTGTACAAGCCTATGGTTTATTTTTGCTAGATGATCTATAATATTAATTGCTTGATATTATGTTGTTTTACAATATAAATTTATAAGTTCGGTGTTATTCCTGAGTTGTATCTTATTAATATAATACACTGAAAGTATCTTACCTAGATTATGTAAATTACGTAGGTTATACAATATACAGTTTGAAAATAATTATATCTACCGACCTTACTCGTTAAGGTTGTTTTAATAAATGTCTTTATTGTATTACAGTTTATTTTTCATTTAACCACAGATACCTTGGACATAATTTTAGTATTATCATAGTAACATCTAATTGTTTCTAAATATTTTAGACCTATAAATCCTCCCATCTAACATCAAAAGTGTTGGAACAACCCACTAACACATTTTTGTAAGTTTCAGATTCGTCGTGTGATCTCGTCGTGTTGCAAGTTGCAACGTCGCTTACGCCGTAAACTTGGCGGAAGTAAACGCGTCGCTACTTCATGAAGTGCCGGAAATTATAACTATGACCGGACAGAGGTGCTTCGTTACCTACCGAACCAGAATATTGAGGTACCGCCTCGGTGGCGATTTCGATTTTCGATATGTTGTAATTGTGGCTCAGTCTGAGATGACCGATCGATATTATATTAAAATAATATTTAAATTAAAATAGATTTTAGGCTATATTTGTGTTGTGGCAAGTGATGTGATTTTTATAAAATGTTGACCATTGTAACAGAAATTGGAACATAATATAATTAGTTTGACGAATATGGAAAAAAATTGGAAACGGATTAATATTGGTGTAAAATTAAAGTATAAAAGTGATTTAAGGAACAAGAATTTACAAAAAGTGCTTATTACAATATAACGTGATTCGATTGTCTAGTAGAATGAAACATTACTTACCAATAATGAATTTTATTAAACAAGGAAAGTTCAGAACAAAAAGTAGAAGATGTAATAGTAGGTTTTAAAGAAAAAGAATTTACAAAAAGTGCCTATTATATTACGTGATTCGATAGTCTAGTAGAATGAAACATTACCAATAATGAATTTTATTAAACAAGAAAAGTTCAGAACAAAAAGTAGAAGATGTAGGTAGGTAGTCCTTGCTTACATTTCTGTACCAATATTTAAATGCCATAATCCGTTAGATATGACTAAAACATTTTAGTACATATTGTGGAGTTTATTTTCAAACAACTCAAAGTCTACAATCAATTATTTCTATAAAATAATTTAAAAGTGTTTTGAGTAAAAAAAACTGTTTTCTTAACAGTGTATCATGTATGTGGCTATTAAAAGAAGTCTTAGATAATAGCAGCAGTTATCTTCACTATAGGTACTGCATTAAAGTTAAAAATACCATCAATTAACAAACATATTAATTATTGTTATACGATTAGGTAATAAATTGTCAAAATGCTTATATTTTAAATAACCAATGCGGGTTCGAAATACTTTTGAAAAATTTTACCGTAGTAGACCTCCCGATAAATTTTAAAATTGAGACTCGCTAAAAATCGAGAACGGCTGAACTGATTTAGCTACTTTTAGTTTATGACTTATGACTGTTTCATTGTTTCTGAAAAATATTTCTTTGTGAAATAGAATATAGATATAATAGCAGAATTTTACCTACCAATAAAACTCTTATTATGTCCGGAACCTTATTCAAGGCCTTTAAACAAAATTGGAGATGGTAGTCTTCCGTTTCCTGCCGTAATATTGATCGTTGTAGTTCCTTTCCGGTCTTTTTGGCGGCAAGATGGCGCTGTAATGGCGGTAAGATGGCGGTTTCCGGTGTTCACCAGGAGTGGCGCGCGCGCGTTCTTCCTCATTGCAGTCTCAATTTTTAGCACCAGGCAGACCTTACTGTAAGGCCTTGAATAAGGTTTCGGACATAATAAGAGTTTTATTGGTAGGTAAAACTCTGCTATTATGTCCTATCACCGTTATTCAAGGCCTTTAAACAAAATTGAGATATTGTTTGTTGTCGCCTGGTGAACAAGACGCCAATGTGAAAAATCAAAATGATTGAGACACGAGTTAGTTATATATTTTTAATGATTTAGTATTTTAAGTTGTATATAAAGATATCTGTTCAATCTTTATTTATTATTTGTATATATTCTGATAATTACAATTTGTGCCGAACCGGGTTCGATAAATATATTTTATTAATTTATAATAACTTCTATTATCAATTATCATAATATTATGTATTACTTATTGTCATATATTATCTTAAACTGAATTATCATATTTTATCAATCATATTTTTACAAAACGAATTAACAGGTTCAAAAAGCTGAACTAAACAATTGCTTGTAGAAGAAATCGGCTTGCATAGGCTACTTCCTTTCTATATTTACTGACCTCCAATTTGCTATATTATCTAAAAAAAATTATCTAAGGGCTCCTAGAGGCAACGGCAGACCGTATACTTCACGGAGTTGCCTCGACACCGGCTTCTTTTAAAACGAATTAACCCACTCAGATATTACTATTCTGAGCTAATACAAATAAATTTTCGATGCCGGCTTCATTCCGTCTAGAACCTAGAATAACTAATTTTCGTACCCACGGTATTAACATTTGGATTTTTACTGTTCGAAAAGAGTTTCCAAACTGACTGAATGTGGGATTCTGAATCGGTTTTAGAACCGTACATTGGCCAGAAAGTCATAGTATCAGTTTCACTATCATCTACAAGAGAGCCCTGGGCTGTGACACGCTTAATAAATAAATAAAGTCAAGTCGTGCACTCTACGACCAGAGTATAATAATAGTAAAATGGCGCATCGCCTGAAAACCTCAAATAAATTTTCGCAATTAATGCTACTCGTAAATAAAAAGATTAAAACACTAGTGGCCCAAACTGTACTCGGCTTATGACATTTTTGAACATTATTTGTTTAAAATGGTGTTCAAATTTTTCATTTCCAAAACATGAGACGCAAGAACTAGCATTATTATTTGTATTGCAAAGTGTAGAAACAACTGACTTATGAACTAGAATTGTTTTGTAAGCTAGATTATGTTTTAAATATAAATCAACTAAAAACTGCACTAATTGGGACCCCGAGGGGTTAGTAGTAGCTGGACCCCCAAAACTTTGCACCAATTTAACCATCTGATCCAAATCTCCATCGTCAGGTCTCGTACTCGTGGAGGAGGAAGGCCCGTCGATAAATACAGAAAGTTCGAATCTAAGTCTCGCACCGTGAACGGCGGTGACTCGAGACTTTAGATCCGCTGTCCAGAAAGCCTGGAGCCACTTTGGACCTACTAACAGATACACTATATCAAATTCGGAGGTGGGAATACCCAAGTCATACTGAAGCTCCATTACCACGAAAACGCGTTGTGTCTGCGTCTTTTGATCCCTCTGGTCTAAGCTGACATACTTTGGCAAATGGCACCACGTGAGCTCGGGCTGATGCAAATAAGTCGATCTCGTGGATGCCCCACCTCCGAAAGATGATGTCGATCATCGCAGGGGCTAAATGCCATTCGGGGAGAAAATATTTTCTCGACAATCGATCTGATGTACTATTGTACCGGCCTGGAATGTGACGCAGTAGGTATAAATATATCGAATAGGTCTAAAATGTAAAAATAAATAAATTGATAAGGCAGATTCATTACAGAATCTGATTTCTTCCCCTTTCACTTCTTAAGTATAACCACTACAGATATTTGTTATATCGCACTGCATAAGCAGAGACGACTTAGTGTAGGAACGTATTCATGTAAATATTTTAAAATTGTTAACATTTCTTTTCGATTTTAATGAAGGTTTTCTTCATCATTGGGCCAATCTCATGTTTAAAATACCACATTTAAATCCGCTCCCCAACCAGAGTTGGAAGAGTCCGTAGTTAGAAAATTAACTAATTTGGGGAGGTGAAGTCGAGAAGACTTTTTACAATTAGCTAACCACCATTCTAACTCAATAGCGTGAAAAGGTAGAGACCGCTTTTCATTGGGGCTCAGCGAAGGTAACAGCTGTTGCAATTGGTTAAAAGACTTCGATAACCTAAACGACCTTGCGGAACTGCCAGTCGAACGAAATTTCGACAATGCTCTAAACAAAAACAATAAAGACTAACTGATCATAATAACGTTTTCTTTATTTTTCCCTCAAAATATGAGCCTCGTAAGGAAGTTTCGGTTTCGGTTTCGGCCGAAATAGACAACATTGCCGAAATTCGTTTTCGGTTTCGGTCGTAAAACTAGTTTCGGTCGGACAGTAGACGTAACGCAACCAAACTATTTAGGTCCCCGATCTGCATAGGAATCAACTTCTCTGATAGTACAAATAATAATCTACACTCTCATAAACTAAACACAATAATTATAAACTCTACATCTAAAGAATGTACCCTACCTAAATTGCTTGACATACTTGTCCTATTTAGACAAATGAGGTGTTATTGGAAGCGTCTTGATTGTCCGCTGGTTATAGGCTACCCCGTGGTCGTATGTATGCCCATTTATTATCTATAATGAATCTGTTTTGCTATAATAGTAGGTGGCACACGACCACGGCTATCCTTTAAACATTTCCATATCCCTAAAAACTATTTTCTTGTTTCGTACTTTTTAGAGCGCGTTTTAGTAGTCGGGTTTTAGTTTTTTAAACTTTAATGTATGTTGTCTCTACCTCTAAGTGTATACATACATAAAATTCGATTCTACGATTAATATATCACACGATATTGATTTCATGGAGGTATCGCAATCAATAGTATGTAGCCCAGAAGAACTAAAGTACCAATCGAAAATCTTAGGTCTCTTAATATTTTTCATAATATGAACATCAGGAGCCTAAACTGTAACTTTGACTCGTTACTACTCTTGCTGGAAAGAATAACTGTTCAATGTGATATTATAGTGCTTACCGAGTGCTGGCTGAGTAAATTGACATTCCTGAAATAAAAGGTTCTTCGAACTATTGCAACCAAAATGATGGTGTTACTTTTTACATTAGATCAAATATTCAACATAACATAAAAACAGAAATATCTTTCAAATTAATAGATGCAAATAGCGTAATTATTAAACTCATTGATAGCGACATTGCGATTATGGGCGTGTATCGTTCACAATCTTACAAAAATATAGATAATTTCTGCAATAGCTTGGATTCATGTTTGTTAGGACTGAAGAATGTTAAGTCAGCCATTCTAGTCGGAGATATTAATATAAATATAGCTCAAGGATGTTCTGACACAAACAGTTGTGCGTATATGGACACTCTAGCTATGCATGGAATACTCCCAGCGCATCTACATCCCACGCGCCTAGATAGATGCTTAGATCACGTCATGGTCAAAACGGACCGTCGATCACAAACCTTTGTCTTGGACACATTAGTCACCGACCATGTACCAATCATATTATATTCCTTAGATTGCAGAGTCAAGCGTTCTCAGGTGAATATAATGCGTACCCAAATTGACTACAATAATTTAAATAATGATATTGCATTGGCAGATTTTAGTCAGATATATCGTTCGACCGACGCAAATGTCGCAGTGTCAATGTTTATTGATATTATATCTAATGCGATCTCTACAAACTCTACACAATTAAGAGTTCCGCACAAAGACTATTATAAGTTGCTCAGAATCCCCAAGATTCGGTAAATCAACTACTTTGGAGGAATCGGTAAAACATTAGCTGATGCATATTGGTTAAGCGAAACATTACTCCATTAGGCTCAGTAAATACTGCAATAAAACAACGACTCGCAGGACAGAGCGACTCCATGGTCCTAAGTAATGTTGATCACGCAGAAGTAGAAAACATAATAAAAAACCTCAAAAATGATTGTGCGACTGGTATAGATAATATTTCAAGAATAATTTTAAAAAATGCAATGAAATACTTAATCCCCCACATGACTTATTTATTTAATCTATGCTTTTCTACTGGCGTCTTTCCAGACGCTCTTAAAAGTGCGCTCGTTCGTCCAATTCATAAGAATGGCAACAGGGATGTAATTAGCAACTACAGACCTATTTCTGTGCTTACGATCGTCTCTAAGGTTTTAGAAAAGCTACTTAATACTAGGTTAATTAATTTTATAAATAAACGAAATATCCTAGCAGAAAATCAATATTTTATTTTATTTTTATTTTATTTTATTTGGGACCATAAATAATTGCGTAAGTACATGCTTAATACTAACACTTATGTAAACAATGAAATTAAGGTAATTACGCAACCAAAAGCATTATCCACAATATAACATATATTTATGAACAATATAATAATAACTGTTACAAGCAATTGGCACACCGGTAACATATACATAATATATCATACGTTGGCAGATTGATTAAAATATAATGAAACAGTCAATCAACTCACAAACATAATATGAATTTTGTGGTTTCTATCAACAATCTTTGATAAAATTAATGAATGTTTTTAACAGCTGTTCTTTGAACTGAAACAAGGATAATACAAATATATCGATGTTCATGAAATTATCGTTGTAGCTTTTCATAATTCGCTTTAATGGTGCCATATCACCAGCATTCGTCCTGCTCGGTGTAGGAGCAAACAGCTTATGAGTGTAGTTGTCACGGATTCGTTGTGAGCGACTAGGTATGCAAAGGTATCTCCTGGATGGCAGTCACTGGGGGCCCCCGTGGGAGCTGGTGGCGCCAGTGCTCGCCGAGACGCACCTCTTCACTGCAGAGAGGAGGTCACTCTCCGGCGAGTCGCCGACGTGGGAGGAGCTCTCGCGGGTGCGGAAGCTGGGGCAGGAATGGCTGCTCCGAAGGTGGGGTGAGGCTCTGACGCAGGCCCAGTATGGTCAACGTACTGCTCAGGCTCTGCGTCCTGTTCTTGCGGCGTGGATGCGTCGCCGGTACGCACCGAAACACCGGATACGGTTGTTTCGGTGCGTACCTGTGTAAGATCGCCAGGAGAGAGCCAACGCCAGTCTGCCACGACTGTGGCGCTGCGGAGGACACGGCCCAGCATACCCTCGAGGTGTGCGATCGTTGGGCCGTGCAGCGCCACGATCTGGTGGCAGTGCTGGGCGAGGACCTCTCGCTCCCGAGCATGGTGCGCTGCATGCTCGAGAGCAACGAGGCCTGGCAGGCGGCGGTCTCTTTCTGCGAATTTTATAGAGAAACATTAATTGATCAAAGTATATTCGTCTTTGTGTAAGAGTTTGAAGAGAAAAATTTTTCAGAAGTGTGTTGTATGATAATCGTTTTTCTTCGACTTTATGAATTAAATATTTTAGATATTTACGTTGCACTGATTCGATTTGATCATTATATTTATCATATAAAGGACTCCAAATGCATGTGGCGTACTCCAGTTGCGATCGGATGAGCGTCTTGTATAACATTAACATAGTTGCAGGTTTTTTAAACAAAGTACATGTACGTCTCACGAAACCAGAGAGTTTAAAGGCCTTGGCAGTGATATAGGCTACATGAGCATCAAAGTGTAGTTTAGAGTCAAAATGAATACCAAGATCTCTAATCAACGAGACTTTTTCTAATGCAGTACCACAAAGAGAGTATGAAAAATTTATAACATTGATTTTTTTGTAAATGTGATTGATTTACACTTAGTCAGACTTAAATATAGTTTATGAGCAGCACAATAATCGGATAGTCTATCCAGATCCTCTTGCAATTTTACACTATCTTCAAGCGATCTTATTATTCTAAATATTTTTAAGTCGTCAGCATACAGGAGGAAATAACTGTTTAGAAAACATTTGCTTATGTCGTTAATGAAAAGAACGAATAGCAGAGGCCCCAAAATAGAGCCCTGAGGCACACCGGATGTGACGGTGATTGCATCTGAAGAAAACCCCTGAATCACTACTTTTTGGGTCCTATTTGTAACATAGGATGCAAACCAACGAAGTAAATTACCACGTATACCGTTAAATTCTATTTTTCAACAGTATCTTATGATCCACTTTGTCAAAGGCCTTGCAGAAGTCGGTATAGATTGAGTCGACTTGTATTTTATTATCCATACATTCAAACAAAAATTTGAGTACAAGACTAGGTTACTTACTGTTGACCGATTTCGAACAAAGCCATGTTGCTCAGGAATCAGTATACTATGCAATGAAGGATAAATTGCATCATGTACCAACCTCTCCAAGACCTTAGACAAGGCTGACAGTAATGAAATTGGCCGATAATTACTAATTTGATTTTTATTGCCAGCTTTAAATACAGGAGTGACATTAGCAGTCTTCCATACCCGAGGTACAATACCTTCCTTGATGCTGCGGTTAAATAGCACTGATAATGGAATACTCAATGAATCGGCGGTTTGTTTAAGAAAAAGAGGAGAAATCCCGTCCGGACCACATCCCTTAGTTATGTCCAGGCTTTTCAGCGTTGAAGCTACTTTATCGCAAGAGAATGTTATATCATTCAATAATAAGTGACTATTAATTATTGGTGTGTCAACGCGTACGTCGGTATTATTGTCATTTGGTTCATAAACTGAGCTGAAAAATTTGGAAAATAGCCTACATATGTCTACCGGGCCACTACACTCCTCTTCATTGTAATATATAGTATTAGGTATACCAAGAGCAGCAGAACGGCTTTTTATAAATGACCAGAAATATTTAACATCCTTTTTTAGACTGTCTTCGATTGATTGTATATATTTGTTAAAACATTCTGCAGACATTGACTTAAATCTCCTTCGATATAAGGAAAATTGTCTGACGACACAGCAGTGATTGTTCATGGGAGCACCTGGGACAAAGTTAAGTTGCACACAGAGGCAGCAATAAGAGAGATTATGCAGTGGCTGGATCCTAATCTTTTGACGCTTAACAAAGAAAAATTAAAATACACACCGTTCTCACCACGCTCCAACTCTCAGCCACCATAAATTTCTGTATCATACGAGTAGCTCATACATGCTCCGGAAGCTTATGTCAATGTTCGGAGATAGCGCCAACAACTACCATCAAGTATTTGGGACTTATCCTAGACAATAATCTCTCTTGGCTGCCTTACATAATAACTCTTACTGCGCGCTTAAGAAAGCTGATTCCCATTTTTCGCAAACTCAGGAGCTCCGTGGACGTTGATACAAAGCGGGGTGTGTACTTCGCTCTAGCTCAATCCCTCATTCAATACTGCATTGTCACATGGGGAGGATGTGCGGCTAATACCTTGCTGCCACTGGAACGAGCCCAGCGCGCCATCCTTAAAGTCATTTATGGACATCCCCGGCGGTATAGCACCCACCAACTCTATTGCGAGTCCTCCATGCTCACTGTAAGGCAATTATTCATCATGAATGCAATCCTATGTAAGCATAGAGAAATACCATATGTCCAGAGTAACAAACGAACAGCCTAGAAAATCTGCTCCACGCCCCGCTACCGAACCTCACTTGCTAGACGCCAATTTTACGTTATTTTCGCATACCTCTATAGTACGGCAAATAAACAAAACAACATATTCCCACTTACTTCCCGAAAATGCAAGCAATGTTTAAAAAAATGGTTAATTACATTAGACTACAATAGTTCAGAGAAATACATGCAAAATTCATACACATAAATTCACACACATCCACAAACTCTATCACTGCACATACACACAATATTATAATATTATATAGGTACCTACATACATAATCTTTTAAATAGCATGGAATGGTTATTATTTAATTTGTAATTTAATTTAATTCAATTCCATTCAATTCGATTCGATTCGATTCCATTCAATTCGATTCAATTCAATTCAATCCAATCCAATCCAATCCAATCCATTTCATTCCATTCCATTTCAATTAAATTCAATTTAATTTAATTTAATGATATTTATTCTGATTTAATGTAATGTAATTTTATTTTTATTTCATTTAAATTGATTTAATGTAATTTTATTTATTTTAATTTAAATTGATTTCGCTTTTAATATTTAATTCAATTTTATTTTAAGTTATCACTTTTCTTATTGTTTCAATATTGTAATATTAGGGTGAACGCAGATTTGGCCGCACCGCGCGCACCGCAGTCGCCGCATTTCGAATTCTTTATAATATGAAGTTATAAGCAAGCTCGCATACCTACCCGTCAGTCGTCGTCGTACAGTCTTCGCAACTTCTACATTCTTTATATGAAGAATTCGAAATGCGGCGACTGCGGTGCGTGCGGTGCGGCCAAATCTACGTTCACCTTTAATCACATTGTACTTATTTTTTTTTTGTATTAACATAATGTTGTAACATATCGCTAGTACCTACATCAGGCAGCTGTGACACAGTTATAACTAGTACGGCTTCCAATGTTCCTATATGTACCTAATGAAATGTTTTGTTTTATGCAATATGCTAAATTGTAGTTAAATGGATTGTAAAGGTGATAATATATAAATAAATAAATAAAAAAAAAATAATAATCATCTAATCCATACTAAATAAACATAAGTCTTTCAATATTCAGAATCAGAAAGTAAACGAAACTGTAAATGTCTATTAGATATTTATTAAGAGAGAGGCTTTTTATAATGATGTGCGTCTATTAAATATTTCTGCCTAGCAGATTCAGCCTTTACGCCAATTTTTTGCACAGAGGGTAGTTTGAAATCGTTGTTTGAATATTTTGGACTAAATAATATCAATGTTTGAAATATATTACTAAAATTTATCTTAACTATGAAAAAATATTCGAACTCATCAAAGCTGATAAAAAACTAAAAATAAAAACTTAAAGCTTATTAATATTCAAACATTGGGTAGTTTACAGCTGGGTGAAAAAAATTAGCAAAAAAAACCTAATAAGAAATTAATACTAAGTAAATAAACTGAAAAAATTGGGTTCAAAAACTTAAGCCTAATAAGTTTTTGAACCCAATTTTTACCGTTATTCCGCAGTAAAGGGGTACTTTTACGGGTTTTTATTTCGGTCTTATCCAAAAATTATATCATAAATATTAAACAAACTCTTTATGTAATGTAAATAATACGATTTTAAAGCAAACAAAATACAAAAAATGTTTTCTTCACGATTAAAGGGATGGTTGCTAAAAGGATTGAAAACTTATGTAGGTTTGGGGCAAATATCCTATCGAATATTTACCCTACCTAACTGTCGATCTGTCTGTCTGTACTTATGTTCGGAAATAAATTTGTCGGTCAGTAAGTCTGTTGATATTAATTTCCTACGGCTTACGAAAAACCACAAAATACTCCGCTATCGGGATTCGAACCCGATATGTAAGCAATAATAAGGAGGATAGGTATTTAATGCGTGAAGCGCTTAACACTAAATGAATATGAAAGATGAAAGGAAACAAGATAAAATACTTACAGAATGGAATTTATTATGATGATGAATACACAGTAAATATAAAGCACAGTGAAATGACAAGAGTAAGAAATAGCACAGAAAATAGTATAGAAAAGCACAAATGACAATATGAGATGAAATTATGAATTATGAGAATACGATCGAACTACGAAAGCAAAATGGTCTAAGTAAGAGGGACACAAGCGGTGCGTATGGGAGCCTACAGCTAAGTGGCGTGTGCGCTCGTCGTTTCTGGAAGCCGGCGCGCTCGGCGACCGGTTGTAAGGGAGACGGACACACGCCGCGCGGAAGCGATAAGCGTAGCGATTTTGTACATATAATAAATATCGCTACAGTACTCCCCGGCTGAGTCCGTTGACTACGGACGATAGTAGTCTGGAAATCTAACTCTTCGACCGCTTCTGGTACGTTTTGGCTCTGGAGTCGCCGTGGTCATCGGTGTGGTGTCTTCAGCTGGAGATGATGTTTTCTCTGAAGGTGCTGGTGACCCATCCGATGTCACGTAGGCCGGTTTGAGGCGATCAATGGTCACGGTCTGCTCTTGTCCCTGCACTTCTATGACGTACGCCTTACTACCTCTTCTTATGACCTTGAAGGGACCAAGGTAAGCTGGTTGCAGCGGCTTGCGTTCCGGACCTTGGCAAAGATAGACGTAGGTGGCATCCTTCAAGTTCTTCGGTAGGTAAAATGTACGGTTCCCGTGCCATGATGTTGCTTGAGGGCTCAATCTGCTGAGGTGGTTGCGTAGACGGTTCCCAAACTCCGATAGGTCTTCTACGGTGCTAGGGTTTCTCGCTGAGAAGAATTCTCCCGGCAAGCGAAGAGGTTCTCCATAAACCAGCTCTGCGCATGACGCATGCAGGTCTTCCTTCCAGGCGGTCCGAATGCCCAGAAGCACTATCGGCAATGTTTCGACCCAGTTGGGCGTAGAGTGGCAAGATATCGCCGATTTTAATTGCCGATGGAGACGCTCGACGAGTCCGTTGGCAGCAGGGTGATAAGCCGTCGTGGTGTGATGAGTAGCTCCTAGGAGATTTGCCAAATTCTTGAACAGGCTACTCTCGAACTGACGTCCCCTGTCAGTCGTGATTCGCTCGGGACATCCGAAGCGGGAAACCCAGCCAGCTATGAATGCAGCTGCGCAGGATTCCGCGGTAATGTCACGTAGTGGGTACGCCTCTGGCCAACGTGTGAACCTATCGACAATTGTCAGACAGTATCTGAAGTCATTCTTCAGCGGCATGGAAATGATATCCATGTGAATATGACGAAAACGTGCTGTCGGTAGCCTAAATTGCTTGAGAGGGGCAGAGGTGTGCCTTCCAACCTTATTAGATTGGCACTCATGGCATTCTTGACACCACTGCCGACAGTCCTTCTTGACCCCAGGCCAAACAAACCTCTCCGTGACAAGGCGGACACTCGCCTTGGTTCCTGGGTGGCTCAAGCAGTGCAAGGTTTTGAAGACATGACGACGCAGCGACGGTGTGATGTAGGGCCGAGGAAGTGGAGTTGACGTGTCGCAGTAAACGGTGACATCAGTACCAGGCACGTTCATCTTCTCCAGACGAAGCGATGATCCAGTCTTCAGCAAGGTTTGGAGTTCCGAGTCGCTCTCTTGGTCTCTCGCCAACGACTTATAGTCGACAAGAGTCAGCCCAACCTCTTCTATCCGTGAGAGGGTGTCAGCCACGCAGTTCTCCGTTCCACCGATGAACCTGATATCAGTGGAAAATTGGCTGATATAGTCGAGGTACCGGAATTGGCGAGGAGAACAGTTGTCACGGCGTGTAGTGAAAGCGAAGGTAAGTGGCTTATGGTCCGTGTAAATTGTGAACGTCCTTGCTTCCACCATGTGCCTGAAATGCCGTATGGCCTGATATATCGCCAGCAGTTCGCGGTCATACGGGCTATACTTGGTCTGCACTGGGCTCAACTTCTTGGAGAAGAAAGCGATTGGTTGCCAGCCTTTCTCCGACTTCTGCTGCAGTACAGCTCCGATGGCTTTATCTGAAGCGTCGGTTTGAATAGCCAGCTCGAGCCTTGGGTCTGGGTATGACAGGATGGCAGCCTCTGTCAAACTCTTCTTGCAGAGTTCAAAAGCTTGCAAATGATCGGCAGTGAAGTTGATGGGTTGCGAACCTTTGACCTTGCGGCCCGCTAGAAGAGCGTTTAGCGGTGCTTGAAAAGCTCCTGCCTTGGGGATAAAGCGACGGTAAAAATTTACCATCCCCAGAAATCGTCGAAGCTCCTTCACAGTTTTAGGCTGAGGAAAATCTTGAATAGCCTGCACCTTTGTCGCGTGTGGGCTAATGCCTTCTGCAGAAACTGTGTAGCCGAGAAAAGTTACTTTCGACTGCCCAAATACACATTTCGATGTGTTGATAAGGACAGCATAATCCTCGAGCCTCTGGAACAACTGTTTCAGATGCTGTTTGTGCTGCTCCTTAGTCTCGGAGAACACCAGAATATCATCAATGAAGCCGTAAGTGAAGTCGAGATTCTGGAGAACTTCATCGATGAACCGTTGGAATGTTTGAGCCGCGTTTCTGAGACCGAAGGTCATATACGGGAACTCAAACATTCCGAACGGCGTGGTGATGGCTGTCTTCGGGATGTCCTCTTCACAGACGGGCAGCTGGTTGAAAGCCTTTACCAGATCGATGGTGCTGAAGATGCGCTTCCCAGCCAGGTGGTAGGCAAAGTCTTGTATGTGCCTAACTGGGTAGCAATCTGGTATGGTGCGGGCATTCAGAGCCCGGTAGTCGCCGCATGGTCTCCATCCATCATCTTTCTTCTTGGCTAAGTGTAGAGGAGAAGACCATGAGCTCTGTGAAGGTCGTGCTGTACCATTCTGCACCATCTAGTCAAACTGCTTCTTGGCGATAGCAAGTCGTTCAGGATCCAAACGACGAGGGTGGCTGGATACAGATGGTCCCGGAGTAGTCCTGATGTGGTGGACAGTATTATGCTTGATAACTCTGTCTTTACCAGCTGGACGAGTTATATTGGGGAACTCACGGAGCAACTGGTGGTAAGCAGAGTCGTCGTAAACGGTACGTACTGACGCAATGTTGTCGTTGCTAGGTTGATGAGGGGAGGACACAGAAAGAGATGTGAGTCCATCTACCAGTCTCTGATTACGGCAGTCAACAAGCAAGTTGTAAAAACTTAAAAAGTCGACTCCAATAATAGCTCTTGTGACGTCAGCAATAGTGAACCGCCATTCGAATGCACGACGAAGTCCGAGATCGAGCTTGAGATTGACGAATCCATAGGTGGAAATTACCGTACCATTTGCAGCAAACAGCTCGTAGGTTGACTTGGTGTTAGCAGGCGCTCGAACAGCTGATCTTGGGAAGACACACAAGTCAGACCCGGTATCAATGAGGTACTGTACCTTGGACTTCCGATCAGTAATGAAGAGTCGGCCTTGTTGTTGGTAGCAGCCGCTGACGGCCTCTAGTGACTGCTTTTGGCGTTTCCCGAATGGAAAGTGCACGGTGATTTGCATTTTCTAGCTTTAGAGCCAAAGGAAAAATGGTACCAGCAATGGGGATGACCGTCGGGGCGTTCTCGGGATCGTGAGCGATGACGTGAATGGCTGCGATGGCGATGCTGTGAACGAGAACGTGGCGAGAATCTGCTATTGTGTGTTAACCTCTCCAGGCGCTGAGTCAGGGCCTCAACCTTCAACTCCAGGGAGCTCGGTGAAGCGGCAGCTGAGGCACTAGCGACCTGTGGTTGTACTATGTCGTTGACTCGGTCTGCCAGATCCGCTACCTCCTCTAAATCCTGTTTCCGCTGTGACGCAACAATAGTCTGAACGTGTGGTGGCAGCCTACTAGACCAAAGCGTGAGCAAAACATCGTTCGGAATATCAGGTCCTGCCAAACTTTTTAAATGCCGGAGAAATTGACTGGGCGTCCTATCACCTAACTCTTCGTGCTGGAGCAAACGCAAGATTTTTTTCTCGCGCGATTGTGAAATTCTTTTAATTAATTCACACTTCAGTTTTTCATATTTATTACTGGCCGGTGGATCTACAATAATATCTTTAACGATTCTGGCATGCTCTTGATCCAGCTGGCTTGTTATGAAATTAAATTTAGTAGCATCACTACTTACGCCAGATATCGTGAATTGCGATTCCACCTGCGCAAACCACACTTCAGGTTCCTCAGGCCAAAATGGTGGAATGCGTACGCCCACTCGATAAACTTCGCCCGAGTTAATGTGTCCGCAGGCCATTCCGCCAGCCGCGGTACCTTGTTCGCCCGCCATCTTGTCGCTTGCGCCCGCTTCGTCCTGCATGTCCTTGAGTATCGTCGGAAGGTCACCACTGTAAGTTTGGAGCAAATATCCTATCGAATATTTACCCTACCTAACTGTCGATCTGTCTGTCTGTACTTATGTTCGGAAATAAATTTGTCGGTCAGTAAGTCTGTTGATATTAATTTCCTACGGCTTACGAAAAACCACAAAATACTCCGCTATCGGGATTCGAACCCGTTAAGTAAGCAATAATAAGGAGGATAGGTATTTAATGCGTGAAGCGCTTAACACTAAATGAATATGAAAGATGAAAGGAAACAAGATAAAATACTTACAGAATGGAATTTATTATGATGATGAATACACAGTAAATATAAAGCACAGTGAAATGACAAGAGTAAGAAATAGCACAGAAAATAGTATAGAAAAGCACAAATGACAATATGAGATGAAATTATGAATTATGAGAATACGATCGAACTACGAAAGCAAAATGGTCTAAGTAAGAGGGACACAAGCGGTGCGTATGGGAGCCTACAGCGGAGTGGCGTGTGCGCTCGTCGTTTCTGGAAGCCGGCGCGCTCGGCGACCGGTTGTAAGGGAGACGGACACACGCCGCGCGGAAGCGATAAGCGTAGCGATTTTGTACATATAATAAATATCGCTGCACTTAATTATAATAGTAGGAAATAACAAATTGTAAATAAAAGAAAACATAACAAAACAGTTTGTACTATAAAAAATACTATAATAAATAGTTTAGGTTAGGTTAGTTATGTTAGGACAGTGAGGTCGTTAACTAGAAGTGGTATTGGTGTAGTCTGCGGAGCGCGATGTGATGACGCCGGCGTAGTAGCGGGCGGACGCGCGGGGGACGCGGGCCAGCGCAGCGTCCTCAAAGTCCACCTGGTACAGGCCGAAACGGGACCTAGGTACAGAACGTGAAGCTTCAGTCATGGGTAAACAGGCGACCTCTGTGGCTCAGTTGGTGGGCTGTTGGGAACTCAAGCCGGCGAGGCTATCACGTAAAAATAGCGATCAACAATCCACTAGCAAAAATCGGGCGACCGATTGCTGGGTATAAAAACAATGGTGTCAACTGTCATGTATAGCGATCGATTGCAATTGTATTGTTTTGGCTGATACGTGATACGAAATTGCGATTTTGAAGCAATTATCGCGCAATAATTCTTTTACATTACTCAGAAAACGAGCCAAAATACTTGAGTCCGAATGTTATTCTATTTACCTTAGCAAAATTGAAAATGGAATAATAGATAATCCTAAACTTTTCTGGAACTATATTAAAAACAACAAAAAAGGCCCAAACTCTCTACCATCGACACTAATCTACGAAGGTCAAGTTATCGACTCTCCAGAAAACATTTGTAATGCTTTTTCTCAATATTTTCAGTCTGTATATTCTTCTACCACGCCGGTCCAATCGAACAACCCCCCCACACATGTATCTAATAATCAATCTTATAACAGCGCTTCATCTTCCTCCAATACAATAAGTAGTATTGAGATTACATATGATATAGTTTACAAACTTCTGTCTACTATAGATTGCTCGAAAGGGGCCGGACCTGATCTAATCCCTCCCTTATTTATTTTAAAATGCGCCAAAACTCTCACAAAACCGTTATGCATCTTATTTAAAAGATCAGTACATGAGGGCATTGTTCCGCCAACTTGGAAATTAGCCTTTATCACGCCAGTTTTCAAAAGCGGCAATAAAAATGAAATAAAAAATTACCGTCCTATTTCGAAACAGTGTTTGTTTGCAAAGGTATTCGAACGAATTATATATGAACAGGTTCAGCACTCGCTCTCGAATTACTTTATTCAAGAACAACATGGCTTTCTTAAAAACCGTTCAACAAATACAAACCTAATCACTTTTACTGAGTTTGTTAGCTCATCTATGGACTCGGGAGGTCAAGTGGATGCGATTTTTACTGATTTTAGTAAGGCCTTTGACCTAATAGACCATTCCATACTATTACAGAAACTTTATTCGGCCGGTATCCATGGTAGTTTGTTTCGCTGGTTCTCCTCCTATATAAAGAATCGATCCCAGGCAGTGGTTCTTGATGGCTATGCATCTAAATGGAATTTCGTGCCATCTGGAGTACCACAAGGATCTTTATTAGGTCCTCTACTATTTAATATATTTTTGAACGATGTTGGTTCCTGTTTTAAATACAGCAGTTTTCTTCTATACGCGGATGATATGAAAATTTTTAAGCAGATTAATAATCTTGCTGATTGTCTACTGTTGCAGCGTGATCTAGAGGCTTTTAGTAAGTACTGTCTCATGAATAATATGATTTTAAATATTTCGAAGTGTCTAGTCATATCATTTACTCGAAAAAAGGTCATAGTTAATTTTGATTACAATCTTAGGGGTACTAATTTAAATCGTGTAAGCCAAATAAGGGACCTGGGTGTCATACATGATTGTAAACTAAGTTATGAACCACATATAGACAATATTGCTAAAAAGGCCCACAGAGCCCTTGGTTTTGTAATAAGAGCATGCTCTCAATTTAAGTCTATAAAAGTGTTGAAGATCCTTTATTGTTCATACGTGCGTAGTATCCTCGAGTATTGTTCTCAGGTTTGGAACCCCCAGTACAAGGTTCATATTAACAGACTGGAATCAATACAACGTAAATTTATTAAGTACTTGAAGTATAAATGCAACGATGACCGTAGCGCCAGTTATATAGATATTTGTAAAAAACATCATATTTTACCCCTAGAAGAGAGACGTAAATTCGCTGATATAATCTTTTTAGTAAAAATTGCTCAATTTCGTGTTGACTCTCCTACTCTACTGTCAAAAATTAACATACGCGTGCCTTATAAAGTAACACACATGCGACATAGACCGACTCTCTCTATGGCATCTCACTGTACTAATTACAGGCAAAATTCCTTCTTTATAAGGTCTATGTATACCTACAATTACTACAGCAGCACTCATTCGACAGATGGCTCCGCACTCGATCTTTTTGGATCATCACCTAATGTTGTTAGAAATACACTTTCTAGAGACTGGTTTTCGAAATAATTGTAAATTTTTAAAGAGTTATGTTATATGTTTATTTTCCCCTTTTGTAAGTAGGTATTTATATGCGAAAACAATGTAATTGTGTATCTGCTTGTTATGTATTTATCCACATTGTCACTTAATTACTGTTTTGTTTTCCAATAAAATAAATAAAATAAATAAATAAATAAATAATTGCTATCGCATTGCTCTCGCAAACTACGTGATACCGCTGCCGCGACCCCGGCTTCGAATCCCGCCGACGGAACAAAAAGTTTTCAAAGTTCCTGGGTCATGGATGTGTATTAAATTTGAGTATCATATAATAAAAATCTTAAATATATGTATAATAGTATAAAAGTATTAAATATATTTTCGTTGTCTGGTACCCGTAACACAAGTCCTTCAGGTATTTAGCACGGGGCCAGACTGACGTTGTGTGAAGCGTCCATAGATGTTATTGATATTATTGTTATTATTGATATTATTGTAAAACACCAGCGAGGACTTAGTTAATCTTAGAAAGTAATATACTCTACAGTTTCGGAGGAGAGTGGCTGTGACGTATGTCACAGACGGACAGACATAAGTTAACAAATGGTTCCGTTTTTTTGCCACGGGTATATAATCCTAAAAACATCATGGAATTGATTGAGTAAGCCACTTCATTATAAATAAGTTAAAAGTCAATGCACTTTATTTCAAGTGTCCTGGTTTGGTTAGGGTATATAATAACTCAAACAACAGCGTTATAAAGGTATCAAATATTAATTTAAAAGTCATTCACCGTGCAATTAACATAGGTAATTATTTTTGGTAATTTTAAAACATAAGATAATATCTCAAAGACGAAGCACCGATCATATATCAACACCATAGGGGCCTGCAACCCCGAATGAAGATTTTCTGGGCAACCTCGTTGATATTTAATGTGTGTCGAGACAGAAATACAACAGGCGTTTGAAAGCAGATTTTGAATAAAACAGATACACAAACATACGATTGAACTGATATCTGTTGTCTGTCAAGATGTTATAAAAGACATTTCTGACACACAGTAGATATTTGTGCAGCATACAAACACGCAGCTATTAGCTCCGTGCATTACAAACGCCTGTTGCATTGCTGTCACTGCACAACATATTTCAAAATCACGCCGCAGGACCCTCGTCGAGTCTTGACATGACCTTGATGATAGTGGCAGTCTTCCACCGTGCCTTTTTCGCGTAACTATCTGCTGCGCACTGTAAAACTTTGGAACGAACTGTCAACAGCAGTATTTTTGGACCAATACGACCTACAAACCTTCAAGAAGAGAACGTATTCCGTCTTGCATAGAATGTTTAAATAGTTTTAGTGGTATTGATACTCACGCGAAGCCATCGTGCCACTCCAGGTTGTCGAACAGTGACCAGGCGGTGTAGCCCACCACGCGCACGCCGTCCTCGTGCATCGCCAGCAGCACCTGCCACGTCACCCAAACAACTTAGTAGGTAATCCCCAAACAATTACAGACTTTATCCCCAAATAAAAAAGTTTACGTACTGAAACTAGAAATTTTCAGTAAGCTCTTTGCGCCAAAATTAGTTTATCGCACGAGAACCAGCACAAAGTTGTTTAATCTTAGTGGACCAATGATTGGGTGCGTGATGTTCAAGCCGGTTGTTGCAACTTCGAATCTCAATTGCTCAATTGTACCCTTTTAAATCTTACCCTTTTAAAGCATTATTTGGATTCTGGAAGACCTGATTAAAGTACAAATATAACCCACCTGCTTGAGCATCTCGCTGATGTATGTGATCCTCTCGTCGTCCTGTATCTTGAGGCCGTCGGAGTCGCCGTAGCCGTTCTCCGTGATGAGGATCTCCACGTCCCCGTAGTTGTCCTTCAGCCACTTCAGCTGCTTTCGCATGCCTTCATAGTATATCTGCCGGTGAACGCATTTAACGGTTAGGATAGCTTGTAAATTCTTACTGGTTACATTTTTTTAAATGTACGTACGGTCCCCAAATACGGCATTTTGATCACGACCGCGTACCTGGTCAATAGCTCAATAATTTTGCGAGTTTCCTTTGTCGCCGCATAATATAGCCACCCTGGGATTAAAACTGCACCAAAGTACGAAATGTCTTACCAGTAGGCCATAGATACTTTAAAATTTAAATGTTACTGTTGGCTATAGAAAAATATGACTAACATAGAACCACGATGTGCCCGCTTTGCCCCACTCGGGACTGGGGTAGAAGACGCCGTCCACCTCAGCGACGCCCAGCGCGTACGTCGGGGCTGACTCCCCCTCCCGCGCGCGCCGACCCACGCGAGACGTGTAGTGGTTCATTGCCAGGAAGTCGAAGGTGCCTGAGGGGTAAGCAATGATTCTTCAGTGGGGTAAGCCAGAATATTTGGCAGCGTAAACATTATAATATTATTATTTGGCAAATGTATTAGGGCTGACACAATAACACTTTCAAAGACGTTACGATTACTCAGCTATCGAATCCTGCCCTACTAAAACCAGATTTCATCGAAGACCAGCAAGCATTCTCATGAGTTTCTCAGGATGAACTTATACCCATCCATACTAATTAATATAAATGCGAAAGTGTGTCTGTGTGTCTGTCTATCTGTCTGTTACCTCTTTACGCTCAAACCGCTGAACCGATTTTGCTGAAATTTGGTATGAGGATACTTTGAGTCCCGAGAAAGAACATAGGATACTTTTTATCCCGGAAAAATGTACGGTTCCGCCGCGAAAACGAATTTTGGCGCAACGGAGTTGCGGGCGTCATCTAGTGATAAATAAGGATTCACTCTCCATAAAAGGAGTGCATTTCTGAATGCCTTCACACAGAGTAAACAACTTTATGCTGGTTTTCTGCATGGCTCATATTATATTTTATTTCGTTACTGGTGTCCTTCTAGTCGAGTCAACTCACTAGACTATCTAAGCCTCCAGCGGTTGATCATTAGACTAATCTCAATAGACCTCTAATCGATTTGTGTACCTCTGACAAGTTTAATTTCCTCTTTGGTGAAGCTGGGCAGGCGGGAGCGCGGGTAGCCCTGTGCTTTGCTGTTCTTCTCTATGATCTGCTCGATAACTGGCGGCCAGCCACCCTTCTTCGAGAATATAGGGTGATTGAACAGACCAACCTGAAATAAGTAACGAAGTCATTATGGTCTCATGAATTATTTATTACATGAACACAGAATGTTGACAATAATTATGATTGTATGGAATTATAAAAAATACCGAAATCTTAATGATATATATTAGAATATATCTTCAAAAAATTCGTACACTGCACTCAACTCAACGTGGATCAGCAGATTAATTTCACAAAAACCATTACAAAATCCGTTTTTGGAAACAAAACTACAATAATTAACAACAATAGTAACATACAATATCATTGATTAACAAGCACAAATGAGGACATTTGCCATATTATTTGTCAAATATTATTTCTGACTGCCGATCCACACTCGCGCGCGAAGGCACGCCGCGGACCGCGGCGCGAATCGCGGCGCGGATCGCACATTACTGCCAAATCCTCTCAAAGTTCGCGACATGTCCGCAGTGTAGTTCGCGCTCTAAGCGTTCTTTATTTGAAAAATTTCCCGCGCGTCTATTTTTTTCATAATATGGCGCTCGGCTTTTTAAGAATGGCCAGTGTCAAGTAAAATATGGCGGGAAAAAAAACTTTCGTAAAAAGTTTACAAAAAGTTGTTTTTCCAGATGATCGTCAAGTCAAAAGTCTAGTAAAAGTCTAAAAATAGTATTTTAAAAAGATGAAACCGACTTCAAGTTTCACGTAAATAATTACGCAGCATTAAAATTCCCTATCTCAAAAACTACTAAACCGATTTTGATGAAACATGCAGCATTCCCTAAGTTGAACAATGCTTAGTACAACAAAAAAAGAATCACTTAAATCGGACTTGTAGTTCCAGAGATATGCGTGCACAAACATAAAAACATACATACATACATATTACATACATACATACATACATACACTTTCGAAATTTGGCACATTTGTTCAGAAGCTGCTATAGATTAACATATAAAAAACTGGACAGTTCTGGAAATACTACATACATACGCGTCGAATTGATAACCTCCTTTTTTGAAGTCGGTTAAGAAGTAGTCAGTAAAGTGAACGAGTCAAGTTAGTTGTTTCAGTAAAGTGGTAGGACCCTTTACTAAAACTTTCGACGGAGTTTTGGAGGGAACACAAAATGGCACGTTTCTTGAAGTTGTATCACTTGCCCACACTTGTGCACGACATCAAATTTTTAATGTTTTTTTTTATGAAATAAGGGGGCAAACGAGCAAACGGGTCACCTGATGGAAAGCAACTTCCGTCGCCCATGGACACTCGCAGCATCAGAAGAGCTGCAGGTGCGTTGCCAGCCTTTTAAGGGGTAATAGGGGAAGGTAGAGAAGGGAATAGGGGAGGGTACGGAAGGGAAAAGGGTAGGGGATTGGGCCTCCGGTAAACTCACTCACTCGGCGAAACACAGCGCAAGCGCTGTTTCACGCTGGTTTTCTGTGAGGACGCGGTATTTCTCCGGTCGAGCTGGCCCATTCATGCCGAAGCATGGCTCTCCCACGTCAACGCCGGTTTTCTGTGAGGACGTACGTAATACGTAATGGTTAATATTCTACCAACATTACACATTAAAAACCGAAATAACACAATTTTAGGAAAATAATACAAAAACACAACGTCACTCTTTCGTATTCCCAGCAAAACTCCGCGCGTCTACTCTTTCTTGACAGACTGTATTAATATATTGTATTATCTGTTCACTAAACAATACTGGCATGTCTTGTATGGCAAAAGCCCTTATTAAAATAAAGATTAAAAAAAACCCTTTGTCGCGGAATAGAAAACCGACAACATTCGGGGAACGGGCCGCGAAGTGCGAAACATATGCGAATCGGATCCACACTCATGCTTCGCAGAAATTTCGCGGCGCCGCGGCGTCGCGCACGGTCCGCGTGCGAGTGTGGATGCAGCCGGGGAACCAGCCGCGAAGTGCGAAAAATATGCGAATCGGATCCACACTCACGTTTCGCGGAAATTTCGCGGCGTCGCGCGCGGTTCGCACGCGAGTGGGGATGGGGCTTGACAATATTATGACAAAAATTAATTTAAATATTCATATTGGACATTACCAAAGAGGATGTATTATACAAACCCTTTAATACCGCATTCAGACCCATAATACACGGCGTATTTTAAACTCGCAGAAGACGCGCAGATTACGCGCGTATACGCGATTCAAACGAGATTCCATTGCAACTTTGTAACTTAAGCACATGGGGCGATCGTGAAACGCGCCTCTACTGTGCGTATACGTGCAGATACATCGATACAGATGCGTTGTAGTCACTCGTCTCTTTCGGTTTGATCAGAGACTCCTCTTGTTCAGTTGTACAATGGTTGGGCTGAGACAACATTGCGGCATGAGGTATAAAAACGAGGTTACGATGCCATCTGTGATACCACAAAGCAACTAACTAGTTGGCAACTAGTTCCGGCATGAGATCACAGATGTCTATTGAAAACTACAGATTAAAACCTAAATTCACAGATTATGCTACCTAAATTTGCCATTGTATGGAAATGTCCTACCCCTGGACATTCTGGAATCTAATAGCGCCAGAATAGTTGCTTCGCCTGTATCTTGTGCGCTAAGTATTACAGCGTTCACACTTAACCGCTTGGTTTCTGCACAGGAACCGCGCGATTCTCGCTGTGTCTGAACAAGCACTAAGTTGTCTAAAATCTTGCAATGCAAGAGAAATAATTTTATTTTATGGTACTGTGATGTCAACGGGTAGATGAGCATTTTTACTTTAAACCCAGATGTGCAAAATTTTGTGGTCGTGGGTCTTGTACTACGGGGTACCAGGTGTTGGTAACACATAAACTCTAGGTGGTCTTACATAGATCTGTCGCAGCAGCTCGGCCGTACCGTCGTCGTCCTCGTCCGCCTCTATCCACACCATCTGGTTGCATAGCGCCACTTTACCTGGAATTGAATTAGTGACTAAATAAGTATGTCACCATAGCAACGTCCATCGCTATCCCGTGGCACAGTATAGCAATATATCCCTACAGTAGTGAAACGAATGTACTTGCGCAGAGCAACGGAGGGGTACGGAAGCGAGCGGCGCGGGCCCGCGTATACAAACTCGCGGAGTTTGTGTACCTGCCCGCGCAGGGGTGACGTTGGCGCGTTGTCTACGAATTTTGTGTTGTAATTATTGTAAAACGATAACTTATCTTATAAACATGGGATATTATAAGGGTTCAGACTTCAGTGTACGGATGTAAATCTGATTAAAAAAACAAAAAGGATCGGCTCACAGCTGTTAACACTAATATTGTGTTGATATTGGCGGCATTTATTTGCATCTCTGTTTTATTGTAACTCACGTTGTACAAAGTGTAACTTGAAGAGAAACAATATAGAATACATTAAAAATTTGTCAAATACCCTGTTACAACTCACATACTAATTAGTACCTACCTAGCGAGGTACTCGTACACAGGGCCACACATCAAGTGTAACATGTTGACCTTTGGACCGCCCTTACCGCGCACGTAATATGAGCGAGTTTTGAAGCGTTTCTGAGTTCTGTTACACCTGATGTGTGGCGGCCTGGCGGGTGGCCTACCGTACCTACCAATTATGTGATTTATAAATAATTATTGGATATTTTATAGAATGCGTCTTCATTATTTTAATCCTTCGATCGTGGAGTCTTGAAAATCTATTGATTCTAATTATATTGTGTCTCGCTCACCGGTGAGCTTATGGGGCTTGATGGGTGAATTAAATTTTTAAATAGAGAACTAAATCATCTAAAAATAAAGTTTCACGTAAATATCTGGCAGTACGACTTATGTAAATATAACACGCTGATTATAATAATATCTATGGACGCTTCACACCACGTCAGTCTGGCCCCGTGCTAAGTACCTGAAGGACTTGTGCTACAGTAACACAAGTACAAGTACAGGAAATATATTTAATACTTTTGTACCATACAATATACATATATTTAAAAAAATTTAATATCTTATACACATATTTAATACACATCCATGACCCAGGAACATTGAAAAACTTTTTTGTTGCGTCGGCGGGATTCGAACCCGCGACCCCCGGCTTGATTTGCCACACACTCTAACCATTGAGCCACGAAGGATTATATATTATATGATAACATTACAAGCACAATATTTTATTTTTATTTTATTTCCCGTTTCGTGGCAACCCTGGCATATCTGCTCGGTACCTACACCGGTGGCGGCATCGTGCGACATCAAAGGCGTTTCGTTACTGTAGGGATATAATATTGCTATACTGTGCCCGTGGCCTGTGACCCGCGTCGCATAAACAATGGTCGCTCTTTATAGACAAATAATTTGCAATAAAATAAAATTGCGACTATAATTAAAGATCTAAGCTATCCTATCTCTCAAGTTGGACAAAAGCACACATTTAAAAAAAAGAAACATTAAAATCGGTTAAGTAGTTTAGGAATCCATCGCGGACAAACATCGTGACAGGATCAGGTTATATATAATAGATAGATTTAAACGAGCATTTTTTGTATATATAATACTTTACAATAATTAATAATTTACAATGTATATATATTATATTATATATGTTACGCTCAAAGACCGAAAACGCTCAGTGAGCGAAAAAATGGCACAACGCGTCGTGGCCCTAATGAAAATAGCCACGACGCGTTCTGGTAATCACAGAAATACCACATCTAAGCGAAATTCGTGTCGTGGCTGACGTGCTATTCGACCACAACGCGTTGTGGTAATCGAGAAAAGCCATGATGCGTTCTGAGCATTTAAAACCAGCCACAACGCGAATTCGAGTTGTGGCCCTATAAATGAAAACGGCCACGACGCGTTCTGTAATTAATTGTAGTAATTTTATAGCACCCAAGTGTGTGCGCAATAGACAAGAGCACTTTTGTTTCAATGAAACCAGCCAGTTACGCAGGAGTAATTTTATAGTGCCCAAGTGTGTGCGCAATACACAAGAGCACTCTGGTTTCAATGAAACCAGGCCAGTTACGCAGGAGTTATTTTTATAGTGCCCAAGTGTGTGTGCAATACACAAGAACACTCTGGTTTCAATAAGACCAGGCCAGTTAAGCAGGAGTTATTTTATAGTGCCCAAGTGTGTGCGCAATACACAAGAGCACTCTGGTTTCAATGTAACCAGGCCAGTTACGCAGGAGTAATTTTTATAGTGCCCAAGTGTGTGCGCAATACACAAAACTACTCTCGTTTCAATGAAACCAGGCCGGCTACGCAGGAGTAATTTTATAGTGCCCAAGTGTGTGCGCCATACACAAGAGCACTCTGGTTTCAATAAAACCAGGCCAGTTAAACAGGAGTTATTTTATAGTGCCCAAGTGTATGCGCCATACACAAGAGCACTCTGGTTTCAATGAAACCAGGCCAGTTAAGCAGGAGTAATTTTCACACTTGGACACTATAAAATTACTCATGGGTAACTGGTCTGGTTTCATTGAAACCAGACCAGTTACGCATGAGTAATTTTATAGTGTCCAAGTGTGTGCGCAGTACACAAGAGCACTCTGGTTTCAATGAAACCAGGCCAGTTAAGCAAAAGTTATTTTATAGTGCCCAAGTGTGTGCGCAATACACAAGAGTACTCTGGTTTCATTGACGGCAATGAATGGTCACAATTCAGCATCAATAGGAAATTTAATCTAGTTTCATAAAATATATTATAAATTATAATGTCTAAGTTTTAATAATAAAATCACAAGTAGTGGAGTTCCCAGAGCGTAAAAATCGTGCTAGCCTCCGATTTTTGCAATAGTGGATGAAAATTGAAAAGAAAAAAAGGAATGTGTAGCTGATAACATAAATAATAAAGTTTACCTATTGAAAAGTTGTGCTTTTGATTTTTTAATTATTCTCTTCCACTTCAAGTAAACTCATAAACTGTAAAATTTTGAAGAAAATTTGCATATTTCTTTCTTTTAAATATATAGCAAAATAATAAAATATATTATTATTTTTTTGATTTGTATTGTTGCTTATATTCCAAAGAAAGAAAATAAGTTGAAAAAATATGTAATTTAGATTTAAAATTAAAAAAAATGTATGGAGATGAGCATACCTCCAAATGTGCTTGTTGTGTGCCTCGCCAGGTAAATGGCGTTCCTATTTTTCTTTGGTTTTAAATAGGAAGTTTAAAATTATTTTTTAGGCTTAAAAAAGCCTTCTATTTCACTAAATAACAGGAACAAGAAAATTATTTTTTTTCTGGACCGGTTTTATATTGTGTAATATTAATTTTTTATTAAGTACCTAACTAAAAAATTAAAAGCACAAAAAATTTTTTTGTAAACTTTGCAAGTTATAGCGTAAAAAAGAAAATGACACCTCAATAACAAAAATCCATTTACTATTATAACTTTCGGAGGTTAAAACCTCTGGCGACTGCACTAAAGATATCCTTCAAAAAACAAAAACGAAGTCGCGCCGACTGCGAATCGCGCAAAATACATCGATGGCTCGACGCTCAGCGGGGTTCGGGTTGCTTGCGGCGCGCGGCGCGACACTCGAGAGTCTCGAGACACAATAGAGGTTCAAACTTAAGGCCGTCCCCAGAGCAAACGACGTTGCCGCGTTGCCGAGATCGCGCCAAAACCCTATTATTTTTACTTATCTTAGTTCAAAATTGTCCTAAAAAAAAATTTAAAACGGCGAATATGTAGTTTATGATATTGTCGATCTATTGGCGTGAGTTTCAAATAAAAGCAATTTGTAAATCCTAAGGAGATGCTGAATGTATGCTTGAATTTTAACAAATTGGTATTACTTTGGAAGCTGATATCATGAGTATAAGAAACAAAACTAGAAAATTTAAAACGACAAAAGGAATGTTGATATACTAAAGATTATTGCTGTATTTTTATTATAGCTTTGTAGCTTTCAGATTATGAGTTTATAAGGTTTTAAATACGGTCAATTACGGAATCTCCGGACGGAACGCCCTTAAGTCTTAAAGACAACGTGCAACAACGCACTAGACTCTGCTTAGAGCGAAACGGATTGCAGTGTAACGGATTGTAACGAAATGTAGACAAGATGAAAGTAAATAAGATAATTAGAGGTAGGTGGTTTTGATTTTTAATTAGTTGCTGTACTGTGTATATAAGTTGATTGAATTTTTTAAATACGCCTAAATGCGAATAAATTTCTAAAGTGCTTATTGTTCGTAATTAAAAAGTTGTAAACATGTTGTAAATTGTAATTTTCCATTCTTTTGATATATAACATTTGATATATAATGACGTAGACAGGAATGTTTAAACATTCCTGTCTGGGCTGGTCCGCGCATCTGTCCATATTTTGTGGTGTTTGGTAGGATAATAATTTTCGGAGGCTATTTCTCGAAATTTTAGTACTGAGTGATTATAAAAGAAGAAATACGTGTATTTTTATTTTTAACAAGGATCAATATATACAATTTTGGCACTTTTTTTGGGCCAGTGAGACTTACCATGATACTTGGTCCGGAACTCTTCGTCGTAGACTCTCCAGGCGCGCGCGTGTGCCACCAGCACGTTCTTGATGCAGATGTAGTCGGCGACGCCCGCCCAGCTCATACCGGGCGGGTGCATGGCGTAGTCGTAGCCAACCACACAGAAAGAGAACGGCTCGTTGATGGTCAGCCAGCGCCGCACGCGGTCGCCGAACTTGGAGTACGCCACGCGCGCGTAGTCCGCAAACCATTCGCCTATGAGCGGGTTCGCCCAGCCACCTGCAAGATGCGACCTGGTAATTACTATGTGTGACTTTTGTTTTGCTAAGCGTTGTATCAATTGCCAACTGTTCGTAATAATTGTGACATCAAAGCTTGTAATTTTAAAAAATTCAGGCTACGACTGTGCCCCTGACATCAACGAGATTATCCCAATAAATTCCCAAATGATAAGAAAAAACAGCAACGATTTTTTCTTACTCGTATGCGAGGATTTATTGTCTTCACAGTCGACTTAAGATAATTTAGGCTTTCGACTATCATTATTTTTTCAGCTTTTTGCACAATAAAATTTCTGTAGCAGACAACAGTGTGAGCCATACCGAGATCCTGCAGGTTCTGCGGCAGGTCCCAGTGGTAGAGTGTGACGACGGGCTCGACGCCGCGCGCCAGCAGACCGTCGATCAGCTGGTTGTAGTACCGCACGCCGTCCTCGCTCACCTCGTTCGACAGTCCGCTGGGCAGCAGCCGCGGCCAGGACAGGGAGAACCTGAAACGGGGGCAAACTATATTGGATAAATTGATGAATTGTCTATGTTCGGGCTCTAAAGACAGCTGTTATGATGCGTTAAGAAATTATATTCACATATAAAATTGTTCGCTGGCGCTTAAAAAATTAAGTGATACGCAAACAATTAAATAACATTCATTCCTGTTTTCGATGCAGACTGCTGGATCAGCACTACATCAACGTAAGCCCTATAAGGACGGCTAAGATCCAACAGCAGCATAAAAATATTTTTTGCAGACTAAAATACTGTGAGAGCTCACAATTATTATAAATCGTCACTGCATCCTCGAGACTTTATTATTAACATGGTAGTCCGCCCCTAGCTTCCAGCATCGAACACTTTTCAGAGCTTCTTTACCGGGGCGGGATTTTTACCCCACCGCCACCGATTTCGCCCCATCAGTTTACCTCGGAGGTTCACAGCAGATCGGTCCTCATTCATTTCTAGTGTTCGGGCATCGAAATATCTCTAAGTTATAGTGCTTTAATTTTGTGAACTGAACAGTGAAATAACTTAATTATTTATTAAAGTGTTTATATATTTGAATATAAGTGCATAATATAGTATTTTTTAATATCAAGAGTAAGCGAAAACTTCGTAAATCAGAGGAAGAAATAAGAAAAATTCGTACGTCGTTGCTTGGAACGTCGTTTGAAAAAACGAATGGATCGGAAGTTAGTGAAGCAGGTTAGTCACTTATTTTTTCCGATCTGTTTTTATTTTGAGGATGTTTATCTTTACCTACCAATTATTGTTATAAGAACTAAAAATCAATATTTCGAAAATGTCCTAAACTAAAATACAAAATAATATAAAATAAAAACTAAATATGTACGAGAATGTTATGAGAGTCATGATGCTATCGTGGCCATACATACTCTTTTAAAGAGTATGTTTAGAGAGTCATGATGCGATCATGGCCGCACATACACTTTTTAAAGGTATATTTAAAGAGCCTTGATGCGATCTTGACCATATTATATACCAATTGGCTACCCCTTTTTAGGGGATGATGAAAGTTTTATTGTTCAGTCTTTCAGACTGTTAGTGAATGCATAATGCAATTATAATGAATGCAAAATGAATGCAAATATACATTTGTATTTAATTTCATCCGATCGGAGTGTTCGATCCGTTGTGCGTATGCCTTTATTGAAACTGATGCAACCGGAAGTGATTGCACTAAATAATAATTCATCTGTCTCAACCTCTCAAGGTGACAGACTCAGTACCCAATACGGTCGAACCCATCCCATCTATATAAAATGATATTTTAAGAGCTTTGGGTTCTTTGAAAAACAAAGTGGAGGTTTTTACGCCGAAAATTAGGGATGAGATCTCTGAACATTGGGAACCAGTTTGTTGTGAACTCCTAAGCAAGGAGTGTGTGTAAAAATGAATGGAAAACATCCATATAAATTTTCAAATGTAAATTAATGCAACTCCACTTTTCAAATACCTATCCAAGACGAATTGATTAAACCTCTAATCCTAATAAAATCAACCTTACTTAATCGTTCCTTTTTATAATCGTAAAAAAAAAAATTGTCCAGCTTTTACATTACAATGGAGATAAAGCTGATAGACTAATATTGACGACAAAGAGGCACTCGACAGTTTTCGGCACTATTGCACTCGTCATGCCTCTACATCGGAGGAATGTTGTAGCGGCGTTTCTACTGCAGATATTATGAATAGTCGCAGGGTGGTCAGGTAGATCTCTCGTTTTGGTACATTCTATAATAAACCTCTTTAACCTATGTTTTTACCTATAAATGTTAATGCATCTGCTTATACAATTTTGACCAAGAAGAATGTTAATATTATTATGATAAAATATGCATCTCAGACTTAAGTTAAGTATATCACAGAGAAATTATTTTCCTTAGTTGGTTATAATTATACACTGTTATATTTAGGTATAAATAATTAATACAAAAATTTGATTTCTACAATATAATATATTTTTAATATTGCAGTGTTAAAGATTTGAATGACGATTTTCCAAAAGAACTCTCAACATCTACCATGTTAATTATAAAGTCTCGGATGCAGCGACGATTTATAATTAATGGTTAAATAAACTTACCTTAAGTGAAGTTTGACCATAATTATGAGAGTCGCTGCATCCGAAGAGACTTTATTACCCTCCCACCCAAAAAACCCTAAAATGTCTTTGGAAAATCGATTTTTATTGTACCTTCCGGACTACCATGTTAAATATAAAGTCTCTTCGGATGCAGCGACTCTCATAATTATGGTCAAACTTCACTTATGGAAAGTTTGTTTAACCATTAATTAATGATTTACGTCGGATCCTCAGAACAGGAAAATGTCGGATCCAACAGGTAATAAATTAGGTTTCCAAGACTTCTCAAGCCAGGTCTCCTCGTCGGGATTGTTATAGGCAACACAGAACATTTACTTTTATTCAAAACATGCCTATTTTTAATAAAAGTAAAAAATAAACTTTAACTACCTCGACTTCTACAGGTGACTCTAACCTGTAGAAGTTGAGGCCGAGCGCAGCCGCCGCCTCGACGTCTTCCTGCCACTGGTGGTAGGAGTTGCAGGTGACGTCGCCGTTGAACTCGGAGCCGGCGCGGTGCAGCCAGTTGTCCCACACGCTCGCTGACTTGTCTAAAATCATGTTAATGTTTGTATTATCATGGAACAATTATATGCACATATTATTATACTAGTGACACGCCCCAGCGTCGCACGGGTATAAAATATATAGCCACTGAAAAATTTTTTTAAATCGATAGCCCATGAACCTTCACGTGGTCTACTACTTACCTGTGCCAAATAACATAAAAATTGCTCCAGTAGTTCGCGAGATAAGCCCTTTTAAATAATTTCTATTAGTCTTAGTGCCACTTGCACCATGATGTTTAACTCAGAGTTAAAATTAACTCTGAGTTAAACATCAAGTCATATCTGTCACTCACCATATGAGTGATAGAGATGACATGATGTTTAACTCAGAGGTGGTGAGTGACAGATATGACATGATGTTTAACTCAGAGTTAATTTTAACTCTGAGTTAAACATCATGGTGCAAGTGGCCCATAGCGTGATAAAATAAAGCCTGTAGCCTTCCTCAATAAATGGGCTATCTAACACTGAAAGAATTTTTCAAATCGGACCAGTAGTTCCTGAGATTAAAGCGTTCAAGTTAGCCCTTTCAAATAATTTTCACCGTTTTTCCACATTTTCCTCTATTTCTTCGCTCCTATTAGTCTTAGCGTGATAAAATATACCCTATAGCCTTCCTCGATAAATGGGATATTTAACACTGAAAGAATCATCAAAATCCGTTGCGTAGTTTTAAAGATTAAAGGGAACAAAGGGACATGAGGGAAAAAGCGACTTTGTTTTATAATCATATTGTTATGTTATATAGATTATGTTGCTAGATGACGCGCGCAACTCCGTTGCACAAAAATTGTTTTGTCACGCGGGAACCGTACATTTCCGGAATAAAAAGTATCCTATGTCTATTCCCGGGATTCAAAGTACCATACTAAATTCGGCAACAGGCAGACAAACAGACACACTTTCTCATTTATAATACAGGGTGCAATTAAACCTTCCTACCAATTTTTTTCCAGGGGTTAGGTGAGGTTTATATCATAGGGAGAGTCCATTTAACCAAAAAAAATGGGTGTTATTATTTTTTCAATGACATATTTTATCCCATTTAAAATCGTTGCAGAATGGTCACTCTCGGCGCGGGAGAATAAGAGAGGGTGCGCGGGATGAGGCGCGCGGGGGCACGTCACGCGCGGCCGACGCAACGTGTCCATTAATTGTAGTGTTTTTTAGGAGAACTTTCGGAGGCTATTTCTCAACATTTTAGTACCGAGTGACTATAAAAGAAAAAATACGTGTATTTTTATTTTTAACAAGGATCAATATATCAAAGGCAGGAAAGTTTAATTGCACCCTGTATTAGTATGGATAGTATGGATTTCTAGAAACCGAAGTAATTTAGCCTGTTAGAACTAAGTGCAACTATTTTGGTAAAATCTAGTTTTAACCGACAATATTTTTGGTTAAATCTAGTATTATCATGACCAACTAGACGACCATTTAACCAAACCACAACCGACTAGGTATTATAATTATAAATTAGTTACCCCCTATTGATTCACAATAAAATGACATCATGGTGATATAGTTGTATTGCTCTAGATAACTCTGCACTGTCCATTTGATATCAAATCCCAGTCATAAAATAGTTAAAATTTAGACAAGATCACATATTCACTATTGTGTTTGGACGAGGCTCGGTCATGTGTTCAGGTTATCATCACTTAAATAGGTTATCGATATGATAGGACAGTTGTTAAGAGTTTGACAGCGCATAAGCTAGTATGAGTTTGGAGATAAGAGTTTTACAGCCGATTAGGATAACAATAAATGTATCGTTTCTATACCAATTCAAACTTCATATTTACCGCGCGTCAACTCGTCATCTGTTAGCACACAGCGATTGTAACCAATAGCCGGGTCCACACCAAACGATCCAACGCCCTCCGATCGCGTGCGGCAGGAAGCGCGTTGCACGGAGCGTTTGGTGTGGACGTGCCGCGCGCGATCCATGCGCAAGTTTTGGAGCGCGCGCTCCCTGATGCTCGCGATCCGCACGTTGTCGGTTTTTTTGCCCGCTTCAAATGTTGCCTCAGTTGCGTGGCGCGCGCGGTGAGGACGGTTTTGTGTGATTCGCACGATCCAACACACCATGGATATTTCGCAAAGTCGCCGTCTGATATCGCTTTATAACGAATTTAAATATTTATGGGACCCAAAAGACTCTGCGTAAAGTTGAGCCCCAGATTCCAAGCGATTTTTGTATATTTTTTTACCCGGAACCGTCTGTTTCGTTTTTGTAATTTTTTGCGCCATAATTTAAGCAAAATAAAGGTTACTGCTGCAACGGCAATTCGCCGCCGCTGTACGTGTGACTCCATATCGTGCAAGATACTGACTTACTTCAGAATGACGGATCGCCTTAGGGTCGTTTGGAACGCATATTTAGGATCGCAGTTCCAAATTCCTGGATCGGTCTAACGCGATCCGCGATCCACGCCTCACGATCCTGGATCGCGGATCGCGAGATCGCCGCTCCAAGACGGATCGTCCGGTGTGGACCCAGCTAGGCATGCTAGACACTATCCTGTGACGCTGACAGACGACGCGCGTGAGTCGTCGCCATTTTCGTCCTCGAGGAAAACGTTTTAAAACCTTGTACCGACGCGTCGCATCATACCGCGTGCATCTAATTCATTGCACATTACCTCGATCGCGATTTCCATCAAAAACACTTGTGAATTGTGTGTGGACATTGGAATCCAAACTCATAACGTGAAAGCCGGCCGGCTAAGAGGAGACTAGAAGAGTCTAGAAGATATACCCAGATAACTAGAACCAAGGGCTATTCGGATGAACTATTGGATCCACGCAGAGGCGTCCAGAAGATGTGGTGGGTGTCAGCTGCATGGTTTAATAGCTTTTTACCGTCGAGGAATCTATTTCCTCGTCCCCTATGTGACGAATTGGCGTAATTAGTCTAGAGATGTGCCGATCATGACTTTGGCCGACTAGCCGACAAGCCTTTGCAGCCGGCTGCAAAGAAGCAAACCTTACAAGTACAAACTCTACAATTTTAATTTGACTTAAGAAGAGAGAGAAGCATGAAAATTATATTGATTTTACTTTTTATACCATGATTCCTGATAGTGATTGGTAAAAAGGGCATGCAAGAATTTTTTGAAAAAAAAAACTTGATCGCGTGCAAAGAATAGAATATAGTTGATTCACCCACTTACTTCCTTTTCCTTTAACTAATATTGATATCATTAAGTACTTGAGTTTATGACTTATGAGATATCAATGGCGTCGCATAATAATATAGGTATATGCGACGATAAGTCCTTGAGACTTTATGCAATTAGTAATGTAATTGTAACAATAATTGAAAGTGAATAATTTTTTTTTTGCTAATCCTACTGATTTCCACTTGAATGTCATAAAAACTAATTACAATTTATATGGGACGAAACACTAGATTAAAAGTGAATAAAAATTCGCTTCTAGCGGCTCGACCCACTGGGAGAAAAATTTATGAGACGAAAGACTCAACTACTGTTGGGTAAGTAGTGCAGGTTTAGGAGGTCATTACCGTGATAATGATTACAACGTGTTAATCTTATCTGGGAAGATGGCGTCGCGTCGAGATCGCGTGAGGCCAACTAAGCTCCATCGCTTACCTAGATGTCTATCACCAGCATATATATTAGCTTCTTAAAAACTCGTATCTTCATAGCACAGCAAAATCGCTTCAGCGGTTTGGGAGTGAAAAGGTAACAGACAGACAGACACACTTTCGCATTATAAGCTCCAATTGACGGGGATTATCAACGGGAATTTGTGGAATATTATAAGTCCAAAATCGCTGAAGTCTTCGAAACGGCCGTTCTATCGATGCCAAAGAGGATATAAATGCATTCATTCGAATTCTTAGCTAGGGCCTAGAATAAAAGATTCGAAATTGGAATATGGATGAAAATTCAAAAATTGAAAATGAATAAGTGTCTGTCCCATAAAGGTAATGTACCTATCGGAATAGAGAAACAATCCCGAGCTGTCAAGCTTAACCAAAATTTGATTTACATCTGTGTATACAATTATGTTTACGTGTGCGTGTCAGTGATGTACAAACATCTTGTAATTCGACAAAATATCGATCATGGAATAATAATTGTAAGATTGTAAACATTTATAAAATGGGATAAAATAAAACTGCATAGATATAAGTAATATAATAAAATTGTAATTTTGAAGTAAAATGTGACTTTTCTTCAAAATGCTTGCTGCATAATTAAGTATGCATGAATTTTTCTTCGGAGTCCAGTTTGGACGGTTAATTATTTTAAGCCATGAATTTCTGGTATCCAGGTCAGCAGGAAATCTGAAAAATTGACCAAGTGTAAAGCGCTTATTCCATTTCACTAAATTTAGATATCTAAATGACTTAGTGACTAAATTTAGTCAAGTGGAATAACATTTAGAAAGTTATTATATAAATGTTATTCCACTTGACTAAATTTAGTCACTAAATCATTTAGATATCTAAATTTAGTGAAATGGAATAAGCGCTTAAGTCGGACTCGCGCATGAAGGGTGACCGGTTTCAACCGGGCATTTTCTAAAACCCGGTACGATACGACACGACATGTCATGACACGATTCGACACGACAGGTTACGTCACGTGACATCAGACACGACACGACTTCACTAGACCCTATTAATTTTCAATTCACTCTCAATGAGTCTACTGAGCCCTTTTATTTGATGCCCATCTTGCAGAAGTGCTTTCAACTATTTCCCTATCTTGGATGAGCAGCCGTATTGGATGTAGAATGATATTACATCTGTGGAAATTTCAGAAGTCTATTACTATAGTGGTTCTTGTTATACAGCCTGAAGACAGACAGACGGACGGACGGATGGACAGACGGACAGGCAACGAAGTCTTAGTAGTAGAGCGGGCTGCGGGACCCCACTACTAGGCAGGGACTGTATACCGATATTTTAATTTTACCGATATTTTCCTTAAAATATCGATTCACGTATCGGTATCACTCGAAAATATCGATATTTGTACCGATTTCCAAGAAACTGGATCGTTTATCGATACTTCGTACCGATTATCCGTACGAGCGACGTTGCCAGCTCGCATACTCCACTGCACGCGCATCGTTGCTACGTTCCCGCTCAGTGCGTATTGTTGTGATTACCATTTACCGTACGGCGCACAGTGGATCGAAAATCGAGTTTCATAGACATAGGAACTTGACTTTCCAGATGTAATTTTTTTGGGCTGAAATATTATGTTCTCCTATTTGTTATTACCTAATAAAATGTAAAAAGACTAAGCGAGTTATATTTTTTTAAAGAAATTTTGTATGGAGCCGACAGGAAAAATGAGCATGGAGCTTTGCCGGGAATGTGAAAGAATGATGTTATGTTTTGTATTATTTTCCTAAAATTGTGTAAACTGTATGTGTGCAATATCCAGAAACGTGCTATGTTGTGTTCCCTCCAAAACGCCATCGAAAGTTTCAGTAAAGCGACTACCACTTTACTGAATCAACCGACCTGACTTCCTGACTGTATTGACTTTTACTGAGACTTTGACTAAACCTTAGACCTGACATTTTTTTTCAAATTCAAATTCTTTATTAACCCATACAATAATATACAATAGTATAAAAGCTAGGTAGCGTACATCACGTCGTCTAATCCCATGCTAAGTAAAACTTGTGTTATGGCAATCAGACAACGGATGCACGCCGAACAATTTTATCCTAATATATATAATAATAATAATAATAATAAAAAGGTTTATTTTTCACACAACTTACAAATAATGGTACAGGTAATTACAAAGACATTTAAACGTGTGAACTGGAGCCTAAGCTAGGATACCCTGTGTTTCAGGACTCCAGGTTCCACCCGCAGATTAGAGGAGAACTTAAATATTACGAGATCTTTTTTTTTTAAATATAAGAACTGTGTGTGAGTGTATGTTATGTGTGTGTGTGTGTGTGTGTGTGTGTGTATGCGTGTGTGTGTGTGTGTGTGTGTGTGTGTGTGTGTGTGTGTGCATGTTTATTTAAATGTTTTATATTATGTATACTATACTTTACATTTGCAGGCATCATCTTGTAGTTAATATAAGAGACTCTGATTCATTATAGTTTAGGTTTAACAGCCAATTTTGCAGAATAGATTTGCATTTATTATATATATTATTTACACATTCACACACACAATCACACTACACTTTATCACGTAAAGTCTCCTTCGGCGACGTGATGCGCGCTTCGTTCGGGAGCCTCCCCCGGAACCTCCGGTAAACTACACCGTCGGGCCAGAACTCCTCCACCTCGAAGATGGATAAAACTTGAGTCGGTTTATATAGTATATAGTAAAACGATGTTGAAAATTGTATTATAAAAAAAATCCTGCCATATTAATGGTTTAGAGATCTTTGAATATTATACTCGACACTAGCCATGGTTATACATATAGCTGAAGTGCCATAGTAAGAAAAAAAAAAAGACGGGTTGCACTCCGGGCGTGCCGGCAGAAGTGAAAACTTTATTATTAACGTTGTGCACTATTTTTTGACGTGATAACGTCTTATAATTCGATATGGGGTGCGCGTCCGAAAAACATGACAGTTCATGCGGCGTTACCTCGCTGACAGCTCTCGGTAAGGCTCACCTGGGCCGCGCTCTTTGTTTCGATTATATTACGTATTTCGATGACTTAGAGAATGCTTTTGTATGAAGAAGAAGTTTGGTTAGTTATGACTTACGAATAATAAAAACTAGGGAAGAGTAACTCCGTCAAAAAACATGCTCCAAAATACTTGTCAAAAAAGTGTACCTTAGGTTCACTTTTCATACATTTGAAATATTTAGGTTACCTTGAGCGGTATAAAGGCTGACGTTACATGACAGTTCGAATGGAACCAAATTTAAAACTGTATTAGTATGAGAGTTACGTTTCCGTAGGTTTTATTATTCGTAGGTCATAACTAACCAAACTTCTTGATACATTGACCACACTCTGACTACTTCTCAGACTACTGTCTGAGTACCATTATACTGAAAAATTAGGCCATAAATTGTGTTTTTTCTATGAGAGTCCCACTTAATTTTATATTTTACTAGCTGTCCCGCCAAACGTTTCTTTGCCATATTATATAAAGTAAGTATATCGCCCGTATTATTTTATTGAATTAGTGACTAAATAAATAATGGCACCATGGCAACGTCTCCCGTGACCCGCGTCGCATAAACAATGGTCGCTCTTTATAGACAAATAATTTGCAATAAAATAAAATTACGACTATAATTATTAAAGGTCTAAGCTATCCTATCTCTCAAGTTGGAAAAAAGCACACATTTTAAAATAAATAAAAACATTAAAATTGGTTAAGTAGTTTAGGAATCCATCGCGGACAAACATCGTGACAGGAGATTTATATATATTAGATTGTAATATTATAATTAAATACGTTTCAACTCCCATAAGGCCCAAGTGGGCCGCGAGAACAAAAGATTTCTGCGATCGAAGGATTATAGTAGGTACACATAATATAACTAAGGATTGTGTAAAAAATTCAAGAACCTATTATTGATATCTAAGAGCAAAAAAGCGCAAAAAATCACGTTTGTTGTATGGGAGCCTCCCTTAAATATTTCTTTTATTTTGTTTTTCAGTATATTTTGTTGTTATAGCGGAAATAGATATTACATAATCTGCGTCCTGCTAAAATTTCAACTATCTAGCTATATTACCGTTCTTGAGTTACAGCCTGGAGACAGACAGGCAGACAGACGGACAGACAACGATGTCTTAGTAATAGGGTTATTAGGGTCCCATTTTTACAATAATTTGGGCATGGTACTAATAAATAGTTTAAACTTTAAACGATCAACAACACCTTTTTTTTTTTGATATCGCAGGGGAAACCCATCATGGGTGCCCCGGGTTGGGTGGCCCGGGGGTATGTGAGACTCTTACTCACTAAAACCACCTGCGGTTCGCCTTCAGCCGTATAGCGGAGGGAAATCCCGGATCTAACAAACACGGGACTCCCTCCACGACTGGCCGGTCTACCTCGGACCGGACTTCCACCAAAGTAAGGGAACGCTTAGGCGAACTAAAGCGTTCCCCTCGGCGCCGGGACTGACAAAACCGGGCAGGTTCCCATCCTGACCCGGAGCCCCGTTAGGCGAGAGATTGGAGGTTCGCGTAGCGACGCCTCCGCACTCCCGTCCTACGCCGGCGGAGCGGCAGAGAGGTGGGGTTATTCTCTCTGTCCCGCTCCGTGGCCTCTTTCTGCGACATGACAAGTTCGCAGAAAGAGACCGCCGCCTGCCAGGCCTCGTCGCTCTCGAGCATGCAGCGCACCATGCTCGGGAGCGAGAGGTCCTCGCCCAGCACAGCCACCAGATCGTGGCGCTGCACGGCCCAACGATCGCACACCTCGAGGGTATGCTGGGCCGTGTCCTCCGCAGCGCCACAGTCGTGGCAGACTGGCGTTGGCTCTCTCCTGGCGATCTTACACAGGTACGCACCGAAACAACCGTGTCCGGAACAACACTGTACTTAGCTTTCTTAATCATCTACTCTAAATTTTTGAGTGCTTATTAGAAAACTAGATGATGCCCGCAACTTCATTTCGCCAAAACTCGTTTATCGCGCGGGAACCGTACATTTTTCCGGGACAAAAAGTATCCTATGTCCTTTCCCGGGACTCAAAGTATCTTCATACCAAATTTCAGCAAAATCGGTTCAGCGATTCGGGCGTGAAGAGGTGACAGACAGACAGACAGATGGACAGACAGACAGACACACTTTCACATTTATAATATTAGTATGGATGATATCATGAAGGTACTCTTTGCTTCATAAATATTAGATTTTTTGTTAAAATCATTTTCGTTTAAAAAACACAAAGAATACTCAGCTTAACTATGGAAACGGTAAGTATAAGCACTTAATTTTTAGGGTTCCGTACCAAAAAGGTAAAAACGGGACCTAACTAAGACTTCAATATCTGTCCGTCTGTCTGTCTCTAGGCTATAACTCAAGAACGGTAATATAGCTAGATAGTTGAAATTTTCGCAGGACACATATTGTGTAATAACTTATATCATATATGTGTAGTTTAATATTTAATTATAATAATATTACAATAAAATATAAAATTAAGTGGGACTCTCATAGTAAAAACACAATTTATGGCCTAATTTTGCTCTATAATGGTACGGTGTGTGAAAATATAACGGCCAATCATGCGATTCCAGAGATATGCTCATTTTTCCTGTCGGCGCCATACAAAAATTTCTTAAAAAAATATTCCCTTATTATTACACGTAGCTGAGTATTTTTACATTTTATTATGTAATAACAACTAGGAGAACATATTTCAGCCCATAAAAGTGACATCCGGAAATTCAAGTTTCTATGTCTATGAAACTCCATTTTCGATCCACTGTGCGGCGTACCACAGTCGACAAGAGATAAAATACTGGTAATACACTGGTATTTCAGTATCGTTACAGTACCGATATAGTCAACTCAAATTACCGATATCAATGTATCGAAAAAAATATCGATACCAGTACCGGTTGCTCGCTCCCATAATATCGATATTTGTACCGATAGTCAATATCGGTATAAAAAATATACCGGTATTACAGTCCCTGCTACTAGAACTTAATTTTTACCCTTTGGGTGCGGAACCTTAAAAACGATAAATTATGTATGATAGTATATTAATATACTTAAACTAATTATAAACTACGGATGAGTATGTTATCATTTCAACATTCCTAGATAATTAGTATACTCAACTAAAAAATATTTTCATATCGACACAACTTATCGATAACTTGATGCAGCCCTAGTGTAAAATAGATGAAAATTGTTTACACAAAATATCCTTAAATTGTGCACCATGGCTAGTCAAGTTATGTTTTCCATATAATTAAACATATACAGAAGTGAACACGGACGTAAAAATACCAATAACTCGTAGGGAATTGGCAAAAATAAACTTAAGACTAGGTCCTGTCGATGTAGAATAATTCACCTGTGTACATCTCAATGCCTGTGAAATGAATATTTGTCCGGGTTTTTTCTATGTGTGGATCCAGAATCATTCCACAAACATTTAACCATGTTTCTAGAGCAGTATTTCTAAAAATTATTCATTATTTAACTTAAAATCACATTTTTTCTGAGAGCCCAAATTGACAACTATCGGCCCAGGGGCAGACAGACTGACAAACAGATGAAAAAAAAGCTATGTACGCAGTGTTACTGATAGTGACATCTCGCTTGCTCAGGCCTTTGTTTCTCTATTCCGATAGGTATATTACCTTTATGGTCTGTCCTAACTCCTAGATAGTGCCGCGACACCACGCTGCAGCGTAGTGACGCGACACTTTACGTTTCAGCTGATAGAACTGACATTTTGTGCCGGGTAGTGCGTGGTAGTGCGGTGCTATTACAATAGGCTACTTGACCTATATTAAATTTCATTGAACAAATGCATATTTCTAGTAGAACTTGGCCTAGGAAACCGTATTTCACCCTTGTCATCAAATAAAAGCTTATGATTGATAAATAAAATCGATTTGAAAATATGATTTTATGAAAATAGGATTTGTACTGACGAAAACGCTTTTGCGGTACTTCCGATTTGGATGTGACATCATCCTCATACTAATTTAATATCTTTTATTTATCGCGCTCGTTATATGTAAGTTTATTTGTACATAAATAATAAAAATAAGCCTAGAAAGATTTGTAAAATATATTTTCTTGCATAATTTACTTAAAACATCAGTTTTATATATTATCTCCATTTATTGTAGACGGGAAATGAAATGGCCAAAACTTTTCTCCAAAAGTTTTCAACATTACAAATGATTTGTAATTTCTTATTTAATTCTTTTATTATTTTTGGGCACTTTTAGACTCGTACACTTAGCACATAAAAAATGTTCATTAAAGAGAGTTTAAAATACAAAGCGTATGACGTCACGCTATGGCGGACAGTGTTTTCGGCGCCATTTATGAGGCATATTTTTCAATAAACATTTTTATGGGTTTCTACTGTGTAAAATATTGAAATATTAGTTTTTTTGTGAAAATGAATGATTAAGAAGCGATTAGCATGAAGAAAAAAAGTAGGTCAAGTAGCCTATTTGTTACAAATAATAATTTATTTTGGTAATGACTTGTTGCGTAGCTCCGCGTGTAGTTAAATTTCAACAGCTGTGTGTTCGAAGATAGTCGAATGTTCGCTCGTGGAGTAATAGTATTCCGTGTCTTAGTAAATTTAATAATATTTAATTTTAGAGACAAAAAAAAACGTAATCACCACCGGTTCGAAGCCCTAACCTGGCAGTAAGAAAGAAGAAGAAAGTAACAAGGAGCGCGAAAATGATGAGGATGGTCAGTGGTGGCCTTAGGAGGTGGCGAACGGGGCAATCGCCCGGGACCTCACTCTTGCAGGTCCTCGCGTCAAGAAAATTAATTGGATTATTGTGCTTAAAATAGAGATAGTCTTAGTAAAAGCGCAAAATATATCAATTTTAAAGTTTATCATTCCTTCTTCCGCATCACATAGTTATTTTTTCGTAAGACAAAGGGTCTCGCAAAACCTGCCGCCCAGGGCCACGCAAAGACTTGCCGCCGGGGGCCTCGCAAAGACCTGCCGCTGGGGGTCTCGCAATGAGTAAGAGCCATCGCAAGCAGGGCGACTTGTCGTCGCGTCTAGTCGCTGCGTCAGACGCGGCGTTGTCGTTGGCGTCTAGCGTCTTGTCGTCGCGACTAGACGCCGAGCTGTCGCTGTCGCGTGTCGCCTAGTGTGCGCCTACACTAACAAATACGTGCACCTTCCTAGCGCTCACCGCGAGACTGACGATGCGCTGTCGCGCGAATGTCGTCGTGTGTGCGCGTTGCCAGCGCAACCAGACGCAGCGACTAGAAGCAAGCGCACGCGACTCCCCTAGCTTGTCGTCGCGACCCTGACGCCAAGGTTGCGGAGCTTCGGACAAAATATATATAAAAATTGTCGGCCGTAGCCTGTCGTCGCGTCTAGTCGCCGAGCTGTCGCTGACGCGTGTCGCCTAGTGTGCGCCTACACTATAAGGCCGCTACTGTCTGGATGGTACTCACCGCTGACGTTCCACGCGCCCTCGACCTGGAAGGCGGAGGAGGCGGCGCCGAACTGGAATTCCGCAGGGAACTCGTAGCCCCCCCACGCTCCCCCCACCCCCAACAAACTGAACAGGAAAAAAATATTTGTTATTTTTTAGAAATTCCCATATTTTCAGGATACTCTGTTAATGTCACCATGATAACCTTACAAGATACAGATGTTTTAATATCCGCGGGTGTATATGTATTATCTTATATATATAAAATTCTCGTGTCACAATGTTAGTCTCCGTACTCCTCTGAGACGACTTTACTGAGTTTTACCAAATTTTACATGCATATTCAGTAGGTCTGAGAATCGGCTACTGGGTACTTTTATATTGATAAGTGCAATCGTTGAATAAATAATAGTAAATTATTACAACTCGAGACTGACAGCGACCATTGTTTGTGCGACTGGATAGCGATGGACGTTGCCATGGTGACATACTTATTTAGTCACTTCAATAAAATAATATGGGCGAAAATTTACTTTATATGACAAAACAACGTTTGCAGGGACAGCTAGTATTCGTCTATGTATTTAAATTTCCTGATAGATATGCAGATAGATATTCGATGTTTCTTGGAAATGAGTAATTAATTTGAAAGCAGCACTAATTATACTATTTAATTATTAGTAATAGATACGATTTAGATTAGAGGCAACAAATAATAGTTCATCCAATCAAGATCAATGTCATCACTCATCAGTCATCAGTTCACCACTCATCACAAAGGCTTAAATAAAAATCTAATCTACAAAAATTAATCAAGAAAATTTTAATGTTCGTCTCATATTTCTTTATTATTGGAACTTACATTCTTCTGCTTAATAAGCCGCTCAAAAAATTATAAAAGAGTCTACGTAAATTAATACCTCTATAGTCCATACTCCCTAGTCCATACCATCTACATTCAGAACTTTAGAACCAAGACCATATCAATTTTATTTATTCATTCATTCATAATTCATTCAAATACCTGGAGTAGATATTTCGTAAATGAGTACTTACCACAACGCAACTACTCCGTACCCCCACATCTCTGCGACTGCCGGAGATAACGACTGACAATAAATAATAACATCGTTATCACATCATAATACTTTTATGATATTGTTTAGGACAAACGCGCGTGTAGTTGCCAAACCTCTTTGGCACAAGTATATATAAATAGAGCCTTATAGTTTCATTTGATGTACAATCTTCTGACATTAAGAGGATCTTCGTATCAAATTATACTTAGACGCAAAGCTTGACAGAAGACGGACTCGGCTTAATTTGTGCCGTAGTCTGGACACGCGCTCAAAAGTCGGATAAACGCCTGGCAACTGGCAAGTGGCAACCCTAGCTGCGACTACTTTGGATCCTTGATCTAATATTTCAGTATCAGGTCTTATGTCAAGGTTGTTGTTTGTGTACACACTGCACGTGGGGCCTGATTACACTTAGGGTGGGTTGCACCAACTTACTTGCGCTTTCTAACCTCACGCGATGTCGTATACAAAAGAAATGGCCACCCTAGGTTGCGGCAGACTTAGAGCTGGCCGCCATTTATACCTTAGTTTGTCAAGTCATTTTCTTTCAAATGATGTTAAATTTATTGAAAAAAAATATACATGCAAATTATGTATTAAACGCATGAACATTAAGCTTAATTAGAGGTACTTGCGGCTACTTTTGACAAGGCCACCCAACATTAATCTATTCCATACGTTGTAAAGATTACTTTAAAATATATTTCATCGAAAAAAACGATTCATGCAGGATCTTGCGGTCGGATCCTATACTATAACCGCTCAGACATAGATTGAAATTTTTTCGTGAAAATTTACTTTGTTTCACAGTGTTATTATAATTAGTTATAACAAATATTTTTCCTGTTGATTTTTACGGATAATTCAATTTTTTATGTACTGTAGCTTTAATAAAAAAATAAACTTATCGACATCTGTCAAATTCTGTGGTCAAAGTTAAGGTTGAAGTTAAGTTAGCCTTAACTATAAACATAACTTTAACCATAACTCTAACTTTAACCATGCCTCTGGTGCAACCCACCCTTACTGAGTAATAGTGGTGACTGGTGGTGAGACAGTGCCCTCGGGGAGGACCATCGAAGAAATTGGTGATCCTAGGCAGTTGACAGACTGACGACGTTTCAATGTTTTAAATTGTTATCTTTCGACTGGGTTTGACGTAAAGCGACTAAACTACGTAGGTCCCCCCATCTGCCCAGGAATCAACTTCTCTGATAGTACATCCATAAAACATGCCGAGTGTTCGGCCGAGAGCACTGTCTAGTGTCTAGTGTCTCACCAAGTCACCAGTCACCACTCTTCTCGGTAGGTGTGATCATGATTCATGGCGTAGTCTAAACTATTTTGATAGTACTCTTTAAGTGTATTCAAATTAGTATAATCAGCTGTATTTTCAGGTCCTATAAAATAAATGGACTGATTAACGTGAGCAAGTTTCTTAAGTGTTAACAATAGAAAATACTTAAACAATAGCAATAGTCTTTTAAATATTTCATTTAATTTTTGTTTTTCATTTGTAGCACCATAATTATTATGGAGTTTTAAAAAGTATATCCCACATACTATCGGCCGAAGTCTCCGATTCGCCAGAGAAACTCCCTCCTGAGTCCCCCGGTACAGTGGCGGGGCAAGACTATATTTTGATGTGGGCAACATGTGTTTTGCGAGGCCCCCTGAATCCTGATGGATGACGCAAGAGGACCTAACTTTAAATTTCTTACAGGTTTATAAAAATTGCTCGATGGTTTTTCATAAAAGGTAGAGATCTCTCATGCAAAGATTTTCTTTAGAGTAGAAAATATAATTTAATTTCCCCTACTTAATATACTAATCATTTGAATCTTTTTCTAATCGTTTTTTAAATGTAAGTTATCTCTCAGCCACTGGCGACCTACAGAAGCTTTGCGACCCCCGACCCCCACAGGTTGATAAACACTGGCCTAAACCACCGACGACCACGCCGCCGCGCCGCCCGAACCATAACAATATTATTGTTATCGACGCGCCAAAACATCCGCATCTCAAATAATAATTTATCGGACGCGTCCGTAGCCGCGGCTGACGGACGCGACTTGACAATGTGCACGTTTGTAGGACGACGGGACTTCGGATTTAAAGATTTCATCATTATTTCAGATGTAAAGATTTCATGTTTTTCGCACGTGTCATTATCAAACTAAATTTTGTTTTATCAGTTCAATAAACAGTCATAAAACAATCGCTCAAAGGATTATTCGGCCTTCAAAAATTTGAGTCACTCACTGCCACACTCAAAGACGAAATATAATTACATAATTAGTTAATTACTGTAATTAACCTATCAAGTATCAAGCCCCGTACGAGCACCGGTCATCGCGACAACAATCCATACTTCCATACTAATATTATAAATGCGAAAGTGTGTCTGTCTTTCTGTCTGCCTGTCCGTCTGTCTGTCTGATTTCTATTCTTCCCACTCTTTCAAAAATCCTGGAACGCATTATAAACAAGAGACTAGTTACATACTTGGAAAATAAAAATCTATTATCCCCATCACAGTTTGGCTTTAGATCAAAACGATCAACATCAGACGCTGTCTTAGAACTAACTAATTATATTTCTACTAAGTTAGATTCCAAAATGAAAGTTATAGGCGTGTTTTTGGATTTAGCAAAAGCGTTTGACACTGTCTCTATCCCTATTTTAGTGAACAAACTTGAACGTATCGGCATAAGGGACATTCAGCTCAAACTAATGAAAGACTACCTCACGGACAGAACTTAATGCGTAAAGATCGGAAACGTTATAAGTAAAGAAGTTCCGGTGACCTATGGGGTGCCTCAGGGAAGCATTTTAGGTCCAACCTTGTTTTTGATCTATATAAACGATCTATGCCAAATTAAGCTCCCTGATGCAGAAATCGTTACTTTTGCCGATGATATGGCACTTCTCTTTAGTGGTTCTTCTTGGCATGAAGCATTTGAAAAAGCTCAAAGTGGAATAGACATTGTGACCAGATGGCTAAATAATAATATACTTACCTTAAATGTCGAAAAATCAAATTACATAACCTTTTCCATCAGACCTAATGATAAGTCAGATCCCCGTCTGCGTTTAGTCTCGCACTCATGCTCAAACCCGTACGATAAATGTTGTCAATGTCCTTTTCTTAAACATATAGAGTCCACAAAATACCTGGGTGTAATCATAGACAAAAATCTGAAATTTTATGACCATATCAACCTATTAGTGACAAGGATACGTCGTTTGATAGCTGTTTTTAAAGGCCTAAGACAAGTTGCTCCAAAATCTGTAATTAAAACAGTATACTACGCGCTATGTCAGTCTCAATTGGAATACTGCATTACTTCATGGGGTGGCGTGTGCAAAACTACCCTTCTGAAACTCGAGCGAGCCCAGAGGTCACTTCTGAAAGTAGCTCTGTTCCTTACATATTACCATCCAACTAACGACCGCTATTTGAAATGGAAGGTATTAACGGTCCGTCAACTCTTTGTATTAAAGTTATTATAAAACAACACCCACTTGTAACTTTTAATCCAAATCTACAAATCCGTCGAAGAGATAGAGTTTGTCATGTGCCTCTATATAAAACCACCTTTGCCCAAAAATTTTTCTGTTTCCTTGGTCCCAAGCTTTATAACAATTTAAATCGTATCTTAACCATATATCCTTTACACAAAACTAAATGTAAATTTACAGTCATGGATTGGTTGCAAAAGTTAAATTATAAAAGTACCGAACATTTAATTCACACTAATATCTAGTTGTTAATTTAGTTTTACTTGTTTGTCTATCTTTTATCACTATATTGTATGTTTTTTTTTCCTGTCTCTAATAATTCCGTTACGTTCTATTGATTGTCTCACTGTATTGTCCGAGGTTGGGGACCTGGTGATTTGTACCACAGGCTTCTGGCCTAGCACAAACACCAGCTCCTCACAGACCTATGTATGCAGATTAAAAATGTTTTCTAGCCCTTAAGACTGTTTGTGAGGTTTGTGAGGTTGTCTGTCCGTCTGTCTGTCTGTCTGTCTGTCTGTCTGTCTGTCTGTCTGTCTGTCTGTCTGTCTGTCTGTTACCTCTTCACGCTCGAACCCCCGAACCGATTTTGCTGAAATTTGGCATGGAGATTCTTTGAGTCCCGGAACAAAGGATAGTTTTTGTCCCGAAAAAATGTACGGTTCCCGATAAACGAATTTTGGCGCAACGAAGTTGCGGGCATCATCTAGTAGAATATAATAGTATTTCCGAGAATCCCCGATCGAAGGATAAAATTAAGATTTTGACATAACATACATTATCTGTAAATTTTTTTATTAAATTGAAGTTTAATCATAATTAAAATATGTCTATGAGTGCGGTCGTTTTAACATTTAATTATATATCGAGTTTAATTCGAAGTCGATATCATCGAGCGGTTTAGAGCTCGGTTCTCCGTGAAGACCATAATATATCTAAGGGCCTTATCACACTGGCGATTAGCGAGCGATTTGAAAGCGACGCGCGCGTATCTTTCAAAGCGCTCGTTAATTGCCAGTGTGATAAGGCCCTAAGGTATCTCTATAGCAGCGGGCACCAAAATACATTGCCTGATATTATTTATTAGCAACAACCTATTATTATTTAGGTAATATACGTAAGAGACTACGATCACTAAGAACTAAGTGCCTTATCACACTGGCGATTAGCCAGCGATTTGAAAGCGACGCGACTGCGCAGTGCAGCGTCGTCGCGGCTTGGCGTTTACACCATTTTTTACACTCGTCTAAGGAATTTCTTATACGAGTGAACGTCATTTTGTACACTCGTCTAGGGAATTCCCTAGACGAGTGTACAAAATGGCGTACACGGCACGCTGCGACGACATTGCGCTGTCGCGGCGTGCACGTCGCGCAATCGCGGCGTGTGCGTTGCGCAATCGCGTCGCTTTCAAATCGCTCGCTAATCGCCAGTGTGATAAGGCCTTAAGAAGCAAAGATTAATACGGCTTTATTTTAAGAATGGGGTTGGTGAAGTTGTGAATTTGTAAGGTTTATACGTTTTAATATCGAATTGCTTTTCTCTTTTCGGAGTCAGAGCAAATAAAACCACGGCATAAACTAACAAAATCGAGACCATTTTATTGACTATCTAGCGTTATTGGCTTATTCCCTGTCGTCGTACTCGTCGTCGAGGTCCAGGTCTCTCGTCTTGACCTTGGCGTCGACCTTCTTGCCCACATCCCTGATGACGTCGGAGTCCTCGAGGCGCGGGTAGGAGGGCTTGGCCAGCACGCCCGCGGCGTTGGAGGGCCCGTGCACGTTGATGTACCCCTTGTTCCCCCACGCCTCCGACCACGAGTTCTTCAGGATGAAGTACTGCTCGCCCTTCTTCTCGCCCCAGCCCACGGCCAGCACGGCGTGGTCCAGCTTCTTCGGACCCTTCGAGCTGGAAGCGACCGGTGAACAGTTAGGTAAAATCCAAAAATAACACTTATTTTTACGTGACACTCGAGATAGTAAAGACCCTACCATTTGTCGTCGTACAGGTATCCAGACTTGTAGAACTGGAAGCTCTTGCAGGTGGAGTCCACGATGACTACAGTGGGGGCGTGTTTCTTAATCGCGATCTGGCGGACACAAAATTATTTAATAATATAATATTATGTATTATGATTGTTTTCTAGATGACGGCCGCAACTCCTTGCGCGAAAATTTTTTCATCGCACCTAACGAGAGAACATTTCCTTTAGAAACAATATTGATAATATTATGTTACAGTACTGACCTTGAGCGCGGGCACGCTGTTGGCGGTGACGTTGACGTGGGCGCTGATGCGCGTCACGGCGGGGATGCTGTTGTCCTGACACTTCTCAACCTGGAACCAACATAAACACTTCAATAATAGTACCTTATAATATTAAATTGCCGTATATAATGAAGTTGTTCTAGTAGCATACACATTATACCATCCGGTGCAGGTGTAAGTAATTATTTGAATCACATTAAAAAACAATTCGTGTGCAGTTACATTCTGGTACAATTCTAATATAAGTTATTATCTTTCATTGCATCAATAATGATCCCACCTTCTCCTTGTACGCAGGGTACTCCGCCTCGGCCGGGAGACCGATGTTCTGCACGTAGTCGAAGGCGTGGCTCGGCCAGCTACCGCGGCAGCCCTTAGTTCCGAACCTATATAAACATAATATAGTTACTTGTTATACAGACTAATGTATGTCTTCGAAAATGTCAAGAGCGAGACAAAGATACGCACTTGTTGGAGCAGTCGACGAGGCACTGCACGGAGAGCGGCACGAGCTCGCGGCGGCGGATGAACAGCGCGCCCTCCACCGCGCCCGCCACGCTGAACGCCCAGCACGAGCTGCACGACGCGCCCTGGACTGTACACGTTCACAAGCGAGACAAAGATACGCACTTGTTGGAGCAGTCGACGAGGCACTGCACGGAGAGCGGCACGAGCTCGCGGCGGCGGATGAACAGCGCGCCCTCCACCGCGCCCGCCACGCTGAACGCCCAGCACGAGCTGCACGACGCGCCCTGGACTGTACACGTTCACAAGCGAGACAAGGATACGCACTTGTTGGAGCAGTCGACGAGGCACTGCACGGAGAGCGGCACGAGCTCGCGGCGGCGGATGAACAGCGCGCCCTCCACCGCGCCCGCCACGCTGAACGCCCAGCACGAGCTGCACGACGCGCCCTGGACTGTACACGTTCACAAGCGAGACAAAGATACGCACTTGTTGGAGCAGTCGACGAGGCACTGCACGGAGAGCGGCACGAGCTCGCGGCGGCGGATGAACAGCGCACCCTCCACCGCGCCCGCCACGCTGAACGCCCAGCACGAGCTGCACGACGCGCCCTGGACTGTACACGTTCACAAGCGAGACAAAGATACGCACTTGTTGGAGCAGTCGACGAGGCACTGCACGGAGAGCGGCACGAGCTCGCGGCGGCGGATGAACAGCGCGCCCTCCACCGCGCCCGCCACGCTGAACGCCCAGCACGAGCTGCACGACGCGCCCTGGACTGTACACGTTCACAAGCGAGACAAAGATACGCACTTGTTGGAGCAGTCGACGAGGCACTGCACGGAGAGCGGCACGAGCTCGCGGCGGCGGATGAACAGCGCGCCCTCCACCGCGCCCGCCACGCTGAACGCCCAGCACGAGCTGCACGACGCGCCCTGGACTGTACACAACCACACTTAGCAGATCCTTCAAGACCTAAGGCGCTAGACTCCAGGTATAATATAGTCGCTAAGGCTTATGAACTTTAGACACTCAGACAGTCGCTTCAGACGAATTTATGAATTCTAACTAATATTAGACAGCTAATTTATCTAAGTCAAATATTATTAATCGGTACACAACAACAAAGGAGAACCAACATTTGACAGGAGATACGGCCCCGCGGGGACGCCAGTCGAACTTCTTCGGCAGTTTGGACTCGGCCGCGCGGAGGGAGGATCTCTCGTGGGGGAAAGGTTCAGACTTGAAGTTCTCGGGTTCGGGTTGCACCCCAGCCAGCTTCCCGATCTCCTTGTTCAGGCGGTCGGTGAGGAAGTTCTTGGCCAGCAGGGAGGGAGCACCCTCGCGATTGCCGGACGCGATGAAACGGTCGTGCTGGATCAGGAGGTTCTTACGAACGGCCTCCTCCACGTTGTCGATGTACTGGCGGCCGTACTCGGTCTGGAACCTGTCAATAGTTTATGTAAGCAATATTTCTCAATTCAACAAGATAAAAGAGGCGTTATAAACATAAGTCTCGTTTGTCACCGATACTAAAACCTCAAAAGTGATTCCCTCTCTCTGAATTCATCTCGCTTAGATTAAAAGTTATCAGTCAGTCAGTCAGTCTTCGAATGAATTCTACCTACTTTGAGAAGATGTTGTCGTATCGCAGGTCCCTGGACGGCATCGTGTACTCGCGCAGGGGGTTGAGGCGCGCCGCGTCGTCGGCGTTCGTCGCGTTGAGGGTCTCCTCGACGTCGCATATCATTTCTGTGGACACAGGAGGGTGAAATCGTCATCATCGTCGTTGTGGATAACACGGTCGACGATGGTCATTATTTCCAACTGCTCGTTTTTATTCGTTGCAATGTATTTGCGTATCATTTTAAAACATAAGAGCATACGTTTGAGGAAGCTGCTGTCAGTAATGTAGCAGCAGCCTGTGTTTTATATTTTCGCAAAGTTTTATATGAAGATTCTTACTCAGGTTGGGGCTGTAGAACTTGGCCTCGCGCTGGCTCTCCTCCGTGACGTAGTAGCGGTGCTGGTAGCCGTCGGTGGCCGCGCCCAGCACCGAGCTGTCCACTGTCACCTTGTATCTGGGGGGCAGTCGCAGACGGTTACGTGACGACCAGCTCTGGATTTGGGTATAGGCAATATAGGATATGGCCTATGGGCGGCAGCTTCCTATGGCATCCTAGGGGGGGCGGGGGGGGCGGCAGCGTTCTAGGACTGCGGCAGAGTTCGTACATAGGGGCGGCAAAATTAAAGTGGCCTATACTCATAAACAATATAAATCCGGCCCTATAAGGTAAGGATCGCTATTTCAATAGGATATTATTGCACGTCCAGCTTATCAATCTTTACAAATTGCATTTAACAAAACGTTTATTTCGAAGATTGGCTTTTATAAGGTTCTATTAAAATCTTTATTATTCGTAGATTAACATTATATAAGTACTAGATGACGCCCGCAACTTCGTTGCGCCAAAACTCGTTTATCGCGGCGGAACCGTACATTTTCCGGGATAAAAAGTATCCTATGTCCTTTCCCGGGACTCAAAGTATCTCCATGCCAAATTTCAGCAAAATCGGTTCAGCGGTTTGGGCGGGAAGAGGTAACAGACAGACAGACAGACACACTTTCGCATTTATAATATTAGTATGGATTTAATTTTGTATCATGCTACACTCGTTGAACTTTGGATACCGATGTTATATGTTATGCGTATTCCTGACCTAGTTACGATGACATTGCTGCTATCTACTTACTGATTTAATATTGGCAATTAATTTAGAAATCTACTGCAATTAATGAATTTTTAACAATTCCTCATTTTTAGCCTCATTTCTCACCATTAACCATACCATTGTTCCTGCTGCGCTCTGCTATGAGCCTCTTTTAACTTCCAATAAGGAGGAGGTTATATGTATTGTAACGTACTCGTAGATTGTAACAAAGGAAGGAACTTCAAATTATAAATTGCAAAATAATGTTGGAAATTGTTAATTTATGAAAATATATTGATATTGATATCACCTGCCGCCTTATCGGCGTCATGGCCCACATATTAGTTCAAGGCCAATATTAAGATGTTCTCGTAACATTCTCAACCGGTTACAGCAACCGTGTCAACTTACTCGCGAGGCTCGATCGCGAATCTTAACAATATCTTTTAGAAAAACCGGTGAAAATTCCTTTTTAAAAGTTGAGAATGGTGTAAAAGGATTGCGACATTTCTTGTAGGAGTCGGTATCACAGTATCACTGACCATAAAGAGGAAATCACAAAAAAATACTCACGAGAGTGGGATGGCGATATCGTGCTGTGCGCGCACCAGGTACAGGTCGTGGTGGAAGGTGAGGGCCTCGCCCGCAGCACCGCCGAGCTCACCCGGCCGGCCGGAGTTCACGTATCCCCAGTGCTCCACACGACCACCCTCGGTCTGGTTGTATCCTGAGGTAAACATGGTGCATGGTTGAATTAGCCTGATCAACTCCGACTATTTTAAATGTTATTTACTTTTGGGAATGCATTTGCGCAATATCAGGGCTAGCGTTCTGCTACTTCTAGCTACCCTCGATTGTCTTAGTCCGTAAAAATATAAGCGGGAGGATTTATTGACAAATCTGACTCGTTTCGTACACTCCAGAGTGGAGAGCATTAGTGATAGGAACCATTAAATGTTGGCTTCTCACGGCACGTAATATCACAAGCCGAGCCGCGCCAGTTCGAGCCACGCGCCGTGTGAAGGGGGAGGCTCGAGGTAGCGCGGACTGGTTCAAGCAGGCGCGTACCCGATCCGATTGAAGTCGGTAACTTCAAAGGCGCGGCTCGGTGCGGCTAGAGAGGCTCGTGATAATATTACGTGCCGTGAGAACGGGAAGCGCGGACTCGCCTATTGGCTCTTGCTCGCTCATAAAAATCGTCTCGGCGCGGCGCGGCTCGTGATATTACGCGCCGTGAGAAGCCAGCATAGATAATAAACCTGACTGTAAACTATGTCAGTTATCCGATGACATTGCGCATGTGCTCCTCACCGATGAAGGCGAACAGCTCGAGGTCGGGCAGCGCGGGGTTCCGCAGGTCCTCGGGGGCGGGGGCGGGGGAGCTGGCCGTGCTACAGATCCGCCTCGTGTTCTCGCCGGTCTTGTCCACGCGCACCTGAACAGGGAAGCAGTCGGAGTTTAACATGAATTTATGCACAACTGCAGACAGTTTTTGGGGTATCAATAGGATTATTTCTACACTTTAAGAAACATACAAATAACTAATGTTAAATAATGACTTGTTATAAGAGTATCTACCGCCAAGCGCTGTAAGCTGCCGTCGGCCGCTGGGTTCTTGAACGCGACGGTGGATCCGCCGTAGTAGTCTACACGGGATGATCCGGTAGCGGCGTCCAACCTGCAAAGTATCGTAACTCCAATTTTTTAAGTATTCGAGCGATTTTTGTATGTACTATCAGAGAAGTTGATTCATAGGCAGATGGTGGACCCACGGTATTTGATTCAATTTAATGTCAGCTGTGATCGGTCTGATGAGTCCAAATGACTAAGGTCCGTCAATTGAATCTATTAATCTATTAAATTGAGAATCAATTTCCTCGATGGCACATAGAAATAAGTAAACCAGAGCAAGTTGTTTCTATGTAAAAATAGCGTATATGACGTAGATGTTACAGGTAACATTAACAGCTATAACCTTGGTCCTCACCTCGAGACGTAAGTCTCGGTGTAGCCGGCGCGGGGCACGGTCAGCTCGCCGTTGATCACGAAGTTGGGGTTGAACCGAGGACGAGTGGGCTGCTGCTGCTGCCGGAAGCTCCCGTAGCTGAACTGTCCCTGGAAGACGCTCTTCGAAGAGCTGGCAGCCGGCGTCAGCAGGTCCCGGTAGTTCTGAAGTACGGGAGTTCGGGTGCCGAGGATATCCTCGTCGGGAAGAGGGATACGCTCGCTGGCGTCGTGGTCTGACAGCAGGATGGGTGGCAGCTCCGGGCTACTCGCCTGCTGGGCCAGGAAATCTTGCAGGAGTTGCGCAGATGACTCTGGAAATGTTTAAATCCCAAATCTATCTATAAATCTAATCCCAAAAGATACATTTAATGTATCTTTTGGGATGCTCCATCACAAGCTCGGAGATTTCCTGTGGTGATTTGAATAATTATATTAAAGTTTAATATTATTCAAATAACTTAATTTGTGATTGCAAATGTTCTGTCAATCAATAATACTTTCGAGTGTGTGTGTGTCCCTCATTTGGTGCTACGGCTGCTAAGAAGACAATTTGATCATGGGATCCATGAGGTATATTGTAGGTAACTTCTCAAAATAATAATTGTATAAAATGAAAACTCATGGTGATTTTGGTTTCATAGAGTTCTGTAGCAGCACTAAAAGAACATGGGAAAACGCCTTAGCGTGCAATCATATGAATTTTCCCGTACAAAAGTTAAAAAATAAGTTACTTTGCGCTGCTACTTTCACAGTAAGTATATAGAGTTATACAGGAGACTCATACACATCCTTAAGTATTATCACTTTGTTTTGTTACACCTGTATATCTGGTAATGAGTAAACAGGATGTTCCGATGGATTAATCATCTGATGCTTGTATAATGTAATATACCGGTCTTCTCCACGGGCGGGGGCACGGGTTGTCTGTCGAGCTGGTCGGGGCGCACGTACGAGGGGAACTTCAGACCCTGTTCTTGCGCCTCCTGCAACACGACGATTGGCTTCGACGGCTTCTTTACGGGAACTTCGATGACTACTTCTTTCACCTTCTCCACGCCGTACTCTGGAGCTGAAAATTACGGTTACAATTTACTTCCTCCAGAATAGGTAATGGGAAATTAGGTATTTGAAAATAAATGGAATGGAATACTGTAATGGAATGAAATGGAATAAAAAGGAATGGAATGCAATAAATGGAATGGAATGGAATAGAGTAGAACCAACACCAGACTAGTGAAGTGCTGACCTGGCAGAGGCGGACGCGTTTGCTCCAGGTGGTGCGCTGACGCTGTCACGGGCACCGGCACAGGCACCAGCAGCACTGGAGGCGGGACGTTTCCCAATCCGGCGAAAATGTTTCCTGTCAATAATAAATTACTTGATGATTAAAACAGGCCGGCCATAGATGGACCGCACGACGGTTGCCGCACGGCGATCAAATTTCCATACTAAATTCATATCCGCAATACACAGACCGATCGAGCAGTTCTTAAGCGGTCGGAGAGTCACTCTGCGGTCGAGTTTCGCCGTGCAGTCGAAAAGTCGTGTGTTTTGTAGTCGACTGTAGTGTCGAAACATACTAGGGTTTAGCCTTCGTTTTGCATAATGCTCTGCTGCTCTAGAGCGGCCACGTTGAAGTCGTACGCGACTGCAACACGACCGCATCATAGTGTCTAAACGCACTAGGCTAAATTTAGCACTATAACGGCGTAATTACGCCGGCGTCAATTCCGCCGCGTTTACGCCGCGTTTCAAATGCATAGAAAAAATACGGACGGAACGCGAGGTACGACACACTATTCCGTCGCGTTCCGTCCGTATTTTGTATTCGTTTGACATTCGCGGCGGAATTTACGCCGGCGTAATTACGTCGTTATAGTGTCTAAATACACTAGGCTTAATTTAGCCTAGTGTGTTTAGACACTATGATGCGGTCGTGTGGCAGTTGCGTACTACTTTAACGTGACCGCTCTAGAGCAGCGGAGCATTATGCAAAACGATTAATTACAAGTAATGTATGTAAAAAATGAGAAGCTTTATCAGTAGTTCCTTACCGTAGGCTCCGAACGAGTTCCATGACCAGTTAGGGGTGTAGCCGGCGACGTGCGCGCCGGCGGGGAACTGCGCGTGCGCAGCCGCCGTCGGCTCCGGTGTGTACTCATTGGCGTCTACAATGACATGCAGGACGTTAGTGGGTTACTATAGTATAGTCACGATATATTACATAACGAGAGGGAGATGTCATGTCCCCAATTAATTGGACGTGGAGTTCAATTTTAAGTTAAAAAAAATTAAGTGATCTATCTTTCTCCTTCACTCCTCAAGGTTTATTTCGTAACAATCAGTAGCTCACTGTTTAGACTTTAGTGCATAATTTGTGGTATTCCTTAACCATTTTTTCTTAACCAGTGGCAGAGCGGGGCCTTTCGCCAAGACGTCTTCGTTATCGCTTCTTTATAGAATCGCCGATTAAAATGTATGGAATTGAATGTACGAACGTCAACTTCATATTAACGAACTTATGTCAATTCCATACATTCTGATCGGCGATTCTATAAAGCAGCGATAAAGGAAAGGTTGACACTAAAGGGTCTGGACTATGTGCACTCACCTAGCTTGTACTGCACCTTGAACTGTGGCGAGCGCGCGCCCCGGGTCGCGTCGCCCTTGTCGCCCTCGTCCCTGGGCAAGCTGCTCGCTGAAGCTGCTGCTGCTGAAACAAAACACACTTTATACTTCAAACTGACGTCCAACATAGTAAATATTCTTTAAGTGCCCTGTATAATATAGATAAGAACATTTTTTTGAATAAAATAAGGGGGCAAACGAACAAACGGGTCACCTGTTGGAGAGTAAATACTGTCGCCCATGGACACTCGCAACATCAGAAGAGCTGCAAGTGCGTTGCCAGCCTTTTAAGAGGGAATACGCTCTCTTCTTGAAGGTTTGCAGGTCGTGTTGGTCCGGAAATACTGCTGGCGACAGTTCGTTCCAGAGTTTCACAGTGCGCGGCAGAAAGTTACGTGCAAGACTGCCACTCATCAAGGGATGAGAATGGTATATTTTTCGCGTGGAACGATGGCGATGTAATGTAATATTTGATTGAAAAGCTCGCATTGTTGAATTACTTAAGATTTTATATTGTCTTTCGCAGAGCGATCTCGTGTTTCGTGATCTTGTGGTTCGCCTCGAGAGGTGCAGGTTTGATGCCGGGTACTATAAGACATTTTTCAGATCTCAATTCTCAAGTACATAGTTATACGGACGTTCGTACGGTAAAAGATAACATCGTTAGGAAACTTGCACATGGTTGGTCCCAGACGACCCAGACATATTAACGTTTATTCATGTGGAGTCTGGACTACGCCGACTATGTTGCGAGAATACCGTGTGTGCTTGTGCAACCGTACAGACATTTCAAATATTATTATCCCAGGCTCTACTGTAGTGCCTGGGCTAGTACTGTAACAGTATAAAGGTAAGACCGCACTAGGCGTAATTGAACTGCAGCGGAACTGCGCGACACGACGCGTCAAAATATTCTTTGTATGAAAATATATGAGACAACACTCACTACGCGGCAACTGAACTACACTGCAACTGAACTGCGCGGCAAAGTTGATCAACTGACCAAAAGTGTCGCGACGTGTAGTTCCGTTGCCGCGCAGTGCGGTTTGACAAACTTCATTTTCATAGTCATTCAGCTGGTTGGAAGCGCTCAGAGCAGAGGTTGCCTAGATACTGAATATATTTTTGTAGCGCCGCTGCAGTTCAAGTGCGGTATACCCAAAAATGACGCGTCGTGTCGCGCAGTTCCGCTGCAGTTCAGTTACGCCTAGTGCGGTCTTACCTTAACATGAAAATCTCTATATATAAAAATCAGTCCATATTCGCGTGGTCACGACATCACGCGTAAACGGCTGGCCCGATTTTGCTAAAATTTGGCATAGAGACACTTTGAGTCCCGAAGACCAACTTTGGACACATTATGTCCCGGATAAATTTACGGGTAACCGTACATTTTTCCGGGACAAAAACTTACTGCACAATATACTTTTATGATTTGCGCGTAAATTATTCAGTCTATTTTGATGAATTTTGGTATGGAGATACTTTGAGTCTCGGGAAAGGACAAGGGATACTTTTTGTCCCGGAAAATGTACGGTTTCCGCACAATAAACTTTTATGATATTCGCCTAAACTTTTCAGTCTATCTTGATGAAATTTGGTATGGAGATATTTTGAGTCTCGGGAAAGGACAAGGGATACTTTTTGTCCCGGAAAATGTACGGTTTCCGCACAATAAACTTTTATGATATTCGCCTAAACTTTTCAGTCTATCTTGATGAAATTTGGTATGGAGATATTTTGAGTCTCGGGAAAGGACAAGGGATACTTTTTGTCCCGGAAAATGTACGGTTCCCGCACAATAAACTTTTATGATTTTCGCCTCAACTATTTAATTTAATTTAATGAGCATGGATATACTAATTTTAATCTATTTTTTTCTTAATTATACCAATTCGAATTGAATAATCATCGTTTAGACAGGATAGGACAACGTTTGACGTGGGAGAGCCATGTTTCGGCACGAATGGGCCGGCTTGACCGGAGAAATACCACGTCGTCACAGAAAACCGGAAAACCGCTGAAACAGCGCTTGCGCTGTGTTTCGCCGAGTGAGTGAGTTCACCGGTGGCCCAATCCCCTACACTTTTCCCTTCCCTACCCTTCCCTATTTCCTTCTCCACCCTCCCCTATTACCCCTTAAAAGGCCGGCAACGCACCTGCAGCTCTTCTGATGCTGCGAGTGTCCATGGGCGACGGAAGTTGCTTTCCATCAGGTGACCCGTTTGCTCGATTGCCCCCTTATTGCATAAAAAAAACAACGTCTGTCAGGTCAGCTAGTACTCTGTAAAATATCATCTGCAATGGATGCAAAGGCCTTGTTTCGTTTTTGTTTTTAACGTCTTTCAAAACCGACAAATAGTGAAATAGCATATTTGAATATTTCTTCGTTTGAGAAGCATTATGAATAAATCTGGTAGTACACTTCAAATATATTAATTAATACAGCGATCAACTAATTAATCAGAATAACTTGTTTCGATAATTTTCAAATTCGTTAAAATTTAAATTAGCTACATCTGGAGCAAGTTCTATTTGTGTCCAAACAAGGATGTATATTGTATTATTAAGATCCGACTCTGGGATGAAATGTAACCTAGCTATGTCCTTTCCCGGGACTCAAAATCGGTTCAGATTTGGGCGTGAAGAGGTAACATACAGACAGAAACACTTCCGCATTCATAATATTAGTACTCATGAATTTTTCTTTAAATTAACATGAAAATTTTCAAATTATTTTTTACTTAACAATAACAACACTTGAATACTATGAACCAAAAAACCGATCATATAAGTGCCTCCTCCACTCGTCACCGCTATCAATATGGTTTATTTTTAGTTATTATTCCACAGATTGGGCCTTGCGGTTTCATTAGATCAGCCTTCCGTGATGGAATTTCCTAATATTCTTTCATGCGCTTTTTGTCTAACTCTAATATCTATGATGATTCATACTACATAATATTATCTATTTTAACTTAGTGACATCCACTGCAGTACATAGGTCTTCCCCAAAAATTCCCAGTGCGAGCGACAGTAACCGCTATCCATCCTTCCTTTAACTTTATGGGCAGCTAACCTAGGTCCTAGAGAGAGAGACTGTTAATGTCATAAAAAACCACGACACGGCGTCGTACGGTGTCGTACGACGTCTCGTCGTAGAAACTCATCTATGAATTTTTACGTGAGTTTCTACGACGCGATTTCGTACGACGCCGTGTCGTGGTTTTTTACGACGCGCGTCGTGGATTCCCTCGACACGGCGTCGTGCCATGTTTTTGTGTCCCGGCCCTTATGCGCCTCTACGTCCAATTCTGATCCAGATAAGACTGTGTCTAACATAGATAACTGATTGAGTCCAACGTAGCCGGGAGTCCTACATACCCCCGGGGTGCTTCAGCTTAACTGAGGCACATCCCCAACCCGGGGCACCCATAAAAAGTTTCCCCTGCGCATTAAAAAAAAGGTAATTTTCAACGACTCTTCCGCATGCTATGTGCTCGAAAAGCTGTTTGTCGAAAAGGTAGGCAACATCTTAGTTATTCCAGTGGCTAAAGAATTTGCTGATCGTACCCGCTCGTCAGCATTCGAAAGCAAAACGAGCCTTTAAATGCCAAAGTTAAAATACCATTAGTCGCTGTCACCTTTATAAGTTTACAAAAAAATTGGTAGTAATTTATTGGCGCGACCTTCACAATCGTGACATTCACTCGGATCCTCCGCACGAATCCGGATCGTCGTGTTGTTCTAGCGATATAAAATTATATCATGTCACCGAGCGCCGCCCCCGCAACGGCGGTGCGATATTTTCTCGCCATCCTCCGGTAAAGCATGCTGAAGACACTGCTCTAGGGGCAGCTGCTGTTCTCAACTTTTTTGCTGGCGGAACCCTTATAAGAAGTAACATTTTTTATGGTAATGTCAAACCCCAGCAACGATTCACGACTAGCATTAACATAAACCAACCAAATAAAACACCACCAACTGTGGGGAAGTGCTGAATCAATACTGATGGGACAACTTTTTGTGAAATACCTACATAATGGTAAACATTTTTTACCACAATTATGGTGTCAAGCTGTCAATATCATGTAGGTGTGGCCTTCAACTGCTGGCCCTAGTGTTGCGTGGTCACCTGCCGCCCGGGCCTTCACCAGAACGTTTCGAATTAATCTAAACTATTGCCAAACGACCGGACCCCGGCAACTTGGTTCGTCATCGGCATAATTTGTTATTGCATAAAAATATCTATGATAGAGTATCTAAACTATCTAAAGTCAAGATGAGGTCAGGTACTCAATACTCATAAATCTAACCTGAATTCAATGTCAAGTTTATTTATACATATAATAACACTTCATTTAAAATACACGATCTTTCGAAGAATATTATTTTTACTTTTTTTAAATTACATTTGATTTAATTTAATTAATCTGTGTCTAATTCCAAACTTTTCTGACGAACGACTCTCCAATTGGACTAAGTGCCTATAAATAATAAAAACTATTTATCTTTCGTAGCTAAGTGCCCGGCTTCAATCGTTAATTGTTCTCAAGGCGCTATAAATTTATATTGAAGGAAAAAGATTTTAAAAGTCTACAGTTAAACAACTCGCAATCGAATTTAGATCTCAGATCACGAAATACGGCGCGACCTTTAGCATTATCTTGTTACTACAATTTAATTAAAATCTTTGATTTAAATTATGTCAGACATCAATCAATTAAATCTAGCCATCAAATTGTATAAAGTCACTTCATATTTTTAACTGGCCGTTATCCGCGTCAACACAAAGATGTAAATTTTCCCTGTTTTTCCACATTTTCCACTGATTTGACGCAATTACTGGTTAATGGAATCAGGCGTTACTTTGCGGAAATCTATAGCTTAAAATTTAGTTTGTTATTATTTTGCGGAATATTGCTAAAAATAATAACAAACTAAATTTTAAGCTATTACTGGTCACAGCGTGATGTTAGATAGAAGAAAGAGAACTTAGAAAGTGCATAAAATTTTGCAAGGTTGATTCTCAGCAAAGGATATAGGATAGGTTTTGTTCTCAGATCTAGTTCCGAATTTAAAAACATAAAAATAATAAAAATCTTGTATTGCTCACTAGTGCGGAGCATCCTAGAATACGGTTCGATTGTATGGAATCCGATGTATGATACGCACTCAAAGAGACTAGAATCTATTCAGAAAAGGTTTCTTAGATTCTTGCAATTTAAAACAAAAACCTCAGATGACCATTACATTAAAAGATGTGTCAGACACCATATTCTACCTTTACAGCAAAGAAGATCTATTGCAGATGTCGCATACCTTGCAAAAATTGCCCAAAGCCATATTGATTCCCCTACACTACTATCCAAAATCCTTATTAATGTACCTAGTAGAACATTTAGAAAACCCAAACTTCTTCATGTGCCGGTCACTACCACTAACTATAAGTCCAACTCTTTCTTCATTAGATCCGCAAATATTCTAAATAAATTGTGCGATAAACTTGACTTAGACCTATTCAACGACAAACCTCACAAAATTAAGCAGAAAATTACAGATCACTGGTTCTCAAGCGATTCTCATCTAGAAGTCTAGTTTAGGAAATAAAACAGATAACACCCATTTCAAAATTCACCCAATAATGTATTTTTACTCTTGTGATGTATCTTTTCTCTTTTCTTTTTACCATATTTCACTAATTGTCTCTATATGATATTCTGTTATTTTTCTTTTGTTTAACAAGCTTTCTTTCTTTAAAATGTTAACTAGAATCTTATATGTGAAAACATGTTAATGGTTTCCTTGTAATATTTATAGATATGTACACTACCTTTATTATGTAACTGTTTGTTTTCCAAATAAAATAAAAATAAATAAATAAAATAGTTTTGTTCCGAACAACCGTACGGTTTTGGCGCAACGAAGCTGTGGGCAACATCTAGACGTATGGATAATTTTTTCTGATCTTTCTATTAGATTACACATTGACCTCAAAGCTTTATTAAAAACAACCACTCTAATGCCGACCGTTGATGAGTGCTGAGTGACGACATTCTGGAGGTAATATATCTACATGAACCCACTGTATAATTATAAAATTTTGCTAATGACAACGATTTAAACTATAGAGCCCAGAATAAGCATCACCTGTACTATAAGTATACAACTTGCATCACATAATTTCAATCCATACCTACTAATATGACAAACGCAAATGTGACTGAGTTCTGACTGTTGCCTCTTCACGCCCAAACCGCTGAACACTGAAGTTGATTCCTGATGGGGGCCTACATAGTTTGGTCGCGTTACGTCAAACCTATCTGACAGATCACAATAATTAACAATCGACATGATCCGACCAAATTATGTTAGTCTGTCAACTGCCTAGGAATCAATTTCCTCTGGATTTTACGGGATAAAAAGTATCCAATGGTCTTTCCCGGAACTCAAAGTACCATTACTTTGAGTTCCGGGAAAGCTCATGTGATTGAAACTTAGTTGCTGGCATGATCTAGCAACCAAATAAGAAATCAAAAATTAATTGAAAAATTCAATTTGTCCGGCTTTGGTACGTACTCTACGTAGAGCTTTATGCTGCGTTTCAGGCAGCGATCTAATCCTGCAGTAAGTATTGCTTTTCATATCTATCCTACTACTATTTTATATTTTATGGCAATATTTAATCATCGCCATTAATTCATTAAATATTAAATTAAAGCGGCAAATTACTAAATCTTTCAGGCACTTTTCATTTAGTAATTATTAGTAACTAATTTCCTGTTGAACACTAAGATTACCCCGTCATTTATCGTCATCATCGCGCCCACTCACCTAAGCAGCATAACACCACGAAAGCCTTCATCACAACTGGTGCCAGGTGTTGGACTGGCCGGCACGGAATCTCGCGAGGCACTGGCGCGGACTCATCCTCGTCGAACCCATCGTCTTGACCGCCGGTTTGGTACCTATTATTTGTAAATGTCAGGCGCCGAGATAGAGGCCATTGAGAGATGTAGATTACTTTATATGCTTACTCAGCTCTAATATATTGTGTCGAAATATGTGTGTCGCATATCAAAAGCAATGTTTGTAAAACTTTAAATCAGAAACTATTTACCTAGGAAGTGTCTTCTCACGAAAATATATATTTTTTTAATATTTTAATTTTTTAAATATCTATGGACGCTTCACACCACGTCAGTCTGGTACCGTGCTAAGTACCTGAAGGACTTGTGTTACAGGCACCAGACAACGGAAATATGTATATTTAATACTTTATATTATACATATTCATAATTAAGATAATACATTTAACATTTTTATTATATGATACACATATTTAATACACATCCATGACCCAGGAACTTTTTGTTCCGTCGGCGGGATTCGAACTCGCGACCCCCGGCTTGAACTACCAACGCGCTCACCATTCAGCCAGAGGTCGTCTAAAATAAAACATATCCATCGCTCGATTCTGTGATCCGGTAATCCAGTTTAATCATAAACAGCTAAAATTTTTACTTTACATAATAACTATATGGCTTAGATCTAAACCCAAGTATTTTTTCAGTTTTATATTTTACTGAGACTTCAGAGATTTCACCGATCAAATAACGTCCAAAAATCGGTTTGAGAACGTCATTTATTGTGTTGACTATTGTACTTAAATCGAAATTCATAAATTAAAATTATTTCGGCAAAATTGCAAGAGAATCTACGAGAATTTCAACCATATTTCAACATAATCAATTTAAAGTCCTAAAAATGTCCATTGCTTCGTGCTCGTTGAAGTCTTTTTCAGGTATTTTTGAAATTGACAAAAGAAAATTAATATTGACGTTATCTATATATGTTACGCTCAATGACCGAAATCGCTCAGTGAGCGAAAAAATAGCCCACAACGCGTTGTGGTCACAGTGAAACAGCCACGACGCGAAATCCGCGTTGTGGCTCTGATGAAAACGGCCACGACGCGTTCTGGCAATCACAAAAAACCATAACGCGAAATTCGTGTCATGGCTGATATGCTATTCGTTTTTCTTGATACTTTTTTTCAAGATCGATTGATTAATCGTCCATGCGTAATAGTTATGGAAGATTATCTATATTTGAATTACCACGCGTACTACAAAATATTTTTTCTTTTACTAAATCACTGCATAACGTGTTTATCATTATTATTTATAAAATATCCATAGTTCCACACTATCCGTACTAACATTATTACTGTCTGTCTGTCTGTCTGTCTGTCTGGCGGGCATCAACTAGCAGTATTATACATATTTAAATTACATAATACATATAACTTATAAATAAAAATAAAACTAAATTTTTATTACCTATTTATTAAGATCAGATTACTTTATATTAAAAAAACAACAACAAACAATAACACGTTGCGCCAGACAGGATATTTTACAAATAAGAATGAAAAACACGTTATGAAGTGGTTTAGTAAAAGAAAAAATATTTTGTAGTACGCGTGGTAATTCAAATATAGGTAATCTTCCATAACTATTACGTATGGACGATTAATCAATCGATCTTGAAAAAAAATATCAAGAAAAACGAATAGCATATCAGCCATGACACGAATTTCGCGTTATGGTTTTTTGTGATTGCCAGAACGCGTCGTGGCCGTTTTCATTAGAGCCACAACGCGGATTTCGCGTCGTGGCTGTTTCACTGTGACCACAACGCGTTGTGAGCTATTTTTTCGCTCACTGAGCGATTTCGGTCTTTGAACGTAACATATCTTATATATAAAATTTCCCTGTCACAATGTTAGTTACCGTACTCCTCCGAAACGGCTTGACCGATCTTTATGAAATTTTATATGCATATTCAGTAGGTCTGAGAATCGGCCAACATCTATTTTTCATACCAAAAATTATTTATATGGCAAAACAACGTTTGCCGGGTCAGCTAGTATATATAAAAAAGAAAGTTGTGTTAGTTACGCCACTTATAACTCAAGAACGGATGAACCGATTTGGCTGAAAATTGGTAGAGAGGTAGCTTAGAACCAGGAATAGGACATAGGATACATTTTGTCCCGAAAAATGTACGGTTACTGCACAATATACTTTTATGATTTGCTCGTAAACTATTCAATCGATTTTGATGAATTTTGGTATGGAGATACTTTGAGTCTCGGGAAAGGACAACGAATACTTTTTGTCCCGAAAAATGTACGGTTCCCGCCCAATAAACTTTTATCTCAAGAACTGATAAACCGATTTGGCTGAAAATTGGTGGAGAGGTAGCTTATAGAACCAGGAAAAGGACATAGGATACATTTTGTCTAGGAAAAATGTACGGTTACTGAACAATTTACTTTTATGATCTGCGCGTAAACTATTCAATCGATTTTGATGAATTTTGGTATGGAGATACTTTGAGTCTCGGGAAAGGACAAGGGATACTTTTGGTCCCGAAAAATGTACGGTTCCCGCACAATAAACTTTTATGATTTTCGCTTATACTATTTATTAATCTATTTTGATGAAATTTGGCATGAAGATACTAATTTTAATCTATTGTTTTCTTAATTATACCAATTCGAATTAAATAATCAAACGTCTGTCGGGTCATCAAGTTAAATATATATATAGTACCTATTATTTTATAATGTTTAATTTAAATAACTAATATTTGTGATGTTTGCCACATAATATGTAGCTATACGTCATACATACCTACTTGTAAAAAAAAGTATAACATGTTACTTTTTTTTCATCATCTTATTATATCGTTGGAAAAAGACTAATTGTATGTTATACTAACCTAACCTAACCTTCAGAACAAAATAAGAATCGTTATAAAATAGAGCAGTATAAACACAAGAGTGTCGTCAAACTCTCCGCAGCAAGTGGAACCAACACCACTTGCTGCGGAGAGTTTGACGACCTCTGTGGCTCAGTGGTTGAGCGCGTGGTCAGTGCTCAAGCCCGGGGCCGCAGGTCGAATGCCGCCGACGGAACAATAAGTTTTCAATGTTCCTGGGTCATGGATATTTTTTTTTTAAAACGGGCTTTGGCCCACCACACATTCCCACCACTGTATCTCCTGTGTCGCCAGGATCGACAGCGGTATCGAACCACGAAAACCCTTTGATATGATCTCAGGGAGCCCGAGGGACATGCTAAAACTGTCTTGGGACCCGCAACGAAATTAATCAGAAGAAAATAGGAGGAGTAGGAAGATTCCAATTTCCCTCCCCATAAAAGCGGGAGACAACACAAAGTTGCAATGACCGAAAGTCAAAGAACTTAAGGGGGAGCACCACGGAAATAAGGTTAATAATAATTGTGACTCCTAAGCTAAGCTAAGTTAATATTGGAGCTTATTGTGTTTGACTGTTGCCAATAATAATTGTGACAAAAACGCTTGAAGGCACGGAAGTTCCTAGCGCTGTCCACGAGATCACCGTAGTATGCGACTCCAGATGTACAGAATAGGTTGTTTAGCATATTAGTTCTTTCGTCCTGCCAGAGACTGCACTCCCAGAGAACATGATGAGCGGTTTGTTCAAACATGTTGCCTTCGGTCGAGCACTCGCACATGGGTGAAGGCACTAGTTTAAATCCGTAAAGTTTGGCCTTAAAATTTCCATGACCGGTCAGAAATTGAGAAACGAGTGATCAATATCCATCCAATGTTTGGATAACCGTTCACGAATATTAGGGAAAAAATTATAAAGATGACGCCCTTTGGTGGAACAGTCCCATCGCGACTGCCATTCGGAGATTAGGCTTTGCACAGAGTTTTATAAAGGTCCAAACAATCTTGCTATTTTAATTTTATCGCGAGCGCTTAAAAAGAACGGATTGTCAATGTTTTTGTTATGATAATACATTGTCGCACGACGCTGAATCTCAAGGTCAACGGGTAAAACTCCGGCTAACACAGGCAAGGCTTCAGTGCTTGTGGTCCTGTAAGCTTTGCACAAGAATATAAGAGCAAGACGTTGGCTTTGTAGCAACTTGCGACGAGCCGCGCCGATAGTTGCTCTGTCGGCCCACACGGGGGCCCCGTAGCAAATGCTGCCTAGGTAAGTAGCGGTGTAAATTAATTTTAGGGTTTTGAAAGAGAGGCCCCATGTCGACGTAGATATTTTGGTAAAGGAGTAAAAATTGTGCTTCGCTTTCTCGCCAGTTTGAATTATATGTTCTAAAAATGTAAATTTATTTTCCAAGTAAAAACCAAGATAACAGAGCGACTGTTTGCGTTTAACGTTAATATTGTCAAGTTTAATGCTAGGGGAAGATATAAGGGAACCTTTTAAAAGAATTTGGTAAGTTTTATGCGCGGCGAATTTCAGGCGATTACGTTTACTCCAGCTCGATATTAAATTAAGACTATCATTGGCTTTAGATTCAATTTCGGAACGTGAATCTGCTTGAACGATGAGGAAACCGTCATCGGCGTAGCCAACTAGTACGCACAGCGGTGGTAGGGGAAGACTTAATAAATCATCAAATCCGAAATTCCATAGTTTTGGCGAGATAACAGAGCCCTGAGGGCAGCCGCAAGTTAAATCTTTGGCGTGTGTACAATGTCCAAGTCGAAGCTTAGTTTGACCATTAAAAAAGTAAGAACGTATTATGGCATAAATATTAGAGTAGCAGCCTCGATTTTTTAGTTTTAATAATAATATCGGCCACCAAGCATGATCGAACGCGCCGGAAATATCTAATGAAATGGCGACCACGTATTTCGATTCCGAAAGATTTACTATTTTTCTAACTTCCATAGCCGCGTCAACAGTCGATTTCCCGGCGGTGAAACCGAACTGATGACTATGAAATTTAGGGCCACCGGGTAGCAGGCGAGGTACGATGAGACGTTCTAGTAATTTACCTAAGCAAGGCAGTAACGTTATCGGACGGTAAGATTTTGGGTCGTCTGGAGGTTTGTTTCCTGCTTTAGGTATTAATTTTAAGCAACCGGTGCGCCAAATTTTTGGAAATATACCTTCTGCGATACATCTGTTGTAAACATGTAGAATCGATGAATTGGCCGCTAAGCACGCTTGTTTTATCATAATATTCGATATTTTATCCTCGCCCGCAGATTTTTTATAGGCAAAAGGTTTACTATTTTACTAAACTCCTCCGAAGTTGGTAAATCTATGAATGGGGTCTTACATTCTACTCCTTATGTCGCGGTGGTGTTCATCATCCAAGGAGGGCTCGTCGTCTGGGATGAGAACGTTTAGATATGCCTTCGCCGTTTCGACTAAACTACAAGTGTAAGAGTTGTTAATTTTAATGTTTGAGAAAAAGCTGGGCTCATTACTACTACCTACTGGGTTTAAGCTCGTGGTATAAAGAGGACCAGGGGCCCTCTTTATCTAGTCTATTCGCGGCATTCTTCAACATATTATTTTTTGCTAACGTAACGGCGGCGCGATAGCGTGACCTTGAAATGCGTAGGTTGTTTAAACTAATTATGTAATTATCATCCGAACGATTGAGGCCAGATTTACGGAGATTATTAATTTTGCGCCTGGCCCTTCAAATTCCCGACGAAGATTAAGAAGTTTACTGTTCCACCATTTACAGTTGTGATCTTTTTTAAGAGGTCTACGACCCAAGGCTACATCGGCACAGTAAACAAATGTGTTTGTCATAATTTCCGCGCACTCGTCATGGATATGTATTAAATATATTATATATGTACAGGTATAATAATAATAATAATAATATCTATGGACGCTTCACACCACGTCAGTCTGGCCCCGTGGTAAGTACCTGAAGGACTTGTGTTACAGGTACCAGACAACGGAAATATATTTAATACTTTTATACTATACATATATTTAAGATTTTTATTATATGATACACATATTTAATACACATCCATGACCCAGGAACTTTATAAACTTTTTGTTCCGTCGGCGGGACTCGAACCCGCGACCTCCGGCTTGAGCTACCAACGCGCTCACCACTGCGCCACGGAGGTCGTAGGTATGGTTCAGGGTTTTTTATACGGTACAGAGCCAGACTAACCGTAACCAAGTTAGTCTGGCTCTGTAGGCTGTAGCCAGACTAACGTGGTGTGAAGCGTCCATAGATATTATCCATAGATATGATTGTCACGTTGGTGACGTTAACGAGAACGTAGTTGGTAACATAACGTCACTCGGGGCGCCGCGCTGCTTTAAGCGCATCACACACGGTGAAGATAATATAATATTTTATCTTAAAATGCCCAAATATAAAATATTATAGTATACGAAATATATATTTCGTATCTTAAGATAAAATATTAAGGTACGAAATATATATTTCCATATCGCTCGGTATCTTATGATACAAATTACAAAATATAAAATATAAATTAACTTCGTCGTGTGTGATGGTTCATAGGATTTGTATGGTGAGCGATATTCTAAAATATGCTCTAAGATAATATACATAAATTAACTTCGTCGTGTGTGGTGGTTCATAGGATTTGTATGGTGAGCGATATTCTAAAATATGCTCTAAGATAATATATATTTTATATTATCTTCACCGTCTGTGATGCGCTTCAACCCTATATTAAGGCTGTGTTTCCACCAGAGATGTGTTGCGAGGAATGTGTTTTTGGGAACCAATAAAATCGCTTCGTTGACGTAACCTCGCTCAGCGCAACGATTCTATTGGATCTTAAACACATATTTCTCGCAACACATCTCTGGTGGAAACACAGCCTAATTCAGCTTAACGTCTACGGCGAGAAACACAAAACACACAGTCAGCTTAGAGATCACTATTAGGTGGGCACTATAATAGAGATGGATTCCGGGCTAGGATTTATCGTGAGATAGCAGATAAGATAAGAGATAAGCAGCGTACGGAAGTCCCCCAGCAGGCAGGGCTTTAGCCTGACCCTTCGTACCTTTGAGGCTTCCACGAGCTGATATTTGCGCTCCGAGAACTAGACCTGATCGAGGTAAGACCAAATTTGTCGAATCCGCGACCTTGGCTTTTCAAGATCGCCAAAAGGTCAAGTTTAGTCTAGTTGGTCTTGTGTTAGATAATACCTAGTACAAGCTCATAAATTACAAGATATAAATATTAGTATGCAAATTAAAAAAATATATGTTTTCACTAGATGACCGTGAATTTCGTTTCACGCTACGAACAATAATAATGGTATCACTTGGCATCACGTTAATTAACATTTGTCATATTATAAGAACAGTTTGTATGGGCAAATAAATAGTCGTTTTCAGTACCTATTTTACTCGAAGTTTTTCCCATATTTTTCACCGTACAAGTCTTCCCTAGACTTCCACGAATATTTTAAGACCAAAATTATCCAAATCAGTTCAGCCGTTCTCAAGTTTTGGCGAGAATAACAAAATTAAAAATTAATTACATCGTCATCATTAAAATTTTAGGGAAAAAAAATACTGTAGGTACTAGGTACACAGACTACACTGTCGACAGTACGTATAGGCAGCACTCAGCAGTCGACAAAATATTATATTGTCCTTATTCCTAATTTCAAGTTGCTTACTACCGTAAGTAAAGTAAGTAGGTACTATCGGAGAAGTTGATTCCTAGGCATATGGCGGATTTAGTCGCATTAAGTCAAACCCATCCGACCGAGACCAACGACGTAGGTCCGTCTGTCCGTCCTAGATACCTACTTGAAGACATTTTACCTTATGGCAAATGAACATAAATGACAGTAAAATGAAAGAAGGGTTGTCCTCACTTTGCCCCGTCTTAAAGGTCCTGCGCTTTTCACCAAAACGAGCAAATGATATCTACGGCAAACAAACTACCAAATCTTTCTTCTCGACATTAGTAAAATATTATAGATAAACAATATTATAATATCAGCAGCCTATTACGGCTATTGACTTCTCAATGTTATTGAAACTGACAAGGTCGTGTTGCGGTCGGCGCGATGGGAAATCAGTATCAGATCACTCTGTTTGTTTATTTCGTGGAAACTTTTTGAGAACCTTTAAGTTGTTTGTAAAGGACAACCGCGCGCTACATGTCTTATTCAAATTGTACCACCGAAGAAATTGATTTATAGGCAGTTGACGGACTTATGTCATTGGTCGGCTTATGTCAACCCAATGTTAGCAGTGAATAACGTAACGCGAATCAACTTCTCTGATAGCACATTACAACCAGGATCTAGCGTTTTTGACGTGAAAACGTCTTATAATTCGAAATGGGCTGCGCGCACGAAAAAACATGACGCAATATGCGGCGTTACCTCGCTCTGAGGCGTTCCATTTAAGGCTATGACGTAGTCACGTTCAACTATCGTCAGTAAACCGGCTTTACAGACAACCGAGTTCGAGTCGAGTTCGTGTCGAGTTCGAGTCGAGTTCGAGTCGAGTTCGAGTCGAGTTCGAGGAGAGTTCGAGTCGAGTTCGAGTCGAGTTCGAGTCGAGTTCGAGTTCGAGTCGAGGTCGAGTTCGAGTTCGACACAAAACACTACTCTCCAACCGTCTTTTTCGCTAAATTCAGTAAGTCAAAACGAAATTAGCTAGTCTAGTTCTCCGGATTCAAAGACTTAAAAGTACGTAAGTACTGTTCCAGTGCCGGATTTATATTTTTACGAGTGTATGCCCCTTTTTTCCACCGCCCCATTTACGAAATCTGCCACCCCTTTAGGACGCTGCCGCCTCCAGGACGCGGCCTTGATACGGTCAATTTATTAATCCAGGGCAGGTGGTGTTCTAGAGCTTCTCTCAATAATTATTTTTGCTAAAATAAAAAAGATACCAATAAATTATTTTATGTTTCTTTCAGATTAAGCAATTTGATTTGAACTTGCAAAATATGTTTATTGGCACGAGACGTCCATTTACCGAATTATTTGACCGAACGGCCTCGCGCGTATAAAATGTACCATCGAGAAAATTGATTCCTAGGCCGTTAGTGTTGGCAGACCAACGTCATTTGGTCGGAATTCGGATCATGTCAATTCAATGTTAATTGTGATCTGTCGGTTGGGTTATACATATTGCGAGTTGCTTTGCTATTGTTTGGGCCCTACTTTAAAAGGCCCCAGGCCTCGGTAACCTAGCTACGCCACTGTCGACCGCTGATCTAGTTAATTGACATAAAATTAGGATAATAAACTCATATTCTGATGTTGTCAAGAGGAAAGTGCACTTATAGTTCCGCCACACGGTCGTACACTCGCTAGCTGTATAATATTATGTATAAGACGACCGCGCGGTCCATCTGTGAGCAAGCGAAATGTTTATTTAATTAATTCAACGTAGATAAAATATGAAAATGTTCATTATATTTTACTTCATAACATGTACAATTTCATATTTTATTTGCGTTGAATTAATTATTAAGGGGCGAATATTTTAATTTTGATGTATCACTAGACGTTCCGCGCGGCTTCGCCCACGTAAATTAGATATTTCACAGACTGATTAGTCCATACAAAATAGCCTTATATGACTTTTGTCTGTGCCAAATAACAGAAAAATTGTTTCTGTAGTTAGTGGATAAGCGCTTTCAAATAATTTCCTCCCGTTTTTTTTCCACATTTTCCTCTATTTCTTCGTTCCTATTAATCTTAGCGAAATAAAATATACCTAGCCTGTAGCCTTCCTCGATAAATGGGCTATCTAACACTAAAAGAATTTTTCAAATCGGACCAGTAGTTCCTGAGATTTGCGCGTTCAAACAAACAAACAAACTCTTCACAATTATAATATTAGTATATATAACGACCAGCGTCACTGAATTTCAGAGCTGCATCAATATCAGCTTTTAGGAAGCCATTAGGAAAATGCTCGTTCTGCTTAAATTGAGGACATTTTTTTAAATTCTTTACTGCTTAGATCACCTTCAAAATTACACTATAAAGCATTAAAAGTACTAAAGTGAGGAGCCCCTAGTGAGCCAAACACTCTTGACATTTGAACCGAAATGATAATATGTACGACCACAAAACATCAGTTTACTTAATTGCCCGTTTGTTCTTCGAGCAACAATTGATGGCACCGCCGCCGGATGAGGAAAACGCTTGCGGAGGCCTACGGAGGCCTCACGGGCTCACAGGTAGCGTTCACCAGTCACCACCAAAGGCACCAATATTATGAGGCTTGCGTCTGCTTTTCTAATGACTAATCTTAGTTTTGTGTTTCACCCACTTAATCATAATCTATACATATAATAAAACTGTAGAAATGAGAATTCTGTACATTAAAGATATTCAAAAAATAATAAGTGGGGGGTGTCACTACATCGCTATAGAAGCCAAAAATGTGGTTAGATTTTTGTCTGTCTGTATGTTTGTTCCAGCATCACACGAAAACCACTGCTCCGATTTGAATGCGGTTTTCGCAGATATATTTGTCTTCTTCCAACTTATCATCTGGTGTGTAAAAAAAATTCAAAAAAAAAATTCGAATTTGGTATGCAGATAGTTTGAATCCCGAGAAAGGACATCTAAGGATACTTTTCATCTCGGGAAAATGTACGGTTCCCGCGTGATAATGAATTTCGAAGCAACGGAGTTGCGGGCGTAGTTACGAATAAATATACCACGTTTTATCGTTGCTAATGGCTGGTTTACACGTATTAAGTAGATAAGTAGTAACTAAATTTTAACTTAATTTGAAGTGCCTGCCCGAAATGTGTCAAGTGACAAGCCCCGCCTGCCAACTTAACAGAAAATAGTCAAAATTCAAATTTCCTTGTTTGGTACTTAACTAAATTTTAACTTTCTACTTACTACTAAATTGTGTGTTTACATGCAATAGGTAACTTAAAATTTAGTTAACTACTTATCTACTTAATACGTGTAAACCAGCCCTTAGCGCTATCCATACTAATATTATAAATGTGAAAGTGTGTCTGTCTGTCAGTCGATTTTACTGAAATTTGGATATTTGGCATGAAGATACTTTGAGTCCCGAGAAAGGACATAGGAATTAGGATAGTTTTTATCCCGGAGAAATGTATGGTTCCCGCGCGATAAACGAATTTTGGAGCAACGGAGAATTGCGGGCGTCATCTAGTTAGATATAAAACAATCCCGTGTTCTTTCCCGGGTCTTGAAGTATCGCAAACCAAATTTTATCTAAATCAGCCCAGGCGGTTTAAGTGTGAACTGTGAATAGATAACAAATAAAGAGACAGACTCTCGCATTTATAATATTATTAGTAAGGATGTTCATTAATTTGATAATACTGATAATAAAACAAAACCTTTTAAAACTACTTAACATTAAAAATCACATGCGCATATTTATGTAATTAGTAAAATACGTCTGAACTCTGAGCACATTATAATCTTAACACCTGCTAAACAATTATTTATACTCGACTTGCTAAATAAATAAATTTGATTAAAATAATCGGCCCAGTGCGAGTCGGAGCCTCGCGCGCGAAGGGTTCCGTACCGTTATAGAGCAAAAATGGGAAAAAAATGTGTTTTTTGTAATGGAGCCTATTAAATATTTTATTTTTATTCAATTACTAAGTATATGATTGAGGATTTTGTGAAAATTGCCTTTGTTTACCTGCAAACAATTTAGACCAAAGAAGCCAAAAAAAATATCCACAGCCGAACATAGAACCACCTGCTTTTTGGAAGTCGGTAAAAAAAACTCGTTTTTTGTATTAGAGCCCCCATTAAATATTAACTACTTAATTAATTTATTAATACACCATAACATTATTTTAGAAAATAATATAAACTTAAAATCACAAATTCATTGCTAAAAATACACTACTTAATTTGATTTTGTTTTTAGTACTTATCTGTTGTTATAGCGGCAACAGAAATACACAATCTGTGAAAATTTCAGAAGTCATAAGCTATAGCGGTTTTTGAGATATCTACCTACAGCCTGACGGAGACAGACATACAGACAGACGGACGGACAGACAAAGAAGTCTTTAACAAAGTCCCGCGTTTTTATCCTTTGCGTACGGAACCCTAAATACATCTAACAAGATATGAGGTAACTATAAGCCGTGATAAGGTACTACTCATTGTTTTGGGCTTTCTAACGAGGCAGCCGTACGAGCACCCACAAATCTGATGTACTTTTGAACTCTACTGCTATGGGAATAAGATCGAGAAGCGGTAGTCATTTTGCACACGCAGAGGTCAGGTCATTTTATGAAAGTCTTATTGATGATCGCATCTCTGTTGCAAAACAATCGAAACATGCTTGATGTTTGTACTACGGAGGTCGCAGGTCAACATCGAATTTCATTACCACATTTGTACTATCAGAGATGTTGATTCATAGGCAGATACCTACATGAATCAATTTCTTCAATTCGAAGTTCCTAGCTTACGGCTCGGTAGAAATATCTACAGGGTGTAACAAAACAAAGTGATAATACTTTAGGTTGTGTATAATATTGTGTGATGTGTCCCTTATAACTTATAAGTTAGGTTTATCTTATAAGTTAGGTATAACTTATAAGTAGGGCCCGGAAAAATATGTATTAAAAAATCCAAAATATGTACTTAAAATATGGACTAAAAAATCCAAAATATGGACTATAAAACAGAAATATGGAAAAATATGGAGTATAAAATTACAATAATTAAACATTGTTTTAGTGTAAAAAAAAGGTAGGTAACCCTTAAATATTTATTTTATTTTCATTTTTTTATCAATTATTAAAGTACAAATATATTAGGTTATGTACTTAAATCTTAAATCCTTTATTTTACCCGAAGACCGAAACATACCTACTTCAGTTTTTGTTTAGCCATGTCAGCAACAGGACCTTTTGCATCTGAAACTTTATTTTCTATTAAATTTATTTATTAATACTTCGATCGCGGGTTCTTGGAAATGCTATTGTATTCTATTGTTGTCGCGATCACCGGTGCTCTTATGGGGCTTGAATCCTGAAGGAATAATCTTCTTTGGACACAATAAATACGACGATAAAGTGCGAGAGGAACGAAATACGCAGCCGCTTGGTGGCGGGAACATATTTTTTTTTTTGTATTTTTGTGAAAATATGGACGATTGTGACATTTTCTTGCAAAATATGGACTTATCTTTGAAAAACCCTAAAATATGGAAAAATATGGAAAATAAAACTTGGTTTTTCACAGTCTAAACATGATAATTCGTGTTAAAAACATATTCTAGGAAGAAAATCACGCAAAACAGAAATATGTATTTAGTATTTACATATAAATCGGGGCCTTACTTATAAGTTATAGAGTTCGCTGTACAGTAACAGCGCTGAAGGAGCAATTTTTTTTGTGATTTGTTTTTTGTATGGGCAATTAGCGCCCCAGTGTCGTGAATTTGCCCCTACAAAAGTTAAAAAGAAATTAATCTTTCAGCGCTGCTATTTTCACAGTGGAATCTATAAAAGGGACACAATATATACTTACTAGTTACTCATATTATGTAGGTACAAACTACAATATAATTTTATGCTTACTAATGTGGACCGATTTTGATCTAGTTTTTTTTTTGTCTGAAAGCTGACATGATCGAGAGTGTCCTTAGCTATATAGTTCATACTTCATCATCATCAACCTGCTCAGTGCTGGAAAATAGCGGTTCATCTGGTTTACCCAACCCAACCCATACAACAAACCCAACATTAAACAACAAGGTATAATCATTTAAAAAAAAACAATTTTACCTCAGGAAGTTATGTAAATAAATAGGGAAATGATTAGTTTGACAAGAAGCCGACGCCGCGGGGCGGAGCCCGGGGCTCAAAGTGAATTTAAATAATGAATAATGATTCCGCGACCATTAGCGGTACCTTAAATAGTTTTTATATTATGTTTTACCAGTCGTACTTGCACCTTATGTAACTTGTTAGCCATAAACCGGCCTAGTGCGTGTCAGGCAACACATTAAATACGGTTCCGTAAGGTCACTCAAAATGTAATGTAAATATAATAATATCTATGGACGCTTCACACCACGTCAGTCTGGCCCCGTGCTAAGTACCTGAAGGACTTGTGCTACGGGTACGGCCAGTCACCAGACAACGGAAATATATTTACTTAATACTTTATTTATACTACCTATACATATATTTATTATATGTATAGATAAATTTATACTATACATAATATTAGGTATAACAAAAAAATTATACTATACTTATTTTTATCCCTCACCAGTGGCGAATCCCGCTAGGGGGCGCACTTCAAAATTTCGATACTGTGCGCAATCCCTTTCCGGGGCGATGGGTACCCTCACATGTTTAATGTGCAAACACAGCGATAAAACTTCTTTTGTCTTTGTCTATCCTATTAAAACGCGTCTAAGTAGAACAAGACAGCTAGCAAGCGTCATTTGAGTTCTCGGTAGACAAGGACGGAATGCGAAATCTCACTTCAAAAAACGGCCGCGACGAGTAAGGACAGCGAAGTTTAAAAGAGTGTTAAAAAGTTATAAAAACAGAGTTAATAGCTGAAAAGAACTGGGAAGTGCATATTATGTAAGTAATCTTTCAGTTTTTATTAGAATGAAGTGTGTGTTTAACAAATAGAAGTAAAAAAAAAGAGTTGAAACGGCAATCTAACCCGTGCATGGCCCTTACTCGCACAATGATTTTGGCTTTTAAAGCATTAAATAACATATTTATGCAGTTCATATTACTTTACTGTAATGATAATTTAACGTAGTTTCGTTTAACTAAACTCTAACACTAATAAAACGTTCTTTAATTTCTAAATAATGACGAAAACTAGTACCTACCGTCCGATTAGAGCCCCGAATAGGGTTTTGTCACAGACAGGTGACATCCCGTATCGGGGGGCCTCACAGACGCCTCCTCTGAGTTTTAATGGCCGCTAGTAGAATGTTCGCATAACATGGAATAGCCGAATCATTTTGTTGTTGGAGTTCACTGTGAAAGTAGAAGCGCTGAAAGATCAAAATTTTTTTTACCGGACCAGATGTTGTCCATGTATCCCTTAGAAAGAAAGCGGACAACAGTTTGGTACAAGAAGTTTTTCCGACGACTTTTGAATGTTAGCATATTAAACGCGTATGTACTGTTCAAGACAGTAAAATGTTATCAAATTATCGTCCTATATCCTTGCTAAATTGCTTATCGAAAATATTAGAAAAATTAATCAACAAAAGGCTTATTAACTATCTTGAACATAACAACCTACTTTCTCCTAACCAATTTGGTTTTAGGACTGGTAAATCGACAAATGATGCGGTGTCAGAACTCACAAACTTTATCTCTAATGAACTAGATGTAGGCCGAAAGTGCTTAGCAATATTCCTAGATTTAGCGAAGGCTTTTGACACCGTGTCTATACCTATACTACTTAACAAATTAGAATCATATGGAATTCGTAATGAACAACTCAAACTGTTCCAAAGCTATCTGACCGACCGGCAACAGTCAGTTAGGATCTTAGGTGTTATAAGTGACCCTATTTCCACTGAATATGGAGTGCCACAAGGAAGTGTGTTAGGACCCACCCTGTTTCTGGTGTACCTTAATGATATAATAAATACTCATTTTCCTAATGGCAAAATAGTGGCATTTGCAGATGATGCAGCTATAATATTCAGTGGATGTACTTGGGAGGATACCTTCACACAAGCTCAATTCGGATTTAATTCTATTCAAGAACAACTATCTGCTAACCTTTTAACAATGAACGCTGATAAAACAAAATGTATTACATTTTCCATAACTAACAAAACACAACCTTCCCTATCAAAACACACTCTTGTAGTTCATAAAAATAACTGTAACACAAAACTAGATATAAACTGTGGCTGCCAAACATTGGAAAGAGTGACCAATATAAAATACTTGGGCATCAAACTGGACTCCCTTCTTAACTTCACTCCGCACATTATTGATCTATCACAAAGAATTCGCAAATTGATAGTTATATTTAGAAACATAAGGCATGCGGCTAGTCATCACTTATTAAAAATTATCTATAATACCCTATGTAAACCGTTATTAACATACTGTATAAACGTATGGGGGGGAAGTCACAAAACGAATCTACTAACACTTGAAAGGGCTCATAGAGCTTTGCTTAAAGTAATGTACTGCCTTCCCTACAGACATCCTACCTTTAAACTTTACAATGATGCAAAACTTCTCACCGTGCGTCAACTATACTATCTACATATTGCACTGAAATAACACTCCCTAATCGATCAAGAAGTAGTCACTCTTACCAACAGACGCATCCCCAAGCCTTTCGATGTTCCCAAATTTAAAACAAAATTTCTAACTAGATTCCAACCTTTTGCTGGCCCCTTTTTGTATAACAGAATAAATAGAAAACTAAACATATTACATGAACACAAACATCAATGTAAAACAACTATACACAATTGGTTGTTATCCATGGACTACACTACAACAGAAAATCTGCTGACACTTGCCTGTTAACTTCACCAGCCACTCGAACAAACTAAACAAACACACAAAAATTAATATACACACAACCCATTAGACAACTCAACCCCTAGTGGAGCTTCTTCGAGAGGAGAAGCTTCCATCCCAAGATATGAGATATCGTAGGGCCAGGGCTACTCAGGGTTACACCCATACACATTAATTTCACACCCCCTAGAGGAACTGGATCCTATAGGAAGCAGTTACCATCCCAAGATTACTCGTAGGGCTAGGATGATCATATTATTTTCCATACACGACACAGAGACAGACAACACAATACCTGAGCGCTAACATGACAAAGTTAAGTACCTATAAGAACAGGTCATGTGACCTAGTTTAGGTACTTAGTACCATAAAAATTGTTTATTTTAATGTTAAGATATTGTTATTGTAACAATAATTACTGTAATGTAAACAATGTACCTTGCCTATATTGTTATCAGCAATAAAGATTATTATTATTATTATGTAAACAGTTTGGGTCTCGGTTATTAGCCGGACAAAAGATTCAGGTACGGGCTGATGCCAAGTAACCTGATTCATAAGCAGAGTTATGATTGTGATGTGGTGAAAGATGAGGATGGGTTAAGAAATCGACGTACTATAGAGCATGTATCAATGACAATGGATTTTTGTATTTGTATGTATGAATTTTTATGTAAATCTATTGTTTTCAGGGCAGAATGTAGAGTTATAGGGACGACGCCGGTTGAGGATATGATAACAGGTACTATTTTAACAGTATTCTGACGCCACATTTGCTTAATCTCGTCTGCGAGGGGAATGTATTTCTGTATTTTTTCACTATGCTTTTGTTTTAGGTTATTGGTGTTGGGGACGGCGATATCTATAAGGTATGTAGTCTTTTCAGATTTTATAGTGAGAGTTATATCCGGTCTATTACTGAGGATGGTTCGGTCTGTGACAATGTCGCGATCCCAGTAAAGTTTAACAGAGCTGTTTTCAAGAACATTACTAGGTTTGTACTTATAATACGGTGTGTGTGTGTCTATAAGGTTGTGCTTCATTGCTAGTAGTTGGTGTATTTGTTTGGCTACGTTGTCATGACGGTGTGTATATTCTTTACCAGCTAAAGCACTACATCCTCCAGTAATATGGTCTATGGTTTCGGTTGTTTGGTGACATAATCTGCACTTATCGGTTTCTATATTTTCTTTTAATATATATTTGGAGTAATTTCGTGTTTTGATTATTTGATCCTGTATTGCAATGAGAAAGCCTTCCGTTTCACCGTATATATTACCTTTTGTTAGCCAGCTGAAGGATGCTTCTTGGTCTATGTGGTCCTGTTCTGTCTGATGTGGGAATTTGCCATGGAGCGCTTTGCCTTTCCATTTTATTATTTTATCACTATCTTTTACTATTTTATGTGTTGGATCGAATTGGTTATCATTTAGTTTTAAAGGTGTACCTGAGTGGGGAATATTTATTAATGCATTGTGTAATGGACTCGTATTGGCTTTAGTTAAAAAATAGGTTCTTAAGTTATGTATTTGATTATAGTGCAGATTTTTTATGTCTATGACTCCGCGGCCACCTAATTTTCTTTTTAGCGTAAATCGTTCGGTTGCTGAATGGATATGATGTATATTGTGCTTATAACTAGCGGTTCGGGTTGCGATATTAAGAGCTTCGAGTTCTGTGTCTGTCCATTTTATTATTCCAAAAGAGTATGTCAATATTGGTACGGCGTAAGTATTAATAGCTTTGATTTTGTTTCGGCCTGATAGTTGGGTAGATAGTATTTTATTTATTCTTAATTTATATTTAGATTTTAGCATATTCTTAATTTCCTTATGATTAATTGCTGTACTCTGTATATATCCTAGGTATTTATATGTTTCTTTCTCTTGCATGCTGTCTATAGTGCCTCCTTGTAGTTCCAGATTATGGGGTTCCGTTTGAGTGTGCTTGCCTTTGAGGATACAGTTAATCTTACATTTATCGGTCCCGAATGTCATTTTTATGTCTGTACTGAATTTTTCCGTTAGTCTTAGAAGCTGTTCTAGTTGTTGCCTATCTGTAGCATAGATTTTTATGTCGTCCATATATAGCAAGTGTGTTATTTTAATTTTGTTTGTCTTGTCTATTACATAACCGTGGCATTTATTTAGGATTTTGGTGAGAGGATTAAGAGCTAAACAAAACCATAAAGGACTGAGAGAGTCTCCTTGAAAGATACCGCGTTTGATTTGGATGGGGGGTGTACTAAAGGTAGTATCAATAGTTCTTAAATGAAGCTTTGTGGACCAAGTTGACATTAAATTTTGCAGGAACTGAATTAATTTACAATCGACTTTATATATTTTTAAAACATGTATTAGCCAGGAATGGGGGACACTATCAAAAGCCTTTTGATAGTCAATGTATGAGTAGTATAAGTTTTTATGGTTTTGTTTAGCGTGATTATGTACTTCAGCATCTATGATTAACTGTTCTTTACAACCCTTAGACCCTTTTGCGCATCCTTTTTGTTCTTCTGGTATAATTGTGTTTTGTGTAATATGCGTGTTAAGTTTTTGTGTTATTATGGATGTAAGCAATTTATATATGGTTGGGAGGCAAGTTATGGGGCGGTATTTCGTTGGGTCAGTATTATTATTATTATTATTATTATTACTGTTCAAGACGAACCGACAATTCAACCATCGACGCTTCCGCAGTACTTTGGTGAATCAGTTGTTGGAGCGTCACAACACACATAATTCACGCATTGGATTACTCAGTCAGCAGTCAAGAGATTATTTTTACCTAAATATTTCGATTACATTTACCTAAATATTTCGACCATGAGCGTACCGCCGCAGGATCGGCCCCTCGCCGTCTTCGCCGCAAGTGCGCGATTTGTTCAAAGAGAACAATCTCTTACTGTGCGGGGTGTGACGGCAAGCCTTTGTGCCTGCCGGAATGCTTCGCACACCAACATAGATTATAATTGTATTTAAGTATTTGTTACACACAATAATAAGATTTATGTATTTATTGACACATGTACATACAATATATACGCATTTTTAATATTTTAACATTCAATTGACGTTGGAATACTTTCCATCCTGACTGTATATCGACACCGGAAATACCACTTAATGTAAGGGACAAAACACGACTTTTCAGGAGAGCGAAAAAACAAATTTTTTTTTACAAATTCCGCTGTAACTTTTTATCATTTAGCCCGATCTTAAAGGTGTATATGGCAAAGTTTCTTAGAATTTTGTCGGCTATATAACTATAAAAAAATTATTTTCGTAAATTTACGCGTTTAGAAAATAGCATGTCCCTTACATTAAACATTTTTGCTTATTTGTCCCTTACAGCACTGAATTATTCAATGTCAACTATGCCATATTAAAGTAAGCACCAAGTTTAATATGAAACTGCAACACAAATCTACTGTAAAGGACATAAAAAACTATGCTTTGGAGGAAGTTTGATGTAATATATTAAAATCTAACACAATAAGCCCACAACGACTGGCTGGTCTACCACATAAGGGATAGGATTTCTAGCAAAATAAGGGAACTTCGGCAGACTGAAACATTTCCCTTGGCACCGGGACTGTTCCCATCTACACCCAGAGCCCCTTTAGACAAGGTGGAACTTTGCAAAACCACGTCTCTGCTCTGTTGTCTTACCGAAATCTGTATCCAGAGCCGAATGAAAGATGGATCTTCCTCCCTGTTCCGCGCTGCGGCCTCTTTCTGTGAACCTGAACTAGTGATCGCACAACACAAGTCTAAATGTTGGTTCTTGACCTGGCATTAAGCTTCTCATTTCACCTTATCAGGAGCTACTGCTCTCTTTTATCGGACTGATTAACTGTCAGAGCTGCTTCGCCAGTCATGACCTTCCCCTTCTATGACGTTCCTTTTTATGGTATTACGCCAGCTATTTCTATTATCGGCCATTCGAAGAGCGTCGTAGACAGTCAGTCAACTCAAGTTTGGTACGGATTTGATCAGACCAACGAATGAGACAGCGGCTCCGCGGTCTTTTTCTGCTCAATCTTGCCAATTAGCATGAGTTTTCCATATCATGGTTTCAAGGTTTTCTCCTTTTTGTCATGGTAATGTGTCTGAAATATTCTAAGATGCGTTATTAGACAGATGGTAGAGAGCCTTGTTTTTATGTTTAGTTTAGCCAGCCTGGATGAGTTGGTTCTGTAAGCAGTTTATGGAGTTCAGAGCATTTTCCTCCAGCACCCTTGACGGCGTTGATACGTGTGCGGTCTGCAGACTTCAGAGTCCATGTCTCGTATCCTTATAGACAGATGAAGAATATGAGCATGTGCACAAATTTCCTCCTGGTTTTTAAAAAAATCTTCCTGTCAAGCCAGGTTTTATGCATTTGAGACATGGCGCTCTTAGTCATCCCAATTCTTCTATGTATATTTGGTTAATAGGAGCCATTGTTCGTAAAGATCAAAGACAAATTTGCTAACCATTTCCAATTTTAGCACGCCAGTCAAAGGCAGAGTGTTGCTTCTGTCTATGACCATGTTTTTAGTTTTCCCTTTATTAATTGAGCAGCCCAAGTTATTGATCATCTTCTTCATTCTCTAAAACAGTTCTTGTCGATTTCATTTGCAGCCAGGAGAGTATACCTAAAGGCTAAAGGTTTAGCTAAAACACTAAAAATTTACAGAAAACTTTAAACTTTTACGGATAATACTTTTTGAGTAGGTGCCAAAAAATTTATCTTCTTACTTGAAAAATGATAAGTATTGAAGATTAAGGTAAGGGACAAATTTTAGTGAAGCTATGTCAGGTATTATGTATCAATTCTTAACGTAAAGGACATGCTAAGAGAATTGTACTAAGCCAAAGGTTAACGTAAGGGACTGAATTTTATTTTAAAAGCATTTACGTTATTTTTTTTAACACGTAAAAATATTTACGTCCGTTAAATCAATTTTTTTAGGAAAAATCCTGTCTTGACTTTAAAAAATGTGTACTGTAAGGGACATTTTTTTAACGATAGAAGGATTTCAAGTATGCCAAATGATAGAGCTCGAAATTCTGAATCCAATGATATATATAACTCATTTTCGCCAAAATGTCCCTTACGTTAAGTGATATTTCCAGTGTCGATATTTCAATTTTTTTTACTCTTTTTAGAATGCGTGCGTGATATTTGTGTCTGAAATAGAAGCAGTTGGCTGTGCGATAAAAGAGGCATTGATTTTGATTTTTTTTTTATTATTATTTTTTTTTTTTTTGAGGGGGTAATATTTTTCCGCAGTAAAAAGTACGCTATCCTAGAGATAAAATTTTCTTTTTTGTCTGCGATGGTCAAACGCTTGCAAAATGCATCCAAGTACTGGATGAAAAAGGTCTTATCCATACTAATCTTACACTCATTTATGAAAATTTTAACATTTTTGCAAGTTTTCTTTTCATGTTTCTACTCAGTTTTCCTTTAATTCATGTAATTTGGAGGATTTTATTTTGTACTTTGTTAATTATAATTATAAGAAAATCAAACTTCTGTGGATAAAAGTTACTACTTATTTTGTAAATTGCATTAGTATCAAAGTAGGTTTTTTCATGAACAAAACAGATATCTTTTTGTGTAACTCCTACATATTATTTACTGAACCTACAATATTGATACTCTTGTACCACCCAGATAATAACCTTAATTTATTGTTTATGTAGTATTGTAACGCCTAGAGTATGAAATTACTTTAAGATATCATGTAATACACAGCCTACTTGAAGCTGTTTGAAAGGCAGCCTCCATTTTTGTTCTGTACTTAAATCTTTGATTTTATAAAATATTTGTATGAGAGTCATGACTTGAGTGATGTTATTTTGTAAGTAGTACTATAAGGTTATAAATAAATACTCTTGGCTCGCTACATAGTGGTTTATTATTAAATTATGACCCAAAATCTACTGAACATTTTGGTACCCAGTAATTATACCAGCTGTATAACATTATTGCCGTCAAATATAACATAAAAGTACTATTTTCTAGGTAGAAAATTTAATTAAAAAATGATTTAGATCCTTTTATGGGCTCCTGCAAGACCAAGGAACAAGAAATTGCAGTTTTAGTGTATGCTGGTCGTGTAGGAACCTCGGACTGTGCGGAACCCCCCCCAGGGAGCCACAGATGTGCCAAAATCTGCCATTTTGCATGCCACTGGTGAGGGGTTATATTATACACATATATTTAAATTTTAATATACATCTATGACCCAGGGGCCAGGAACTTTGAAAACTTTTTGTTCCGTCACCCACCAACTGAGCCACATAGTTAAACTAGCTGTTGCCCGCGACTTCGTCCGCGTGGACTTCAGTTTTAAATAGCGCGCGATGTCAACAAAATTGGTGTTAAAAGCTTTTATAAAAAAAACCCTAGTACCCATTAAATCAAAACACCCAAAAAAAGTAAGCTGTGCACATAACTTATTTCATTTTTTAAAATTAAACTTAATTTATGCCTAATAAAGTATATTTAGCCCCCCAATTACACAACTTTACCCATAAACTATTTATCATTGATATATTTAAGGTTACGTCACTGCATAGATAAAGTACTGGGTTATATAATAACGTAACAAATAAATAACAATTGAAAAAATCGAAAATCTATTGCAAGATGATATACCACCTCTTATAGAAATACAATTGAGCAAGCGTCATCGCGATGTAGAAGACGGCACGGCGCACTTTTGGAACTAACTTAATTTGAACAAATTTACGCATTTTCACCCCCTTACAACTATTTTTTCCAGTTAAAAAGTAGCCTATGTCCTTTCTCAGGCTTTAGACTATCTGTGTACAAAATTTCATTACAATCGGTTCGGTAGTTTTGGCGTGAAAGCGAGACAGACAGACAGAGATACTTTCGCATTTATAATATTAGTATAGAAGTATAGATATAGATTATGTCATTTTTAGGGTTCCGTACCCAAAGGGTAAAAACGGGACCCTATTCATGAGACTTCGATGTCTGTCTGTCCGTCTGTCTGTCTCCAGGCTGTATCTCAAGAACCGCTAGAGCTAGAGTTCTGAAATTTTCACAGATTGTGTATTTCTGGTGCCGCTATAACAACAAATACTAAAATAAAAATAAAATTAATATTTAAGGGGGGCTCCCATACAACAAACGCTCATAATAAATGATGATACCTCTTATCATCGGCACTTGAAACTTTCACGAAGGCCTTAAATATTATTGTTATTTAATAATTAATAATAATATTTAAATAAAATAAAAAATTAAGGGGGGCTGCCATACAAAAAACACAATTTTTTGCCTATTTTTGCTCATAACGGTACGGAACCCATCGTGCGCGAGTCCGACTCGCACTTGGCCGATTATTTTTAGAATGTATCTTACTAACTCAAGTCCTTTTACTTTTTAGTTAGTAAGCCACATTCTCCGTGGCTCAGTGGTTGGAGCACGTGGTAGCTCGAGCCGGGAGACGCGACGACAAAACAAAAAGTTTTTGATGTTCCCGTGTCATGGATGTATACGAAATTATGTGTGGATGAGCTGCAGTTTGCTGCTTGGGTACATGAAAATTGGCTTTTATTAATCTGACTGAAAAAATATTTTTTGTTTCCAACCTACTGTTATTCGTAGTTTTCAACACTTAATTTTGCGCAGAGTAGGTAACACGTTTTTAATTCCAACTTGCCAGGAAAATTGAGGTTTATTTTATCTTCTCCCCTTGCCCCTATAGTTCTTGCAATCTAAGAGTGCGCGTCGCCTTTATTTGTAGTTGGAAATGTGAATAGACATTTTCGTTAGTGTGCGTACCCGACGGAGCAGTCAGTAGCGAGCGAGCCATGTACGCGTGTATAGATATGGTCACTCACACAACTAAGGGCGACGCGCACTCTTAGATTGCAAGAACTATACCTGGGTACGCACATGACCTATGTGTTGATCCAGGAATCCAGGGACCAGGATGTCAGCTACCTCTATGCCTAATTTTGTTGAAATTGCCCCAGAGTCCAGACACAAACTCACAAACTTTCTTTCGCCTTTTTATCTTTACTTTAAAGTTTAAAGTATGATAATAATATTATAGTTCTGAGAAATAAATGCTTTCTTTAGGTTTGGGTATAAATCTTTTTGAGTTTCGTACAATACACAGAAATTTGCTTCCATACAAAGCATACAATATAAGATTACATAATTTTTTTATTAGTAAAAATAAAATTATTATGTTAAAGTTTAAATAGTAATAATTATTATGAGAGAGATTACACTAAAAAGTTTATCCTTTCAACTCAATTAAAAGTATACAATAATATACAATATCTTATACCTAATATTATGTACTATACAATGATACTAAATGAACTTCATAATAATATTGTTATTTTACAATTTAACCTGTCGATTGTGGCAAAACGAGACACAATAACTTTTCCATTGTTATCGCGGCCGGATGTGGCCACTTACGGCTTGATGAATTAAATAACAGAATAATCATAATTACCATCAGAATCATTAAAAAGTTCTAGGGATTACTGTAAAATCTATCCAAAACTTTAAACATATAATAGAAGTTGGAGCACATTGCTTAAGGTGTTTCTGTATTCAATATTCATTGACATAACAGTCTAGTCTGGTCAAAACACTGATGAAACAAAATTGTTGATACATCCTATTAATGGAAATAGAAATCTCTCTCAACTTCAATACCTAATATAATAGAGAATAATATTAATATAATATCCTAGAAGTGTTCAGTCGGCTATCTCCTGTTGTTCCCCCGCTGGTGGCCCCGGCCCCGCACATATGTTTTGTGCTGATGCTTGTTTCCGTGCTCCTGATTGTTTGGGGTGAATCTCTCGTTCTTCGGGGCTAAGGAGGGTCCAGTGGGGGGAGTCTGCGACTGGGAAAGATTCCGGGGCGGCTGGTGCGTCCCGTTGCTCCTGTCCTGCGGCGGGTTGGCGGGCGGCGGCGGCGTGGGCTGCGGCTCGCTCATGTTGACCTGCTCGTTGAACAACATGCAAAATTCCCCAACTTTCTGTATGTCCCCGGACTTGCCGGAGTACAGCGTGAGGGCGGAGCGCCAGAGGGACGCGTAGCCGCGCGTGAGGCGCACGATGTCGCCCGGCTGCAGTAGCGCGCCCGGCTCGTCCCACACCGACAGGTTTACGCACGCCGACGCGTCCGCCACTCGCAGCGTGCGCACCTCGCGCGCCTCCTTCGTCAGCGTCGGCGGCCCCACGTCCAGGACTATAAAAACGGCGTTGATGTTCTTCAGTCCGGGCTTCAGGTCCTTTATTTGAACATATTCCGTAGTATTCATTTTACACAGTTCAGTTTTTCAAGAATCAAAACTGTTGAATGAAAGATTTAGGTTTGGTTACTATTTAACAGGAACATAAAATAATATAAAAGCTTTTGTAAAATAAAAACTAGCAAAAGCCAGTATTTAGAAATTTGAGGCAACTTGACACTGCAAAGTTGACAATCAGCTGATTTTGAGTTATTCTTTTTTTTTTTTATTAATGGCGCTGCGTCCTGCCACTTGCAAAAGTGTCCTTTTCTTGCAAAGTGAATAAGATTAAGTTATAGTAAACTAAAGAGTAGGGTCCCATGAGTCATGACTCATGAGTCATGACTCATGGGACCCTACTCTTTAGTTGACTCATGAGTCATGACTCATATTGACTGCACTGACGATTTATACTTTTGACTCGGTGATTTTGTAAAACAATGCTGAAAATAATTTGTACGTGAATTTTGTTTAATCGCCTTGTATGCAGCCTCAGTGATATTTAAAAGAAATAAAAAAGATAGTTGTCAACTGTCAAAGTCAGTGTCAGACAGTATTTTGTTGGTCCTGTGCGTGCAGTGCGGCATTTGAATAATTTAGTTGTTTATAAAATAACGATTAAAATCACCTTTTAGTATCTTAAACTTGAACATAAAAAGCTCGCTGTAGTATTGCTAGTGCCAAAGAACGTATATATATTTTATTAATTCCAAAACAATTGCAAGCCGCTAACCGTGTTTGGTTTATGTTTTTAACCTTTGCAGCTTCTATCTAAAACAGTCAGGGAAAGTAAAGAGCAGAGGAAATGTTCAATCAAATCGGTGCCGCGGGCGGCAACCCGAACAAGGACCTGGAAGTGGCCTCACCACCTGAAGATACAGTTTCGGCTCTGGAGTTCTCGCCGCCTTCTGTGCCACAGACCTTCCTCATAGCCGGGAGCTGGGACTGCCGGGTAATTCAACAACTTATTCCTTGTCATCAGTCCTCTGAGAAAATACCACTACTACAGTAGCAGGCGTCGATCCAGCCTCAAATTTTGGGACAGGAATCACATGATATAGCCACTTTACTTAGAACAATATATACATAGGAAGTACCTAGTATTGGGGGGATGTCCTCTAGGATCATTCATGCTTTGTATATTGTTTTATGTTAACTGTGTGACTAATATTGCTACTGTGCAGTTTCAAGTAAACTGTGCAGTTTTGAGTTCACTTTATATTATGTATTTGAACTGTGCAGTGAAATGTACAGACAATGTAACACCAAGGTATTTTAGTTCACATTCTCTCATGTCCCTGGACTGTACAGTGAAGTGTACAGTTTTACTAGTAAATTGCTAAATTCAACTTCCAAAAAAGAAGGAAATTATGTTCTTGATATTTATTTTTATGAGAAGGTAGTTTATTTTTACATCTTTTAATTTTGTACATCTCAAGTCTCAACATAAGAATGATTTTTTCAGGTAAGATGTTGGGAGGTGGAAGCTTCCGGGAAGACGGTGCCAAAAGCAGCTCAGGGCATGGATGGACCAATTCTAGATGTTGCGTGGCATGATGTAAGAGTATTTTTTTATAAAATTTATCATTACATATTTTAGGCTGTTTTTTTGATGAGCAGTCTCGGGCCTCATTCAAAAATTTTATCAATAACTAAAAAAATGTTTGTCTAGGATGGGTCCAAGGTATTCATGGCCTCGACAGACAAGAGCGTCAAGTGCTGGGACCTGGCTGCTAATCAGACTATGCAGGTGAGAGGAACTCATGATCACCACTATAAACCCATTGTTGAGGTTCAGCTGTTCCTGTTATTGGTCAATGCTAAGTAGTAAGCATTTATTGATTGTTAAAGTTTTTGAATTCAATTTGAATATTTAATTATTTTAAAATACAAATATTTATTACAATTAATTTTTTTAGTCCCTCAAGCAGGCTATCTATATGAAATGTTGTTTCTATTTATGATGCCGCACGCCACTTAATGCACCGGTAACCACCGACAATAAGGACACCGGTGACCGTGACAACAATAGAATAACAATAGATTTCCAAGAATCCGCGATCGAAGGATTAAACAAGGTGTCATGGTGATGTAATGAAAAGTGAATTTGTTTTTGTAATTTTTCAGGTGGCTGCACATGATGCTCCTGTAAAAACATGCCATTGGATCAAAGCACCGAACTACACCTGCCTCATGACAGCATCCTGGGACAAAACACTCAAGGTAAATCATAGATCTCTCTTTGGAGATATTTTATTGCATAGAAAAGGAATATAACTGTAAAATAAGGCTGTAATGTCTGAAAAGTCACATATTATTATAGACTAAGATCCAAGGTCACAATGATGTTCTTTCATCCAGTCTAGTTGGGGTGCCATTCATTATGTCTCTTGGGCATTTTGTATGAACTATAATAATATTGTTGCAGTTCTGGGACACTCGGAGTGCTGTACCAATAATGACAATGAATCTGTCCGAGAGGTGTTACTGTGCAGATGTTGTAAGTATTATTTTAGATTTTGTAAATTTTGTTATTGCTGTAAAGTCAACAATGTAAATGATTTTTCATCTTGTGCTGCAGAAGCACATTTGCATCAGTATCTCATCATGATCCTAGTGTTTTAGTTCCGAGGTGTTTATTGCACACAATATTTTAAGTTGAGACTAATGTGGTTGGCTGTACAAAGAAAAATGGTTATTTTTAATTAGATTTTCAACTCTTCTGTATGAGATGTTGATTGATCCTTGATAATAAATAATAAGTAATAACCTCCTCCTTTTTGGAAGTTGGTTAAAAAATATAAAATATTTCGAAAAACACAGTGTAAGCACAAAGAACCTTTAGTTGTATTAGGAACTATGTGTTGATAAGTTGTTATTATTGTTTTTAAATACCAGTGTTACTAAAGTGTAAAATTTAGAAACTTTCACTATTAATCAAGCCGATAGGTCTCGTTAAATATGCCATAAAAAAATCTGATGGTAACATTTGAAGTTTGAGGTTACTTGAATCTGGTTAGTTGACATTTTATCTATTCCAGGACTACCCAATGGCAGTAGTGGGCACAGCGGACCGCGGCATCTGCCTGTACACGCTGGAGGGCAAGCCCACGGAGTACAAGCGGGTGGAGTCCCCGCTCAAGTACCAGCACCGCTGCATCACCATCTTCAAGGACAAGAAGACGAAGCAGCCGACGGGGTACGCGCTGGGCAGCGTGGAGGGCAGGGTGGCGATACAGTACGTCAACCCCACCAACCCCAAGGACAACTTCACTTTCAAGTGCCACAGGTCCGCCGGCACTCCTGGTGGATATCAGGTACACCATGTTACTGCATGACGCCTGCGACTCCGTTGCGCCAAAACTCGTTTATCGCGCGGGTACCGTACATTTTTCCGGGATAAAAGTATCCTATGTCCTTTCGCGGGACTCAAAGTATCTCCTTACGAAATTTCAGCAGAAATTTTGAAATCGGTTCAGCGGTTTGAGCGTGAAGAGGTAACAAACAGACAAGAGACACTTCCGCATTTATAATATTCGTATGTATTGAGAAACTGAACATTTACATCTGCAATGAGCGAAATTTAAAATCGTCGGCAAAAATATTATAAAAATGACTCATTATAAAAATTGCACAATTCGCCGATTTCGGCGTTGCCTTTGCATTGTTGTTTGGTACTTGCACAATTTCTTCGAGAATTTTCGAAGTGAAACTGGCTTTGACTGCGCTGTGAAGGTATACTTTTAATTTTCAGGATATTTACGCAGTGAACGACATAGCGTTTCACCCGGTGCATGGCACGCTGGCGACTGTCGGCTCGGACGGCTCGTTCTCGTTCTGGGACAAGGACGCGCGCACCAAGCTCAAATCCTCCGAGCTGCTGGACCAGCCGCTCACCAAGTGCGCTTTTAACCACAACGGACAGATCTTTGCATATGCGGCCGGATATGACTGGTCCAAGGTAAGTTGTCTACCTCCTTTACCTTATTCTTCATGAAGTATGATTTAACCTATTTATTGTTTTGATTTTTGCTGAGTAACAGTTTGTAGCTTGAGAGACACAGTAAATTTCAATTTGATAATCATACTTATAATAAAAAGTAGCGAAAGCTTTGCCCAGCAGTGAGTCACAAACAGCTAGTAATAATAATCATACTTCAAAAATAGATTTATTCATGGTTGGATGACATTGGATGACTTGAGAGTTCTAGGAACGACACAGACATACGCGGCCACGCCGCCAAGTCATCCAACTGACCGCCACCGCCACTGCAGGCCGCGTCTGTCTGGGAGACGCTTAATTATTGACAATCTTTTGCATGATTCAACAATCATTATAGCACCATATTGAATATTGTCCAAATGTACGTACAAAATCCAATTGAAAGGTGGTTTTAAATAAGTACCAATATTATATATTTGGTACCTCAAATCCAATAAGTCTTAGAAGTTCACCCTATCAATAGATTATCTTGTTTACAGGGTCACGAGCACTGTAATCCTGCCAAAAAGAACTTCATCTACCTGAGGCCATGCTACGACGACTGCAAGCCTAGAACTACATAGCATTACAACACCCTTTTTTATCAAGCTTAATAATAAATATATTTTTTAAATGAAATGTTGACTTTGTTCTACTTTTCTTGTTGACTTGTCTTATAATTCGATATGGGCTGCGCGCACGAAAAAACATGACGCAATATGCGGCGTTACCTCGCTCTGAGGCGTTCCATTTAAGGCTATGAAGTTGTCACGTTCAACTATCGTCAGTAAACCGACTTTACAGACAACCGAGTTCGAGTTTTATTTTTAGGTCTAAAACTGTGGCGTATTTAAGTTTACTTTAATCTAAATGTTTACCACACACAAATTATACTGCTTAGACAAAATTAAGTAGTTTTGGCTGTGCTAAACAAGCTCAAGTTTCTCACATAGAAAAACTCAAATCATGGTAAAATTATTATTATTAAATTATTGAAAACAAGTTCTATAATATTAACAGACTATATTTATAACTTAAATGGTTTAGTGGCCCTCATGTCCATGTCCATGATGATCGTCGCCGGACAACTTGCTGAAGGCTACAGTGGCTATGGCCAGACCCAGCCCCAGGGGGAAGCCGCGGAAGAACAGCTTACGAGCTCGCATCCATTTTGTTCCAAATGCTGGGCTGTACCGCCAGGCTTCGTTTCTGTAATAATTTTATTATTATTGTTTACTGACCAATAACATGATAAACTTAACCCTTTCTTAAAAATGGTTAACTTTAATTGACATTAACAGATTACAAAAGTCAGCATCAATGATCTATTTTAAATAATAAAGAATAGAAGAAAGAAGTAATATAATAATAATAATAATAATAATATCTATGGACGCTTCACACCACGTCAGTCTGGCCCCGTGGTGAGTACCTGAAGGACTTGTGTTACGGGTACCAGACAACGGAAATATATTTAATACTTTTATACTATACATATATTTAAGATTTTTATTATATGATACACATATTTAATACACACCCATGACCCAGGAACATTGAAAACTTTTTGTTCCGTCGGCGGGATTCGAACCCGCGACCCCCGGCTTGAGCTACCGACAGCCCACCCACTGAGCCACAGAGGTCGTCAAACTCGTATATGGCACAAGATACATGAAAGCAGCCGAGCTTTACCCGTTTTATACAAAATACGATAGTATTTACCTGATCCATGGGTCTTTTAAGCCTTTGCGAGCGAGGGCTTTTTCTAGCTCTTCCAGCTCCCATATTCCTTTGATTGAGTAATCGCTGGCTTTGGTAACAACATACGGAGGTCCGTGCCCGTGCCCGTGCCCACCCATCTAAAACAAATCATTTACAGGCAATTTTAACAACAATAAGGTTACATAACCACAAAATGGTTTTGTCTGCGAATATTTAACAAAATGGTTTTTGTAGTAAAGGACTCCTACTACTTAAATTATAATTCCATATTTTAGTAATTTACAAACCGTTTCTTTTAAATCTATCAGAAAAAGATAACTTGCAATCAATTTATTTACAAAAAAATTTAACAAGAATTGACAAGAATCCAGTGACAACTGACAAAGACAGTCTGACAATAATTGTGACATTCAGGGTGACCATATTCAAATTACAGATCCTGCCTTACTTTGGTCAAAAAACTGCCAAATCCTGCCAAAGCCTGTAGTAAAAAATGCCCAAATACTGCCATCTTTATTTACTGCTGTTTAAAAGTAAGAAAAGTAAAAATACACATTTAATATATTGCATTTTTTATTATATTAAACATTCGCATCGTCTTCTTCCATTTCTTCATCATTATACAATATATATTTGTTCATGCGATTCAAAATTTATTTTGTAGGTTTGAAGGAAAATTTGCAATCACTATGCTCACCAATGCCTTGCTATAAAATCGGCCAAGTGCGAGTCAGGATCGCTCACGAAGGGTTCCATACCGTTAGATACAGAGAGAAATCAGAAAGTAGGCAAAAAATTGTGTTTTTTATGGGATTAAAAATTCATTTTATTAAAATTTTATTGAAATTTGTGAAAATTTAAAGCGTTTAGCTAAGCGTGAAAAAATCACGTTTGTTGTATGGGAGCCCCTTTGAATATTAATTTTATTTTGATTTTAGTATTTGTTGCTCCGTTTGCTTGGTTTAGCGGCACCGGAAAAACACAATCTGTGAATTTCAGAACTCTAGCTATAGCGGTTCTTGAGATACAGCCTGGAGACAGACAGACGGACAGACAGACGGACAGACAGGCGGACAGACAGACATCGAAGTCTCATGAATAGGGTCCCATTTTTACCCTTTGGTTATGGAACTCTAAAAACGATTCCGAGTTTTCGTATTGATTTGGGAGAACATTCTTTCGCATGAAGTGTTGGTGAGCATAACAATCCCTTTGAAACATTTAAAATTATACTGTCTATTAGAATTTCGCATTTTGCCTATTGCACCCCAAAAATTATCTACACTTGAAACAGAATTTAAATTACTACCACTAGATTCTAATAAATCACTGACTTCTTTGATGCAAAAATAACATTTATTTTTCATACCCCAATACTGCCAAAACCTGCCAAGTTTTTAAAACGTCAACCGATCATGCAACAGGCCAAAATAAGACGCCAATCCTGCCAAAATGGCAGGAACCTGCCACATCTGGTCACCCTGGTGACATTGACAGGATATTGGGTGTATTCTGAATTCTGGAACCAGCTTGATTAATCGGTCAACATATGGCAAGGACGATATTTGATTGGCAGCCACGAGTCAGATAGCAGAGGTAAGCACATTGCTTGAGTTTAGGAACACACTCTTTCTTACTACTTTTTTTTAATTTTTACTTACTAGTGTTGTGTATCAACTTATCGAGTATCGACTATAATTGCTACTCGATTTTTCGAGTACGATTTTATTTGAATGCGATTGACAACATCTGACAAATCGCAGCTTTACTATAGAAAATGACAAGTTTTTGACAGGGAGTCAATGACCGCTACCGCCATGTTTCGCCGAGTTCAGTATAACAAAATTAAGTGATAATTCTTTAGGGTGTGTATGACTTATGAGTCTTTTATACAATTTGTTAGGTTTAAGATCGTTATCCTTAAAACCATCAAATGAGCCCGTCAAAATGAACAACTTTTTGCCATACAAAGATGAAAAAAGGTACTCTTTCAATACTGCTACTTTCACAATGAACTCTATTCAATGGATGAGTTTCTATATACACAGAAATGACTAATTATTAACTAGATAACAGATATTCGTTTTTTACTCCAAAACCGTAAGACGGTTGGAGAGTAGCGTTTTGTGTCGAACTCGAACTCGAAAACTCGAAAACTCGAACTCGAACTCGAATTATAAGGGTTTCGATTAATTAAAAAAAAACGTTTTTTTTAAAAATCGATTTTCATAAAAAATGGGTTAAAAATTTAATCGATTGTAAGGGGTTTCGATTAATTAAAAAAATCGATTTTTTTAATGATCGATTTTCATAAAAAATGGGTTAAAAAATGCACAACGTTAATAATCAAGTTTTCACTTCTGCCGGCAACAGTGGATCGAAAATTGAGTTTCATGGACATAGGAACTTGAGTTTCCAGATGTCATTTTTTTGGGCTGAAATATGTTCTCCTAGTTGTTATTACATAAAAAATCGGTTGTCTGTAAAGTCGGTTTACTGACGATAGTTGAACGTGACAAAGTCATAGCCTTAACCCCTCAGTTCCGAAAAATTTAAAAATATTTATAATGAGTAAAATAAACTATTCGCAATACAAAACGCTACATAAATTCGTAAAATCCAGTAAAATCTTCGAACAAAGCACAAGTGAAGACCACACGCGAAAAACAAGGAATGTCACCTTTTTTGTGAAACTGACTTTTTAATGTCATCTGTTAGCTTTTTAAGGAAAACGGGTAAAATCATAGACTTATAATATATACTGTTATGGGTAAAATAATCGCAGTCCACTGTTATAGTTCAATTTGTATTTGTTCGTCCATGGCAAGAAACGGTTATGTCCGCGCGTCAAACGTTAAAAACCGTCGTTGTCATTTGACACTTTGTTTGAAGGCCAAAATATTAAAAAAATGCTAAATATATTATATGTTTAATGTATTATTATTATTATGTATTATAAAAGTAACATAGAAATTTATAACATTAAAAATGAAATATTTCTAATGTTATTTTTATAATTGTGAATGTCAATTGACATCGATGGTTTTAGCTATAGAATGTAGTCACTAATTTCAGATTCTGAACCATAACTTAAAACTTATTTTAACAAATCAAGTTTTAGAAGTACATGCAACGCACTTGTTAACCTAGTAATAAGTTGCTTCAATATTTCACTTAAAAGCGTCTAAAATGAAAGAAATGTAGACTTTCAAAACTTTAAAAACTGTTTTTCTCTTAATTCTACTTTTTTGACATTCCTTGTTTTTCCCGTGTGGTCTTCAAGTCAAACCTTGACACGTAGGAAATAGAGCACAATTTTGAATAGCCGAAATAATGGGATGTTTTCTTTTTATCATCTCCACCAGACGGCGTGACGGTAGACACTCACTAATTTTCTATTGGTTCCCCACCGATTTGAAATTATCTGCAGGTTGGCATTACTGACTACATGTTGGTCGTGTTTCTAAAAAATATCAGTGTACTGTCAAGTGTAATATCAATCAAAATATCATACTCCTAAGCGATCATTGGCCTAAGCAATTAGGCCAGTATACTGGTAACAGCTTAGGAACACGCTTGCACTTGTCAAACTGAAAACATGATAACTGAAAGAGTTTTCTACTTCTACTTTTTATTGTCGGTGTGGTTTTTATTATTTTTCCCCAAATTGTGTTATTTGGATTTTTGATGTTCATTATTGGTAAAATATTAGCCACTAAATATCTGTTATCTTGCACAAGTGTAGGTAAGATGTTTTCAAAGCCAAAATGTATTATTCCTGTGACATTTGGTGTGAACAACGGTAAATAGGGCTATTTCTTCCGCGAGTTTTAACTATAACATCGTTATTATAACTTTATTATCCTATTCTTTGGAATATTATTGTGTCTTTTTCAAATTGAAATGTATCAAGTTTTACATGCTTTTGCCCAGTTATGTAGCAATTATTGATGGTATTCCCTGGTATTACCGATAGGTACTACCCATACGCCATCTAGTTACTAAAATGGAAGCTGTTTGACAATCAAATTAAAAAGCTAAGAAAATTCCTCATACTAATAGCTCACAGATTGTTTATTTATTTTTCATTCAGAGTGTGGTCAGTGTATCAAAGGTCATAACTAACCAAACTTCTTCATACAAAAGTATTCTCTAAGTCATCGAAATACGTAATATAATCGAAACAAAGAGCGCGGCCCAGGTGAGCCTTACTGAGAGCTGTCAGCAAGGTAACGCCGCATGAACTGTCATGTTTTTCGGGGCCGCGCACCCCATATCGAATTATAAGACGTTATCACGTCAACAAAATGTAAAAAGAACTCAGCTACGTGTCATAATAAGGGAGTTGTAATTTTTTTAAGAAATTTTTGTATGGAGCCAACAGGAAAAATGAGCATATCTCTGGAATCGCATGGTTGGCCGTTATATCCTCACACACTATTATAGTACTAATTATTACTCACATTTTGGCATATTTTGTATTACGGCACCATTTGCGATTTTTTTTCTAAAATTCATCAAAATTAAAAATATTTATTCTATTTGTATTTGTTGCAAATGTGATTAAATGAGGTCTCTTTTTTATTATTTTAATACCATAGGATCACATCATTGGCCAAGTGCGAGTCGGACTCACGCATGAAGGGTTCCGTACCCAATGATATTATTATATTATGTTATATTATGTTACTAACGTAACTAGATAGTAGATTGGCAGTTTACGACAGCAACGCGTCACCACTTCGAAGATGCCTGCAGCGGCAGGCATATCTGACGTACATAATGACATAATAACACTATGAAGTGACATTGTCTTTTGAGCTATCAAGTGGTTACGCATTTCTGAGAATCGTTTGTATGACGTTGCTTCTCTAGTATTTTAGAAACTCAATGTCCGTACCAGTACAAAGCAAAATTAGGCCATAAATTGTGTATTTTCTATGAGAGTTAAAAAATTTAAGAACCTATCTGTTGCCATTATTGATATCAAAAAAGCCCAAAAAAATCACGTTTGTTGTATGGGAGCCTCCCTTAAATATTAATTTTATTTTGTTTTTAGGGTTCCGAAGTCAACAAGGAACCCTTATAGTTTCAGTCTGTCCGTCCGTCTGTCTGTCCGTCTGTCTATCCGTCTGTTTGTCTTTCTGCCCGCGGTTTAGCTCAGAGACTATAGGACCTACAGGCTACAAAGCTGTAATGGGGACGACCGTTTTTTAAGTTACCGCTAAGTATAGCTATTCAAGTCGACTTTATATTAATCTAGAATCCCATTTATTGATTCAATAACATTTAAATAATATCTCCTTTACTTTTGCAATTTTTTTTAATAACCGAATATTTTTTATAAGATAGTTATTTCTTTTCTTCTGTTACTGTTAAATCATTTACATTGATCACTAAATAATACTTTTTGGGATAATTTTACGAAGGAGGTCGCTTTTCAGGAGGTAAATTGCATAAAATATAATAATTTATGTCACGAAAACCGCTAAAACTAGTACAAAATAGAAGTAAAATCCAGTAAAATCTTCGAACAAAGCACAAGTCATACCTTGACACGTAGGAAATAGAGCACAATTTTGAATAGCCGAAATAATACTAATAGCTCACAGATTATTTATTTTTCATTGAGAGTGTGGTCAACGTATCAAAGGTCATAACTAACCAAACTTCTTCATACAAAAGTATTCTCTAAATCATCGAAATACGTAATATAATCGAAACAAATGGGCCTAACGGTTGTTGAGAGACTTGAAAGTGTAAATGGAACGCCTCAGAGCTGTCAGCGAGGTAACGCCGCATGAACTGTCATGTTTTTCGGGCGCGCAGCCCATATCAAATTATAAGACGTTATCACGTCAAAAGGTATTCGGCGAAGTATAAAATATGAACTTTTCGTTCAAATTCCTTTGAAAGTAACTGAGATGATGATGTTAATAGTGTAAAACACGTTTAATAAAAGGGTAGTATATAATCGAGTGACTGTAAATTACCATTTTAAGTGTCAAAATTAATTAATTTGGGTTATTTATTTACTATTTGAGCGACTGTGAGTGACGAGAAATTAACAAAACAGCAACTTACAAATTATTTATTTGAGTTACTTAAAATACAAAATGAGCAGCTTCATAATATTTGAGCGACCTAATATCTGTTTGAGTGTCCGGTCCTGCATTTTTTTCAATATTTGGCAAATGTATTTTTTATACTGAGCGGCATTTTATCTTAAATGAAGTGTTTCGAATACTAAAACCACTTTGAAAAATACACTAATAAGCAGAGTATAATGAGCTCATATTAAAACAAAAAAAATGAATATGAAATAACTATTTGACGAAACACTATTAATCAGGGATCCCTAAGACAATTTTTTTATTATTATTATCAAGCAAGTTTTTTGTGAGTAGCTTAATTTGGATAAGAGGAACAACGGTAAATGTTCGGAAACCTACCCCAAAATTGATGGGAATTGGGGGTAAGGGGGGAGGGGTAAACACCACACCAAATCCACACTGAGAAAGCCCTCAGTTTTGGAGCTTCTCACCTTTGAAATTTTCGGAATTCTGAGGCTACATCTAAGTCTTTTGGTCGCCTTTTTTAACGCCTTTAATCTAACCTACATCGTCTTTTGTGACGGTCGCCGGCTGCCACAGCACAGTCACAGTTCTAACCTACTTTTGGACTTTCGGCTTTCCGGATTGTGTTTGTTTTTATTTTTTGGCGGGCGGCTGCGACCCCCGAGCCCCCCGTCCCCCTGCTTTGCTAACCTTGGTTAAGTAGGTCTTCTGTTAAGAAGCCGGGTGCCATCGACGAAACGAAAATATATAACATCTTTGAGTTGTTTTTCAGTTTAAAATAGTAAATTTTATTACCTACGTTCCTTCACAAAAATTCATCGCCCCGCTCCCATTTGAATTCGCGTGCGGCGTGCATAACGTGCATTTAACAATCTGTAGTTTTCATTAAAACACGTATCAAAATATAAAATATAACCCTCAAATAGAATATCAGTAACCAATAATCATTAATAAAGTAGCTCACAAAAGTTTGCTCAAAGTGAACTTTTTAGTAATTCGTAATGTAATAACCTCACTTAGAAAAATTGAATCTATCTTTAATATTGAAGTTGCCCGCTATGTATTTCCACTCACTTAGTAATACAGTCGCTCGGATAGAATTTTAATATCTGAAAATGGATTAATCACAATACACTTTTTGTAAGCTCGTTCTGGATTTTATTATAAACTAGCTGTTGCCCGCGACTTCGTCCGCGTTAACATAGTTTAATAAGACGTAATAACAAAGATGGATAGTTTTCCCCTTGTTATGGTTCCTTATACAAAGGGTAAAAACGGGATCGTATTTAAGCAAACGTCAAACGCAAACGTCAATAACTTTCATGTTTCCAACTCAAGAAATGACGGACTTTCATTCAAACTTTCAACCCCAATTTCAACCCTTTGGGGGTAGAATTTCTAAAAACGCTTAAACACGTATCCAATCATTTTTAATCAGTAGCCTAAACATAAAATTTCAAGTTTCTAACTTAAGAAATTACGGACTTTCATTCAAACTTTCAACCCCTATTTCACCCCCTTCGGGGTAAAATTTTCTAAATTCCTTTCTTAGTGGGTGTCTACTTAATAAAACAACACTACTCACCAAATTTTGTGGCTGTAACTTTAACAGTTTTTGCTCAGCGATGATAAATCAGTGAGTCAGTCAGTCAGGACATGTAATTTTACAAGTATAGATCAATATTAGTCGTTAGTTTAGTTTATTTTTCGCTTACTCAAATTCATACCGCTCAAGTTATTAAAACAGTATGTTCATCATCAGTCGCTAATTAATTTTTTATTCGCTCGTTTTATTATTTCCCTTAATAAAATAATGTACGTTCATTGATAATACAAAAATTTTCAAAAACTAGCGGTACTACGGAACCCTATATTGCGCGTGGCCCGGCACGCACTTGGCCGGTTTTTTAGTATATTTTGTTGTTGTAACGGAAATAGATATTACATAATCTGCGTCCTGCGATAGCTAGATAGTTGAAATTTTCGCAGGACGCAGATTATGTAATATATTCTTTTTCCGCTACAACAAAAACTAAAAATAAAATAAAATTAATATTTAAGGGAGGCTCCCATACAACAAACGTGATTTTTGGGCTTTTTTGCTCTTAGATATCAATAATGGCAACAGATAGGTTCTTGAATTTTTACACAATCCTTAGATACATGTGTACTTTAATATTTAATTATAATATTACACTAAAATATAAAATTAAGTGGGACTCTCATAGAAAATACACAATTTAAGGCCTAATTTTGCTTTATACTGGTAAATTGGACCATTTGCTTTATACCTGAAAAATTACGTTTGTTGTATGGGAGCCCCCCTTAAATATTTAATTTATTTTGTTTTTAGTATTTGTTGTTATAGCGGCAACCGAAATACATAATCTGTGAAAATTTCAACTCTCTAGCTATTACCGTTCTTGGGTTACAGCCTTGAGACAGACGGACAGACAGACAGACAGACGGACAGACGGACAGACATCGAAGTCTCAGTAATAGGGTCCCGTTTTTACCCTTTGGGTACGGAACCCTAAAAAAGGCGGACGGAGTCTTGTATAATTTCTCTCGAAAATTTTTCAAACTGGCAGCCATCTTGGACGCCATTCTTAGTTGTGATTGGTCGCAGTGGACGTGCTTGGGTTTGATCAATGATTTTGATATTTTGTCAATGGACGTATCGGGGTTTGAAATAAATCGTCGATTTAACGTTGTTTTTATACAGTTTTTGAGGACTCATCGTGATTTGGAAAAAAATATCATAAAGAGAATTAAATTTCAAATCTAGCGCCATTCATAGTTCAGTTTCGAGTATGGGTGTGACTTGCCGGATTTTGATATTTACCTACACATATGGCGTAGGATTATTAATTGATAAATCGAATTATCGCGAAAATCCTAGGGACATCGCGAAAACACGGATAATTAGACAATGGTGATTACATTTTTCAAAGTTACTGACAAAAGGTAGTGTTTTCGCGAAAACCCGAGTCGCCTTAGTAAGATTGCGAAATGAATCGTTAGTTATTATCGAAAAAAATCACTGATTGGTCGGTTTAAGCGCCCCACAACAACATCTTCTCTGATTGGTTGAAAAGTTGACATTCACACACACAACAACCAAAAATACAACAACAGTATACAAATGCAAAAAAATACGACGTAATCAGCGTAGGAGATAAAAAATTCTTATTATTAAAACTAGTAACTTTTCGGTAAATATCTATATTTACCTAGGAAAAAGGTTAAATAAAAAGTAAAGTTCCTATGCACAGGCATTGTCGTTTCTTACCCTTTATAAGTCTATGGTGTAATACCTCAAAGATACATAGGGAAAGATACTAACCAATCAGAATAAGAGTTGGCCAGTAAGTAAAAATCAAGCCAATCAGCGTAAAGAATGTGCAATGTTACTAAGGGAACTCGTGTTTTTGCGAAAACACTACCTTTTTTCAATAAGTTTGAAAAATGTAATCACCATTGTCTAATTATCCGTGTTTTCGCGAAGTCCCTAGAATTTTCGCGATAATTCGATTTATCAAATCATCCTACGACACAAACAAATCTGTGTCTTCACTTTTCTTCAGAGTCAGCCACGCACACATTCTTACGACTGTCAAATGGTATGGACTAGAGCAAGAATGTGTACGTGCGGACCGTGTACATACAGCCAGCTGGCCGACTCTGAACGACATCATTATTCTTTGGAACGACACGTCATCATACAGTTTTGTGTATGGTGGGACTCCGTCCGCCTTTTTTATACGTCCATGACTGTAGATATAAGAATATTTTAATCGATCGCTATAATTCGTAGATAGAGTAAAAGTACTATAATTTAAAATAAGACGTACAACGGTACATCCCTAATTTCACTATGACATTTCAGAGTAAAGCGCTTATTCCATTTCACTATTACGTCCTATAAAGTGACTAAATAAGTGTTGCCTAGTGATAATTGTCTATATTGATCAAAAAGGTCTTTAGAATTTTAATAATTATTGTTATTGTAAATTGTAATATAATATTATTATTAAAATTATGTTACAATAATATAAAAAAATGTGTTGTTAGTAGTAACTTCTACTAAACTTAAAACTACTAACTATAATCCAAACGTGCGTACTGCGTAGTCGCAACTCGCAACTCGCAAGTGGCAACTGTGAACTGGCAACACCGGTTAGTTTTTTGCTCGGCGTGGGCGACGCAAGACGCGGTTGCCCAAGAATAATATTTTTGGTGCAAATTAAAATTAAGCTTTTCGGGTTTATATTTACTGTGTTCACTTTAAATTAACCTGTAATATGCGCTACGGCTTCTCTTATTTCACTCTGGACTAATAGTGTAAAAGCCTTTATTGAAAATAAAAACATTAATTATTTCTCAAAGCTCCCGACTGCGCGCCGGCTTACTGAAGCGCTTTGTTACAAATATACTCGGCGCAATAACTGTGTTTAATTGTGGAGTGAGCCGGGGAAGATGTGGATGTGGTCTGAATAGAGGACAGCATGCGGTCTCCCGCGGCCCTGGGGCTGCTGCTGCTGGTCGCCGCAGCCCTCGGGGACAATTTCAACATCAAGCTCGGTAAGTTCTGGCCTCCGAGTCGATAATTCCAGGTTCTTCATTTACCAAAACCTCTTCGAGAGAAGAGTTTGAAAAGGATTCCGTTGTTTACTCTCGACAAATAAGAATAATATTATTACCGAGGAAATATTTAATTAATAATTTATTTTCTTAATAATCAAAATCAGGTACCTGGCTTTGAGGTTTTGAATTACAATTGTACAAGCTGACAGGGCAAAAACTTGGCCATTGTTCAACATGGGATATCAGCTGTCTTGACATAATAAACACAAGCTCAAAGGTCTGTTAAAGTAGTACACAAGTTTTTTTGTTAATCATGATAGATAAATTCTGTTAAATACTGTTCAGGTCTTATTTATCTACTGTATATTAATCCTTCAATCGCCAATTCTTGGAAATCTATTGTTCTCATGGCCACATTTGGCTGCTTGGGAGTTGAAGCGTTAATACATTATTATCATATACTTGACTAGATAACTGGATGTGTACTAAGTGCCTATTTCTTGTACATTGCTTTCTAAACAAGAGACAGGTAGCATTCTTCTTATAAATATAAAATAAATAAATAAAGCCTTTATTCACTGACTGTAACCATTACAATAATTTTTATAGCAAAACAAGAAAAACACATTTAGTCAGGTTGTCCTTCGACATAGGCCTCCCCTATTTCCTTCCATTTGTCTCTGTCTCTGGCAAATCTCCTCCATCCTTTTGGAAGGTCAGCCTCCCATATTTTGGTCTGACATCCTTTTTGTCTTTTCCCTTTTCAAGGATACCATTCCATTATGTCCTTGGTCCATTTTTTCCCATTGTCTGTTCTTGTTATATTATGTTCAATCCAGTTCCATTTTAGTTTTCTAGTTTTTATCAATATGTCTGTTACATTAGTTATTTATCTTATTTTTGTTTTTGTCCACCAGTCTTGTAGTCTTATATTTAGCACTAGCGACCCGCCCCGGCGTCGCACAGGTATAAAACATTTATTATAGCCACTGAAAAAATGATTAAAATCAATAGCCAATGATCCTTCACAAGGTTTACTTCTTATCTGTGCCAAATAACATAAAAATTGCTCCAGTACTTTGCGAGATAAGCCTTTTCAAATAATTTCCCCCGTTTTTCCACATTATCCTATTAGTATTAGCATGATAAAATATAGCCTATAGCCTTCCTCAATAAATGGGCTATCTAACACTGAAAGAATTTTTCAAATTGGACCAGTAGTTCCTGAGATTAGTGCGTTCAAGTTAGGCCTTTCAAATAATTTCCCCCGTTTTTTCCACATTTTCCTCTATTTCTTCGCTCCTATTAGTCTTAGCTTTATAAAATATAGCCTATAACCTTGATAAATGGGCTATCTAACACTGCAAGAATCATCAAAATACATTGCATAGTTTTAAAGATTAAAGGGAACAAAGGGACATGAGGGAAAAAAACGACTTTGTTTTTAAATAATAAGATACTTCGTTCCATGCTTCGTTGACATACTGAGAGCTTATTGGTGTTTTTGCTCGTGGTTGGCCAAGTTTGGCATCCATATTATGTTAGGCATGGAAGAACACAGATATTGTATAATTTACTTTTAATAGACCCAATGTCTATTAAAAGTAAATTTACACACAGTTTAATTCTTGAATACTTAGAGACCAGTACCTCTTCCATGTGTTACATATTCTTCTTTCAATTTCGTTTGAATACTGGTCTGTTGTTGATATTATTTGTCCTAAATATATGTACTCATCAACATACTCCACAGCTTCTACTCTTATTTTTATTTATTTTTTAATCTCATACAGGAGAATAACTTTGTGCCCATCAAGCCCCATAAGCTCACCGGTGAGTAGTGTCCTACCGAAGGTCTATTTTTGGCCGAAGCCGAAGCCGATTAATCGGCAATCGCCACAACCTTCGGCCGCAGCCGAAGCCGAAGGTTTATAAATTATAATCTTAATCACTCGACTCTCAGTAATTAATTTTTAACCGACTTCACAACTCTACAAGGCGTAGGTTTGGCCTCATATGGAATATTGTTCTCATCTCTGGGCAAGGGCGCCAAAATACCAACTGCTCCCTCTGGATCGCATCCAACGAAGGGCTGCTCGAATTATTGATTGCCATAGTGTTTCAAACAGCTTGGACCCCTTGGAATTACGCCGAGATGTAGCTTCGCTCTGCATCCTCTATCGGTTGTATCACAGGGAGTGCTCTGAGGAATTGTTCGGAATCATACCACCTGCAACATTTCGCCATCGTCCCACGCGAAAAGCATACCATCCTCATCACCTTGATGAGTGGCAGTCTTCCACAGTGCGTTTTTCGCATAACTTTCTACCTAGGGATTGCAAAAAACGGATTTTAAAAAAAATCCGGATTTTCGGATTTTGTCAGGCTCAAATCCGGATAATCCGGATTTTTTGAATTTTTTCTAATATTTTAGATAAATAGCTTTAAATGCGAGTTATTTTCTTATTATTTCTTCATTAAACATTCATTTTAAAAGCGCAATATCAGACGTCTTAAAACAAGAAAAATGTTAGTGATTTTCACATGGGCGTAATGAAGTGAGAAATTAAAGTAACAGTGTCTGTTAATTAAGACATTATTAATAATTTAAAAACTATCTTTATTTTTTTAATATGTGTTTGAAGTGGAATTTAAATTAAAAATAAAATCTTAAACAATATCCGCTTTATGAACGACTAAGCACTTTTTGCTCCTACAGCCGTGCATAATCAAGTTATGTTCCAAGATCTTAGCACTGCAAGCCTAGAGGTAGGACTTCCAACACTAGGTAGGACTTTAAACAGATAACGAAAATTACTTTATGACAAACGATGACCAATAGCACGAGTTGTAGGGCCGAGGTGAACGTACTTGGGCCAGTTAGTTTCTTTTGATAACAGACAAGGAAATACAAACAAACTAGTCCATGATGAAGCTGATGAAGGAAGACATACCGATCTCAGTGAAGCGCAGATTCGTCGACATATTGTGTATTTCACTCGTCCTAACCAACAGTGTGCAAACTCGGTCACTGACTAATTAATTTACAAAAAATTCAACTCGGGACCTGCCCAAGAGCAATGGAGCGCAGTAAGTTGGAAGTAAGTATTCTCGACAAAACAAATAAATCCATCCAAACAAGAATCTCAGACGTGTAAGTTGTAATGCTAGTAATACTAGTTATTATGTAAAGTTAATGATTTTAATTCTTACTTTTACAGAATAAGTGTTAATACATAGTTAGTTTTTTAAAAGCCAAGAATTAGTGCCTCAGTATGTTCAAGGCCAGTGGTCTAATTCCATTGCCGTTTTCTTAGTTTGTGACCCATTCCTCGAGCACTTGCTTTGTAGTAATGGAAGATACTCCACAGACCGCTTCTGGACCGTATATGAGATTTTCAGCCAAGCCAAGCCTAACCAGCTCGTCAGCGGTTTCGTTGCCAAAGACCTTACTGTGACCCGGGACCCATACTAGTCGATGTTATTGTTCCCTTCCAGCATGTTTTGCGTATTACCACAATCTAGAACCAATTTGGACGAAATTTCTGCTGCAGTCAGTACTTTAAGTGTAGCTTGACTGTCAGAGAAGATGAAAATATTTTTATTAACTATCATGTTTTGGCTCTCTAGTGAGCAAACGATTATTGCAAAGACCTCAGCCCACGGTTGCAAACTGCCCCTTGGAGGCATATCAGCAGTGACGCTGGAGCGAGATAAGTGGAATATCTTAGGGGAACCTTTGCCCAGCATGAAATATTTGCCCCGATAGGTATATTGTACAGAATAAAAAGCTTAAAATAATTCTTTAAACTTTAAATCAACATTTTAGTATTTTAAAAACCCTTATTATTTTGGGCTACTTAATTAAACAAACTTACAAATCAAAAGTTTTATAGAAAACCATTTTGTTAAATGCTGACAATATTCTAAAAGAATAATTGTATATTTCTCATGATTGCAGTCATATTATTAAATAGTAAAATGTATAGTAAAATAAACTGTTAGTAGGTCATAAGATATAAAAAATGACGCTTTTTTTTTAAATAAGTTTGAAAAATCTAAATACACAATTTACAGCCGCCAAATAACTAAACAATGCAATGTTGGACATACGAAGTACTGAGATAGTTACCTTAATAGAGCGCGCACTTTGTGATAGCGCCTTTAAACAAACGTGAATTTGTATGTCAGATGATACACAATACATCTCAATTAATTTTATATTACGTAAAAGCTTATTTTTCACAATTTTACCAACTATTCGAAAAAACCGAAAATCCGGATTTTCAAAAATAAAAATCCGGATTTTTCGTAGGCCCCAAAAATCCGGATTATCCGGATTTTTCGGATTTCGAAGTATCCGGATTGCAATCCCTATTTCTACCGCGCACTGTGAAACTCTGGAACGGACTGTCACCAGCAGTATTTCTGGACCTATACGACCTGCAAACCTTCAAGAAAAGAGCGTATTCCCTCTTAAAAGGCCGGCAACGCACCTGCAGCTCTTCTGATGTTGCAAGTGTCCATGGGCAACGGTAGTTGCTTACCATCAGGTGACCCGTATGCTCGTTTGCCCCCTTATTTAATAAAAGAAAAATAAAAAAAAAACTTCAAAAAAGGTGGTTATCAATACGACGTACATACGCGTCGTATTGATAACCACCTTTTTTGAAGTTTTTTTTTTTTTTTGAAAAATAAAAAAAAAACTTCAAAAAAGGTGGTTATCAATACGACGCGTATGTATGTAACAATAGATTTCCAGAACTGCCCAATTTTCGTATATATTATGTTAGTCTGTAATCTGTATCAGCGTTTGAACAAATATGCCAAATTAGAAGTGTATCATTTATGTTACATACAGTATGTATGTTTTTATGTTTGTGTTCGCATATCTGGAACTACCATTCCGATTTCAGTAATTCTTTTTTTGTTGTATTAGGCACTGTTCAAGATCACAAGTTATGCTCAGAACTTTAGGTGCCCTATATATCTATTCTAAATGGCAGTGTTGTAGCCTTTTGCATGACATCAAGAATCATTTCCATCAGAAGTGCTTCAAATAATAAGAGGTCAATAAACTCTTACTGAGCTGCAGAAACACTCAAAAATAAATGTGCACAAATTGATGTTACTGATGTTACAACTTAGTACTTACTACTAGATATAAATAAATTGCAGGCAATCATCATCACCTGGAATTCCGTTATCCTGCAAGAACCAATTACATATTTCCAAAATAAACATTATAATTTATATCATCTCCTGACTCAAAGTATTTCTATACCAAAATTAATTGCGGTTTTCCATGTTACATGTTAATTACTGCACAGAAAATATTAAAGAGCAATAAAATTACTACACGCGTTGTTCCGAAATTCGCTGTGTTTTTAGGGGACTTAAAAATATGTCCCTGGGGTTGTGACTCGTGGGGCTCCAGACTAGCCCTCTCTCCACGCTAAAAACAATTTTGTTGACAGTATAAAATACATCTTAACACAGTTGTTCAAAAGAAATGTACAGAAATCAAGGTAGTTTTTAGTGTATCTAAAGGGTAAAAATGGGACTCTACTACTAAGACTTTGCTGTCCTTCCGTCCATTTGCCTATCTATCACAAGGCAACAGCTAGAAGGTTGAAAATTTGTTGACACAACAAATACTAAAAACACCATTTTCGATACGGAACCCTTCGTGTTCGAGTCCGACTCGCACTTGACCGGTTTATAATTAAAACAATCTTAACTGTCCTATCTCTAGGTTTAATATAATAAAGATAGGAAAGTCCGACTTTTTGTATACTTTGTTTACGGAATGGCGCAGAGCTATAATTGCGGCCCGCGGGAAAACCGGCGGAACCAGCTTTAATGAGTTCACTTTTTGTAAACGGTTCACTATAAAAAAAGGCAAAAAAGTAGAAATGTTGGCTTGCCAAAGTAATTAATATGTACTTACCTATTAATGATATACTCAAAACTTTTAACTTAATCCATACTAATAATATTATAATAGCGAAAGTGTGTCTGTCTGTTACTTCTTCACGCCCAAACCGCTGAACCGATTTCGCTGAAATTTGGTCTTTGAGGCCCGGGAAAGGACACTGGAGAAAGGACCCGGGAAATGTAGGGTTTCCGCGCGATAAACGTTATATTTTCGCGGACCGAAGCTGTGGGTGTCATCTAGATGAAAAAAAGTTTATTTCTATGCAAACGAACTAAGTTGCTAATTGTACTATCGGACTTTTTGTGTGTAAACCGACAATATCGAGCTGTAAACTCGTTCGTTTGCGGTCTGCACAGGGGGTTAGGGGGAGGGGGCCGAACCGCAGGCAAACAGAGTTTGTACTTTGTACTAACGAGATATATTGAACCTCCACTGGTTTACGGTTCGGAACGCACAACAAACTTTACCGCCGAGCCAATTTTTCTGGATTTTTTGCACGAAAAAGTTCCGGTATTTCGACGTATGGTACTTCAAAGTTTTTAGGCGCAGGGCTCGCGATCGGTAATCAAAGGGGCACGAATTCGCAAGGGAGAAGGGTTGATTACTAGAAGCCTACAAAAGAATCGACGAGGGTGGCTGTTGGGCTGGAATATTGTTTGGAATACTCGTACGGAAGGAAAAGAATGAAGGCAGGAGTAATATGAAATTGAGAAACGTGAGATTTTTCGACGCGATAGTTTTGCAGTTTGCACGCCAGACGGCGCGGCTGGGGAGAAAAAATATAATCAAAGCGCACGGAAGTGCGCAAGCCTAGTTCCAGCAGGCCGCGCACATGCCGTGCACTATTTACACGAACCGTTTCGACGTACTTTTGACCCCCCTGTAGCTCAGTGTCTATTGCGAGTGCAAAGATAAAATTATACCTACGTAATTATTTACGAGTACTTAAGCAGTATACCTAATTTCATAGATATAGCTTCAGTAGATCCTGAGATATGTCCTTGTAAAAATAGCTTATTTTGGCACTGACTCACTCATTCACTCACTCACTCACTGACCGGTAATCAAAACCTCTAGGCCACTTCCAATTGTCCTAGCGTTATGAAATTTGGCACACAGGTCGTGTGTTATATGTAGATTAACGAAAAATTAAGAAATTGTAGAAAATGGTCAAGCGTGAGTCGGTTCATCTACGAACTTCAGAGGCCACTTCCAATTGTCCTAGCGTTATGAAATTTGGCACACAGGTCGTGTGTTATATGTAGATTAAAAAAAATAAGAAATTTTAGAAATCGGTCAAGCGTGAGTCGGCCTATCTACAGCCCATACAAACTTTAATGTCATAGCGTTATGAAATTTGGCACACAGGTCATGTGTTAAATGTAGATTAACAAAAAATTAAAAAATTTTAGAAATCGGTCAAGCGTGAGTCGGCCGATCTACGAACTTTAGAGGCTACTTCCAAATGTCCTAGCGTTATGAAATTTAGCACACAGGTCGTGTGTTATATTATTATGCATGTGTTACGATAAATTAAGAAATTTAAGAAATCGTCAAGCGTGAGTCAGTTCATCTATGAACTTTAGATAAAAATTCTTATGTACCAGTGATATAATGAGGCATCTATTGAAAGTATTGTTTATATCGGGCGTAGCACAAAAAGAAAACGTAGGTAGGATTTCTTGAAAAAAAGTATTGAAATCCCACCAAAAACATACCTGTTAAAATAGGGCCTAGTTCCTATAGGCTAACTGTTGGTCTAAAAAAAGAGTTGAAATCCAATCCAATGCCAAGTTCAGATGCACTTCATCGATCATAATCATCTTCATCAACAGCCTGAGCCATAATACTTCTAAATTTGAACTTGGCAGGTTTTTGTGCTATGCGTTACACTTGATTAATTATATAATTAGATAATATTAATAGAATTTAAATAACCTGCCAAGTTCAAATTAGAAGTATTATGGATCAGGCTGTTGATGAAGATGATTATGATCGATGAAGTGCATCTGAACTTGGCATTGGATTGGATTTCAACTCTTTTTTTAGACCAACAGTTAGCCTATAGGAACTAGGCCCTATTTTAACAGGTATGTTTTTGGTGGGTATAACTAGATTACGCCCGCAACTCCGTTGCGCCAAAATTCGTTTATCGCGCGGGAACCGTACATTTTTCTGGCATAAAAAGTATCCTATGTCCTTTCTCGAGACTCAAAGTATCTCCATGCCAAATTTCAGCAAAATCGGTTCAGCGGTTCGAGCGTGAAGAGGTAACAGACAGACAGACAGACAGAAACACTTTCGCATTTATAATATTAAGTATGGATATTAGTATGGATATAGTAATTGATTCACAGATGAAGTACCTAGGGACTAGGAATTAGGAAACTTGGTCATTGTCAAGCCCAGCCAACTACATCTCGTTAACTTGACCTGCAAATTACGCAGCTCCACCGTCTGCCCATCATTCTCCCATCTCGCCCTTGTCAATTAGATTAACAAAGGGCAAACGAGCGAACGGGTCACCTGATGGAAAGCAACCACCGTCGCTCTCAAATCAGAAGAGCTGCAGGAGCGTTGCCGTCCTTTTAAGAGGGAATACGCTTTTTCTTGAAGGTTTCATTTTGCCGAATGCAGACTGCTCATGATGAGCGAACTAGATGTTGTCTAGAAGAACTAATGTAACAGTACCGATACATGTTGAACTAGAGAGGTTCGCTGAAGAAATAAAAAACGAACAGCGGGCGAAACTTGTATGCGGTTTTATCGCCCTGTAGTAGGGCTGACACACACAGCTGTCCCGTATTTGTTACAGAAATTGTTCTCCTAGCAGCTTGTATATTATACACTAGCTGTCCCGGCAAACGTTGTTTTGCCATTTAAAGTGTTTCTATTTCATCAGTTGATACAAAATCTTACCTCCTCTTTTGTCCCCTAAGAGGGGTGGGGGGAAAATTTTTATATACCAGATGCTAAGTTGGAAAACATAGTTAATAATATGAAGTAAGTCCAATAAAGAAAAAAGTTTGATACAAAATCGGACCCACCTCAGAGGGGTGGGGGGGATTTTTTGTTGACTTCAAAGAAGACAAATATATCTGCGAAAACCGTTTGCAAATCGGATCAGTAGTTTTCATGTTAAAGAAAAAAAGTTTGATACAAAATCTGACCCCCACTTTTGTACCCTTAGAGAGGGGGGGAATTTATACACCAGATGTTAAGTTGGAAGAAGACTAATATATCTGCGAAAACCGCATTCAAATCGGATCAGTGGTTTTCGTGTGATGCTGGAACAAACATACAGACAGACAAACAAAAAAACTTACCATGTTTTTGGCTTCTATAGCGATGTAGTGACACCCTCCGCTTATATGGTTATTGGTCATATTATATCACCTCAGCTTCGGCAAGACAAAGGCACAAACTGCTGTGGTTAACATTTCTGTCTTAGTCATCTGTGCCCTTATCTTACCGAAAACCGAAGGTACGCTATTATATGTTATCTAAAGAGTAAAGAGATAACTTTACTTACTACACAGTTGTTATCATACTTAGGGCCTGTTTCACCGCTTCCTGATAAGGCTATCTACCACTTAATTTGACAGATGGAGTATGGAAAATCTGTCAAATAACCCTATCGGGCACCTTATCAGGAAGCGGTGAAACAGGCCATTATTATCTTAATTTTAAAATGGTTATCAGTCCCAAGGATTATTATTCGTTGCGTTTGAGATTCGTTTGAGGTATAAATGTGTAGTCGGCATAAGAGCCCCCGCAGACTACATACCTTTAGTCGGCCTATTGTTTGACCAAATTAGGGTCTTAAACCCTAAATAAACGAATTTAGGCGCAACGGAGTTGCAGGTGTCATCGAGTATCAAAATCAAAATTGTTTAATTTCTGAATAAATTTAAAATAAATATTTTCAGAATGTCCTACATGATGCCTACCACCGGTTCGGGAACTAACCCGGCGAGAAGAACCGGCGTAAGAAACTCGCAAGAACCTTTTTGATATTGTTGATATTGATGATATTGTTACATCTGAGGTATAAATTTGTCTTTTGCATAAAATATTACGGGGGACATTATAGAAAGTACCGCTAGCTAGTTTGAGTGTTTCTAAACAATCCTGTGGAAAGTTTTAGTGTGTTGGCTGCCCTAGGTGTTTTTTCTCGCCAAACCGGTCGTCCTGCGGCGTGCGCCGGCGCAGCGCCCGCGGAGCGCCCGTGCGACTCGTAACACCGGTCATTTGGCCCTACTATGCTGTTACATAGAGCCTACGCCTTTTGAAAGGTCGTCAACGCCTTTGGCCGCTAATGCAGCAAGTGTTCTAGAGCGGCTGTACGTGTTACAGTTGGGTTGGGCGGGTATCCATATTGTCATGTCATTGGCCGCGGAAGCCACATCGCCAAGCCAAGCCAAGGATATCTCGCTCGAATATCAATCATTTCCTATTCTTTTGTTTCGGTTTCCATCAGGAGGAGTTGCTAAAACACTCCTAGATCCGACGAAAATATCCTAATACATTAGTATGAGGATGATAAAGACAAGAAGGGTGTTTATTTAACACAACTTCGCGCCAAATATTTTCTTGCGAGTATTGTAAAGTTTTCCATGATAAAAAGGATAAAGACTAAAGAGCCTATGTCCTTTCCATGGTCTTCTCTACATACAGCTGTGACAAATTTTATGGAAATCGGTCCATTAGTATCGTAACCTCTTCGGTGCTAACAAACAAACAATAAGATGTTTTCTCTACATTATTAGTAGAGGTGTATGTGAAGGGCTTAAAAATAATGGCCAGATGTCACTTGCAGCGAGGTGGAATTCTCTGAAACATGTTTGTAACATTAAACCTTCCTGCCCCGACAATAATGGATTGTAATTACCACTGGTGCGGCAAAAACTAAATGCTACTTCATTTACATAATATTATTCTCGTTCTTTGTTCAACTTTTAATGGATTGTACCCAAATATATTTGTGGCATTTGCGTCCAGAAGATATAAATAACTAGATGACGCTTGCAAGTCGCAACTCTGTACATTTTTCCGAGATAAAAAGTATCCTATGTCCTTTCCCGGGACTCAAAGTATATCCATACTTCAGCAAAATCGGTTCAGTGGTTTTGAGCGCGCAGAGGTTACAGACAGACAGACGTCTGTCTGTCTGTCTGTAACCTCTGCACGCTCAAAACGCTTCCGTATTCGAACAGTAGATAAGCTACAAAGTCGTAGTATTTTGCATATTATGTGGTCGTCGTATTCTGCGTTCTATCGCCGTATTTCTCTACATTCGAGCTGAACGATACAATGTCGTTGATCCAGTGAACGAATTATTTTAAGTCTAGACACAAGATAGCTAGCCCGTAAGTCCAGACTCTAGCATGCACGAATTACGTAAGCGGGTGACAAAAATCTTACGCAATTTATGGACTCCCCTATTATTGATAAAAAAGTTACGCTACAAAAAAGCTGTACAAATTACAATGACGTCTTGTCTGCGTCTTTCGACTTCTACAATGTATCAGACAAGGGCAAAAACATTGTTATATAGCATAATATCCATTGTATCGATATGTACCACTTTCATATGGATTTCTAAGGGGCTCGACAGATCGGCTAATGGAAGCAGTGGGGACGTTCCAGCTCGTAGAGCGATCGAACGATGGATCCGTTGACCCGGGGATCACGGTGCGTGATATTAATGTGATTGGACGCGATTGGCTCAATGCGGGGCCCGCAGGATGCACAAACGAACTCAAGTGGCGTGCGCGCGCGCAGCGCTTGCGACCGCCAGGCGCCGACGTGCTTACTAATTGGCGTAAACAGATACCATTTACTAGCTCTAGTAGTCGGTAGTTAATGTGATACAGGAGCTCGTGTCGTCAGCTATCATGCATCTGTGTGTCATAACTCATAAGTCATAACTCATAACACTACCCGTACAGATGATCCCCATAAACCTAGAATGATGTCAAGGAAAATTTTGTAGAACATAACAAGATTAAAGGATCCTCAAATTGTAGAGATTATTTCCACTTAACAATAATTGTATTTTCGCGAACCTAACCGCTATCGCTTCAAAGAAACGGCTAATTTGGTGTGGAGTTAGCGCCTATTATCCAATCTCGGCCCAAGACGGCTCCCCTCGCAGCCTCGACATTGCGCCGGCGCCGGGGTCACGGCTTACACGCCTTACATAACGCATCTGTGCGCTCTTCAGCTTAAGTTTATACCTCCGAATGATGTTGCAAAACATATTTGTTAAAATCGTAATATGCTGGCTTTGGGAAGAGAAGTGTGATTACTGCTGCTGCTTTTGGCATAGACTGAAATTTTTTTACGGTACAAAAAGCTACTTGTGCCTTACTGATTTTATAGTTTTATGCTTTGTACAACCGAGGTGTTCTTTTAACCAGCAACCTTGGTTGTTTTCTTGGAAGAAAGTGGTCGAAGATCAAAACAAAGAGCTGCCAGTAGGCCACCTTTGCCCCGCGATAAGATACGTCTCCGCGACGAGCGGCTGCCCTCGCCAGCCCTCGCGATGCCCGCGATAACGATGGGTGGTCTGTTGAGAATTGAGATATGCCTACCACCTCAATATTGTTTTCAATTATGTGATTATGTTTAATTATTGGCCTGATAAAAATGGAGATGTAACTGCCAGGAATAGAAAGCAGTGACGGATATTTAAGACTACTTGATGCCCTAAGCCATTTGTGCCTCTGAGCCTCCCTTTCCGTATGTCAACTAAAATCGATCTTTGAACCTTTACTCTTCTGGTACCCACTCAGACATGATGCCCTAAGGCCTAAGCAATAATTGCTTAATTTGATGGGTTAGTCCGTCACATGATCACACGATGTTTACAATTTACAGCGCCCGTCTTTGCCACGTTAGCGAAGAATGGATCCACTCTGGATCTAAAAGGGACACAAAAATTTCGATTAAAGCTGTTTGCCTCATAAATCCTTTTGTCTTTATGCATTATTTTTAAGGAAGCAATTGCCACCAGAACAGTTCTATGGTCTATGCAGTCCCCCTGTCCCTCCACTGCTCTCATTCAACTGACTGGTGATTTTCTTATCAATTCTAATCTATAATACATTACAACAGAACAGTCGTAGATGATTTATAATTGGGTTTGTTTATATGTAATATGTATGGCATGCGTGGTGCGCGGCGTGAAGGGCGGGCGTGCATGTGATTACTATTTATAGCTGGAGTGCCTCCGACATGGTGTTATGGTATTGCTACTGGGGTTCTTTAATCGCTTCGCGTTCTATGCTTCTTGACAGAGACTAAATTAATGATAAACGAAGATTAAGACATTACGTGTTACTTTGTCTTGTATGTTAGAAAATACATTTATTTTGCCTAAAATAGTCTCATTATTTAGTTGTAAGGGAAACCTTATACTGTTAAATCTTAATCACTCTTACATGTAATAAATTATTTATTTATGCGGACGAAATGCTGATAGAAAATAATCAATAAACATTCTCCTCACAAAAAGAGAGTGCGAGGCAACGGCCTATGTTCTTCACGTAACTTGCGACGAAGAAGTGCCCTACCCTAGTTTTTTGCTAATTATATTCTTATCCGTCCATTTATTATCAGTTATCACTGAACAACAATAGCCTCCAAAATAATCAACGTCAACGAAATTTGTCATTTCCCTGATGTTGTAAATTTTTTGTTGCTAATTTTTGTGGCTTGTTCCTTTGTTGTTGATTCTGAACGGATTTGTATTACAGGCGGGGTGCCGGGCGAGGAGTGGTCGGGCGGGGGCGTTTCGCACTGCGAGGAGGGGCAATGGCGCTGCGCTGACGGCTCGCGGTGCGTGCCCGTCGCCTGGCGCTGCGACGCGCGCCCGCACTGCCCCGACGCCTCGGACGAGCTCAACTGCGGTCAGTTCTCGTCTATATTACGCCTCCGTGGTCTAGTGGTATAGAGCGCGGCTCTTGGAGGTCGTGTGCAATGCAGGCTGATCACCTGATTGTCTGGCAAGTAAGATGATCCATGCGTCGGATGGGCATGTAAAAAGTCGGTCCTGCGCCTGATCTCTCGCCGGTCGTGTCGGTCTGCCGTCCCACTGGGTTATGAGAGTAAAGGAATAGAGAGTGCTCTTGTGTACTGCGCACACACTTGGGCACTATAAAATTACTCCTGAGTAGCTGGCCTGGTTTCAATGAAACCGGCCACCGTCACCGAAACCAGTGTGGGAGCTATTATTAGTAGTAGAGTCTGATGGGAACTGGAGTAGGTACTAAATGTCTTACTTATGTCGCAAGCTGCTTTGAGTGCTTAGCTAGAGCCTAATAGAGCATATAGGCGAAACCAATTTCGTTGTAAACCTTATTAATAATTTAGTGTTTTTTTTTTCATGGTGTTGACTGTTGATAAAGCTACCATCGTTGAAGGTCATCAATTAGAAAAAGTTAATAAACGTAGGCGATTGATCTTTTAAGCCCGCTGTACACATTGGGCCAACGTGTACAGTGCAGCGGGGAAAATTCACATTCCATACTCTACATGTTGGCTCAGTGCGCTGGCTCAATGCGTTGGCCCAATTTGCCGTTGGCCGTTTCTACACGTTGGCGTCTTTACACGTTATGGAGGCACTTCACATGGCTATTTGTACTTGCTATTGGCTATTTGTTGTATTTGGCAAAATTATTGACGAATACACAAACAAGCAAATATAGGCAAATACGGCCCTCCGCCCTCCACACATGGACGTCAAATACCAAACTTTTACTTGATTTTCTTTACTTGCCTATTTGACTCCTTTGATGTGCGTCAAAAACCGACAAAGGTACGGATACGTGTATTTGGTATTGTTCATATTTGTCAAATAGGCAAATAAGGCCAATATTTTTGGCAAACATAGGGTATGTTACACATGGTGATTGTTTGGCGAATACATCAAATACGCAAATACAAATAGCCTAGAAGTGCCTCAATTAGTCGTTAGGCCAATGCGTTGCCCCATTGTGCCGTTGGCCATCTCTACACGTTAGCCCAATGCGCTGGCTCAATACGTTGGCCCTATGTTTTTATTTGAACATTTTTTAAAAGTGTGGGTACCTAAGTAATGTTTGTGTTGCAGTGTGGAACACGACGTGCGGTGCGGGGCAGTTCAAGTGCGCGCGCAGCGGCGTGTGCATCGCGGCCGCGTGGCGCTGCGACGGCGACGCCGACTGCGGACCGCACGACGCCTCCGACGAGGACCCCTACATGTGTACGTCGGCCCATATACACTCTAATAATAAAGAAAAGTATGACAAAATAATGGGAGTGTGGAAACATGGCGGTAGCGGTCATTGACCTTTTTAGTCTAGGCGCTAAATGCTTGCACTGTATTTAGAATATTTAACTCTTATAAAGGCAGATTATTACAGATTCATCAGAAAACCTCTTGGTAACGGTAACTTTTAGAATGATAATCTCCAATTTTTTATGTGTTCGCAGTGAAATTCTAATCCTATGTTTTGCAAGACCTAGGTCTTGCCGTGCCGTGAGCGCTTGTTCTATGTTACATTCGCTTCCGCAAGCTCATAGGAAGTGCGCGAATTACGCAACGCTGCGGACGGCGGACCACACGCGTGGTAACGGGAGCCGCGTGTAAACTGTTACAGTAAACCCCGGTGCGGTTTCCGCGGCACAGCGGATCCTGTTACGCATTCCTTACGTTTATATTCATCGATACATAAATATTAAATAGTAGCCTTTTTCAATGATTATAGGAAACTCCTGTAAAGCGTCCGATCTGATGAATATAACTGTCTAGTTATCACGGTTCTTGAGCCTGGTGACAGACAGACGGACAGACAGCGTAGTTTTAGTTATAGACCTTTTAACCCTGAGGGTAACTGTTTTTTAGGGTTCCGTACTCTGAGGTAAAAAACAGCTGTACTCACGAGTGCTTACATAATTACATTTTCGCCGCACTGAAGAAAGGGAAGGAAGTCATTCTAACGCTATAGCATAGTATTATTGTACTGTATATTAAAAATATATTATAGCACCTCGTCAATAAACTTTGGTTTGGCGAAATAATATAGATTCTCTTAAGTAAATAAATTGGAATAAAACATATTTGTTCATGTTTTATTACCAGGCGAAAAGTACTTCAAGTGCTGGGGCGGCATGGCGCGGTGCGCGACGCCGGAGGACGGGCAGTTCGCGTGCGTGCCCGTCGCGCGCTTCTGCGACGGCGTGCGACACTGTCTCGACGGCAGCGACGAGTGGGACATCTGCGACAACTGTAAGCGCCCACCCTTTTAGCTCCCCAGACGCGACGCCGGAGGATGGTAACTTTTAAATACATAATTAAATACTTTTTAAAGAGCCTTTATATGCTGTCTCACTGCTGGGCAAAAGCCTTCCACAAAGTTCAGCTTTGGAGGAGGCCCATTATGTTACTACCGACGAGTTCATTAAGATTTAAGACCTACGTTGACATTAATTGAGTGTGATATATTTTACTTGCTTTCCCTAGTTTTGTATTTTTCTTATAAGAATGAAAACCTTAGACATAACTTCTAATCGACTATGTTTATCCCTTAGTGTAATTTGATAATTTTAAATGTGTTTATCACAGTTACAGAGAAGCAGTGCCCGGAGCATGGGTGCGACGCGTGCCGGCCGACGCACGAGGGCATCGCCTGTTACTGCCAACAGGGATACGAGTATAAGAACGGGACTTGTGTTGGTGAGTCCAATCATATTAAGACGCAAAACGCTCGTGCTGATACTGTATCTGATACTGTATGTTAAAACATTGCTGAAGGGAAGGTATCACGAAGTAATAGGCACATTAAATCTATATTGAGATTAAAGACTACAGTACTTAATTGCGCTTTTTTGGGTCTTATGACCTCTAGGACTATGGGAGTCAGTGTGTGATTATAGTAGGGAAGGTCGCGCTCAGTTAAAAAAGTAATTTCATACCGAGCGAAAATCGTTACAATAATAGTATTCCACTAATACACACATATACATAACAGCTTTGATCGTCAACCACTTCATAATGGGTGGAATAAAAATTGAGAGCATCTCAAAGTTGATGTTGGGAATCGTAGTGAATTGACATTAAAACGATCCCAATTTGCACAAAATAAAGGTTCATATCTAGATTATACACGTTTATGTTCGGTAGGTGTCGTTTTAGTTTTAGCATATAACAACAGATGGCGCTTTTAAAGTAAAATGTATATAATTATTCTTCTTCACAAGTATTGACTATCGAATTAATTACTTAAATTCCTATGTGAGATAATTTTATGGTTAATTCAAACGAAAATCGCCGTCAGCTGAATGTTTGCAGGTGGAAATGTCGTCTACGCGACGCCCTAGGATACATTGAGCGCGAAGTATGGCTATATTGGTCATAACTTATATCGCTGGCTGACGGTTTTTCCACCATCGTATTAGCGACTGACGGTTTTATTTATTATTTACAAAGTAGAAACATTCACCTGTATAAATTTTGTACGGTATAAAATGATTTTATATTGAAAAATTTTTTACATGTTCAGTAACGCGACTGACGTTGAATCCCCCGTCTGCAATACGGCTGACGGTGATTTTTTGGTTAAACATGACCTCAATAATCATCCATCAAAGTTTCATTCGGTATAAAATCACTTTTCGAAACTATTTTTTTTTACAACTTTGAAATACTCTCAGTTAACATTCCACCAAGGGTGCGGCGACTGACGCTGATTATATTGATTGATAAATATTAAACTACCGCTGGACAAAAATTTGGTCGGTATGAAATGGCTTTGCATACGCTAGCACTACCTCCCCTACTATTAGCTCCGCAGTGCGATGCCAATTTTTTAATGCAAGGCACATGGAAGTGCAAAGGCACTTGAAGTGTTACTTATTTGAAGTACGGCATAATTAGAATCTCTTCAAATAGTTAATATAGAATCAGGCGTAACTTTGCAAAAATCCATAGCTTAAAATTTAGTATGTTAATATTTTTAGCAATATTCCGCGAAATAAACCTCAACCTGTAAGTGAGTGAGTGTACGCATAGACATGCGTTACAGCACCTCCCTCTTTTCCCACACTGCTTATGCGTACACTCGCAAGAGCACTATGCGTATACTCATTTACTTACAGGCTGAGGTTTATTTTTCCTGCATACTGCTAAAAATACTAACATACTACATTTTAATCTGTTCAGACAGCGATGAGTGTACGTGGGAGGGGGCGTGCTCGCAGCGCTGCGAGAACTCGGCCGGCTCGTACCGGTGCGGGTGCGCGGCGGGCTACACGCTCGCGGCGGACGGGCACGCGTGCGCCGCGGTCAACGACCCCGTGGGCGCGCCCGCGTCGCTGCTGGCGGTGACGCAGGCGAGCGTGCAGCGCCTGTGGCCCGACTCCCGCCCTCCGCCCGGCAACCACTCCCTGCCCGCGCTCAACGTGCGCGCCATCGACTTTCATTATACTAACAGGTACATACATCACGCTTGGTATAACAAGAATGAAATAATTGTTGCTGAAGTTGACTACGAAACCCAATAATTGTCCTGTAACATATGCGAAAATTGTGTCGCCCAATCTTGAACCACTCTACTTAACGATTTTGGCTACTTTCTCAATGTCGTCTACGTTGAGTACAAACTAATGTGCGAGTTTTCTCCCATCGTTAGTTTATTACGATATGTATCGAAACAGTGTCTAGTGGCACACATAACTTTTCTCACGATTAATACAAATTCACATTCAGCGCAAGGTCTTAAAGCTATATGAAATATAGCTCGTAACGACTAATCCACGTTTTATTGTGGCAGGACGGTGTGCTATATCCACCACAACATAAGCCGCGCGGGTCTGGTTTGCGTGCAGGCGGACGACTTCTCGCGCCGCACGCTGCTACCGATGCCCAACCTCTTCCCGGACCTCGATTGTGAGTAACGAGCTATTTTGCTGACGACGCTCGGCCATCTTTGTTTCTCTATAAAAATGATAAACGAACGCCGAGCGTCAATAATAAATTGGTCGAAATAACGTTTGGCTGTTGTCATATTTTTAAAGGTCTGAGAGCTATATTTTTGTGCACGAATGAAAGATATAATTGGCATTGAGCCAATGATGAGAATGAGAAAGAATTAGGCAAGACTTTAAAACGGAATTGGGACTTTTAAGACTTGCAAACCTATAAGGAAAGTGCGTACTCCTAAAAGGTCGACAACGCACTTGCAACAACTTTGATGATGCGTGTGACCAAAATAATCATTTACATCAGCTGATCTTTTCTTGTTCGTCGCCTGTTTTTACAAATCAGCTCTAATTGAATTGTTTGTGTGTAGCGGTGTCGCACCTGGCCGTGGACTGGATCGCGAACAACTGGTATTTCGGTGACGAGGCACGCGAGGTGGTGTACGCGTGCGACGTGACGCTGCACAACTGTCGCATGCTCGTCGACGAGGGGCTCAGCAAGCTGCGCGGGTTCGCCATCGACCCTATTGCCGGGTAAGAAGCTCTAATGCCCTATGTTATTTGTTCAACAAAACGTCACAATTTTTGAGGATTGAAGTTGAGTCTAGTGGAGGAAATCGACTAACGATACGGGTGTAACACTCTAGACTGTCGGATGCGGCTGATAGCTGCGACTTATTAATGTTATGTGAGCTGTGCAATCTATCATTTGAATTTGTGGACGGAACATTAGGGTGAATTTGAGCATTCGAACGTCCGATGAGAATCTAAAATACACGCCCTAAAAAACTGAGCAAAGTGAGCATACTCATGTAACTATACGCATACTGTACCGCGTCCGATAGGGTTTGTTTCCAGCCTCGCTCGTTACTTGTAAATTTAAGCTATGTTAAAGTTGTGACAGAGGAATTACACAGAAAAATAATGGTTCTGTTACTGAATTTTGTGTCCTAAAATTTTCCTTGTATGTAGATTAATGTTCTGGTCGGCGTGGGGCGGAGCTGCGGCGGGCGTGTGGGCGGGGTGTCTGCGCGGCGGCGGCGTGGTGTCGCTGGCGGGCGCTCGGCTCGTGTACCCCGGCGCGCTGGCGACTGACCCGGCCGCGCGCGTGCTCTACTGGGCCGACGCCTACCTCGAGTGCATAGAGCGGGTCAACTACGACGGCACCAATCGACGCACCGTGCGACGCGCTTACTCGGTAACTACAATATCAGTATAGGGCTACAAGTTTTATTGCGTTGCTGCTTGCAATAAAGCAGCTTACTTAAATCTTCAATCTACAAACGGCAATACGGGGTAACATACCGTATATCGCTCTATCACATTTTGTTAGTTTTGGCATACACTAACGCCGGCGCCGGCTAGCGGTGAGAAATATTTGAAGTTTTTTTTTATAAATGGCATTTTTTTACTGGAAACTATAACTCCTAACATATTACATATTGCAAAAATATCAGAGTATACTTAACCAACATCTGCCATTCCAGACCCAGAAGCTGCAGCATATATCGCTGCTGGAGGACACGCTGTACCTGCCGGTGTGGGCGAACCGCAGCGTGTCGGCCGTGTCGCGCTTCAGCCGGCAGCGGTCGCGCCGCACGCTGCACCTCGACGCCCGACCGACCTCGGTGCTCGTATACCATCGACAGCGGCAGCCCATAGGTATTATATTTGTGTAGTATAGTCAGTTCAGAACAAGAAATGGGCCAGCAAAACGATTTAATTGCAAACCACTTCTGCGTGTATATTTCTTTATCGCTCAATTCTTTGATCGTCCTTAAACCGCTGTGTTAATGATGTTGTATCATGTACATACAAATGCTCTCTGCTGCTGCATACTAGTAAAATGTTCTTTGAAAGTGACGTAAACACATTGTTGTAGTGTCTCACCCGTGCAGCGTGCACAAGGGCGGGTGCGCGCACCTGTGTCTGACGGACTACCGCGACGGCGCGCCGCACGCGCACTGCGCCTGCCGACACGGGTACCGCCTCGTCGGACATGGCGATTGCGAACGTGAGTATTTATACATCTATTTTATTTGGATTTTAAAAAGTTTCGGATTCTTAATTAATATTAATTATTATTTTTTGGATACAGATGAATTATAGTATTTAAATAGTCATAAAAAAAGAAGAGAGACTATGGACGGTCGGAGTAATTTTGAGAGACGTTATAGATGTTCATTATATTATTTAATTTCAGTCAAATACATATTTTATAAAGTTACCTATTATAAATAAAACATTAACTATACTGTGCCTACATATTGTATATTTTATATAGTTAACAAATTATTATTTGTCATTCATGTTTGCGTCATCTAGGTCTCATCTCATTATTTAGGAAATTAGGCTGCGGCACCATTCCCAATTTGTACCTGAGGAATGACTAAACATCAGCTTTATAAATAGTCATCTTTTTCGCTTTAAGCTCGCAATATTGTAACTCATCTACAATAAACGTTTACGGTAAATCAGTCTTTAAATAATTTCTATTACCTCAACACTGGTAGGTAAAATACTAATAAACCGTACTTACACAGTGGTATCGGAGGACGTGTACCTGGCGTTAGCGCGCGGTACTCCGCCGCTGGTGGCGGGCGTGTCGCTGCAGCGCACGCACGAGCCGTTTGCGCCCGCCGCGCACGCCGCTCGCCCCGCCGCCGCCGACGTCGACGTGCGCGGCCAGATGCTCTACTACTGTGACGTGCATAGGTTAGTAACCTATTTATTAATACCTCGATCGTGGAAATCGCAGACACAATAGATATACAATTGTTATGCGGCACCCGGGCGCCGCTTGGGAGTTGATGGGCTAAAACTAAATACTCTCGACTGTAGATACGATAATTTAAAACATACTAATCTAAAGACTGATTTGATTATAGGGTGACCAATATGACTAATGATTGGACAGGGCACAAAAACACTATGTTTATTGAGGTTGCTTTAAAAACTACCTGTTTTCCTTTAAAATCACGCGTTGTATTACTTTAATAACAGGCAGTTTTTAAAGCAACCTTAATAAATATTGTGTTTTTGTGCTTTGTCCAATGACTGGTACTGTCCAATCACTAGTCATTTACTACATCGCACGCTCTTATGCTATAAGCTCTAAAGTACTCTGAACTGTCAAGCGAGTTCGATTCGAGTGTATGTGTTCGAACACATACACTCGAATAACATAATGATCGGCTTAAATATAAATACAACATATTATGAAACATGTCAAGTGCTGGACAAGAAGTGCTAGATTAATTTTACACATTCAAATATTTGTTACAGATACGAAATAGTCCGCCAGAAGTTGGACGGGTCGGGGCGGGAGGTGTTCATCGGCGACGACGTCGACAACTGCGAGGGGCTGGCGATCGACTGGATGGGTAAACATACTGTTTGCTTTGGCTACGACACGAACGAATAAAAATAACTCTATTGTTTCGTCTCATGTGTGAAGTTAGAAACGTATAAGAATGGGTGAAGTTCGTTACTGAAAAGTTACAAGGTTTGTTCGAATTGTCTTTATGTTACAAAATCTACCTTATCCACTTAACGTCGTCGTGCATCGTGCAAGTTGCAGTGAACCAGATCTCACTTATGATCAGACTATAACCACAATACGTGGGAGAGCCATGCTTCGCACGAATGGGTCGGCTCGACCGGAGAAATACCACGTTCTCACAGAAAACCGGCGTGAAACAGCGCTTGCGCTGTGTTTCGCCGAGTGAGTTCCCTTCCCTACCCTCCCCTATTACCCTATTCCCTCTTAAAGGCCGGCAACGCACTTGCAGCTCTTCTGATGCTGCGAGTGTCCATGGGCGACAGAAATTGCTTTCCATCAGGTGACCCGTTTGCTTGTTTGCCCCCTTATTTCATAAAAAAAAATAGACAGAACGAACCAGTAGTTAATGTGATGCTGAGCCGATACCACGTGGTATAACGCGCCGATTTCTCAGCTTGTTTGAAGTCGGCCTACTAGGTCTTTCTGTCTATAACTAAGCGTTTTGTTGTCAGGCGGCAACCTGTTCTGGACGGACGACGCGTTGGGTCAGATCAACGTGGCGCGACTGGACACGCGCGACCGCCGCGTGCTCGTGCGGGAACCCAACTTCAACCCGCGCGCTATCACCCTGGATCCCGATAATGGGTAAATGATCAAATAATAGGCAGATAGCCTGCAGACCTGTTAATTTAGTCGGGTTACGATCACGACTTTCCCTTTGATAACCCGACTAAATAACGTAAGTCCGTTATGTGCCTCTGAATTATTTTCTCCGGTTATGGCAGGCCTTCTATTCTATTTAGTCGGGTTATATCAAGCCCAGTAAACAGATCACGAACTAACGTTGCTTTTACGTAGCCCGAGCAAACAGCCTCGATACCATCTTCCTGTGAAAACTGTGATAAAGAATCTTTATTTTTTCATAACAACGCAATCTTTATTCCATGATTAAGTTTGACCAATTTTTGAAATCCGGCCTGATTAACCAATCAATACAATACACGTATTACAGCTTTTTTTTAAAAGTAATATAGTAGGCAGTATTAACTTGTATATTATAAAATTTGCGTTTGCCCTTACAAATAGTAGCTTTATATATCAAAGACTTAGTCCACTCGTATTGTTTCTAGCGTGATGTACTGGTCGGTGTGGGCGTCGGCGACGGCGACGCGCGGGCGCATCGAGTCGGCGCGCATGGATGCGTCGCGGCGCCGCACGCTGCTCGACACGGACCTGCACTGGCCCAACGGCCTGGCGCTCGATATGACTAGACACCATCTGTATTGGTAAACACTCTTTACATCTAATACCCCATACTTATTAAAATAGGCACGTAAATGTTATTTTCAATTATTTTATTAGAGTAACTACTACAGTCTACAAGCATATGAACAACAGTAACGTGTGTATTAAACAGCGAAATGCCAATAATAAGTTTTCGCTAGCGTGGATTAAATTGAAGCTAAAATTAACATTTCAAGCATCAACCGGCATTGACAACCCTGAACCCAACACAACAGTACAGTTAATAGTAGTATAGTAGGGGCCGCAAAAAAAAAAAAAAAAAAAACAACACAAGTCTTTCGAGGGACCAAGGAAAAAAACAAGGACAAAACAGTCGCTATATTTTTCGGATAGTTTTTAACGTAGCATACTAATGGTAATTCCCAGAAATGGGCATTGTCCAAAAAAAATCACATGTACTTTTTATATTTTTTTTCGTTAAAATAGGGTATTTTAAGAATATAAATTAAATAATTTTGAAATTCATTGACTAGTTTTTTCTCAATAATTTTTTAAAGTTTCGCTCTGACGTCATCATCGGCGGCCAATTGACCTCTGCAGTATGTTTAAATTTCCTTTCAATCTTATTATAATGGCTGGTTCGTCAAATGCAAGTTCTCATTATGTGAAAACTGATACGAGAAGCTTACCAAAAGTTCGAAACGTAATGTTGGTCGAATTTATTGCTAATTTAACGCCATTGAAGGTCAAACTAAGGTTAAACATATTTGTTCAAAAATATAAGTAACTAATGGGTATTTTTTTGGTTTATATACAGAAAAACGATCACTGACCTTATTCCTCGAAATGTTTTTGTAATGAGCAAAATTTAAAAAAAATGGACAATCCCCATTGTTCCCACCTTTCATACTGACACATCGGTTTTTTATCTATTTTCTTTCACAATTATTTTTTTAACAATATTCTATCACGTCGATACTAGCTTTATCTAACAGACTCACGGAATGTTTAATGTACAGGTGCGACACATACCTGAACCGGGTGGAGCGCATTCAGGTGACGAGCGACGGCAGCATCGTGCCCGGTGCGACGCGCGAGCTCATCGTCAAGGACGGCCCCGACACGCCCATATCCAAGCCCTACGGACTCGCTGTATACGAAGGTCAGCATTTGAAAGATGTTCAACGGGAGATGCTTGCCATGACACAGAACCAACGGTTTGGCTTTATGTGTTTTAAACATGATATATGCCTGGTTAATAATAAAAAAGTTATAAAACTCGACTTTTATCAGGTTTGTCCTTATCTGTCAAGTGATTTTTCTTACTAATATTTGACGAGGAGGAAGCGTTGTATAGCGTATCTATTGTATAATTATTTTATTACTAAGGGTGACATGTGTGTGTAAGGTATGAATTTATAATTCATCAGCTTGATTTTGGTTTTGTTTCACCCAAAAATATGTTACGCAGGTGAAGTTATTTGGAGCGAACACGGGTCTGGTCTGGTTCGGAGACTCGCGGCCAATGGCTCGGTGAGCACGCTGCGCTCCTTCCCGCCGCCGCTCTACTCGCTCACACTCGTCGTTGCCTCCGCTCGTGCCGGTACGTCCATTACTTTGTCGCTTTTCTTCTGTGATTACTGATTTGATTGTGATAAGTAACAAACGGGCGATAAAACAAATTATTGTGTGATCTTCGATATTAATCATAATTCTGCAAAAAAAATTGAAACTTAAAGCTACTTCTAGACAATGTATCTATTTCAGAGAAATTCATAGTCAAATTTTGACCTACATTCTGACCAAATTATGAAGGTCCACCAGTTACGTTAAATCAAATCACATCTAAAAAACTATGTTCATTTTTTTATTATTTAAAACAGAAAGCATCTTTTAATTCATTCATAATATGTATACGTGTGTGCAGGCAAAAACTCGTGCTCGAACAACAACGGCGGGTGCGCGCAGCTTTGCCTGGCGACGGGCGCGGGCGTGCACAGCTGCGAGTGCGTCGCGGGGCTGCGGGCCGACGGCCGCACGTGCGTACCGTCGGCCGCCGTGCCCGCACACCAGTGCCCGCCGGACCGCTTTCATTGCGGACGCGGGTATGTTCTACACAAATTCAATTCAAATTCTTTATTAAACATACAATAATTTAGTACAATAGTATAAAAGCTAAGCATCATACACATCACGTCGTCTAATCCCATGCCAAGTAAAAACTTATGTTATGGCAATCAGACAACGAATAAACACAACAAATACCTTCCATCTTAATATCCCTCGGTAGTTTCTGTAAAGTCCAAGTGATAATTGACGTTTGAATAAGAGGGCTCCAAATTATATTATTTTATTATTGCTACAAAAAATGTTAAAAAACACTGACTTATAGTGAGTATTTTTATTTCAATGTTATGAAACAATTTAATTTGCCGATGATACGACGTTAATCATTAAATGTGAAAACAGGGAAACATACGAAGAAGACCTAGCACTTAAAAATATTGTTAAATGGCTTAATGACAATAACCTACACATAAACACTGACAAAACACAAGTTATACAATTTCAAAACTATAGAAGAGCAAAAAAAAATTAGGCATAAAATATGACAACAAAAAAAATTGTGAGGTAGATAACGCAAAATTCTTAGGTATCATGATAGATAAATATTGCAATTGGAAGATCCATGTAGAATACATTTGTGACAAGCTTGACCGTTTTGTTTACGCAATTAAAAAATTAAGGCAAACTGTGAGCACTGAAGCGGCTCTAACGGCATACCACGGCTACGTCTCTTATAATCTTTCCTATGGTCTTTTGCTATGGGGTAACTGGGTAGAAATTGAAAAAGTTTTCAGAGTGCAAAAAAGTGTGTTAGAGCTATTTCTGGCGCCTCACCCATTTATTGAGGAAGGCTATAGGCATAATTTTTTTAGTGGCTATATATTTTATACCCGTGCGACGCCGGGGCGGGTCGCTAGTATTGACATAAAAATGTGATACTCTTGTCTAAAATGAAATACTTATTGGATTAGTTAATATGTAGAAACAATTTTGTATATGTACTTAATGAAAATATCTAATTATTAATTTTATTAATTTATGAAGAATGTTAAATTAATTTTAATTTGTTCTGTATACAGTAATGACATTCACACACCATTGTTATGGTAGGATATGTAAGAACTATTATAACCTTTGTTACCCTTTTGACTACATATATGTGAATAAATGATCTTGATTCTTGAACACTAATATTGTAATAATACAATCGTTATTCATTATAGACTGTGCATAGACACGACGTACGTATGTGACGGAGATATTGACTGCCCGGACGGCTCTGACGAGGACGCAAACGGACATTGTGGTGAGTATACCGTGGATAAGATAAACGATGTTCAATTAAATATAATATTAAATAAGATGCTTATTAATGATTAATAATTGTCCACAGCCAATGTAACTTGCAGCGAGGATTTCATGCAGTGTGACATCCATCGCTGCATACCCAAGAGCTGGATATGTGATGGACTCAAAGGTAAGACTGCAAATTCACTAATCGGTGTAAGGGACCTACAGGGTTTTTATCTCTTTGATATTCGTCACATTATAGTAGTATTTTTGTTTTAACTAATGAACATTACATTGTTAGACTGCTCGGACGGTGCGGACGAGTCGGGCGCCGTGTGCGCGCGTACCGCATGCGGGGCGGCGCAGTGGGCGTGCGCGACGTCGCGACGCTGCCTGCCCGCCGCGTGGCGCTGCGACGGCGGACACGACTGCGGACCCAAAGACCACTCCGACGAGGAGGGGTGCAGTGAGTATCTACATTTGCCTTGACGAGAAAATTGTTTTAAATACTTTTGTTTTTTCTTGCATAAAATGTAGTAAAATTCATGATGACTCGGTCTAACTTTCGACTACTCAACGGGTGCTTAAATATTTTGTAGTAAGACCGTGAATTTTTAATTCAATAATTCCTGCAGAGACCTTGGAGTGCAGCAACACGATGTTCAAGTGCGCGAGCGGCGGGTGCGTGCCGTACGAGTACTACTGCGACGGGCACGCCGACTGCGCGGACGCCAGCGACGAGGCCGCGTGTCGCCCCGCCCCCTCCACGCCCACTGCGCCCGCGCCGAGACGTAGACCCACGTTAGTACTATAACACTAGCATGACTACAGCAGAAATGCGAAATTATTGAAATACTGACATATTTTTATAAATGACCTTTGGGATTTTGTCTATTCTTCTCAAGAAATACATAATATATTATACTCAATCTATGGTGTATGGTAGATAAATTCTGACAGTGAAATATCAACTTCTTCTTATGACTGATCTATAAATAAATATAAATTGTTACAATCTATACATATTTTAAAGTAACCAATATTTAATGTTTTCCTGTAAAGGGTCCATCACAACGAAACGCTGAAACACGGCCTGTGCGAAGAACACGAGTTCCAGTGTACAGATGGCGAGTGCATACGTTTGGTAAGTTTATAGTATCTTTTTACTTCTTGTCTATTATATATACTATTATATGTTTACATTAATCGTAAAAAACACTAACGCACTACAATGCTGACAAACCTAAGTTCTAAAGGAGAAAAAGCTTTGGTCGATATAAATGTTTTGTTTACATAATAACAAAATACAGTACTATACTCTTTACCCAGTTCACAACATTATAATATTTTGTTATCCAGGAGTTCCGTTGTGATCTCCGCGAGGACTGCCTGGACCGCTCGGACGAGGAGAATTGCGAGGCGGCGCGGACGACTACCACCACCACCACAGTCGCGCCGCTCGCGGACTCGTGCGAGCCGCCCGCGCTGCGCTGCGACAACGGCACCCGCTGCGTGCCGCTCCCGCAGCTGTGCGATAACACCGCCGACTGCGCGGACGGCGCCGACGAGGCCGACAGGTGTGGTGAGTCCGCGCACTAACACTGTCTGTGTTAAAAAACGAAAAATTTATTTGAATAAGTAACATATACAATTATACAGCATATGGTTTAACTGATGAAACAACTTGATAAAGCATTTTATATTTTATTTACCTTTTAAAATCTATTTGTAGACTTTTTTTGCACAATGCCCATTTGTTTTTTTATATCAAACCATCTCCTGCTTTTTCGTTGCTTGGATAAATTTGCTGCATAGCAGTAGAGCCACTTTTAAGTGTTTATATTTAGGTATATTAAAAAGTTTTAAGTTTTGATCTCTATATCAATATGTGTAAAAGCAATTAAGAATCTATTCTAAAGCCACTATATTTGTCGCAGGCGAACCGATGTGCCTGGTGGCTGCGTGCTCGCACGTATGCGCGCCGACGCCGCGCGGGCCGGCGTGCGCGTGCCCGCCCACGATGCGCCTGCGCCCTGACGGTTTCAGCTGCGCGCCCGCCGACGTCTGCGGCGAATGGGGAATATGCTCACAGGTAATTATCAACTATTTGTTAAAAAAAAAAACAATAAATCAATAAACTTCTAGTGAAAAGACTTCGGAATGGTGTCTAGTTTCATGAGTTACTTTAAGTGTATTTTTCGCAGACTTGTCAGCCGTACAAAAACCGTCACAAGTGCACCTGCTACGAAGGCTACCGTCTCGCTGATGATGGATTCACGTGTAAGAGTACCGGTAAGATTAATACCACCTTATTATTGATAACAGAACGTACGTAACAGTAAATACGTACGTTTTTTCAAGTATGAATAAAATGGATTTGGTAAAAAATATGAAACATTGATTGCAGAGAGTACAGCGCCACTACTAGTGTTCAGCAACCGGCACGAGATCCGCGGCATGGAGCTGCCGTCGTTGCGGTCGCGCGCGCTCGTGTCCTCGCTCAAGAACACGATCGCGCTTGACTGGCGACACGACAACGGCGTGCTGCAGCTGTACTGGACGGACGTGGTCGACGACGCCATCTACCGCGGCACGCTGCTGGGCGAGGTGGTCAGCGGCATCGAGCCAGTGGTGCAGCAGGGCCTCTCCACTGCCGAGGGGCTGGCCGTAGACTGGATCGCCGGAAACCTATACTGGGTCGAGAGCAGCCTGCATCAGATAGAGGTAGGCAAAGTTTCTAAAACTTAAATAATAATAGATTGGTTAAAGATATACACTTTAATATTACCTTTTTTTTAATTAGGTGGCACGTCTTGATGGAAAATATCGACGCACACTGATCACCGGGGAGCTGGACAGCCCGCGAGCCATCGCCGTAGATCCCCGACTTGGTATGTATTCTACTTAGCTTTCGGTCAGTACGGTCTACTTAAATCACAATGTAATATTTAATCATTGATGGAAATCATCAAAATTGCCGAATGTGAATAAATATAATAAGGTCGACTGTTAAATACTTACGCCAACGTTTTGATACTATAGGCTACGTGTTCTGGACGGACTGGGAGCCGACGCTGCCGCGCATCGAACGTGCGTCGCTTGCGGGACGGCGGCGCGTGCGGCTGCTGCGTGCGGATGCGGACGGCGCGGGGGCGTGGCCCAATGGCCTGGCTCTCGATCATCCCGCCCGCCGCCTGTACTGGGTAGACGCGCGCTCCGACTCGGTCCACACGGCCGACTACGACGGCAGCGACAGACGCGAACTGCTGCGCGGCCACGACGCCGTGTCGCACCCGTTCGCGGTCACCGTGTTCGAGTCGCACGTGTACTGGACCGACTGGCGCAGCAACAGCGTCGTTCGCGCCAATAAGTGGAACGGCAGCTCCGTCGCGGTCGTCCAGCGCACGCTCACGCAGCCATTCGATTTGAAGGTGAACGACTGTTAATAGGAACACAATCATAGAACTAAATATGTAATGTTGAATGTTGCAATAGGTATACTCTATCCCCTAAGGGCCGATTCACAACGGATCGGCAGCGGTCGGCAGAGGCGCGATCGGCAGCGGCGCGAAGAGCACTTTTAGTGTGAAATAATTTTAAACTTTGTTTACATACTTATAAGTACTAGTATCGCTTGAAAACTTCTAAAGTTTTCAAGTGCTCTTCGCGCCGCTGCCGGCCGCTGCCATTCCGGTGTGAATTGACCCTAAATCGTGTCATATTCGTCTCAGGTCATACACCCAAGTCGCCAGCCGCGTGGTACAACGAACCCGTGCGAACAAAACGGCGGCTGCTCTCATCTCTGCCTCATCGACTCGGCGACGGAGCGCGTGTGCGCGTGTCCGCACCTCATGCGGCTCGCTGCTGACGGCCGCACGTGCGAAGGTATGTATTGCATATTTATTTATATCGGGAGCTATACGTCACTGACAGTTAATTTTTTCAATATATTAGCAATAGTTGTCAGTAGCATATTATTATAGTAATCTTGAATGTAAACCCACGTCGAAAACAGAACATAGCGTGTCACTGTTGCTTTGTAGCTACTGAACTGATAAATTTAGGTTTTGCAATTAGCAAAATTTATAATACGTAAGTTACAAACTGCAAAACGAATTCCTAAAGACGGATACATGTGATTGTACTGTATTATCAGAAAAGTTGATTCATAGGCAGTCGGCGGACCTACGTGATTTGGTCGTGTTACGTCAAACCCAACCATCAGACCACGATTATTATTAAATTGATATAACCCGACTAACTGACGTCTAGGCCTGTCAACTGACTATGAATCAATTTCTTCAATGGTCGTGGTGTTTGCAGTTCACGAGCGCATGCTGGTGGTAGCGCGCGCGGGCGAGGTGCGCGGTCTGGCTCTGGAGCAGGCGGCCGAGCTGATGATGCCGACCGTGTCCGGCGCGCTCGTCTCCTCCCCCGCCGCGCTCCACGCCCTGCCGGCTGAGTACGCCATTTTCTGGATTGATATGGACGTGAGTGTCTGTGTACACGTTGCTCTGTGTACCTCTAATACGGCCTTTACACTCGCGCTTCGTCCCTCGCCTCGTAGCTCGCCACTGCCCTCGTGCGAGGCTCGTGTTGATCGATGGTTAATAAGTTGCCTGTTTACACTCGCGTGCCGAGTTCAGTTGTCTTTGAGCTAGCAACAATGGAGAACGTCGAAGTTTTAGCAGCAATAAGTTTGTGCATACTGGGCTTATACTGCTACGTCACTAATTTAAATAAAAGGAAAGTAGCAAAGAAACATTCTTGTGGCATTTATGTTTAGGGTCCCAAATTATTCGTTCTTTTAAAATATTTCTATTAACTTAAATGTTTCGTCTTGCGACTAATCCATTATAGTCAAAAACGCATCGTATAATGATTATACGATGCGTTTTTGTTTTTGCGTATTTAAAACTAATCACAACCTGCGCGGCACGATGAAGAAGCCAGAATAAAGCAGGAGGGCGAATGTAAACACCCACTCGCGTGCGACGCGAGGTCCTTTGACTCGTGCTCTAAAAACCGCTCCGGACGCGAGCGCCGCGAGGGACGAGACGAGGGACGAGGCGAGCCACGAGCGTCTGTTCACATTCGCACTTCGCACCTCACCTCGTCACTCGCCTCGCGACTCGTACGCGAATGTAAATGGGCTATAACTAGATACTGATAATAATTATTCGAACCAGACGATTGAGGGGTATACGATTACTTTTGGGACATTATTGTTATTTTATTTCTTTCGAATTTATCTTAATTTTGTACCCTAATGGTGAAAAATTAATTTTATTTATTGTGGTCGTATGGCAGACGTACGAAATAAAGCGCGCGGACGTGCGCGGAGGTGGCGCGGAGTCGGTGGCAGACAGCGCGCTGGCGGGCGCACGCGCGCTCGCTCTGGACTGGTCGGCGCGTCTGCTGTACGTGTGCGGCGGCGGCGTGCTCGCAGTCAGCGGCCTGCGCGGCGATCGCACCGCCACGCTGCGTCGCGACGCACCAACTCACGTCTCAGCGCTGCAGGTGCATCCGCTTAGGTAAACAAAAAGATGTGAAGGATTTTTTATTCCCCAAAACATGTTGCTCAAATAGCCTAGAAATATCGATACATTGTTGATAACTGAACAGTTGCCACGGTTATTAATCTGAATATGTTATAGGGGCAAATTATATTGGGCCACGAACGATGACGGCGAGGAGCGCATCGAAAATGCGAGCGGTGACGGCAGCGGCCGCCACGTCCTCCTCAAAGACAGTATGCATGTTGCCGGTGTGACTAGTATGTATCAATTTTCTTCTTCTTTTGCTTAAATGATATGAATTGAGCACGTTAATGTTTGTTTGTTTTCACGTACACGACAAGGACCTGCAATGTTTAGTTTGAGTGTACTCAAACTAAACATTGCAGTGGACTCGACTCGTTTTACTTCATAATTTATATTGATTGCAGGCTTTGCGATTGATATTGAAAAAGATCGTCTTTACTGGGTTAACCTGGCGTCCGCTGCGATTGTTTACATGGACCTGAAAAAGGAAACTGTTCACACTGTAAGTTCTATTTCTTAAGTTAATAAGTGTTATCGCAGCATACATTCAGACAGTGACTACGAAGGAGGTCGTTTGTTACATAAAATAGTATTTCGCTTATTAAATATGCTTTAAATCTGCATTTTATGGTTGTGTTGTATGTAGGCCTTGAAATATTTTGCCCAAAAAACGGTTTGTAGCTTACTGCGTAGCCGATCTTTAGATTTATGGTTTTAAATTAAACTACGCATATTTTCACTTTAAAAATATTTATTACAAACGGAATATAAACAGTATATAACGTGGACAGTTGCCGCTGCACATGGGCGCGCGGCCAGTGGCGCTCGACGTGCACGGGGGGGAGGTGCTGTGGGCGGACAACTCCGACGCCACGCTGCGGGCGTGTGACAAGGACGAGTGTGCTGAACCCAGGATATATAAAAACAATACAGGTTCACAGAAGGATGTTTTTAAATGTTAAAATTAGTTGCAGCAAAAAAATGATATTAATAGCTGAGCTCAAATGTGGAAATCTTATAAGTAGTTCACAATACAGACGGCGTAACATCGATTCGCGTGTACGACGCGGACGCTCAACGCGGCGCGGGCGCGTGCTCGCTCCGTACGGCGCAGTGCGATCACTTGTGCGTGCCGCTCACCGAGTCGCGCAGCATGTGCGTGTGCGCGCAGGGATACCGTCGCGACGGACTGCGTTGCTTGCGTGAGTAAAATACATGGTACGAAATACTTATCAAAAAAGATAGAGACAGAAAAAACGTTTATATATTTCCTATTATTATGCAGCCCTAGACGAAGCGCTGATATACTCGATGAGCTGGGAGCTGCGCGGGCTGCTGCTGAACGCCACGAACGGCAGCGACACGAGCGCCCTGCCGCCCATCCCGCAGATCGCGAACGCGGCGGCCATCGACTACTATGCGGCGGGCGAGTGGCTGTACTGGGCGGACGGCGAGGCGGGCGCGGCGTGGCGCGTGCGGCGCGACGGCTCCGCGCGCCAGGCGGTGCTGGTGCGCGGCGCGGCGGCGGGTGCGGGCGCTGATGCCCTCGGCGCCCTGGCGGTGGACTGGTTGGCCGGCAACCTCTACTGCTCCGACCCCTCCCGCACTCTACTGCTCCTGGCGCGCCTCGACGGCTCTCACCGCTACGTGCTGGCTGACACCGATCCACTGCCAGTCACCGGTCAGTCGACGCTCGAATAAAAATCCGATAAAATATTACAAAAGTATAAAGGAATATTATTCTAACTTATGAAGTTCTATTACAGCCATAGCGATAGACCCGGTAGCGGGCTGGTTGTTCCTGTCGGGTGGCAGTTGGATCCAACGTACGCGGCTCGACGCCTCCGCGCCGGAGCTGCTATACAACGGCACGGCGCTGTCCGACATAGCGCTAGATGTACAGGTGAGGCTGCATATTTATTTTACCCACACACACGTAGCTTATATTGCTGAATTTGCATTAAGAAAGTTAGATACACCAATACGAGAAGTGGCGTTGTTGCAGGGTGGCATGGTATACTGGACGAACACGTACTCACCGAGCGTGTGGCGTATGCGCTACGACGGCTCGGGACAGGCGCGCGTGCTGGCGGGCGCGCCGCTACGCTACCCGCTCGCGCTGACCGTCCACCGCGCACACCTCTACTGGCTCGACACGTAAGACACTGCCGTTTGCTTTGTAGCATCAGTCATCGCACGAGAATTCCAATTCACGTTAAAATCATTTACAGGATGCTCGGCAACGGCAGCGTGGCGGTGGCTCCTCTGACAAACCTGAGCGACTATAGAATCGTCATCGATAAAGTCGGTGATAGTCTCAAAGATTTGCTCGTAAGTAAATATAGTGTGTGTAACCTTCTAGATAACCAAGTAAATCACTCTACCATATCTACTCAACGTATAACAATTTACTTTTCACGAATTCCTGTCTAGTCTTGTTTTATGACGTTTAACGTTTTCAATCCGCCAGAAAGAAAAAAACAGACCTTTATTCAATGTGTATTAAAATCATTGATAAAGGATTTTTTCATGCGTAGATATGGTCGTCGGAGTCGCAGCAGGCGCCGGCCGGGCGTGCGGTGAGTGCGTGCGCGGTGGACAACGGCGGGTGCGAGGCGCTCTGCCTGTGGGACGGGAAACGCGCGCGCTGCGCCTGCCCGCACGCCGACCTCGCGCCTAACGGCAAGAATTGCACACGTTAGTATATCTTATTGTCAATTATTCTTACTATAAGTTTTGACAAGATGTAAATTTTGCAAATAAAACAATTTTAAATGATAAACGTTATTTTGTTAATTTTATTGAATGAGTGATATTATATTTGTTTGCAGCGTACAAATCTTTCTTGATGTACTCCCGCCTGACACAAATCGACACCATACACTTCGAGGACGAGAAAAACTTGAATTCTCCTTACCCACCTATTGAAAATAAGTGAGTACATTCACATAAAATATTACTTACTAGCTCACCAAAATTCGTTTATAGCTCTGGAAAAAATATCCCATGTCAAAGGACACCAGTATAATCTACATTGGTTCAGCGATTTAAGCGTGAAGAGATAGAAGACAAATCGATGCGAACATTAAAATTTACAGAACGTTGATGCGCAACGCGATAGCCCTAGCATACGAGTACGACACGACGACGATCTTCTACTCGGACATCCAGCGCGGCTCCATCAACGCGGTGCACTTCAACGGCAGCGATCATCGCGTGCTACTCGAACGTGAGTATTCTTCCAACCGAACCAGACCGTTCCTTTGATATACTTGCACGTTGGCGTCAACTGCAACGTAGCAACTTGGGACAGATATTTCACTTCTAATACACGGTCTTTTCCGTGTTTGTGTCTACAATGAAACCCACTTCGCAGAGGCGGGTTCGGTGGAGGGCATGGTCTTCTCTGCGGACAGCGGCATGCTGTACTGGACGTGCGCCAGCACCGCCACCATCAAGGCGGCCAACATCCGCGCAATGCGCGCCGACGCCACGCGATCGCCCGCCGCGTCGAACGCGCACGTGCGCACCGTGCTCACACTGACGTCCGGGGATCGCCTGCGCGGCATCGATTACGAGCCCTGCCAGATGTAAGTAAAACAAAAACCGATTAGGTAATTCTAATTTAACGTATGTTTTTTGAAATAATTACTAAGATTATTATTTATAATCGTTGCAACTTACATAAGAAATATCGATGTCATATTTAGGCGACTCTATTGGACAAATTGGAACGAGTCGCGACCGTCGATCGAGCGAGCTTTCGTGAGCGGCGCGGGGCGGGAGGCGATCGTGACGACGGAGATCCTGATGCCGAACGGCCTGGCGCTGGAGCACCGCTCTCGGCTGCTGTACTGGATCGACGCGCGGCTCGACAAGCTCGAGCGGATGCACTACGACGGCTCGCACCGCGCGGTTGTGACGCGGTCCTCCGCCACGGAGCACCCGTTCGCGGTGGCGGCGGGCGGCGGCTGGCTGTTCTGGACGGACTGGGTAGCGCGTGCCGTGTTCCGCGGCGACCGCGCCGGCCGCGTCGCCACACTGCGCCGCGACGTCATGCGCCCCTGTTCTGTCGTCGTCGTCGCGCCCAACCATCAACACTGTGAGTAATCTTAATGTTTTTATTTGTGGTATGTGTATGCCCTATACATACACAGTACACAGTACACACCGTTGTATATTTATTAAATAAAATTAATTCAAATATGTACACACAATAATTAAAAATAAAATATTTACAAAAGTTCAAAATTTTATTCGTTAATTAAAATAAGATAAAACTAATTAAAAACACAAAATATAATATAAATAATTTTGCATAGTAAATACGTCACGTCACGGGTCCGCCGCGCCGCGCTGCGCGCACCCTTAAGTACCTAGCAAGTTCTTATCGCTAGATGTGCGAGCGCAGACCGCCGCGTACGGTCACCTTGTCACGCCAGTCGGAAATTCACCTTCGTACGTTGAACCCGTGTCGCTTCCTGCCTCACCGTGACATTTATTTGTTACGCGATCTTAGTATTTTTGGTCCGCGTTAGTTAATAATCGATAGACTTTAATCATTATATTTTTCTCCTTCTTAATAACACATGGTGTGCGGTTAAGTGTTTAAGTATACGCATAATAACTGTGAATAACCAATAAACTAAAGTATTAGTGAATCGTGTTCTGTTATTCACCCTGCGTTCTCACTGTCACCCGCCTACCCATGTATTATGAATTTACTTACCTAATTATTTTAAATTCCAATTCTTTAAAAAAATGTCTTTGGAACTCTCCAGGCGCATCGGATCCTTGCGCTTTGGACAACGGTGGATGCGCGGAGATGTGTACGTTGGACGCGAGCGGGCACTCCAGTTGCAGCTGCGGCGAGGGTCGGGAGCTGCAGCGTGACGGACGCTCGTGCGGCGCGCCGCTCCCCAACCACTGTCCGGCCGAGCGCTTCGCCTGCGTCGAGGGGCCCTGCCTCCCCGAGCACCTCGTGTGCGACGGCGTCCCGCACTGTAGCGACGACATCGGCGCCAGCGACGAGGACCTCTACTACTGCAGTGAGTGTATAACATTCAGCTTCAATCCAGCAGTGAACTTTTTAAAAGTCAATTTATAAGTACTATCAGAGAAGTTGATTCCTATGCAGATGGGGGACCTACGTAGTTTGGTCGCGTTACGTCAAACCCAGCCGACAGATCACAATTAACATTGAATTGACATGATCGACCAAATGACGTTGGTCTCTCAAATGCATAGGAATCAACTTCCTCGATGGTACATAATATTTAAAATGAATAAGTAATTGAATGCATTAAAAATAATAATGTCAAAATTATGATGAAGACCATAATTATTAAAGTTACATAACAGCGTTCAATTTCAAATTTATTTATTTGCATGAATGTACATAAAATAAAGGTCTTAAAAGTAATAATATTAGCGCCATACATTTTGCCAGTAATGTGGCGTGCAAAGTCATAATTATTATTTAAATATACATAGTTTAGTTCATATTAATTACATTTGATTTAAAAATTATATCACAGTCAAGTTAAGAAAATAATAATAATATTACAATAATGTCAATAAAATATATCAATTATAGTATCTCTAGGCTATTAAATGTCATTTTTAACCAAATTTCAATTAAATAATATAAGATTATAATAATACAAACAATTAATAAATTAGATAAACAATTAATAAATTAGAACTTAATCAGCATTAATATTAATAAGTATAATTTTTATTCACGAAAGAGATCGTCGACACTGTAGAAGCATTTTTGTATGAGATAGTTTTTTAACGCATTTTTAAATTTTTGAATGCTGTTTAATTCTTTAATAGCCCGTGGTATTTTATTGTAAATTTTCGTCGCCATTCCGAAAATATTCATTCGAACCAGTGAGGTTTTAGATTCAACACAGCATAACTTAATATGTTCGTATCTTTTAGTATTGAATCGCATAAATAATGAAAGATTTGTTCGTACTAACACAGCTACTTCATAAATATAGAGACAAGGAAACGTAAGTAATTTATATTTTTTAAAATAAGGTTGGCAACTCTCTATTGTTCGTATATTTGCTATAACTCTAATACATTTCTTTTCAATGAAATTTCAATGAAATTCAATGTTCATTAACCGTAAGAATATTCCCTTATCTAAATTTTTTTTATCTAAAAACTCTGATTTTATAGCGTCTCGTAAATGTCCGGCTAACTACTTCCCGTGCGGCACCGGGGGGCGGTGCCTGCCGATGACCTCCAAATGTGACGGCCGGCCCGACTGCGAGGACGGCGCCGACGAACTTGGCTGCGACTGTCTAGACTCACACTACAAGTAAACGTTACTCGCATATTGTTCTCTAAATAATTTTGATATTAAGTGGAAGCCGCAATTGCCTTTTATCGTATAAACTTTGCAGGTGCGACGACGGCACGTGTGTTGAAGCGGGGGCGCGATGCGACGGCGCGGCGCAGTGCCCGGACGGCTCGGACGAGTTGTCCTGCCCGCACTGGAGCTGCGCGTCGCTTGGCGACGGGGCGCTGCGCTGCGCCTCGGGGGACGCCTGCTACGCACCTGACATGCGCTGCGACCGCCTGCGCGACTGCACCGACGGGAGTGACGAACTGGATTGCCCCGCGGGTACGACAGTTATTAGTTACTCTAGCGTATGACATTACATTGAATGTATGCCATTTTTTTACACAAAACTGCGTTTGGTATTTAAAATTAAATAAATAAATATCGGGTGTGCACCACTAATTACTGCTTTTTGCGTCCTCTGCGTAGACACTACAACGAGTTTGTCGATGAACAGCGAGGAAGATACGTTCGAGGAGCAGCCGCTGCTGGGTTGCTCGCAGGAGCAGTTCGAATGCGGCGGCGGGGGCGGTGGGGGCGGCGCTGTCGAGTGCATCCCGCTGGCTTGGCGCTGCGACGGTAGACTGGACTGCACAGACGGCTCCGACGAGACCTTGCATTGTAGTAAGTGTACAAATATTTATTAATGACTTAACCAAAAATAACACTTTTTAAAATATGGGCCGTTCTAGACCTTTGCCTTTGCTTGGTCTTAACTATACTTACGTTTTCACGTACCATTCAAATGTTGATCTACGTAATTAGGCCACAAAAACACGACGTCGTGCGGGCCGGAGACGTTCCGGTGCGGCGCGTCGGGGGCGTGCGTGCCGGCGACGGCGTTCTGCGACGGCGTGACGGACTGCCCGCGCGGCGAGGACGAGGCCCGCTGTGCCTGTCCCTCCGGCTCCTTCCGCTGCGCCTCATCAGCGCACTGCCTCGATACGGTAAATATCGTACCTAAACTCGGGAGTGAAACATCTGTACCGTTAAAGGTACTATAGTCGGGGCATTTTAATAGGCCACATTTGACAGTTCATCAAAATTGCACCACGTAACCTTGTAGCGACGTGCATAAAAAATAAATATTTTCGTTTTGTTATAACTGCACAATTGATTAACTTTTTTCAATTACGATTACATATTTATTGTAGACATGACCGATACGAATTATTTAACGATTTGCTTTTACTGATAAACAATTCTAAACGTAATAAACAAATTCTGATCTTAATAATTGCACGTCGTTACAATGTTACGTCAGCTGACCTTTTTTCTTTTTAAACTCTAGGGATGTTACTCTAAAAATCGAAAGCTAATAAATAGTATCGATGCATTTATTACTTGTAACGAAATATCCCCATAAATCAATAACCACGTTGTGAAAAGTAACACATATTTATGGGAAATGAATAATGATAATACTAAATTTAACAATTTTTATAATTCAAGCGAATAAATGCAATGTTTTTTGTAAATTATGTACTTGTATTATTTTGGTCCTTGAATTTGCAAAGAAAAAGTAATAAAGGGACAGGAATTTGTTTTTGGTTTTACAAATAACGTATAAAATTCAAATATTTTATTTCAAGTCCGTATCGATTTATTCGTTTTGGTCGATGTTTTTACGCAGTTCACCTCACTATGGAGATTAATCTGACAGATGTCAAATGTGGCCTATTAAAATGCCCCGACTGTAATTATGTATTCTGTAGTTGAAGAATAAAAAATCTTTTGTCGAAAATTTTGTCATTAGTGAGGGATACAATATCACTCATCCATATTATTATGTATCTTATAGGAAGTATCTTGTCGCTCCCGGAATCTAACCTGGTAAAATGTCCTTCCTAACATCTACGAGTTCATATTGTATTATATTCTCGTCGTAGAAATTGTATTGCGACGGGGACAAAGACTGCGAGGACGGGTCGGACGAGCCGCCGGGGTGCTCAGCGCGTGCGGCGGCGGCGGCGGAGGGGGCGGAGTGCGTGCGTGGCGTGCGCTGCGGCGGCCGCTGCGTCGAGGAGCCGCTCGTGTGCGACGGCCGCGACCACTGCCAGGACGCCAGAGCCAACGGCACCGGCTCCGACGAGGATCCTTTGGCGTGCTGTACGTAATAAATCGCTCATTATTTATTAATTTTCGTAGGGTTGTAGCGGTATTACCAGCGTAACAATCCTGCATCGCGCTATCGAGTTAATACGATTAAGGGAGATCGCACACGTCACACTTTTTGTGTGATCGAGTCTGCGGCTTACATACAATCTGATTGTATGTAAGCCGCAGACTCGATCACACAAAAAGTGTGACGTGTGCGATCTCCCTGAGTTTCTGAGATTGATGTGACGTAATACAACGTCTGAAATTACGTCAGTGGGCTTGAGCTTGACCGAGCATGTTGTCCGCTCGGACGGAAGATCTTCCTTTGAGGCGCCCAATCGTATCGCCGAGGCAGCATAAATCGCTTATTGAATTTTATTAATTTTCTTAAGGTCTTTTACACTGAAATGCATTGATAAGAAGACGCTTGCATGTTTTGCACGTGGCGTCACGCTACTTCATTTTTATTTTACTTTATTATACATAAACAATTTACAGCTAAAATTCAGTAGGATTTGAAAACAAAGTTTTTACTTAAAGCAATAGTTTACAATGTCTTAAATTAAATATTTACTCATTAAGCGTGTATTAAGTATTAAACCAATTTTTTTTTGTTAAGGTATGAATACAATCTTGTTCTTAATGATCTAAAGAACATGACTGCATTTATAATTAAATGTCGTAATGTGTGTATTAAGTATTAACCCACAGTTTTTTTTTTGTTGAGTTATGAATGCAGTTTTGTTCTAGATTACTTATCTAAAAAACATGACTGCATTCATAAGTCATAACTCAATACGTAATTTTTTGTGGGATGATACACAAATGCGTCCATAATCCATATTATATTGTATTGTCGCGTCTCAACTCAGTAGTTTTTGGCCCTCGACAAAAGATAGGTTAAAGGGGTTGTTTTTAAAATTCTTAATTTGACATTATTTATAATGTAGCGTCTTTCGCGTCTGCATTCGGTACGGAGGCGGAGGCGAGCGCGGCGATCGCGAGCGGCAACGGGTGTGCGGGCGCGTGGCGGTGCGGCAACGGCGCGTGCGTGCCGCTGTCCGCACTGTGCGATGGCCGCGACCACTGCGGCGACTACACTGATGAGTGGCGATGCAGTTAGTAGTTTATAGTTATTTATAACGTAATCACTTGCAATGTAAATTACTGTTACTTCAGCTGGCCTCAATAAGTTCAGTCATATACCTCTTCTCCCTTAAATCATATCGAATTCAAAAAGTTTTACCCTCCGTTACAACATTACGTTACAACTTTTGTTACAACGTTACAAGTTGTGGACATGAACAAGTTACTTTTATCGCCCGCAGACGTGAACGAGTGCGTACTTCTGAACGGCGGGTGCGCTCATAACTGCACTGACCTGCCGGTGGGGCGCGCGTGCTGGTGCCGGCCCGGCTGGCGGCGCGACCCGCGCGACCGCCGCGCCTGCACCGACGTCGACGAGTGCGCCGAGGACCAGCCCTGCGATCACCACTGCCGGTAATTCACTTGTACGAATCTAGAAAAATGCTTGAGGAAAAACAAGGAAATCTAATAACGAGTTAAGAACTGCGAATGAAGTAAACACAAAGAACAAACAGTATAGGGTGCTTTCCTATTTCTTAATCTACCATGCTTTTGGCCCAAAGACTTTTGATAATAAGAAAATAAAAAACCTCTTGTGTGTTAACAATATTGTTTCAGAAACACGATAGGAAGTTACGTGTGTTCCTGCGCCGAGGGCTATCGTTTGATGGAGGACGGGTCTAGCTGCGCAGTTATTTCTTGTGAGTTACATATTACGTACATATTATATTTCGTTACGACTTACGAGATACATATCACGTAATTTTCGTTGGCACTATAGTGAGTTGTCAGTTGACAGTATGCCTAGATAGATAGACATTAGACATGGATAACAAAAATATTAAATCCAACCCGTTATCTAAACTTACACACGTGAGATGAAAATGCGTTAAGAAGATGTAAATCTTCTTAGCACTGTTGCACATCTCTTTCGCGTTTTTTGGCATCAGTATTGAAACGGCGTATAGATGAACGTTGTCATTCCCCGTAGCGGTGAAACCATCGCTGATCTTCACGAACCGCTACTACATCCGGCGTACGTCACTGCGCGGGCGCGGCGCGACGTCGCTCCTCGTCCACAATCTGACCAATGCCGTCGCGCTCGACATGCACTGGGCGAGCGGCTGTCTGTTCTGGAGTGACGTCACTCGCCTCGGCTCCTCCATCCGCCGCCTGTGTCGACCCTCGCTGGATGGTGCGTATTTTCATTTTAAAGCTATGTTAAGATGTTCATATTTCGACTTACATGGAAACAAAGAAGTCTATGAAATAAAAAAGAATAGCTGAGTGATAGGGAACGGCTGAACCATTATCGATAATTTTTATTTTGTTGTTTGTGAATGTCGGGGGAAGTTTCCTGTTAGTGAAAATATTGAAAATAATAAAAATAGCGCGTTCATTGCGAAGACGAGACAATGACTGGCGGGCGCGCTAGTATTGAAATAAAAATATAGCATTTGGGCTACATATTATTATCTTCTTTTGATGATAAACCGACAGAGGAGAGCTTGAGCGGCGGGGGGAAGGAGGAGGCGGCGCTCGTGGCGGGCGCGTCGCTGCAGAATCCGGACGGGCTGGCGGTGGACTGGGTGGGCTCGAACGTGTACTGGTGTGACAAGGGCACCGACACCATCGAGGTGGCGCGGCTGGACGGCTCGCACCGCCGCGTGCTGCTGCGGCACCGACTGTCGGAGCCCCGGGCACTCGCGCTGCTGCCGCAGAAGGGGTGGGTACACCACAGTCAAAATATCTGTTGACTTGGCTGGGTATGCGATAAACGACCTTATCGAATTCGTTTCGTTTCAAAGAGAGTTCGTGAATGTTTTACGCTGGGAATCTATGAAGACTGAAGACTCCTATGTAATAAGAAAAAAGGGATGACACTACGATGTTGCCACTTTTTAATTTCTTCACTTTCTTGACGGACTATTTATTGTGTTTCTTACACGCGACTTTTCCAATATATTTGACAAGCACAAAACATTGTGTAACGCATTCGTATTTCTATTAGTAAGGGCGTAAAAACTAACAACATTAAATTGTAGATGGATATACTGGTCGGACTGGGGTTCCGCGGCGCACATCGGGCGCGCGGGCATGGACGGGTCGGGGCGGCGCGTGCTGCTGGGCTCGGGGCTCGGCTGGCCCAACGCGCTCACTCTGGCCCCCGCCTCTAACGAGCTGTACTTCGCAGATGCCAGAGAGGACTTCATTGCTGTTGCTGATCTTGACGGGAATAATATGCGAGTGCTGTTCTCGAGAGGTCAGTTCGGACACAATTTATGAACAACAAAAAATGTTATCTTTTATATTGCTATCGATTTAAATGACGATTTTAAATGTCTATACAATTCACTTTGGCTTCACTTTGTATTTTGACTACGCCTTCAAAATTTGCTTGCTCGCTTTCCAGCATATACTCAAATTAAATCATTGCATTAAGTCAGAGTTATTCGAGCGCTTATAAATAATATACAGTCGACTATAATAACCGAGATCTTTTATAGACAAAATGCCGTGGCTGCGTCTTCACCACGTGTTCGCGCTGGCGACGTGGCAGGGCCGCCTGTACTGGAGCGACTGGGAGACGCGTGCTATCGAGAGCTGCCGCCGTCGCCCAGATCGCCACTTTAATGTGAGTGTCGTTCAATTAAATATCCTTCGTGTTCAAATTACCATCGCATTACCTTTATACGTGTTCTCGTCACTCACACCTCTGATAACTCATCCCAATACAGGCGAAATTGTGTTTCATAGACAAATAACAAGTTATTCACCAATCTTCAAAATCAAATCAATCTCATTTTAGTATTTTGTAGGGTCGCTGCAATTTATAAAATAAAATATAACCTTATATTAATATACCCATAAATTAAGTCCTGGAGCAGTCTAAGGTAAAATGTTAAAAAGATTGTTTCCGTAGTTTTTCTTGCATCCTTCGCAACAACTTCTTTGCGACTGTACGGTTCTAGAATCTGAAAATTTCGCAGTGGTTGAATTGGTAACTTGTGTTACGTAGGAATCGGAAAACACGCCTCCGGAGAGCGGTGGCGCGTACCGCTGCCGCACGGAAGTCCACACGCTGCACAAGCCCATGGACCTGCGTGTGCTACACCCCGCGCGCCAACCGCCCGCACCCGAACTGAGCGCGGCGTGCGCCCGCCTCGACTGCGCCGGCCTGTGTCTGCTGCGGCCGCGCGACGACGGAGCTGAAGCCACGTGCGCCTGCCCCGAGCACTTCGTCCTGCAGGAGGACGGCCGCAGCTGCAAGCCCAACTGCACGTCAGCGCAGTTCATCTGCAGCACGGCCCTCAAGTGCGTGCCGTTCTGGTGGCGCTGCGATACGCAGGTATGGTGCTAAATAGCATTTTGCACGCTGCAGCACAACTTTCCTAATGCTGCTCGACGATCTAATTCACTTTTTCTTTAGCAGAAGAAGTATGGAATACAAAGACATTACAAATGTTAAAAAATGACTTTGCACGCCACATTACTGGCAGAATGTATGGAGCTAATATTATTATTTATTACTTTTAACACCTTTATTTTATGTATGTAATAATAATTTGGATTTGAAAAATAATATGTAAGATTTACTTCCTTTATCATTAAACATGCCGTAAATTCACCAGGACGATTGCGGCGACGGATCAGACGAGCCGGAGTCGTGTCCGCCGTTCCACTGCTCGCCGGGCCAGTTCCAGTGCGAGAACGGCCACTGCGTGCATCCCTCGCACATCTGTGACGGCGAGTCGCACTGCGGTGACGGCAGCGATGAAGTTGACTGCGATCAGGTATTAACCGCATTAATAATAAATTATATGATCTCATTGAAATGGTCATCGTTTAAAATGTGTTTTGTTTAGTTTACGTGTCTGTCGACGCAATGGAAGTGCCGCGGTAACGTGACGGCGGGAGTAGCGGCTCGCTGCATCGCGTCCGGCGCGCGCTGCGACGGCGAGCCCGATTGCCACGATGGTGACGACGAGCGCGACTGCCCGCCGCCTACCTGCCCGCCCCATCACGTAAGAAATGCTGCACGATATTTTTATTAGGTTCAAAAGGTGTATTAAACAGCTTGTCAGCGTTATTCAATTACTTATTTGATCATTGCACTTACATCAACAGTTCCAATGTGGTGACGGGGCGTGCGTGCCGAGCGTGTGGGTGTGCGACCAGGACGCAGACTGTGCGGACGGATCCGACGAGGGCACGGCGTGTGCGGCACGAGAGTGCGCGCGCGGCGAATTCCGTTGCGCGTCGGGCCGCTGCATCCCGCGCGAGTGGCTGTGTGACGGCGAGCCCGACTGCCTCACCCGCGAGGACGAGGGCCAGGCGCAGTCCGCGTGCCGCGCCTGTGAGCCCACGTACTTCCGCTGCGGCGACGCGCGCTGCATCCCCGGCCGCTGGCGCTGCGACTTCGAGGAGGACTGCTACGACGGCTCCGACGAGCGCGACTGCACGCCGCGCAACTGCTCCGAGTCCGAGTTCCGCTGCGGCAACGGCGAGTGCATCCGCGGCTCACTGCGCTGCTCCGGCGCGGCCGAGTGCGCGGACGGCGCGGACGAGGCGGGCTGCGCCGCCGCCTGCGGACCCAACGCTCGTCTATGTCCGAACTCCATGGAGTGTTTGCTAGAGTAAGTAAACTTTATTTACGCGATATAGTTCAATATACAAAATATATCTGGGCCTTGAATAGAGTAGCAATTGACATGTATATTTTTCTAGGGAGTGGTGGTGCGACGGCGAGGTGGATTGCGGCGACGGAGCGGACGAGGCGCAGTGCGGCGCTGACGCACATGAAACCCCCGTTACGACCAACAACACTGCCGGTGGGTTACAATGTAATTTTGTATTCTATTTATTTTATTTGGATTATTAATACAACGCATAACTTATACAATAATGCTGTCTAGGTTGGTATGTAGTAATAATTGGAAAAGTATCTAACAAACACAGTATCAGTGAAGGATATATTGTGAATTAATGAACACGCTATGATGCAGTGAGAACGGAAGGCGGATGCGGCGCGCGTTTGCGGTGCGGAGGACGATGCGTGCCGCGCGCGTGGCGCTGCGACGGCCGCCGCGACTGTCCCGACGGCGCCGACGAGGCGGCAGCTCTGTGTGCGCATACCGCCTGCCCACCGCCCATGCTCAGGTAACTGAAGCTTTAATTTTAACTGGAGATTCTTTCTGGGTCCATCAGGCTTCGGGGGACGGATTAGAAGATGTTTTTGTCGCGACTGATCTTTATTGACTAGGCAGGTGTGACATACACTACACATTGACATAAACATACCCTTTGACCACAATAAAGTTTAAATCCTCATATTTGACATAGAAATTTATATTTTCGCAAACTTTAGTAAATGAAATTGTTATATGAACAGATGCGGTAACGACACTTGCGTGCCGCCCAACTTGCTGTGCGATGGCTTCAACGACTGCAGCGACGCCAGCGACGAGAACCCGCATTTATGTGAGTACTGAGTATACACTATACACCATGGAAGACGAATAAAATTACTGGTTACAAAAAAGGAAATCCTGAATCCATAATACTAAAAGAGAACATGAAGTAAGTTTTTCAAAACTTTTTTCTTATTAAGTTATGTTAATTGTAAACGATTGTCTGTTTAGGTATGCGTCGGGGAGTGCTAGAGGATATGGACATTCCCGATCTCGACGAATCTATGGACACTAGTATCACGGCCAACGGTACGTACTAAGTAACATAATTATAGTCTACTAGTTGTCCCGGCAAATGTTTCTTTGCCATATTATATAAGAGCTAATTTAAAAAACTTGCCACTTCCTTTGTGTTTCTTCTGAGTAACGTATCACAATTGTAACACAAAAGAATTATTAAGGCTTATACATACCGCAAAATTATAGTCATTTTTGACCCGTAGTTAGTTTTTTGGACTAAAATACTACAAAAGGCTACTTGACCTATTTTTTTTCTTCATTCTCATATTCATTATAATTCTTCTTAGTCATACATTTTCACCAAAAAAACTAATATTTTAAACATTAGAAACCCATAAAAATGTTGATTGAAAAATATGCCTTTTATATGGCGCCGAAAACACTGTCCGCCATTGTACCGCTATAGTCTGACGTCATGTTTTTTGTATTTTATACTTTCTTTACTGAAAAAGTTTTGTGTGCTAAGCGTACGAGTGTAACAGTGTCAAAAAATTAGAAAAGAATTTAGAAATCATTTGTAATGTTCAACACCTTTGTAGAAAAGTTTTGGCCATTTCATTTCCCAGCTACAATAAATGGAGATAATATAATATAAAACTGATGTTTTATTTGAATTATTCAAGAAAATATTATATTTTATAAATCTTTCTAGGCTTATTCATATTATTTATGTTCAAATAAACTTACATATTATAACGAGCGCGATAAATAAAAGATATAAAATTACAAATGTGATGACGTCACATCCAAATCGGAAGTACCGCAAAAGCGTTTTCGTCAGTACAATTCCTATTTTCATAAAATCATATTTTCAAATCAACTTTATTTATCAATCATAAGCTTTTATTTGATGATAAGGGTGAAATACGGTTTCCTAGGCCAAGTTCTACTAGAAGTATGCATTTTTTCAATGAAATTAAATTTAGGTCAAGTAGCCTATTTCATGGTGCAATAGGAGGGTGAGATAATTGTAAATAAAAGTCGGATTAATCCTGTCTTATAAATTATAATATCAAATAATATATTAGTTTGTGTTCCTACACACGTAAATATATCAGGGATAGAATAGGATATATATATATAGGAATAGGAATAGAATAGGGATAGAATATCTGTACTTCGGAGTTGAGAATGATCTTCAGGCAAAAATACTAAATATTTTTCCATTATGCGTTATTTTTCCAAAAAAAAAAAAGCATAACTGCTCACCGGCATGAACAGACCTTTATGATTTCCTTTGTGTAACGTTACACAAAATTGTTACATCAATGTGACACACAGGAAATAAAAAATATGTTTTTCTAACTTAAAAAATTTCAAACTACATGAAAATGTGCCGCACACAAGCAAGAAATATATCAATCTAAACAATGATCTTATTCTTTCGTCATAAAGTGAAACCAAAGTAGATAAACACTTACCAGGGTTTATTACAAACAAAATGGCCGCGATGTATCGGTTGTCACTCCATCTATACTTTTGCTTCTTTTTACTGTGTTGCCACATTAATAGGCCCAAATTAATACCATAACTAATGCAAAAAAGTGTTACACAATGGAATAACACAAAATATCATTTTCGTAGACAAAATAAAATTTTGAAAATCTATAAGTTTTAAAGGACATTCCAGAAGATATACTTTGTAAAAACGTCAAATTATCGATGATGCTCAAAACCATTTCTAAAGTTATATCTATTTACTTTAAAAATTCTCTTTTTTTGCTTTATAAGTTCCACTACTATAGTGCTCTCAGGCTATAGGATAGCGATAGGGTGAATAAACGCTAGAGACAGGATGTCTCTAGCGTTTATTCACCCTATCGCTACCATGTTTCAAAAAACCTTGACGTAATTTATCGTTTTCTATCAAATCGTGACAGAAAACGAAGCGACAGAAGTTTCATAATACCTCATCCAAATACGTAGTGTCGTAACTAAGAAATTAGGAATTTTTGAAGTTGGATTTCCTTAATTACGATATTGTCAGCAAATTCATTTTATTTTTATCACAATTATAATAAGAATTGATATTTTTCTGAAAAAATCGGTTTTCAAATTTTTTATAAATATTAGGTTTCTCTTAGTTTTATGCGTGTTAAATAAACAGCTTGCAAATTATATCATTAGATAAAAGTGAATCATTATTTTTTTACGAAAACTACGCAAAAATATCAAGATAATAGAAAGTTATTTTTTTCACCAGCTGTCATTTACATAAATCCAAAAATTTAAGTTACTCCTGTTTTGTTACAGGTATCTTTTACTTACCTTTCACAACAGGGGTACATCATTTTTGGTCACCTTTTTTATGTTTGCATTTGAGCTCGGAATCTCCTTATGCTCGCTATAGAAATTACTTATATAATACACAAAATGTTTTATAAAATAAATTGATTCTTCAGTAAAAGCTGAATGATTCCATTTCATCTTTCGAGCGACGAAACGAAACGATTGTCTAAGTTATAATAAACGGGGTCGGTACTAATTTGCAGGTTAGTAGGTACTTGGTACAAATATGCCATGATAAGCCAAAATACGTTCCTATTAATTTAGGTAGGATAAAATAGGTAAACGTATTGTGGTTTTAATTTAAAAATATCCCTATAATTATAGCCAAAAAAATGAATGTGGTATACAATAATATGTAAAAAGTGAAAATTCATTATGACATTAATAATAATAATATCGTAATAATAATATACCAAAAAAGGTTCGTGATACATGGTGGGGTCACGCTTCCTCCTGCTTGCTCTACCACGAAACTCGCGGTCATTTGAATTTAGAAACTTTTTGACAATTATGTCATACAAACGATGCGATAGATATCGCTACATCTGTAAAATTAGAATACAATAGTAGACGAGATGCCGATAACCGCTACAGACAGGACTGAGCGTTTGAACCATAGTACATGGACAGAAAAGGGAGCAATTTTTTTGAAATTAGCTCATAAAGTATATCGCCCGTATTATTTTATTGAATTAGTGACTAAATAAGTATGTCACCATAGCAACGTCCATCGTTATCCCGTGACACGCGTCGCATAAACAATGGTCGCTCTTTATAGGCAAATAATTTGCAATAAAATAAAATTGCGATTATAATTAAAGATCTAAGCTATCCTATCTCTCAAGTTGGAAAAAATCTCACATTTAAAAAAACAAAACATTAAAATCGGTTAAGTAGTTTAGAAATCCATCGCGGACAAATATCGTGACAGGAGATTTATATATTATAGTCTATTCGCACTGTAAGAAAACTGGATATATCATCCGTACAAATGGAAATAGCGCCAACGTCGATATATTGACACATAGCTGAAATGATAATTCTAATAGACTATAGGATAGAATTGTAGTCACAAAACGATATCAGTTTATCTATACATTTGTGTGACGTGGTGTGTTGGCAGATCGTCTTTGTTCGTGGAGCGCGTGCCCGCAGATATGCCTGCTGCGCGGACACAATCGCACCTGCAAGTGAGTGTAATGATTAGTGGCTGAAAAATATCTCTAAATGTGTTGCACTGGGTATTAACCTACAGTATAGTATCTATAAAGCTAAAACTAGTTTTTTTTAGATCTAAATATAACCACAAAGTATAAGACCAAAAATATCTATTCTGTAAGAAATACCAACCTACAGAGTACCTATAGAACTAAAACTAGTTTTTTTTAATCTAATTAAACCACAAACTATAAAATCAAAAATATCTATTCTGTAAGAAATACCTTTTGTAGTCATTAAGTAGAGGAGATTTTAATGAGATTGTATTGTTTTAGATGTGTTCCGGGATACAGACTGCATCAGTTGCATGATGGAACACTCGGTTGCGAAGCGACCGGTGAGTACAATTTTGACTTTATGACTTTAAAAAGAAGACTGTAGTATTTTTTGCTATTTCTTTGTCATTGTTGCATGATTTGAATTGTTTGCGCAGGCGAGGATGCGCGAGCGCTAGTTGCTGGCGGTGGCGTGCTGCGCCTGCGCGAGTTGCACAAACACGACCACGATGCCCCGCCTCCCGCCCCCGACACGTACGTATATTCTATCGTTTTGTAATAATAGAGCGATCTATTGAGAGTGTAAAGTTTACTTGCCACTTTCAACAGGTCGCTCCCGGGATTCGAGGTGTAATATTGTGAGCGATAGTCATTATTTATTTTGTGTATTGAATATCAATTGTGTTCAATTCACTGTAAAAAAGCTACTAAAATTTATATGGTATTACTAAGTACTACTGTTTGCAACTAGGAGCGCTTTAATGTCATACGAATTGTAGTCAACTTTATCACGGCGTGTGGCGGTACCTACAATTTGCCTAACATTCCTGCATCTCGCTGTCGAAGTTTTCTAAGTGCGTCGGTGTATATATCTTACATTATGATTTATATTATTTATGTTACTATTTATGTTAATATTGTATTGCATGTAATTTTTGTGTATGAGCGGAACGCCTACAAACTGCTAGTTCAGTTTGGCGTATTAATGTTTATTGTAAAACATGTAATTTTAAAGTGAATAAAGTATTTAAAAATATTGACGACCTCCGTGGCTCAATGGATAGAGTGTGTGGCAACTCAAGCCGGAGGTCGCGGGTTCGAGTCCCGCCGACGGAACAAAAAGTTTTTCAATGTTCCTGGGTCATGGATGTGTATTAAATATGTGTATGATATAATAAAAATCTTAAATATATGTATAGTATAAAAGTATTAAATATATTTCCGTTGTCTGGTACCTGTAACACAAGTCCTTCAGGTACTTAGCACGGGGCCAGACTGACGTGGTGTGAAGCGTCCATACGAGGGCTGCTATTTATGTATCCGGAATTAAAAAAAGAAACAAACATATATCATTTAATATGGTTTTATTGCTTTTCAAAATATTCGCCGCGATGATCGACACACTTTTGCATACGCTGGAACCAATTTTCATAGCACTTTTTCCATTCTGATTGAGGTATCTCCAAAACGTGCAAACAGCCTCTTCGCGGCTCGAAAAACGTTGACCACGAAATTTGTTCTTTGCGTATGGAAATGAAGAAAAATGTTAGGTGCCAAATCAGGGCTGTACGGCGGATGACCAGTCAATTCGATCTTTTGACCCTCCAAAAACTGAGTTGTTTCAGCTGAGGTCTGACAGTTAGCATTGTCATGATGTAATATGATTCTGCGTTGTCGGTTGTCCTTTCTTATTTCTTCAAAGACTTCTGGTAAACAAATAGTCGTATACCATTCAGAATTCTCTAATGGCACTGTAGCCACATGTCCATTAATTCCAAAAAAACAAGCGACTATTTGCTTCAAAGTACTTTTTGCACGAGTAACTTTTGTTGGTTTCGGCTCATCTTGGAACACCCACACCGTTGACTGTTGTTTAGTTTCGGTGTCATATGCATAGATCCAAGATTCATCACCTGTGTAGATATTATAAACGGCTTTTGACGTACCACGGTTGTATTTTTTTATCATTTTTTTGCACCAATCGACACGAGCCCGTTTTTGATCGATTGTCAAGTTGTGCGGAATCCAACGTGAACATATTTTTTTTACAGCCAAATGTTCGTGTAATATCTTATGAATGCTCGTCATACTTATGCCTAAGGACGCCTCTATCTCGCGATATGTAACATGACGATCACGCATTATTAGTTCCCGCACAGCATCTATATTTTGTGGGACAACAGCTGTTTTTGGGCGACCTTCTTTATTTTCATCCGTGAGCATAGACCGCCCACGATTAAACTCACTGTACCAGTGATAAACAGTGGTTTTTGATGGTGCTTCATCTCCAAAAGTTGCGGTGAGTTGAATAAAGCACTGTTGTTGATTTAGCCCACGCCGAAAATCGTAGTAAATCATTGCACGAAAATGTTCACGCGTTAAATCCATGGCAAATGAAGACACGCAATTTTCAAAATGACGCCACAATGGAAAAATAATTGACAGTCACATGAAACAAAATGTATTCTTCAACCAAAGAGTTCTATTTTCAAATGTAATTACTTTTTAAATATTGTTCTTGTAAGTGGCCAGTTCCGGATACATAAATAGCAGCCCTCGTAGATATTATTATATATGTAATGACAGGACGGAGATAGTATCTGTGGCTGCGGCACCGCTGGGCGGAGCGTGGTGGGTGTGGTGGGGCGACGAGCGCGGACGCGTGCGCCGCATGCGTCTCACGCCCGCGCCCAAGCGGCCCGCGCGCGACCTCTTCCGAGTCGCTTCACTGTCCCTTCCGGACGCGTTACCCCCGATGGTCAAGGCGGAGACTATTGTGAGTAAAACGACACTGATATAATACACAAAATAGAAGTAAATATATAAACACAGTAAAAGAGCAGTAAAACAACCAGTATTTAAACTTCTTTCGTGTGTCTTTGCTTCTTTGTTACATAGTTTATTGTGTATGCCAGTGAGATTTTTATTTGAACGCCGGTTGTAATAAATTAATAATAATTGGAGCTGGCTCGTTCTTGTTCTTGCCGAACCGCGGCTCTCTCACACTGGATTGGAATTTATCACAGATTAAAGAGGAAGGAACGATCCGCGGTGTGGCCGTAGACCCGGTGTCGGGGCGCGTGTACTGGACGGTCGTGTACTCGACGGGCGCAGGCGGTTCGGGCGAAGGTAAGGGCGCCGTGCGGGCCGCGGAGGCCAACGGCCGCCGAGCGCTCACGCTGTGGACCCGCGCCGCCGCCGAGCCCGACGACATCGTGCTGCATTTTGACACCGGGTAAGAAACGTTATTTAAAATTATAATATTTTAGAGTTTAGTAGTAACTCTTTAATTTAAATTTCGTTTTGTACAGCGAAATATTTTGGAGTGAACGCGGCGCCATGCCGGGCGTATGGCGTGCGGACGGCGCAGGTGGAGACCCGCGTCCACTGCTGCGACGACGACTACGGCGGCCGGGGGCGCTAGCGCTACACGCACCGTCGCGTCGCCTCTACGTATACGACGCCTACTATGGCACGCTCGAGAGCGTCTCGCTCGACGGCACGCAGCGCGCTCTGCACGCACTCTTCGCGCCGCCGGCCGCTGCACTCCCGCCGCATATACCCCCGCATACCGGTAACTACGTTATCATTTTCATTTGAATGTATTTGTTGGGCATTTATATTACTTTATCTTAATTCCACACTAATAGACTATTAATGATGGATAGGTGTAGAGTTTAACAGATAATGCATATGGGGTTTATGTCAAAATAAATACATAATATGGGTTTCTTTTTACCTTGTGATGTTTTCGTGCAGAAAACAGTACATGGGAGGTGGTGGGCGGTCGCGGCTGTGCACGTCTGGGCGTGTGGGAGGAGTGGGTGTGGTGTGGCGGCGCGCGCGGCCTGCAGCTGGTGGCCCGCCGGCCCCCGCGCGCCCCGCCCGCCGCCCGCACCCGCCCTGCCCCCCGCCACCGCGCCGCAGTCTCCGCGCTCGCCGTGATGCACCCCGTGCTCTTCCTGGCCATAGACGACAGTGAGTATAGTGCTCCAAGCCTATTAATGAATATGGAAATTAAGCTGCTGGTAAAGAAGAACTGTAAAACACAGTCATGTAAAAAAGGACGTTTTTATATGATAAAAGCGTTAGTTCCTTTTCTCGCCACGTTCATTTAAAGCCTTGTCGAGCTGTAGTAATGTTTTGACATCTGATTTTTTTTGCTTTAAGTTTGCTGCTACCGATTGAAATGGCTTGTTCAATCGATAAATTATAAAACAGTTTGCGAGAGGCTAGTGTCAGTGCCATTGTAAAAAAATACCAATTAAATCTTTATTCTGTAAAGTGTAGTGTGGATATGGTTTAAAATAGTCAAGATTATCATTCACTTACTTTATTTTCTTGCAGTCGAGGACCCGTGCGCGACCAGCGCATGTCACACGAGTGCCCTGTGCGTGCGCACCTTCAGTACGCGCGCCTGCCTTTGTCCCGATGGACTGACGCCCTCCACGGACAAGGCTGATGTAAGATATAATAATAATATTATGATAATTTTGAAAACATTTTGTAATATCTGTATGAGAAATAAGCCAGCTCTCTTGGTAATAACATTTTATAATCGCTCAGGAACACCGTGAATGCCTGGGACCAGAAGAGTCGAGTGGAACCGGAGGCGTGGCGCCGTCGTGCGGGCTGGCGTGCGGCGCGGGTGCGTGCGCGTTGCGCGGTGACACCGCAGCGTGTGCGTGCCCGGCGGAGTGGGCGGGCGCGCGCTGCGAGCTCTACCGCTGCGCCACGTACTGCCACGGCCATGGCACGTGTCGCGCCGCGCCCGCCGCGCCGCACACGCACGTGCACCCCGACCCACTACCCGACCTAGAGGTAAGACTCGATTGTCGACTGTCGCTTAAGTTGAATGTAGCCCAAAATGAATAAATGTTTTCACACTAATATCATGGACGTAGAAAAAAAGGCGGACGGAGTCTTGTTATATACAAAACGGTGTGTTCACTTTTCTTCGGAGTCGGTCACGCACACATTCTGACGCCTGTCAAATGGTATGGACTAGCGCAAGAATGTGTGCGTGCGGACCGTGTATATACAGCCAGCTGGCCGACTCTGAACGACACAGTTTTGTGTATGGTGGGACTCTGTCCGCCTTTTTTATACGTCCATGACTAATATACACTAATTATAAAACATTTTTACAATGTCCATCGTCTGCTTTTTGTTACTAAGACGTAAACCGAGCCTATCCTACATGCTATGACCTGATTATAGCAATTTTTTCACCTAAACCCGGTAAGGGCAATCCATACTAATATTATAAATGCGAAAGTGTGTCAGTCTGTCTGTCCTGTAATAATAATAAAATTGTAAATATTTTATTGGCTCATCTTCTTTTTATTCTGTTTTCCATGTGAGTAACCCATCAATCCCCAAACGGCAGCCGGCTGCCGCATAACAATTGAAAATCTATTGTGTCTGCTATATATGGATTGTGGATACCCACGATGGAGGTGTTAAAATACAATAAATGTGTGTGCCCCAGTGCACGTGCTTCGCGGGCTGGACTGGCGCGCGGTGCGAGCGTGCTGAGGACGCGTGCGCGCGCGCCGCCTGCACCAACGGCGGCACGTGCCGGCGGCTACACGCCGCCGCGGCGTACTGCGCTTGCCCGCCCGGCTACACCGGCGAGCACTGCGAGCGCTGCGCTGACGACGACTCCGGCGCCACCTGCAGACTCTGCCAGCCGTACTGCGCCAACAACGTGAGTGTATAGTTGAAGTATTTAATATCGAGTATTTCATAAAACCAATGTTAACAGCGGGGTAAAAGTTTGGTGACATATTTAAGCAACTAACGTATTAACCAATTTTATTGTGTTTTTGTTTTAATGATCGTAAATGCTTGTAGCTCATCATCAACTCGCTTACTTTTCGATATTTTTGTAGTAACTTACAATTTTGAATATTATGTTTTCTTTCATTATTAACTCATTACTACGACAAAATTTAACATGGGTGGTAATTAACACGTGACGTGACAGGGTCCGTGTCCGGCGGGCGTGGAATGTCCGTGCACGCCGGCGGGGGCGGCGCCGTGCAACGCCAGCGCCCCGCCCCCCTCGCACACCGCGAGCCCCGCGCAGACCCCGCCGCGGCCCGGCGCCAGGGACGGGGATGCAGGTCAGTCGCTTGTGTCCTCTGACTAATGTTTTGTTTCTGAGGATTTTTGAGTTCGTCTACGCAACGGTGTTTTTTTTTAATCTTTATTTTATAAAGGCCATACATCATTAAGATTAAGCCGGCCTTAACAAAAATTTTACAAATTAAATTTAGCCGACATACATAACATTATTATCTAATTCTCTTAAATATAGGGAATGTATAACAAAACTTATTAATCTATCACTATGTTCAGCTTTGAAATCCGAACTTATCATATTATGTATAAAAAAATAAAAATCTAATTTGCTACATTTGGTATCCACAAAAAATTCGTTTCTGAGGGATTCGTTCCTGTCACACTCCAAAAGCACATGATTTAAATCTTCATAACGATCACATACCTACTACACAATTTAGGCTGGAATTTTTGCCTATCAAGAAAAGTAAATTATTGAGAGGAATGTGATTGGATCGAATTCTAAAACAAACGGAGAGATCTCTCTTATTAAGATTAACATGAGAAAACCAGGGATTTTTGCGAGGTTTACTAACTATGGTTCTATACCAAATGCCAGAAATTAATAACTTTTGTTGAAAGTGCTGATATCATTCATTATATCAATTATCTTTAATTAACTTAACATAATCCTTAAAATATGAGATCACATTGCACAAGGAACCCTCGGTACGTGCTGCATTTACGCAACGGTGCTGTTCTCTAGTTTATATTTTGACGTAAACCAATCATAAACGCTTATTGACAGATAAACTTATCTCAGAAAAGCCCAGAAAGTGGGTATTTCTTTATCTTGTCTATGGCTAATTTAATACGTCATTCATTTCAAATATACTTTGAACGCTTGTACAAAAGTAAAATATACTTTTAAACACAATGGTATACCCACTTGGGTATACCATTGTATATTTTACTTTAATACCGTTCAAGTAAATCTTTCATTTTCCATCTGGATTCCTGTATAGCACTTGCTTGCAGTTGCTCCATTAAATAATAGACTGAAAAATTACGTATACTTTTATAGTTATGTCAATGATTTGTAATTGGGTAATACTTGAATACAATTTCTTCTTCATGTTTGAGGTTGCTTTGTTGTGTGACACTCTTATTAGCTAAACATAGCTAATTACTAATTAGATACATTAGAGCTTATAACGTAACGGCGTTGAAACAATATACCATGCTAAAAGTAGTATTTTAGTAGTGATGTCCACTATTGCATACAGTGTGTTTCAAATGAGTTAGTTGAAATACCCTGTATAAGTCCACGGATTTACGTATATTGTTACCTACCTACACAATTTCGAAACAGATTAGGTTTTATTTAAATCTTAAGCCCACTTGTGCCAAACTGAATTATAGATAATACTGTCTTAAAATCTAGTGCCTTCTCTTTTTTATATACGAAGAATGAGAGAACGAGACGCTTCGTAACGGCCTAACTTTAAGGGGGCGACTAACCCAAAATTTTCGATTTTATAATTCATTTTCATACTTGAAGCCCCGAATTGTTTAATTTTTTAGGGTTCCGTACCCAAAGGGTAAAAACGGGACACGCGCACGTAATTAGTGGACGCCCCCTTAGTCGCCCTCTTAAATAGATTTGTGTCAGCGGGCCTTCAACATTAAACATTAACTGTCGGTTAAACCAGCAGTATATTCTCCACAAGGAAATAATCTCAGGTTTTATATTTTCCTGTTGCCGTCGTAAGGAGCGTGATGTTTTTATTTTTGATATAACTTGCTCTCGTGTCAAGAGCTTGAGCGCGGGCTCAAGTGTCGCGGTGAGAATGTAGGTCGGACATTATATTATGTTGAGGTTTAACAACACAAGGATTATATAATATTATAATGTTTCGGTACAAAATAGGTTTATTTGCCGTCTGTTTTTTTTTTTTACTTTACCTTGGGAATTAGTAGTAAGTAAGTCAAAATCAACAATTCAACAGTAAGGAAAGTCAAAAGGGCTTTGAATGGTTATAGGTTATGATTGCGTGCACCCATATAAAAAGATTTGACAACGTAACTAATACTTTTCTGTCAATCTTCCTGCTAAACCTCCTAAGTCTTATTGGATTATAGGATTTACTTTCACCTTGCGAGTGACGATTATTCTTCCTAGATTGTCTCTATTGCCTTGTCCTCTCTAAATAAACTCTAAATAAACTATATTGGGCAACCAATGGTTGAAGGCCTATCTTCGATTTAAAGCCGTTGTTCATGGATGCGCTTAATTATGTTAATAGCTTCCTCAATATACAAAACTCTAAAAACATGTTATTAGTAATGTTCTCAGTAATAAAGCCTAATGTAAGAGGTCGAGTATTTCGTTAGCCGATGCAATGGTTTTCCCAAAGTTAAATACGTTACTGCAGGCTACCCGCAATTTATTTAAAACAGATTACTCTATCGCTAGCAATTAGTGATGAGCAAAATTGGTCTTGGTCTTGCAGTCTTGGTCTTGGTCTTGCAAAAATTGCAAGACCAAGACCAAGACCAAGGCTACCCTAAGACTAGCAAGACCAAGACCAAGACTAGGTGTGCAAGAACAAGACCAAGACTAGGTGTGCAAGAACAAGACCAAGACCGACTATGCAAGAGTCTTGCTCCATGCAAGACTCTTGCTAAAAAATATTACTCAGTCGCAGTGACTATAATATTTATGAGATAAAATATTTATAACAATATAATATGTATTATGTATCTACTTAACATTAATTTCAAGTTCTTGTGACACAGCCTGGAAACAGGCAACGAACCAAAAAAAAATTTTGTTATAGTTGTACCTATGGAGACCCCTACAATTTTTAATAATTGTTTTTTTTTTGTATCAAAATCTTAATGCGGTTCACAGACTACATCTACTTACCAAGCTTCAATTGTATAGCTCTTATAGTTTCGGAGAAAAGTGGCTGTGACATACGGACGGACAGACAGACAGACATGACGAATCTATAAGGGTTCCGTTTTTTGCCATTTGGCTACGGAACCCTAAAAATAAAAAAAAGTTCTTTTTTTTTCAAAATTTTAATTTTCCTTAACAACATTATTGCCGCTAAAGATCAGCCTATGCTGAGTTGGCTCTCGACTTTTCATTAGTATTTTCAATTCAAGAATCATTCTCATATCAAGTTAAGGTAAGATCATGTAGCTAGTCTTATAATTAATTTAGGTTTGAAAATGTTTTTTCGAGAAAATTAAAACGTTTACAAAAAGTTTTGAAAAATGTTTGCAAGAGTCTTGCTTTTTGCAAGACCAAGACCAAGACTAGGCGTGCAAGACCAAGACCAAGACCAGACAAATTAAAGCAAGACCAAGACCAAGACTGCACGAGCAAGAACAAGACCAAGACCAAGACCGGTTGAGTCTTGGTCTTGCTTTTGCTCATCACTACTAGCAATATTTCCCGGATCAATACGACCTGCAAACCTTCAAAAAGAGAGCGTATTCCCTCCTAAAAGGCCGGCAACACACCTGCAGCTCTTCTGATGTTACGAGACTGCCCATGGAAGGCAAGAGTAGTTGCTTTCCAACAGATACCCGTTTGCTCGTTTACACATTTACTTTCTAAAAAAAGATTACTAAATATCCGGAACCGTACAATTTCGGGACTAAAAACTATTGCATTTCCTTACCCGAGTAATATCTCGATACCATTGTATCAAATACAATATCAGTAAAGAGGACAGACACACACAGTTTAGCATGGAATGGATCTGTACGTCTTATATTTCCAAGGTTTATTTAGTGTTATCGAAATGTCATATTATGCAACCGTGGACTGATTTATAACTCACTCGATGATAATTTTCTTATTTCTGATTAATTGTAAAGGACATCCATATTTATAATGTAAATGTGAAAATGTGTATTTTCCTGTGACCTCCGCTTTTGAGCTGTCACCTTTAACTCTTTCACTTATATAAAAAGATCCTCACTGCTCTACATACAAAATTTTGTCTTTGTAGAGTCTAGACTCCAGCGTTTGTTAACGTATCGTTGCAACGACAACGATGTATATTTGTAGACACGTCATGTAGATCTTTTATTAATAAGGGACCATCTACAGTGTGTAACAAAAATAAGTGATATTACATTAGGGTGTGTAAGTGTTCCTTGTAGAGAGTTCACTGTGAAAGTAGCAGCTAGCAAAGGCCCGAGTGTCACGAGTTTCCCCATACAAAAGTGAAAAAAATTTGGTCTTTCAGCGCTGCTACTTTCACAGTGAACTCTCTACAAGAAACACGTACACACCCTAAAGTATTATCACTTATTTTTGTTACACTCTGTATAAAGTACGTCACACGATTTTCATGATTTTTAGACCCCCCTCCGTTCTTTATTATTTTACTTATAAAGCTTAGGACCCCTCCCACCTCCTTGTCACACCGTGTCACTTTTCACCCCCCCCTTAGGTGTGACATACTTTATGGATGGCCCCTAAGGGGTATACTGTATACACTATACACCGGCGACCAGAGTGTCGCGTGTCGCGGTCGCTGGCGGCCGCAATCGGCCCTGACCTCGCCCCAAGTGCACTACATTACAATATCATTATATAGAGCCATAGGCGATACTGTATCACAAGATCTCTTTGATATGCGACGTTGTGTTTTATAGATTCATGTATTATTAACTAGATGACAGCCGCAACGGAGTCGCGCCTAAATTTGTTTTACGCGGAAACCGTACGTTTTTTGCAAAAAAAAACTATCCTGCCCTTTGTCGTCACTCGAATAAGCCCCACGCCAAACTTCATCTAAATTATATTGCCCGATTAGAATGTCACACGTGTGACTTTAGGGGGAGGCCAGGCCCCCTCATTGTTTATCTCCAAACCAACTATCAGCAGACTAGTTATAGCCACGATTAAACTGCCATGGTCTTAACCAGACCAGTACTTAGACCCTTTCGAAAAAAAGGTTTAGACGTTTAAGCGTAAAGAGGTTGTTAACTTGTTACCTCTCACGCTCAAATATGTTGATAGACAGACACACTTTGCATTAATAATATTAACAAGGATAAGGATATTGCTCATTGCTAATCATTACAAACTTTTGTTTAACATTACAGCCACAAAAAGAGAGTTAACCGGTGTACAGTGCGCACACACTTGGGCACTATATAACAACTTAATTAAACTAGATACGCTTGATCGATTTTTAAGAGCCATTGTATTATTACATCATTGATAACTTGTTTTGTCTGCCACCAAAATATAGCAATCGGCTACGTTGAATAATAATTGACATGTAAAGATCATTCAATGATTAGTGTAGGCCCCAGCGCCTCACCTTGTACTAAGTCCCGTACTTCCTGCTACCGTTGTATTTTTCGCCTCATTACAGTAGGCCGAGGGCTCGACCTTACGAAGCCGACGCTGAGATGTAGAGATCTATTGTTATACTCGTACTAATTAAATGTTTTGATTAACTGATAAAATATTCTTTGATACATTGGTGTTACAGCTATTTATTCATAGCATACTGTAAGGTAATGAAACCCAAAATCTTATACTTACATTTAATTTTATAGAGTCACAGGTAAAGTTTGTTCGCGACCTTTATGTCCTAAATGAATAAGCAGCACTTAGATTTTGATGCAGTTCTCAGTCTATAGAGACTCGAGCACTAATATAGAGCTATAATTAAAATAAGCACGTAGTTTCGTCAGTTTTTCTCAGGCTCTTAAAAGTAAATTGCAAAATAGAATTATTTACTTACGAACTATTAATTAAAACTATAACGTTGTAAACGTTATTTTATTGTAATTTAATGACTGTGTTCTTAACGAGGCATAATTACAACGTGTCCCTTGTGATTTGTGTACCCACTGCACATTGTACTGTGCGCACAATTATTGTTCTTGCATCATTTATTATTCTTGTATTAATTTATGTTCGATTTGATATCCTCATCCAAGTCAATAAATGGAATTTGACGTCATGAAGATTATGTTTAAAAACCTCCAAGACGAGCGAAATTTGTTCATGCTAGTTATAGCGCTTGTTTTTCATTTTAAATAAACACTGCACAATTGCACATAATTATTCTACCAAAGTTATTTTTCAATCAAACTACAGAATCTGCAAATTCAATCCTACATTTACACCAGCGAGGAAAAATGTTCAATGTAGGTAAATAACCGGACAATTATAATAATATAACACGGATTTCAAGCAGCAAAAAATTACAAATAAAGGAAAATGATTTGTGTATACGAGCGGTCGACCTCTGTCGGCGTCGAGCTGGACGTAAGTTCAAGGAGATTTTTTGTCCACTTTTAGAAGAATACTTTACCAGATTTGAGATTTATCGCTTTTATAATTTAGGTGGTACAAGTTTTAGCGTTTATGGAGCTTATGTCAGGTTGGTATAATTATTTAAGATTGAAGGTTTAAATGTTAGAGCCTCAAAGGAAGGTCTTTCGACCGAGCCTAATATACTCACCGCACCCGCCATTTCAGTTGTCGTATAAAATACTTACCTATAAAATTTGGATAGCGGGATACGATAGAGGGATCGTATCGCTGTTCCGCCACTGATAGAAGGTTAGGTCGGACAGAATGTAGGGGTTGGTTTTGTAAGGTAGCTCTAGTCAATTCAGTAGCATGTATGATGTATCATGTAGCATTAGGTAATAGTAGGTTAGTAGTCTGTGAGGTCACGTGACGACGCAGCGTCCGGCCGAGCGGCGCGCACCGTGGCCCGTGATTCAGCGTGCGCGCGGGAAAGCCTGCGTACGTTGTCCGGATTTACCGAGGCTTTGTTTAGTTTGTATATTTATACACCTCTGATTTAACCGCGGGGTTTACCCCTAGAGAATAAACCAATTTTATTTTATTTCAATTCGAAGATATCAGAATTTTTTATTACGAAACTTTTTTGAGGAAGGTCGAATAAAATAAAATCTCCTTCAATGTTTTATTTCGATAAAGGTGGCGAAGTTTTGTTGGTTGGTTGATTTTGAATAAAACGTGCCATATTATCTTGTTTTGATTTTGTCTAGACCCGAAAAACCCTTACCATTTAATCGCTAATTGGAGATCAATTAGCGATTAAACTTTCGTGATCTCAAATGTCCTAAAACAACTAACGCTTTTGTAGAATCATTAAATTATAATTAATACGACATACAAATGTACAAAAGTCCTCATGTCTAAAGAACGTTACATAAAGTATAAAAATAATTATTACGTACACGTTTTTGCTCGGAAAACGCTGGTGTTTTTGTGAGCCAGTAGTTTCCCTTGCCATGTCAACCATTTCTTTAACGCCGGGGCTATACCGCCGGAATATCGCGTACCATTTGCGGAATGGAGATTTAATGTTTGCCTTACGTACAGGAAAAATGTAAGTGTTAGCTAAAACTTCTGCACACAGTACAATGTACGTAGAGCAAGTTTGGGAGATTTCGTTCGCGAAGAACTTATTTTGTGGTGATTGTAGCTGTTGTAGAGCTAACAATACATATATCTGCATAAAGATGCTGCTAATCCCATTTATCCTATAACAGTTGATAAAGTACTGTAGTATAAAACTTTTAATAGCTCCCATACACTTGATGTTTAATACTTAAGGGGCCGGGTACCCTCGAAATTCTCATACATAGGTACGTAATTCCAAAATCATTTTCTCATACGAAAATATTTAACGTCATGTTTGAGTTGTTTTTCAGTTTAAAATAGTAATTATCTAGGTTCCTGCACAAAAATTTACTTCAAAATATTTAAACACTAAAAAATAGAGTAAAACACTAAAAAATATATAAATAAATAGTAAATTTTCTACAAAATATTTAAATACTAAAAAATATTTTTAGAGTTTAAATATTTTGTAGTAATATATATTTTTTGTGTTTTACTCTATTTTTTAGTGTTTAAATATTTAGTAGTAAATTTTCTAAAAAAAATTTAAAGCAAAAAAAATTGTGTTTAAATATTTTGAAGTAAATTTTTGTGTAGGAACCTAGGTAATTACTATTTTAAACTGAAAAAAAACTCAAGCATGTTAAATATTTTCGTATGAGAAAATGATTTTGGAATTACGTATGTATGAGAAATTCCAACTGTACCCGGTCTCTTAATAAAGCTACCTCTACAAAAATTCATGCTGACCCCTTGTAGAAAAACCTTCGATTTAATAACTTTATTGGTTCCCCCAATCTACCTAACCTAGTATCCTCTTGAGGAAAGGACAAAGTTCGTCGGCAAGTACCAGGCTCTCACGCCACAAGAGGAGTTGTAATATTTGTACAGTAGTTAACACACTGACCTTCGCGGGTGTAGCGATGTCGTTGACGAAACTTCCCCGGTTAGGGTCCAAACACTTAGTAACAAGTGCTTTAAAGTTTGAGGATTTCGGACCGGATACAGCAGAAGTAGCTAGATCCTTATCAGGACCATAATATAAAATAAATAAAAGGCACTAAACTTTATATTAATACACAACTTATCTTGGTTTCAAAGTCAAACATATTATGTAGTCAAACGTCTTGCAGGCTTTTTGACTTGGCCCCATGAGTTTTGACTTGTTTATATATAAATCTATCTAAATCTAAATTAGTACTAAAATATTGGGTCTGCGAATTGGATAATTTTAACATGTAAAGAATATTATGGTGAAATAACACTTGCTTTAGTTTAGTTCTAAGTTCTAACTATATATTGGCTTGGAAATCAAAACTTGCTTCGATCTCTCGGCTGTAGTGTCTTTGATAATTTTATGCTTACCATATTCATTTTACTTTGACTTTTTGACCTCTACAACCGCGGTTACATTCCAGTTCTACAGCAGCTTACTGTGACTGTTTTCCTCAAAAGATAATTATTATAATCGATTTTCATCGAACCGATATAATTTAGTGCCTGATATGACATCATCGCTAATGACACTATTATGTGGCCTATTACCGCCGTACAACACTTGTTTGGCACGTAAATAACATGTTAATGTCGAAAATTATGTTCTGTAATCTTGTCTTGTTCAAAACGACATGTTAAATGTTAACAACACTACATAGTAATTGTTAACAGTAAATTCTACATTTTAGTGTACATGTGAAACGCACATTTGACCTGTTGATCATATCAATTGAATTATTCTAAGAAGTGATTACATCAAAAGTCTTCGCTACAATCCTCCAATTTTACCATACATGTTTAGAGGTAAATACTAGGTATATATAGCGTGATATACCTAGTATTTACCTCTAAACATGTACAACACCAAATCCATTGTATTAAATATTTTCAAATAAAATTCTAAAGTTCCAATATTTGGATGACTGCCAACGATAGGGTAGTTTGCCCCAATAGGATAATATTACTGCTATTTTTTCACACTAGAATGCAGCACCATCACAGACAGTAAACAAAAAAATATTCGACGTTTGACAACGTTTCTGTATTTTCTGATGGCGTGTGCCACATGTTGGATTATTAACAGCATGTGCTAGTGGCGACCTCTGCTCCGACCATTGAATAATATTCGCTATTACAAAGATTTTTTGGATAATAGTGTGCAAATTACGATACAGTTTTTCGCACGTCTCAATGTAGAGCTCGGAGCAATTTGCCCGAGTACGAAGTGCCACTGAAAGTTTTATCGCTGCTGAACTTTCCGAGATAATGGACTGCGGTGTTCGGTGAAAAGGATACAGGAGTTTCAAATATACCGACGCAATTATATAGGGGTCACACTAAAGCTCTATCACACTGGTGATTTACGGACTAAAAGGTCAAGGATTTTGAAGATGGGCTGGGTCATCATCTCGCAATCGCAATTTTGAAGTGCCTGCCAAAGAGAATATAATCACTACAAACCCCCAAGAGACATTGTTGTCAAAACAAAAGATAAAAAAGTTTGACAACAGCTATACCCATAAAGTTAATATAATATACCTAGCGGAATAGAGAAACAAAGGCCTGAGCAAGCGACATGTCACTATCAGTAACACTGCGTGGTAAAAAGAGACATGCGTGATACATGACAGCAGGACTCTTTTTTTGACGTCCAGTCGGCACTTATCGGAACGTTGACAATTTAATATCTATATTTTTACACACACATGTAAATCAATTTCGGTTTCGTTTGACAGCTCAAGATTGTTACTCTATTCCGCTAGGTATATTAACTTTATGACTATACCCTGTCCACCATCAACATTTTTGTCCGTCAGTGCATAGGCGTCGTTAGGCGTCTTTACCAATTTTCTACTCCTGCTATCGAACTTGCGAAGCTATCACTTGGCAGACACAGCAAATTACGTAATCGCGAATCGATAATGACCAAAATAGATGTTATCTGGTTGTTGGGCCGGTCGTCATGGCGACCGCGGATGTTGCAGCGGCCGCACCACCAACGCGGCAGTCGGTGTCGCGCGCTCGCCGCACGCGGGCGACGTACTGTTACCTTGTGGGATATGTGCATAGTGATACTGGTGTCGATATAATGGGGAGACGGAGGAGAGATGTCGGTGCGTATGTTGAAAAAAAAAGTGAAGTCAGAAAAATTATGATTTAGGCATTAGTAAAGCTGCAGGGATAAAATATGATATTTTGATAACACGCAACTTCCTCAAAACATGCACAGTTATTGAACGAAGTTTTTCCAAAATTTTCTGAAGTAGAGTCAGTATTGAATACATTTTTATTTCAAAATCTCGAGGAATTTAAAGGTTTTTTAATTTTTTTACTTCTTTTGCCTTCATCCCGTGACTCGTTAATAAGTTGTTACCGTCATTTTATCATGTTTTATCATCAATCATTTTCCTGGATGTCGAGTTGTCGACTTTGGGCACTTTACAAGTTAAAAGTTTTTTTTTTTACTTTTGGGAATTACTTGTCGGCTAAGGGCTTAGTATAAGTCCCAACACAGTATTAAAATCTTCGTATTAGTTTACATTTTATTTTCTAACATAGAGATTCATAATAAGTATAACCATGTATGGCTGGTCTCTGGTATAACACACAAAATAAATTACAGTTTATACATCAATATTTGAAAATTGCATCCAATTTTTTCAGTCAAGCCCCAAGCAATCGATTTCGACCGTGATAACAATAGAATAACAATAGATTTCCAAGAATCCGCGATCGAGGGATAGCTTTTAGTTATCATCTTATATATAAAATTCTCGTGTCACAATGTTAGTCCACGAACTCCTCCGAAACGGCATTTGTTGCATAAATAATAGTAAATTATTACAACTCGAGAAAAACGACGACCATGATAGCGATGGACGTTGCCATGGTGACATACTTTATTTAGTCACTTCAATAAAATAATACGGGCGATATACTTTATAATATGGCAAATAAACGTTTGCCGGGACAGCTAGTCTTTTATATAAAATTCTCGTGTCACAATGTTAGTCCACGAACTCCTCCGAAACGGATTTACTGATTTTTACCAAATTTTATATGCATGTTCAGTAGGTCTGAGAATCGGCTACTGGGTACTTTATATATTGATAAGTGCATTTGTTGAATAAAGAATAGTAAATTATTATAACCTGAGACTGACGGCGACCATTGTTTGTGCGACGGGATAGCGATCGACGTTGCCATGGCGACATACTTATTTAGTCACTTCAATAAAATAATATGGGCGAAATACTTTATTATTATGGCAAAGCAACGCTTGCCGGGACAGCTAGTTATATCATAGAATAATAATGTATCATTCACAAAATGGGGTTGAAAATAAAAATTAAAAATACAGCCGCTCTTGAGGCTCTTGTAAATATAAGTACAGGATAGTTAACTTTGATTTAATGAAGCCAAAAGTCTTTGAGTGCGGCCGATATTTTTTTAAAGACTAGTTCTTTAAAAAATGCTATATTTATTACTACTTAATTAGTACTCTAAATACAGTAATTATTATTTTATTCCTGTAAAGCAATGCGACGAAAAATATTCATGCGACGACACCGGGACACACCGCAACGACTTATTATCCTGTGACGTCACAACACAGCAACTTATTGTTCTGTGACGTCACAATGCAAAAACTGATTTTCCTGTGTGTCCTTTGACGTAGTAAGAAAGTGTGACATAACAATGCGATATCAGACTTTTTTGTGACGTCACATTGCGATATATTCCTTGTGTTCCTGTGACGTCGCAATACGAACACTCATTTTCCTGTGACGTCACAACACAGGATCATTTTCCTGACGTCACATCGCATAGATTTGTTTTCCTGTGACGTCACATGTCACGACACAAAAGCTCATTTTTCTGGGACGCCACACCAGGCACCACGACGACTCTTCTGTAACGTAACAAATGACAAAACGCGAAAATATTTCCTTCTCGTGACGACACGATGAAAAGACGAAAATTCGAGTGCTGGGAACAGAGGCCGACCTCGGTAGCCGGGCGGCGCGGCGGATAGACGGAGGTTTAACAGTGAAAGTGACTACGAATGTCAAGGTCACATGAGATTCGCAATGTGGAATAACTTAACTACGACAATATGAAGCCATTATAAAATATCATAACTGACTTAACAGTTTTACCAAAAAAATAACCCAAAAAGATACGAAAATAGCTCCGGTTGAAAAGGAAAAGTTGAAAATATCCGGACTGCGGTAGTTTCTCGCGTAGCGCCAGCGTAGAGCCCGAAGTTTTCATTGTTATTTGTAGGCTTTGTTTTGGTTTTGTAGGCTTCACTATAAAATATGTTTGCAGTTTCATTTGTAGGCTTTGTTTTGGTTTTGTAGGCTTCATATAAAATATGTTTGCAGTTTCAATGTTATTATTATATTTCACATTAAGGAAAATGTAAATTTATTCATTTGTATATAAATAAAACTGGTTTAGTGCGAGATTATTGTAATTTTTGATGTGCAAGGTGAGCGACAAGTGTGTGGGACGATGCAAATCTTATTTTTGGTGTATATCTACGCTAGCATCCATACGAGTTTAGTGGATTATGCATAAGGAATCAACATACAGACAGTTGGATTTTCAAACTAATCACGTAGCGCGTTTTAAGTCTTAAACAATGCAGGTTTCTATTTGTATTCCGTGAATGAAAAGGCTGCGTTTGGCTCTACTGATAACTGGTCAATATAGCACATGTATACTAAATCAATAGACAAATAGACAATGACCATATTATTAGTTGTATCGGTAAGCTACATGTAGAGGCGAAGGGTGGCTGGACAGTAAAGCCAATTGGACACGAACCGCTCATGAATACGGTAATCCACCTACTGCAGATATCTGTCATCACTCATCAGTCGTGCTGTCTGTTGATACGAGTATACATGTCTGATCTATGTTGAATGTGAGGTTCAATAAATGGGGCTAAGATTTAACAAGTTTTGGCTTTTGTTTTTGTTTATAAATATATAGAACTCTTTCAAATTTGGCTGCATTAGGTGGAACCCCATTCATATATTGTGCTACAATACTAATCTTAAATTCTTAAAAATAGCAAGTTTCATAAAACTTGCTATTTTTAACCGACTTCAAAAAAGGAGGTTATCAATTCGACGCGTATGTAATATTTCCAGAACTACCCAGTTTTTGTATATATATAACAGCTTCTGAACAAAATTGCCAAATTTTAAAAGTGTATGTATGTATATAATATATGTTTTTATGTTTGTTCACGCATATCTCCGGAACTACAAGTCTGATCTAAATGATCCTTTTTTTATTGTACTAGGTATTGTTCTTCTTAGGTAATACTGCAAGTTTCATCAAAATCGGTTCAGTAGTTTTTGAGATAGGGAATTTTAATTCTCAAATACGTACAATTTTGAAGTCGGTTTTATCTTTTTAAAATACAGTTATTAAAGTAACAGCCACTCAACTTCAACCCCCGCATATGAACGTGGACCCCCCATTTTTTGTTAGGCCCAACGTAGACCCCCGACGAGTCTCGCGTGGACCTCTGGGGGTGCACCTGAACCACTTTTAGAACAACTGATATACACATAAGTCAACTTATTCTAACGGTAAAATCAACGAAAGTCTAGTCTATATGAAAAGTTAAGGAATATCCGCTGCGTCGTGCGGTTCGGTGAAGTATTTATAAGTAGGGGATCGATAGTGGTGCTCCGTGTTGCACTCCACCGTCGCGTCGCCGCCAAGGCCGGGTGTTGCATAACCTCTCATTACGTATTCCCGGATTCCGGGTAATGGCGGACTCGGCCGCCCAAATATCTCTTCGTTAGCTACGAGCATAGATATCAGAAACACAACAGGATAGGCTGCCGAGCGCACTTTGTTTGAGTCCTGATGTAAGCTACACTTACATTGACACCTAAATAATTACACATTACACCCACACATTGACAAATCCCCGTCGCTCACACATTCAAGGCGGTGCTCTCATTGCTGCGCACACATTGCCATCTACTGTGTAAGTACGCGCCTCAGTCCAGTAAATTCAACAAATTTCACACCTACGCTAGTGATTGACTGTCGATAAATTTGCTATCGAGCAGTTACTTGTAGCATAATATCGCGAACAATTTTAGCTTTAGGCCCCAATACAATAATTTTGAACAAGTTATGTTCAATGACGACCTCTGTGGCTCAGTTGGTGGGGTGTTGGTAGCTCAAGCCGGGGGTCGCGGGTTCGAATCCCGCGACCCTTTATTTCAATTAAGTAATATTATAGTCCATAATTATTATTGTCACGGTGTGTCGGGGGACTGCCAAGTAAACTACGACAATAACTACATAATATATTATAACTAGCTGTCCCGGCAAACGTTGCTTTGCCATATTATAAAGCAAAGAGAATATAATCACTACGTTTTATGTAAAGTACCTATTTCGCCCATATTATTTTTTTGATGTGACTAAATACTAAGTATGTTACCATAGCAACGTCTATCGCTATCCCGTCGCACAAACAATGGCAGCCCTCAGTCTCAAGTTGTACTATTACTCATTCAACAAATGCAATAATCAATATATAAAGTACCCAGTAGCCGATTCTCAGACCTACTGAATATGCATATAAAATTTGGTAAAAATCAGTAAAGCCGTTTCGGAGGAGTTCGTGGACTAACATTGTGACACGAGAATTTTATATATAAGATATTATGTGAAATCAAACATTCCTCTTATAATTCCCCTCTTTTTTATCGGGGGTTAAAAAGCATTATACGAGTACTTAATTTTATTTTATTTTTAAGCTTATGTAGGTTATAGTGCAGAATAACTCCTATCAACAGGATCATAATATCATAATGATTACCATCTATAAATGTAATTTTTGATGTGGCCGTTAATATTGTTACGTGCTAGGGTTCGTTGATTCGGAGAGAAAGACCTGGTGATTCTCTTGAAGACTTTATTCACTGACACTAGCTCACACACAATCACTGAGTCCAAACACTAAGCACTAAGTCCCAACACTAAGCACTAGATCCAAATCACTAAGCACTATCACTGTGTATAAACCCAAACACGAAACCTCCACTTTGGGTTCATACGAAGCTCGGCTCCTACAGAATCCAGGTCTACTGCAGCAGCAGCATGCAAATATTAACTGTTTATCTACGTCTTACTGGTTATCGCAATTAAAATTATGATTTTTCATTAACAGGAAAAACCAAAACCACGAAAGGCGAATTTACACACAGACACATCCATTCGCACATCTACATACATTCATTTGGGTACTTTGTTACACTAATTTAATAATAAAAAAATAAAAAAGAAGATAATAAAGTAATTCAATAGTGTGCCTTACATAATTATTAGTGTTTATTAAACTATCAAAATCATCTACAGTTTAATATTAGTTATAACTCGTAAGTACTAATCGCGGCAACGTAATGTATCGACAACAAGAAACGACAGGTACATCACTATCGCACGGCTCTTATCAGCGGCGTGGCGGGGGTGGCCATGCACGTGCGACCGATTCAATAAGCGCAATCTTCATTACTCGGTCAGACTGTTTTCAACACCAGGCACGCTACACTTTGCGAGCAATGTATTGGGTTCAATTGTTAGGTTACATTTCTCTAAGTACCCGACTAGTGCAATTATTTTAACGAAAAAATGAGATTTTGGTAGAAAATACTGGAAATACGTAATTGTTTTTGTACTTTCCTATGAAAAGTGACCCCTTTAAGTTTATGGTCACTTCGATTCTTGCATACAACAACTGAATAGGTAGGCATTTTAAAAAAACACTCCTGTAGTGCGCGCTTAGACGATCACGTCCCGACTTATTGTGTTTTCACAACTTTCGCCTGTTTTGGTCATGTTTCACTTACACCGGCCAGTGGCCACGCCTCCACAGCCTCTCTTTATATCGCTGTGGCTACGAGGGTCATTTGCTACATAATAGATGTAATTTAACAAATATGTCCACTTCAGTAAACTTGTAGCTTTTTTCAAATGTTTACCATGTATAATTTATACTTTTTTTATTACAAACCTTTCATGATTTGTGATTTATCGGGTAGTATATACTGATAACTGATATGTATTCTATAATTAACACACTTCAAAATTAAGAATCTCGATCAATTTGACTTTACACTTTAAAATTAAAATAAACCCTTATTGAGAGATCAAAATTATTTATTTATCCATTGGTTAGGATGCCGAACATACAGATAACAGAAATTTTGTTTGATTGAACAGGAAACGATGCGGTGTGCACGTCGAAGTGCGGTCACGGCGCGCACTGCGTCGCGGTGGCGGGCGGGGGCGGGGCGTGTGCGTGCGCGGGCCCGTGGGGCGGCGCCGCCTGCAACCACTACGTCGGCCACGAGCACCCCTGCTCCGCCGCCTGTGAATCACCCGCTATATGCGTCTGGAAACCTACAGGTGGGTTATCCGGCTATGTTATAAAGAAGTTTTCTAAGAGCTTCTGTTTTATGAAGAAATTGATTCATTAGGCAGCTGATGGCATATCTACATTATTTGGACGGGACGTGTTAAATCAATGTTAATCATGATCGGCTGTGCTTGACGTAGTACAACCGATATACGTAGGTCTGACAATGGGCATTGTCCAAAAAAATCACATGTACTTTTTATATTTTTTTTCGTTAAAATAGGGTATTTTAAGAATATAAATTAAATAATTTTGAAATTCATTGGCTAGTTTTTTCTCAATAAATTTTTAAAGTTTCGCTCTGACGTCATCATCGGCGGCCAATTGACCTCTGCAGTATGTTTAAATTTCCTTTAAATCTTATTATAATGGCTGGTTCGTCAAATGCAAGTTCTCATTATGTGAAAACTGATACGAGAAGCTTACCAAAAGTTCGAAACGTAATGTTGGTCGAATTTATTGCTAATTTAACGCCATTGAAGGTCAAACTAAGGTTAAACATATTTGTTCAAAAATATAAGTAACTAATGGGTATTTTTTTCGTTTATATACAGAAAAACGATCACTGACCTTATTCCTCGAAATGTTTGGGTAATGAGCAAAATTAAAAAAAAATGGACAATCCCCATTGCCTAGGATTCAATTTCTTTGAAGGTACCACATTAAACGTTTTAACACCATGGACTGTAACCATACCTACAATATTTAATTGTTCCTGTTACCTAAGCAGCCACAATTATTAACAGCCACATTACCGAATACTTATATTGTTACATAGTAATATGTAAGCGCTGCTCAAACTTTGATATAATGCTTCTGGTAACTTTTTTCTGATTTCACGTCTTGGCATTCTTTCATCGCGTTTTTATTAGATTTTCTAATATTTTTTTTTTTCAGATAACCCGCTGGAGCCTGGCACGCCGTACTGCGCGTGCCCGGTGGGCGGGGCGTGCGCGGTGGCGAGCGCGGGCGCGGCGGAGGTGGGGGCGGGCGCGTGGGGGGCAGGGCTGGTCGCGCTGCTGGCGCTGCTCGCCGCGTTGCTCGGCCTTATGTGCATCGTGCACCGACGTAGACGGTTTGTATACTTTGTGTTCTTAAGGGATTGTTACGAAACTGAGCCAACACACATCTTCTTGACGTAATTCTAATGTATTGAGCCATCAGCCAGCCTACAGAAAGTATAAGCAACGGTGAGAAAGCCAAACATAGACTGATATAATTCCTAATACCACCTATATGTCTGCACTGTATAGTCAACATATTAGGGCTAGACTTGACGGACGTTGTTCGTAGAGTCCACATCCTGAGGATGCTCCGGTGTTGGAGCGAAACGCGCGTCGAGTGTGTGGTGGTGTTCAACCTTCATTTACTTAAAGGTGGAAGTGTATTTCGCGGAATATTGCTAAAAATAATAATAAACTAAATTTTAACATATTAGGGAGCCATGCAGAATGTATGTGCGCCGCAGACTCCCTTATAGTTAATTGACAACGTTGACGTCGGACCTCGGATTTGAGCTGCCCTCAGGTTCTTAAATAAATGTTTGTTAACAGGAACGCGTTCGGTCACGCGCGGCTGTCGGACAACGTGGAGATAAACAACCCCATGTACCTCGCCGGCGAAGACGAGCCAGAGACCAGACAAGTGAGTATCATACAAAACAACCGATATGCAATAGAAGTTAACAAGTATAGATCAATAAAGTATTTGATTGTCACGTGTGCGGTGTGCCACAATGGCCTACATACTGTTATTTTTGCAGAGCAATGAAATAGTTAATTAGTATGTTGGAATCTAGTTCAAATATATTTCTGCTGTGTAGTCAATAAAAATAATGAAATAGTTGAATAAATTGGCAATAATTGTTTCAGAACGGCGGCAACCACTTCGCCAACCCCGTGTACGAGAGCATGTACGCGCCGCAGCAGACCAACCCTGTTGAGGTCAGTGTGAATTTTTCGCTTGCTGTATAGGTAGATAAAAAGAAACGAAAAGTCTTCTTAAAAAATTATACAGTTTTATTAAAAAACACTGAAGTTGAAACAGCGGATCGAGATACTTAGAGATAAACTACGATAACATGGCGCGCCCCTCAAAATTACTGTTTCAATGTGTGTAGTCACATCCTTATGAAAGAGTTTGTATGTAGTAAGTATTCAACCACTCAAAATATTTCACTTAAGGGGCCGGGTACCCTCGAAATTCTCATACATACGTAATTCCAAAATCATTTTCTCATACGAAAATATTTAACATGTTTGAGTTGTTTTTCAGTTTAAAATAGTAATTATGTAGGTTCCTGCACAAAAATTTATTTCAAAATATTAAAACAATAAAAAAATAGAGTAAAACACTAAAAAATATATAAATAAATTTACTACAAAATATTTAAATACTAAAAAATATTTTTTAGTTTAAATATTTTGTAGTAAATTAACTATTTATTTATATATTTTTTAGTGTTTTACTCTATTTTTAGTGTTTAAATATTCAGTACTAAATTTACTAAAAAAAAATTAAAAACAAAAAAAAATTTAATGTTTAAATATTTTGAAGTTTATATAAAGCAAAAAAAAATGTGTTTAAATATTTCGAAGTAAATGTTTGTGCAGGAACCTAGGTAATTACTATTTTAAACTGAAAAACAACTCAAACATGTTAAATATTTTCGTATGAGAAAATGATTTTGGAATTACGTATGTATGAGAAATTCCAAGTGTACCCGGCCTCTTAATGTCACTTATTACCAAGATTTGTTGGTCAACTAATTTAAACTTGAATTTTGGAGGGGCGCGCCATGTTATCGTAGTTTATCTCTACAAAACTTCGTATACAATTTCAAAATTAGTAAGAAATTCTGTGCCTCTCCATGGACTTATTATACATTTCTCTATGACCTCTCAAAAGCAAAATATATGTATGTAAATGATGTCTTTCTATCCAGGAGCATGCGACGTTGCTGGAAGAGAACGCGGGCTCGGCTCCACCGGAGCGCGCGGCACTACTCTGAGGCGAGCAGTCTCCGGCGCACTAGCGCGTGGAGACCCGCCCCCGCCCCCGGCCCCGGCACGCGTACGCGCACGCACCCCGTGCGTACGCGCGCGCCAGCTACGTGTAAACGTACGTGTGAACGTTGTGTGAACTGAAAGTGTTATAATCACGGACATGGCGATCTTACTGGAAAATCTGTCATAAAATCACATTGCTGTGATTTAAGAGTTAGTTCAATTGAAATATAACTCAGACTGTATAAAAAACAGTCGATATCATATTATTATGTTTAGAGCGAGGGTATGGTAAAGGATGGTGGTGATCAGGCAGCTACAATAGTTGTCCCGCCCGCGATCGCGCGGGGATAGTCAGATCTATTTTCATTTAGTTTGTAAGCTAATATAAGTTTGCTGTAATCTCAATATCTATGTCGCCTTTCCTATGCAATCCGAAATGATAAATTCATTTTTCGTTGTATAGGAGAGGCTGTGTAGAAACTAGTTTATTTATATGTGACATCTTTTATCCCTCTCATTCCTAAGTTAGTGAGCGGGACGGCATCTATTATTATGTAAGCCCCGACGTAATACCCCATAGCGTCTAGCGCGTTTGTGATAACTTGAGCCCCATGCACGGCCTAGGACATCAGTTTTAACCCTATCGGTGGACCCTAGCATATCTCTGTACATATCTCATCGCAAAAACTATATTTAGTGTTAAGTAACTTTGAAAATGTCAAAGTTCTCTATTGGGATATCGGAAGAGGGAGAAGTTTTACCCATTGACTATTTTGGCTGTTCTCGAGCATGACAAATATATTTATGCATTTTCAATGCGTCTAAGAACCAAAATATAAGTACAATATACTCAATTTAAAGTTTTAATTAATATTATTGTTCTTAAAATTAAAATGTGCAATATTATTTGCAATGATATATGTTTTTAGATGTTTTTTTTTTTCAATTTGCACAATAATGATACGCGAATATTATTTTATCATGTTGACTCAGGCACAAGACGATGAAATCTCAAAATTCAATTGAAACATATTTTTTATTTTTATATTGTTTTAATATTGTAGATATTTTCTTGTACAAGTAGACGATAGACATCCACACGTGACATACGTTGTATACAAGGTTCGAAACTTAAAATCAAAGTACGAATTTATTTATAGTACCTATTATTGATCATGTACAGTACAACTAGTAACTACGTTCTGAATATCTTTTTGTTTTATATTACGAAGCGATTCCCGATCATTATCACTAAGATAGCTGTACTGTACTGGAATATACAGTGACTGGTTCACGAATCACGATATTTTGAATATGATCTTTACCTACTATTTTCTCAACACGTAGACATTTGATATATGATTGTGATGACTTTATAGACTTAAGTGTGTAGCCGTACGGTCGCTGACAATCGCTGAGTACGACTTATGACTCTTACTGCTATAGAAATACGGTCGAAATGTGGTAAACGGCGTTTGTCAGCAGTCGCACAATCCTAGATAAGTTGAAATGACTCCTCGATTTAGTTTCCACTTTAGATTGTTATTATCGGAGGGCTGAATATAAGTTATTGTCACTTCTCATAGTGACAACGTAAACTTTTGTGTATGGCCTACGAATAATAAAAACTAAGGAAGAGTAACTGTGTCAAAAAATTTGTAAACGAGTCTACAAAATGTGACCCGAAGTGTTTCGTTGCTATTGCCAAATTTAATGTGCGAAAAGAAACCAAATTCAAAACGGTTAAAGTATGGGAGATACGTTTCCTTAGTTTTTATTATTCGTAGTGTATTTGCATTAAAACAACGCCAAATAAACTGTTAACATCCTCACAGTTTCAGTGACACAAACTTACACTCAGCTTACAGTTGACAATAGACTCGATTACTGGACTGTAGTTTTTTGTATGTGAAAAGCACAAGTATTAGGTTTTAATTAAAAAAAAAAAACGCATAATATCTTAAAATGTTATCTTATTAATCAAATCCTTAAGCGAATTGTTTCCTTATTTGTATGATGAGATTATATTTACTCAATGAAGACCAAAAATAAGTACGAAAAATCTCATTCTTTTAACATATCTTTTGATTTAACTTGACTTTGCAATATTAATTTTAATGTAGCGTATAATTGCGAGTGCAACAAATTGTAACAATAATCGTGCCATATCGAGTAATTACGTTTTGGTTGACGTCCGTGTAACGCGTATATTGTAATTAGTATTATTTCCCCGGCCAGTGCAATTTGGCAACTAATAAACTTATCAGTAAGAACTGAGTTGTTTTATTTTTCTCGACGTAGTTATGAAGAAAGTAAGGGTCTGCATAGACGGACCGCATTTCAACTGCAAACCAAACAGTTCACACGACTGCACGCCTACTGCAACTGAACTGCAATCCGACTGCGCGTTTGGTTTGAAGTTCTATTGCAGTCGTGTCAACTGCATTAAAACTGCACTTGAACTGCAATTTGCGGTTGGATTGCAGTTGAAATGCGGTCCGTCTGTGTAGACCCTAAGCGCTGCAGCAGGCGTACCATGGTACCATAGAAACGGTTTCTTTCTACGGAAGAATAGACAAAGTGACAGTTAGACAAGACAAAGTGATAGGACAATGGAAATCCGCCATTTTGCCGATAAAATCTGTCAGTATGTCGATTCTTTCCCATGTCTACTGTTGTTATGCTAGCCCTGCTGGTGTATCCACACCAAAAACGTCATAGTCCAAACGCTATCTTCACAAGACTGATGTCGGGCAAGAACCGTACATTTTTTTCGACAGTCCCACGTCCTTTCCTGGGAACTGGATGTGTCTGTATACCAAATATTATCACCACGGGCTTAGCAGTTAACCCACCAATCCCCAAGCGGCACCCGGCTGCCGCATACAAATTATAAATACGAAAATATACGTCTTTTACCTCTTATGCCGTAATACTTCGATCGTGGCAATCGCAGACACAATAGATTTTATATATGATATTGAATGTACCGTAACTTCTTGGTGGAAATTCATGTTTCACAGTAATAATAACACTTTTCATGCACTTTTTCCACTTTTTTAGGTACATTCAATATCATATATAAAATCTATTGTGTCTGCGACTCCCACGATCGAAGTATTACGGTATAAGAGGTAAAAGACAGATACATTTTCGTATTTATAATTTGTATAAGGTGAGGTTTGTTGAAATATTATAAACATGCTTAAGATAAATCAACAAAAATTTGTTGTATAAAATACATTTTCTGAATTTTAAACAATCTTTAAGAGTATGGTATAAGGAAATATCAAGTTTGAAATCTTACAATTTATTTTACAATACATAATATTATTATTTATTAACTATAAAGATCAGGGACTAAAGACAGTGATGCAATATCTACTCATAAAATTTACAAAAATAATATATTATGAGCAAAATTTTAAAATCATTATACATTATTATTCTATATTGTATAAAATTCATACTGAACCTTCAAGTGATCAGTCGAACCTACATCTACGAGACGTTTCAACTTGTATACTTCGTTCCAATTCCATGTGATCTACAGAATGAAACAGGTAGCTATTTGGCCGTCTTACAATAAACGTAACGCAACGCTGCATTTCACAATTACTTACTCAAACTTTGAACTTTATACAACATACAAGATACACGTTAAATAGCGCTAAATTGAGATATAAAGTTACACTAGACTATAGTGAATAAAGTTCAATCGAAAAACATATTAATTTAGCATTTCGTAACATTATAAGCAGACGCCTATGAAATTAATTAACTCTGCAAAAAAGATTTACAATGATACACCAATTTGATACATTTTTAGTTTGCATTATATTACATTGAATAGGGACGTCATATTACACAGTCCGTTCCGAGTTATTTTTCCTCTACAAGGACCTTGCAACCACATAATAGTCACCATAATAGAAACTCAAAAATAAAATAAAAGCTCTCAACAGACCTCGAAATATAACTATTTAAGCATGGTGACTGCAAGATGTCCTCAGTCCTCTGTTGTCTTGCCCTCGGTCAAGTAAAAATAACACTGATCAAACTACAGTTATGCTGGCTTCTCACGGCGCTTAATATCTCGAGCCGCGCCGCGGCAGCTCGAGCCGCGCGCCGTGTGAAGGGGATGGTTCGAGGTGGCGCGGGCTGGCTCGAGCAGGCACGTCCGATCCGATGGAAGTCGCTAACTTCAAAGACGCAGTTTGAGCGGCTCGTGAGAACGGGAAGCGCGGACTTGCCTGTTGGCTCGTGCTCGCTCGTACAAATCGGCTCGTGATATTACGCGCCGTAAGAAGCCAGCATTATAGTTATACAAGCTATAGAGACATAAACTTGTCTTCTGCCGTAGATGTGTGGACTAGTAGAAGTCATCGTCGTCCCTGGCGGTCTTGGCGGAGTTCTTGACCTGGTCCTGCGCCAGGTACAGCTCGGCCACCTGCCGCGCCGATGTCGCCTGCTCCGCGCTCTTGTCGTCCCGCACGCGCACGAACCTGATGATGCATACGGTGATAAATTGGTTATACCTCAACTATCAGATAAGGATATTTTGCATAAACTTAAGAATTTAGATCGCAATAAGGGAGCCGGTCCAGATGAAATACCACCAATTTTTATCATGTCATGCGCTACGTCTCTAACTACTCCCCTTAGATTGATATTCAACCATTCCCTTAAGACAGGTGTTTTCCCATGCGAATGGAAAAAAGCAAAAATAGTGCCAATTCACAAGTCTGGCGAAAAAAATGTTTTTTCAAATTACCGTCCCATTTCCATTTTGTCTACATTTTCTAAAGTGTTTGAGTCGTTGTTATGTTCGCATTTTCAGAGTCATTTACAGTTATATATCTCTAATAATCAACATGGTTTCGTTGCTGGTAGGTCTGTAATAACAAACTTGGTTACTTTTACTGAATATTTGAATGATGCTATCGATTCTGGGAAACAGTGCGACGTAATATATACAGATTTTTCAAAAGCATTCGATAAGGTGTGTCATCAAAAGTTATTAAGCAAATTATCTGCTTATGGCATCACGGGCTCTCTTTTAAATCTTATAAAATCTTACTTGAAAAATAGACCATTTTATGTTGTAATTAATGGATATCGCTCTTCATACTATTGCGCAACATCAGGAGTTCCTCAAGGATCACATTTAGGACCCACCTTGTTTAACTTTTTTATTAATGATATCATAGAATGTTTTCTCTCGTCGGAATTCTATTTGTATGCCGACGACTTAAATTTTGTAAAATTATAACTTGCCTCAATGATTGTATACTTTTGCAAAACGATCTTTATAGACTTTATAATTGGTGTAAAAATAATCTTATGTCGTTGAATACTACTAAATGTTATTCGGTTAACTATTCCAGGAAAAATACTCTAATTAAATTTAATTACCATGTAGAAAACCACTTAATACAGAATGTTGACAGCATTAGGGACTTAGGTATAATATTTGATAGAAAATTAACATTTAATTCGCATATGGAATGTGTGATTAAAAAGGCGTCTAGATTGCTAGGCTTTGTGATTAGGACTTGTAAAGATTTCCAAAACCCTAAAGTAAAAATTTTATTATATTTTTCCCTAGTGCGAAGTATTCTAGATTATGGTATACAAATTTGGCGGCCTCATTATGCCACACACACACTTCGGTTAGAGCGAGTTCAAAAGAGGTTTCTCTGGCATTTAGCTTTTTCTCTTGGCAAAAGTAAGGAGCTTAATTCATATAGTAGTAGGTTAAAATATTTTTCACGATTCACTAACTCAGGAATTGATCAGCTAATAATTCGGGCAAAAAAACTTGATGCCACTTTCATTTATAAAGTATTGAGAAATAAGGTATCTTGCCCCCAATTGCTGCAAAGTGTAGGGTATCGTGTCCCAGTTCGTCTTCCTAGAGCTCCTATAACACCTCTTTATTATAGACCAAAAAGAACTAATCTTGGCATGAACTCTCCTATGACTCGAATGACAAGATTAATTAACGAATGCAGCAGTGTCTTGGACTTGCACTTTGACTCCCCCACGTCTTTTTTGCGTCACATAGAAGGCCATCTTGAAACTTGAATTAAAAAATTAAAAATAAATAATTTTATCATGTAGTTATTTTTTGTAAAATAATTTTTATATTTTAATTATTGGTTATTTAATGAATTTTATTATTGTATCCTTTTTAATATTACTATTAGGGTTTTTTATTCTTTTAATTGGCAATTTTATTAATTTTTATTTTTGTATATCCCCTCTTGCTTTTACTGTAACGAATTTTTATATTTTAATTACTGGTTAATGAATTTTATTATTGTAAGTGTTTTTACTATTACGAATTTTTATATCTTTTAATTGGTTATTTAATTAATTTTTATTACTTTCTTCCTTTTACTTTAATGAATTTTTATATTTTTTAATTATGGGCTATTTCATTAATTTTTATTATTGTATCCCTTTTATGAATTATTGTAGTATAACTATTGTATTGAATAATAGTTACTTATTACTTTTTCTCATATTAATACTTTAAGCAAATTGTAATGCATGATATAGGTATAATATATTTTATATTTTTAGTTGATTTTTATGATATTGTGAATGCGGTGTTTGTCTTTAAGAAATTGATATGCGTTTTTACTGTAAGCTAAAATTGTATTTCTTAAATGTATTACGTGTAATCAATTGTTGACAAACCAAATTAAATAAATAAATAAATAAAAAACCTGATATTACATTATAGTTTATAAACATGAGTTATCATAGCTCCGAAGATTTTTGTCACTTTTACTCGCGCAAGAATTCCGATTCTATAACAGGTCCGCGTAAAGACCGAGAAAGCAATATTTTCATACGCTAGTGTAAAAGATGGACATATTTTATAATTTCCTTCTATCCAGTAACTCCATTACAGGCTTTTAGCAATGTCGCAGTGGAAAATAACAAGCGAAAATATCACAAATTTTTTGGCATGTTTTTGTGTTGCTTAAGGCCGTGTTTCCACTGACGCGGAGCGGAGCTTAGCGGTGCCGAATTGACCAATCACCAGCTCGAAATCTTCGCTGTCATTCTACTGGAATAGCACGATTGGTCAATTCGGGCACCGCTAAGCTCCGCTCCGCTTCAGTGGAAACACACCCTTAGTCATGTTCTAAAAAGTGGTAACGGTCGTTTCATCATAGGTGCTGTAGCTGGAATCTGGGAACATGTACGGTTCCTCGTCATTCAAACGTTAAAATTTTTTGAGTCAAACTGAAAAAACTTTCAAAAACAAACTTGCTAGACTTTTACCTGGGGAATCGCAGGCTGATGCCTTTATCGGGGTCGACGAGGCCGATGGCGGCGTGATGGGCCGGCGACAGGGACAGGTCCGCGCACCGCACCTCCCACACCGCCGCCGCAGAGAACCACGCGTCCGGCGCGTGGCTGTTGTCATATCTGCAGATAACATTGTATTTATTCAGTAAATAAATATCGATTTCTCAGACGAGTATTGTGCCTTGTGTATGGTACAGTAACTACACGTTAATTTTTGCGTTCTTGGCATTCTTTTCTTCTGAACTATTTTCAGATTTTTAATGTAGCATCGAGGAAATTGATTCCTAGGAAGTTGACGGGCCGCCTAGGAATCAATTTCCTCGATGGTACATACATTAAAAATCTGGTCATTTGGTCGGCTTATGTCTAGGAATATAGTACAAAGAAATATGCACCTGTAGTAGTTCTTGGGTTCATCAATAATATGCTCGTTTAGCGTCGCGCTGAGCGTCTTCAGATCCTCGTCGGTGAACCCGGTGCCGATCTTGCAGAGGGACTGGTACTGCTCCGTGTCGGGGTCGTAGCAGGCGAGCAGGAATCCGCCGTACGCGCCGGTGCGCCGCCCGCGCCCGTGGTACGCGCCGATCACCACGCAGTCCACCGTGTCGCCTACGCCGTCGAGGTAGTCTTTCTTCAGCTGAAATGTTAGTTTAGGTTAGCTTATATAAAGGTTCCTGCATCTAGAAGTATTTTCCGATTGATAGGCAGCACAACAAGAAACTAAGTTAAAACAAATCTGGGTTGAGATATAGAAAAAAAAATACATGTTTAGTGCGACAGTGAAATTGTTAAGGGGCATGGATATGCAGAGGCCATTTTGACGCCAGCGTTTTATTTCATTTCAGCTACACCCATGCTACAACGAGGGTGCGAATGTGAAACAACTTTATCTAAAGTGATGATAAAAATTAATATTAATTGATCCTGATTTTAAGGCCGTCCCCCGAGCAAACGACCTTGAGGATTTCACTACCTCACCACCCCGCCTCACCTCTACAATGTTACGTAATTCTTTTTAGCGACACCTATTGTAGACTGCTTGTATTAATATAAAATCGAAGGCGCTGTGGTGCCATCTACTATTTTATTTGTAATACTAACAACAGACACGACTCTTCAGAAACCGTGTAAGTCAAATAATTGTGTTTTTGAGTTATGTAAAATAAAAAATTAAATTTCAATATTTATTAAGTACGAATAAGTACACTTTTATTTACAAGACATATAATATTATTCACTTTACAATAATTAAGAAAGAGAGGCATAATATCGTATCGAAAATGGTCACTCTGCTTGCAATTCATAATAAATGTCTAGTAATTCGCACAATTCGTACTAATTTGACATTCGTCAGTATCACAGTTTTGGCAGTTCATTTTTAGGGTTCCGTACCCAAAGGGTAAAAACGGGACCCTATTATTAAGACTTCGTTGTCTGTCTGTCTGTCGCCAGGCTGTAACTGAAGAACCGCTATAGCTAGAGAGTTGAAATTTTCAAAGATTGTGTATATCTGTTGCCGCTATAACAACAAATACTGAAAATAAAATAATATTGATATTTAAGGGGGGCTCCCACACAACTAAGGTAATTTTTTGGCCTTTTTTGCTCGGTATCAATAATGGCAACAGGTAGGCACTTGAAATTTTCACAAAGGCCTAAAATATATGTGTACTTTAATAATTAATAATAATGTTTAAGTAAAATAACAATTTAAAGGGTCTCCCATACAAAAAACACAATTTTGTCCAATTTTTGCTCTATAACGGTACGGAACCCTTCGTGCGCGAGTCCAACTCGCACTTGACCGATTTTTGAATTGATTTGAGAAGAATTGCAAAATGTGACCGCTTTAGGTCCGCAGAAAGTAATCGCATGGGTCGTTCTCGTTACATACCAGACATTTTTCATACCGGGGTATGAAACAGCGAAGTACTGTTTTTGAATTGCCTGATTCATACCGCGGTGCATGGAGTGGTATGAAACGTCGAATAATTATTTTTTGGTATGAGTGGATTCGAACCACGAATTTTATTAAACATTTTTAGTCTAATCATTTACAGTTATACAGGCGTATAGAAAAGTGGTAACAAGAAGAAATAAAAAATATTTTGTATTTAAAACATTGAGATGTATGGAGTTGCTATTGCCAACAAAAAACATGTCACACTTGAGGAATGAGCGGGGTGAGAGGCGGGGCGGTAATGGCTATAGATCAGTACCGCAGAAGTGACAAAGTTTTGTGCCTACACATGAATGAACGCAGAATTGAGTTAGTGGATAAAATAAAACAAAGATTTTTACTAAACATTATTAAAATATTTTATTTAACTTGCTCTGTATATTATTATTTACTTACATATTATTATTATGTAAGTTCGGGTGGATTTTTCGAACTCAATTTCGAAGTATGTATATTGTATGTAAGTACATAATATAATATTTTAACCGATTGAGCTGAAGTGTTGTATACACGTTTGGTTTGAATGACAATGCACGATACAGTATTTGACATCACTATAAATATAAAATGGCCGATCATCCAAGATAGCGGAATAGTTATTTTCTATACCGTCGTATAATAACAGTATGGATATTAAATTAAATAACTTTTTGAGAATAATTCGAAAACGAATGTAATGTCATTCTACATCCAATATGGCGGCTCATCTAAGATAGGGGAATACAAACAAAGTTTCGTTTATTTCTGCATGACTCAAGAATTGGATTTCAGTTGAAAATAGTTATGTGAAATCCAACTTTTTAGTCATGCAGAAATAAACGAAATAATAATATAACAAGTCGAATGTGGAAAAAACGGGGTAAATTATTTGAAAGGGCTTATCTCGCGAACTACTGGAGTAATTTTTGTTATTTGGCACAGATAAGAAGTAGACCCCGTGAAGGATCATAGGCTAACGATTTTAATCATTTTTTAGTGGCTATAATATAGTCACTGAAAAAATGATCCCGGCGTCGCGTCGCACGGGTATAAAATATATAGCCGCTATATATTTTATACCCGTGCGACGCCGGGGCGGGTCGCTAGTATATTAATAACTACATTTGTTGAATAAATAATAGTAAATTATTATAACCTGAGACTGACGGCGACCATTAAGTTTATGCGACGGGATAGCGATCGACGTTACCATGGTGACATACTTATTTAGTCATTTCAATAAAATAATATGGGCGAAATACTGTATATTATGGCAAAGAAACGTTTGCCGGGATAGCTAGTTATATTATAATAAGTATGGATTCAAAGTTCACTACATACTTACCTTATTTAAATTCCTTAAATATTTATAAATACAATTATAATGTACGCATGTATAATATACACGTAATACCGTATTTATATTACCAAAATACAAACTCGTCTACCTGAATACTTCATTAATTGTCGTCTCATCATAGATATTATCTGTATTATGCCTACATTCCCCTCTGTATCTACTACTCCATAACAATGCGAAATGGCGCGCGTCTTCGCCTAGTAATTAAATGTTCGTATTTTAATTGAAAATAATTAAATAAGAATACTAATCTATAAAATGTTATGTCGTCGCATTTGGAAGTGTTTTTGGAATTATTTTTACAATATCATAAGACACACCAAGGCATTTTTGTGACTTTTACTTTGTTTTTTTATAATTGTCATACGACAAGCGCGCAGAAGAGCTCGCGGCCGACTAAGTGCGCTGCGGCTATATAGCGTCTCTTGAATGTGACCAAGCATTGCGTTGCGGTGTCAACTCCATACATCTCAATGATTTAAAAGAAATGTCATTTATTTCAAAATCAAAAAAATATATATTATGTTATTAGATTTCTAACTATAGAATCACAGCTTGATTTAAATTACACATGGCATAGAACTTTAAAATTAACCTAACACCTAACCTAATATAATATAAAATTCTCGTGTCACGGTGTGCGTGGTTGAACTCTCTGAAACGGCTCGACCGATTTTTCGTGAATCTAAGCTAGCATATCAGCTAGGCCCTAGGGTGGAGAATCAGACAACATCTACTTTTTATATTGATAAGCTTTTGTTGAATAAATAATAGTAAGTTATTACAAATAGAGACTGACGGTGACCGTTATTGTTTGTGCAACGGGATACTTACTTAAACTTTACTATATAAAATCACAGTTGCAAAATTAAAACAAATCAACTAAAATTATAATGTAAATAAAAAATTCTTTAAAGTACATAATTGTTGCAAATCACAGTCGTAAAATTAAAACAAATCAACTAATAAAAATATTAAAAATGCTAGCGAATTTTTATGGTTATCAATTGCCTTCATCACAACATAAAAAACATGAAATTTTCATGGTAAGTACAATATGTTTTGGCCAATATAGAACCCACATGTTCACGATTTTTATATTTTCATGATTTTTAACTCGTGATTAATGACAGCATTAATCCTTCGATCGCGGATTCTTGGAATCTATTGTCATTCTATTGTTGTCGCGGTCGCCGGTGTCCTTATGGGGGTTGATAGGTTCTATATTTGCCAAAACATCTTCGTCTATGTATCTGTCCATCTTTTGTTCTTGTATATTATGCTGCTCGACTTGAAGTTCTTCCACATCCATACAAATTGCTTCTTCGATACGGGGAGTATCCACGTTTAATTCTTCCATACTTGGCTCCACTACATTTTTACACTACACTTTCGACCAATAAAATACCTCTTCATCATCTTTGTCAGCGGTTTCTTCGATTTGTTGATCATCCATCGCAATTGACCTGAAATGATAATAAATTTGAACGAAAGTTTCAAGTAATTTATGATTTATTTAACACAAATATATTCAAGTAATTTACTGATGGTGTTATATAACTGCAATTAGCTGCCCCGCAGTTTTTTTTTTTGAATCGAAATTGATTTTCTCGTCGGAATGACACATTTTATTTTATTCACAGTAAAAGTAGCTTATCTGTTAAAATTTTCACTTCAGCCTTCTAGGCGTAGAAAGTAACAAACACACTTACACACAAACCGTCAACATTTATAATAATATTAGTATGATTAGAAATTATGTAGTACTTACTCGTCATTACTATCTTGACATACTTCAATAACTGATTGGACAGGTAGTTCATCATGAGTATCATCAGCTATCAAATGTTCTTGGGTTCTAAAATAAAAAAGAATCGTTTAAAACTATAACCAATTAAATATTAATATTACCTTATTAATATATTATAATAGTAAAGGAGTTGGAGTGAACGAGGCTAAAGTTTAGAATAAGACCCCACTATTTTGGGGGGTAAGATGAGAGGAAGGTAAGACGAAGGTTTGGGAGAGGAAAACCCCTACGTACCACTTCCAAATCCAGAAAACTCTCCGTTGAGATATTCGCATTTGAAATTTACGGAATTTTAAGGCTATGTTGACTGTTCTCGGTGTTTACACAGTGCTTTTAAGGCATATAGTGAGCGAATATTTTAGATTTCAAAACGATATAATTTGCACAGTTCACTACGTAGGAATCTACTATCTTGACACAGACATTTCACGTGAGGTTTTTTTTTATAGAATAGGGATGGTGGTTCTATAATATAATATATTTTTTAAATTGATTTGAATCGTGATTCGTGACCGAATAAATCGATCCAATAAATAACGTAACAACAAAAAAATATTTTTTCCTTTTTGTGCAATGTGCATGTTACTTAATGACTAATATCCGATTAAAAATCAACCAGAAACTTAAATTTTAAAAAAAATTAGAGATTGCTTTTATAGTCTAAGCTTCCACGTCATAAAGCACTAACAATTTAAAGATTAGGTGAGTCTGTAGAGACATTTGAAAATATAAATTACCTCCTCCTTTTTGAAAGTCAGTTAAAAAATAAAGCTTATGAAATATGAAGCTTTATTTTCCTTAGTAAGTTACGCAGATATTTTATGTTGCACTAAACTAAATAATTTTATCCTTGTTGTCAAAATATTATTATTTATCAACCTTTTTTTACTTAATGTAAAAAAATATTAGGTCTCTATGACGCTCGACTATTACTAAACTTGGACAATAGCACTCTGGGCTCCCCTTCTATTATAATTTATAATGTGGCCTGAAAATTTGAAACATTCGTCTCCCATCTCACACAATCTTGATATTATGACGAAAACACCGAGAACAGTCGACAGAACCTCAAAATAACAAAAAAAAATAACAAAAAGTAATTTCTTCAAAATTTCTTGAATAATAATCTATTTACTTTTACCCTCGATCGATCTTAGTACTTTTTTTTTTCTTACCTGTGATCATTTTCATTCGGTTGCAATGTTGATAATGATGATTGACAGGCTTCTTCTAGACCAGTTGTCTTTTTCTTGCGTCTAAAACAAATAATAATTTTATCAATACATCGATACAATATTAATTGACTTCTCCGAAAAGTGAAATTTTTGACTTACAGCCATTTTACAAGAACAGCTGTTCGATGGTAAAATAACATGGCCAGTGTTGCCAACTATAGGGATTTCTTACTAAAAGTGGGAAAAAATAATAACTGTGGTGTTTGTGGATAAAAATTTTGCAGCGTAAATGTATATTTGTTTCGTTTTTGGTACTACATATTATTTTAATTTTTATTTATTTTATACTCTTACTTCATTACCATTCTTATTATTATTTAATCAATATGATTAAATAAAAGAATGGTAATAAAGTAAGAGTAATGAAGATAATGTAATGAAGTAAGTATTATAATTATTCAAATTGAAATGAACCACTTATTTTGTTTGAAATTTAGTGGGTTTCAAAGTTGCTTTTGAGGGAAAGTTTTTGAAGAATTGGCATCACTGAACATGGCTTGAAAGTAGAAATTTCGCAGGCTCAACTCTATAATATTATATTTTATGTAGCTATACCTATCGTATCACGTATGATGGTGATTAAATTATTACCTAATTTTAAATTTATAATAATATAGTGGTATAATATCAATTAGGTACTTACATAATTTTGTTCATTTTCTCCGCATTCTGTTTCCTTATCCGGACAATTGATTTAGATTTCGGCATTTTTACAAATAAAACGTTTCACCACTTGAACAATTTAATAATTAATAAAAAGGATAATTAATAAAAGAAAAACAGTATTTTTTCAGTCAATAAAACAAAAAGTGTCCTTTCACCGTATTTGATATAATAAATATTTAAAAGCGTCTTTCCGCGGTAAATATCACAATCACAAGCTTCTAAGCGTCCTTTCGCAATATTTAGATAAAAGCGTCTTTTCGCAGTAAACACAATCACAAGATTCAACACTAAACCAAATAATATGATAATATGAAGTTGCAGGCGCATTGACAGGAGGCGGCGGGAACGAGAGACACAAGTTCCCCGTCCGAGAAGTCTCAAGACACTGCCGCCCGTCGCCCGCGCACAGACCCGCGGGCAGCCAGATTGCCGAGTTCACACCTAAATTTATTTAATTTTACATAACTCAGTTCAAAATTGACCAAAAAAAAATTTTAAACGACATATATCTAGCTTATGAAATGGCCTATCTATTGGTGTGTGTTCCAAATAAGATTAACTTCTCAATACAAAGGAGATGCTGAAAGTATGCTTCAATTTTAAATAAATTGGTATGACTTTGGAAGCTAATATAATGTGTTTAATAAACAAAAATAGAAAATTTAAAACGACAAAAGGAATGTTGATGTACTGAAGATTATTGCTGTATTTTTATTATAACTTTGTAGATTTCAGATTATGAGTTTATAAGGTTTTAAATACGGTCAATTACGGAATCTCCGGACGGAACGCCCTTAACACGCTTTTATTAGCTTGGGCTGTATGTATGTAACGAAATCTTCGAGAACGATTTTTACCTATCTCCCGTAGTCCAATTCATTCGAAACTTTGCATACGTAGTAAAGCCAATGACAATACAATAATTTGTTACATTTTTTTATTTATTGGAACGAAGTTCCTTATCGCACGTTCGGCGCTGCGAAAGGTCAAAGGAAGCTAGACGGAACGACACTTGACCTCGACACTTTTTTTTAGTACCTACGAAGTAGGGGCAGATGGCGTTGATAAGAATATTGAGTGGTACGTAGTATTCCTGTGCGTCAACTAGATGGCGTTTTTGAGAATAAGCAGCGACATCTAACGCACGTTTAATAAATAAATATTATTACAATTCCACAAAACTGTCGTTGTTAGTATTCCTGGGCGTCAGATGGCTTTTTTTATAACTTCGTTCCATCCGGGTGTCTCTTGACACTTCTCAAGTTTTTTTATATTATATCAGTATCCAAAGTCCAGCTATTATAACAAACCTTGAGCCAGTTCCTCGACCGTCGCGCGATGTCGTACCCCGCCTTGGCTCCGTCCAGCGCCTTCACCATGAGCCCCTCGCAGGAGCCGCGCACCGCCGCCGCCAGCAGCGCCGACACCTCCTCCGCGTCACTACAGTCCGCTCCACTGGCGAACTGCCACTCGCCTGTACACAAGTGTTCAAATCAAATCATGGTCAAAGTATCAGTAGACCAGTACCTGAAATCTACGTTATGCGTCATTAATGCAGCTTCCGTTACGATTTTTCGTATGATTTTTTTCCGTCTAGCCCCCTTTCACTACGCGCTATAAGGAACTTCGTTCCAATAGCAAGATCGGGTACCACGGGCGTTTACCTTCGACCTCATTGAAGTTCTCCCGCAGCAGGCGGCGTCGCTCCCGCAGCGGCTCGCGCACGAGCGGGCGCCCGTTTAGGTACAGCAGGTCGAACACGAACACGCACACCTACAACCACATTCACATGCATTTTAAAAAAAGAAAACTTTGTGTAACACAATATGTGGACGGTCCCAAAGCGTCATGTCAGATTTGAAATAATGATTATAAGTTTAAAGCTGATCGCACATTTGTCATAACCGTACACGCCGGACGCGCCGAACGCACCGCATAGTACATGAATGGCGCCGCGTACGATGCGGACGAACGCGCGAGGTTTCACATTATTTCATACAATGAATTCTAAAATGCGGCGCATTCGGCGCGTGCGTGCTGATAAATGAACGATCACCTTTAAGCTCCGAGGACACTAAAGCAGAAGCATATCTTTTAATACGCCTAAGTTTTCGCGGTTCATAATTAAAAATACGCAAGATATTTTACCTGCACTGTGATCGTCGAAGAGTCTGCATCCTTGCGCTTACGTGTCGACAGGATCTACAAACAAATCAGCCATTAGTAGTTATAATTACTTATATTATTTCTTATTTCTATCGTATACTGGCTGGTCTCTGCGTACACTCTGTTTCTCTTATTTTGATCTAAATGTAAACCAAAATCTACAACTCTGCCTAGTGATTGTATTGCTCTACTAAGTTAATTACTAAACATTTAAATTTGTAGCAAGCCGCATCCGTATCTTCATCATCAGTCTATTGTCGCCTCTTCCAGTAGAACTAACCATCCCGAATCTCGTCAGTATTCTGCCTAGGAATCAACTTCTCTGATGGTACATACCTGGAAGGGCAGTATCTGCTTGGCTTGCGTATCGTAGGCCACGGCCTCGCAGTCCAGCACGCAACTCCACACACCCTCTTTTAGTAAGTTAGGCAGACGCGACAGCACATCCGGGTACTTGCTGTAATATGAGGTTAATCAGGGTAAGTTCGGATACAGAGTAAGGCCGGATAATTCAAGTTAACGCTAAATTAAATATTTTGTTCGCCTGGTACTACAATTTTCGGTTGCAGTTCAGTACATCGAATCAAATTCGTTTATCGCACGGACATGGTAACTTTTTCTTTAAAGCTATATGTCCTTCACTCTCTGGATCTGGATTCTTTTTAGGGTTCCGTACCCAAAGGGTAAAAACGGGACCCTATTACTGAGACTTTGATGTCTGTCCGTCTGTCCGTCTGTCCGTCCGTCCGTCTGTCTCCAGGCTGTACCTCAAGAACGGTAATAGCTAGAGTTGAAATTTTCACAGATTATGTATTTTTGTTGCCGCTATAACAACAAATACTAAAAACAAAATAAATTAAATATTTAAGGGGGGCTCCCATACAACAAACGTGATTTTTCGAACATTTTTTGCTCTATAACGGTACGGAACCCTTCGTGCGTGAGTCCGACTCGCACTTGGCCGATTTTTATACAATATTATACAATATTGCACTTATAATATTAATAACTCACGTGGTGTTGTTCTCCTGGTTGCGGGAGAAGATGGCAGCGGCGGCGAGGTCGGCCCCGCCCCCCTCACCCCCCGCGCCGGGCACGTGCAGCTGCGCGCGCTCCCCGTCGTACTTCCACTCGCACGTGAATTCTTGGCCCTCGAACCTGCACCATGTTGAAGTAAGATCGTTAGATTTCCAATTGTATTAAATTATACCATATTTAATACAGCGTCGTGGCTCGTTAGATTTATTCAAATTGACTTATATTTACCACAAAAAAAAATCATAAAATGTCCGACCTATAACGTACGTTTAAGTATGAGAATATTCTAATTTCCAGCTGTCATAAATAGGTAGGATATTAGAAAAGACAAGACATACACGGCAGTACGACAGTAAAAATCACGCTTAAACCTAACGCTATGGAATATACAAAGAGTTAACCTGTCAAACAGCTCATTGACGCCTCTTGCTGGATGCGCCAACATAGGTTTGAGCGGTACGCCCGGCGTGAGGCGACAGTGTTCCGGCAGCGCGCGAACCCCGTGCGCCAGCAACGCTGCCACAATCTGGTCGTAGTTGGGACACTCGCAGTACGTCGTCTTGATGATGAGAGCCAGCTCCTCTACTTGCGCCTGAAACAAAAATATAAGCGTAAGTCTGAATGTCTAAACAGAATTATAGGCAAATAGCAGAAACAAATTATGTATTTGGTCGAGTAATATCAAGTTGATGTTAGTCATGGCCGGGCTTAATGGAGGCACTTCACACGGCTATTTGTATTTGCTATTGGCTATTTGTTGCATTTGGCAAAATGTGAGGCAAATACGGCCTTCCACACATGGATGTCAAATACCAAACTTTTACTTGATTTTGTTTACTTGCCTATTTGACTCTTTTGATGTGCGTCAAAAACCGACAAAGGTATGGATTATTTGGTATTGTAGTTTTGTTATTCGTAGGGTATGTCATATTTGTCAAATAGGCAAATAGGGCCAATACTTTGTCAAATATACCCGTCTACACACGGTGATTGTTTGGCGAATACATCAAATACAAATAGCCATGTGAAGTGCCTCTATAACATAATCCGAATTCCGAACAAATTACGTAGGTTAGCCATATCAATTTATCGAATAGTATCAACATAATACGTACGCACTTAAATACGTAACGTATGTGCTTACAGTTAAACGCACACACACCATAAAGTCGTCTAGATACATTTTCGATTCGTGCTCACGCTCGAACTGAAGTCCACAGAGCACGTAAACTTAAACACTTAAACGCGCGCACACACACTCTCACACACACATACACACACACACGCACCTTGAAGTCATCAGGATGCATATCAGCGCTAGCATCCATTGTCCCCGCGTCATCTCCCGCGGGCGGGGTGCGCGCGCACGCCAGCGCCAGAGCCTGCAGCAGCGACTGCTCGGCCAGACCCACGCGCAGCTTGCCCTCTAGAGACCTGGGAAATCAACCCAGTATTTAGATAACTTCAGAGAGCAGTATGCAATATCAAGTCGCGCTTTAAACTTGTCTTTCTTTTGGTTGGGTTACAACTGTCATCAGGTGTATCCATACGCAAGAGTTAACAATTTGAAATAAATTATTGGAACGAAGTTCCATATCACGCGTTGCGAAAAGTTGTAAGTAACCACATCTATAACTCATCATCATCATCATATATAACTCAAAGGACTGACTGACATGTTGATCTATCAACGCACAGCCCAAACCACTGGACGGATCGGGCTGAAATTTGGCATGCAGGTAGATGTTATGACTTATGACGTAGGCATCCGCTAAGAAAGGATTTTGATCAATTCTACCTCCAAGGGGTTAAAATACGGGATCAAAGTTTGTATATAATAACATTAATTATACTTTTTAACGCGAGCGAAGCCGCGGGCAAAAGCTCGTGACCCATAAGTGTCGGTAACGGTATATTACAACTAGAGTAAAAATGCTATAGTTGTAAGCCGTGCGGTAGCGCGTGTTTCTCTCTCTCTCTCTTTCTTTTTTTAATTTTTTTTTATCTTCGTTCCATCCCGGTGTCCCTTGACACCTCTCAAGTTTTTAATATAATTATTTCATATTATTTTCATTAATTAGAAGTAACTATCGTAAATGTTACCTTATAAGATACCGCGCCTCGGAGTGTCTGCACGCCACATATAGGGTTTGTATTTTTGATATCTTCTTGTTCACTGATGCCTGCCCTGCAAAATTATATACACACGATCCAATAGCACAGAAACACAATTAATTTGCGCTGCTGCGCTTTCATTGTTCTAATTGTTAAATGTTGCTGTGCTAATTTTCTAAAGCTCCTTTTAAGGTGGGTTTACACCAAAAGGTTAGTGTAAACTATAATTCGTTACGTTATTTACACCAATCGAACCAACAAGGACATCAAGAATAAGAATTTTTGCTCTATACATGAGAATCATTTAGACCAAACGAGCGAATGCTCATTGTTCATTCGTCAAAAATAAGTAGTAGGGTTCACACTACACTCAAAGAGTATACAGGGTGCAATTGAACCTTTCTGCCAAATTTTTCCCAGGGCTTAGGTATCATTAGGAGAGTCCAATAAACCAAAAATATTAAAATGGGTTTTTTTTTTACAATAACATATTTTATCCCAATCAAATTACTTGCAGCATGGTCACTTCATATGAAATACGATTTGACGCCGGCCGGTCTGTCGCCAACTCGCCACTCGGGCGCATCTAGGCAACGTTGGGGTAGAGAGGGGTTGACGCGGGGGATGGCGCGGGGGGCCGGCCGCCGCCCGGTGGCCGGTCGGTACTCGGTTGCAGTCGCAGTCCGCGCATCGTTGCATAATTACGTAATTTTTTGTTTGTCACCGCCCGCCGCGCGCCGCGCGCGTAATTAGTGTGTACTGTGTATGACAATGTATTCTAACCGAGTTAAACCATGTATTCTGTGACCGCGAGTGATAGGTGATGGTGAGGTGCTACATTTTGAGTGGCGAAAGTTTACACGGAGCTTGAAAGTGTTGTTAAAAGTAAATAAGATAAATTATGTAAGACTTAAAGGTGGGTTTTGATTTTTAATTACTTGTAAGTACCATCGAGGAAATTGATTCCTAGGCAGTTGACAGACCAACGTCATTTGGTCGGCTGGGTTTGATGTAACGCGACCAAACTACGTAGGTCCCCCATCTGACTAGGAATCAACTTCTCTGATAGTAAGTCAGTCAGTTACATTCCTATAAAGTTTTACATAAATGCGATAAAGGCTTTCGGCTGGGCGTGTTGGAACAATTAGAGATCATAAAAGAAAAGAAAAATAACATATTTGCATTGTTGAATGACCAAACGCTTATTAATATGTTCGGGGGTACTGGTGAGGGTAGTGGGGGTAGTGGGGATAGTAGCGGGGCTCGATAGGGTATAAAAGGCGGTGTTTTGGCCGGCGGCGGCACTTGAGTCTTGACGGACGTTGTTCGTAGAGTCCACATCCTGATTATGCTCCGGTGTTGGAGCGAAACGCGCGTCGAGGTTTTCAACCTGCATGGTGGTGAGGGGCCGTATGCGTGCACTCACTCATTTACTTAAAGGTGGAAGGTCGGTTACACCAAACGAGCGAGATTCTTAGAGCATTCTACCTATTTACCGCCGAACACGTGACGAACACACAAGAACAACGAAAGAATGCTCGTTATTTGTTTACATCAAAAGAGCTTTACTAGAATGAGCATTCGCATTGCACTAAGAATGCTCGCTCGTTTGGTGTCACCGACGCAAGAGCGCTTGAGCAGTTGTCTAGAGCGTTCTTTCGTGTTCGGGCGTGCTCGCTCTTCGAGGCGGTCTCTTCAAAGGGATTCTAGTGTTCTTGAAATATTTTACTTTTAGGCGGGTTTTTAAAATTATCGAGTATTTCTCTTTCTTTGCATTAAATTCGTCACCCACCAACGTCTTTTCCTTCTTTCTTCTTCTTTTTCATTATTGCGTTATAACAATAAATCACAGTCAGACATAGTGTAGTTGTTACATAGTTTATATACTCTTTGAGTGTAGTGTGAACCCTACTACTTATCGTTGACGAATGAGCAATGAGCATTCGCTCGTTTGGTCTAAATGATTCTCATCTATAGAGCAAAAATTCTTATTCTTGATGTTCTTGTTCGTTCGATTGGTGTAAACGATCTAAAGGATGTTGTAACGAATTATAGTTTACACTAAAAGAATACGAAAGAATGTTCTTGTGCAGTTCTTGCTCTATGTTCTTTTGGTGTAAACCCACCTTAACCATGTGAAAAACACATTCAATTATTTGAAAAGGGCTTATTTCAACGCACTAATCTCAGAAACTAAAAAAAAAACATACCAGTACAACCAGCAATCTCTTTAAGTGCTTTAAACACTTTCCTCGTAGTGAGCGGTGGTGCGGGGAACATGACTCGCTGCGTGGATCGCGCCGCCTCCGCCGCGCGGCCGAGGTCGCCACAGCGCTGCGCCGCCGACCGCACCTGGGCCAACGTGCGACCCGTACTCTGACCCACCGCCTTCATGAGATATGTCTCCGCTATGCCTGGGGATGTAGAGAGGGCAGATCAAGTGAGATGGAGAGGTTAAAAAAATAGAAGCATCTATTTGTTTATTTCTATTTTTAACCGACTTCCAAAATGGAGGAGGTTATATATTATGTTCGTCTGTTTATATTTTTTCTTTCTTTGTAAAATTCCAAAGGTGTAATATGCATATTAGTTATTATTTGTGTAGGGCCGCATTTTCAATGTATATTAAATACAACCTGTCACGATCGGTTTCGTTACAAATATGAAACACATTCATATTTATAAAGAAACCAATACATCAGATTAGTGTTAAAATTACAACTAAATATTATAATAGTCTCATAGCTAACAGGCTATATCTACTTAAAGGTCGAGAAAACAAACATTATCAATATTTTATTTACCCAGTTCCAGATTATGGTAAGCGGGAGCCAGCTGATTGAGGCACAGGTATATGCTTGGCAGCAGGTCCTCCGGAGTCAGAGCAATGACGGACCTCAAGTAGTTGCTGAGAATCTCCACCATCTTCAGCCGGGCTGACGTGGCCTCAATATGTTCCAGGGTCTTGGCCAGAGCCAAGTATGGTATCTCCTGGCCCTTGGACCATGATGCATCATATATTGGATGGTACTTTGCTTTTGCCGGATTGTAATCCTCCTCTGAAATAAATGTTGTCATAGTCATTATCTTAAATCTTAAAAAAAGAAGAATCCACAATCAAAGGATTAAAGTTGTGAGTGAAAGAACTAGATAACTAACATTTTATAACATAATGATACTTATTTTTTCCCTTATTATTTGTACAAACCTTGTAGCTTACCTACTTTATCATAATATATAAAAAAATTCTATATTTTTTGATGTCAAATACTTTTTCTGGCCCTGAAGCCTTAACTTTTACAAAAAAAAAACAACAAAACTGTTACTTACCTAGTTCTTCCACTCACATCTTCATTATTATTCTAATAAGTAAAATCTTATTCACAACGTAGTCCCTTTAACCTACAGGTGACTTTGCACACTTTAATAGACATTTATGAAACTAGTTACTCTCCTGAGAGTCAGTTATGATTCAAAAGTCATTATTCCTCTACCACCCCCACTACCACCGGAGTTGTTAATGGGGCAGACCGCCATTTTGGACTTATTCCTTTTTCGTGCACGGTGGTGACAGCACGCACCTTTCTATTAATAAGAGTTTTATAAATCATTATTTGTTTTTTAAATTTGATTTGATTAAATATTTTTATTATTTATTCCACGTTGTTCGTTATGCCAAAGCGAAGTGCAAAACTCGTTCATTACGAACGAAAAATAAGAAGTTTACGAAAACGTTAGTACTGCAAACAAGTTGAATCATCGGACCCATTTGATACTGAAGGTAGGATTTTTTTGTACTTATTGAAATAACACTCAATAATATTGCAAATAAATGAGATCAGGAAAGGCCGTGAGCCTTGTCCGGTCAAACTAAATCCTTCATCAGGACAGGCCGTGAGCCTTTTGCTCGTTGAAGTGATGATAATAAATAATAATTATCCGTTATAATATTGCAAATAAATGAGATCAGGAAAGGCCGTGAGCCTTGTCCGGTCAAACTAAATCCTTCATCTGGGCGGGCCGTGAGCCTTTTGCTCGTTGAAGTGATGATAATAATAAGTTAATAACCATAGTAGTAAGTTAATAACCAATTATTTCTTTACCCGAATATAATATTATTCGAGAATTTGCTCAATTGATTGGAAATCTAGTTGCGGCGTGTCCGGCCGTAGATATTTTTCATTACTAAAAAATCAAAATTACGTACGTAAGATAAAATTACCTTGTTCTATTCTTGAGGATCTCACTTGGTGGATTAACAATATTGTAAAACGGCATCGCATCCAATACGACACGCCGGCCACACAATGGAAATTTATACGGACGCATCGCGAACCGGCTGGGGCGCAGTTTACGTGTCCACGGTTGGTGGTCAGCTAGTAAATGCGCTTACTATATAAATTATATACAATTATTAGCAATTCTTTTCGGGCTTAGAGGCTTAGCATCTACATAACTGTATGATATTATTGCGCGTAGATAATACAACAGCCATAAGTTAGGCAAACAGAATAGGAGGAGTATACCAAGGTAAATCTAGCCGATTCAGAATCTATGATTATTAATCCTAACACAGAATGAGATACACATTTTGGTCAACCGGATGTTGACCTATTCGCTTCTCGTACCAATACCAAATGCATAAATTACGTTTCCTGGAAGCCCGATCCAGAAGCATTGGCGGTAGACGTTTTGGCTTCACTTTAAATAGGGGAAATTTTAACTTCTATGCATTTTCTCCTTTTAATGTAATATTAAACTATCTAAGGACGATAACGGATGATAAGGCACACGGAATCATCGTTTTTCCTTATTGGCCTTCTCACTTCTCAGCCTTGGTTCCCCATTTTACAAAGATTACTAGCAACCGAAATTTTATGTTTAAGACCTAGGAAAAATCTGCTACAGTCACATACAAGGTAAGCAGCGCGAGCCTTACGTTGGGTGTCGCGAGGCTCTCCGGCGAGTCTTTCCCGAAGATGTCCACGAGAGGCCGTCAACCTTATACTGGCATCTCTCTCCGATAGCACGGTAAAGCAATATAATGTTAAATAAAAGGCATGGTGGCAGTTTCGTGACGATACAAATGTTGACCCATTTCAATCTTCCGTTTCAACTTTCATGCTTATTAACTTTATGACGGAACAATTTAATGAGGGCTGCTCGTACGGAAGTCTCAATACTCACAGATCGGCACTATCTTTACTTCTCGGTATATCGGTTCCGACGAAAATGTTGGCCGTTTGCTTAAAGAAGCTTATAAATTAAGACCAAAAATTCTCAAATACATGCAGACTTGGGACCCTCAGTGTGTTTTAAATTACGAAGCGTAATGTTATCCAAATACAATTTTAAATTTAGGAAAAATCACAAAATAGTTATCTATTTCGTTAGCTCTAAGTACAGCCCACAGAGAACAAACACTTTTTTTAATAAAGCTTAAAAAAATGTCATTTACTTAATAACAATAATGCTAATTATTGAATTATATATATCATAAATACCTCCGTTCCGGGACGGGAGCAGCCTTAACTGCTAATACCATTTTATACAGATAATCCAAATATTTGTCCATTAATAAAAAAAGATTATAATATTTCCGTCACAAAAATTAAAGAGATCTGGATCTGGAGAGATCGCTGGATTAAGCAAGTGCTATTGGAGAGTGGAGTGGACGTGTGTCCCTCCTTAATGAGGGAACTTTTGCGAGATCCGCTTGTCTTACCTCCATAGAGAGATAAGACCTATCATATTGTAATAGTTTTGTGTACTGATTGATTATTATAATTCTTCCATTAAAAAATATATATATATATAAACAGATAAAAAATATAATATAGATTTTTTATCATTGCCTTATTATTAGGAAAAACTTTCAACTCTAAAATTCTACGTTGTGAATAAAATATCTAAAAATGAAGCAATGAAATATAATAAGTGGTCAAACGACCTTACCTTGTGTGAAGTTCGATCATTATTATATGAATCGCTTCATTTGTAGATATAATCAGTACTCCCTAAGAGACCCAAGGTGGAAAGTTTTTCCTTTCACTCTAAAAATAATGAGTCCAAAATGGCGGTCTCACATTCACAACTCCGGCGGTGGGGGAATATTGACTTTTGAATCATAACTGACTCTTAGGAGAGTAACTAGTTTCATAAATGTCTTTTAAAGCGTGCAAAAAGTCACCTGTAGGTAAAAGGGACTACGTTGTGAAGAAAATATCTTCAAATGAAGCGATTCATAAAATAATGATCGAACTTCACACAAGGTAAGTTCGTTTGATCACTTATTATTATTATAAACCCTATAAATGGCTTAATCCTTCGATCATGGATTCTTGGAAATCTATTGTTGTCGCGGTTGCCGGTGTCCTTATGGGGGTTGATATGTTAGTAACTTTCTATAACAAATAATAGTTTGTGCATTTTAAGATGATATGGGTGACACATTATAATTGACAATAGTAGGGAAGTTACCTTAAAGTTAGTTACCTTAGTTGAAAATTTTAATCGATAATTTAAAAATATCGAATCATTTCGTAAAGGAATTGCAATCGAAATTATCGATTTTCGTACTGACGTTTCAGAGTGGCGCTAGCGATTTAAGATGACCGCCCTTTTTATCGATTTGATTTTGATTCAAAAGTGTCAATCTCTATCGGCATAAGTTCCGTTTCATGCATCTGACATTTTTCAAATATTTTCATATCAATAATTTCATACTCCTATTTCACTGTTAATATTTGTAATTTTATATTAATAAGTTAGCATTTGGCAACTTTTCATTTTTATTCATTTACAGTTATAGGAAACATTTGTTTTTGTAGATGGAATATAATTTATTACACATTTTTGTTTTTTTGTTTTCTTATAAAAAAATCCGTAGCAAGGAATATGAGAACTGTCACCCATATCATCTTATAACGCACAAACTATAGTAGAATATTTACCTTTGACTTTCTCTTTAGGACCCTCTTGCTTACTATTTTCTTTATTGTCGCCATTTTCTTTTTTGACATTACTTTTAGTATTCTCCTTTTTGACGTTCAGTTTACTGCTCGGGGTCTTTTTCTTTGGTTCCTTCTTCTGATTCTTCGGTGTTTTTGGAGACGGCTTTTCTACTTTGATTTCTTTTTTCAAAGATTTCTTACTCTCTGTAGTTTCAGTTTTTGGTGTCTTTGGAGATTTTGGAGATTTAGGAGGAGTATCTTCTTCTAGCTTTATTTTCACATCTTTATTGTTTGGTGTGTGTTCTTCAGATGTTTCACTTTCAGAACTTTCAATTCTTTGCCGTTTCGACTTTTTCTTCTGAAATATTTACAAAAAGCAACATATTTAATATCATTTGTCATACCCTTATCAAACAAACTGTAAGAGTTTTACAGAATGACTATTTACCAAGCATATGCACTATTGTATCATGTTCAGTTTAGTAGGTACTTTTGGAAACATATTTTTGAAGTGAAAACTTCTTTAGCGGCGTTGAGCACTTTTGTGGGATGGGTAAAAACTGTGAAACTCACGTCAGATTCTCATGCTGATTGAAAAACCTTGGAAAAACCGTAAGACAGTTGGAGAGTAGTGTTGTAACATCGAAATTGATTAATCGAACAATTGATTGTTTTTTTTTTGTCGATATATTTTTTGAAGTGAAAACTTCTTTAGCGGCGTTGAGCACTTTTGTGGGATGGGTAAAAACTGTGAAACTCGTGTCAGATTCTCGTGTTGCTCAAAAAACCTTGGAAAAACCGTAAGACGGTTGGAGAGTAGTGTTTTGTGTCGAACTCGAACTCAAATTGATTGTAAGGGTTTCGATTAATAAAAAAATCGATGGGTTAAAAAAAATGCACAACATTAATAATCAAGTTTTCACTTCTGCCGGCACTCCCGGAGTGCAACCTGCCTTTTTTTTTGTCCATTTTTTTTAATAGATTGTAAGGGTTTCGATTAATGAAAAAAATCGATTTTTTTATAATCGATTTTCATAAAAAATAGTTAAAAAAATGCACAACATTAATAATCAAGTTTTCACTTCTACCGGCACTCCCGGAGTGCAACCCATTTTTTTTTCTATGAAGTGTGTATTGGTATTTCTGGGATGGTATTGGGATCTACTGAATAGTCCAATATTGGCAGGTAACTTACATCTGTAATTTCTTACCTTTTCTGATGAAACTGGTGTTACTATTTCATTTTGTTTTGGTGAATCTTTTTCACTGCTATTTGATCTTGATCTTTTTATTCCCTAAAAACGATTATTTGTTAATACCAATACTTCACAAATTAAATAAAATGTTTGCAGATATTAGATACAATATATTTCCTCTCTTCTACAGGAGGTAACATTTTTTCAGAGGCTCTCTACACATCTCTTGATCCTAAACTGTTATGCGTATATGGTTGTAAGTTATCTTATGCATATAAAAATTTACCTTAACGTTACCATTGTCAAGCCCGTCGTTTGATTTGTTTAGTGATTCCTGAAACACAAGCTCACATTATAGTATTTTTAGTATTTTTATAGCCCTTAAGTTCATTTTTTCAGCAGTTACAATTACAAACACGTACTTCACTATTTTTATCAACCTCCTCTTCAGAAGTTCCCTTTTTCGGTGTTATTTTAAAGAAAGATTTTATACTTTTTTGAGACATGCTTCTGGCTAACAAGTTATTTGTTTGATTTTTATTACAGTTTAGCGTTTGATATCTTAAAGTATTGCACACATTATGTTTCACAAAAGTAGTATTTCTAGACAGTACAATTATATTTCGCCATAAATTCATAAATAAATTATTTATTTATTTTTCGTTGACTCCAATTTTGCAGAAACTTGTTGACAAATTTTGACACTTTTTATGAAACTGTCAAATTTGTGTTATGGCGCGAAATATAGGTGACATTTTTTTTTTATTATGTACCGATCTACTTACAGCAACGATTTACAGGCTGTGACTATCACCTAAGTCATGTGAAGTTTCTTGGTCATGACTCATATGTGTAGACTGTAGAGTTTTTAGACAACCACTATTACTAATAATTATAGAATTATAGAATATAACCAATAATAATTAAAGAAATATAATTATATGTCACTAATCGCAATCATCTGGTTCAATCTGCGATTCGATTGAATAATTTTTTTTTAATTCGTCCCGGTCGGGACAGGCAAAGGGAGAGTTGCCCATACAGCCATTTCTATGTTTTTCATCATCGTTTTCATGTATCGTCAGGTCTAAAGTCTAGTCAAAGTCTAAGTAAAAGTCAATACAGTCAAGGAGTCAAGTCGGTCGATTCAGTAAAGTGGTAGACGCTTTACTGAAACTTTCGATGGAGTTTTGGAGGGAACACAAAATAGCACGTTTCTGGACATTACATCACTTTCCTACACTTGAGCATGAACACGAATATCTAATGGTTTACAACAACACAATTCTGGCGGCCTTATTGCTAAATAGCGATATCTTCCAGGCAACCATCTTACGACTAGTACATTGATATTAGATAACTTAAAAACGAGTGGATGCATAATGTACATAACAAACAAAAGCTAATAAGCACACATACAAAACAAAGCGAAAGAACACGATGAAAAACTACTAATGGTTTAAAATCTAATGATTAACAAGGCTGAACAATGTTCCATCCGTGTCATTAATGTTCAATGATTTAGTCAGATAATAATTTTTAAGTTGTCTTTTAAATGCATTTAGGTTTTCTGACTGTCTTACATGATTAGGTAAAGAGTTCCATAAGCGCACTGCGTGGGCCGAAAAGGAGTTACTTACCAAAAAATGTTGGACAGGGACATTTAATTTGAAAGCAAAACGCGCGCTGTCTTTGTCAGAAAAAGTAAACATTTGCTGTAGATAAGGGGGAGCCATGGGGTCAAAAAGTATATTATACAGTAGGTGTAGCACATGAGCATTCCTGCGTAAACGAATAGGTAGCCACTTCAAAATCGATCTATGTTCCGAGACATGGTCGAACTTCCGCAACCCAAAAATATATCGAATGCATAGGTTTTGCATGCGTTCGAGTTTATTTAATTGTTCTTCTGTCAAATTGATATAACTGACGTCAGCATAGTCGACAGTGGAAAGGAGTAAAGTCTGTGTGCAAGCATTACTTTAGTCGGAAGGGGCAAAAAGTTTTTGAGGCGTTTTAATGAAGCGGATGCTGCGAAAACTCTTTTGCAGACATAATTTATCTGGCTCGACCAAGACAATGTTGTGTTAAAAATAACCCCTAAATTTTTAACTGTCTCAGAGTAGTTTATTGTGACGTTGTTCAACGTAATAGGAGGCAGATCCGAAAAACTTATTCTTTTAAAATGCCTTGGCTACCAATAACAATAGCTTGTGTTTTAGCACAGAGAGTACACCGCCTTGTGGGACTCCAGTAAGAGTGCGGCACCAGTTTGAAGCAAGTTCATCGATTTTGACTCTTTGTCGACGACCATATAGATAGCTCTGAAACCAGTTTATAGCATCTTTGGAAATATTTAGTAACTGCAGGATACCTAGCATGATGTCAAAATCCACCGAATTGAATGCATTAGTGAAATCCAGGATAATCAAAAATGTAACTTTTTTGTTGTCCATCGCTAACCGAATGTCGTCGGTAATTTTAGTAAGAGCCGTAACAGTACTATGGCTCCTCCGAAATCCGGATTGCAGAGGAACAAGAAGATTGTTTTAATTAGGTAGTTATTGAGCTGTTGATGTACTAACTTTTCAAGAGCTTTGGACAAAAACGGTAAAATTGATATGGGACGATAGTCTGAAAAATTGATAGGCTTGCTTTTTTTGGGAATGGGGATAATTAGACCATCCTTCCATTTTTCGGGAAATATACCAGAAGAAATGGAAGTATTAAATATGTGTGAAATAGCAGGTAAAACATCATCTAAGATAGGGAGAATCATATTACGACTGATTAAATCATCAGTCATCACCGACGGCATTCGAAGGTATGGACAATAGGTATTACATTTTTAACCTCCAGGTCTTCAAATTTCTTAATAGCGAACGGCTCGACATTAAGTGTTGGTACCGATCTGAGAGTAGATAGTGTCTTAGCCTTAATATTCTTATCAAAATTAAAAGAATTAGAGCTAAAATGCTGGTTCAGGTCATCAATATCGTCGGTCTTGACAGTAGACTGTTGGTGAGGTGTTCCAACTCCAACTATTTTTAGGAACTTCCATACTTTACTGGTATCGCCGTTCTCTACGGAGGTGTGAATATGTCTCCTCTGTGCGTCTCTACAAAGCCTGTTGCAAACATTACGCAAGGTTTTATATTTATCTATATTTACTTGTGAAGCATTGCATTTAAGTTTTTGCTTGGCAACATTCTTCTTCCTAATCATTACCTTAATCTCGTCTGTAAGCCAGGGTGTCGGTAGATGTTTTTGCTTGACAGGTATTATAGGTGCATGCATATCATACAGTTTGTTGAGCTGTCGAGTAAGTATGTCGACTTTTGCATCAACTGTAGGCGCCTGTATGAGCTCAATCCAATCGAGATTTCCGGCATCACGCTTCAGAGCCACTACATCCATCCTCTTAAAGTTACGCCGCATAAAAACTTACTTAATACGAATTTTGGGTACCGCCACAAGCTTTTACCTGAATAATAAGTAAGTAACTTTAAAATGTGTATATTATTTACCCTTTTAAGAACCTCATGTTATAACACATCTGACGATTGAAAAATCATCCCAAACGAAAATGTGTATCTACTTTTCAATCGTCACCTTTTTTTGCCAATTAAAATATAAACAACCTAATTTGAAATACAAAATCTGTCAAAGTTGCATATTATTTATTTCATATAGAAACTCAGGTAAAATAACTCGAACGGACTATACTATCTATAGTAAAATATACATCACTAGCACACGCACACATTGAAAGATCAAAAATGGTCACGCATTTTCGGGTTGTCAGGTGGTCTATACGACAGTATATTTAAAAGTTTATGGTATACTGCGAAGCCGTTCCTTTATAGTTAGTATACTGTCGGTATACTGGTTACTATTTACAACGGAACGCAATCCAGTATACTATCAGCCGCATTTTTGACAGCTCGTATTGAACATTTTCGACACAATTAATCCAAATTAATTACAGAATTTTATAACTTTGGGATTAAACTGTAGGTATTGTTTTAAAACGTAGACACTCGAGTGGTTTTGACACTTGACAGTTGACTTTTGACAGTTGACTGATCACGTGATCAAAGTACTGCGAGTGCCTTACCTCGAAAACGCCAGTACTCACAGTACAAAATGGCGACGATTGATGACGTCATATATTTCACTAGGGAAGTGCGGCAGTGTACTGCAGTCTGCAACTCCATTACGAAACAATTTTTCTACAGTGATAGCACTGGTCGCAATACATATTAGGAACACAGCCTTAAGGTCTACCAGAATCTGATGGCAATTTTTGACAGCAAATTTTCTAAAAATATCCTAAATCATTGGATATTTTTTTATATTTGCATGTTTAATACACAGATTAGCTGCTAAAAGAAAATGATCAAAATGTTTTATTTCAATTACCCCAGTATTGCTAGAGACTAGAGTCAATTTATTTTCTCATTTTTTGCCATCAGATTCTGGTACACCTATAGTTAACGATTTGTAACATAGTCCTTTGAAGATAGCGGGCATGAAATCAGTCAGGTAATTGAACGTACCTATTTCATTTTTTTCCCGCTGTGGTGCTAGTAGTCACTAAAACAAATATGGCGTCAAACAGCTCGCACAGCTGAGAGCAGTGTGTTGATATTTTGTCGATTAAATTCACTTTAAAGTTTAAAGTGTTTTATGACAGCGTGGATTTAGGTGCCCATATAACTACCCCGTCAACGCTACTTAAAAAAATTATAGCATCCCGTTTAACGACTTCGCTATATGACATTTAGTCAAGACGTTAAACGTCATAGTCAACGTCTTGGCGAATTGTCCTTTAGTAATTTGATTGAATGGTGTCATTCAATAAATGCGTTAGTCATATAATCGAATCGCAGATTTAACCAGATGACTGCGACATAATATTATATATTATGTCGCAGTCCACTGGTTAAAAGTGCGTGATGCGTTTGCGTCTGATACCGTGGCCGCACATATGCGTCTATGATCGTCATTCGTCACGAAACACGATTCACGATTACGAAGCTTCGTACTATGGCCTATGACTCATATGAGTAATGAGACGATACAGGCTGTGTTCCGAAATGGTACTGCGACCACTGCACAGTGCTATCACTGTAGAAAAATCGTTCCGTAATAGTTGCAGTACACTGCCGCAGTACCCTAGTGAAATGTATGACGTCATCAATCGTCGCCATATTGTACTGTGACCACTGCACTGGCGTTTTCGAGGTAAGGCACTCGCAGCACTTTGATCACGTGATCAATCAACTGTCAAAAGTCAAGTGTCAAACCACTCGAGTGTCTAACGTTTTAAAACAATACCTACAGTTTAATCCCAAAGTTATGAATTTCTGTGATTAATTTGGATTAATAATAATAAAAGACTGGAAGAATTGCAAAAATTAACCTTTTTAGACTGTGTTGAAAATGTTCAATACGAGCTGTCAAAAATGCGGCTGATAGTATATTGGATTGCGTTCCGTTTTAAATAGTAGCCAGTATACTAACAATAAAGGAACGGCTTCGCAGTATACTAAAATGACGTCACAGTCTGCAGTGTTCGCAATAGATTAGGAACATAGCCATAACTAGCTGTTTCCCGCGACTACGTCCGCGTTAACATATAGTATACCTATATAGACTTTCATTTAAACTTTCAACTCCTATTTCACCCCCTTGGGGGTAGAATTTTCAAAAACGCTTAAACACGTATCCAATCATTTTTAATCAGTAGCCCAAACATAAAATTTCATGCTTCTAACTCATGAAATAACGGACTTCCATTGAAACTTTCAACCCCAATTTCACCCCCTTGGGGGAAGAATTACCAAAAACGCTTAAATACATATCCATTCAATTTTAATCAGTAACCCAAAGATAAAGTTTCATGTTCCTAACTTAAGAAATGGCGGACTTTCATTCAGACTTTCAACCCCTATTTCACCACTTCGGGGAAAAATTTTCAAAATTCCTTCCTTAGTGGGTGTCCACTTAATAAAACAACCCTACTCACCAAATTTCGTGGCTGTGACTTTAACAGTTTTTGCTCAGCGATGATGAATCAGTCAGTCAGTCAGGACATGTAATTTTATAAGTATAGATAATTATACCATTGGACGATACACACAGATTGTCCAAACTCCAATTGTATCATCTCAACTTTCAAGCAACAAGCATGACAATAAACAAAGCACTTGTTATAAGCTGTTATAACTATTATGTGATCTAACATCTAAAGTGCCCAGTACACAATGGTCCATCATTGGCCACTGCAGGCCATCGCCATTGTTTACACAATCGGCCATTGTTTAGTTCGTCACCGACCGCTGACCGGCATAGTGCACTTTTTTGCTGCGTGCTAGGTTGTGAACTAGAATTTTTGATTTTTATGACAGATTCGTATCGTATTAATTAGATAAGTAGTCAACTAAATATATATTTTTTTTATTAAGCCCGTCACAGACTTAGCTATAAATAATATAATATTAATATATTTATAGCTAGGCATGTTTTCCATACTAAATACACATGACGTCACAGAAATATTATAATATATCATAGCTGATTGCGCAGTCACGCGAAAATTTGTATAGAAAATATATAATAATATGCCTAGCTATAAGCTTGTAAACATAATATAAATAAACAGCCGCAGCCGTAATTTCTTCCACGTCCATCGCAAGTGGCTTGCCGGGCAGCAATGAGCTATGCGCCATTGTGTAAATACAAAGTGATCGTGGTCTACAGTTGACGATGGCCTGCAGTGGGCCATGATCGACCATTGTGTACTGGAGCCTTAACTTTCAATTTTCACTGATTTTATTTTATGTGATATGTATTTATTTTTGTCGAATAACAATAAAAACCAGTAAGAGACACGAAAAGAATCAACTAATTATTTAATTACATTTTATTTAAAAGCAAATTTTTTAATCATGATTCAAGGTCTCTGTAGGTACTTTGGAGACCTTTACATTAAAATCATTGCCTGTTAGAAACCCATAAAAAAATTAATGTCAGTTGAGCTGTTAATTTAACCTGAAATGAAATGTAGAACATTATATTTAGTAAAATATCATTAATGATCCTAAACTTCGAAGACATTGTTCTTTAATTGTAAATAATTAATGTAATATTTAATAGTTATATTAAATATACTTGAAAAAAGGATCGCTACTGATTTTTTGTGCAACTTATTTTGCTAAGATGGCGCCCTCTAGTTGATGGAGTGTCAACTAACCGCGTGTCGACTGTCGTCCATGATCCGAATGTGGTGTGACTTATTTTTGTTTTGTACTAATTTTCCATATAGTGATAGTAAATGTGAAATGAGACACAATGTGTTATCCCATATAGTGGAACCCAGTTCCGGCTGAATGGATCCCTACGTCGGGTGGTATCAGCCCGAGCAAGAAGGACCCGCGAAGCGCTTGTGGCTTCGTATTTGGGAAACTCAAAGTGAAACAGACAAAATGAACCTCAAAAATTTAGAGAACGCTAACCCCAATTTGAGTAAAGCTCAAGACTTTATACCAATAAACGATGTGAACGGTGAAAATAGGAACAATAATTATTTCAATCCAACGCGGAGGAAAGCCAACGATAACCGCGCATCTACGTTTAACCTGAATCAAAACCACGATGCCCTCATAGGCGAATACGGCGGGTGTCCTTGGCGGATACCCAATTACAATTACAAGCCCGGTATTTTGGGGTAAGTGATAGCGAGATAAGAGAATCTACGGTAGGCTGGTCGGGAGCTCCCCCAGGCCGAGGTGTGGTGAGCCGTGAGGTTGTCTCGTGCTGTTGACACTGCCTGTCACACGAGCGCCGCGCTCAAAACACGATCATTATTATTTTGTATATGATAATGATTTTGTTCCGAGAAGATAACCTATATTATGTCACTAATCATCATCATGAGCTCATCAGATAACCCAACCAATTATTTTTGTTGTTTATTAAAATAAAATTTATGGACATTCATTTTGTATAATAAGTCTAATATGGTTAATCATAATTATTATTACTACTTTAATTATGATTCCTAATGTTTGATAAGACCAACCACAATGTAAAAACTTAAAAGGACTGTAATTATTTCATTCAGTTTTCAAAACAATACTGTCCTGTTATAATAATTTAATTATCCATTTAGTAACTGTTAAATCAATATATTAATGATACTTATCTCATTTATCGGTAAAGTATTATTTATAACTCTGATGTTGGCACTATATACAATAACAAAGCACTGCAGTTGGTTGTGTTTATGTAAAATAATATAAATCAAATAATGGTCTTAAATTATTTTCTTAGAATACTCTCATTTTGAGTTTTAAACATAACCTTTAATCCTTTGATCGGAGGTTCTAGGAATTCCCATTGTATTCTTTTGTTTTTGCGATCATCGGTGCTCGCGAGAGGCCTAAAGGATTAAAACTCAAAATGAGAAACACAAAAAGTGAAGCACTATAGTTTTTAATATTTGATATATCAAATCTAATCTTTTTTTTGGGTTCTTCCATGTTACAAATGCAGACTCTGTACATGTGGTGGTTTATGTATTTAATCCTTCGAGCCCCAAGCGGTCGCATGCGACCGCATTTACAATAAAAAGGCTATTGGTGTCTCGTTTTTCCACAATCGAAGGATTAATGTAGAAATAATCTGTTCATAATAGATTTGAAATAACATGAACATTTTCTTTCTCTGTTGGCTCATTGAGGATGTAACCATAACAGAAATGTTAGCATATTTGGCTGAAACATATTAATAATTTATTACTGATAAAACCAATTAACCCATCAAGCCCCATAAGAGCACTGGTGATCGCCACAACAATAAAATAACAAAAGATTTCCAAGAATCTGCGATTGAAGCATTAATTGCTATAAAACATAATATGTTTGTGAATAAAACTAGGGTCCTTGGCTTAAATCCCACACTCATCACTGGGACCAAAAGTTTTTCCTCGTTCCTGGATCATTAATGTATAATAATATAAAAATGTTTATAATATTGTAATAAATGTCTATTTGTAATGGTATAAAAGTTGTTCAATTTACTCTGTGTTGTCTGGCTCCCACAGTTAAAGTCCTTTGGGTGCTTAGCACAGCCAGTCAGACTCATGAAGCATCCATAGATATTATTCTACTGACATTGTAATGCAATAAAATCATAAGAGCCAAGTGTTACTCTGCACTTGTATGACTTTATAAAAATATTTTGTTCATGATGTCATATTCTAAGTTTAGGTATTATCCAATATCAACTGCAAAAACTACTGAAAATCCACAAAATTTATTGGCTCTCGACATACTAATGAGTATTTTGAGTTTACAAATGTGTACTGCAACAAAATTATATTTGTTTGCTAGATGAACCGGTTAACTTCATATCACATTTTAATGTTGAAATATTCGTGAAAGTTCAGAGGTTTATAATATTAGTAGAAATATTATAAATCTCATAACTTTCACGAATATTTCAACATTAAAATTAGCAAAATCTTAAAAAAGACTAACAAAATTTAAAATTCATTTTTAATTCAAATAAAATTTAAATAAATCATATTAACATAGGTTAACATATTAACATAGGTTAACATAGGTTCGATAGCGACCCCCATAAGGACACTGGCGACTGCAACAACAATAGAAAAACAATAGATTTCCAAGAATCCGCGATCGAAGGATTAAAAATAAAATAAAGTAGAACAGTTCGTTTTCCTTGTCCTTGTCCTTGTCTTGCCATTAAATGCAAAAAACTCCCTGATAGAATATTAAAAATAAGACAGTGTTTACACCAGCGGCGGTCAGCAATAGGTGGACTAAAATAGGTTGAATCTCGAACAGCGAGATATTGTAATGTATTTTAATAATTTTTATAAGCCTTTATTCAGAAAAATACACTTACTTTACATACATTGCAAAATATTCAAATTAATTATTATTCGGTAGCGCGGTCTCTGTTTCTGTGTGCCTCTTAGCAAAGGCCTCCCCCAACAGCTTCCATTCACTTCTCTGACATGCCACTCTGGTCCACATTTTGCCAGCCATTTGTACTATTTCATCTTCCCATCTTTTTAGAGGTCTGCCCTTTTTTCTTTTTGCTCCTCTGGGATACCCAGATGTTATTATTTTTGTCCATTTGTCTGGCCCTCTCAAAACATGTCCGGCCCACTTCCATTTCAATTTTTTTTTTTAATTTTATATGTTATATCAGTTACACCTGTCATTTTTCTCAACTCCTTGTTTTCTATTTTGTCTATCCTTTTCTTTCCAACCATACTCCTCTCCATAGCCCTCTGCCCAACTTCCAGCATACTTGTATGAGCTTTTGTTAGTGCCCAAGTTTGGCACCCATATGTTAGAATGGGTAGAATGCATGTATTGAATAGTTTACTTTTGGTGCCCATGTTTATGCTTTTGCATTTTACTATTTCTTTAAAGGACCAGAATCTTTTCCAGCTTTTTGCAATAATCCACAAAGCAGAAGTGTATGTGATCTATCGTTGAAAACGTACTTCTGAAGCCTGCCTGTTCTTTAGATTTTCATCTAAAGTTCTGGTGATTCTTCCTAATATAATTCTTGAAAATAATTTATATATGCTGAACATCAAACTGATGGGCCTGTAGTTCCCAATATCATCTCTATTGCCTTTTTTGTATAGCAGTGTTATTGTTGAAACTTTCCATTGGAGTGGTATTTCTTCTGATCTTACTATTTCGTTGAAAACTTTGGTTAATACTGGTACGACAAGATCTTTATTTTCGTTTAGTACTTCATTGCGTATAGAGTCTGGACCAGGTGCTTTGTCTTTTTTCTGAGTGGTTATTGCTTTCTCAACCTCCCGTTGGATGATGCAGGGCACCTCACTTGTGTCCTGTAGTTCGACGTCCACATGTGGTGTTTGTTCGGAGTGTAGGCTCCTGTAGTATTCTGTGGCTATGTGGATTATGTCCGGTCTTTTTGTTTTTGTTTGTCCTCTGCTATCTGTGAGCTTGGGTATCCACTCTTCTTTTTCCTGTAATAGTTTTATTGCCTTTTTAGTACCTCCTGTTTTCTCAATGAGAGTTTCTAGGGTTTTCAGTCTGTGATGTTGTCTATCTTTTCTGATATTTGTCCTTATTAATTTACTTAATTCAGCTATTTCCTTTCTTAGTTGTGTTGTTTTTGGTTTGATTTTTGTTTTTAGCCCTCTCCTGTTAATCATCTCTTTTGTTTCTTCAGATATTATTTTCTTATCAGTTTTTGGTCTATTTTGACTTCTTTGGCATTTATTTATTACATCTGTTAGTCTATCATAGCTATCTTGTAGGTGCTTATTTGCTTGGTCTTCCATGAAGTTTTTTAATTCATTTTGCAGTTTATCTTTGGTTATTTGCTCTTTGTTTTTGCCTATCTCACCTTCCTGACCTCTAATAAAAGTATAGAAAAATAAATAATACCAAGTATCAATTAATACATAGATACAACATACTTTTATTAATTAAAATTATATTTTTAAGCTACATAGGACAAGTATGTTTTTTTTTTGGACATTGTTAAATTTTTTCCGGACCCCACTTAAAACTACTTGGCGACCCCAGGTTTAGACTTTAACGACTTAAAAAGAGTAGTTTGTGACAAAGCTAGGCTCTTGACTAGAAAAAAGAATTTCCCAAGAAAATAATATAAATCCTGCTGATCATTATATTATTATTTTTCTCTACCATTTGTTATAATATATCTTTTAACATCATTTTGGTTACTGAATGGTACCAAAGTATTTAAGGCTATTAAAATATAAATTACTTCAATAACTTATAGCACCTCTATTTTGGTAAGGGTTTTTATGCTAATTAACTAGGCTGTAATTAGGGTCACGTTGCTAAATAATTTCTTCGAAAATACGCATGGGGTTTGTTTACATCGTCAACCATACTGAATGCTTAGTAGAGCGTAGGCGTCGCCCTTTGTCGGTAGCGGCGCGGCGGGCGGCGGGCGGCGGGCGGCGGGCGGCGGCGGCGAGCTCCGTGCAGCGGCGTCCTTGCCAGTCAGTGCCCCCGGCTATCGCGTAACGTTATGCAAAACGTAAACACTCTTTCACTTCCGATTCCAGTGAAAGTATCATCAAAATTTGGTCAGCAAAGAGTGGCCGTTGCACTCGGAGACTGCCCCCGCGCTCTAGGAAAATGGCGAAATTGTTGGAATGTGTGACGTATCAACAAGTTAACTAATGCCGTGTTTTCACTAGGGGACATGTCGCGGAGACAAGTCGTCCGATATTTACGTAGTTTGTCCCCTGCAACTTTGTCCCTCGATATATGATTTGTTCACACTAGTCAGTGGTGAACAATAATATTATGTCGCCAGCGACAAGTCCCGCAACCGGTAAATGTCGCTGCGACGTCGGGCGACAAGTCGCGGGACACGTACATTTTGTGTCGCGCGACTAGGCCTGGGGTCTCGCCCCCAAATGTCCCCTAGTGAAAACACGGCTTTAGTAGTAGTTAAGTGTGACTCAACTGGCTTTAATAGCTAGACGGGTAGCGACTAGAATAAAGGCGACGTTTCTAGAGTCTCGCACTACGCAACAGTGCGAGTGATCAAACTTTGCGTGATATAATTCCTTTTGCAAGAGTTCTTTAAAAGTTAGAACGGAATTAACTAAGTAGTTAAATCCTAATGCAATCAGTTGACTCGGGAACAACAAAACAATGAGACACAATATAAGATGACCACTGTGTGCACTGTGCAGTGCCGCTCAACATAATTGAACAACAAACAATGCGGACCCCAGCGGCCGCCACATTGTATTGTAAAGTTTAGACGTCACAAGTTCACAACTCACAAGCCCCGGAAAGAATACTAGTTACTACCAAGTAGCTGTATTCATTCATTGTAAAATCTATCTATATAATATATAAAAGAAAGTGGTGTTAGTTACACTACTTATAACTCAAGAACGGATAAACCGATTTGGCTGAAAATTGGTGGACAGGTAGCTTAGAACCAGGAAAAGGAAATAGGATACATTTTGTCCCGGAAAAATGTACGGTTACTGCACAATATACATTTATGATTTGCGCGCAAAATATTCAATCGATTTTTATGAATTTTGGTATGGAGATACTTTGACTCTCGGGAAAGGACATGGGATACTTTTGGTCCCGGAAAATGTACGGTTCCCGCACAATAAACTTTTCTATTTCAGTCTATTTTTATTAAATTCGGTATGGAGATACTTTGAGTCTCGGGAAAGGACTAGGGATACTTTTAGTCCCGGAAAATGTACGGTTCCTGCACAATAAACTTTTATGATTTTCGCTTAAACTATTTATATCTATTTTGATTAAATTTGGCATGATGATACTAATTTTAATCTATTGTTTTCTTAATAATTATACCAATTATTATTCGAATTAATTAATCATCGTTAAGACAGGACAACGTCTGTCGGGTCAGCTAGTATATATATATAAAAGAAAGTTGTGTTAGTTACGCCACTTATAACTCAAGAACGGATGAACCGATTTGGCTGAAAATTGGTGGAGAGGTAGCTTAGAACCAGGAATAGGACATAGGATATATTTTGTCTCGGAAAAATGTACGGTTACTGCACAATATACTTTTATGATTTGCGTGTAAACTATTCAATCGATTTTGGTGAATTTTGGTATGGAAATACTTTAGAGTCTCGGGAAAGGACAAGGGATACTTTTGGTCCCGGAAAATGTACGGTTCCCGCACAATAAACTTTTATCTCAAGAACGGATGAACCAATTTGGCTGAAAATTGGTGGAGAGGTAGCTTAGAACCAGGAAAAGGACATAGGATACATTTTGTCCCGGAAAAATGTAAAGTTACTGCACAATATGCTTTTATGATTTGCGCGTAAACTATTCAATCTATTTTGATGAATTTTGGTATGTAGATACATACTTTGAGTCTCGGGAAAGGACTAGGGATACTTTTAGTCCCGGAAAATGTACGGTTCCTGCACAATAAACTTTTATGATTTTCGCTTAAACTATTTATATCTATTTTGATTAAATTTGGCATGATGATACTAATTTTAATCTATTGTTTTCTTAATTATACCAATTATTATTCGAATTAATTAATCATCGTTAAGACAGGACAACGTCTGTCGGGTCAGCTAGTATATATATATAAAAGAAAGTTGTGTTAGTTACGCCACTTATAACTCAAGAACGGATGAACCGATTTGGCTGAAAATTGGTGGAGAGGTAGCTTAGAACCAGGAATAGGACATAGGATATATTTTGTCTCGGAAAAATGTACGGTTACTGCACAATATACTTTTATGATTTGCGTGTAAACTATTCAATCGATTTTGGTGAATTTTGGTATGGAAATACTTTAGAGTCTCGGGAAAGGACAAGGGATACTTTTGGTCCCGGAAAATGAACGGTTCCCGCACAATAAACTTTTATCTCAAGAACGGATGAACCAATTTGGCTGAAAATTGGTGGAGAGGTAGCTTAGAACCAGGAAAAGGACATAGGATACATTTTGTCCCGGAAAAATGTAAAGTTACTGCACAATATGCTTTTATGATTTGCGCGTAAACTATTCAATCTATTTTGATGAATTTTGGTATGTAGATACATACTTTGAGTCTCGGGAAAGGACAAGGGATACCTTTGGTCTCGGAAAATGTACGGTTCCCGCACAATAAACTTTTATGATTTTCGCCTAAACTACTCAGTCTATTTTTATGAAATTCGGTATGGAGATACTTTGAGTCTCGGGAAAGAACAAGGGAAACTTTTTGTCCCGGAAAATGTACGGTTGCTGCACAATTAACCTTTATGATTTTCGCTTAAACTATTTAATCTATTTTGATGAAATTTGGCATGAAGATACTAATTTTAATCTATTGTTTTCTTAATTATACCAATTAGAATTAAATAATCATCGTTAAGACAGGACAACGTCTGTCGGGTCAGCTAGTACATAATATATTGCTAAGTCGTAAATGTCATTGTGTGTTTAATCAAAACATAGTTCGTAAATTAGAATAACAAAACTAAGATATAGTTTTTTTCGGAATTTAAGTCACGAAATAGTTAACATGCTACAAAAATACGAAATATCAAGTAATATTTGTTACGTCTACCTCTTAAATGTGTTTTATTTATCTTAAAAATAGGATAATCTAATCATGGAAGCCTTAAAATTGTGGATTTATTTCTTAAGACATACCCACAACACAATGTACCCACACTCCATGATTACTACGGAGCTTCTGATTAGAATTTTTTTATATATAAGATAATTTTTTGTAGTTCAGTCATTAAGATAAAAAATGTTACTTAATATTATTTATAGTTTTGGGTCACACGAGGACATACATTTATAGCACATTGAGAGTACTTAAACTGAAGTAACACGATCTCAGCACCCCACAGTTCGCGCTTGTTACCGCGTTAATAAATTTAAATGTCAAACGTACGATTTTGCCAGGATACAGCTAACGACCGGTTTCGCGCTCATATTTTTACATATCTCTGAGTTTTGAATGGAGATCGTTCGTTTCACCGGGACTTAACTAGATTTTTAGGCCAGTATTCTGTGTCGATGCGATTATTTCCCCTGTGTCTTTAATCTTGATGGATATTGCTGAACTTGTGGTCAAACCATGTTGTACTTAAACCACAGTTGGGTTCGTATATCTAGAAAGTTGGTGGTGATATAATGAGGGTTATAGAAAAGGTAAAATGCAGATTGAAATACACCACATAATACATTGCAATTTAAACGCTCATTCTAATTCTCCTTTGAAGGGGTTCCAAAATCTGTTGAACGGTTAGAGCTTCGAGATTCATTTAATTCACTTATTTGAATAGACGACAGATTAAAGGCGACCTCTTTTAAAACATGGGAATACTCACAGAAACAACTAAAGTGGAGATAGCAAAAGAGCTTAAAAGAAATCGACAGTATATTGGGGACTGCTATAATTTAGTGCAACATAGTTTGGTGCATAGTAAAATACAGATGTGTGCGTACGCGCACTGTATCGAGGCCGCCCGGTCGAACGTCTGGTCTAGATCCAGCACAGGTCTGCGCCGAATGACTCGGATTGTGACCTTTAAAGTCCTAAATTAGTGACCTAGTTTCCCTTTCTTCTACGTTCAAGACACAAAAGTTCTGCGTACCTTTTCAGATTTTGTTAGACACACTTAAGAAAATCTTCCTTAGGTAGTTTTATGATCATTTCGTCTACGTAGAGACACGTCTTGGTGTCAGAATGTCTGACTATTCAAACATCTACGTAGCGAAACATCAGTATTTCGCAAATAGTCCAATTTTTATAAATTCGTAAATTCGTCTTAAGGCAGCTGGTACCAAGGGGCCTATAATATTTTAAAAAGAGAATGAGGATGAACCCTTCGTTGGTACTTAATTAAAATATCAAAGGATTTCCGCAGCTTCCTTTTATAATATAAAGGGTTAGTAAATGAAATAAAAGAATTTGAGTAGACCTAGCGACAACGTGCAGGTATCATAAAAATGTCATAAAATATAACTCAGGAGAATGTACGTTTAACAGAAAAAGTTATAGATAATAGATTCACCCAAATAACCTATCCAATGTAGACATTTTTTTTTTATGCAATAAGGGGGCAAACGAGCAAACGGGTCACCTGATGGAAAGCAACTTCCGTCGCCCATGGACACTCGCAGCATCAGAAGAGCTGCAGGTGCGTTGCCGACCTTTTAAGAATAGGGGAGGGTAGGGAAGGAAATAGGGAAGGGTAGGGAAGGAAAAAGGGTAGGGGATTGGGCCTCCGGTAAACTCACTCACTCGGCGAAACACAGCGCAAGCGCTGTTTCACGCCGGTTTTCTGTGAGGACGTGGTATTTCTCCGGTCGAGCCGGCCCATTCGTGCCGAAGCATGGCTCTCCCACGTCAGAATTAATTGTTCAATAATAATCTTTTAAGATTTTTGGAATGAAGATGAAAGAAATCTCAATTCGTATTTGTGGGTCCCAAATCTTGTAAAGGTTTTATCTGTTGGGCGCTAAATGCCACACTTAAGATTTGGTGAAAGGTTGTGCGACGGTGTGGTGAGGTCGTCTGGTATATTTTGGTGTAATTGATCGATACCGAGCCCTTTCCTGTCCGGTCCACGTTCGACATTTATGTAAATGGTGATTAATGGTGATTATGTTGTTGCCATGCCTGTTCGCCCTTGCGCTGGAATGTCTAGGAAAGGTCTCTGTATAATATGTATATGCTTTAAATCTTTACGAGCTACCAAAAAATGTTAGAGTTCTGTATTCAAATGTAAAATGTTTATTTATTTAGTGACGAGGTGCATCTTTCTAGATAAGTCCGCCTAGTAACCTACGTAGGTGCGTGCTACGTAGGTACGCCGTAAATAACGTATTCACGCACATCAGCGGAGTTTAGCGCCGCTGTGTCAATGGCCGAAAATAGGATTAGACGTTGTAACCTACATCACAGGTCTGGAAAAGTATTTTTCTAAACATTGCCTCGGGCGTTGAGTAGAGATCGTAAAATCTTGTCTGACGATGGCGGATTCGAAGTTACGGATTCATAAGCCTATGAGTGAAATTGATTGTAAATCGATGATAATGAAATTAGCACCAAAACATTGCCGATCACGAAAAAAATAAAATAGGATAATAATACATTGTAACATTGATATTATTAATTATTACTAGACGTTTTTTGAACCATTGCATTTGCATACTTACATTGATTGTACTGCCACTGGTACTCCACCCTTAATTGTCTTTGACAATTGTAGCTTTTATGCCTGTTTTCATTAACCACACCCTAATGTTAAGTTACCTTATCTCTTAAGATTCCACCAATGCTAGCATTAGGAAGGGTTCGGTTGGTGAAAACTGGCATTACCCTTACATCTCTAACGTCACACACTTTCGGCAGGCTTCACGAGGAGATCGAGCACTTCTACCTGTACATGTCGCCGACGGAGACGGAGCACCTGGTGCGCTCGACGGTGGTGAACCGCATCCGCGCCGCCATCCTGTCGCTGTGGCCGCAGGCGCGCGTCGAGGTGTTCGGCTCCTTCCGCACCGGCCTCTACCTGCCCACCAGCGACATCGACCTTGTCGTCATCGGTGAGTACCACCAGCTACTGAATCAGCTATGTGCTTGTAGAATAGACCTACCAGCTATTGAAATCCCCCAAAGATAACAGCAAGAAACGTATTATAATATGGTACCAGTCAACTTACACCTTTGCAAACGGGAGATTTGGCAGGCGTAATAACGCTATATTGTGCTTCTTGTAGAGTAGAATGCATAACTTGGTAAGTGCTACCAGCTACGACCGTGTAGAATAGCTGAATACGGCGCTAATACGAACTTGGTTAGGCTTTTCTTAGAGCAATTCTGGCTCATGTTGATAGTAAGCTGTCAACTAGATTAACTGATAAATAATCCAGCTGCAAGCTTCTTGTAGATAGTAAAATACGAAGCTGATGAAGGTTTTCTTTTCGTCGTGTGTAATGTATTTAGTAAGTCGTCTGCTTCACTGCGTGCTTAAAAATAGGAGTTAGTCTTCGATCACTAATATACGTTAGTAGTGGAAACAATCAGTCGGCTGTGTGCGTCCTACATTGTAACATACGCAGATATTACCACCGGCTATTAACCACCCATATGGAGTACCAATGTAGAGTTTTGTGGTAGCTCAAAGTGCTATTAATAAGTAGCGCGCTAAATTCTTCTTGTTCCTCGAACAAAGAACAAAGTCTAAAGCTGACCGTGTTATTAGCTTCTACAGTTTTCTTTCTTCTAATTTAGTATTTGGCTTGTCACTTGGCTTTATTGTTATTCGTTTCCTTTCCTAATCGAAAGCCTCATTACATAGATTACCCTTATGTTCGGTATTTACATGAGGTTCTATTTGGCCGGCCGCCAGCGACCGTGTTCGGGGTTCGGTGTGATGAGTGATGAAGCACGATATAAACAAGGTACAATAACAACTCTCAAACACAAGACTCTATTATAGCAGGGCTCTTTGTGAAAGTGTAGTACATTTTTTTTCAAAATGAAGTGTCAAAGTGTACTAACAATATTTTTGTGAACCATGACTCACTGAAACTTAACTTATTTTATTAAATTAACAATGTTTTTTGCATTAATTCGTAGTTGCGATTAATAGCATCGTTAATGAGGATCACAAAATTAAAGAAATTACAGCGAAATTGTGACATTGGTGATCACAGGACTTGAAAATGCGACTAAGGGTGTCGAATTTCGACTTTTTTACAAAATTGTCTATTATCGCTAAACTGAGTGATATGAAAGTTTTATTTTATTTTTCCCGGAACTGGTGTAACTTGGCCATTCATCCGGTCCCAGGTTATCGTTGAGTTTTGGGACATCCTGTATATTTTTTAGTGTTTTACTCTATTTTTTAGTGTTTAAATATTTAGTAGTAAATTTACTAAAAAAAATTTAAAACAAAAGAAAATAATTTTTTGTTTAAATATTTTGAAGTAAATTTTTGTGTAGGAACCTAGGTAATTACTATCTTAAACTAAAAAATAACTCAAACATGTTAAATATTTTCGTATGAGAAAATGATTTTGGAATTACGTTTGTATGAGAAATTCCAAGGGTACCCGGCCCCTTAACTACTTAACGCGAGCGAAGCCGCGGGCAACAGGTCGTGTTATTATAATAATTATTATCCTGTCGTAATCTCCCATGGAAGTGAGTCAGTAGTGCTGAGTGTATCGTTGTCATTTTATCTTATCACCAAGGAATTATTCGTTTTATATAATCAGGGTTTCGTAATCTGCGATTATTCGACGTTGTTGATGATTGTTGTGTTTGTTTGGAACGCTCTCTGTAAGATTAGTCCTAAACGCCTTTGAGCGGAAAACTCTAGACTCGAGTGTTGATTAGCCTGAGTGCCTGAGTGCACCTAAACATTCTTAGCCGATACAAAGAAGGCGTTTGAAGAAATTAAGCATAAATATTCTGGATTTTAAATCTTCCATTTGTTGAGTATAATTAAATAGGTGCTTATTGAGCACTGCTTACTAATTTTGAGGAAACGATGTATTTATCTTTTGCAAAGTTTTTTATCTTTGCAATGTCTTAATTTGTCACAAACTTCGTCATTCTTCGTCAAAATGAAACACGAAAACGCAAATTCAGCGTAACGGTTCCTAAGCGGTTTGTAGGTACGGGTAACTTCGTTATCGGTGTCGTTACCGCGCCGCGCACCAGATACAGTGTTTACGCGTGAGGCGTGTCCTTGACTTTTGGCCACGTTTTGACGGACTCGGCTCGGTGACAGCCGGTTCTGATGACGTTGTATCTTAATTTTTATCATATTACTGCATCCATGGACGTAAAAATAAAAGCGGACGGAGTCACAGCACTGTGTCTTCAGAGTCGGCCACGCACACATTCTTACGCTTGTCAAATGGCCGGACTAGAGTAACAATGTGTGCGTGCGGACCGTGTACATACAGTCAGTCTGGCCGACTCTGAGGACACAGCGCTGTGTATGGTGGGACTCCGTCCACCTTTATTTATACGTCCATAACTGCATTATACTGCTACATCTTCTGCTCTGCATACTATGAGTTGAGATATTTCCAACGTTGCTTATGTTTCTTACTTTCTTCTGTCTGTCTAGCAGCAACACCAAAGGTTTCCCTGGCTTGTAATAGTAATGTGTAGTTCATTGAGGAAAATAGCTATAAGAATCCACGAACAATGAATGGCGTAAACAAATAGGCACTTACCGTGTTATCAGCACGTGTTTAATTCACTTTCATTCTCCGATGTTACACAGTTAATGTAAATTGTAAAGTAGACTTAAGAGTGAATATGGTTGGAAATTGTACGCTTCCTGTCTGCAATTGAGAATGAACATATTGGAGAGAATATTTAATGCATTGACTTCTCATTTTTTTTTTTTTTTTTTTTTGATATCGCAGGGGAAACCCATCATGGGTGCCCCGGGTTGGGTACCCCGGGGGTATGTGAGACTCCTACTCACTAAAACCACCTGCGGCTCGCCTTCAGCCGTATAACGGAGGGAGATCCCGGATCTGTCTAACACAGGACCCCCTCCACGACTGGCCGGTCTATCTCGGACCGGACTTCCACCAAAGTAAGGGAACGCTTAGGCGAACTAAAGCGTTCCCCTCGGCGCCGGGACTGACAAAGCCGGGCAGGTTCCCATCCTGACCCGGAGCCCCGTTAGACGAGAGATTGGAGGTTCGCGTAGCGACGCCTCCGCACTCCCGTCCTACGCCGGCGGAGCGGCAGAGAGGTGGGATCGTCCTCTCTGTCTCGCTCCGCGGCCTCTTTCTGTGAAAGGACGGTTTCACAGAAAGAAACCGCCGCCTGCCAGGCCTCATCACTCTCGAGCATGCAGCGTACCATGCTCGGGAGTGACAGGTCTCCACCTAGCACTGCCACGAGATCGTGGCGCTGCACGGCCCAACGATCGCACACCTCAAGGGTATGCTGGGCTGTGTCCTCCGCAGCGCCACATTCATGGCAGGCTGGCGTTGGCTCTCTCCTGGCAACCCTACACAGGTACTCACCGAAGCACCCGTGTCCGGTGAGCACCTGTGTAAGGCGGAAGGTGAGGGGTTTCCTCTTGCGGCGCATCCACGCCACAAGAACTGGACGCAGAGACTCGACGGTACGTTTACCGTACCGGGTCTGCGCCAGATCCTCACCCCACCTTCGTAGCAACCACTCTTGCCCCTGCTTTCGCACCCGCGAGAGCTCCTCCCAATTCGGTGACTCACCGAGAAGTGACCTCCTTTGTGAAACAAAGAGGTGCACCTCGGCGAGCACCATAGCCACGAGCTCCCACGGGGGATCTCCAGCCAGAGCAGTGGCTGCCACCCAGGAGACCGTACGGTACCCTCTGATAACCCTCACCGATATGACCCGCTGCGCCCTTCGCAGCTGTGCCTTATTACGGACGGTGAGGGAATCCGCCCAAATTGGAGCACCGTACAGGGCTATACTCCGGCAGACCCCGGAGTACAGCCGCTTGACTTCTCATTTACACTTACCAAGGCTATTCTCTCTCAAGGCTATACTCTTTTGTGGGCGTTACGCATGACGCAGACTCCTTGCTCCTCTGGTCGCATGATTGACGTCAATGCCTCATCTGTAGTTAGACGGACTGGTTTTTACTTCTGGTATAATTCCGGATTCCCTCAAGCGGTGAGTCAGATGTTTGCGCAGCGGCCGTCGAGCGCGGACGTTGCGTCATCGGCGTGAGCGATCAGTTCCTGTGTTTTAGTATTCGTTTTGACATGTCGTACGCCTCCGGATATACCCAATACCCATCAATGGGCTAGAAATATTTCGTTTTCTAGGATCGTTCGATGTTGCAGATAGTTAAACTTGGGATTGTTCACGAATAAAGGCTAGACTTTGTTTTATATCCATCAAGTAGGATGGAGTGCGATTGCTAGTAACTGCCGATTAGTATTATCACCGATTAGTTCCCGTCAATCTTTTTATCGGATGTAAATATTTCAGTGCATATTGGAGACTTGATTGCGTATTACCCTTCAAGCCGAGCAGCCGATCTCTGCTGTATGTAGCTCAGGCAAGTACGTGGGGTATTCCCCGCGATCTGCCCTACGCATGTGACGCAACGTAATTACGGCGAAGGCCGCTCCGCCTCACCTGCCTCGCATAAATAGAACAGCGCCGACACCCAGCGACCGCTCACGACACTCTGATCACTTTAAATATTGTAGCGCATCATTGACTGTCTGCTTGGAATGCCAACTAAGCTTTTGTAGCTACCGTTTTAACCAGATCGGTTGAAAACCAAAGTAGCCGTATCTTAAGATTTCTTAAAATATATTATCGTGGACTGTATACTGTATAGTAACAGCGGAAGTTCTTTCTGCCATTTACGAATAATTAAACTACATAAATAAAAATATTGAGCGAGTAATAGACTAAAAAGTGTAGCGTGTCGCGTAAACTGTAAAGTATAATATATAATTAGGTTGGACAAAGGTAAGTGGGTTATTGTTTGTGCCAATTTAACGCGGCTGACGTTTGCACGCCGACTCATCCGTTAACACCGTCCTATTCTATACGTACACACTACACACTAGCTACAGTCTACTGTCTATATTTGTCCCAAACCTAGGCCTAGGTCAATTTTGACGTCGGCATTCATGTCTAAAATTATTTTTGTTCTCACAGAAGCTTTCGTAGGCTTAGCCAACAGTATGTTTGCTGCAAATATTCTACCTTATGCGGTAAAATCAACACAAATATTACGTTAAGTTTCAGAACCAAGTTGTTCTAAGTCTTCTTTCCAGTTCAAATAGCGCTTTTGCTATTCGCAGAGAATTTGTTTGTATTCTTGAAACTAATTTACTTCATAGTCTGTAAAAAAAGTCTTTTTACTCAATCAATTGGGATTGTCCATTTTTTTTAATTTTGCTCATTACAAAAACATTTCGAGGAATAAGGTCAGTGATCGTTTTTCTGTATATAAACGAAAAAATACCCATTAGTTACTTATATTTTTGAACAAATATGTTTAACCTTAGTTTGACCTTCAATGGCGTTAAATTAGCAATAAATTCGACCAACATTACGTTTCGAACTTTTGGTAAGCTTCTCATATCAGCTTTCACATAATGAGAACTTGCATTTGACGAACCAGTCATTATAAATAAGATTGAAAGGAAAAAAAAAAACATACCGCAGAGGTCAATTGGCCGCCGATGATGACGTCAGAGCGAAACTTTAAAAATTTATTGAGAAAAAACTAGCCTATGAATTTCAAAATTATTTAATTTATATTCTTAAAATACCCTATTTTAACGAAAAAAAATATAAAAAGTACATGTGATTTTTTTTGGACAATGCCCATTGCTAGCCCTTTATGCCTGCACGGCCCCGCAATTCTATCTGAGCTAGTTTTTGACCCGGTGGTCGGTCATCATGTAGATTGCAGGATATTTTTGATCTTCTCATCTCTTATGAGGTGCCGGTTGGCAGCGGGCGACATGAAGCAGCCGCAGACGACGTGTCGCAGTGACACTACTGGTTTGTATGAAATACCCTCCGCAGCTAGCGACACGAAGCTAGCGACACTTATTCACAGAAATACATAGAACCCAGTAGTGTCGCTACGACACGTCGTCTGCTGGAACTTCATGTAGCCGGCTTCCGATTCCAACTTGAACCTTAATTTGTCCGTACCATGACATTAAGCGATGCGTTGTCCCATACATTTTTAACATCCAATTTCACTGTCGAAACTAGCAAATGCAATATAACTCAGGATTCGGATAAATGATCTATTCTGCAAACTCTGTTAGCCCAATTAGAATTTAATTTCGTTAGTGTTTAATCACGAAACTATGTGCCTCCAGGTCAGTGGGAGAAGCTGCCGCTGTGGACGCTGGAGCGCGAGCTGGTGGTGCAGGACATCGCGGAGAAGGAGAGCATCAAGGTGCTGGAGAAGGCCACCGTGCCCATCGTCAAGATGACCGACAAGTACTCCGACGTCAAGGTCAGTATCATCATCTTCGGAAAGGTTGACAGTCATTAGGGCATTATTCAGGAAGTAAGGCCTTTTAATGTCCGTAAATTGCGCGTTTTTATGACGATATAATATAGTAAGATTTGCCTCGACTGTCACCTAAATGGCTCACGAAATTTTGAAGGAACTATCAAGCTTTATTTAAGTTTCGATGCTTCCTGAGTTTTGATAAAATATCTTAAAATTTTTATTGAGAGGAGCTAACGAATAATTTAGTTTTTAATGTCTTAAATTGTCGCGTCGTTTTATTTTCAATCTATCATAAAAAATAGGTGATTATTATGCTGCTATTTTCGGAGAGTTTTACCTATCGTTCTGTGTTGCAGGTTGACATATCATTCAACATGAGCAGCGGGGTGAAGAGCGCGGAGCTTATCAAACACTTCAAGGTCGGTTATCTGCCCAAATACAACTTACAGTACAAATTAAGACGCAATTCCGCGCATATAAACAAAATCTTATCAAAGTAGTAAGCGAAAAATCGCAACGCAATAAATGACCTGGGTGCTTAGATAACTTGCATTTAACATGTTATTTAATGACATAATGCAGCACTAACCATCGTGTCACATCACACATGCGAAGACTTTTATGTCAAATCTAATACTTTTTTGATTCCTAAAGGTGCATTGCACATTTATCAGCACGCACGCGCCGAACGCGCCGCATTTTATAATTCGCTGTATGAAAATATGATATGAGACCTCGCACATTCGTCCGCACCGTACGCGCGGCATTTCGCGTACTATGCCGTGCGTTCGACGCGTACGGCGCGTACGGTGCTGACAAATTTTCAGTCAGCTTTAATTCTCTGTTAAGTATTATCGAATGCAATTTGACTAAAAGCTTAAAACGTGCTTAAAATGTGAAGGCCACACCCGAACATACATCTAAATTCTAACGTCACGCTTCCTCATAATAATAAGCTACGAGAGTAGGAAATCGTAAAATATTAATTACCTTAGCCAATATGAGCTATTATGACTGTTAGACCATCGTGTATTCTCATGTCAAGATTTTAGAGTTTAGACAATCAACTTATATGCCAAGACTTATATTTCTGCCAAATGCTCTGTTAGTAAGTTAGTTTGCTAGGTCCTATTGCTAAACTAGAGTAAATACTAAGTGCCCTTTTCTATACTTCGCATAAATATGCAAAGTCCGGAGGAACAAATGTTCCTATTAGGATGTAGGTATTATAAAAATTAAAAACTATAGTACTTATTTTACTTATTTGGGGACTAGATAGGGGATCAAAGTTTATGAGTTTAATAGTTAATACTATTTCACACAATCTCAGCCCTGGCCTCCCAGGCCGCGGCTTATACGGCCTATTTATAAATATAAACAGGCCGTATAGGCCGTGGCCTGAGGATGACAGATTTTGTTCACGGGGCGGCGGAAATAAAGTGGCATACACTCATAAAAAATTCGCCACTGCGCAAGCGCAATCAAAAGCTAACCCTATTCTTCCCAACTTCCAGGACAAGTACCCAGTCCTCTCCCGGCTGGTGATGGTGCTCAAGCAGTTCCTGCTGCAGCGGGACCTCAACGAGGTGTTCACCGGGGGCATCTCCTCCTACTCCCTCATCCTCATGTGCATCAGCTTTCTCCAGCTGCACCCGCGGCCGGAGCGCCTGCGCCAGCCGCACAACCTGGGCGTGCTGCTCATAGAGTTCTTTGAGCTCTACGGCCGAAAATTCAACTATGTGAAGACCGCCATACGCGTCAAGAACGGCGGCTCGTACGTGTCGAAGGATGAGTTACAGAAGGTGAGTAGCGCTGTGTGACTAAACTAGTCATAAAGTGTTTTTTTTTAATTACAATAATTAGGGTCGTCTACGGGCCAGTCGCCCATATCCTTTGTTTGTCTCATTTACATAATTTTGTCGCGTACCAAGATTGCATTTTCTCTTAATCTACTGTAAGTCATAGTGTTATAGAATTAGTTTTGAAAGTACTGGAACGGAAAAGGTGGTGTATCTGGAACTTATGTAGAGCCTATAAAATATAAGAAAATATAAGAAATACCTAATCCACTGTAAAAGTAGCAGCGATAAAGTATTAATGTTGACTTCTTTGAGAAATGCGTAGATGCACATAATATGCAAAATTGTATAATAAAAAAAAGTCGTCACTATTTCAGCGCTGCTGCTTTAATAGTAAGCGTATTTGCGGGAAGCATCTTATTAGACAATGTTGTACTATCAGAGAAGTTGATTCATAAATCATAGACAGATGCCTTTTGTGGGTTATATCAATAGACAGCTTACATCGAGTAGATAAATTTGGACTCTATTATTACAAAACGCTGTAACCCGGGTTGCATCGTTTTGTCGTAACAGAGCAGGGCGGATCTATATATTTTGGTCGCGTATTGTCAAACCCAACCAACAGATGACGACTTGCGACCAAATGGCGCAGACCCGTAAACTGAATGAATCAATTTCTTCGATGAAACCTATGAATCAATGGTTCCTATGAATCTATGATGAATGAATCAATTTCTTCGTTGGTGCATATTGTAAATATTTTTTTTTGTACAGGAGATGAACGACGGTCACCGTCCGTCGCTGCTGTGTATCGAGGACCCGCTGACGCCCGGCAATGACATCGGCCGCTCCAGCTACGGCGCCATACAAGTCAAACAGGTAAATACTAAATACCCTTGTCTTGTCGAGGTAAAACAACAGCCCCAACTCCAGATAGTACGACTTAGGGTCAATTCAGAACGCAACGCGACGCGTAGATGCATTTCTAAATTTGAAATGACCCTCAGAAGTAGTGATAGCCTAGGATCCCTTCATAGAAGGACCTTCACCGAGCTGTTTACTGGATGAAAAGTATTTTATATTCAATTTCGTATGTCAACATATTAATTGCAGGCCTAAAAAATTTCAGTCCAGAATAAAAAAAATAGAAAAAAAAAACTTTTTTTTTTACATTTCGCTGGTTTGGTTAATAGACAAATTCTATACCAATCGAAATTATGGAGCCCGTAGAGTAAGAAAACGTTAGGTTGTCTATTTTTTCCTGTCACAACACAACTCTTGGGTAGGCAGGTAAATCGATACTACTACTAATGTCTAATCGGTAATCGGTCTGGTTAATGCTTAATGCATATTCTATGGTCTTCATACTTTCGATTGGTATGGAATTTGTCTATTAACCAAACCAGAAAAATGTACAAAAACTTTTTTTTGTTTTTTTTATTTATTTATTCTGGACTGAATTTTTTTAGGCAACCCACTTGCAATAAATTTGTTGACATACGTAATTGAATATAAAATACTTTTCATCAAGTAAAGAGCTCGGCGAAGGTCCTTCTATGAAGGGATCCTAGGCTATGAGATTTCACGCAAAGGAGACTAGGAACTTTAAATGAATGAAAATTTGTAGCTTTTTTATTCTTTTTAACGGAACATAAAAAATGTTTCTGTATAATATTAATTATAAATATACATAATCAACAAATTTTATTACAGCTTCACTGAAGGAAAATTTACTTACCTAGAAGTTACCACCCACTGTATTACGATATGCAGACCTAATAATATTATGTATAACTTTGGCCGTACCCAAAGTTAGCCTAACAGTCCTGCATATGCAAGATATATTATTATACAATGTCTGAAATGACGTCAGTAGGCTTCGGCCTTTCCGCGCAAGCTATCCCGCTCGGTCGGAAGATCTTCCTTTTCGGCCGCCACGCACATCGCTTAAACACTAATAAGCAAATGTTTACGTTCTCAGGCGTTCGACTACGGCTACATAATCCTGCAGCAAGCGGTGGCGCCACACAACGCGTTACTCGCGCGGCACTCGGCGCTGGGCCGCGTGCTGCGCGTCACCGACCACGTGCTGCAGTACCGCCGCTGGGTGCGCGACACCTTCGAACCCTTCTTCTTCCCGCACCGCCGCCGCTCGCCCCCCTCGCCGCCGTCGCCCCCGTCGCCACCCTCACCCCCCTCACCGCCCGTCTCGCCGCCCGCCGACCCCGACGCGTCGCCTGACGTCTCCGATACGGACCCTGTGAGTACACGAATCAATTTAAGCCTTATCTTTAAAAAGCTTAGCTCTTAAAAGACGATTATCTGTGTCTCTTTTCTATTACGAAAAGTCAACTTATTCTAGACAGACAGATAATAAAAGTAATTAATAAATTAAAAGTTTTGACTGGTTATTATATGAAACATTGATTCTTATTACTTATATTAGCCTAGGATCCCTTCATAGAAGGACCTTCACCGGCTTCACCGAGCTGTTTACTGGATGAAAAGTATTTTATATTCAATTACGTATGTCAACAAATTAATTGCAAGTGGTTGCCTCAAAAATTTCAGTCCAGAATAAAAAAAAAAAAAAAAAAACAAAAATAAAAAAAACAGTCCGGTGAAGGTCTTTCTATGAAGGGATCCTAGGCTATATTGCAAATTCCATAAAATGAAGATTTAGGAATAACAACAGTTCGAATAGATAACAAGTAAATTTCAAATCTTTATACTTCACCATAATATGTATCTCTCTGTAATATTCTGGCTCTATCCAGACATTCACCAAAAATCTAGGTTACTATAAACTATTACAAAAATAACTTTTATGTTCCTCCACAGGATTGGTCAGACGGGTCGGGCGCGGGCGCAGGGCCGGGCGCGATGTCGAACGGCGTGTCTGCGCGCACCAGCCCGCCGCCGCTGTCCGCGCTGCAGTGCTCCTCCCCCACGCCGCGCCGCGTCTCCGCCCATCAGAGCCTCATCATACACCACATCACCAGCAACTCCGACTTCAATAATATACCGTCAGGTACGGAGGGACTAGAGTCCTAGAGCTAGCAGGCGTTGCGTCGTTGCGACGGAATAACGCATTGTATGTCATATTTGCGTTGACGTTGCGATGACGTGTTGAATTATATACTTATAATCACGTTTGTGCTGAAATGCAATTGCAGCAATGATGTTGCCACAGGAATATCAGTCAATTAGACCACATCACAATCTGTCTCGCTTCGTTTCTCACCTTCAATCGGTTGAGACATCGCGTTCGACGATTTGTATCAATGTGACATATTGTTAGTACCTATTTGTCGGCAGTATATTCACAAAATTTTATTTTATTTTAAGATACATAGAAAACTTACAGCTAAATTGAGTCCTATGCCTCGTGACATGGTTTTTCTGGCAACTTTAATGACTGGAGTTTCAACTTCCGTTTGTAGGTGTGATGCAGCAGCGGTACGGAGCTAACGGCGGCGGCGGGGGAGGGGGTGGAGGTGGAGGTGGGGGCGGCGGCGGCGGCGGCGGCGGCGCGGACGGCAAGGGGCGCGCGCGCTCGTTTACCGCCAAGCAGCGGCGGTACCCCGGCTCGCCGCCCACGCAGCGCTACCGCGGCGACACGCGGAAGAAGCGACGCCAGTTCTCGCAGCAGCCGCGATGATACCGAGTGAAGCCGCGCCCGCCGCGCCCCCCGCGCCCCTAGCGCTAGCCGCTCCCGGCAGCGAGGCGCCCCTGTATATAGCACGAGGCCCGGCGACGCGCCGCCCCTGTATATAGGACGCGCAATAAGTACGAGGTATTACAATATTTATCAGTGAGATAGTGTTATCTTTTGTAACTGTAAGTTTTAAAAGTTGATAAGGTCATAGGGAGTACATGATTGTTGTAAATAGGGATGATGTGGGATTTAAGTTGGGCGTTTTACGTGGGTCGCTTTTCGCGGTGTGGCGAGTCGGTTGACGCATCGGCCAGTTGTATTTGTTGGCAAAATTGCCATGCAAGTTGCTATCTGCCGGAAAGTGTAGTGAAACCCGGCCCATGTAAATGCCGCTAGAGGTTCGTATGTATGATTATGTAGCTACCAAAGTAGATCACAATTATCTGTGAACCCGGGCCCAGTGTGTCGTGTAGTCCCTGTGATCGTAATTTTATATGCCGTTCCTCCTAGAGTTAACGTTTATCGATATATCATAGCGGTTTAGTCGTAGCGTAAGTCCTGTAACACCAAACCGGCGAGTGGTAGGCCTTATTTGTGGGATATGTTAGGGTCGGCTCACACCGAGACGAGGCGAGGCGCGAGGTTGTGATGAATAATCGTAGTAGATTGAAATTGCCAGCGATCTCAGGCCAAGTCACAGCAATTTTGTACTGCTTTTATTCTTCGCCGCTTCGCGCCTCGCTTTGTCTCGTTTCGATGAGTCCTGATCGTATGTTTGACGAGAGATGTAGCTCATAATATATTGCAATGTATCGGCCGTTTTTTATACGAAAGTTTTATTTTTAAAGGTTGTGTCAAATAGATATAGGAGTTGTACAATCTTGCTTAGAGTAGACTTAACGTTGTACGAGCGCCTCTATGATCATATTATAGTAAATTGCATTTGCTGGTTTAGAGAAAAAGGCGACTGCTAAAAATACTTGTATCTCTTGATTTTTTAAACACTTTTCATTATTTATTGACAAAATAAATTATCTAATGCAGTTAATCTTTTTAAAATTGACAAAAACTATGCAATGGTTAAAAAATACTACCTTACCTAAGTCCCTGTATAGATGTAAGTCATGTGATAAGCACGTGTATGAAATAATATGATCATATGACATACACCTGCCTTTTGACCGAGGACTTGTGAGAGCCCTTAAATATTGGTTCAGTAAAAAAGTATAAAATGTCAAGTTACAAAAAAAAAAGTGCATGCTAGAGTATACCTGATATGAAAGTTGTTTACCAAAAGCTCACTACTAGAATCTATGAAATTCACAAATAAACTAAACATGGAATGCAGCAGTTTATAATTACGGCTTACGTTGTGCTAAAGATGGCTTTCCGATTTTTGCCGTAAGTGACCGTCACCGACAAACATTCAAATAAAACACTACAGTATGTCATAGGTTTCAATTTATACCGACATTGGTCAAAAGATACACGCCGCCGCTGCTTTGTAGTGGCGTAGAGCAAAATTAAACTTGTAGCCCAGGTCATAAAGTTGCGAAAGCCGCTTTAAGATACAATTATGGGCCCTGATCACACCCAATTTTGTTTAAAACTTTGTGCTAAGTGTGAGTTTTGTCACTGTCTTGCGTCCCTTGGGGCAAACTATGATGACAAATTTTATGCAATACTCACCACTGCAAGTAGTATAAACCCGCACTTAACAATTAACATGTATGACATTTAAGCAATATTTTGAACCTATTTTAACACTGGTATGCAATAGTTAATTGTTGTATGTGTGTATTCAGCAGCGCTTGCGAAGCGATTTACTGTGTTAGTTAAAAACGAAGTACACTAGTGATATGCATGTATGATATTATTGATAAGATATTGACAATCTTGTGAGGGCTCCAGCCGCTAGATGTAGAGACGCAACGCGAGGTTACGCCAAGTGATTTGACGAATCCGGGGGCTTATCTAACGTTTTCCTCATCGCTTCTTTGTAGAATCGCCGATCGAAATGTACGGAATTGACATGACACGAGTCGAATGTCGACTTTATATTATTGAACGCATACGTTGATTTCATTCATTTTGATCGGCGATCCTACAAAGTAACGATAAAGGAAATGTGGTGGCTAAGCCCCTGTTGCTGTTTCGAGTTACAGTAATATGTCGCTTCGCTACGCCCAGTGACTTGACGAAATTCATGCCCCATAGGGCAGGGCCCCCGTAAGGGTTACTGGCGCCTGTGTGCAATTTAAAAAGGATTTTGGCGCCCCTTTAGGCAAATGTTTTGGGTCCTTGGTTTTGGCGCCCCTAAAGACGGCGATTTGGCGCCCCTAGAGGATGGCGCCCGTGTGCATTGCACATATGGTAGCGGAGGCCCTGCCATAGGGCGATATGTGGCGTCGCGTCTCCTCGCCTAGATGTGGTGCCGCTCACAGTCTACCACTGCCACCGCGTGCGTGTGCCGTGTACGGTGCTTGTGTAATGAATGTCCAGTTACGGTACAGACTGTAATGAGAGAACTGCACAGTTCTGCCACAGTAGACATTACCCCCTTAGTAGTAAAAATATTAATTTTACCTAGTATATTACCTAACTATTCGAGGTTCACTGTATTTGTCATCTTTCCTACAGTTATTGGTTGTCTTAATATTTTTATTATAGTTTGTGCGTTTTATGATGATATGCGTGACACATTATAATTGATAATAGTAGGGAAGGTACCTAAAAAAATTAATCGAATAATTTAAAAATATCGAATCACCTCGTAAAGGAATTGCAATCGGAATTATCGATTTCGTACTGATGTTTTAGAGTGACGCCGGCGATTTAAGAGTTCCGTTTCATGCATCTGACATTTTTCAAATATTTTCGTTACAATAATTTTATACTCCTATTTCAGAGTTAATATTTATAATTTTATATCAATATGTTAGCATTTAGCAACTTTTCATTTTTATTCATTTACAATTACAGGAAACATTTATTTTTGTAGATGGAATATAATTTATTACATTCTGATTTTTTTTGTTTTCTTGTAAAAAAATTCCGTAGCAATATGAGAACTGTCACCCATATCATCTTAGAACGAACAAACTATAGAAAGGCGATTTTAGCTGCAATTATGCATTTAGAGACTGTATACTATGTATCGTGGGATTAAACTGTGCAGTTTTATCGTAACGCGTGTAGTTTATTATAATCTTCTACTGAGATCACAAGGAACGCATCAATAATTTTAAAATATATTCTAAAATCTAAGACTGCTTGGTTCTACTCTTTTGTACTTACGAGACGCAGCCTTATCTTCGTTAGTTATCTATTCCGGGATACTTGTCTAGTATAATCACAATGTGAAAATCTTTCTGGAAATTTGTTTTTCATACAGTCATGTCTCATGTCTGTAATTTCCATAAAAAGACATTTGTCGAGAATTGATAGCGATGTGGTTATACTACATGTTACGATGATTTTTTTTCCACTAAAGTAGTTTAAATCTTGTAATAAAAAACCGGCCGCTCAGAAATATTTAACTTCGTATGAAATCCCTCTGACCACAGTCGCCGACTGAATGTGCAATGAACTAAATCTCACAAAACATATTTTTACGTTCAAGTTTAGATTGTTGTTATGTAAATAGTTTTATTTATTTGTACAGACTTTATATGTCCGTTTGGCTGCAGGCGGAGGGCGTTGATGTAAGGCTGGATGTAATATGCGGCGGCGCGAACGCGCGGTTCGGCCGCCACGCTGCGAGATCACAAGCAAATGTATGCAACGATTTATTAAAATAGTGACCAATAGCCTTGTCCACACTGTGCCTTTATCTGTTCGTCAAGGGCATGCGTTATAGCGCAGTCAACAGCGAACGTGAGGCATGCCCGCGGGCGGCGTCGCATGCTCTCTTACCGTATCCAAAACTTCAAAAATGACAATGTTGGCGTTGCGTACGTTGACGCATTCAATTATTGAATGCGCCAAAACGAAAGTTGAATGAAAGAAGATGACGAAAATTGAAGACGAAAGCGCCTAATGTGTATGTCGCAGTCGACTGGTTAAAATAGCCGTTCGATCAAACAGCTAGCCCTTTGACTGAACAACGCCATTCAATCTCACGGCTAGCTTTTTAATTGAATATTTCAGTCGCTCGAAACGTTTAACACTACAGCTGATTCAAGCCGCCGCCGTTTGATTGAATTAGTTCAGCGCTCACCACCGCGGCGCTAGGTGCGTTTTGTTTACAATATGGCGTCAACTAGCCGGTGTTTTGTGATTGTATTAAGACATTTTTCGTAAATATACGTTACAAGTGTTATTAAAGTGACAGAAATTATGGGGGCACATGCCACAGCCCACATACGAGTGAATCAAAAAAACAAATATTCAAATTTCGAGGAGAAATTACGGGATTATGAACTGCATCACGAAGGTATCAATTGCAATTATTGTGTTCAAAATGAGTTAGGATACAATTTATTCTGCTTATAATCATTGCGCTTGTGTAATAATTAAACTAAACTAATGGTCAGCTTAGTTAATTTGCCATTTAACCAGTTAGCTAAGCGTCGTCTAGTTGTAGTGTTGAACGTTGCAGTCAACAAGTCGGCTAAACGACGTATAGCCGTGTGATTGAATGGCGTTGTTCAGTCAAAGGGCTAGCTGTTTGATTGATCGGCTATTTAAACCAATTGGCTGCGACATGGACATAGCTAATCCGCGCGTTCGCGCCGCTGCGTACAATTCCAGCGTAAAGGAATACTAGCGTCGAATATATTATAGTCGTGCTGTTGACACATTATGTACAGATTATTTTATATTACATTTAGTTTTTGTTAAAAAAATACACGGTTTAAAATCTTGGAATAAATAAGATTATTTGTAATATATAAATATAGGCCAAACGTATGCACTGTGCAGTCGACTCATAAATATGTATCAAATATACAAATTATTTACAACTGTATTGCATCTAAATGTAACCTCAGATCGAAAAAATAGAACTACAAACATGGTCACTTAACAAAAAGAGCTAGCTTTGTGACTTGTACACTGCATCGTTTCAGTAAGAGGGGTACAGTCTGTACGCTATCTTTATTTTTTTCGATCAGAGGACTTAGTACTTTGTATGTGTGTAAACATACTGCATAAAATATAATTTTCCTCTACTTCATAGCTGTATGAACTTGGCGTATTTGTTTACACTCGATACAACGTGCTGAATGTAGCAAGCAGTTTGTGAAGCCTGCGTCAAAATCATTGGTGAAATGTAAATTTTCACTTTACTGAATGTAATACAAATAGTTTTGCATTTATTGTGATAGTGTTAGTTTGGTCCTAACACTATCTATATACTAATCAGCCTTGGATGACGTTTCATCCACATCGTTATATGTGCCATCTTTCTGCACTAAATCACATTTTGGTCTCTTGTAGTGTAAGCGCCGGAGAGGAGACGAGAGGTGGCATTTTTACAATAGCGAATGATTTGAATTTTATTTACTGCCCAAAAAGATACACAATTGACAATCCATTGCAAGAACGGCGCCGCGCTACGCAGCCCGGCGCGGCTCGTAATGCTCTTGCAACAAACCCTAGCTACAACTTGACAAGTTTATTGTCAACTATACAATAAAGCTGTTACGCTATTTAAAAAATGTAGAGCTGTATCTCGTCGCCTCTCGTCTCGGTATGTAACGACGCTGATACGAACTGCCAAGCTATATGTTGTATGTTAGTTGACCGCTCGATGTACACAGTATGACTCCTTGTGATAGACGAGAGTATTCCTACGATGTGCCGTTTTATATAAGAAAAACGTCTTTGCTAAAAATATTGATAAAAATTTAAAAAAGTAAAAAAATTAAAAACTTATTAACAAATCGAGTTCAATTAAATTGTATGAGACTAGTTTTAAGTTTGTACACTCGGTGACGCGAGATCCGGCGCGGGGCTCGGGACGAGGAATATGGGACTTATGGTATCACAGTATGAAATGTAAGGTTTCTGTTCATAATATATTATTATTCTGACAAATCCAGTTCAATGATGTTTCTTAAATTATTCAAGGAATTAACGTACATTCTTAATTTGAAGCTATCATTAGCATGTTTTGTGAAATATAATGATTAATGACTAATGAGAATACCCAAACGTAATACCTGATATAGTTATAAACTATATCATTGATTCAAGGATGTTGATGAAATTAAAAATGAAATTTACAACAATTAAATGTTTGTAGTTTGTCAATACTTTTGAATCTACAGCTTTTTTTAGATTTAACTTTTTAAATACATATTTCTGGGTTTTTGTCATGGTCAAAGCTTTTAGTGTCATGGAATTTGAGGTGTGAAAAGTGATGCAAGTTTTATCTCCTACTCGGGATACTTTCTGTTCGAAGAACAGAGTTATTGTAGAACCAGTGATATTGTAGCGGTCGTAGGTGAACTCGTAGCAGCTAGGCGTACTGTAGCTAATATATTTTGTACACGATAGGTTTATTATCAGTGCACGGGGCGTTATAATAATTCCTATGCATTTAACGGGCGCCAGTTGTCGTGTCACCGAGTGTTTTCTGTATTTATGTATGACGTACCGAATCTTGGCTCCCAGTAGTCGTGATGTACATACAGACAAACTAGATGTACATAATGTGACGCTTGTACATAACGTGTAAATACACTCGAGATATATATTTAATATAAAGTTTGATTTAAAGAAAAGTTTAAAAGTAAAAATTTATAAAAACACAAAAAAAATAGAAATAAATAAAAACATACAGTGAGTATGAAGTGGAAAACCATTCTTGTCTTTCATTTACGGTTTACCCCCCAGTACGTACAGTTACAGTACGTTATAACTTATAAAGTCACAAGGAAAGTCTTTACTTAAAGAGATATAGAGAGTAGAAAAGTTTATTATGTTTTCTCATAAAGAGATAGCAAAATCGAATGAAGAGAATAATAATATTCGTCAGTCCTATGGCCGACGCTGGATACAATATTTAAATATTAAGTTACTACTCCAGCGATATATAAGCAAATGCCTTCAACGCACTTGCGACTTCCCCAGTCTTGTGTGTGTTCATGGCTGACAGTATACGCTTGGCGCCTTTTCCTTGTACGAAAACTATCGCACTAAGAACATTACAGGAAACGATATAAATCTCCAGACCGTTATACAATCAGTATTCACAGTATAGTCTGTCAAGAAAGTCATGACAGGCGGGAAAATTTTTAAATGAAATAAAAAATATGAGAACTTTATTAATTCGAGATAAAAATGTGCAAGGTGACAATATTTAAAATGTAATTAGCGTTCTCTGTGAAAATACAAAGAAAAAAAATACAACTTTAAAGCGTGATTACGTTTAGAAAATTTTCCCGCCTGTCATGACTTGACGGACTATATTTATGCATTCATGCAGTAGAACCATTATTAAATTACTAAATATTATGTAGTTACTACTTACTACGTAGAACTCTACGTAAGAGCACAGAATACATATTATTAGTATGTAGGTACAAGACTAAGAGTTATTAGGGACATCGCACACGTCACACTTTTTGTGTGATCGAGTCTGCGGCTTCCATACAGTCTAATGGCGCGCGCCATGCAGATTGTATGTAAGACGCAGACTCGATCACACAAAAAGTGTGACGTGTGCGATCTCCCATCATAAGATGGCCTTGTCTATGTCAACAATCCATACCTTATATTCTATCTTAAATATATAAAACTCAAAGGACTGACATGGTGATCTATCAACGCACAGCCCAAACCACTGGACGGATCGGGCTGAAATTTGGCATGTAGGTAGATGTTATGACGTAGGTATCCTAAGAAAGGATTTTGATCAATTCTACCCCCAAGGGGTTAAAATAGGGGATGAAAGATTGTATATAATAATACTTCTTAAGAGTCCATATACGAAATTTTGCCGATGAATATGAAATTGCAAAGGTTCGCTACAGAATTTATATTATTTGGTTTTTCCCTTATTAGATTAAAAAAATATACACACACCGGCAAAATTAGCGGAACATAAGTAAAAAGGGCCACAACTTGAATTCAAGTGGGTCGGGCTGTGTGAAATCCTTTTTTATAGTTTCTAAGCTCATTTAAGAAATAAAATATTGAACAAAACTGGCAAGTTGACAGATTTTTATTGCAATTATGCCCTACTAAGTGTTTTTCGATGATTGACGTTGTAAGTGTTTCTGATAAGAATGGGGTTTTAGCGGGGTGCAAGGCATGCCAGCTCATTTGATTGTTTGGTTTTTGGAAGAACACATTGCTTAGATATTAAATTAGTGGATTTTCCAGCATCTACGACAGCTAGAGCTGTAACCACGATAGAGAAAGGTCACACCTACCGTTCGGTCAGTCAGGCCTTAGGTGTGTCGGCTTTCGTGGTCCATCGTAAATTTCAACGCTACATAGAGACTGGATCTTACGTTCGGAGACGAGAACAAGGCATATATCGGGTGGCAAAGGTTCAGGATAACCGTTTTGTAAGGGTACAAGCCTTAAGAAATCGACCTTAAACTGCTTTGCAGAGATGAAACCTATAGGAACAGGTCCGAGATGTACCTGTAAGTGATTGTACAGTAAGAAGAAGACTCAAAGAAGTTAAATTAAACTCAAAGGTGCCAGCAAGGGCACCAAAACTTGAGACAGGGCACCAAAGAGCCAGGCTAAGATTTGCGCGTGAACATCAAAATTTGACAAGTGAGTGAAATCGTGTGCTGTACAGTGATGGGAGCAAATTCTGTGTAAATTTTATTGACAGGCGATAAAGAATGTGGATAAATCGTAAGGAACGCTATAGACCATCAAACTTAACGGAAACAGTGGTATATCATGCAGGCTTCGTAATGGTTTGGGGTTGCATATGATTTGGAGCCCGCACAGAGCTGATGATTGTTAATGATGGTACTTTGACAGTACAGGGCAATAGCACAGACATCCTAGAACTGCATGTTGTGCCTTTTACACAGTTTTAGGTAACTTCAATTTTTTGCGCGTCCATAGAGTAAAAAAATCGGGCATTATGACCTAAATGATGCTAGCGTAGCCCAGGTGGAGAGGTCAGCACGGTCTACGGATGTGGATCCGATTGAGAACGTTTGAAATGGGTGAACGGTACGAATTAAAACTCCAGCTCCAAAATGTGTTCAGGAGCTCGAGTTGGCGCTACTGGAGGAGTAGAAGAATATCCCACAGGAAATGATTGACAATCAAAATGCAAGCATGTAATGGCGTATCCAGACTCTCTTCAGATCCATAGAAGGCATTACACGCTGTTAACATGGCATTTCTTAAGTAAAAATGAAGAATTTAACTTAAAAACTTACTACTGAAATTTCAAAGCTTTTCTTAATTTTAGGTTTTTGCAGTTTTTTTTTAATTTTACATGTTTTTATGCCCTAAATTTATATAAGTTTTATTTTTTAATCATCAATTATTAAATTAATAAATAAATATATAAAAAACAGCGATTAATTTTCAAAAAAAATTAAATTTTATTATGTTCCGCTAATTTTGCCGGTGTGTATATATTGTATTAATTATTAGATTAAAAAATATATTCAAGCGCAGACTGCCGACTCGAGCCTTGCGGCGAGTAATATACCTAATGTGAGATAATTTAGGTTGTTTTGAATTGTGTTTTTTTGGCACAATTTGTTTTTTTTTCTTTTTTCTCGAATTGGATAGAATTTTATCTATAGATTATTTCAGTCGTTTTCTTTTTATGAATTGCAGCTCCAAGTTGCCGAAATTAACAGCAATTATTTGCCCATTTTCTCTAAAATTTTGCCGAGTTACATATTTTTTACTCAACTATTTCATATTAAACTGGTAAAAAGTAATTCCAACATTGTATAGACGACTTTCTCAACAGTACATTGTATTTTTTTCATACCGTTAAGACGTCAATACAATCCATAAACAGGTGATATTCTAAACCTTTACAGCAAAAATCACAAAACTGTCGCGGGTTTGAGTTGGATTATTTAAAAATACTTAAAAAAAACTAGCTCCAACATTAGATTATAATTGAAATGATCTTACATGTTGTGCATTAAAACTCATAGAAATACTGTATTTTAACTGTTCAGTCAGCGAAATCTGCAAGTTTCGTATACGGACTCTTAACGCGAGCGAAGCCGCGGGCAATAGCTCGTTAGATATAAACGCGGAAGTGCGTCTGTCTGTCTGTAACATCTTCACGCCTAAACCGCTGAACCGATTTTGCTGAAATTTGGCATGGACAATATAGGTACTTTGAGTTCCGGGAAAGGACGTAGGATTACTTTATACCCCTGAAAAATGTACGGTTCCCATGCTAATTAATTTTTAATTAAACTAATTTTGGGTTAACGTAGTTGCGGGCGTCATCTAGATAAAATATCATAATAATATTATGATGAAATTAAATAATTGTACCTAAGTATTTTATTTTCTATTTTGATAATGTGAAATAGATTATAGAGTAAGCGCCTGCGACGGCCAGACACCTTCCCATATAGCCATTTTTTGGATCTCGATGTAACGGTTTCGACACCTTGTGCTAAGACTTATTTGTTCTCGACACTTAATCGCGTCGCCGTTTCATAAAGAGAAGTCGCTGCAACTAAAATTGGTGACAAGTCGACACAGTCACATTCGGTTTCTAATTTACGTCGCCGTGTCGTAATATTGTTACCAAATTTTAACTAGATTCCACAAATCATTCGTTCATTTATCCGTTCATTCGTTGCATCACATTGACAATTAAGTGAAAGACGTAAAAATTAAAAATAAGATACCGCCATCATATCACCAAGGTAAGTAAACAAATATTTTGTTTTTCATTAGTATGGTTTTCTACGACCAAATCTTGATGGGAAATTAAATTCATCGTGTATTTAGTGGGATAGTTCGAAATTTACCAACGCGCCTTAATTATCTTATTTTAACCATTCCTACGAAAATACATTGTTGGTTATATTATTAGTTTTATTTTGTATTCTCAAAATCTTATATCTACTGCAATAATAAACTTGAATATTGAAAAGCAAACTAATTATTAGCAGCAATAAACCGTACAATCGATAAATCACAAAAAAAATCATGTAAAAAATTTCTCGGCACAACTAGTTACAAAGTTACGATAACTGTCGACATTGTGTGGGAATGTTACGCAAAGTTGTCACAAAGTTACTGCATTTTCAAAATGGTCTCTCCTTGATTTTCTGTTCACAGTTTCTCAAACTTTGCCTGACAAAATGCTATATTGAATTCTTTTGAGAAAAGAAAGCTTTTCCGAGTTAATATATCTCGTACCAAGTACCTTATTCAAACGAAATAAATATTACATAGATTAATATTAATTATTCTTTTTCAGATGATGTCGATGCACCAGACACAAAAAAATTGAATATCAGTTCTGATATTAGTTACTTACATAACGTACTGTGCAGCAAAAGTACAAACGGTGATTAACTACGAAGATTCTGACAAGTAATCTTGATTAATGTCAAGTAGATAATACTAGTAAAATTATATTATAATGCAAGTGTAATAATTAATGATGATTTTGTGACTTTAAAATCGTGAAATAAAATAGTTTTTTTCTTTAATTTTTATTTTATTATTACCCCTTACGTTATATCAATACAGGAATAAATACCATTTGGGAGATGCAGAGCATACGTCGTAGCACAAACTACAATCAAACAGACTAAGGAATCTAGCCAGAAATAACTAAGTAATCGGCCAAGTGCCAGTTGGACTCACGCACATAGGGTTACGTACCGTTACCTAGAGCAAAAATAGGCCAACATTTTAGAGTGTTTAATTAAAACCTTCATTTCAAAAAGTTTTTTGATTTTAATTTATTTTATTTTAATTAAACTATAAACTGGCAGTTATCACAACACACAGTTTTAGAATGACTGGGATTTGGTGACTTACATTTATCAAAGTTAGTGTTTAATTGTTACGTAACTTTACTACACAAGTTACAACCCAGTTACTACATAATATGTGGAAAACATGTGTACACATTTTTTCTGTAACAAGCGGACACGGTTACAACACGTAGAAGCAAACCCCCACACAATCGCAAGGTGTCGTATTAGCTACGAAACACAAATCTGCGACCGAAAATGGCTGTATGGGTTAGTTTAGGAAAACTGTAAAACCTGTTTGTGAAGTTTACAGAGGTTAGAACGACCAGCTACTACGGAGTTTCGGTCGCGGTTACTTTAGGAGGTATTTAGTTCTGAAGATCTACTTGACCATCGAGAAAGAGTAAAGTTCAATTTCATAGCTTATAATTATTACTTTATCCTTCGCGGTAAGTGGAGGAATCTCGTCTTTCAGTGCCGGAATTTTTTAGGGTACCGTACCCAAAGGGTAAAAACAGGACCCTATTACTATAACTTACTTGTCTGTCCGTCCGTCTGTCTGTTTGTCTCCAGGGTGTATCTCAAGAACCGCTATAACTCACAGATTGAGTTAATTTTTTTTATTTTAATTAATTTTACCATTTAAATTAACCATTAACCTTATACCCCCTAAGTAACTGCGACCAAAACTCCATAGTTCTGGTCGTTCTTACCTCTGGAAAGGTCACAAACAGGTAAACTTTCAGCTTTCCTAAATTGAGAAAGGTCTGGCTGTCGCAGGCTCTTGGTCCAATAGAGATGACGTATTTTAATCTACTTTGAATGCAGTTGTCCTGTAAAGGTCGGCACGCAGTCCTTTGAGCGGACCTCGCGGCAAGAAGTATTGGCGCGCTTATATTACTCCCTCCCCCCACCCCCACCCCTGACTCGCTGCGCTATAAAGGCATAAGTATAATAAGAATGCTCCGATGCCTCACTATTAAGAATTCCCAAGTAAGGCCGCGCGCACGCTCTGTAATTTGATTGATCTGTCTGAAACCAGTGGTACTCAACCTTTTTATTATGCGGACCACGATCATGTTTCGGCCTTGGTGTCGTGGGTCGCAACCAAAATTGTAGGGTTAAATAAATAACATTCTTCATAATTATTACTCGTAGCGATTTAAAAGTGGAAAAAATTTCACGACTTTCGCGACGACTGCACTATTTTGCCGGTGGGTGGGTGAATACATTGAAATGAGTTTGAATATGAAATAATTTAGCTTTACGAGGGCCACAGATAAAGTCCCAGCCGGCCACAGGTTGAGTATAGCTTTTGTTTTAGCTTCGTGGTATAGCTGGTCTAAACTCCAAAGTCTAACACCGGGTGTGCACCTCCATACCCATTTACAAAATTTCGTTCGTAACGTTTAAAATATAACAAAATATTATACCTACTGAAGCTAAAAACTTGTGTGTGCACAGCCTTTTTCCTACACTAAGAAGCACTTATAAGAAATGTAATGTTATTACGCCTTTAAACTATGTAGTAGGTATAATAGCTCGCCGGCTCTTAGTGCAATAATATTACTGCAAGAGAACTCAGTACGAATGAAAAGATAACTTCATTTTCTACTTAATTTAACTTAATTGCTCACTGACTCAAAAATTGAAATAATATGGACGTGATACTCCAGAAAATATTTTTATCTTTTAAGTGCTATTGTTGCTCTTTCCGTCCATATTGCTAATTGACTTTTTCGCACATGAAAATTTGCACGAAAATAACACGCACACGTGAGCCGGATACGGAATATTTTCGTACGCGTGTGAAAAGGTGAACAGCTATAAGTTTTTTTATGGTTCCCTACATATCAAGCGGGGATGAATATTTTTTTTCGCGTCCACCCCATCGTGTGGGGTGTCGTTGGATAGGTTTTTTAAAAATATTATGAGATCATTTTTTGATTAAGGGATTTTGTGAAATATTATGTTTTAAAGTGAAAAAATCGTTAGAGTCCAGTGTCCTCCCCATCCTCCAGCTAAACGTTTGCTTCTGGAAATGTTAAAAAATTCACGGGAGTAGGAAATACTTAATATGCTGAATTTAAAAGTAAAACAATCACGGCTAAGAAGACTTCATAAGTTTTTGAGTTATAGTCGATCAACTAATAAAATGTAGTTATTCGGCGAAGTATAGGGAAACTTTTCGTTCAAATTCCTTTGAACGTAACTGAGATGATGTTGTTAGTAGTGTAAAACACGTTAAAAATGTGCATTCATTGACCATACAAATATTATCAAAAACTAGCGGTACTATAACGGAACCCTATTTTGCGCGTGGCCCGACACGCACTTGGCCGGTTTTTACTTTTTAGAAGATATTGCGTTGCGTTGCAAATTCGCAGTTACTGAGCCAGCCCCGGATTTATAAATAGGCCGTTATAGGCCACGGCCTAGGGGCGGCAGCGCCCATAGAGGCCCCACAGCTTACATAAATACATGGGGCGGCGGAAATAAAGTGGGCTTCTCTCAAATTCGGCACTGGTAAAAGCCCTATGGTTTACCGTACTAGGTAGACAATATTATAGAATATAGTTGTACGTCAAGCCGAAGTCGCCAACTCGAGCTCACGACTCACGAGATTGACTCTTCCAATGTCGAGTTATTACCCAGGTGGCTGGGTCGTAAACATTTTCGACCAAATACATTGTTGACTATTCTTAACCCGAGCGAATATAAACCTTATTATATTAACCACAGAGTCGTGTTTCGTGCTAGAAGCTGCAGCTCAACATAGTGGTCCATAATGGAATGAAGTGACACCGTGACACGTCCCGCATGCCGCACCTGTGGTCCCTTACATCGATCTTCACGTAATTTCGCCAGAAATAACGTCCTCGAATTGGATTTTCATTGGTTGCTGGCAATGTTGCTAGTAAGTTAATAATAAAATCCAGATCGAGGTGCCAGGTGGCTTGTTTTGTCTTCAGCTGGTAAAGGCCAAGTCATGAAACGTAGGTAGGAGTCGTTTATGTGGATTTATTATGATTGTTTATTACTCGAATCAATACGGAAAATCTCTGATTCTTAGGGTTTCCAAGGGGTAAAAACGGCACCCTATTACTGAGACTTCGCTGTCTGTCCGTCTGTCTGTCTGTATTCAGGCTGCATCTCGAGAACCGCTATCGCTAAACTTCTTGAGATTGTGTATTTCTGTTGCCGCTTTAACAACAAAATATACTAAAAACAAAATAAAATTAATATTTAACGGGGGATCTCATACAACGAACGTGAATATTTTTGTCTTTTTGCTCGATGTCAACAATGGCAACAGGACGTAGGCACTTGCAATATTTATGAAATACCTACTTAATAATAATATATTTTGTACTTTAAAAATAAAATAACTTAAGGGTTGTTCCCATACAAAAAGCACAATTTTTGACCTATTTTTGCAATCTTAAATACGGCAAGCCGCAAGGAGCCCCTCGTGCACGACTCCGATTCGCGCTTGGCCGATTTGTTACTTTCGAAAGTCGTAACCCGTAAACCAGTGAAACATCGCGTATCGCCGACAGGACTGGCGAGAGTTGTGGCGAAGGAGTCAGTGGACTCAATCGTCTTTTTAGCCCAAATCCAAATTCCCATCCGTTGTAAGATCATCATTTTTGTCAGAGAACCAGGTGATAAGCTTTGATCTAAAACTTATGTCCAAGTTTTTATGTTCCAACGTCTGAATCAACACTCTACATCCGAACTCTATATTATTAAATTATATTTGCCAAAGGGGGCAAAGGCTCAGTTTGTAACCATAAAATAAAACTGACCGCTGACCAGTGTCCAGTGGCCACGATGACAATATAGTACAGCTGCCCTCGAAGGCCGAAGCTCGTCGCCGGCCGCCCAGCGTGCAGCGCCGGAGTGTAGGGTTACCATACGTCCGGATTAATCCGGACATGTCCGGACTTTTAGACTCTTGTCCGGACTTCGTCCGGCCTTCTCATTTGTCCGGATTTTTAATTACTTGATGAAATATGAGAAATAAAACTAGTAAAGTTACATCGAGTGAGTCTTTAATCATCATTATATTATCATTTATCGAACAACAAAATGTTAAAACCTTTAATAATTTAATAAATCAACTTTAAAGGTCAAATAAAAAAAAAATATCCATAGAAGTTATTTTTGTTTACAAAAATCAACTTATCCTTAAAACTAAATAAAATCGGTTGTCTGTAAAGTCGGTTTACTGACGATAGTTGAACGTGACAACGTCATAGCCTTAACCCCTCAGTTCCGGGAAAAATCTATGCAAAAAAGTTGGCACGTCAATGTGCAAAAAAAAAAATGGCGCCCGGCCTACCCTCTTTGTAAAATTAATGTAATATGAAATATCCTTACATATAATCCATATTTTATGTTTGTGTGAACTACATTATAATTTTTAAATTTCCTATCTATCAAGCCTTGAAAACAGTGTTGCAAATTTTGAAAATATCGTGTCGTGCGTGGGTAAGGTGAAATTTTTTTTTGTTCTTTTAACTAAGTACGACAAAAAGTCTAAAGTGCGGACTTTTATTGAAATGTCCGGCTTTTTGTCAGGACTTTTGTAATACCTAGATGGTAACCCTACCGGCGTGTGGAGTCGACAGAGCGGTGCCCGCTGAGCGGCTGAGCACATATTTTACTTATTTCATTTGAAAATTATGCATTTAGTTAATAAAGAATAGGACAACATATTTTGTAACAGCCACAGTTGCCTTGTAAACTTTAAAACGTAACTAGTTAAGTATGTTTTGATTGAATATAAATGTAGCGCTAACTAGGGCATTTCACCTGAGTCACTTCAGTATTCAGGAAACTACTTACCTGCCTAAATCCCATCGGACTTGGCGAGAGACAATTCAATTATATTTTCAAGGCACCCCGAAGCGTTTGATTGTTTTGGCAATAAACATTTTCAAGTGGGCGAGGATTTCGTGGTATCAGTAACACAATATATTTGCTTAATCAGGATATGGAGGGTAGTCGCGCATGCGTGCGGCTGGTAAACACCGTACGAAGCGTCAGTCGCGCGCCGGCTCTCGAGCGAGTCGCACGTCCCGCTGCGTCCGGATCGCAGTGCGCGAGTGTTATGTGAAAATAAATTTCGTATTTGTCTTCAAATTCGTTGATATCGGTGTATTTTTTAACGGTAAGTACCCATTATATTGCATGTTTACCACATCTTAGGATAATATTGCTGATTTTGAAATAACTTTTTTGGACGTTTAGCGTACGTGTCACGTGGGTTGTAACCTATTTCGGTTTATTGATATGGGACAGTCTAGCGTATAACCGTAGGTTGTGTACGGCCCCCGCTTCGTCTGGGTGGTGTCGGATTACTAAAATAATCCTCCGACAAAATACTTGTGTTAAAGTTTTATAAGTACAGAAAGTACCTAGGTGTTGTTGTGATTAATTGTTTCGATGTGAAAATCCCTCCTATAGTTTCGTCACATGGGGATGATTTTCTATGGTGGGTGACGTCATCTTTCGTTATCTAAATATCTAAACTGGGCGGTATCAGACGGAGGCCAGGACCTGTCAATCTTCTATTGTGTGCACTTAATGGGCGGCTTTGTCTTCGGTAAAAGCTTCGGAATTTCATTTGTTTATATAACGTTTAATTGCTGCAGACTTTTAAATGGTTTGCGATTGTTCCTTTTTCCTTTAAATACTTTTTGCATCTCAAAAAAGTAGAATTGCTGACTATAAGTACACAACTTACGTGAGTATCTTTTAGTTTAAGTAGGTGCGAAGTCAAGAGTATTCTTGTGCTTTAAGTTACTTCGTTTAGGTTTGTTAAGGTTTGGAACTATTAAAATATAATAATATATTAGTGTTAGGTACATTGGCGCCCAACGTGTGGCCCAAGTCCACGATCCTGAGATTTAGGCCGGTATAAATAGTCAGTACTCAAGATTCATCTCGGTCTCAAGACGCGGTTCGGCTCTATGATTGGTCCAAATTTTGACAGCCAACCAATCACAGAGCCTGAACCGTATCTTGAGACCGAGATGCATCAAGAGTACTGACTATTTATACCGGCCTAAGAATCTCATGTTCTAGCGACTGAGCTAGCCGGGCATACATACAATGTTTGATGCCTGCACTATGAAAACCATAAAGTTCAATAACTAGGGTGTTAAAACATTTTACTAAACATTTTTACGCCAAATGCAGTTTTCGGAGAGTTGTAGGATCACCATTTAAACGCTAAAGTTTAAATAGTGTTCCTACAATTCTCCGAAAACTGCATTATAAATATTTTATAATATAGCCTGTGCAACTTTGTAGGTTTTGCTGTCCAAATAGCTAGTACGCACTACGCACTACAGCCTACGCAGTTACCAACTTCTGTTATGTACCTTTTATTTATTATTATTATTACCTTTGGGATTATTATTAGTACCTTTGGGAGTACCCTATACTACAATATCATAAAACAGAAATGACTGAAACTTTGTATCAAACATCGAGCAATTAAGATTGGTTTTAGTAAACGTTTTAAATATTTTGGGCAGCACAAAGGGTGTCGGGGGTATCACTATACAGTGTTGGTGTCAATTCCCTGGAGGTTTAACGCGTTGGTCTACCGCGAGAACCCGCAACCGCACATTCCACGCGAGCGGGCGTGACACAATTTATAACTTAGACACTTTCATTGAAATTAATTATTAAACCTCTTTAATACAAATACTTACACAGCGAATATCTTCACGAGGTGTGCTTCTTTTTGGCTAGTACCTACACTGGTAAAGTCGCGCGACACATAAAGACAGCGGACCACAGTTTAATGCGTCGTATATATCTTTATTCGTTCTTACTAACTTTGGGTAGGAGCAAAGATTTGTGTGTGCTAGCATTGCTCCGAAATTAGAAGTAAATTTCATTGGATGTTCACGACAGAAATATAGACTAGAGCAGTGCTGTTGCTGCTAAAATGTAGTAGCTGCGTATGTCTACATTCTTCTTATATCTAGTCCCCTATCTTAGTTACAACTGTTACAAGCTGAGCCTGAACTGACTGTCGCATATTTTGATTATGAATTAGAGCTTGTATCAGGAGCTTTCCCAGACTTTTCCCTAGGCTATTTGCAAAACTGTAATTTATTATACTTTTGTTATTATTTTTACCTATACTTTCAAACCCAAAGGATCTTATACACACTCTTTTTATTTCTCCTCGCTCAAAACTTTAAGCTATTAAATAAATGTGCTAGGTTAATGTTTATGTAAGGCTTTTATGCGTTGCTCTGTAAAGGTAGCCCGTGTACGGTGTATGATATTAAGGCTTAAAAGGAAGTTAAGAGCTCGGGCGTGACCTCTCACTTCACTCGCGAATAAATTGATACACGAATTGCGCCAAAAAGTGTAAATTGAGCGGAAAAAAATGTTGTCAGATTGTAAGTACAGGTGTTTTGCGGCAATGGTTCATTTGTTTTCAAAATCTGCCCAGTAAACGGGTTTTGGAACGGATTTAATTAACATTTTTCATACTATCTAATTGCTAATGTGGGATATGCGTGGCGACCCCAAAGGAAGATCTTCCGACCGAGCGAGGTGGTATGCTCGGTCAGGACTCAGGCCGAAGCCCACGTGATACATTTCAGCCGTCGTATATTATATACCGACGTGCTCAGAAAACTTCGATAGTGTGATGCAAAAATGTTAGGCGAATTGTGGGTACCGCCACACTAACATCTTCTTAAATATTCTAGCAGTAGCCAACTGCATACTAAATTCTACTATCGGCGAATGCAGTATACACCCATAGTGATTTTGAATGACTTAGAGAGCTAAGAGTTGCACTTTCTTTGATTGCGTTAAACTTGTCTCTGAGTTGTTCCCGTACAATTTCAAATATAGTTTTCTTATAATAGAAGAGAAAAGTAGTGCTTAGTCAATGTATAAGAGTTACACTAACCGAGTAATTCAAAATGATTTCGCTAAATGCCGCGCGAGTGTTTTGTTTTATAATTTGATAATCCTTGAGCGCGGAGAGCGGTTCCTCGCCGCCCGAGCCAACCCGTTTGGGACCGAAATAATAATAATATAATAATAATAATAATAAATCTTTATTTCTCTCAAACAATCTAACTTAATGGCTAATTTACAAGTTATTATGCTGCCTTACATTAGAAAGAGAGGAGCTGGTGTCTGAATTAGGCAAAGCCTGTGTTACAGATCACCAGGACCCCAATTACACACGCGGACACATAAGCGACCGTTTAGATTATTATTTATATCTATGATTATTAATACAATTTAATGAAATAATAGTAGGTACTTATGGATTACAATAATTTTAGGTTAAGTAAATCGGGAATAAAACTGTCTAGAGGCAAGTGGGTAGTGAAATGTAAAAATAGATAAATATGATGTAAATATGTTGTGAATATGTTGTGAATTGTGATTAATTACTATTGATAAGACTTTCTGTAGATTTGTAATTTAATTTTTGCAGCCAGTCTGAAGTTAAACGCTTGCATTTGTTTTTATTTAAGGGGTATATTGATAAACTCTTGTTGATTTTATTATATAAGTTAGGACCCAGGTAAGTAAAGAATCTGTGGGCAAAGGTGGTTCTGCATAATGGTACCGTGCATACCTTACTTCTTATTCGTTTGTTCTTGTTTTTGTCTGGTTCATAAACTGTAAGAGTGTGTTGTTTAAGAACCGTTTTTAGGATGAAAATTTGTCGCACTGTTAGTAACTCCCATTTCGTATAAAGGTCAGTAGTGGGATGATAGTACGGTAAGAATAAGCCAACCTTTAGAAGTGCTCTCTGTGCTCTTTCTAGTTTTAAGAGATTTGTTTTACATGTCCCGCCCCAAGACGTAACACAATATTCAAGCTGCGATTGACATAATGCGTAATAAATTGTTTTTAGAGTTGACTTAGGTGCTGAATGTCTTAAAGGGTGGAAAATTGCTATTAGTCTGCGTACTCTAGTAACAAGAAGGTTAATGTGATCGTGGAACTTAAGTTTGTCATCAATGATCACACCCAGGTACTTAGTGGATGTAGTATTTTTTAGCCTTGGACAAAGACAGTCAGTAGATGAGTCAGGACACGCATGCGAGATAATAGAAAGCTCAGTATTTGGTTTGTCATTATTTCTGATGGAGAACGTCATGTAATTGGTTTTATCGACATTAAGGCTAAGTATGTTACAATTTAACCATTTGGTAACTGTGTTCATCCCATTCTGAGCACTTAAAAAAACTTCTAGCCAGGAGGTTCCACTAAAAAGTAGGGCCGTATCATCAGCAAAAGCGATTATTTTTGCATTAGTAAGTTTAGTCTGACAAAGGTCATTTATATACACGAGGAATAGTGTTGGTCCTAAGATACTGCCCTGTGGCACACCATAGCATACAGTAGCTTCCTCACTAATCACATTTCCTATTTTAACACACTGTGTTCTATCTGTCAGGTAATCTCGAAGTAGTTTTAGCTGAATATCTCGTATGCCCAAATTTTCCAGCTTATTCAAGAGGATAGGAACAGAGACCGTGTCAAATGCCCTAGCAAGGTCTAAGAACACTCCTAGTACTTTCTTTTTTGCATCTAGATTTGAAACAATATGGCTGGTTAAGTCGAGTACAGCGTCTGAGGTGGATTTATTTGTCCTGAAACCAAATTGCGACTCTGCTAAAAGATTTTTACTCTCTAGGTAATTAACTAATCGTTTATTGATTAAACGAAATGGACCTCAAACAATAACCCCGACCTCCAGTACTCACCTCTCACATATTAATTTTCACATGTTTGTCTTGGTAAAGGATTCACATGGTTAGATTTTCGCCGCAAGCTTTTATGCGTCAAACTCTGCAAGGTTTCTTTATAAAATAGTCAAATAAATTCTGTATAAAGGTACAATCGAACCGTGCATCGCGATCAATCGCGGTCGCGCACGACCTACGACTGCTCGTACTCTCTTTTTTTTCGACTGCCTCAGAAGCGGTGCCATACATTTTCAAACGCTGACTATGGTCGCGAGCGGCCGACGACAGTCGTGGGTCGTGCGCGACGGCGATCGATCGCGATGCACGGAATTGTACCTTAAAGGTATCCCGTGTATGATATTATTATATTAACTCGCTTGACTCCTTGTCTTTTGTGTTGGAAAATACGCTCATCTAGCAAAAATTTCATGGTCGGTTTATGCGACTATTAATTTTTTAGTTATACCGTCGCGTCGTTTCCATGAAAATATCGCGATGTGTCAGAAATATATACACGCTCGCGTGATAATCACCGCCATGATTAATTGGGGCATTTAAGAATATAATTACCGCAGCTGATAAGGGCTGTTAGGTGACAAACGAAATAATTTGTACAGGAGTCGAAATGAATGCGCATTTGATTATAACTGGTTAACTGGTAGTAGCTTTGGTGTGAGATGTGAACTTGTGACGTAATAATGCGGGTAAATAGGTAAACTACTTAGTACCTGTAACAACTAACACGCATGACTTTGCTGGGTATTTCGTTTTAACTTTATAAGGAAAATTCCATGGAAGTAAGTGCCCAACATGTGGCAAGTTTTTTTGTTTTATGGTAAACTGTAGGTACAATACCAACTGTACACCGACAATTTGCGCAGATCCTTTCTTTACTTATTAGTTTTAACGTTTTAATGAGAAAATAAAGAAATTATTATTACCCATCGATTGTAAAATTTATAAAATATCAAACAAAACAGGATTTTGTCCTAGACATGTAGACAATCCTGAGATTTTTTCAGATTGCTCTTTTTGTAACCAATAAAAAAAGCAGCAAACCTTAAAATCATTGGCCCAAAAGGAGCCATAAAGTAAAACGATTAGAATCCTCCTGTGGAATCCTCCGAGACGGATGAAAGCGGAGTTAAATCCTCAAATACATTAGTGAGTTTAATTTTTAATAGCACTCGGCGATTGCAGCTCATCTCGTATTCTGCTCGATTCTCTCACAACAAAGAGAATGGATTGAAGCGTATTTTATTTTACAGCTTGTGCTAAGGTTATCTTAGTTTCCAGACAGAGTTAATTATGAGTTGGATGTGCTGCGTCGATGATTAAGAATACGCGATGAACTGGATTAGAAGGTGGTGGTGGAAGATTGGGATCGGAGCGGGGATCAGTTTTTGCAGGAACAGACAGCGTGATGATGTGTACGTTTTCCATGTGTTGAATACAAATGTCCGTGCGAACGAAGTTGCGAGCGAATGCCATCGAATACTCAAATAGGTACTACATAGTACACACATCACACATGATCCGGAACCTTATTCTTATTGGATTTCCTTATATCTGATGTCCTTGCGAATCTCTTGACGAACCGTGGAAGGCATACCAACCTTAGTAAAATTACGTCCGTTGACTTACAAGTAAAAATATTGTTTACCTAACTTAAAACACACTATGGGAATTGGGAGCATCGTAATTATACCTTTAAACGATTAGCTCATTTAAAGCCATTCTGCGGGACTTCTTCCGTCCCATAAGTTAGCCAGTAGAGGTCGTCGGCCGGGGCTGAGGGTTGAACAGCTGGGGGGCGGGGGTAGGGGTCAGGTGACGAATCGACCCCCATCGGTCAATTTGCAGGCTAATGGCGGTGTTGAGTTCCTGTTGATCACGCCTCATTCAATTACCGCCCTCGTTCGGTTGATCAAACTGATAACTTGGAAAGGTTGATACTGACAAGCTAGAAAAATCGTACAGCTCCGCCTGTTGGATTAATATTATGTAGTATTCAATTTGCAAGAATATACAGAAGCACCCTGTGGACTGTTTACGTTAGGCATTTGTTTTTACACCTGTACACTAATTAAAAAACATAATCTGGGGCAGTCCCGTAAAATTATGTGAGACTCGACTTTTTGTGGATGACTTGAATATGGAATAAGCCGACAAAAACTGATGAATTGCGTGCAGTAAAAAACAGGAACGGTGGGTGTTTTCAAGTGTCCTCCCCTATCCTCCCTCGTTCGCCATTCAAGTGCGGGGAATCTGTGTAACAAACAGAAATTCATTCCATGTCCGGTCTACGCTGTAAAAGCAAAAAAATGATTCATGATTGCTCTTCCCTCTGTGAACGTTGCATGCCTGATGCCGTACAAAACTGGGCTGCTCTCACATACCGAACCGAAATAAAACGTTATTAAAATAGTTTGTAGGGATTTTAGGCTTTAGGCCAGCGGTACCTACTCAAAATTTTTTATACGGGCCACAAGTACGTTTTGGTTTTATCAATGATGCTGCTGGACATTTCGTATTGTCAGTACCATAGTTGGTAATATCGCTTCGGGCTTTTGCGTTTTAGTATCAGCTGGTTATGTTTATCGTATTGAAAGCCATACTTATATTATAAATGCGAAAGTGTGTCTGTCACCTCTTCCCGCCCAAACCGCTAAGCCGATTTTGCTGAAATTTGGCAAGGAGATACTTTGAGTCCCGGAAAAGGACATAGGATACTTTTCATCCCGAAAAATGTACGGTTCTTGTGCGATAAACGAATTTTGGCGCAACGCGGGCGTCATCTAGTACTCTTATAAAAGCGAAAGCAAAGAAACTCCTTTCGTCATCGCAAGAAAGCCCGTACAGAGATTGATTAATGAGTGCTGATTTTCTGACACCATAGCCAGAAGTTAGCTGTTTTGTAAAAGTTGTCCGAGCCTGCCCTTTGTCTCCGGGGACGCCAGCGTGTGGACACGGAAAATCACAGGTAATATAATTATACTGTGTATCCCAGAACAACCTTTTACACTTACTGTGGATAATGTATTGTGAACTACGGGCCGCTAGAGGTGCAATGTGTCTCTTGTAATGTTATTGAAAATTATATGACTTATCATGACACAACTGTTATAATATTGAATGGAAAACTTTAAGCTTAACTGGAGCTGAGTTACAAATTCGCTCACCGGTCTGGGGCCGCGATTCTCACACCTGGAATGTCGCTTCGAGGCTGTCTCACTTGCACGCACACACCTCGTCTCATGCACGACGAAGACTGAAGACAGTCTGCGCTCGAAGGGACTAACGATAATCCGAATCAAACTTCTCTTCTGATTGTGCCCATCACGAGGTGCGATAATTGGGCTCTAACACTACATGATTAATGAAGCTAGTCCATCTGTATGTTTTGCGGTAATACCTAGGTCTCTGGTAACTAACAAAGGCAGGGCACACAATAGTGGAATTAGTGTAAGTCCACACTAAGCCCAATTGTCCCACACACAGTTTGTAACTGGGACACTCACAACAGGCAAGCTCGTGGCACAGTTCAGAGTTTAGAAGGTCCCCTGTGAAATATCGAATAATAATGCACGGTCATGACCTAATAAGTATGCAAATCTATATTATTATCTTCTATTTTCAATATAAATTAAAAATTTCTATCTTCTATATCAATTTTGTTAGTTTCGCAAAACTCGAAAACGGCTGAACCGATTTGGAAAATTTTATTCTTGAAATATTCGGGGAAGTCCAGGGAAAGAGGGATACGAAGTTCACCGGGTCATCCTGGTAACGACAAGAATGAGTGGTCGCATTGGCACTAGAGTCGAATAATATAAAGGTCGGTATGATTTCGTCTTTCGCGAGTACGGTTGCCTGTCTAATATAAATACCTGTTTAATAAATTGTAAATCAAATCTTCTAAAATAAGTTTTCATATCAAGTTAAGATTCAAAGCTCTACATAAGCCGGGCTGCTTTAAATTTTGACTAGGTAAGAAACAAAATGGGTGTGAAATTGCGTCACTAGAATTTGGAGTTTTATTTACGTTTCTACTGTAGCTAGTCGCGTCGTAGTCAGTAGTCGCGTGATGGCAAACAGAACGTTCCACCTCGCATTGAACTTTTTGCCTTGAATAAAATATAAATATTTTAACTTGAAATAAACTACCACTTGTTCGGGAACTAACCCGTAAGAAGAACCGGCGTCAATAACTCGCACGGGGCACCTATTTAGGAAAAAGTTTCTGCTTCTCTATTCTCTAACCTTGATATTTGCAAGAAGCTCTATTAATCCTAATGCCCCGCGCGAGCACCGGTGATCGTGAGAACAAAAGAATACAATAGGAATTCCTAGAACCTCCGATCGAAGGATTAATGGTAATCATCAAAACTATATTATATTACTATTTTTAAAATCGCATACGTAATAATATTTTCTTGACAATGAGGACCGTCGGGAGCTACTATGTAGAGAACTAACCATGTGACTAAGGGCTCCCACACAAAACTGCGAATTCGCATCGCATCGCAAAAATCTGCAACAAAACTCATACCAAGAATGACATTGCGATGCGATGCGATGCGAATGCGCAGTTTTGTGTGGGAGCCCTAAACCATCAGAGCTTATAATCCCAGTTAATTATTAATTTGCGTATCTAATGCAGGTTTAGTGTTAACGGCGGCCACATCACTCTCATTATTCTAACGTCGTCAATCACCGAATATTAATTATCGCGAGCCAGCAGCCCTAGCCGCGGCCCGTGACTCGTGACACGTGATACGTGACACGTCATTACGCGTCCCCGAGCGCTGAGAACATGACCCTTATTGTTTCAGTTATATTTTGCAGGCACGTGTTTTGAAGTGAAAACTTTTTTAGTTACGTTGTGCTCTTTTAATAGGTGGAAGTGGTGGAACACGTCACCGGATCGAAAATTTGTAAGGTTGGATTTATATGCAGCGGCGCGAACGCGCGGCTGGCGGCTACAGCCTACACCGCGAGGCGCGAGATGACAAGCAAATAGCTTTGTCCACACTGGGCCTTTTTTTGTTCATCAAGGGCATGCATTATAGCGCAGTCAACAGCGAACGTGAGGCATGCCCGCGATGCGCGTAGCTTTGTCCACATTGTGCCTTTTTCTGTTCATTAAGGGCATGCCTTATAGCGCTGTCAACAGCGAATGTGGGGCATGCCCGTTATGCTGCCTCCCCATATAGACTAACGCACTGCCAACGCGTTGGCGGTGCGCTTGCAACGGCGCTTGCGAGTAATCCACACATTGGAAAGTCATTCAGTATGCTTTGGATCGCGCCAATGTGCGGACGGATTCAAAATGGATGTTGAGTCGCTAACAGCTGCAGCTGTATATTTATTCACAGCTTATAATCCATACTAATAATATTATAAAATATTATTAGTATGGAATATAACTTTTTGTTTATGTTAGCGATTTTAATGCGAAAGTGTATCTGTCTATCTGTCTGTCTGTCTGTCTGTCTGTCTGTCTGTCTGTTACCTCTTCACGCCCAAACCACTGAACCGAATTTGCTGAAATTTGGCATTGAGATTTATTATTTTATTTATTTATTTTATTTTATTGGAAAACAAAACAGTAATTAAGTGACAATGTGGATAAATACATAACAAGCAGATACACAATTACATTGTTTTCGCATATAAATACCTACTTACAAAAGGGGAAAATAAACATATAACATAACTCTTTAAAAATTTACAATTATTTCGAAAACCAGTCTCTAGAAAGTGTATTTCTAACAACATTAGGTGATGATCCAAAAAGATCGAGTGCGGAGCCATCTGTCGAATGAGTGCTGCTGTAGTAATTGTAGGTATATATAGACCTTATAAAGAAGGAATTTTGCCTGTAATTAGTACAGTGAGAAGCCATAGAGAGAGTCGGTCTTTGTCGCATGTGTGTTACTTTATAAGGCACGCGTATGTTAATTTTTGACAGTAGAGTAGGAGAGTCAACACGAAATTGAGCAATTTTTACTAAAAAGATTATATCAGCGAATTTACGTCTCTCTTCTAGGGGTAAAATATGATGTTTTTTACAAATATCTATATAACTGGCGCTACGGTCATCGTTGCATTTATACTTCAAGTACTTAATAAATTTACGTTGTATTGATTCCAGTCTGTTAATATGAACCTTGTACTGGGGGTTCCAAACCTGAGAACAATACTCGAGGATACTACGCACGTATGAACAATAAAGGATCTTCAACACTTTTATAGACCTAAATTGAGAGCATGCTCTTATTACAAAACCAAGGGCTCTATGGGCCTTTTTAGCAATAGTGTCTATATGTGGTTCATAACTTAGTTTACAATCATGTATGACACCCAGGTCCCTTATTTGGCTTACACGATTTAAATTAGTACCCCTAAGATTGTAATCAAAATTAACTATGACCTTTTTTCGAGTAAATGATATGACTAGACACTTCGAAATATTTAAAATCATATTATTCATGAGACAGTACTTACTAAAAGCCTCTAGGTCTCGCTGCAACAGTAGACAATCAGCAAGATTATTAATCTGCTTAAAAATTTTCATATCATCCGCGTATAGAAGAAAACTGCAGTATTTAAAACAGGAACCAACATCGTTCAAAAATATATTAAATAGTAGAGGACCTAATAAAGATCCTTGTGGTACTCCAGATGGCACGAAATTCCATTTAGATGCATAGCCATCAAGAACCACTGCCTGGGATCGATTCTTTATATAGGAGGAGAACCAGCGAAACAAACTACCATGGATACCGGCCGAATAAAGTTTCTGTAATAGTATGGAATGGTCTATTAGGTCAAAGGCCTTACTAAAATCAGTAAAAATCGCATCCACTTGACCTCCCGAGTCCATAGATGAGCTAACAAACTCAGTAAAAGTGATTAGGTTTGTATTTGTTGAACGGTTTTTAAGAAAGCCATGTTGTTCTTGAATAAAGTAATTCGAGAGCGAGTGATGAACCTGTTCATATATAATTCGTTCGAATACCTTTGCAAACAAACACTGTTTCGAAATAGGACGGTAATTTTTTATTTCATTTTTATTGCCGCTTTTGAAAACTGGCGTGATAAAGGCTAATTTCCAAGTTGGCGGAACAATGCCCTCATGTACTGATCTTTTAAATAAGATGCATAACGGTTTTGTGAGAGTTTTGGCGCATTTTAAAATAAATAAGGGAGGGATTAGATCAGGTCCGGCCCCTTTCGAGCAATCTATAGTAGACAGAAGTTTGTAAACTATATCATATGTAATCTCAATACTACTTATTGTATTGGAGGAAGATGAAGCGCTGTTATAAGATTGATTACTAGATACATGTGTGGGGGGGTTGTTTGATTGGACCGGCGTGGTAGAAGAATATACAGACTGAAAATATTGAGAAAAAGCATTACAAATGTTTTCTGGAGAGTCGATAACTTGACCTTCGTAGATTAGTGTCGATGGTAGAGAGTTTGGGCCTTTTTTGTTGTTTTTGATATAGTTCCAGAAAAGTTTAGGATTATCTATTATTCCATTTTCAATTTTGCTAAGGTAAATAGAATAACATTCGGACTCAAGTATTTTGGCTCGTTTTCTGAGTAATGTAAAAGAATGATAATCAGATAAATTACCGTACTTGCGAAATTTTTTTAAGAATTTATGTTTTTCATTCAGTATCTTTTTTAAAGGTGCGTTGTACCAGGATGGATAAGATGACGGCTTAACAATCTTTTTTGGAACATATAAATTTATACTATCGTTAAGTTGATGGTAGAAGAAGTCAACAGCATTAATTAATGGTATTCTGGTTAGTTCAATATCCCAGTTTATTTTATCGAGTATTGAGTTAATTTGATCATAGTCGCCCGACTCGTAGTAATATTTTAACCTTGGTTTTGGTTTAATAAAACAAGATGTTTGAATTTTTAAAAGAACAACTAGAGCTTTATGATGAGGATCTTCCGGCACTAGAGGATCTTCACAACAGGAAACAGAGAGAACATTGTTGGTAAGTACTAGATCTAAGAGCCTGTTAAATACATTATAACATGCATTGTATTGGTTGAGATTGCATTCTGCCAAGGTATCAAAAAAGTAGAATTGACTTTCACCAGATATCATTGACGGCTCAAGAAAACCGTTATCAGATAAAGACCAACTTATGTTACTTAAATTAAAATCTCCTAGAACAACAAAAAGGTCATCTGGACATAAGTTGACTATAGACGACAGTTTATCTGTAAAATTGATTAACTGGGTATTAAACGAATTACCATGTGTTTCTTTGCAAAGATACAAAACGCATAAATGACATTTGGTCTGCGCGCTGTTTGGGTGTTGAAGAGATAGAGTAGCCCATTGATCCTCAGCAGAGGAAGCCCACTCGGGACGGTCAGTTGCCATGAAAGTGCGTTTGACAGCTAATAATACCCCTCCACCGTATCTTTCCCTAGTTTGCTCATAGTTACGATCTCGTCTCCATACTATGTAGCGTTCATCAAAAAGTTCGCTGTTACTGATACCATCGATCAACCAGGACTCTGTTATGGCGATTATGTCATACTGTTTCAACAACAAATTACGTTTAAATTCGTGTGTTTTAGTGCGTAGGCCACGAGCATTTTGGTAATATATTTTAAGGTTTAACATCGGATATTAACACAAATGTCTGACGATTATCAAAAAAAGTAGCCAGTACAAAGTTCAATGTAATAAAATCATAAATAACTAAGATGATTAAAGTAATATTATAATTAAAATAGAACTTAATATAAAATAAGTAATGTAAAACCCCATATATAACTGTTAAAATTGTACAATAGTATACGTAAAACAATAATATATAAAACGCAATTATTACCATAATAAATGTCCCATAAAACATGATACTTAAAATCTGTAAACATTTTTTGTTTTGATATCTGTTATTATAAGAGTTAATAATAAAATAGAGAGACATAAACTCTTTGAAAGTATAATAATAATTAAAAAGTTCAATTCGACAAAAAATATAAATCAAATTATTTATTGCTATTGTAAAATTCACTAAAATAATAAAGATTTGTCGTAGACTTATTTCATTGCCATTTAATAAACTATACAGTACGAAAAGTAAAACATCATGCAATATTTTAAATATTCATCGTAAAGCTAATAATCTCATAATGTTAAAAATGTTAAAAATATCGAGGGTAGTGTAAAAATTACTCACGGCAGCAGTACGCTCTCTGCCCGCGGCCAGCGAATGTAACCCGTATAGCACGTATAATAGACATGCGTACTTACTAGAATTGCATGCTCGCAGTGCACTCCGTCGGGCGATAGCTCCGCACACGATCGTTAGAACAAAAAAACCAATGGTTCTCAAACTTTGCAACGATAAACTTAAATTCAATATCAATATAATATAATTATTATAAAAATAACTAGCTGTAACAATATTAACATAAATTAAGCTATTTTGAGCAGATCTTTTTCGCTTTTTATGTAAATGATCGGTGAAGTTTCCGATTTTCTGGTCATGATTTTGCAGTGTTTCACCCAGGTAAATTTGAAGTTTTTTTTCTTTAGCAAGAGATTTGGCCTTGTTTAACAATGACTTGTTAGCTGTGGTTAGATGGTCGTTGATATAAAATTTGCTTGATGAGGAAAATCCAAGGTTGTTTAATACCAGTTGCTTATTGTTTCTGCCGAGAGCCACTAGTTCTTCTTTTTTATATCTGTTGTTAAATGAAATAACTATTGATTTATCTTTGTTGGGAAGTCTTGTTGGTATCCGGGCAATGTAATTTATTTCATCCTTTTTTATTTCAAAATTACATAATTTACCAATACTCTCGGCAATATGATAGAGATTTTCATTGTTTTTCATTGGGATTCCCCTTATTTCTACATTGTTACATCTAGCCCATTGGTCTCGGTCTTGCAACTCCAGATTAAGCCTCGCTATCTCACTTTTAAGAACTGGAATTTCATTTTTGACCTTCTCCGCTTCTTTAACTCTGACTTCCAGGGACTCAACCTTTTCAGAGATACCTTTTATGAGCGAGTGTGCCATTTCTATGGATTCCATAAGACTGGAAATCTCCTTTCTCATTTCCTTGAGATCGTCGGGTAGAGTGGATAATGGTGCTAACTGGAACATAATAGCGTTGAGCTGCTCCTGCATTCTGTCTAGCTGCTTGGGTTGTGGTGAGACTGAAGGTGGAACGGGAGATGAACTTGATTTGCATCTTGGGCAACGCCAACTATTTCTTCTGTCACCCAGCTTCCGATATCCTGCCTCAGTAACACCCGAGCAAGGAAAGTCGTAATGATTTTTGCAGATACTGCAAACAGCGCCATCCGAGTGTTGGGATCCACAACTTGCACAACAAAACATGATCGATACAAAAAGTTTGAGAAACACTGAGTATGCGACAGTTGGACTGGGAGACGACTGATCGGTAGCGATGCGCGAACGCGACTGATACTTTGAGTCCCGGGAAAGGACACAGGATACTTTTTATCCTGGAAACATGTACGGTTCCCGCGCGATAAACGAGTTTTGGCGCAACGAATTTGCGGGCGTTATCCAGTTACTTTATAAATGTGGATAACAAAAAGGTTTTAAAGGGTATTCTCGAAATAAATAAGTAAAAAGCGAGAAAACGTAACAAACAAAGAAATAAACTCACTTTTACATATTTTATAATATTAAAATAATATAATTATTTTATTACTTATTATTTTTTATATATTATAATAATTATTACCTTATAATTATAATTATCATGATTAATATAATATTAAATATTAAATTTATTTTGTCTTTAGTATATTTATTGTTAATAGCGACAACAGATATAAGTACACAATCTGTGAAAATTTCAGAAATCTAGCTATAGTGGTTCTTGAGATATAGCCTGGAGACAGACAGACAAATAGTTTTTTTGTTCTACAGGCAGATTTACTCTGATAGTTAACTTAATAAATTTAAATGTTTACTCGATACTTATATTGTTCGCTATTTCGTCAAGTTAGATGTGAATTCGCCACAAGAAGGAAACGTGCACTCTTCAGCGCTGCTCCGGGCGAACTGATCGCGCGGCCTATGTGTGATGTCGGCACTACAAATAGGCGAACGCGTTAGCCAACGCATTGGCCAACGCGTCGGCCAACGCGTTCGCCTATATGTAGTGCCGACAAAACGCGTCGGCCAACGTCTAAATAACTACCGCCAACGCGCGAGTCGCCCGTTCTACACATTGGGCCGACACGTTGGCCAACGCGTTGGCCAACGCGTTCGCCTATATGTAGTGCCGACATGAATGGAACGCAAGCCTTGCGACAAATTTCCTTTGATCATTCCAACACCGCGCGGCAAGCTCGCAAACGCGTTGGCCAACGTCTAAATACCGCGAACGCGCGAACGCCTGTTCTACACATTGGGCCAACGCGTTCGCCTATTTGTAGTGCCGACATAACGCACGTTGAAATCGTAGCGCACGCTATGACACTTTTCTTTCAACGCGGATGGATTTAGACGCGCGTCACGGCATAAAGGTAATATACCTATCGGAAGGTAATATACCTACCTTCCGATAGGTATATTAACTTTATGCGTCACGGGCATGCCATACCTTCGCTGTTGACTGCGCTATAACGCATGCCTTGTGTTGAACAAAAAAAGGCACAATGTGCACAAAGCTAAAATCGTAGCGCGCGCTATGACACTTTTCTTTCAACGCGGGTAGGTTTTGACGCATTCAATTATTGAATATGACGAAAATTGAAGATAAAATTGTATAATGTGGACATAGCTATTGGCTTGTGATCTCGCGGTGTAACGGCCTAACCGCGCGTCCGCGCTACCGCATATAAATTCAGCCTAAAGAGATCGGGAAGACTGCTTCTTTTACACTTTTGCCGGTACTCCCCGAAGATAGAGAACGGATCCTACTTGTGTATATCAAAATAACTTTACCTATGCTTAATAGAAAGAATAAAGTATGTGTTATTTCCAACACCAAGTAAATCTATCAGTAACAAGCGTAATCCATTTAGAGTTGACGGCCGTGTCCAACTTTATCTATTTTTAACAGACAAAAGTTTTGTGAACCGATAGGTCAGGGTGGGTGGGGGTTGTGAAGTTCTGACGCTCAATTCTCACGCTTCGAATCTAGGTTCCAAATCACTCGACGGCCCACGGTCAGACGGTTAGGGCTTTTTATGATTCTGGTCCGAAAAAGTAAAAAAAGGATGCTATTAAGTACTGAGATTCGTTTTGTTTCTCTCACCAGGTTGTATAAACTGTGACAGATAGACAGTTTCTATTTTGCTTATTGTAAGTATTTTGATACTGCTTGCGGGTTTATTCACTGCTGTCACATTAATGGCAACTAATTAAAAATATTATATTAGGCTAAAACCTACGAATAATAAAAACTAAGGAAGAGAAACTCCGTCAAAAACATGCTCCAAAATACTTGTCAAAAAAGTGTATAGTTCTTGCAATCTACGAGTGCGCGTAGCCTTTATTTGTAGTTGGAAATGCGAATAGACATTTTCGTTAGTGTGCGTACCTGACGGAGCAGTCAGTAGCGAGCGAGCCATGTACGCGTGTATAGATATGGTCACTCACACAACTAAGGGCGCCGCGCACTCGTAGATTGCAAGAACTATACCTTAGGTTCACTTTTCATACATTAGGTGACCTTGAGCGGTATAAAGGCTGACGTTACATGACAGTTCGAATGGAACCAAATTTAAAACTGTATTAGTATGGAAGTTACGTTTCCTTAGTTTTTATTATTCGTTGGCTAAAACAGAATTCAGTAACTTCAACAGGGACTCCCATACAACAGTCAGATTCGCACTTGGTCGATTTTGGGGTAGTTTCGTTACTCGAGAATCACGTTTACCGTCAAAGCAAAACAATCTAGGAATCGAGCAAGATTCTAGTAACGAGCATACGACCTGTGGCATGTTACATGTCTACCCTACCGTCAAAGCAAAACCATCAGCTAGGAATCGAGTAAGATTCGAGTATTGAGAATATGACCCCTGGCAATGGCGTGCCACACGGCGGTTATTGATGTATCACAAGTTTTAATGAAAGCCGTTTGCTTAGACCACAAGCGGTATTCCGAGGTGTTTGTATGCCAAACACTTTAATAACTAGCTATTCGTTTGGAAAGGATTATTTCACTTGTTTGTTTGAAACTATTAGGTGGTATAGGCACACGAATGAAATAGACCATAAAGACTGAGGCAAGGCAGTATTTTTATAGCATCAATGTACAATAATTATATCTAGAGTTTGCCTGGGTGTTGAATATTGACCAGCTCTTTCCCAGCTGGATTAAATCGACTATTGTCAGGTTTCTGAAGTGTTTTGATTATAGTTTGTTTGCCAAAACCCTAACCAATCAACAACTGTGTTGAAAAGAAAAACTCCTGGCAAAGAACCTCAGAAACTAGGCACATGTTTGAGAATGCCGTATGTTTTTTAGGCAATCATACGAATATTCAAAAAACATGTCCCACCCAATGTTGTATTTGAAGAAAAGTAACCACTACTTTGCACGGAGAAGCCTGTATTTAAACAACAATGTAAATAACCAAATATATTTATAGCGATAGGCAGCAAATGGAATTATGTACTTTAATGTTGATATAAGATATAATAAGCAACATGTAAGGAGCAATAGGTGCTGGTATTACTTAATATATTAAGTGTGCCGGCTGCGAGTGGCGCACAGTAGGGGGACCAAGCAGTTGATATTATAGCACGGGACATTCTATCCATACTATTATATGAAAAATTGTATGCTTATACCGCTGAACCGATTCTGGTGAAAGGATCTGACATTAAATAATAATAATATGTTCTTAGACGAGACGATAAACGAATTGAAGTTGCGAGCAGTGTTTTTAGGGTTCCGTAGTCAACAAGGAACCCTTATAGTTTCGGTCTGTCCGTCCGTCTGTCTGTCTGTCCGTCCGCGGTTTTACTCAGAGACTATAGGACCTACAAAGCTGTAATTTGGCATGAATACACATATTAATGATGGCAACAAAATGGTACGTGAAATCGTAAAAAAATATTTCACACATCAAGCGGGGATGAATATTTTTTTTTGCGCCCACCCCATCGTGTGGGGTACTGGGGTGTCGTTGAATAGGTTTTTTAAAAATATTGCGAGTATTCATAGATCGTTTTCCGATTTAGGGATCCGTTTGTGAAATATTAAGTTTTAAAGTGGAAAAAATCGTTAGAGTCCAGTGTCCCCCCCTTCTACCAGCTAAACGGTTGGTTCTGGAAATGTGAAAAAATTCACGGGAGTAGGAAATATGCTGAATTTAAAAGGAAAACTATCACGGCTACGAAGACTTCATAAGTTATTGCGTAATAGTCGATCAACTAGAAAAAATGTATTCGGTGAAGTATAAAGGAACTTTTCGTTCAAATTCCTTTGACAGTAACTGAGATGATGTTGTTAGTAGTGTGAAACACGCTAGTGCTATAACTGTACGTTCATTGTCCAAAAAAAAAATTGTCAAAAAAATAGCGGTACTACGGAACCCTATATTGGGCGTGGCCCGACACGCACTTGGCCGGTTTTTTTTGTATCTCTAAAAGTTAGTTTAATGTTCGTAGACAGCTAACCCGTTGGAAGTTCTGTCATGTTCTGCGCTGGACGCCAGCTCTAGTCAGCGTGCAGCTAACAGGTTTTACAACTTTTTAATTGGCGCTCTTTGCTTGTTCGCAATGTTTTTTTTGACTTAAACATAGAGGTAGGTACACAAATATTTTTTTTATTTTTAGTAAATAACATTAACAATAACATTGGTTGACTCTACGGACAGTTTGTGCGCAAACGACGGACGGTTATTATAATATTTTAATGCAATAAGAAGGCAATTTCGTCACTTGCGACAGCTATGCAACAGGTGTTTGACAGTAAGTATTGCATAATATCTGTTGTCTGTCAAAAATTTCGAGTACATTTATGACACACATCAAAATGTCGTGCTGTTGCGCCTGTTGCGTAGCTGTCGCAAGTGACGAAATTACCTTCTTATTGGATTAAAATCCTAAGGGCTCAAAATATTGAACGTCATACATAGTAGGTACACTACATAAAATAATAGATATAAAAGCACGTATGTGCTGCTGTTATTAGTTTTTCAATCGTCTCGAGTCCCGATGCATCGGAGAGCCAATTTGGCCGCAGACTGAAGAATGCAATTTTATTGGTCGAGTGCAGACGGGCTCTATAATTCCGACGCGCTCGGAGTAGAGTGACCATGTGCTAGACAACCGTGGGATTAAAGTATAGACTAACCGCGGTTTCGGCCAGTTTCGGCTAAAGATCTAGTTTCGAACGCGACACTTGAGTTCATGAGTTTATGCGTCGTTCGGTAAACTTAGCGGTAACTATGTACTACCTAAAGTGCCTCAGTTCGCCGCCGTCCAGCCCCAGCGTCACGAGTTTCCCAATACAAAAGTGAAAAAAAATTACTCCTGCTGCTCTTGCGCTGCTACTTTTACAGTGAACTCTTTACACGTGACTCATACACACCCTAAAGTGTTATCACTTAGTTATGTGACACCCTTTATACCTTTCTACTTAATTTAGATGTAGTTCATAGGTACTTATGTTAATTTTTTCCGGAAAACTGTAAAATTTTGGCACAACAAAGTTGCGGGCCACATGACACATCTAGATATGATAATGAACCGCCCGCATGAAATCAGCATAGCCATTAAACTGTCAGTAAAAATAAACCTGTCGATCGGCGTAATCCGCCCGGGACTAGGGGCGGCTTACATATTTTGTAACACAATACACAATACAAATACGTGCAGTAGTTTAACCCCGCTGTATAAAAGCTGAAGATTTATTGCTCTTTTTGTGTTACAATTTTCGCAATTACTTGTAACAATTTTATTAATTTAATCTCTCACCCCAGTAAATATATCCGTTCATAAGAAATTATTTACTACTGTATTCCTGAAATAAATTGATTGCAGCAGTATAGGCAAGGTTCACGCTTTCCTGCATTTTTCTGAGGGGATGAACATTAGTTTCTGTAGACAACTACAAGTAATTAATGAAATATTAAATGTATCTTGGGAGCTGGACATTTTTGACAGCTTCTATGCATTTCACATTCAGTACGATTCGTAGCTGCTTTAACTGGTACAAATTTTCACCCTCCCTTAAGTTATCTAAGATTCGGCGCTCTACTATAAATATGGCCTACTGTATAATATAGTTCATAAACACAGTATTAATGATAATATTATCATTAATGCTCTGTTTATAAACAGGGGCAATAAATAATGACTACGTAACATAATAATATCGCGTGTCGCTTAGCTAGCCGGTTGTCGCGCGGCGGGACAAATCACAAAAGGGTTCATTCAGTACACGGCTAAACGATTGTTTGCTTTGTATTTTCATAAATCTCAAACAAAAGCCCATTAATATTTGTTAGATTCGAGTATTCATTGTTTCATGTTAGGGTTAGTCACACAGAAATGCGAAGAAATCGAAGACAATTAATGCTTAAAACTTAAAAGCAAAACAAGTCGTTTCGTTCGTTAAACAAATCAAAATTGATCGGTGTTAATTTGCGGTTGCCTTTAAAGTTTAAACTAGAGATGTTCCGACTAGTCGGTAAAGCCGACTATCTTGCCACTTTCGTAGTCGGCGTCTAGTCGGCGAATTATTATTTTTGACTATATTTGACTTTATTATTTTAATATTATTGAAATTTCAAATTACATTAAAAAAAACCTTAATGATTTCTTAAGTTTTCGCGAGTATCACTCATGATATTATAAGTTTAAACACTTACGGATTTTGTCGCGGAGCACTTTTATTAATCCCGACGTTTCGGCTACTTTACAGCGGCCGTGGTCACGGGCGGACTGAGGTGACAGGTGTCCAATTTCTTGAAGTTATCCAACTACCCGACGACTCATCAATTTTTGTTTCCTTTCCGATCTACGCAGAACGAACTCACAGTGTCTTGAAGCCGAGGTGTCATCGATTTGTGCTTTAGTTTGTTTATCACTGGATCCTTTTGATGGCCCTTTTAAAACCCGTATCAAGGAACACATTGCAGATGTCAAACAGGATTTCATGTAATTATTGTACATTTCTGAAATTCCCGTAAATATCTATGACACTTTTTAAATAAAATTTGTAACATGTTGAATACCAAACAAAACAAAATAATTATAATATCTTCTTCAAAAATATTTATTATTAAATATAAAAATATTCTTATTTAAATAAAATACTTGGATTTTGTATTAACAAATTAGGAAATTATTACGGCCATTCTCTGGTTTAGCATTATTTGCCTCATTCCCGTAACCATTTTTTTTCTTCGTCGATTTGACTTAGACACATTGAAATATTAAATAAATGAAAGATACGAACACAATAATAAATGTGGGTACGGTTGTTAGACAAATGTCACTACATTTGTCTAATTACCGTACCCATTTTACGAAACGATACAACAACACAATTGACAAAAACTAGCTTAGGGCAATGTACGTAGGCAAATTTATGTAACATAAACATAATATATATATATATATATATATATATATATATATATATATATATATATATATATATATATATATATATATATATTCAAATGTGTTAGTCGCGCTAAAACCAGAAAACGGCTGAACGGGTTGGGCTGATTTTAGTCTTAAAATATTCGTAGAAGTCCAGGGAAGGTTTTAAAGTGACACGAAGTTCACCGGGACAGCTAGTACATAATAAAAAAAAACATAATTGAAAAGTAACGATTACGGTAATTAGACAAGTTTGTAACCAAAGCTACGGTAATTAGGTACTAACGTGCTTTATCGGCGGCACACTAACATTAACGACGTGGGACCGCTGATGGGCCATGGCACACACTAAGGAGAAGCAACCCGTGCACTTGTAATGTGCCAAATCCTGATATTTTTGGATGGGCATCCAAACACAGCAGGTGTTACGGTAATTAGGACTTTTGGTCGGACAAGCAATTATTTAATGATAACTATTTATAGGCTGGGCTTATTGAGTCGATATTTTGCAATGCGATAACCAATGTTTATAGGCGTTTAAAACCATGAATAGATTAAATTAAATAGGTACGTTATAAAAATTACAAGCAAGTTTCGAGATCAAGTTGGCGTGGGGACACGTTACGGTAGTTAGAAAAACATGGTTTTTGAACACGACTCCAATTAATTTAGTCTGAATTACTTAAATTAGAAGCCTGTGTTTAAATTTGTAGCTAGATACTGATGCTATCTACCGTTTAAAAATATTACATACTTGAATAAGATAATATTACAGAGTATACAAGCCCGGGACACGTAAATTTTGCTCTCCTGAGAATGGCAGATTAAAGCAAGATTGTATCGGCGTCCATTAGACGGTCACACAAGTGACAGTCAGATTGCGTCAATCATGAATTATTATGTTTGACTGATGGACTGACGAATGGTATTAGACGGTCACTCCATTCTCTTCAGTTTTATGTCAGTCAGAGCCAACATTTTCAAAGGTATACGTTTCTAATTTTTTTCAAATTTTGTCAACACTCACTCATAATTCGTGACTGATGGTTGCATGAAGCAAAAATCAAAATCTCCAGATTTTCGTCAATCAGCTTCATGAAACCGTCAGTCACGCTCTTACACGGTAGGTTACCCATCAGTCACAGCCATGATTGTAGTAAAACTGACACTGACAAAACCTACCGTGTAATGGATGCCCTACACATAAATCATGATTCTTGATGTACCGTAAAAAATATATCCTGAAAACTATCAACTATTATCATGTCGTTAACATAACAAAAACACGATCCGGCACGATCGCAGGTGGCGTGATATGCGACCCCGCGAATCAGCAGGAAACGAAGCGCTACGGAAACATCCAAAACCATGATCGGCTTGGCCGACTAGTCGGCCGATTAGTCGGCTTCTTTGCATCCGACTAATCGGCTAGTCGGCTAGTCGGCCAAAGTCATGATCGAAACATCTCTACTTTAAACATGTTTATATTGTTATCTTTCGTTAAGCTCGGTAGTGGAAAAATATAGAGCTATCGCTTAAAGATCAGGTGTTAATCATTTACCGGTTTTCATTCAGTCAGTCGTCGGTCGTCGGTCGCAGCTGACTCGGCAAACTGGTTTACCGGCGATCTTATCGAGTTATCGGTTTATATGGCCGATTGGATGACGCCGGCAACTACGTTCATCACGCCGGAACCGTACATTTTTCCGTGATAAAACTATCCATGGACATTTCCCGGGACTCAAAAGTATCTCCGTACCAAATTTCAGCAAAATTCTAGCGGTTCGGCGATTTGGGTGTGAAGAGGTAACAGATAAAAAGATAGACATTCTCATTAATAATATTAGTATGGATTCTATATTGACCTTTAAAGCATTACTAGGGGGAAAATTGCTCCTACTCCTCCTACCTTTCTTCTGATTAATTTCGTTGCGGGTCCCAAGACACACTTAGCTTGTCCCTCGGGCACCCCTGAGATCATATGAAAGGGTTTTATGGTTGGTTAACACTGTTGATCCTGGCGACACAGGAGTTGTAGTGGTGGGAATGTGTGGTAAGCAATTCGTTACCCGCGATTCATTCTCGTCAACACAATATAAATCATAATAATTAATAACATAGATGAATTTCTTTCTCCTTTTTTCCACATTTCCACTGATTCTTCTCTCCTATTGGTTGCTACGAGATGTTATGTAGAGGGCTACATAAAATCACGTTATAGCGACCAATAGGAGTGCCTTAGACCTTCCTCCATTAATTGACTATCCAACACTAATATTGTTTCAATTCGAACCGGTATAGTTCCTGAGATTAGCGAGTTTAAACAAACAAACTTTTAGCTCTATGATAATATTACTATTAGTATAATAAGTGATGAAGCGAGCTCATGAGGATGATTTACAGATTCTCAAATACGTATACCTTAGCAAAAAATACATCAAAATAAGTTAATCCGTTCGGGAGCTACAACGCGATACGCGACAGACCAAACACGTACATTGCTTTCATCGGCGATTTTATTGATCGTCGTACTGATATCCACATTTCAATATTATGCAACATGCCAGTAAAACTTGTTTAATTTAAAAGACATGAACAAGGTAAATAAAATATTTTTCCGCAGACAAATAAAACTAACCCCGGCCCGACTCCAGACGTCCGAGAGATTACCCCTACCGTTGACCTGACTGCGTGCTCCTAATGCCATACGTATTCTACCTTCGAGTAAAGTTATATCGATACCTACCAATATTATATGAATGGTAATTTATGTCTGTCTATCTGTTACCTTTTCACAATTATGCTAAATTGAGATACTCGGTATGGAAGTACCTTGAGCCCCGGGAGAGTACATAGGATACTTATATCCCTGAAAATGAACGGTTCCTATCGGAGGTGTTCATCGTATACAATAGTGTGACTATATAGAGACTTGGCTCTAATAAGAAATAGTACATTACGCCCCAAGGGTAGAAAGTATGACATTTCAACCCGCGCGATACTACTACTAACATTACTAACGTAACTGTAGTCATGTTGTAGTGCTATATTTGTGAAGATATTAATTATTATTATTGAAGTTACTTAACAATTATGGCACCATGGCAATGTCCATCGCTGTTGCTCAAAGATAAAGTCAATAATATTCTATGTTACTAAAGTAGGTATATTATATGATATAATATCAGCTCTCCCCCGCTTTTCCTGACTGCTGGCCTATAGCTATTTAAAATAGCTAAGTTGGTAGCCGCATCCTCAACTCAACAACTCAACACTTAGATAAATATTATTGTATTTTTATCATATTTTTATAAATTGCCGCGTGTATTATATTATGGATTTGAAATAACAACTGCACGGTTACCATGGTGATGAGCTATTTCAAATAGGTAGAAGGAAGAAAATTTTAAACTGTCACTAATTTTAAGCAGTCTGAAATATGCACCTTTCTTCCCGCAAACAAGGGAAGAAAATCAAACTTTCGGTCCTGGTATGATGAAAAAATATTTAAGGAATATAATTTTGATGTACTGACTCCGAAATCTATGTTTTGCTATACAGTCGTTATATTTTTAATTTAAAACATATTTGATGACTTCATCGAATATTTCAATACATCCATTACTCTCTACATTGAATGCAATTAAAACGAACGTTGATCGCGTCGGTCGAAGTTTTGAGAGGCAATTTCCCGACCAATTGGTTAATTACGAACATAACGGGCTGTTTGCGCTGGTCAGTCAATTACTTCTGACGCGGTCAGTTCTGACGGTGGTCAGGAATCTGACAGCGGGTCAGCACTGCAGGACCGCGGGCGCTGCGGCGCGCTGACAGCATCTGCAGGGCAATTACTGTCCAATATGTATAAAGCATACAGAGCTAACTGATTTCGATTTAAATTCACAGAAAATAATGAGCTTTTTAAAACGTTTCATAATTTAAGTATTTCAATGTTATGATGAATTTTATTGGTACATTGGTACTATCAGAGAAGCTGGTCGACCTACGTAATTTGGTTTACGTAGGTCGACCTACGACGCGCGTCGAGGTTTTCAATCTGCATGGTGGTGAGGGGCCTTGCACGGATTTGCCAACATTATTGCTTGTATGATGGTGGTGTTTGCAGGTTCTGCAAACAGTGTGGGAGAGGAGGGATGTGCTGTAACGCATGCCTATGGGTACACTCACTCATTTACTTAAAGGTTGAGGTTTTTTTCGCTGAAAATTGCTAAAACATAATAACAAACTTAAGTTATTGATTTTCGCAAAGTAACGCCTGATTCTATTAAGGCCTCTATATTCGCCAACGACCTTGATCATTGTCTGTCAGTGCGAATATCGACGTAAATGACATCAAAATAACATTCATAACAGCGCGCCTTGTACGGTGGCGGTTACGACGCTCGCCGCGTCCATGATAGGGCGAAATAGGAGAAAAAACCTTTTTAAGGCTTAATTATATACGTATTTCAAAAAAGTAAAAAAACCAAATTATCAACTTATGTATTGCAAAGCAGTAGATATTTTTTATATATTCTTTTGATAAATAATGAAGAAGTAAAGTGGTTTCATTCAACGATTTGGAGGTGATTCGGTTTTTTATTTCTTTATTATGTGATACCGATAGAAAAAAATATGGCAAAACCACGTTACGTATCGTATCATGTAGATTACTAATTATTTTTTTTAGATATAATTTCTCTGTTAATGCCGATGAAAAGTGGTTTCATCTGCACGCTTTTTTCGCGAGAGGAGCCTTAACTAATTTGGTTGTGTTATGACCGTAAACCCAGCCGACAATTAATCACGACTAACATTGATTCGACCAAAATGACGTTGGTTTACCATATGCCTATGAATCAATTTCTTCGATGGTACATTGTGTGTTTTCTTATTTTAGTAAAAGCGTCTTCTTATACCTATTGAAAGGCACTTTTTAGACTTTCATTTTACTAAGGAAATAAAAAATCTAATATTTTTTTACCTTAAAAAACTTGCTCAGGTATCCTAAGCCCATGATTTGACCGTATCATATCTAGATAAGCCCCGGCCCTAGAGGGCTAGACGATAGCCGACGATCGAGAGCCTTCTAAGCTATCATCATCATCAGCTTGCTTACGATCTAAACTTTTTATAATTTAGAAAAAGATCCTGGATGCTTTCATTGACGCACTGTGTAATACAAGTATAATACGTAGTATACATTTTGAAAATCGGTTCACAAACGGCGGAGTAATCGTTGAACATAATAAACTAACATAACACCTCCTCCATTTTGAAAGCAAGTTAAAATTGTAGCCTATGTGTAATTCTGACGTATAAGCTATATTATCGTAAAGTTTCATTAAAATCCATTCAGTAGTTTTTGCGTGAAAGAGTAACAAACATCCATACATACATCCACACATACAAACTTTCGCCTTTATAATATTAGTAGGATTAGTAGGCTCTTGTGGTGTGGTGTGTGCTGTATGCATGATGCTTTATAAATTACGTCGTTAGAGTAGCCACTTTGTACAGTCATAAATAATGATATTATTAACGTAATAATCGCATGTATCATACATATTACAATACGTAAAACGGACTTATTAAGTAAGGAGTAACATTGTATAAGGAAATAATTTCTCTATGACTACATAATTTCATTCCCTCATTAATTGAATCATAGCAGACAAGTTTTCTCTTGCGTAGGCAAAATTATGACGTTAGGGTGTTTTAGAGTCACGCAGTTTCAATCACGCACGCAGAATGGATGTCGTATCCAACGAGGATGAGGTTGGGTTTCTACCGGCGCGGAGCTGGGTTAAGCTGCTTTGCGAGAAATGGTTACTGCAGCACCAATAGAATAACTTTATCTGCTTAGTGCTTGACCTCGCTAATACGCAGTGACTCTGTTGAATTTTAAAATATACATTCTTCGTAATACAGTTCCAGTGGACGTTGGAGATATCTGTTGTGCGTATACAACGTGTAACAAAACTAAATTATAATAACTAAGGCTGTGTTTGTGTCCCTTATATAACATGTATAGTTCACTGTGAAAGTAGCAGCGCTGAACTTGCAACAATTTTTTTTGTTTTGACGAAGCGTTATGATTTTTTTCATACAAAGGTGAAAAAAAATACTTTTTCAGGGCTGCTACTTTCACAGTAAATTGTACAAAATATAGAGGGAACTTATACCCACCCTAAATTATTATCACCTTAGTTATCTTACACCCTGTATAGTGTATACACACGATTGGTATTTTGGTTCGCAACCAAAAGACAAAATGCGTGTACCGTACGTAGTATAGCGCTATAATGAAGGTTGATGAACCACGAAGTTTTGAGACAACAATATAGATCAGTAAAAACCGACGCCTTCCACTTTAAAAATACATTCTTAAGTTGTTAGGTGATGTGCTCCGACGGGTGCGGAAATGAACACCGGCGAACTCAGACCGAGGCGAGACCGACTATCACCGGCTATCGATCAGTTACAGCAGCGTCCATGTCATGACAGTGGAAGGAAATGGCCGCAAGAGCTTCTGACATGCAACATGATCTTACATGTCATGTAATCACCGTGGACCATGGTATTCCTAGCATCATTGGTGAAACGCGGGACACCTATCATTTTTGGGTGCCGCCTCCGTGGCCCAGTGGTTCAGAGCTCTGAGCTCGGCTCTTGACTCGGAGGTCTTGGGTTCGATTCCCGTTTTGGAAACATGTTATTTCCAAGTTTGGTTAGGAATCAAGAATCAAGAATCAAGATCGTTTATTTACAGATATGTAGTCAAAAGGGTAACAAAGGTTACAATAGTTCTTACATATCCTACCATGACAATGGTGTGTGAATGTCATTACTGTATACAGAACAAATTAAAATAAATTTAACATTCTTCATAAATTAATAAAATTAATAATTAGATATTTTCATTAAGTACATTGTATACAAAATTGTTTCTACATATTAACTAATCCAATAAGTATTTCATTTTAGTCAAGAGTATCACATTTTTATGTCAATATAAATATACATGTCAACTATTATATATACAATTTCAAGATTTAATTTAGGTCAGGTAATGTTTTTGTTTTGAGCAGTGAACTTTAAACTACAGGAAGAGTAACTCCGTCAAAAAAAGTGCACCAAATGGCTACAAAATGTGACCCGAATACATGCACATTTATGCATGTGTTCGGTACACATTTTTCGTGTATATATACTCGAGTGACGTTCAACCGGGTTGACATGATCATTATTGTCAAACTCATTTTACAATTTGTTTACTTTTGGTTTACTTACTTTTTACGTAGCTTTTTACTAAATTTTCGTTGTTAAAATGCCTAAATGCCCTGTGAAATGGTGTATAAGTCATACAGATACGACTTTTAATACAGGAATAACCTTTCAAGTTTCATCAGTAAGTGATTTTTTTAAAATTATGCTTAGGTAAAGTTCTTGTATTTTTTCCGACCCAAAAACATGCCCAAAAAGATGGTTTATTTAAGTTGGATGCCAGGGTATTTGCGTAAAATTAAGCTGGTCTCTTTGTGTTTGTCTTATTAAGTTTACATGTTATTGTAAAAATGCAATAATCAAAAAATAATTTAATTACAAAATTTTTACAAAGTCGCCATGGACAGTGTTATGCAAGATGTATCAATTTAAACATAATTCATAACCGGGGGTCTGACTGACATCAGTATGGAGTATCTTATTTTTATAATGCCGTTCGTACTTCGTTTAGTAAGAAACGAACTGAATTGGATGCCGAGCCAGATTACTCGTTTATGTAGCATACACTTTAATAGTCATGATTAGGGAGTGTGTTTTTACATGAATTATCATATTTAGACTGTGAAATCCCAAGTTTTATTTTCCATATTTTTTCATATTTTAGGGTTTTACAAAGATGAGTCCATATTTTGCAAGAAAATGTCACAATCGTCCATATTTTCACTAAAATACAAAAAAAATACGTTCCCGCCACCATGCGGCTGCGTATTTCGTTCCTCTCGCGTTTTATATTATTATTTATTATATTATTTCGGTATTCTGTTTTCAAAGAAGATTATTGAAGAAATAGAAAATAAAGTTTCAGCTATGCTGAAGGTCATGTTACTGACATGGCTAAACAAAAACTGAAGTAAAAAATATCGTGAATTGTGAGTTGTGACGTGCAGGGATCATTTAGCCAATATTAAGCGAACCCAAGACGATCATTTTTTAAAATGAAATAAGGGGGCAAACGAGCAAACGGGTCACCTGATGGAAAGCAGCTTCCGTCGCCCACGGATACTCGCAGCATCAGAAGAGCTGCAGGTGCGTTGCCGGCCTTTTAAGAGGGAAGGGCAGGGAAAGGAAAATGGCAGGGGATTGGGCCTTCAGTAAACTCAATCACTCGGCGAAACACAGCGCAAGTGCTATTTCACGCCGGTTTTCTGTGAGCCCGTGGTATTTCTCCGGTCGAGCCGGCCCATTCGTGCCGAAGCACGGCTCTCCCACGTGAAATCATGCAGCATGACGTGCGTTACGTGCTGTCATGGTTACAATATTATGATCAGCATGTCATGCAAGTTGTACAGTTAATACTGTCACATAATATGTTTATTCCCAAACCATTTATGCATAGGCAAAGCCAGCATAGCATATTTCTGGCCTCTATCTCTTTGTTAACTGTCACGAGTGACTCTTTACTTACCTATAACACTAAAACAACGATTAATTTTTGGAATTTTACACTCCATATTTTTTCCACATTTCTATTTAATACTCCATATTTTTCCATATTTTCGATTTTTTAGTCCATATTTTATGTACATATTTTGGATTTTTTTGTACATATTTTTCCGGGCCCTAGTCATGATATATTTTGTATGAGTAATGACCGAAAATTAAAGAGATTACGAAAATCTGCATTTGTACCATAAGTTTTTTATTTCAATTCTGTAATAATCTTTGCTAATATTTTAAATTCGAAAGTGTCTCTGTCTGTCTGTCTGCCTGTCTCGCTTTCACGCCAAAACTACTGAATCGATTGTAATTAAATTTTATACACAGATAGTCTAAAGCCTGAGAAAGGACATAGGCTACTTTTTAACCGGAAAAAGGGGTTGTAAGGGGGTGAAAATGCGTAAATTTGTTCAAATTAAGTTAGTTTCAAAAATCATAAAAGATGGCGCCGTGCGTCTCCTACATCGCGATATCGCTTGCTCGTGCATCTTTCTATAAGAGGTACCAAGTTGAGTACCGTTTTTCGATTCTTGCGATTGTTTTGCACGTCTATAATTAATAATGAATAAGTAACTACTCTACTTAGTAGTCAGTACTCAGTACTTTATCTACGCAGTGATGAGTGACGAAACCTTAAACCTACCAATGCTAAATAGTTTATAGGTAAAGCTAAAGTTGTGTAATAGGGGGCTAAATAAGCTTTAGGTATAATATAAAAAAATGAAATATTATGTGTGCACTGCACAGCTGTTTTTAGATATTTTGATTTAAGGGGTACCAGGGTTTTAAAAAGCTTTTAAATTTGACACTAATTTTGTTGACACCGCGCGCTATAAACTGAAGTCCACGCGGACGAAGTCGCGGGCAACAGCTAGTTCTGTAATAACAGTATATTATAGTATAGTACATATATTTTTGTAATCTGAAAACGTCTTGTCTAGGTGCTCTGGATAGTTCGTCGTCCGAGTCGTACACGGTTTGTTCAAAATTATTATATTATATTATTATTATCGACGATTTAAGGATCAGAGGAAAATGTTTGATTTTAAAATAATAATTATGATTTATTTTCTTTATTTCCTTTCTTCGTGATAGTAGATATGTTTGGTGTATACTGCATAATGCCATCCGGTTTGTTTCATAACTGTGACATTGATAATAACCGCGCAGACTGTCGTCCAGCGCGCAATATTATGATACGTTACCTGGGAAACGACCTTGGCGAGAATCTGAATTGTCATATTTGAGTGTTCGAAAAGGAGCCAAATTTAAAACGGTTGAAGTATGGGAGTTACGCTTCCTGTAGTTTGTTATTCGTTGGTTTTGAGTATAACATGTAGTCGTTAAGGTTATAAAAACAGTTTTCTTGAGAGCCACATATTTAACTTTCTTTTGTATGAATTAAATGACAGAGATTTGAAACTGTCTGGTAAATTATTATATATGTCAATGGATTGTATGAATGCATTATTTTTATAGATATCTAAATTACATTTTGGACGATAAAGTTTATATTTAAATCTGTTATTTTTACGTTCTACTTCTGATTTTAATTCAAAATATTGTGCATGAAACTTTACAAAGATACATATTTCTTTAATGTACCATCGAGGAAGTTGATTCCTATGCAGTTGAGAGACCAACGTCATTTGGTCGATTATGTCAATTCAATATTAATTGTGATCTGTCGGGTGAGTTTGACGTAATGCGACCAAACTACGTAGATCCCCCATTTGCATAGGAATCAACTTCCCCGAGTGTACATGCAAGCTAATGGCAATATATTGTATTTTTTTAAAAGCGGTCTACACAATGATATAATAAATAATATATTTAGTAGAATATCATTGGGTCTACAACTGTCCATGGGTGAGGCGCCAGAAATAGCTCTAACACACTTTTTTTGCACTCTGAAGACTTTTTCAATTTCTACCGACTTACCCCATAGCAAAAGACCATAGGAAAGATTATAAGAGACGTAGCCGTGGCATGCCGTTAGAGCCGCTTCAGTGCTCACAGGTTGCCTTAATTTTTTAATTGCGTAAACAAAACGGTCAGGCTTGTCACAAATGTATTCTACATGGATCTTCCAATTGCAATATTTATCTATCATGATACCTAAGAATTTTGCGTTATCTACCTCACACATTTTTTTGTTGTCATATTTTATGTCTAAATTTATTTTTGCTCTTCTATAGTTTTGAAATTGTATAACTTGTGTTTTGTCAGTGTTTATGTGTAGGTTATTGTCATTAAGCCATTTAACAATATTTTTAAGTGCTAGGTTAGGTTTTCACATTTAATGATTAACGTCGTATCATAGGCAAATAAAATTGTTTCATGGTGGGTGACGTTGGGGAGATCGTTAATGTATAGCATAAATAAATCAGGCGCTAATAAACCTCCCTGCGGTACACCATATTCGTTTAGTTGGTATTCAGATCTACTAGAGACTTTGACATTTCCGTCCATTTTAGTTATTTCTACACACTGAACGCGACCTGTTAGATAGCTTTTGATCCAATCATAAGCAACACCTCTGATCCCATATTTGTCTAAATTTTTGAAGTAAGAGAGCATGGTGGACGAAATCAAAATCATATCGAGGAATACGCCCGTTACTGGTACACGGTTATTAAGTGACTCGGTAATTTGTTTTATAAGATTGAAACAGGCCAAAGATGTGGTGCTGTTTTTTCGAAACCCAAACTGTATGTTGGTAATGATGTTTTGCCTTGATATGAAATTCTGGAGTCTTATTAACATCGTTTTTTCGAAAATTTTTGAGACGATAGGGATGAGGGTGATTGGGCGATAGTTACTAACATTTGTTTTATCTCCTTTTTTGAACAATGGCATAACTATTGATTTCTTTAAGATATCCAAAAATTTACCTTCTTGAAATGAAGATTGATAACATAACTTAACGGTTTACAAATGTATTTTGAACAGAGTTTAATAATATTAGTGTTAATTTCATCGAAGCCTACCGAATTTGTTTTATTAAGACTGTTAATTATAGTGTATATTTCAAAGGGATCTGTTGGATTAAGAAACATTGTATTTGTATGCGAGGTCAATTTTTTATTTAAAGAAGAAATGTCAATTTTATTATTATTATTATTTGTCATAATATTTATATAGTAATCATTAAATATTTTGCAAATGTCAGATGGATTTGTGTAATATTTATTGTTATGATAAATTCCGTCTATATTTCGATTTGATATAGGATCACCAGTATTTTGATTTATTATTTTCCAAGTTGCTCTGCATTTATTTTTATTATTTAA